>OU343055.1:40218797-41616855 GCA_910593695.2 Ocypus olens
TCATTTTGAATAATTCTCCAGTAATACTTTCCAATATTACATCAACAATTAGCACAAATCAAACTTTTGAGATCCATCAATCACAATTGTAAAAAAAAACACGTACTAAAGCCACCCTGATTAATCGAAATAATAGGTGAATTGAATAAAAATCTCTGATACGAAAAATGCCAAATTCTGGCCTAGAGATGAGGTATAGGGAACCCTCATAGAGTCTGAAAGACAACTAGATTCCACATGACCGTTTTCTTCAATTTTAATTGATTGAAGGAGACTTCCTGATATAAATTGTGCAATGTAAAAGCTGGCTAAATTGAAAAACTGCTAAACAATAATCCTTGATTTGAAAATCGCCGAATACAAGAAAACTATTGAGATTAGGTATGGGGAACCTTAATACAATCTGAAAGATAATTGGATTCTACGTGAGAATACGTTACTAAATACAGGGTGTGCCATTAAAAAAAACGAAGTTATTCAACTTTATAAGTTAGGATATTGCACCCCATATTTTTATCACCCTGTATATTTTTTTAAATGAAATCATGGCTGGCGCTGTAGTTCGAACCTTCAACTATTATTCAAAAATAATTGTAATGGTTCAACGTCAATCACTGGGGCAAATATAAAATTTCATATGTACCATGCATTTTAACAAATCCGTAAATATTTCGAAAACGGTAAATGATAGGTATAGGGAATATTGAAGTAACTCACCCTTGTTTGTTCCCTAGAATTCAAAAATGACAAAAAATACAGGGTGGTCCATTAAAAAAAAACATAAATTTGATGTGGATCTTTTTTATGGGACACCCTGTATAACTGATAATAATTTTAAATTGTGCATACAATGATCCTACATCTATCCATTTAAAAAGAATAATACGAAGTTACATGGTTTTCCAGAAAATGACCGCGTCGTATGTGTTGCCCCACCCTGTATACAATATTCTAATTTGTTATATAATTTACTTCAATTAAGTTTAACGAACGATTTCTTAAATTAAAATGAATATTTTGGTACATCGTATGATTTTCGGACTCTCTACTGTGCGCAATTTTCAATTAATTTCGAAGAAATATGCAGCTAAAGGTGGATATTTTCATACTCTACAAGTTTCATATTAGTCATTTTTCGATTACACATGTCAGAAAAAAGACGGAAGCGGAAAACGCGCTGAACTCGGCCCGATCCGCGCCTCCGCCATGGCGGCCATTTCGTGCCGCGGCGGAACCGGCGGACGGGGAGCCTGCCTTCCATGGTCAATTTTTGACTAATCGAATCGAGTCACGTCTTTTCAAGCTTTACAACTTTGTCTCAGGTCGAAAACCTCGAAAAATATTGATTTTAGGTAGGGGGTCATCATAGCAAAATTGTAGAGCTTGAAAAAAAGCTACAAAACGCGCGGTTACTCGTTTAATTTGAGCCAAAATTTGCAGTTATAGCGAAAAAACATTTATTCCTTCCTATAACCCCCCCTCCTAAAAAACCTCAAGGTCTCCTGATACGACGACTCAAAAACAAGATTTTCTAGACACCCCCTACAGAAAGAAAAAACATTTTGCGTTTCCCTTCACTTTTCGAGATAACCCCCTCTTTACGTCTAATTTGACTGTACTATATACCGAGTGTTTGGGATAAGGGGCGAACATAGGGATTTAACATGTAAAATTAAATATGTGTAATTATTTGCTCCCCTATTCATTTTAAAGAAAAATCGTAAAGGAATATTTTTTAGAGAATTAAAAACTGTAAATGTATCATCCATTTAATTTACGTTTGTACCAGCATACACCTCAGAAATAATAAAAATAAGTTTAACAATTTACCATTTAATAAAAACCCTTGCCATGACTTTGACAAATGTCATGTTTCATGTTATAGTGAAAATAATAATATTGCAAGTCAGATATCAATTCTAGTTATTACGATGAACAATAATCTGAGTTATTCCAATGAAGAGAGGGTATTCATTATTAAAACATTTTACAGTGGCGTCAGTTTACGCAGAGTTCGTGACTTATTTTCGGTTACATTTAACAATCGACCAATTCCGTCTGTATCAACAATTTCCAAATTTGTGAAAAAGTTCAAAAATACAGCAAGTGTAGCGGCAGATGATTCAAAAGGTATTTCAATAGTCCAATTTTAACAAATATTATTTCAAAAACATTAACATTGCAGGCAAACGGAAGAGAAGAAGCAACGATGAATTGGAAGAAAGAGTTTTGGAGTTGATAAATGCTGATCCAACAACTAGCATACGATGCATTGCCCAACACTCAGAACACGCGATACTGGACCCAAGAAAATCCGCGGATATGCCTTAGAACTAGAACCCAGTTCCCGCAAAAAATCAATATTTGGGCTGGTATTTTTAAAAATAATATTATTGGGCCGTTTGAAATATGTGGAAATTTAAATTCGAATTCTTATTTAGACCTTTTAATCAACCAGGTTGGCCCTGCGTTAGAAGAAGTTGCACGTGACAATCAGGAGATATGGTATCAGCATGATGGATGTCCAGCCCATTATGGTTTAAATGTAAGGGAATATTTAAATGCTAATTTTCCCAATTGCTGGATTGGTCGCCACCGCGGTGGCACTATCAACTGGCCACCAAGATCTCCTGATTTAGCACCATGTGATTTCTTTTTGTGGGGTCACTTGAAAAACAAAATTTACAAAAAACACCATCCAAATATTGAATCTTTGCGGGAAGCAATTTTTGCGGAATGCACATTGATTACAGATAGGCAGTTGGCTAATGTTAGACATGCATTTTATAACCGATTGGGTTATTGTTTACACCAGAACGGAGAACTTTTTGAGTACTTGCTCTAAAATTTCCCGTTGACCGCTGGTTACGGTAAAACCAAAAATATATCACGAACTGTGTGTAATCTGACACCACTTTAATTCAATTCATCGTTGCTTCTTCTGTTCCGTTTGCCTTTAATTTTAATATGTTTGAAATAATATTTGTTGAAATTGGACTATTGAAATACCTTTTGAATTATCTGCCGCTACACTTGCTGTATTTTCGAACTTTTTCACAAATTTGGAAATTGTTGATACAGACGGAATTGGTCGATTGTTAAATGTAACCGAAAATAAGTCACGAACTCTGTGTAAACTGACGCCACTGTAAATATTTTGATAATAAATAATACCCTCTCTCCATTGGAATAACTCATATTATTGTTCATAGTAATAACAATGCGTGAATTGATATTTGGACGTGGATGGAACTGCGGGTTAAGGAGATTGAATGATTCGGGAAATTGGCGTCGGCTACGAGGCCATCTGCCATAATCATTGTATTGTAATATATCAGAAATTAAATGAATAACTGAATAATGAAAGACAAATGCAATGTCCATGGTCCCGAGCGAATATTCCGCGACCCCGAAATCGTTCGCCCGGGCTGGGATTCGAACCCTCGCGGCACGCGGTGCAACCGGCATAAGCGCTCGCTTGTACCCACTACACCAACGGGCCGCCCGAATTAATGTTTGACTAGTAAAATTATTCTCACCATAACATGACATTTGTCAAAGTCATGGCAAGGGTTTTTATTAAATGGTAAATTGTTAAACTTATTTTTATTATTTCTGAGGTGTATGCTGGTACAAACGTAAATTAAATGGATGATACATTTACAGTTTTTAATTCTCTAAAAAATATTCCTTTACGATTTTTCTCTAAAATGAATAGGGGAGCAAATAATTACACATATTTAATTTTACATGTTAAATTCCTATGTTCGCCCCTTATCCCAAACACTCGGTATATATATATATATATATATATATATATATATATATATATATATATATATATATATATATATATCTTAAAGAAATAAATCAAGCTGCTAACATTGTATTTTGATTTATTGTCATTATCCTATCTTAACAATAATAAAAAAACAATCATTTCGGAAAATAAAAAATATAACTTACGGCATAAATGAAGTAGAGCATCGCATGCGCTGATGTGAGAGAGGAAAGCATTTCCCAGTCCCTGTCCTTCCGAAGCTCCTTTGACCAAACCGGCGATGTCCACGATGTTAAGGAAAGCGGGCACTTTGCTGAAAAGAGTTGAATACCATAAGCGACAATCATGTTGAGGGGGGCGAGAGTGTATGGTGGCAATTAAACCGGCAAAGCGCCGTTTAACCCCCCATGTTACGCAATTACACCAATTGGTGCTTTCGTAAGAAAACTAACGCGCGGTACATTTAGGGTTTCCCTCCATTTCGGGGAGCATATGGTCTGAATAGAATGCCCTTTGATCCTGCGACTTAATGAAGACTCCTTTAACCCGATCGCGTTCCCGCTTTCCCTCTATCTTCCCTAATTTGACTTGCAGATTATTCCCGGGGACGTCGCCCGCTCCCGTCACTGCTTTATTTTTACTGTTGGGTTGGCAAGCGGGGGTAACCCTGCTGCGGATATTCAAATACGTACGCAAAATCGTTCCGCGAATATTTGGCAGGCATTACGAGCTTTATGCTCCACATAAAACGGAAAACCCAAGCAGGGAATAAATTCCGCGTTACTTCTTCCGGTTCGTCTTCCCGATTTCAATTCGAGGATCCAATATGCTTGAAAATTTATTTGTCTACAAATGCGACTGCTTCGACTAAATTACGTATCATTTTTTATGACCAAATTTACTGTTTGCATGCACAAAAGTACGATTGCTTTAGAGTGAAAGATGTAATACTCGGTTTTCAGAGCTTGGATTCAATAACTTAATCGTGATAGGCGTAAGGGGCGGTTAGTTTAGGGAATATTATCATGTTGCGATTTATTATTGACTATTGGTTGGATCAAGAAATATAGATGAAAACACTTTGAACTGAAATTTGAAATAAAACAATTTTAACTTTGGTATACCACTATATTTACAATTTCGACTATTCGCTAATAATTGTCAAATATAAAATTAAAATTGTTTGTAGTTGGTAATCCATGTTTAACAGGTAATTTAATATGAGAAATAGACTGTAGCAGTCTATTTCTCATATAAAGTTAAAAGTGTTTTATTCCAAATTACAATGAAGATATATCACGAAGTAAACGCCTCCAACATTAAAATTGAACTGAATTGAAAAATTCACGTTAAATTTAAAATTAGTTGTGCTTAAAACATAGTAAAGTCAGTTTAATTACAGGTTACATGAATACTCTTTTTTGATATCACACACGTTATTTACTTAGCGACCATAGGCCATTATTAAACTAATAGATGATAGTTTACATACGTCAACAAGAATAACAAGTACGTTCGTTAAACAACATGTTTAAAATTCAATTAAACCGAATTAAAAAATAACCAACACCACAAAAAATAGCATAATGAGAATGCGAATTTTGTAAACATGACGCCTGTATCGACGCCATTATCAGTTTCCCTGGCGACGCTCCGCCTACACAGAGCCCCCGTTTTGTTCTAATATCCCTATTAGCAAGTTAAATTATTACCTTGATACTTTAAAATTGCACTGCTAACTGAAAACAAAAAAAAATGCCATTAAAAGCACTTCAATAATTAAATAATACAAATTGCCGACTACCATAGAAGTAAAGACACGACTGTGTTTAAAACGAGCGTACTACAAAAATCGACGACGAAGTTGGCGTTGGAAATCTCGAGTCATATCTGCACTAAGATCACAAGCGTGAAATGCTGGTTGCGGTTAAACGGTGACATGTTTTTTAACAAAAAATCGCCGAAAAAAATATAAAACACGCAGCAAAAATTCTTTAAAAAATCATCCTCAATGGCCGAAGTATCGCTAATTCAAAATCAATTTAATTTTTGTAAATACAACTATTTTCAATAGAGATGTGGATTTTTGAAGATTTTCGTTTTAATTTTTGAGCACTTGAATGAAAACGTCGCAGAAAAAAATATAAAACGCGTAGAAAACATTCCTTAAAAAAATATCCTTAGTGGTATATAGAGAGATATGGATTTTTTTTAATTTTAGTTTCATTTTTATGAGCACTTAAATGAAAACATCGCAGAAAAAATATAAAACGCGCAGACAAAATTCCATAAAAAATTATCCTCAATGGCCAAAGTATGGCTAATTCAAAATAAATTTGGTTTTCGTAAATTCAACAATTTTCAAAAGATGTGGATTTTTGCAAATTTTTGTTTTAATTTTTTGAGCACCTGAACAAAAACATCGCAGAAAGAAATATAAAACATGCAAGAAACATTAAAAAAAAATCATCCTCAATGGCCAATGTTTCGCTAATTCAAAATAAATTAGGTTTTTGTAAATACAGCAATTTTCAATAGAGATATAGATTTTTGAAGATTTTAATTTTTAATTTTTTGAACGCGAATAAAAACATTACAGAAAAAAATATAAAACGCCTAGAAAAAATTAATTAAAAAATATCCTTAATGGTCAAAGTATCGCTTATTTAAAATCAATTTGGTTTTTGTAAATTCAACTTTTTTTAATGGAGATATGGATTTTTGAAAATTTTAGTTTTATTTTTTTGAGCACTTGGCCAAAAATATCGCAGAAAAAAATATAAAACGTGGAGACAAAATTCCATAAAAAATGATCCTCAGTGGCCGAAGTACTGCTTATTCGAAATTAATTTGGTTTTTGTAAATTTAGCAATTTTTAATAGAGATATGGATTTTTGAAGATTTTCGTTTTAATTTTTTGAATGAAAACATCGTAGAAAAAATGGTGATGTGGCCATCATGTTACTTTCTCCGACTTGATAGAATCATTTATATTTGCGCTTTCATGGTTTATTGAAATCATATTTTAAATGTACATCGAGCGTTGCGTAAGCTCGGATGAAACTGACGTTTAAAACGTCAAAATTATGAAAGATGGGAAAATTATACTTCAACTTCAAAAACTCGGTTTACTCAAAAACTAACGAGATTTCGAAAAAAACTTATTCTTTAGAAGTTGTTCATTTTGGTATTTTCTACAATTATCATTCACACAAATTTGCTGTAACTAATATCGTTTCATAATTATAAACCAAAAATTGAAAAAAAATTAATAAATTTTTTTCTCGAATAGCAATGATTTTATGAAAAATATTTTCAAGCAAAAGATGTTAATTTCTTGGTTGTCTTCAATGCTTGTTTAAATGTTTTTGTGATATTTTTCATATTTAAGAAAATATTGGCAAAAAACAAAAAACAGTTAAGGTAAACACCCACTTCCGATGTACGAAATTTTACCAAAAGCTTTTCAGTTCTTCAGATTATCAAATAAGACGTATGTTGAAAGTTTCATGTCAATTGCTGTATTAGTTTTTGACACAAACACACACACACACACACACAGACACAAATTTTTTTTCCAGAAATTGTCGAAATGGCATCTAGGGACCCAAAACGGATATTTCCGTTAAAAAAAAATTTGAAAAAAAAATCACGATCACAATACTTTCTCGTACTTCGTAACGGAGAAAGTAAAAATATAAAACACGCAGGCAAAATTCCATAACAAATCATCCTCAATGGTCGCTTATTCAAAATTAATTTGGTTTTTGTAAATTCAACAATTTTCAATAGAGATATGGATATTTGAAACTTTTTGTTTTAATTTTTTGAGCACTTGAATGAAAACATCGCAGAAAAAAATATAAAACGCGAAGAAGAAATTCCTTAAAAAGATATCCTCAATGATCGAAGTATCGCTTATTTAAAATAAAGTTGGTTTTTGAAAATTAAACAATTTTTACAGGAGACATGGATTTTTGAAAATTTTAATTTTAATTTCTTGATCACTTGTGGCCAAAAACATCGCAGAAAAAAATATAAAACGTGCGGACAAAATTCCATAAAAAAGTATACCCAATGACCGAAGTACCGCTTATTCAAAATCAATTTGGTATTTGTAAATTCAACAATTTTCAATACAGAAAATCTTCAAAAATCCTTTTGAAGATTTTCGTTTTAATTTTTTAACACTTGAACAAAAACATCGCAGAAAAAATATAAATCATGCAAGCAAAATTCCATAAGAAATTATCCTCAATGGCCGAAATATCGCTGATTAAAAATCAATTTGGTTTTTGTAAATTAAACAATTTTCAATGGAGATATGGATTTTTAAATATGTTCGTTTTAATTTTTTGAGCACTTGAATGAGTCTTCTTATAATTATGTTTTAAGTAACAATCACAGTTTGTCACAGTTTAAATTGCAGCGAATTTAAGTAGCAGTGATTTAAAGTAGCAGTGATTTTAAGTAGCAGTGATTTTAGGTAGCAGTGATTTAAAGAGGCAGTGATTTTAAGTAACAGTGATTTTAAGTAGCAGTGAAATTCTCCCATTAGTAACAGTAACGACCTGTGATTTTTCACTGGTATTGAAAATACCAGATACGTGAAATATCGCCCATCCCTACCCTGTATACAGGGTGTCCCAGAAGTCGACGTCAAGCCGAAATCTTTTAACAGACCAAGTCATGAAAGTTATCAGAAAAATATAAAAAAAAATCCAAATAATGTATTTAAAAAATTATGGCCATTTAAAAAAAAACGAGAAAATCTACAAAAAGTTTATTGTAAGCCAGTAGAATATTTAGCTGAGTTAAGGCAAAGATTAACTCAGGCGGCTGAATCAATCAAGAACGGAAGATTCGCCCGTCGGATAACTAGATCATTTTTAAGAAGATGTCGAGCCTGTATTGAGGCTGAAGGAAGGCAGTTTGAACATCACAGGCTGTAGATTTTCTCGTTTTTTTTTTAAATGGCCATAATTTTTTAAATACATTATTTGGATTTTTTTAAATATTTTTCTGATAACTCTCATGACTCAGTCTGTTAAAAGATTTCGGCTTGACGTCGACTTCTTTGTTTGTTTTCTATTGAAATAATAAAAATATAAAATAAAATCGTAATAAAACTTCATTGATTTATTATTTAGTTGTGCTGCCCCGAGTAATTAGAACAATTGGAATCGAGTGAAGAGGTTGAAATTTCCTAAAGTCGACCTCCAAAAGAATTCGAAGATTTGTCCGATAGAGCAAAGAGGTGGAGGTCGGTAGATTTACTGAAAACAGACAGCACAGCTGAGTTGTTATTTGCAACAATAAACCATTTATTATAGAATGATTACAATTTATATAATAAATCAGAATAAATCATAAAATAAAATGTATTATTTTCAAATAAGTTGCAATAAGCGCGAATATAAATATTCTCAAAATTAACAACTTTTAAAATCTTTATGAACGTTTTTTTTCAAATCAATGTTTATTTTTATTTCTAAAATTTGTCGCCACTTCAGATCAGCCATTTTGGATTTTAAAGAAATAATATCAAATTCATAATCAACGTTGGAAACCTTTATATATCCATTTTTGCTTAAATTCAAAACATTTTCGATTTTTGTCAGCGTTGTTTTTCACACATGAGCCACTGTGCATTAGTTGAAAAAATTAATAAAAAAGTGCCTCCTTAAATAGGGTCTAACAGTTCCGTTAACCCATTAGTGCATAATGTGTCTTATAAGGGACGGTTATTTACAATTTATTACTGGTAACATAAATATCTCTTTTGGGTGGTTTATGGTTTCTAGGGGTTACTGAGACATGTACCTGCCTATTCCAGATGTTATTTTTGAAAAATATTTTAGTGTGTACTTGTTATTGTGAAGTGATGGACCCTAATTTCTACTCCACGCGTAACGGCGGGTAAGTTATTTTTTTTACTAGTGTTTGTTATTAAAAATTATTGTTAAACATATTATTATTTATACAATACATGGGGGCGCACCCTTGTAAATATGAATTTGATTTTTAGTATGTTTTGCCGAAGAAAAATGGACTTTACGATTGTGTCCATTATAATGGACGCTATGCATAACAACCACTTTTTGTGTTTTTGCAGATTGTCTTTGCATCAACTATTAGATTGTCTAGAACAAGATGAAGGCAACGATCAACCATCTGATATTTATTTATTACCTCCAGATGATAATTATGGAGATACTGAAGAAGACTCTGATAATTCTGATGAAGAATCTGGTAATCCAAACCACTTTTGTAGGGGTATGCTCAATCAAAGTTGCGAAGTGCGTTATAGAGACGATGAATTCGTCGAGGAAGATGATAATATTCCGCTTTCAATAATCAGAAACCAGAGTTTACCTTCCACTTCTCAAGATAATCTGGAAGTCCCTCCTCGAAAAAGACAAAAGACCCACGAGTCAGACTGGACACAAAATGTGCCTCTGTATACTATAAATAAAACATGTACTCCAAGGAAACCATCGAATGCAGCAGTTTCTTCTAAAACACCATTAGATTTTTTAAATTTATTTTGGGACGAAGAAGTAATAAAAAAAAATCGTGAACCAGTCAAATGTTTATGCACAACGCAAAAACCATATTTTAAATATTTCAAAGGAAGAAGTTTATGTCATGTTTGGGGCTATATTATTATCAGGCTATGCCAAATATCCAAATAAAAGGTTGTAATGGTCAAGTGAAGAGGATGTACCGAAAATGCTATGCAATAGTATAAGATTGAATAGATTTGAAACAATATTACATAATTTGCACTTCAATGACAATTTAGAAATTGACAAGACCGATAACTTATATAAGTTGCGACCAGTAATAAGTTATTTCAATTCGAAATTTAAAGAACATGGCGGTTTAGAGGAAAATATATCTATTGATGAGAGCATGATTCCCTACTATGGAAGACATCATGCGAAACAATACATAAAGGGCAAACCAATTAGATTCGGTTTTAAAAATTGGGCAATCTGCACAAACACCGGATATTGTGTAGCCTTTGAAATATATACTGGCAGGTCAACTAATGAAAAACAATTTGGATTAGGCGGTGATGTTGTTATGACATTACTAAAAAGTGCTGAAATAGGATCTGATTTGGGATACAACATTTTTTTTTGATAATTATTTTACAGGTATTCCATTGCTAATTCATTTAGCAGATTTAAAAATCTGCGCAACCGGAACTATTCGTGAGAATAGGATGGAAAGTTGCCCATTTCCCACAAAAAAGGAATGGAATAAGAAGGAAAGAGGTAGCGTACAATATATTGCAAATCAAGAAATATTATTCGTTCAATGGAAAGACAATAAAGTAGTTTCCGTTGCTACGAACTATAGTGATAATCAAATTGTAAAAACTTTACGCTGGTGTAAAATTAGCAAAACAAAAAAAATTATAGATCAGCCAAAGATGATAGCGGACTATAATAAAGGAATGGGCGGTGTTAATAAAATGGACGGTTTGATAGCCGCATATCGTGCAAGAATACGCCAAAGAAAGTGGTATTGGCCAATCTTGGCATATCTTATCGATATGCCAAGATAACGAATAGCTGGTTGCTAATGAAGAAAATTCATCCAAAGGACCCCAATTGTGCCAGTCTACTAAAATTCAGGAGATATTTAGCTCAAAACTTATTAAAAATTCATGGGAAGCCACCTACAAAAGGAAGAGTGTCTTTACCCTCTAGTGACGTTCGTCTTGATAATGTGGGCCATATTATAGTATATTCAGACACTCATCGAAGGTGTAAACAATGTACAAAAAAGTGTAATTTTATCTGTGAGAAATGCAATGTCGGTCTACACCCTAAGTTTTGTTTCAAAGACTACCATTCAAAATAATAACTATTTTATAAAACTTTATTAAATATTATTTATATGAATGTTGTTAATTTAAACCTTTAATAAATAAATATTCTTAGTATTACTCTATGTATAAGACAATTGAAACTGGAATAAATAAAACTTTATGTAAATTGATTATTTTATCTTCATGTCCATTTTGCATAGTGTCCATTATAATAGACGGCCAATATTGAGTTTCCGGTTACAAAAAAAAATAAAAATATGGTCAATTCTTATCCTTTAGTACAAAAATAACAAACTTTTATAGAGTAAGTATGCAAATTTAACAAAAAGTCACCTTATGCACTAATGGGTTAATCAAGTTTGATTGATATGAATTATACAGGGTGTTCAAAAAAACCCCGCACTAATCTAATGGGATTTGTTTCCCGGTAAAATCGACTCATTTTCTAAATGTTCTAGTTCATGATCTACCGAACAAAACATGTCGTAGGCACAAGCCTTAATAATGGACAGTTCTTTAATTTAAGCCAGTCAAAGACGAAAAACTCTATATATGCGAGTATCGTTTAGGGACACTTGTGGCTCAAAAAATCTCGTAGAAAAATCATTATAATACAAAATAAAATATAGTATAAGGCAATTGAGCGTTTGGGTGAGCGTCTCGTGCAAACTGGGTCCACTAAAGATGTCGTAAGAAATGGAAGTGGCTGGCCCCATAGTGCTCGTTCGGCCGAGAATATCGCAGCTTGGCCAAGGACGTCTGAGAGAGACCACAAACATCAACGAGACAATAGCAAACGTTCGTTGCATCGAATTTTGGTGAAAGACCTGAAGATGTTCCCATACAAAGTACAAGTGAGGTTAACTTATTCCAATGCTCTGTTAAACCTAGTGCAAGGATGATTTCTTGTCCAAAAGCACAATGAGAGACGACGCCCATTTTCACTTAAGTGGTTATGTCAATGAGCAAAATTTGCGTATCTGGAGCACAGTGAATTCACATGAAATGCACGGAGTGTCATTGAATCATCTCAAAGTGACTGTTCAGCGCGGCATTTGCTGTGAAAAAGTGATTGACCCTTATTTTGGCGATTGAACTAGCCGGCCAGATCGCCAGATCTGACAACGCCAGACTTCTTCCTTTGGAGCTTTTTGAAATCTCGGATTTACCACAAAAACAACAAACCTTGCAAGTCTTGAACGGTAACATTGAAGAAGAAATCACCAATTTGGAGCCAGGTGTTTTGCGAGCAACAATTCAAAATGCTGTAAAACGAGCACAAATATGCATAAACTCAGAAGGTGGTCATTTGACCGATATAATTTTTTCAACTTAATGTCATCTATTTTACATCTTCAAATAAACTTTCCGTGAAAACAGAGCCAAATTTTTTAATTCCTAACAAAATAGCAGCAAATTCACATTATGACGTTACTTTAGCCCCTATTTGTACATATTAAGCAGTACCGGGAACGTCTCGCTCGAGCCAGCTCTCAGGAAAAGACAACGAGGGATGTCAAGCTGCGACTTTTTGCCACTTCAGACCCCTTCATTTCAACATTGAGCTACCAATGGCTCAGACGGGTAAAAAGAAAATACTCACTAAATTTGGCTTAGGCCAAGACTTCAGCAGATAAGGATAAAGATACAGAATAATATGTCACATTATATCTACAGTAGTTTCATTTTCGAGACTCATGATCTCGCTTACTAGAAGAGATAGATGGTATGTTTAAATTTGGCACTTTTGCAGAATTTTATGCTAATAAAAATACTTAAATTGTTTTGTTTTATAATTCCGGATGATTTTTAGTAAGCGCTACATAGATTGCCAATAAAAGTGTTTTAAACGATTCATTTATGAAATTAACGGAAGAAAAGCAAAGGGAGGTAAAGGAGGGGGGGGGGGGAGTATGTGGTTTGATGAAGAATATAGACAGGCAAAAAGTGAAGTGAGGAAGGCAGTGGGAAAATGTATAAGAAGTGGAGGGGAGGAGAGGAGGGTAGCGGCAGCAAAAAAGAAATATGATGGGATATGCGAGAGGAAGAAGATGCAGGCGGTGGAAAGAGTAAGTGAGGAGCTGAAGAAATGCAGGAACGAGGCAGAAATATGGAAGGTACTGAGGAGAGGTGAAAGGAGGAGGCGGATGGGTGTATCGCTAAAGAAATGGACAAGGAAGTGTAGAGAAACTAGCAAATACCCGGAGGAAGTAGGACAAGGAAGGCGAAGAGATATGGCAGAAGAGTTTACGGAGGAGGAGGTGGAAAGAGCGTTCGAGGAAGTGAAAGGAGGAAAGGCAGCAGGAATGGATGGGTTGAAGGCAGAGATGTGGAAGGCAGAGATGTGTAAGGAGATGAGAAGGGGGAAAGAAGAGGTTCATGGAGATATTAAACCAAATGTGGAGGGGAGGAAAGAGTATACCGGCGGCATGGAGAGTGGGTATGATGTGCCCGGTACACAAAGGAGGGGACGAGAAGGATGTGGGGAACTATAGAGGAATCACGGTGATGTACACCGGGTACAAGTTAGCCATGATGGTTGTGAAGAATCGGTTGAAGGAAGAGGTGGAGGAAAAGGGGTTAATACCGGAGACGCAGGGGGGATTTAGGAGGAGGGGGACAAGGGAGCAGATCGTTACCCTGCAAGAATGGTTGAAAGGGTGACGGAAGAGAAGGGAAGCATGTAAGCGGTGTTTCTAGATTTAAAAGCGGCTTACGACTCAGTGCCGAGGGAGAGGTTATTAGAATGTGTGAGGAGAAAAAGAGTGAGTGAGAGTATAAGGAAACTTGGGTGGTGGCAAAAGTGGGAGTGGATGTGTCGGAGAGGTTCAGGACGTGGGTGGGACTGAGACAGGGATGCCCGTTAAGTCCTATATTATTCAACTTATATCTAAGTGAACTGGACGAGGTGATGAGGAAAGGGCAGGCGGGAGGGGTAGTGATTGGGAAGAATAAGGTGTGGATGCTGGCGTATGCGGATGATATGGTGTTGATGGCGAGAGATTGGGAAAGGATCAAAGACATGTTGAGGCGAGCGGAGAGGTATATGGAATGTGGGGAAGATGAAATGGATGAGATTCAGGAATAAGGGAAAAGAGGGGACTAGGAAAGAGTGGAAGGGAGAGGTGATTGAGAGGGTAAAAAGATTTAGGTATTTGGGGTTTATGTTTAAAGGGACAGGGGGGATATGAGGAGCATTTACAATGGGCGCAGGGAAAGGCCAGAAAAGGTTGGGATATCGCGTGGGAAAAATGGGGAGAATAGATGGGGAACAATTTCAGAGTGTCATGTAAAGTGTGGGATGCGTATGTAAAGTCATTTTTAATGTATGCAGTGGAAATATAGGGGCGAAGGAGTATAAGTGTGTGGAGAGGGAGCAGTTGTGTGTGTGGGGGAGGGGGTTAATGGAAATAAGAACGAAGGAAAATGTATGAGAGAGTAGGACTGTCGGAAGTGAAAGTAAAGGAATGGTTAGAGAGAGGGGTGAATGTGGCAATGTGGATGAGAGAGAGGAAGAAAGAAGTGGAAGTGCAGGAGAGACAAGGATGTATTGAGAGAAGCGAATGCAATGACATGTATGGGAGTTGGCAGGTGCATGGAAGGAGCCGAAGTACTTGGACGAGGACGGATGGAGCGGAGAAGAATTGGTGACCCTGGCTAGGGCTAGGTGTGGGTCAGGAGAGAGAGGCATGAAGAAATGGATGGGTGAAGAGTATAAGAGATGTATAATGTGTGAAGGGGGAGGGATACATGGAGGCATCTGGCGGAGAAATGTGAGAAAGCGAATGAGGAATGGGTGGGAGTGAAAGGGAACAGAAGGGTTACAGAATGGATGAGAGAGGATGGGACCGGGGTAAGGACGCTGCAGAAATTGGGGAGGGAAAAGGAATGCAGGAGAGCTATGTAACTATGTGAAATGCCAATAAAGGTGTTTTTTTTAATGAAATTAACAATTGGCTCCCTTAATTATTTTATTTCATTTCGTATCATAAACTTACATTTATTGTACTAAAAATCATGTTATAAAGTATGTCTTTATCTCCGCTGTCAATGACGATGGAGATCAAAACTTTACAAAAACACATTAAATTAACATATCATATAAGATGCAATGAAATCCATAGCAGCATGCCATGATCATAGGTTATGGTCCTGTCAGAATTCCAAACGTTAAAATGGACTAACAAATCGTCGGTGTATAGTTTAGCAGTAAAATCAGTGAAACGGTAAAAAGTGCGACGCCACACCGCGAGAAATCACAATAGTGGCAGTCTACGGAGTTTTTGTGCTGCATAAAACCACAAACTTAATCAAAACACTGCAATTTGTAAGTTGACATCAATATTACAAAACTGTATTCATTCTACTCTCGCTAAATATAACTCGTGTTACGATTATTTATATCTGTGATATTTAGTGTTGAAATCAAAGCACTACAGACGCACTAGTTGGATCTGCAGCACAGTTTCAACTTCAAAATATCATCGATAATGATCATACCAATTCTAATATTGTGGCTTATAATAAATTAGACTTTCAAAACGAAATGAAATAAAAAATCGTACGCAACACGGAGATCAAGCTAAGGTTAAATCTTCGGAGATTTATAATGCCTCGGCGTTACAGTATCTCCTCAGATTTAAACTGCCGCTTGATCTCTTAGTTACATAATATTTATTATAGTATCGGTCTACTTACATTATTTTTAATACTCGTTGAATAGCACTTTTGCTGGGAATTACCTTCACCTGATATTGAACATTTAACAAATCACGTACACTTCTTAAATACTACTTGAGTAAAACAGTTTCATTAATATACTTTTTCTTGTGTAAAATACTCAACTGGTTGTAAATCGTAATGCGACAGCAACTGTCACACTTTATAATAAAATGAAATTTCGGCCATTATGATATCATGGCTAGCATTTTAATTCAAAATAATTGTAATGTTTTGTTGCAAATATCTCGGTAAATACTTTGCAGAAACTGTTGAGTAAGGTACCAAATTATTCAGCTTAAATAGCTTTAAAAATAATGCAAGAAGACCTATACTGTCAAATAATTAGGGGAGCCAATATTAACACATTTCAAATTTTACATGTAAATCCCTATGACCCGCTTTGCAATTCAATACCCTGTATATCAGAAATTAAATGAATAATGATACACAACCACAACAACCACCGGCTGGGAATCGAACCCACTCGGCTGCTGGTGCAGCAGGTAAATGCTCGCGCTCTTGATATTTTTCAAGATATAAAGGAATTTATATCTTATTCATTTGACTGGAAACACTCTATCTAAAAGGTTTCAAACGTCACATGTAAAGTGAGCAGGTGTCCCGTCTTGTTGAAACCACAGTTGTGTGTGTGTGTGTGTGTGTGTGTGCAATAGCAGATGATCAATCATCTCTAAATTCAATTTGTAGAAAATGCAGATACATATTGCCATTTAAATTTCCATTAAAAAGAATGGTCCTATCTTACTATTCCTGCCCAAACATTTATTGACCAGCTTCGCTGGGTGTAGTAAATAATCTCTGCATCATAATAATGGAAATTATGACGATTAACGCACCCATTTTGATGAATAGTTAAAACAAAATCAAACGTTGATATTTTCTCTGCCCAATAGCAAAAATCAAGCCTTCGTTGGCAGTCGTTCATTCAAGTCACGTTGACTCAATTCCTGCATTACTTGCACATGGTAGGGGTGAAACTTATTTTTACGCAGAATTCTATTTACCGAAGTCTTGTTTAAATTGAACTCGCGGATAATTTTTTTGTTACTTTTATGAAGATGTTCAACTGCAGTAGTGATCACAATAAACTCGTTTCTTTTTTTGGGCTATAACTTCTGAACAAATCTCGATAGCTTAATTTCATAAATGTACAAAATTTCAAAGTCTATGCACTTGTGTAAAAAAATGTGTATTGATTACTTTGGTACAGTAAAAAAAAATATTTGTGGCTTGTATTTTCTGCAATAATGATATTCGTTAAAAAAATTCATACTTCATTTATTCCACACTTAATGTGTCCATGCCTTTCAAACCTTTCTTTCAGTCTCTCAAAAGCAATTGATGTAGGTTTCCGCCTATAGGGGTAGCGCTGAGCACAAATTCTTGAGGCTAGTAAACAATTTCTTTCACTTTCTCCAATAGCATATATCATATCGATTAACTCTTCATTGGAAAATTGCATTATTAATAATCGTAACAAATAATACAAATAAATACTCTAAACACTATATCTTCCAAAACATCACTTTTAGGTATATGGTATGCTTAGTAATTTTTGAAGGAAATTAATTGCAGAATACAATAAAAGTAAAAAAGATATGTGATTCCATCAACAAAAAAAGAGTTACAACAATTTGAAATTTTAGCAAAATGGCATATCTTAATCAAAGACATCGTCAAAAGTAAAAAGTTTGAAACTAGTATGCAACCAGTACATATGACCAATCATAAGAAAATTATTTTTTCTTAAATTTGAATAGAGCGCGTCAGAATGATTTTTTTGTGAATCTCCGCTTTTCACATTTTTATTAGAAAATCATCAATTACTCAAAAAAACCTTATCGAAATTAAAAATCAAAAAGGTTCGTCACAAAATATTGTCCAAATGAGATAAGGAAGAAATACAGGGTGTCTCAGACATGACTCCCCAGGCCTATAACTTTCTTATTTTTAAAGATAAATATAGAAAACCATATATATTTTTAAATGGGAGCAAATTCTCTTTAAAATATAAGAATAAAATTTTCAAAAATTTCTGCTCATTTCGGCAGTGATGTTCAACTTTTTTTTCAAATGGCACTGGACTTGTTTTTTCCATATTATAATAGTATTTTTTATTCTATTTACAATCATGTTAACCAATATGGTTATTACATTAGAAAAAAATTGAGAAAAATGAGATTAAGGGTTGATTTTTAAATTGATTTTTTTTTTAGTTGACTTTGAAATATTTGATTTACAGAATGACATATGTGACAATTGTTCTTTTCAAAACTTGTTGCACCTTGTCTAAAGTTATAAGAAAAATGAATTACAGAAACTCTCATAAACTTGATCCTTCTTTATGGTTTGTGCAAGAAGAATGCGAGAAAAGCTGCAAGGTTGTATGCACGCAGATATCCGGAAAGACCACATCCGGATCATGAAACAATTATTAATTTGCCGAAGAATCTTTCTGCGCATGGCTCATTCAAAAAGAACAAGAAAGTTCTAGATGTAATAAAACGAACCGCTACCGATGATGCTCATGCAGAAGCAGTTTTGGGGTACGTTCAATTAAACCCTAATATCTCGCTCAGGACTGTTGCATCTCAATGTGACATATCAAAATGTTCGGTGAGTAGGATACTAAAAAGGAATTTATACCGACCTTTCAAATTTATTCGGGTACAAGCACTGCACTCAGGGGATAATGACCGTCAAATGGAATTTATTAGTTGGATAATGGCAACTTATCAAGAAGAACCTAACATTCTAAGTAGGATATTATGGACGGACGAAAGTAAATTTGATAATAATGCTGTGGTGACTACTCAGAATTCTAGATATTGATCAACTGAGCCGCCGTACTGGATGAAGCATCGAAATTTTCAAAACGTATGGGGGATTAACGTTTGGTGTGGCATAATAGGAGGAAACTTAATAGGGCCATATTTCTACGAAGGTACTTTGACAGGTAATCGTCACTTATCATTTCTTCAAAATACTTTTCCACGTACCGCTTAATACAAGAATAAATATGATATTACAACAAGATGGTGCTCCAGCTCACAATAGCCCAATAGTTCGAGATCACTTAAATAATGTTTCTGGAGATCGCTGGTTCGGATCATATGGATCAGTGCGCTCACCTGATATTACACCGTTAGACTATTTCCTGTGGGGGCATTTAAAAGCTCGTGTCTTTTTATTAGAATTTTATAGTGTGGATGAATTGAAAGCAAATATTACAAGGGTTTGGAAATATTCCGCAAGAAGTATTATTAAATGCTACCAGCAGAGCGTTAATGCAATGACTTGAATGTTGCGCAACTGAAAATGGTGGGAATTTCGAACAATTTTTGTAATCTTTTAAAGTTATTAATATGTTACAGTTAAATCAAAAATATAATTTAATAAATACTGATTATTTACTATTCAATTGATTTCTTATTGTAATTTTAAACAAGGTGCAATAAAATAATGATATTGAACAACTGTAATGACAATCTGTGAGTCAAATATTTCCATGGCCAACTAAAAAAAATGAACTTAAAAATCAACCTTTAATCTCATTTTTCTCAATTTTTTTCTAATATAACAATCATATTGGTTTACTTGGTTGTAAAGAGATTAAAAAATACTATTATAATAAAAAAAAAAACAAGTCCAGGGCCATTTGAAAAAAAAAGTTGAACATCACTGTCAAAATATGAGCAGATATTTTTGAACATTTTACTCTTATAATTTTAAAGAGAATTTGCTCCCATTTAAAAATATATATGGTTTTCTATATTTATCTTTAAAAATAAGAAAGTTATAGGCCTGGGGAGTCATGTCTGAGACACCCTGTATATATGGGTGTTCCATTAAAAAAAAAACACAATACTTTATTGATTCCCACCTGTATTGAACACCCTGTGTATTTTAAAATAATGTTACCTACTCCCACTTTGTTATTGATGAATTACCGAACTGTTTTCGCCAATCATAAGCGGCCCATTACGAATATGTAGAGCATATATAAACGTTAAATATTGTACATAAATGTGTAACATGTACTATTACCACTTATGTACATTACTATATTATAAATTTATTAGCCAATTACAATTAACGTCCGCCGAGTCCCTCTGCATTCGTTTGTTCGTCTTTAAATATCAAAAGTGACAGTGACATTTAAACGTCAGATTGGTTAAAACCATAACCGACACAATAAACTTCACGCCATGCCTTATTGGTACTTCCATCGCAATGGTATTTTAGCAGATTAACACCTTCAGAGTGAGTACAACAATCCGTATCCTTAAATTTGTTCAATCAATGTATTGGACAATATATTATTCGGCGGAAAATTGTTCGAACGGTAATTCGTTTGTTTAGTTGGTGGTAGTCCTACATTGCCATTGCCGGGCAATTTAATACAAATTTAAACGTCACCCTGACAAGATTCAGCTGCAATATGTCTTTAGTTTAAGCAATTAAATTTAAGGTCGAAGGTAAAGTATAGTACATAACGCGAGTTGTAACGCAATTGCGCGCTCGTGAAATTACGCAATATCTTTCACTTGCGCGTAATTTGCTACTTACAACTCTAGTTATACAGGGTCTTCATTTCAAAAGGAGCCACCCTGAATAACTTTGGATCTGAAGTAGTTACGGTTTTAAGAAAAAATACGTCAATTTTGTTTTCGAGGGGGAACTTAAAAAACACTGTTTTTAGAATTTTATCTTTCACCCCCAGCCACCCCATCTTTATAATTTCAAATGGCACCCTCTATTGTGTGACACCTCATTTTAAAGGGCATAAAAAATGCTATCCAGCAAAACAAAAATAATTGAAATCAGTTCATTTGTTTTAGAGAGAGAGGGTATTCATTTAAAAATAAGCCACCTAGAATAACCCTGGTTCTGAAGTAGTCACGGTTACAGGAAAAAATAGGTCAATTTTGTTTTTGAGGGGGGACTTGAAAACACTGTTTTTAGAATTTTATCTTTCACCCCCTCACCCCCAGCCACCCCATCTTTATAATTTCAAATGGCATCCCCCTTTGTGCGACACCTCATTTTAAAGGGCACAAAAAATACTGTCCAGCAAATAAAAATTAATTTAAATCAGTTCATTTGTTTCAGAGATATTCATTTCAAAATATGTCACACCAAAGATTGTGTGGCTGGGGGTGAAAGAAAAAATTATAGAAACAGTGTTTTTCAAGTTCCACCCTCTAAAATACAATTGACGTATTTTTGCTTAAAACCGTAACTACTTCAGAGCCAAAGTTATTCAGGGTGGCTTGTTTTGAAACAAAGACCCTCTCTCTCTAAAACAAATGAACTGATTACAAATATTTTTCATTTGCTGGATGGATAATATTTTGTATGGCCTTTAAAATGAGGTCTCGCACAATAGGGAGTGCCATTTGAAATTTTAAAGTTGGGATGGTTGGGGGTGAGGGGGTGAAAGATAAAATTCTAAGAACAGTGTTTTTTTAAGTTCCCCCTCGAAAACAAAATTGACGTATTTTTTCTTAAAATCGTAACTACTTCAGAACCAGAGTTATTTAGGGTGACGTATTTTGAATTGAATACCCTCTCTAAAACAAATGAACTGATTCCAATTATTTTTGCATTTCTGGATAGTATTTTTTAAGCTCTTTAAAATAAGGTATCGCACAATGGGGGATGCTACTTAAAATTATAAAGATGGAGTGGCTGGGGGTGAGGGGTGAAAGATAAAATTATAAAAACAGTGTTTTCAAGTTCTCTCTCAAAAACAAAATTGACGTATTTTTTCCTGTAACCGTGACTACTTCAGAACCAGGGTTATTCAGGGTGGCTTATTTTGAAATGAATACCCTCTCTCTATAAAACAAATGAACCGATTTCAATTATTTTTGCTTTGCTGTATAGTATTTTTTGTGCCCTTTAAAATGAGGTGTCACACAATAGGGGGTGCCATTTGAAATTATAAAGATGGGGTGGCTGAGGGTGAGGGGGTGAAAGATAAAATTGTAAAAACAGTTATTTTTAAGTTCCCCCTCGAAAACAAAATTGACGTATTTTTTCTTAAAACCGTATCTACTTCAGATCCAAAGTTATTCAGGGTGGCTCCTTTTGAAATGAAGACCCTGTATAATATACTATTAAAATGTTCATAATGTGATATGACAAAACTTCTGTTTGAAACTTTTTTTGTTTCTTCTTTTAAATGAGATATCCTCCAATTTCGCACTGTTGGGATACCCTGTATTAGAATAGAATAATTTAAATGTTAAAATAAAATAGACGGAGGGTTTTCGTTAAACAATGTAACGATTTAAAAATAATATGTATGTAAAGCAAATAAGGTGGAATTGCATTAATTACGAATCATTTCAAGAAATGCGACTTTCAGTAATTGAAATTATCCCAATACCGCATTTATTCCCTAGGACGCTTAATTGCGCGAGAATGATATTAATCGAGTTTTCAGGACACACATTAATTTTGAAAACATGCATTATCGCCGGAATTATAACAAATTGCCGTTACCGTAATAGACGCATTTAAAATTTATGCGATAAAGTAGAGTCAAGTCATTACCCATCCTGACGACCGACGCTACTATTTGGACTTAATAAATCCGTAATTATGCTCATATTTTATTTACGCAATTAAATTCAGATTAGATGGCATGGCATGGCGTTTCACTACCACTGCGAAACCACAGCGACAAATATCATCTAAATTAGATTATAATCTTCTTCTAATTACCTACACTTTTATTTATATACCGTTTTGGGTCCGAAAAAGTACCCTTTCGGGAAATTTCTTTCGTTTAATAATGACTCTTTTAGAAAAAAATCCTGGGTCTTTTAATCATGGGAATTTCGTCGTGAACTAATTTAATTAAGGTCTAATAAATGCACGATAGGAGTTATTACCAGAATAATGCATGGTTTCGATGGTCGTGTTGGGATGTATGGTGCGGTTTCTAATGGTCCGCATATTCGTGTTAACGGATAGCTTGTCAACGGGATTATAATAAAGTTCAATCACATCAGATTAGCGATTCAATGGCTGTTAACCACGCGACTTTATTGCCTACCCCTGTATCCATAATTTGGATCATTATTAATGAAATTACGTCGCAGTCTGGTATAATATAGACATTTTTTACTTTATGGAAAAGTGTTGTTTTCGTGAAAATTTACGAATGTATACAGGGTCCTGCAACAGTACGTCGGGCTTTCCTAGCGCCTTTCTCGTGAAAAAAAATGTTTCGTACAAAAAGTTATTGGTTTAGAAATCTCTATGCTGTAATAGTATATTACGACACAAGTTCGGTAAGTGCTCTCTAACAGGTCGAGGAAATTTCAAAAATACGAGGCCCGTAGGGCCGAGTATTTGTAATTTTCGAGACCTGTTTGAATGCACTTAACGAACCGAGTGTTGTATAGTATTTTTTGCGCTACCGATTTAAAATAGTTATAAAAATACTAAAAAAATAGTTCAAAACGACTTTTATAATTCAAAATCGCTGCTCTTTTATCTGGTCCATAACGGTACTAGGACTGTCATGACTCAGAACAGGCTTGTTATTTTGCGAGTTTCCTAGCAACCGAAATCAGTCCGGGAAAGCCATTCGAACGTGACTAAATACACACACAGTAAGCATAGCAAAACAGAACGGTTGCAGTATAACAAAAACAAACTTTTTTTTTAATGGAAGTTTTCTGATGACATATTTTTTTTGATTATTAATTACAGGAAGGATGATTGGCAGGACTTCGGGTTAAGTAAGCGCGGATGATTTGGGAATTGACGTAGCTAACTAGGGCATTCTTCTATAACCGATAATTTGTGTAATAATCATTTATAATGATGAAAGGAACATACACTAAACATCCATGGACCCGCACAGCCATTTTTCGGTCCGAAAAAGTGACCGCGCGGATGGGATTCGAACCCACGACCACGAGGCCCGTAAGCAGGAGCTCTACTCATTGAGTCACCGCGCCCCCCTGATAACATATTTCAACCTCCACATTGTCAACTATTTAGTTTTGGATTTTGTTAGAGTGTTGCCTATCTATAATTTTTGCTACAAATATCATGCATAAGCAAGCTCAACTTTAAAAAATCGTAGCGACTTCGTTTTTTTTTTGAGGTAAGAGTAAGTTTTAGCAAAAATCTCAGTGTCGTTAATAAGTAACGTTTTGGTAATAATGGGCAATTTGAATTTAGTTGTTGAGATATTCAATATTTTTCACAAAAGTAACAATTTAATTACATTTCTGCACTGAAGTAGTCCATGCTGAGACAAAACAACTGTCAAAATGTAAGTACCTAAGTGCCAATGTAACATTTGATTGAATTTTCACGTCGAAACTAGAAACATTAATTTGTGATTTGCAAATGCATGAACATGGCGTCGAGTAGTAAACGTGGATAAAGACGTGCTTTGCACACATTTGTGTGTGTGCAAAGCAATCGCACAAAAAGGCCCAAAGTGCATAAAGTGTGGGACTGTTTATCACCCATCATGTGTGCTAAAGAAGAAGCATGATATAATTGATGCCAATAACATTATCTGCTACAAGAACCTGGATGCATCACGTAACCTATATACTAAGGATTCTTCTCCAGGTATAGTAACAAATGATATGTTATTTGTATACAATATGGAACTTAAATATCTCAAGGAAATAATAGTTAACAAAGACGTAATTATCGAGGAGCTAGAGGATAAAATAAATCTTTTTTACAAAACCATGCATTTACTAGAAAAAAATGTGAACAATGCGAAGACTGAAATAAATGTAGATTTAATTGAATCAGACGTAGGCAACCAAACGTATAGAACTGTTAATAAAAATAAAAATAATTCGAATCCAGCGAGTGTCAAACCAAAAGAGAAGTTACAAACTGGTTACCGAAATGGAAACATTACGATTACTACCGGAAAAAAGAATACAGTGATTAACGCAAATATACCTAAGAAGCAAAATATTAGAAATACCAACCAGGAAACTGTAAAAGTGGATGAAGCTAAAAAACAAAGTGAAAATAGTGAAAATGATAGGAAAACTATAAATAGGAAACGCAGTTTCAGATCCCCAGCTCACTTCCGAACAGCTTATAAAATACTTGGAAAATAAAAATTTCACTCAAGTTCGTTGTGATCAATTAAACTCAAAACGTCCTAATGAATACTCATCCTTCAAAGTAGGTGTTCCAATTATGCAAATGGATGACCTAAAAAATTCCAACATATGGCCTGAGAATGCAAAAGTGAACGATTTTTTAGAACACATCCGCAGGAGGAACTTGTTGAAAACTCTACAAAGTACCTAAAACTTTTATTTATTAATAGTCAATCAATTAGACATAAGATAAATTAATTCGATGCATTTTTAATGGATAAATCGTATAATTACGTAGCAGTTAGTGAGCATTGGCTGTCGGCTGAAGAATCAAAAATTTCTAGGATTGGCAATCTTCGCTCTAAGGCTTTCTTCGCACGAAAAACCAGCAACCATGGAGGGACAATTATATACGGAGAAGAAGGAATTTTGTATAATAACTATGACACTATTACGTAAGCTCTATCTGTTGAAAAAAAATGTGAATTGTCTTGTACCGGGTGACCCAGGGATCTGTAAAAGCCCCATAACTTATTTGCTATTTGAGATATCGACTTTTAGTTTTCTTGAATTGATACCCACACTTATTCTACATATTTTAAAAATATGTATGTTTTTGTACAGGGTGTCCCAATATACATAACAGAACAAAGTTATGTTTTTTTAAATGGAACACCCTATATTTTATACTTTATTTTCAACCCTCCTGAAAAGCTGATAAAAATAGTATAAGATAGTATGGGTCTATTATGGACGGTTGGTTAGTTATGGGCAAATTTGTGGCAAAAACATGTACACATTGAAAACATTGCAGAAGCGTTCCTAGCAAAGATAGCATCATTATTTATACACTAGAAAATTTCCCACATCATAAAGAATAATACACATTGGCTTTGGTTCTCTTTTATTCATACTGCTATACAGGGTGTCAACATACGCAAAACAATGGATAACTATTTTTTTTCAAATGGAACACCCTACATAAGTTGCCACCAATCCATGGCATTTTTAATAAGCTTTCCAATGATATACAGTTTATATAACAAAATATTAAGGATTCTTGAGATTTATCAATAAAAACATATTTGTTTTGTCACCTTCTGCTAATTTTTGGATTTTCAGCCAAAACTATGCATTTTCAAGAAAAATTATAAGAGACCTAATTTGTAGAGCGAAAAATTTCCAATCGACATAGGTCTTTCAACTTATAAGATAATGCGTGCATTGCCCGCCAGAGCGCGCAAAATCGTGACCGTATATGCATTTTAGCGTTTTCTTTTCAAATTTTTCATTAATAAATTGCACTATACTTTATTTTCCGCACCCTCTAGCGGAAAATTGAAAATTCTAGAGAAATTAAAATGGCCCATATCGATTGAAAATGTTCCGCTCCACAACTCTTGATAGTAGCAATTTTTGCCAAAAATGCATATTTTCCCTAAAAATGCAAATTGAAAATGTATATATCAATTTTTGCGTTTTTCAATGGTTTTTTTGCATTTTTAGCGAAAACTATGCATTTTGGGCAAAAATTGCTTCTTTTAAGAGTTGTAAAGCAGAATATTTTCAATCGATCTTGGTCATTTAAATAATTCTATAATTACCCGTTTTTCTACTAGAGGACGCGAAAAATAAAGTATAGTGCAATTAATTAACAAAAAATTTGAGAAAAACGCTAAAATGCAAACACGGTCACGATTTTGCGCACTCTGGCGGGCAATGCACGCATTATTGGAAAAGTCGAAAGACCTATATCGATCGAAAATTTTCCGCTCTACAACTTTGGTCTCTTATTATTTTTTCAGAAAATGCATAGTTTTGGTTGAAAATCCAAAAATGAGCAGGAGGTGACAAAAGAAAAATGTTTTTATGGATAAATCTTAAGAATCCTTAATATTTCATTATACAAATTGTACATCATTGGAAAGCTCATTAAAAATTACATCTAGTGGTGGCAAGATATATAGGGTGTTCCATTTGAAAAAAAATAGTTATCCATTATTTTGCGTATGTTGACACCCTGTATAGCAGTATGAACAAAAAAGAACCAAAGCCGATTTGTATTATTCTTCATGATGTGGAAAATTCTTTAGTGTATAAAAAATGACGCTAGATTTGCTGGGAAAGCTTCTGCAATTTTTTCAATGTGTCCTTGTTTTTGCCACAAATTTGCCCATAACAAACCAACCGTTCATAATAGACCCATAGTATCTTATACTATTTTTATCAGCTTCTCAAGAGGGTTGAAAATAAAGTATAAAATATAGGGTGTTCCATTAAAAAAAACAAACCTTTGTTCTATTATGTATATTGGGACACCCTGTACAAAAACATTCATATTTTTAAAATATGCAGAATAAGTGTGGGTACCAGTTCGAGAAAACTAGAAGTCGATATCTCAAATAGCAAATAAGTTATGGGACTTTTACAGATCCCTGGGTCACCCGGTATATTCATACCTCAATTTAATATGTATATTATTTGTGTTTACAGATCTCCTTCTGGAGATTTTGATGATTTTATTCATATATTATGTTCATTTTTAGTTCGTCTGCAATACACCAAATGTAACGTTGTACTGGGTGGGGATCTTAATATTCTATTTAACACAAATGGTTACAAGGAAACTTGCTTAGTGGATACTCTCTTAAGTTTTAATTTGCATAAATTGGTGAGTTTTAAAACGAGCAAAAACAATTGCATTGACAATATTTTCACAAATATTGCTCCTACGAAATTAAAAACAGAAAGCGTAGATACCTATTTATCAGATCATTTTGGAATATAGTTATTAATAAACATGGAAACTGAAACAAAAACATTCTGATAATATATATCGTCCTTTAACTCTTGTCGGTAAATACAAATATTATAAATACAAGAAAACGAAATGTAGCCTGAATATATGAATATTCAACCTGTTCGTTAATCTGCAAGCAAAAAATTAAGTCTTATTCAATATCATTTTATCCAAGCATGTATAGAAAGTATCCTTCTAATAATCTAAGGGAAATGAAAAAAAGCGCCGACCGTAATCATAAATTGGCAATAGTAAATACCAAAAAAAAAGCTGCAGACTCTTTCATTCGAGATGCTAAAAATAAATCTAAAGCAGCGTGGGATCTCATTAACTGTAATAGGAATAAACGTCCGAACAAAATCAACTGTGATAATTTATCCTGCGAGGATTTTAACATGTTTTTTAGTAGTATAGCTGAAAATCTCAAGAACGTTCCTTTGGTACCGAGAACACGTTTTAATATTAACATTAATGTTTGCGATAGTGTAAACTTCTCTTTTCAAGAAGTTACTCCAATTCTTGTCAGAGATGCTATTAAGCGTGTTAAAAATAGTAAGTGCGCGGACATATATGACTTATACATAGATTTGGTTAAATGTATAATTGATATTATTGTTATGCCGCTTACAAATTTAATTAACCAAATAATAACCAGTAAAACGTTTCCCATGATATTGAAAGTTGCCAAGATGATTCCAGTTTTTAAGAAAGGTGATCCGAACAATGTCAACGAATATAGACCAATATCTATTCTGCCAGTAGTATCAAAAATTGTAGGATTACTGTTCAAAGACCAAATTTTAAAATACTTTGAAAACCATATCTTTTCAGTGCGGCACAATTCGGTTTTCGCAAAAATATGTCGACGACTGATGCTGTGCTTGCTCTCTGTAATAAAATTCTTGAATCATTTGAAAAAAAGAAAGTATCAATTGTTTCATTTTTAGATTTAAGTAAAGCGTTCGATTGTGTATCTCATGAATTGCTAGTTACCAAATTGAGACTTTATAATTTTGATGATAATAGTATACAACTAATGCAGTCAGTTCTCTCGAACAGATACCAATCAGTACATTTAGAAGGCAATAAATCATCCCTTGCGCCAATTTCACGAGGTGTCCTTCAGGGGTCAATTTTGGGGCATCTACTATTTTTAATTTTTATTAACGATCTTCCTTCAGAAATAGGTGATTCTGAAGCAATTTTATTTGCTGATGACAGCACTACCTTTGATGAGGGTAACGCCTTGGATGAAGCGCAAGCGAGGAATGCCTCTAATCTAGTACTGAAATGGTGTCAACAAAATGAACTGATATTGAATGAAACAAAAACAAAAAAACTGTTCTTCTCTTTACATAAAGATAACATAATTACTGAGAGTATTTGCTTCCTAGGTCTCCATATAGAATACTGCGTTGCGTTGGGATCAACACTGCAATCACTTGGCTAACGTAATGTCCAAGAATATGTTTTGTCTGCGAAATCTGTCAAGTAATGTTTCAAATAACACAGTATTGATGGCTTATTATGGAACCATTGAGTCACACCTACGATTTGGGATTCTTGCATGGGGCCACTTTGCCTCTAGGCATATAATCTTCAGACTGCAGAGGAGAGCAGTACGAATTTTAAGTGGTACAACTTATAGATCAGATTGTAGGCCGCTTTTTAAAACTCTGAATATTTTAACATTACTTTCCATCTATATTTTAGAATCATTGCTATATGTAAAAAAAAATCCGAATAAGTATTTGACTTTCGAACATCACCAACATAAGACTAGGTTCAAAACCAATTTATACCAAAAAAAGATGAGGCTTAATAAATCTTATACTAGCACTAATTATTATGCAATAAAATTTTTCAATAAACTGCCAATCAATTTAAGGCAATTGCCACTTAAAGAGTTTAAACTAAAGATAAAAACGTCTCTTCTATACATTCGATGAATTTTTGTGTAGCGATATCTCTTTGTAGTCATCTAAGATTTTTATTTATATTTTTAATTTTATACTTTAACTTATTTTTGTGTCATATATTTAAATTTTATTGTACTTTATTGTATTTTACTGATCATTTTATTGTGATTTTACTGATAATGACTTGGTTTTTAAAGTGTATGTATTTGTTGTAATTTTACATTCAATTTGATTTTACAAGTATTATTTCTAATTTTAACTTGTTATACTTTTATTATTTTTATATCTATAATCCTAAATTGTATGCAGCGGATAGGCGCTTATGCCCAGTCCAACAGTTATTTCTATTGGTACTTTAATTATTTCTTGTCCATTGTACATGTATCTTTATAGATATGTGGCATAGTTGGAAGCCGATCTATATTAGCAAGTAGTTTTGTAATTTATATTTCTTTGTGACTTATGTAAGACTTGTCGATAACATCAATAAATGAAATGAAATGAAATGAAAGTGATTCTATCCGTTTCGTGGTAGGACTAGACCGCAAATTATCATCATGAATTTCAAAAAAGATATGAAAAACAAAACGGTTAGCCGCGCTTAGTTTTAATGCGCCGAGGACATCGTTAGGACATTTCGCAGAACCATTAGTGTAAAACAGCGAGGATGACCGTTACTACTCCAGCCTGTACGATGGCTACGACGCCGTCAACAGGAGCGGAACACCTCCATCCAGGAACCGCAGTTACGCCACCCACACCAACGATGATGGATACAACGGGTTGTACGTGCCTAGTATGATGCCACCATCTCGGCTCATGCCGATGCCGTCGCAGTCAACTTCCCACGGTTCCATGGAGATGACGTGAAAGGATTCCTTGCGAGGATCAACTTCGCATTCGTCACGTGCCCAGTACCGGTCAAGTCCTGTGACAAACTCACCTGGGCCTGCCATTACATGGACGAGGAAGCAAAGGAACGCTTTGCCATTGTCGCGGACATCCCATGCACCCCATGAAATCATGCAGAGGGCCTCTTACGACGCTAGTTCCCCAGAGGACCTTGCCGCCGAAGACACCGCTGCAAACAGCATTACATGTTTGGCAGCTGAAGTCGTGTACGAGGAGGCGATCGCACTGATCGATGAGACATCAGTGTTTACCAAGCAAGCGTGGCCACCCAGGTCACACCAAGATTGCGTAGTTACCAAAGCCTAGTTCACCATCGTTTCAGAACCAGCTTCGCTGCCAATCGCGACGATGATGGTGCCGCTCATCCAGGCCCCATCCCTAGCAGTCTGCACAGCTGTTGCACTCGACGAGGTTTGCTTTGAGGAAGTGGAACCCTTAGCCGTAGACCACCCTGAAGTCGCCATTGCAATAGCCACCCTCATCACTGCACTACCGCTGACGCCGACCCAGCCTGCATAAGGGAGGAAACGCAGGGGCCATGCAGCCATGTGGCCGTCCAGAAACTGCTCGCCAAACAACACCAGCGAACGAAGCCGCCATCAACCATAACATCACCCCCTCAAACGGTAAAGAGGGCCGCCAAGGACATACAGAAGCCTGGCGTTCCAAGACGCCATGTACATCCACGACGCCACGTTATCTACAGACACCGCCCTCCTGACGTGATCCGCAGACGCTACCACAGATGCCGCGTCTAGCGAAGATACTGCATCGTCTCCCGACGCAGCCCGCCAGACGATCTGTGGCGGCTCGTCATTCTCAGACGCCGCAACCGCCCGAGTGGTGGTGCACGTTTCGGGTCTTGATGTCACAGTATAGTTCCTATGCAGTAGTCTCACTCAAGCAAATTAGAGTTTTCAGATTTTCTTTGAGCAGGTTACTGCGCAGCCATTTAAACCCAGCATTTAACAATCACATGTGAATTTCAAACATAATCTTGTTTTTGTCCTTATACGCACGTGTTCCTATAAGCGATTAAAGATGAAAATCAAGTGTTGTATGTCTTCTTGTTTCTCTTTTATTCGAAATCGGGTGTTTTAGCTTTTTTCAGAATACCTCACTACAGGTAAGTGTCAATAATTCTCTATAATTTAGAACAAAACGTTTATTTTCTTTAAGAAATGTAATGTGGGTTTCACAAATCGGTCGACCCGAATTATTAGATGGTACTCACGAAAATGCACGCATATGCAGCTCGTATTTTGAAGACCAATGTTTTAAGAACGTTAAAAGAAATAGGCTAAAGAGTGATGCCATTCCTACATTGTTTTTAGGTGAGTAATTAATGTCTGAGGTCCAGTATTACATGTCGACTTCATTTGCATATATGATTTACTTTTACTTAAATTACAGCAAATTACTAAATAAGTCAATTTTAATGTAAATAATAGTAAAAAAAGGATAGTATTAAAGTCGTGAGCAAGTTGGCCATTGCCACTCGGGTGAATTGCAACACGAGCCGTAGGATCGTGTTTCAAACTTCATCCTTGTGGCAATGGCCAACTTTCTCACTCGTTTAATAATATACTATACTAGTCGTTCGTGCTTTCAAACTTTTCTCTCGTAATGTAAAAACCTTCATAATGTTACTTATATGGCATACATCGACAACCACTCTGCAAACAATCTAATAAATTATAGAAAAATGTTCATTTCTACTATAATTGTCGAATGCATAATAATGGTATTCCAAGTGTGTCGGAGATTGTATTTTGTATATCTGATATAAGTTTATTGAAAATGGTTATTTTATTATTTAAAATTGTAGAGCCTACTATATTACCAGATCTCTTAACGGAGCGTCATGGAGATGATCCCCCAGCAGCCCAAAGAGAGATTATTTCTATGGAGGATGTAGATCAATCCGGATGCAGTGGAATAAGGTCAACGAGAGGTAGTATATCAATTTCATCTGATACTATTGCTAATGTTTCAGTAAACGCTTCATGTCAAACTCCACAAGTGCTATCGGCCAATACTCCAAGATAGAGGAAGCTGCATGTAGAAAATATAGCTATTATTACAACTAGGGAAATATGTTCATATTTCCCCTGTTGTAATCAATAGTTTTTTTCTGATTGAAAGAATATTGTTCTATAAATGGGAAAATATGTAAATTTTTAATTTACGGATTGGTAACGTTGCTAAGGGCCTTGTTTGTAAATATCATAGTTTACTTGTTTTGATTTTTGCTTTGTTTCATAAATTGGTGAAATGTCAAACTATGTGTTAACGTGACGAAAGACCGTAAATGTTTGGTTCCGGTAAAATCCAAAGCTGTAAAATCCATAAAGGATACCTTCCTAAGAAATCGGAGGTGTTGTCCCGAGACCAATTAAAACAATTCTTGTGAGAAGCTCCTAATGACAATTGTTTGATGTCTATATTTCCCTAGGGAAATATGAGCACTTTATTATTTCCCTAGGAAAATATAAGTGTGTTATGACATATCATAACTAAGGCAATATCACTCAATATTGTTTCAATCAGAAAAAAAGTTTCTAAATCAATTAAGAAAAGGTCTAGAGAATCACCACAATTTAAAGATGAAGACTTCTTGAAATTTTGTGGTGAGAATTTCAATGAAGGTACTTTCAATTTCATTAAAATGCAACTACAGCTGGTTAGGAAATACCCTCACGGTTATAGGTCCACTAACGATTTTAAACAATTTGCACTTACTATTTACTTTTTGGGGCCTAAAGTTTACCGCGCACTATCCAAGACATTTCATTTGCCATCAAAATCCACGTTATGTAGAATTACGCATAAATGGAACATCAATTCTGGTTTTAATGACTTCATTTTTAATGTTATAAAAACAAAAGTTGACTCTACGTCAGAATTAGCAAAAGATTGCACGATTTGTGCAGATGAGATGAGTTTGAAATCGCATTTGTTTTATGTTTCACAGGACAGAATATTTCATTCCCAAAAAATTAAATTGACTAACTACAGCTTTATCTATTTTATTGTCATTGGATTGTATTTTACATAAATGATTGTATTATTTAAATGTAAATTTATATGGATTAAATATCTTATTTTATTATTTCAATAAATTATATTGCTATTAATAGTTGAAGTTTCATTAAGTAGGGGATAAGTGTTGATTTCATTGGATTTCATGGGCACCTTTTTTATTATGATTCTAGTGTACTCCTTTCTCTGATGTCATCCAGTATGAAAACATACTTCTTTTACTTATCACAATACACTTATGTGCACATATTGTTACAGCTTGCCACATTTCAAAAGATGGGTACATCAACAAATTTTAAGTCAAAATTCAGTACATTAACATGTTTGCTGTTATCAGAAATGTTAACTTTGGCTTGACTGACTGTGTAATACATGGTAGTAAATAAAATAGTATACAAAATGAATGAAAGGTTTCAATTCTGTCTCGAGCTAAAGTGAATCTTCCTAATCTCTCGACTAATGAAACACTTCCTATCTTGAACGGAGTATACAATTTTTATCGCACAGAGCGTAGCCAATATCAACTCGGTAATGAATAAAGAACCTCCATTCCTTGCCATAACAAGGATTACCCTATGGTTGAACAATTACATCAGGAATGAATTAAGTAAAATGTTTTTGGGTAATGCCATTGAGAATGTTGAGTAAAATCGAAGTATGAACAATAAAAACATTCTGTATAGACTTTTGTGGATAGATAGAATAGGTACTCACTTTTATAACATTACGAAATGCCCTTTTCATTAATTATGAAACAACAAATACACTTTTAAGCAAAATTTGATGTTTATAACCTATGAAATTAAGTTATGCATACACATTGCCAAAGTGTAACAGCTGACCGCACGACAAGCACTTTTACAATTTGTCGGATTAAAAACACCAGATTCCATTTTCTGCACAATTTTTCAACTCGACTTATCCATTAAAACAATTTGCCGTACAAGTCAATATAAATGGCTCAAGAAATTATTAATTTATCGCAGAATATTGAGAGTGTAAACAATGCGCAGTAACATGCGCGAGGATCATTTGAAACCCAAAAGATCAAAGTGCCGCCTCGGAGTGAGACTACTGCTTAGAGCTATACTGTGTTGGTGTGATCTGGGTGGCCACGCTTGCCTTGGTAAACACTGATGTATCATCGACCAGTGCGGTCGCCTCCTCGTACACGACTTCAGCTGCTAAACATGTAATGCTGTTTGCAGCGGTGTCTTCGGCGGCAAGGTCCTCTGGGGAACCAGCGCCGTAAGAGGCCGTCTGCATGATTTCACAGGGTGCATGGGGTGTCCGCGACAATGGAAAAGTGTTCCTTTGCTTCCCCGTCCATGTAATGGTGGGCCCAGGTGAGTTTGTCCCAGGACTTGACCGGTACTGGGCACGTGACGAAGGCGAAGTTGATCCTCGCAAGGAATTCTTTCACGTCATTTCCATGGAACCGTGGGAAGTTGATTGCGACGGCATCGGCATGAGCCAAGATGGTGGCATCATACTGGGCGATGCATCCACCCCATTGTCCTGGGGTTGTGTTCGCCTTATCTCTGGTGGATTTATGTAGTCCGGTTGCCATGGGGCAGCAATGCTGCCGACGTACAACCCGTTGTATCCTCCGGATGCAACTGCCTGTCAATCAAACTAGTCGTCCGGGGCGCTGCAGCTCCTATGGACGCTGAAAGCAGCGACCGCCCCGCCTTCGGAACGCGACCCCCACAACCGCCACCGATGTTGTGACCACTACGGGCCGTGAGTCCTGACGCGTTACCGTGACTGCGTGAAATAAACAATTCCGGACTTAATGATAGACTTAGTATTAGGGCCCCGCGAAAAGTCGCAAATACTGTAAGTGCCCTGATGGACGCTCCAGTGCCAGACGATCCGAACAATCCACCTCCGCCTGACGACACGCAGGCACCATCAAGGAACGTGTCGTGCTGTGTGTGCACATGGAAAACCGTCTGATATGACAAAGGCGTCGGAATCAGAACCGCCCACAACACCGGCCCAGAACAGAACACCTACAACCACTCGCCTGCATACGAAAACATACGAGGGTAGATTGAAAAATTTCCGGAATGAGCAAGAAAACGCAGTAATTGAACAGGTTTTTGTTTTTATTTTTCAACATAGTACCCTTGCAGGGCGATACACTTTTCCCAGCGGTGCTCCAACTTTTTTAAGCCTTCAGAAAAATATGATTTCGGGAACTCTGCAAAATAAGCTTTAGTGGCGGCGATGACCTCCTCATTTGACGTAAAGCGCTTGCCTCCGAGCCAAGTCTTCATGTTTGTGAACAAAAAGAAGTCGCACGGGGCCAGGTCTGGAGAGTACGGGGGATGCGGCACCACCTTGTAGCCCAATTCAACCAATTTAGCATTGGCGATTCGGGATGAATGGGCCGGCGCGTTGTCGTGGTGGAAGAGCACTTTTTTCCGCTGCAAATGAGGCCGTTTCTCCTTCAATATGCCGTTGAATTGATCCAATAAATCGCTGTAGTATTGTCCCGTGATAGTTCTTCCCTTCTGCAAAAAGTCGATGTGTACCACACCTTGCGAATCCCAAAAAACGGTGGCCATGACCTTTCCAGCCGATGGGACAGTCTTTGTCTTCTTCGGAGCAGATTCGCCTGGAGAAATCCACTGTTTCGACTGCTGCTTGGTTTCTGGTGTGTACAACCACGTTTCATCCACAGTCACGAATCGGCGAAAAAAATCCGTTGGATTACGATTTAACAAGGCCAAACACTCTTTTGAAGTGGTCACACGATTTCGCTTGTTGTCCATAGTCAGCAAACGCGGCACCCATCGCGCCGACAGCTTCCTCATGCCCAAATGTTCGTGCACGATATTTTGCACACGTTCATATGAGATGCCCATGGTCTCTACTATTTCGCGCAACTTCACTCGTCGATCGGCTAACACGAGATCATGGACTTTGTCGACCATTTCTTCATTTGTGGCCGTTTTTGGACGTCCACTGCGTGGTTCATCCTTGGTGCTCGTACGGCCACGTTTGAACTCGCTCACCCAGAAACTAATAGTCGAAAATGAAGGTGTGGATGTGCCATGAACTTTCTGCAAAATATCTGGTATCTCCGTCGCCGTTTTCCCATCCATCTAGAAATGTTTGATGACTGCACGAAATTCGTTTTTATCCATTTTTGCAAAAGTGCCTGACTTGCTTCACAAGATATCCTAGTAAACATAAACGGAACGACGCACGTGTCTGAAAATTTGACAGCTTTCCTAAAATAGGTTAGCCTTGACAACCATCATAACAATTTCACGATACGCGCGCCATCTCTTGCCATTCCGGAAACTTTTCAATCTACCCTAGTATGCAGTGGCGCCCATCAAATAAGATTTGACAACAACAGCCGACCAGAACATCTCCAGCTTCAGCCGCTCAGTGCTCCGCGTCCGATGCACCAGCCGCCCCAAGGACTAGGTAGAGAAATCCCACGTCTTGGTTCCCGCCGTGCCAGTGCACGCCAGGATGGCAGTCCATATCCGGCAATACCAAACGTGGCTACTCCTAGGATGCGGCCACTCCAGGCATCCAGTGATGCCAAGATCCGGTGTCGAGTTGTCCGAATCCCCACGCACCATAACCGCGGAAGGATCTCCCCAAGGACCAGTGTCCTGACCAGCGTCGAGAGCAGCCATTGCTGCCTCCCCAAGACGCCCAACAGCAGTTCCCAGTGGAACTTGGATCCGGTGTGGGAAGACCGAATCCCCTCACACCTCGCCTTCGGAAGGATCCACATTCGTAATGACATACTCACCATGACGACTTTAACTGGCACACGTCACATGTATTTACTTTCTACGCACTTCAAAATTCTTTCATTTTCCGGGGCCGTTTGTTATCGGCGCTTAGTTTATCTACACGTCTTGACAAATGCATAATTATCTTAATTTGCACTTTATGAGCTAACCATTGCTCGTTTTGAATATTAACATAAGTTCTGCATTATTTAAATTTCCAAACGAGATAATGTTTGAAGAAGTACAGCTGCCATAAACAACTCAATGAAGAGATAAGCCTCCGCCCACGGTGCGCTGATGCGCCGAGGACATCGTTAGGAGATTTCACAGCCATTAGTGTAAATGTGCAGCTGCTACGGCTAAACAATGGACTGCTGAACCGCCTCCCGCTGCCTGCGTACATGCCGAGATCGTTTCGACCCAAATTGTTCTGAGAAGTGCAATTTGCCGGTTCAAACACGTGCGCCGACCTTGATGCTCCCGTCGGACCCTCCACCCGCAACCCCGAGCAGAGCAAGGCCCTATAAAGCCCATAGAGCTCTCCGCAACAATCAGAGAAGTTAGAATTAAACATCGAAATCGACCATTTTCGACAGATCACCCAGAATTCGACTTAGATCATTCAAGTCAACACTTTAGAGTCTGTCACTGTGCCCTTAATACTCTGGAAAACAATAAACATTTTTTTTTGATTTTGTGCTGTTTACTGATGAGGCTACATTTGATAATATAGGCAAGGTAAAGAGACATAATCTTCATTATTATTGGGAGCAAAATCTTTATTTTGCATGGACACTAAATAATAAAAAACGATGAATATGGAATGAATGGGGTGCTTCTTTGAATGGGGAAGTGTTTGAACAATTTCTTAGGAATCATTTCAGATCTGAATCTAGGACTCATTTAAATGAGTACCTACTTGATCTACCACACAACGTAATAAGAGATATGTGGGTCCAATTGGATGGTGCACCTCCACATTTTGCTCGCAGTGTACGACAATTTTTGAACGGCCGTTACCCTAATAAATGGATAGGTCGCGGCAGACCAGTACTGTGGCCACGGGAGGTCTCGGGTCCTCACTCAATTAGATTTTTTTCAATAGGGCTATATTAAGGACATAGTGTTGTTCATTACGCACCACCTGTTTTTTTATTTAAAATTATTGGTAGCTAGATTTTAAAACTAATAATAAAAACATGCAAATCACCAACGAATTTTGAAATATTAGAGTAACCATCAACTTCAGATATACGAAACCTTATATAAAACGAAAGCTTACTTAATGAAGTTTTAAATTGTGATATAATATATAGGGTGTTCCATTTGAAAAAAATAGAAATTGTGCAGTTTGCGAATGGCTATCACCCTGTATAATATGCTGAGTTATGTTTTGGTTGATAGAGTAATTTTGAAGACTAAAGTTCAACTAAACCTTACCACTAAATTAGAATGAATTATCTTTATTAGTTTCAGAGGAGCACTTTAACAATTTTGTTCAAATTTTTGTATAAACAACTGAATAACAAGAAAACGGCCCGGTTTCAATCCCCAAACCCTAGGTAATTTTAATCTCCAAGTAACAAGGAATCCAAAAATGCTAAAATATATAAGGTGTTCCATTAAAAAAAAAAAAGTTTGGTCTGTAACTTTGTTATGAGACACCCTGTATAAATTTAAATATTTTTAGGGCATGCACAACATTCTGCACAACTTTTATACAGTATATTTTTTTTATCGTGGGCCATAGGATTTTACATGCTAAAAAGTATACCTTGTTTTAATGTGAATTTTATCATAAAATTTTGAAGGAAATTTTAGTTAGTAATAAATTAATTATTTTTCTACATGATGCGCTGCATTAGAATAACTTAAACATGTTTTATTCCATTAAAAAATGAAATTATTTAATATAAATAACTGAGCAAAAATAATCAAAGTACCTTGAATTTCCGAAATGTCAGATTGATTAGCGAGGCAAGAAATCAAACGAATTTATACCAGAAAATGTCTGTTTAAACTGTTGAAGAACGGGTGGAATTTGTAACGGCAATTATAAGAGGTTTGTCCAGCAGGGAAATAGCACTTTTTAATGGAATAAAACATGTTTAAATGATTCTAATTAAGCGCATCATGTAGAAAAATAATTGATTTATTTTACTAACTAAAATTTGCTTCAAAATTATATGATAAAATGTACATTAACACAAGGTATAATTTTTAACATGTAAAATCCTATGGCCCACGATAAAAAAAAAAACATACGGTATAAAATATTTTTCAAAATATTGACAAATAAGCAAGTAATTGACCGTTCCCAGAGCTCTGAAACACCCTGTATGTCCTTAAAACACAATAGATTCGCTATATTTTGGGATTTAAATCATCAAAAGCAAGCAAGGCGTTGGGAAATTAAACAATTTTTCAAAATCAAAAACGCGATTTTGTCGATATTGATCTTGAAATTTTTTTTTATTTTGACATGAATATGTTTTTATACTTTCAGCATATAAAATAAATTGTCATTATTAACAAATGCTTTTAACACCTCAGCAATTTTTGAAAACTGAAATCGCGATTTATTGTTTTTGAAATTAGAGGATTTTGACAGTTTTCGTTAATCCATTATTAATATTTCATAATACTTTTTGAAATAAAATAAATCCTTTACATTTTAACAAATGATTCATTTAATTCATGTTAAATTATATTATTACATTATATGTACAAACACCACTAATATCGGTAAACTTTTGTTAAATAATAAAAGAACCATACAGAAATAAAAAAAATGCGGAATATACGAAATCGAATGTGGGGATTGTGATGCAACGTATATTGGCCAAACCGGAAGAACATTTAGTATAAGACTAAAAGCCATTCTAGACAATAAAGGCACCACCGGTTTTGCCAAACATTGCATCACACATAACCACTTCTTCTAGGAATAAAATTTAAAAATATTACACACAGGTAATAAGGGCTGAAAATTTAAATATCCGAAAAGGTTAGAGATCAACAAAGCGCTTAAGCGGGGAAAACACGTCGTAAACGCAAACGATGGCATCTGGAGCTCCCCAATAATGACCGCCCTAATTACCAGAATGAACAATTTTAATATATAAGCAAAAACATTTTTCTACTGTACTATTCCTAGATAATGATGTAACAACCAAGTGCTTAATTTCAACAACCTTTAAAAGCAAATAAAAGACATTACTAATTTCGAACTTAACAGTTTAATTATACTTTACAATTATATGTGAAACACAATATCTTCTAAAAGTCCTGATCTGGAAGCTCTATAGACGCTTGCCCTTTCAGTAACATATTCCATTACGTTACGAAAGGTTTCTGGAACAATTTCTGCGATGGCTTGCCATATATTTTGCTTTTAGCTCCTCACGAGCGATTGATTAGCATAGACCTTTTTTAAATATTGCAAAAAAAAATCGGTGGATCCAGAGTGACAAACGACGTCACCGAATCGTTTATACGCCGTGAATATTAGTATAGCCACAGTAGCTTTGGCGATATGACACGTAGCTCCATCCTGTTAAAACCAAAGACGTTTTCTAAGTTTATTGCTTCCAATTGAAGTATACTCCATCTATTTATAGATTAGACATTTTTGACATCTTCAGTGACAAACACTAAAAAAGAAAAGTACCAACACGGCTATGAGAAAAATGTAATTTTGCAGCAAGTAAGGTTGGTACCGGTATACATCCAATATATTCATACGCGACGGTGCCAATAGACACATTATTAACAGTTTGTTGTTGTTATTGTTCTTGATTTCCGCCATAAATGATGTCAGGGGCGGTTCGTTATATAGTGCCAAGGAGTCATGGTACTACTTGCAGACTCAAGCTCAGCAAGAATTTTTAACTAATTCTTAAAATGTGTGTATTGTTTGATGGTGAGGTTACGTGGACGAAGAATGGTGTTACAGATTTAGTGCAAGTCTGGGACAAAATATGTAAACGCACGATAAATCGAAAGTACACATAATAGATATTTATGCATCAAGGGAGATATGGAATGTTTTTTTTCCCAAGGTTGACAAGGCCTCTGGCCCGAGGTTTGTAAGTCAACCGAGGGCGAAGAACATGAATATCTCCCGCGGTGCATACAATATTTTATTTTTTAGTCATTCGGAAAAATATTCAGTATATCGATCTGCAATATGTATTTGCATGGTTGCTATGAGTTTGTTTTAAATCAAATCGCCCGCATTTCATGAACTGACGTTTATTTATTTTGATTTGATTTGACGTTAATGCTTTAACAACAAACGTACAGTTGTGAATAAAATAGCGAACAAACCTGGGAAAAAAAGTTTAATTCCTGTCTCTCTATAAAGTTGGTCGTGAGCATACGCAAGATTGTCTATCTTCGACCATCATCTTGAGCGGAGAATTTGGAAATTATACATACTATTTATCAGGTAAACAGGAGCAGATCTCATATCTCCCAAGGGAGATAAAACTCATATCTCCCGTGGGAGTTATGAGTACGCTTTCATGCCTTGTATCCACGACGATAATAGTAAATATCATACTACTAAAAAATAAATCATATTTTCAGCTTGTTTGAATTCGGCTGTTTGAAATTATGAACTTTTACTTTACAACTCAAAATAATCTTGGACTATGAAGATTAATCGTTCTTTCTTTCTTAAAAAAAATATATTATATATTGTAAAAATACCATCTACATGTTCCACGAGCCGCTACTGAGGGTCATACTAACCAAGTAAATTGTTTCATTTTAATATTCAAAATGTATCGACTAAATCTAAAGTTGTTGAAACTCCTGGCACAAAAGGTGAATCCCAACAAAGTTAATGGTTTTATTTGAATTCTTTTTCAAATTAGATTCACTTTTTTGGACAATTAAAAAAAAAATTCCTATAAAAAAAAAAATTTGAAAATTATTTTGAACAACAGAGTGATTTTTGAGGCTAATTTGAACCATTTTCTTACCAGAATATTCTGCATTTTTTATTATTAATCCTGTATTTTCGATTTTTTTGTCTAAATTTTTGATCATTTGGCCTAAATATTCCTTATTTTGACGTAAATTTACGATTTCATTCTTTAAATTTTGGACTGTTTGGTCCCCATTTTAAATTTTCCCGCCGAATTTTTAATTTTCAGATTTTTGACCTGTATTTTTGATTCTTTTGGGTCTACATTTTTGATCTGCTGACCTAAATATTCTTTATTTTGACATAAATTTTCGATTTAATTGTTAAAATTCTAGTTTTTTTGGTCCGTATTTTTGATTTTTCGAGCCGAATTTTTAATTTTTAGATTTTTGACCTGTATTTTTCGTTTTTTTTTTGGTCTAAATCTTTGATATTTTGCTCAAAATATTCTTTATTTTGACCTAAATTTTCTATTTAATTGTTAAAATTTTTGATTTTTTTGTTCGCATTTTTGAATTTTCGGGTCGAATTTTTAATTCTAGTTACAAATTTTTGATTTCATTTTGGTTAAAATAGCTATAACCTGAATTATTGATTTATATGAGAGAGTTTTTTTATATTTTCCGGTACTTTCGAGTTTTGTTTGTTGATATTTTCGAATTTTTAGTCTGCATTTATTGTTATTAGGGCCGAGTTTTCGATGTACTGTCTAAATTTTCGACTTTCTGGCCAACATTACAGATTTTTTTTTTAATCTTCTGACCTAAATTTTTCTTTATTTTGACCCAACTTTTCGATATTATTGTTAAAATTTTCGAATTTTTGATCCGCATTTTTGATTTTCTGTATAGTCTGCCTTTATTATCTTTAGGCCCAAGTGTTCGATGTTTTGTCTAAATTTTCGACTTTTCGACCAACATATTTTTTTAAATATTTTGAATAAATTTTTCTTTATTTTTTTTATTTGTCAGTTAAAATTTTTCTTTCCTTGGTCCATCATTTTTATTTTTAGGCCAGAATTTTAGATTTTTGGTCTCAATTTTTTATCGTATATTTTAGATTTGTAGATAATGTAATTAAATGTAATTATTTTATTTAGCATTACATTCTAATTTATTTATTTTGATTTATTTATTACTTATTACGTGTACAATTGATCTGTGTAAAACATTTTTGTTAAAACACCAATAAATAATGATTATGATTATGGTTTTTGGTCTATTTTTGATCCTATATTTTAGATTTTTTAACTGTGATTATTGATTTTGACGAATTCAAAAATTCACGATTTTTTTTATTTTTTGCTATTATTTTCGAATTTCTGGTCAGAAACTTATTTTGCTTCTATCTAAGTTTTCGATTTTCGATCAGAATTCTTGATTCTTTGGTCCGTAATTTAGATTTCTGTATTTTAGATTTTTTGTTACAATTTTTTGTATTTTTCTTTATGACCAAAATATTCGTGTGGTTTCTAGAAATTTTCGATTTTTTTGTCTGCAATTTTTATCTTTACGCTCGTTTTCGATGTTTTGTCTAAATTTTTACTTTTATGGCCTATATTTTGTATTTTCGATTATCTAGGTTTCAATTTTTGGTCTTTTGGCCAAATTTTTCTTTATTTCGACTTAAATTTTCGATTCGTTTGTTAAAATTTTTGATTTTTCTGGTCCACCACTTTGATTTTTAGGTACGAATTTTAGATTTTTTGTCCCATATTTTAGATTTTCTTGACTTAAATGATTGATTTCATTGTGCGAATTTTTTTTACTTTTGTTATTATTTTCGAATTTTTCGTTGGAACTTATTCTAAGCTAAAAATAATTATTTTTGGAGCTGAAAATAACTGATTATTTTTCTTTTGCCTGTTTTTTCAATTTTTTGGTCTGCATTTTTATTTTGAAACCAGGATTTTTGATTTTTGCCGATATTTTAGATCTTCGGCTGTTTTGTTCCAAATTTTTAATTTTTAGGCCAAAATATTCGATTGGTCTAGGAAGATAAATGGTTCTTTGTTTCTTCAAAAAAGGAGGGTGGAGGGTATTGTATAAGTGGCTCTACCATCAACATGTTCCACGAGCCGCCACTGAATGATGTGATGAACCACACGCCTACGCAGTAATGTTGAGTGCGATTTTCGTAATAAATTAAGTTAAGTGCCACTTTTTGTGGCGTGAGTTGTTGGGCAACCTAGTGGGATTTCTACGACTCAAGATGTCAAAAAAGTATAATCTATGAGTAGACGGAGTATACTAAAAAGTTGTTTATTATGTCCCGATATCACCCAGTAACGGCAACAGAGGCTCCAAAAATATTATTATTATTACACCCAAATGTCACACCAAATTATAATTCGAGATAGGTGCAATGATCCTTCGTGGATTACGCGAGGATTTTCGGTGCGTAATATACGACAGCTTTGTTTATTCGCAAACTCATACAAGTTAAAAGGTGCTTCAACACTCATTACTAATTTTTGAATAAAATCGTCATGATCTGAAGCAACAGGACATGGTTACATGAACTGTATTCGATAAAAAATGCAACCTGTCATTTCAGGAATTGACACATGTGATATGCTGCTCGCTGTCAGTGAGTCTGAGAAAAGTTGAAAAACACGATTTTAACATAAAACATAAAGCACACTATACAATTTGTAGTTGTGGGACACGATGTCCTTTACCTCGAAGTAACAGATATTAATAGTATATTCTATGTAATAAGTTCTACATATACCATCCTGAAAGATTGACTGTTTTTAGAAGACTTTCCTTGCTTTTACTAAATCGGTGAATATAAAAATATATTTTCGGGTGTATTCGTAAATCTGAAGTTACCAGCGCGTAAAAAAGCGTTTACTATACTCGGCGCACCGAATAGGTGGTATGATCACGTTGCGTTCACCCCGCGTCCTCGTGATAGTTCGTCGAGACGTTATGAAAAGCCTGATTCACACAGCCTTGCCACATTTTAGTTCTGTGCCGGAAATATAAATCTTTCTACTTTAACCCAAGAAATCTAACTATTTACCACTTCCTAATTAATTGTAATTGAAAAAGGCTGATTTAAGAATAGAATATTTTACTACATTTAAATAAGACAGAAAAACGAGAACACTTGATATACAACGGGCGTGATTAAAAATTTCGGCTGCGTGACATACGCTTCACATGCGTTTGCGCTGACAAATCAGCGAACATCACGCGAAAATCACGCAAACCCATAATACCACCGATTCGGTGCGCCGAGTATAGTTATTATTACGGGCGAACGGAAAAAGGTAGAAGGGTGAAATTTTCAACAAACGTTCGGGATCACCAAAGGGGCAGGTTTTTGCACATTTCAACCCCCAAAAACAACCCCCCGCGAAAATGGAAAAAACACCCTTTTTGAGGGTTGCGGCTAGAGTTTATCAAATTTTGGAATTTTTTTTATGCCAAACTGTGCCTCTACTATTTACGCAACTATCCGTATGCATAAAATCTTCTCAACTCACCCCCACCCCCCGAGGGAACCCTTTTAACACTTTTTTCCCGTCAAAATCTATCTTCTTTTACAGTTTTCGAGTTGGAGGATCGGTTTGTATCTCAAAATACTCGCAAATACTTCCTACACAAAACTTGCTTATTTTTATTTTGAAATTTTGCCCCGTTCTCGAGATATGATTTTTTCACCCCCGGGGTGCAAGCAAAATTTATTGCAACGAAAAACTTTGGGCCGCCGTAGCGCGCTCAGTTTTGAAGATATCGCAAAATCGTATGAATGTTTATTGTAGGGAATTCTTTTCTCTACAATTATCTATTACCGTTATTTTCATAACTATTGCCCTTGCGGAGTTATTGGGGGTAAAACACCCCATTTTTTACATATTAACCCCTACAACGTCAACCGTTATCTCTAGGAGAAAATGTTGCTATAAAAAATTGTAAATAAATATACTCTAGATCATTTTGGTAACCGGTATTTTATACGTACGGCAAACCGTTTATAATATATGACCGTTTTCCTTTAACCTTGCAGATTTTTTCATTTCAACCCTTCAAATAATTGAAAGTCAAGCGTCGAACGTGACATGTACGTCAAACGTGACCAATCGAAATTCGGGATTTCATGTTATCATTGCTTGCTACCATCACTAATTCCAGGCAATTAATAAAGTCCGAATTAATAGTTCTCGGTTAGGAGTGCATGTAACGTGGATCAATCTTGACTTTTCCCGGCCTCTTTCATTGGCATCTTTACGAAATTTTTTGCATTGGCTTCTCCTTTTGTTTTGAAATCGGGTGAGTACTTTCAGAGTAATGCTTTATTAATAATGTTTGGTGTGTCGATCGCTGAGTACACCGCCGGAAATCCCTTCTCAAGCCCAACAGAAAATCCAAATAAATTTATTTGATCCGACCCCTCCTTCTAATTTAAAAAAATCAATTAAACTATTATTTATTTTGACAGGATAAATATTTTCGATCGTTTTTAATATTTGTTTTATTTCTTCTTAAATCACGAATCCAACGACGGAATATCATTGCCGCATTGCGTGCACGCAAAACAAACTTTGAATTTTTAAAATCGCCCGGTTATTAACCGAGATATGAATATTTGAATTATTGTCGTTTTTGAACGTTGAAAATTTTACCCCGGAAAAATCAATTGAGAAAAAAAATATTTCCGCGAGGGTTAGAACAATGAAATCATTGAGCGTTCCATTTGAAGCAGACCAACAAAGTTTGGTAACATTTCGGTCACCCCGTCAGCCGCCAAAGACCAAAACAACCCCCATCAGTACCGCCGCCCAAGTTTTGTTCGTTTGTCTGTCGGTCTGTAATATGTATACGCTTCTCAGACGGCCCCTAAATAATTTTTAGAGGGCCAAAGTTGGTGAAAAAGAAATAACATCTTCCTGTTAACGTCCGAGTGCTCTCCAAACGGCAAATTAAGAAATGCATTGATGGTGCACCGTCCCATTTGACAGATGTCAGATTCGGAAACTGGGGTTACCAGAAACTGGGGTTACCACCAGATTAGCATTCCTCGACGCGTGTGGTTTGAGCAAAACGATTTAAAATAATGTCTTTTTAATTTTTTTCACCCCCTTCTGCACGAATGAGAGAGGTGGCGCTTTCGGGCAATGTGATTGTCATCGAATGGGCAAATTTCATCGTCCCCATGATCCTCCCCGTGGCCGTCGGGGCCTTCTCAAGAAATTATACAAGAAAATTCGGGCCGGCCTTCCGGGTACATCCTGGATAATTTAAAACCACTCCATCCTCTCCACAAAAAACCCCTCTACAACATTTATTCTCATTATTTTGTTATTTTTCCAATCGTTTGCGTGTTATGAATTTTTTTATGTGTCAAGGCACCAAATTTTTCATTTTTCATGAGTAAACCATTGGAAATTTGAGTGAAAATTGCATTACACGGACTTGGCTGAAATTTTCACAAAAGATACCTTTCGCCTGAAGGGGCACCGCGTGACAAGTATTTTACCTCTGGGGGCCCCCTTACGCTTCATTTTCACCCCCCGAGTTCGTTTTTTTTTCTTATGAGGACGTATTTTTTTTTATGGAAATTTAAGAGCTGAAACTTTTAGGGTGGGTGGGAGATGCGACTAGCCATGATCCGTAATTTTTTCAAAAATTTTCAAACACCCCCCACCTCTCCAGAGCGCATTATTTGGCCCACCCCAGATTTTTTTTTCAATTTCTTTCAAGGACGTATTTTTTTCTATTTAAATTGAAGAGTTTAAACTTTTAGGGTAGGTTCGGGGTATAACTGGCTTTTGCTCCTTTTTTAAATTTTTGAAACACCCGCTACCCTTCCGTAATTTTTTAATTCGACATTCTCGAAATATCTCAGCAGGGGTGTGGAAGGGAAAAAATTGAATTCAACTCAAATGTCAGATTTTTCAATAACTATTGAAACCAAATCAAAAACATATACAAAATTTTTACATAAAGTGCATACTTTTCAAAATACCGATTTTCCCCAATTCCGAACTGCCTAAAGTGATTTAAAAACATATTTTATTTTTTTGTACCCTCTGAGCAAATTTGATCGTACCAAACATCTTTCCTGTGGTCTTTAGGGCCTTCTTTAGAAACCTTTAGAAATTAGAAGAAAAAAATTCGCACAGCCTTCCCTGTATATCCTGGACAATTTAAAACTATCCAATCCTCTTCACAAAAGACCCCTCTACAACATTTATTCTTTGAATATTTTCGATTTTTCTAATCGTTTGCGAGTTATGAATTTTTTTATGTGTCAAGGCACCAAATTTTTCATTTTTCTTGAGTAAAAAACCATCGGAAATTTGAGTGAAAATCGCATGACATGGATTCGGCTGAAATTTTCACCAAATATACCTTTCGCCTGAAGGGGCACCGCGTGACAAGTATTTCATCTCTGGGGGCCCCCGTTCCGGGGCCCCTGCCTTAAAAGTGAGCGATTCAAGATTATTTTCAGGGAGCCTGTCAAAGCTTCAGTATATTTGCAAAGCTTTCCCCTACAATATTTATGTTGGAACATTTTCTGATTTGTAGCTCCCTTAACGGGATACGATTTTTCAAAGATTGACCTCGTTGTTTTCACCTGTTTTCAAGTTTCTTTTATATAAAATGACAGTTTCTGTCAGATTGAAAATTTTCAGATTTAATGACATTGACATTGACGGGTTTAGGTTAGAAACCTATCAGCTGTGCGTCAGACATGACATTCACTGACATATCTGGAACAAGGTTATGATTGCACGCAATTTTCAGATTGAATGACATTGACATGATAAGCCAAAGTCGCGGGTTTAGGTTAGGAACCTATCAGCTGTGCATGACATTGACATGACATGCCAAAGTCGCGGGTTTAGGTTAGGAACCTATCAGCTGTGCGTCAGACATGACATTAACTGACATATCTGGAACAAGGTTATGATTGCACGCAATTTTCATATTTAATGACATTGACATGACATGCCAAAGTCGCGGGTTTAGGTTGGGAACCTATCAGCTGTGCATGACATTGACATGACATGCCAAAGTCGCGGGTTTAGGTTAGGAACCTATCAGCTGTGCGTCAGACATGACATTCACTGACATATCTGGAACAAGGTTATGATTGCACGCAATTTTCAGATTTAATGACATTGACATGACATGCCAAAGTCGCGGGTTTAGGTTGGGAACCTATCAGCTGTGCATGACATTGACATGACATGCCAAAGTCGCGGGTTTAGGTTAGGAACCTATCAGCTGTGCGTCAGACATGACATTCATTGACATATCTGGAACAAGGTTATGATTGCACACAATTTTCACATTTAATGACATTGACATGACATGCTTAAAGTCCCGGATTTAGGTTAGGAACCCATGAGCCGCGTCGCGGGGCCCCGGCCTTAAAAGTGAGCGATTCAAGATTATTTTTCGGGAGTCTTTATGCCTTCAGTTTTGACTTTGAAGAGTTTGTCGAAACTCCAGTGTATTGACAAAGCATTACCCTACAATATTTATGTTGGAACATTTTTTGTTTTGTTGTTGTTGTTCCCTTAACGGGATACATTTTTTCAAAGATTGACCACATTGTTTCTACCTGTTTTCAAGTTTCTTTCAGGGGCGTATTTTTTCTATTTAAATTGAAGAGCTGATATACTTAGAGTTTGTAAAGGTTACAACGATCTTTTATCTCTATTTTTTTTCAACATTTTCGAAACCACCTCTTTGCGCCATTTGCACCCCCAGGGTTCGTTTCTGTTCATTTAAGGTCGATTTTTTTTCTTTTTAAGTCGGAAAGCCAAAATTTTTAGGGATCGCAGAGGATATAAGTGGCTTTCAAAAAAAATAAACGAAATAAAAATTAAAATAAAAAATAAAAGATAAAAATTAAAAATAATTTAAAAAATATAAATGTTTTTCATCAACGGCGCAGCGCAGCAGAGCTGTCGTGCGTCACCAATAACTTTGGTTAATTTTAATCGGATACGTTTGTCACCGGTTACTTTGGTCAATTTTAACGGGATACGCTCAGACGACGGCGCAGCCCAGCGGAGCCGTCGTTCGTCACCGGTTACTTTACCTAATTTTAATAGGCTAAGCACGAACGACGGCGCAGCGCAGCGGAGCAGTTACTTTGGTCAATTTTAACGGAATACGCACAGGCGACGGCGCAGCCGTCGTTCGTTTTTTTTTTTTTTTATTTAAAAATTTATTTAAGAAGACAATTTTACCTAAAAGTAGCTTTAGCTTGAAAAACTAGTTTCACATGCTAAATAACAGCGCAATTGACGCACAATCCCGCACCCAAACGAGTCCTAAAACTTCTAATAAATATAATTATAACGATATAAATTCAAAATTTATTTAGTGTTGATACAATTTTTTAAGTGCGCATTTGAAAAGGTAATTGTGTTGGTCTATAGCGGACTAATGAGGGTGCTGCCAATTTGTAGGCGCCGTCAGGTCGGTGGGAACTCATTACACAAAAGTCGGAAAGTCCGATGGCATGAAGAGAAACGAAGAGAAGAGGAGCGCACAGGCCAAAAATTTCAAACACGTTAAAAACTACCGTTAAAGTGCCCCCCAAAATTGTACATTTGGCCTAAATCATCGATAGGCTCCAGCGTCGACAATTTTCGAATTAATGGATGAGACGGCGGCGCGCCCAAAAATTTTTACTTAAATCATCCACTTGCTTTTTTCGTGTGAAATCTGTCCGACAAACATCCTATCATTACGAATGGATATATGAAAGAGAACTGGCGTCACATTTAGTCACTTGAATAGATCAGCTATTAACTAGGCGTGTAATTTGTTTTAAGCTAGGATGTACGAGCGCCCTATCATTTATAGTGTGCACGTTTATTTTAAAAGTAGCTACTGTTTAAGATACAGGCATGCACATTAAAAAATACATGTTAACTTATTCATGTGAATGAATGAATACTCACCTAAGGGGTTTGTGGTAATCACAGAGGTAATCGAAACGTTCGTCCGGAACTGGTACACGACGTGCTGGAAAAAAATTGATATGAGAACATCTCTTGTCTAACAATCTTATTATTGTATTAATTAAAAATTAGTGTGTAAATCATGGAAATATTTGCACAAAGCATCACAATCAATCAGTTTCTGATCCAATCTATATTTTTACTTTCTCCGTTACGAAGTACGAGAAAGTATTGTGATCGTGATATTTTTTTCAAAAAATTTTTGTACGGAAATATCCGCTTTGGAGTCCCTAGATACCATTTCAACAATTTCTGGAAATTTTTTTTTTGTGTCTGTGTGTGTGTTTGCTGTATCTCAAAAACTAATAGAGCAATTGATATGAAACTTTCAACATACGTCTTATTTGATAATCCGAAGAACTGAAAAGCTTTTGGTAAAATTTCGTACACCGGAAGTGGGTGTTTACCTTAACTGTTTTTTTGTTTTTGGCCAATATTTTCTTAAATATGAAAAATATCACAAAAACATTTAATGAACATCTTTTGCTTAAAAATATTTTTCATAAAATCATTGCTATTCGAAAAAAAAATTTATTATTTTTTATTTTATTTTTGGTTTATAATTATGAAACGATAATAGCAAATTTAATAATAATTGTAGAGAATGCTAGAATGAACAACTTATATAGAATAAGTTTTTTTCGAAATCCCTTTAGTTTTTAAATAAACTGAGTTTTTGAATTTGAATCTTTCATAATTTTGACGTTTTAAACGTCAGTTTCATCCGAGTTTACACAACGCTCGATGTACATTTAAAATATGATTTCAAATTAAAATAAACCATGAAAACTTAAATATAAATGATACAATCAAGTCGGAGAAAGTTACATGATGGCCACATCACAATTTTTTCAATATGCATTCCTATTGAGATGTATGTCAGTCTGTGCGCGCCGCCGTATCTCAAAAACTACGACATGAATTAACATGGAACTTTGAACATCCGAAGAACTGAAAAGCTTTTGGTAAAATTTCATACACCTCAAGTATGCGTTAATCTTAGCCGTTTTTTGTTTTTCTCCAATAATTTTTTAAATATGAAAAATATTACAAAAATATCTAAACGAATCTTGAAGGTAATAAAGTAACAATATCCTTTGTTTGAAAATATTTTTCAAAAAACAAACGTTTTATGAAAAAATAAAATTATCATTTTTTTGTCATTTTTGGTTAATAATTAAGAAACGATAACTGTTAATCAAATTTATATTAATAATATTGGTAGGTAATGATAAAATTAATATCTTATAAAGGATAAGTTCTTTTAGAAATCTCATTACTTTTTAAATAAATCATCGGTAAAGATTATTAGAATTTGAAGTCATAATTTTTCATTTCCATCTTTCATAATTTTGACATTTAAAACGTCAGAATCATCCAATACTACAACACGTTCGATGTACATTGAAATTGAAAAAAAAAGAAAGTATAAATCAAAATTTCAGGACTTTTTCAGGACTTTTTTCACGACTTTTTAAGGACTCTTTTTTTTAGGTCTTTTTTGTAAGACCTTATTTTCAGGATTTTTTCTTCTTCAGATCTTTTCTAAGTCTTTTTGCAAGACTCTTTTTGGGTTTTTTTGCAGGACGATTTTTCGAAACTTTTCTTTTAGAACTTTTTTCAATACTAAAAATGGTGATGTGGCCATCATATTACTTTCTCCGACTTGATGGTATCTTTTATATTTACGCTTTCATGGTTTATTCTAAATTTAAATTATATTTTAAATGTACATCGAGCGTTTTGTAGACTCGCATGAAACTGACGTTTAAAACGTCAAAATTATGAAAGATGGAAAAATTATACTTCAAATTTAAAAACTCAATCTACTCAAAAACTAAACGGATTTCAAAAAAAAAAAAATTCTTTATAAGTTGTTCATTTTCGCATTCTCTACAATTATTATTAACATAAATTTGCTGTAACTATTATCGTTTTATAATTATAAACCAAAAACTAAGAAAATAATATTAAATTTTTTTCTCGAATAAAAATGATTTTATGAAAAATGTTTTCAAGCAAAATATGTTCATTTCTTTGTTGTCTTCAAAGTTTGTTTAAATGTTTTTGTGATATTTTTCATATTTAAGAAAACATTGGCAAAAAACAAAAAACAGTTAAGGTAAACGACCACTTCCGGTGTACGAAATTTTACTGAAAGCTTTTAAGTTCTTCAGATTATCAAATAAGACGGATGTTGAAAGTTTCATATCAATTGTTCTATTAGTTTTTGAGATACAGCGCGCACAGACAGACACACACACAGACATAAAAAAAATGGTGATGTGGCCATCATGTTACTTTCTCCGACTTGATGGTATCATAGCCATTTATATGTACGTTTTCATGGTTTATTTTCAATTGAAATCATATTTTAAATCTACATCGAGCGTTGCGTAAACTCGGATGAAACTGACGTTTAAAACGTCAAAATGGAAAAAAACATGGAAAAATTATACTTCAAAGTCAAAAACTCGGTTTATTCAAAAACTAACGTGATTTCGAAAAAAACTTATTCTTTATAAGTTGTTCATTTTGGCATTCTCTACAATTATTATTCACACAAATTTGCCGTAACTACTATCGTTTCATAATTATAAACCAAAAATTAAAAAAAAAAATAATAAATTTTTTTCTCGAATAGCAATGATTTTATGAAAAATATTTTCAAGCAAAAGATGTTCATTTCTTTGTTGTCTTCAATGTTTGTTTAAATGTTTTTGTCACATTTTTTATATTTAAGAAAATATTGGCAAAAAACCAAAAACAGTTAAGGTAAACACCCACTTCCGGTCTACGAAATTTTACCAAAAGCTTTCCAGTTCTTCAGATTATCAAATAAGACGTATGTTGAAAGTGAACACACACACACGCGCGCACACACAATTTTTTTTTCCAGAAATTGTTGAAATGGCATGTAGGGACCCCAAAACGGATATTTCCGTAAAAAAAATTTTGAAAAAAAAATCACGATCACAATACTTTCTCGTACTTTGTAACGGAGAAAGTAAAAAAATCCAGAAATTGTTGAAATGGCATGTAGGGACCCCAAAACGGATATTTTCGTAAAAAAAAATTTTGAAAAAAAAATCACGATCACAATACCTTCTCGTACTTCGTAACGGAGAAAGTAAAAAGTTTTTGTTTGGTGCCTTTTTTTGGGACTATTTCACAGGCTTTATTCAAGACTTTTTAAGGTCTTTATTCTGACTTTTTTGTATGCTTTTTCAGTAATTTTCTTCTGGCCATTTTATCAGAACTTTTTCTAGGACCTTATTTTTCGGAATTTTGTATCACGATTATTTTTTTCAAGACGTTTTCCGGGATTTTTTATCAGGAATATTTTATCAAGACTTTTTTAATGCCTTATCAGTTCTTTTCTAAAGATTTTTTTATGACTTCTGTTAGGACTATTTTCTCGACTTTTTCGGGTCTTTTTAGGACCTTTGTAAGGTCTCTTTCCAGGACTTTTTTTAGGACTTTTTTTCAGGTTTCTTTCAGGACTTTTTAAGGCTTTTTTTCGAACTTTTTGAAGCCTATTGTCAGTACTTTTCTACAGTCTTTTTATCAGGTCTATTTTAGGACCCTTTTTCAGATATTTTTTTGTGACTACTCAGTTTTCGGGACTTTTTTCAGGTCTTTTTCAAGAACCTGTTTTTCAAGATATTTCTTTGTCAGAGCACTTTTTTCTGGACTCTTTTTCTGGACTTTTTATCAGGGCATTTTAATCAGATTTTTTCAGGACTGTTTTATTCAAGACTCTTTTAGGGCTTTTTCAGAAATTTTTTTCAGGATTTATCAAGATTTGTTTTAGGACTTTTTCCAAGAATTTATTACGATTTTTTGAGTTTTCTAATAAACTAATTTAAGATTATTTGAATTGGAAGTATAATTTGTTATTTTTATCTTTCATAATTTTGACGTTTTAAACGTCAGTATCATCTGATCTTAAAATGAAAATAAACCATGGTAGTATAAATATAAATAACTGTTATGCAATCAAGATCGGAGAAAGTAACATGACGCCATTTTTTGTATTTCAAGTTGATTTTTTGATGAACGATGCAGTTCATTTACATCATCAAATTCTGTAAATTTTATTAAAATCGTCCAATAAATTCTTAGGGTTCTGATTTTTATGAAAGTTCGTAATATTTTTCATATTTAAAAAAAAATATCGGCAAGAAACAAAAAACGGTTAAGGTAAACAGCCACTTTTACCAAAAGCTTTTCAGTTCTTGAAATTGTCAAATAAGACTTATGTTCAAAGTTTAATGTTAATTAACACGCTTGTTGTTAAGAACATTTACCCTCTTTCTTTGACGCATTTCATTTTTGTAGCTGTATGATATGTATATAATTATATATGTGTATATGTCATGGTAGCTTAAATGATGTAAATAAATAAATAAATAATAATAATAATAATTATTATTATAATTATTGTATTAGTTTTTCAGATACAGCGCGCACTTTGACTTTAACCTGACCTTACGTAGATATCACCAAGTCAAACCAAGGTCAAATTAAGGTCACTATGCCACTACTGTATGTTCCCCTTCAAACCGTTCAACTTTTATCTGCAAAATTTTTTTGAATCTTCGATAGTTTCACCCTGAATTTTTTTTTATCTTTGACTGAATCTAGCTAAAAAACTGCGCGTAGAAATGCCTTGAGCCCGTTACATTTTTTGTTCAGCACGTTATAAGTTAGAACATATGTGGAATTCAGCCGATTTAACGGAGACAAAAAATCCTACAGAATTAGTGCGGGGTCCGTTTATAGAACCTCAAAAGTGTTCATCAGGCTTTTCCGCGGTCTAACCTACATTTTCACTATCCATATGCGTTACGGATGCATATTAAATAGGATTTTCCCGTTGATGCGTTAGGTAAAAAACGGGGTTTTTAATATTGTCCTTTCGTTTCTGTAACATTTCTAAAAACTAAAATTCATACACTAGAGATAATTACTTCTAAATTTCAGTATCATGGCGCATGTTTGTTTAATGAGATCTCCTGATGTAGGTAAATACTAGCGCATAAAGTATATTTTAACAAAACATTAAATATTGTTCCCCGATCAGAACACCTACAGACCGGTTTCGACCTTTCAGGTCTCATCAGTGCAGTTAATTGCTGATGGGCAAACGGAGATTATGTACGCAGTACAGCATTCAGGCAATAGATTCCACCACTTTGGCGTTTCTACCTATATTTTAACATTCTCTAAAAATGTACTCTTGCGAAGTTTTTATAATCGCAAGTCTTAAATACGGAGTTTCGGGCATAAGATAACAAACTAAAGCCTAATGATGACAAACTATAATGAATATAAGATTTAAAAAAAATTAAACAGATTCATACAAAATTAAAATAATCATTTATAGAGATTAAACTAATTTAATTTCTGGACCACTTAAGAAGTACTACTAATAGCTTCGAATGTTTTCTTTGAGCTTCTGAATTATATTCGAACTAATAGGGAAACACCTAGCCTTAAAATACCCCCAAGGGTAATAAACTATAATTCTTTTTTTAATAAATTTATGAAAAATGAATAAATGCAATATCATTAAAGAAAAAGAAAAGAAACGCATTTGTACTAATAAATATACTGTTTAAACATTATAACAAACACGAATTCTTATTAAAAACAGAACCAATAAAATATTTCAATAATCAAAGCTGTCTAGAACATCATCGAGCACCTTGGCAACAACAGTTTCGGTGGAAGCATCTGATAACGTCGGAAAATCGCTGGAAGTCGTACTGCTCCTTAATGTATCAGAACTATCGGATATGCACGGACTCTCATCAATCGTACTCAACGACCTCTTGAAGTCCTCGAACTTAAACACCGGTATGGGCTCCTGATAATGTAAATACGGATTGATCGTCTTCTTCAAGTCCTCCAAACAGCGAATCAAGTCACACCTCTGGGTCACCACCTGCTCTAAAAGGTTTTTGTAAATGGGCTGATATTTCGGTGGAGTGTTGGGGTTATTTAGTTTCAAGTACAGCGCCAAGTAAATTAGGGCGGAGGTTTTGATGTCCAAACCGGAGATGAAAGGCCGTTTTGAATTAACATCCGTCACCGCTTTGACGATCTGGTTGGCATCAAATTGCTCGAGGAAGCCTAGTGTTGGCAGTTCGGTCATTTCTAGTGAAGAGTATGGTTTTCCCCGAAAGTTTATACTCACCGAACAGAATTTGTTAGGTTTGCTCAGGAACTGGTTTAGACAGTCCTCAGCGTCGAAGAGATAAATTGTATCGCTATACTTTGCAGCATAGTTGATTAAACCTTCATTGAAAACTCGGTTTGGCTTATTATTTTCAAGGCAAATAACGCAGATACCGTTTGAATAGCAATTATCCGGCATCGAGTAGAGAATTATCCGTTCCGGTAAAGCTAGCGGTAAGGCGTGGCGCACATTTGGATCAAGAAATGCTTTTGGATTATCTATAAACCCTTCAATGTGCTCATTACATAGCCAGTAATAATATTCTTTGTACTGTAACAAACCGGTGCGATCTGGAGGACTTCTTCCATTGGTCAGTGCGTTATCATAGAACAAACAGCAAGGGCAGTAGTGTTTGAATCTGCCTTTCCTCTGCAGGAACTCTAACGGAGTAACTAGCATATTCGCTAACCTTAAGGGAAAATCCTCATCTTTATTAATGTAATAAAACTTGATTTCAGAAACTACAGCTAGCAATAACTCTCTAGCGTTTTTCCAAAATTTCCATTTACTCGGATCGATTGGTACCCTTGCAACATTTTGATATTCCTTATCGATCCACCTCCTATGAGCTACTTGGCATCGATTCCAAACTTGAAAACGATGTTCAATGAATTTCTTCGAGTATTCAGGACGGTGGGTCTTCTCGTTAAGATCCATACACATAAAAATATAATCTAAGCTCGTATTTAGATCAAGGATCAAGTGTGGAATCATATTTAGTTTCGCAAGTTCCCTAACTTGATTGACGTTTTTGGGAAATCCATCCATTACACAACCCAAGGCTACCGATTTCTCTCCAAAAGACATTGCTTCAACGCAGGCAATCGCTAACTGATCCGCTAGATAATCACCACTGCGCAATTCTTCCTCTACTTTCTGAGCTAATATAGATTTTGATAAGTATTTCAAGACGTATTCGACAGCTTTACATATACTGATGTGTTTCAAACCGAATTCGTACTGGATCCGTTCTGACAAAGTGGTTTTTCCACATTTAGGTGGACCCATAATGGATACACGCAATTGTATCATTGGTAAATCATTGTAGTCCTGGTTAATGTATGTCAGAATATCTTTTTTAAACTTTAAGCGATTTTCTGCACCGGCTATGAAGTATATATAGCGTTTGTGAATCATGGGAAATAATTGGAATTTAGATTCGTTAGCCAAGAAGATTTGTATGTAATTATCCTTCTCCAACATCTGTACAGGACAAGTTTTTCCAAACCTGCTAAGGAAGTAGTAGCCTTGTTCCAATAGCTTTTCCGCCAATTCGATGGATATATCGTAAACCCTTTCAAACATCGATGAATTTTGGTATTTAAAAGGAAGCAAGAGTCTAGCGGCTTGATTGTAGACTTTTAAAACATCGGTGTTTGCATTAATTGAAACCCAATGTATCATTTCAGAATCGCATTGTTCTTTCATTTTAAGCATAAACGCGGATTCTGTGGTTATGGATTCATCCACTTCACTCTTGATTCTATTATTTGCCGTTTGTACCGTTTCCCAGTTGACGTTAAACCCAGGTTCGGGTAACTCTTCCGCTAATATCATTTCAATTTCATTTAAATCCTGCTGTTCTTCAACTGACGTGTAACTTACTAGTGAATTAACCTCATCTGTTTCATCTTCGGCTTCATTTATCACACCGAGAGTATTCCTTACATTGCCTTCCTCGTCAGTTCCTTTAACTTCATCCTCGCCATATTCAGTAACTCGTACAACCTCCTCTTTTCCGCGCTTCTTTGCCGAATACCTCTCATCCCGTTTCAATAACATCAACGCTTCTAATCTGGCTTTCCTCAGCACCTTCCATTCTTCATAAATCCGTATGTTCGCCTCCTGCTGTCTCTCTTTCATCAAATTCATCTGAACATGCCACTCGTTTATGAGAATTGTAAGAAGCCGGTCGTGTAGGACGTAAGCGGGGCATGAAAGTTCAACGATTACATTCGGAATAAGAAAATGTTCGCACATGAATCTAATATCCGATGGCCGTCTAGGAAAACCATCAAGTACGAATCCTACCGATTTGTTCGGCTCCTTGAACCAAAATGGGAATAGTATTGCTTTCAAGTATTTGTCAGGTAAAGGCTGATCCGATTCTAAATACCCATGCAGAGTTTCATCGTCGCCGACATAAAAGCGTAACAAATAATCGTAATCTCCATAATATAATCCGAAGCGTTTGCTCAGTGCTTTTGCAAGAGTAGTTTTTCCGATTTTATAGGTACCCACTACACAAATTCTAGCTGGCGGCAAATCAGCAGGCGGCCCGTTTTTGAAATTATTCAGCATCAGCTTGGGATTCTTGACGAATTCCTCCATGGCGTGCACCGAGCTGAAAAAATATAACTCATTCGCGTACTTAACGGCGATTTCCTCTTTTCCTTGCCATAACACGTTGAACATTTTCAGCGCCAAAGGGCAGTACTTTTCAGCCATTCCAATCCTACGGTTTTCCGCAAAGTATTGCCCATCGGGCTTCTCCTCGACCCCCTCTCCGGGCTCCTCGTCTTCAACCCGTATTTCCCCATAATCTTCAACTTCTTGCGCCTTATCCTCCGCCGTGAAAACCGTGGGAGTTTCGTTAAATTGTGCCTCTAAATAAAACAACACTTCCGTTGCTAAATCTTGAACTGATCTATCATTTATCACGAATTCAGTGAATGGTATCCCGTTTTTTTGTAAATACTGCATAGTATCTGCGATAAGTTTCCCATAATCATTACATGATTCTTCGAACTCCTTCAGCTCCCCAGTGTAGACCTTTCTATGTGGATGATTCATTTTCGAATAGGAAGGCTTTGTGGATGCTTTCTCAGTTTCAAATTTACGCGCGATTTCATCAAATCCATGTACTTCGAAGAACGTCTTTAAGCTAGGAATAACATTATCGTTCGGAATCCAATACCGATTTTTTAAAAACTCCATTTTCTCAGAAGTATCTTTGAAGATGAATATCATGTCAGGGATGAGTTCACGATCGAACATTTCCAGCAATTCCACGTTGGGTGGGAATCCGTCTATGACCCAGCCTTGACCGGCGTCCTCGGCCGATTTAATCCCATCGAGAAAACTTTTATAGATGTGATTGGGTTCATCCGCCAGTGCAGCTTGGGCAACATGAGCGGACCTATCGGCATATTCATGTATTAAAGTTTGGCGGACGTTTAACCAGGACGATTCACTTTCCAACGAAATAGGCTGTATAAGCTCTTCGGGTAGATAATCGTATAATAGTGTAGGATCTAATCGAATCCGTTGCAATAGACTAACATCTTTAAATGATAAACCGAATTCAGTGATTGCCTCTTCCAAATCGGGAAATTCTGTTTCACATTTCACAGATTCAGGGATTATACGTAAACCGCTAGGCATCGGTAAAGAGGTCATTTCCAGTTCCGGTTCCGTAGCTAGAATATCCAGACAGTCTAGGTATCTATTGATGATCTTTTGTAAAGGAGCCAAGTATTCGGCGATTTTACTTTCTCGATCGTTTTCAAGTCTATCGATTTCATCTAGACGTTCTTTCCGGAGGAGATCCTCAGCATCCTTTACTAACTGCACCTTTACTTCATCGTGTTTTTGCGAAACATAACGGTTGATCATTGTTTCCGAACTCAATACCATTCCTTGTAATAGATTGCTTACAACTTGTGAAACGCTTGTTTTGCCTGATAACGGTGGACCTATGATGAATGCCCTGCATACAAGTCTAGGACAAGGAGGTAAGAGATATGGACGAGGGTTGTCGCGGAATTTAATGTACGCTTCTTCGTCAGATAAGAAGAAAATGTTATTCATGAAATGCACGGCGTATTCCGGATTTCCTCGCACGTAACTACCTTCATACATAGCAACCGGGCACAGGTATTCCCAATCGGATAAGGACCATTTAAATAGTCGCCCGTTAATTTTTCTATTGCACAAATCATCAAACCACTCTTTCGGCGTCATCTCAGAATAATTTTTTACAGCTTCGTATTTCGGACTTTCCATATTGTCATCTTTAACAAACTGATCCACCAGTAACTCAGGAATCGAACTCTGGGTTAGTGGTAAAACGCGCAAGCGCATTTTTAAGCTATGAAACATCCTTTCTGGAGCTAAACGAGCATCGAGTTTAACAACATACTCTGGATTATGCAACAAAATGTACTTTTCGATAACAGTTTGCGATTCGAAACGATACCGATCTAGTTGTGCTGCGACGTTAACAGGAAAATCCCTCTGGGCCTTTAACAGTTTTTGGCTTGAAGAGGACCCGACATACTCGATATACTCATTAATTTCAAAACCATCGAAATGCGGTTTTGCGTGTTGTAAATTAGATAGCTGAAAACTAACACCGTCCACGCGATGGTCCTTTCTTATATTAGTCACCTCCTCGTTGGAGCATTTCAAGTACACTATTACATAATCATGTTCCTTACATAAAGAAAACAAGAACTGCATTTGATCTTTATCCTCGGCATGTTCCTGCGATTGATAGCAAATTTCCGGTTTTGAATCGGGTTTTATTTGATAAACATCCGCGTCTATTTCACCCATGATTTCCTCTTCACCCTCCAATCCGTCTTCAACTGATTCAGCCCTGGATACATACTTGATGACTTCGGTTGGTAGTACATGATCTACAACGGATTCAAAAATTTCCTCGAAAATATCTTGCACCGTAAAAACCGCGGATTCAGAAGAAACCGGATCATCACTAAATAGCGAGTTGGCAACCAAGGGGAATCCACAAATAACGAATCCTCTGTGCTTTACCGAAACGTGATTAATTGCCTTCTGCAGCAGACGCATAACGACATCCACACTAATCGCCCTTCCAGACCTTAAGTTGTATTCTATACAAACACCAGCTCGGCTTTCTGAATCAATCTCGTCTCGAATTAACGTTTCCGGATGGATAAACACCGAGTTCCAATATAGGGCTAGTAATTTTCCCAATTCCTTTTCGCCTATCTCGGGTTTACCAAGCAGTACAAATGACGTGGGCTTCTTCCGTAAATATTTAAGCATCGCAAGCCTATTACTGTAGCCATCTTTAACATTACGTGCATCCTTGGGTTTCTTAAGGTCCTCGTCACTCGAACTAATGCTTAAGTGGGAGTTTTTTTCGTATAGCAGGTGAGGCAAGCGAGTAACTGCATCGTAATCTTCTCCGTATTTGTAATAAGAATTGACGTACGGATACCACCAGCATGTCGATTGATCTAGGACTTTCTCAACGGGTTTAGTTTTGGTTTTGAAATTGGTATTCTTCGGTATCTGATATCCTTTCAAATTGGTCAAGAATCGCTTCTTGATAAGCGAGTTTTGATTGCAGCAATATTGATTAACTTCTGGATTTTCAATTGTGAAATTCAACGATGACATTTTGCTTACTATTGATGTTACAGATAATTCACAAAGATTGCTAGATTTATGATAGGTATCGAACTTATCAAAACATAATTCAATGCAAGTATGTATCTTTTGGTTGGATTGGAATTCAATTTGTCTTCAATCGAATATTAAAAGCGACACCATTTGCTGGACCATAAAAAATCCTCCAAACAAATTCCAGACGAACGATAAAATATTCCAGAAAGATTCAGCAACAGTTCAGCGTAGGTCGAAGCCGGTGCCGATCTCGGATAATAGTTGGCAACGCTTCTTCATCTAAAGCTACATTTTCTAAACCTAAGCAACTGCATTGGGTCTATGTAGGAGGAGTAGAATCCAATACACAACCGATTAAATCATATTAAACAAAATGTAAAAATTATGGATATTCGATGCGAACATAACTTCAACAAAAGATCAATGTAGGTGTCAAGAGAAAAGTTGGTTAAAATGTTTTTCTTTTTATTTTTTCTACACAAGGCAATTTAAATGCATTCTTCCGTATAACAACTCTAGAAGATAAAAGAAAATATTATGACAACTGTTATGCATTTAAATTATTTAAAACATGTTCAGGATTATCCAGAAAGAAAGAAACGATTTCTTAGGCCTCAAGCATATTCATGCAGTGGATCACTGACCATTTGAAAGAATAGGTTTCGTATGATAATTTTGAATAGTTGGTTTAGGTGCATTGTTCTCCCCTCAACGCCTCGTTATTTATTAAAGTTGGCGAAACCACATCGATTTTTCTCTATCCCTTGGTTTAGGGGTTAGTGGGTTCATGTATGCCACGAATTTTACACATTTTACAAGGAACGCCTCCATGGACAGCATCAACGCAAAGAAATTAGCTTCGCTCTCCGTTGGCGAAAAATTTCTGGAAACGAAACGACGAATATTCTTAGGAGAGGGCAGCGTGTTTAAAGAAACGAATGGCGAAACCTAAGTCAATTTTAATTTGATAGTCACGGTGAAGGAAAATCGTTAACTCCGCCCTCATCGTTAACATTCGATGGTCAGTTTTAAGACAGTAGATGTCTGTGTATAGGGAAGTTCAGGACGATCGTAAGTTTCGGAGGAATGCGTGTGCGGAATCCGTTTCAGAAGCAGTGGCGGCTCAACATTTTATTGGCAGAGCCACTTAGCACACAAAAAATATATCCCCCCGTCTCATTTTTGAAGAAATAATGAACATATTATTTATTTGTACGATTTGTCGTGTATTTTAATTTTGTCCCAGGTGGATATTAAATCTGTAATACCGTTCTTCGTCCACGTAACCTCACCCAGTGGCGGCTCGTGAAACATTTTGATGGTATGCACTTGGCATATAATATTCTTTTTGAGAAAAAACAACGATTATTGTTGCAAAATTATTCAGTCAATTAAATAAAGAGAAAAGTAGCCTTCATATATAAATATTTAAGCAATTCGTAATTGTACAAAATTAAGTCTTACAAAGGTTAACAAACAAATAACTTATTGTATCTATTCGATGGACTTTTCTGGAAGAATTTAACATTGGTCACCCTTCTGTAAACCAAAAAACAATTGAATTCAATAATTTAGTCCTCTATATATCTTTCGGATGAATGAGAGACTGCTGAAAGAGTCTTAGAAATCCGATCATAAGTTCAAAAGTAAAAAAAAATAATTTAACAATTTTATTTTTTTAACCGACGTCTATTATATAAGAACAATACTTTGCTAACACTTTTCGTTTGAGAGTTATCCTCAATAATATAAAATATTTTTTGATCTTATCTGTCCGATGAGCACAACATTTTGCTGAAAGAATTTTCAAAATCTCTCCTCGCGTTCATGAATGAAACTTCGCAAAATCACTCAATATTAATTCAAGATTGATTTGGTAGAATACATTCCGTCGATTGCTTTGGCGATTTTTCATGTGAATTTATGAAAAAATGTAATCATTTTTTTGTTGACGCAAAAAAATGTAAAAACAATTGCCATCCACTTGAAACTTCGCAAAATCACTCAATCTTAATTCAAGATTGATTTGGTAGAAAATTCCAATACATTCAGTCGATTGCTTTGGCGATTTGTCATATAAATTTATGAAAAATTTTAATCATTTTTGGTTGACGCGAAAAAAATATAAGAACAGCTGTAAAATACTTGAAACTTTCTAAATTTAATTAAAATACAATAATCTTAATAATCTTCCAAAAACTCAAAAAAAACTCCATCACTGGTTTTCAAGATAACCGACCGAGAATAGACCTTAAGATTTTTTAAGTTTCACTTCTTCGGAGTGAAAAAAAAAATACAAAAACAACTGTAACACACTTGAAACTTTCCAAATTTACTCAAAATGCATTAATCTTAATAAACCTCAAAAAAACTCAAAATACCCCATCACTGCTTTTCAAGATAACAACACAAAACACAATTCTGGAAGAATTTTTCAAATCTGCTAATTTGTTCAAGAGATATATTCTCAAATAAATGCATTGCCATTTTTCTCATCTCATGAAACTTTCGCAGGCATCATTTTAACATTTAAAATGACAAATCAATGTTTATAGAATTAATTTAAAAAAATCTTGTTTCTTTTGAAATTAGATGGCTCCTTGGCTCTACATAACGAGCCGCCGCTGACCTCACCCCAAACAAAACACATGGAAAACAAAAAATACGTTTTTCTACGTCCGTTATAAAATGTAAAGTTTTTTTCATTAATTTGGGTTCATAAAATATGTGATTCCTGAACCCTATAAACAGCGTGAAAAAAAGTGCCATAACGGTTCATTTTTTCACTCTTTTGCGTGAAAAAAAGTGCCGTAGCGGTTCATTTTTTAACGCTACTATAAAATTATTTGCGCAAAGTGTGTCATGAACGCTTCGCAACACGCCGCGAGTTCCGCCGATAAATGTCAAACATTCGTTTCCGATCAAGAAAACTAGATGATTATTATTTTCTTCATTTAAAAAAAGTATTATGACTTATAAAAATTGATTGAGGTTTTATCGAATTTATTTAAAGTTATGGACGTAGAAAAATTTTTGTATGAAACTCGAGAGTAAAGCAACTTTTTTTCACTTGTAGGAATTGCCGCACTCGCCTTCGGCTCGTGTGGCAATCTTTCCTACTCGTGAAAAAAAGTACTACTTTACTCACTTGTTGCATAAATAACTATTTCTTCCTTACACCCTTAAAACTAATTGTTTTTTAAGTGTATATCTCGATTAAACTTTCTCATTCATACTTATGAATTTTCAAAATCGACGCACTAAAGCTGGAAGGTATTGCAACAAAGAGTGACTACCTGAAGTGGCTTCTTTTTTGATATACTGGAAAATTATCGACATACCCCCACTGGAAACAAAAGGTCAGCACTTGAAACTTGATTTTTAGAAAAAACAAATTTGGATGTTATGATTTAAAAAAATCCAAAAAAATAGTGACTGCCTGAATTAGCTTCAAATTTCCCAAATGCATCCAGAAATATTGTATTTTTAACATATTGGAAAATGATCGATGTACCCCAACTGGAAACAAAATGTGAACACTCAAAACTTGATTTTTAGAAAAACGAAATGTGCATCTTGTGATTTTAAAAAATCTTAAAAAATGACTGCTAGAATTACCTTCAAACTTCCCAAATCCATCCAAAATATTGTATTTTTGACAAACTGGAAAATGATCGACATACCTCCACTAGAAACAAAATGTCAGGCATCGAAACTTGATTTTAAAATAAAAATAAAAAATAGTCACTACCAGAATTAGCTTCAAACTTCTCAAATCCATCCAGAAATATAGTATTTCTAACATACTGGAAAATGATCGATATACCCCCACTGGAAACAAAATGTCAGCACTCGAAACTTGAGTTTAGAAAAACAGAATTTCCATCTTGCGATTTAAAGAATTCTAAAGAAAAATAGTGACTGCTATGATTAGCTTCAAAACTTCTCATATCCATCCAGAAATATAATATTTTTAACATACTGAAAAATTAATTGACATACCCCCGCTGGAAACAAAATGTCAACACTCGAAACTTGATTTTTAGAAAAATATAATTTGCATTTTGTGATTTAAAAAATTCTAAAAAAAAATAGTAATTGCCAGAATTAGCTTCAAACTTCTCAAATCCATTAGAAATATTGTATTTTTGACAAACTGGAAAATGACAAAATGTCAGCCTCGAAACTTGATGTTTAGAAAAAGCAGAATTTGCGTCTTGTGATCTAAAACATTCCTAAAAAAATAGTGGCTGCCATAATTAGGTTCAAAACTTCTTAAATCCATTTAAAAAATATAGTATTTTTAACATACTGGAAAATAATCGATATACCCCGACTGGAAACAAAATGTCAGCACTCAAAAATATAATTTGCATTTTGTGATTTAAAAAATTCTAAAAAAAATTGTGATTGCCAGAATTAGCTTCAAACTTCTTAAATCTATTAGAAATATTGTATTTTTGACAAACTGGAAAACGACAATTTTTCATAATCGGTGATTTTAATATTAATTTTGTATCTATATGTAAAACGACTAACGACTTTAAGGATATTTTAGTTTCGTTCGATCTAAATTTTATCATAAATGAACACACACGCATCTCAGAAAATTCTGAATCATGTATTGACAACATTATAACCAATGTTAAAACAGGTATTGCAGCGTCTGTGATACATGCGGCTATTTCTGACCACTCTGCACAACTCCTCGAGTACACTGTTGATGTCAATCTAAAAAAAAGTACCAAGAAGATCAGAATATTTTCCGACGAATGCATTTATAACTTTGTTACAGACATTAGTAATGAAAATTTCCAATACGTCTATACATCTGAAAATGTAAATGATAAATACTCAGCTTTCATAAATACATTCCTAATTTATTTTAATAAACATTTTCGACAAAAAAATCACATCACCAAAAAGCGTAAAATATATCAAACCCCTGAATTATTATATTATAAAAATCAAATGCTACTTTACCAAACCATATCAAGATATCAACCTGAATATACACCTATTTTTAAAGAAACTCAAAAGAAATACTCCTCACTACTAGCTCAAGAAAAAAATAAACAGATTGAGTCTCAAATAAATAAATCCAAAAACAAATCTCGCACTACATGGAATATTATATCAACTATGGTTACGTCAAAAAAGAAAGATGGACACAATTTACCATGCAGTAACGATTTTATTAAATTAGCAAACAATTTCAATAATTATTTCAATGAAATCTTAAATGAACTCCCCCAAAATATTAATATAAATAGCGTGAATAAAATACCACTAAATCCAATTTCATTATTTTTTGAACCTATAACTGAACAGGAGTTAATTAGCATACTAACAAATATGCAAAATACAAGGAGTGCAGGGTATGATGGAGTACCAGTGTGTGTCTTAAAACACTGCGCGGGTACTATATCTAAGTCCATGTGTGATGTATTAAATAAGTGTATGGAAGATGGTGTTTTTCCAGATCAACTAAAGCACGGAATTATCACACCGGTTTTCAAAAAAGGGGACAGTGATAATATTGAAGATTATCGTCCTATCACAATTTTAAGTACGTTTTCAAAGATCTCGGAATTAGTCATTTGTAAAAGAATTATTAAATTTTTCCTCAAATACAATCTATTTTCAAATAGTCAACATGGGTTCCTGAGTGGGCGAAATACCGAAACTGCATTGTTCGATCTTACTAATGCTATATTGCTTGCATTTGAGGAACGGGATGTCACCTGTGGAGTATTCCTCGACTTATCCAAGGCTTTTGATACTATCAATTTTTCTTTATTACTTCAGAAATTATACCAGTATGGTATACGCGGGGTTGCCCTAAATTTAATAAGCTCTTATCTACATGGTAGAAGCCATTCAACAAAATTAGTTGACACAGTTAATGGAACCGATGTGATCTCAGAGGCCTTGGACACGTCGAGGGGAATTCCACAGGGTAGTATTCTAGGCCCATTACTATTTATAATATTTATAAATGATCTTCCGTTTACCACGCCAAAAGACGTTTGTTTATTAAATTACGCAGACGATACAACTGTACTAATTAAAGGTGAAACTGTTCCAGACTTAGTTAAAAACGGTAGTTGCACCATATCATCTATAGAAAATTGGTTCAAACTCAACAGGCTAAAATTGAATACAGACAAGACCAATTGCATTTTTTTCAAAATTAACCAAAACTTAACAACACCGGAAAGCATCATCCTAAATAATAATTGCTACTCATTTATAAAATCAGCAAATTTCTTGGGAATCGTTATTGACGAAACTCTGAGTTTCTCTCCGCAAATAAATGTGGTGTGCACTAAAGTTAGTAAAGGCTGCTACGGTTTGCGGATACTAATCAATGCAAGTAACTACATGATTGCAAGACACTTTTACTATGCCAACATATATTCACACCTTAGATATGGCATTATTTTCTGGGGTGCAGGTGTTGACGCCAATAAGGTTTTGCTTGCACAAAAAAAGGCAATACGAATACTACACAAACTAAAATATCACGATAGTTGTCGGGGTGTATTTAAAGCGAACAACCTTTTAACCTGTTTTGGTATATATATTTACGAATGTACTAAGTTTGTCTGGAATCAAAAGGACAAATTTAGTGCAGCTTTATTTTCAAGTTCATACAATACCAGACATGGTCAACAGTTCACACTTCCTTTCCATAGACTACATAAATATGAAAAAGGTGCTTACTACACATGCATTAAAATAATTAATTATCTTCCCAAATCAATCAAACAGGTTGAAAGTCTATACGCCAGAAAGAGAGAACTGTTTAATTACTTGTGTACCTTAGAACCTTACTCAATGGACGAATATTACAATTACAGATAGAATCCTATAATAAGATTACCTAGTCAAATCATATCTTTTTTTTTTTGATTATACGTATCGTTTACTGACTATTTTTTTTCATGTACATTATTTACCTGTAAATTTGTAGTGTCCATTGAAAAAATAAATACCTATTATTATTATTATTATTATTATTAAAATGTCAGCCATCGAAACTTGATTTTTAGAAAAAACAGAATTTGCATCTTGTGATTTAAAAAATTCCAAAAAAAATAGTTAATGCCATAATTAGGTTCAAAACTTCTCAAATCCATCCAAAAAATATAGTACTTTTAACATACTGGAAAATAATCGATATACCCCCACTGGAAACAAAATGTCAGCACTCGAAACTTGATTTTTAGAAAAATATAATTTGCATTTTGTGATTTAAAAAATTCTAAAAAAATTGCGATTGCCAGAATTACCTTCAGACTTCTCAAATCCATTAGAAATATTGTATTTTTGACAAACTGGAAAATGACAAAATGTCAGCCATCGAAACTTGGTTTTTAGAAAAAACAGAATTTGCATCTTGTGATTTAAAAAATGAAAAAAAAAAGTGAATGCCATAATTAGGTTCAAAACTTTACAAATCCATCTAAAAAATATAGTACTTTTAACATACTGGAAAATAATCGATATACCTCGACTGGAAACAAAATGTCAGCACTCAAAACTTGATTTTTAGAAAAATATTATTTGCATTTTGTGATTTAAAAAATTCTAAAAAAAAAATAGTGATTGCCAGAATTAGCTTCAGACTTCTCAAATCCATTAAAAATATTGTATTTTTGACAAACTGGAAAATGACAAAATGTCGGCCATCGAAACTTGATTTTTAGAAAAAACAGAATTTGCATCTTGTGATTTAAAAAATTCCCAAAAAATAGTGACTGCCACAATTAGGTTCAAAACTTCTCAAATCCATCTAAAAAATGTAGTACTTTTAACATACTGGAAAATAATCGATATACCCCGACGGGAAACAAAATGTCAGCACTCGAAACTTGATTTTTAGAAAAATATAATTTGCATTTTGTGATTTAAAAAATTAAAAAAAAAAAATAGTGATTGCCAGAATTAGCTTCAGACTTCTCAAATCAATTAGAAATATTGTATTTTTAACAAACTGGAAAATGACAAAATGTCAGCCATCGAAACTTGATTTTTAGAAAAAACAGAATTTGCATCTTGTGATTTAAAAAATTTAAAAAAAATAGTGACTACCATAATTAGGTTCAAAACTTCTAAAATCCATCTAAAAATGTAGTACTTTTAACATACTGGAAAATAATCGATAAACCCCGACCGGAAACAAAATGTCAGCACTCGAAACTTGATTGTTAGAAAAATATAATTTGTATTTTGTGATTTAAAAAATTCTAAAAAAAATAGTGATTGCCAGAATGAGCGTCAGACTTCTCAAATCCATTAGAAATATTGCATTTTTGACAAACTGGAAAATGACAAAATGTCAGCCATCGAAACATGATTTTTAGAAAAAACAGAATTTGCATCTTGTAATTCAAAAAATTAACAAAAAAAAATAGTGACTACCATAATTAGGTTCAAAACTTCTCAAATCCATCTAAAAAATATAGTGCTTTTAACATACTGGAAAATAATCGATACACCCCGACTGGAAACAAAATTCAGCACTCGAAACTTAATTTTTGGAAAAATATAATTTGCATTTTGTGATTTAAAAAATTCTAAAAAAAAATAGTGATTGCCAAAATTAGCTTCAGACTTCTCTTATCCATTAGAAATATTGTATTTTTGACAAACTGGAAAATGACAAAATGTCAGCCATCGAAACTTGATTTTTAGAAAAGAACTTTGCGTCTTGTGATTTAAAAAATTCCAAAAAAATAGTGGCTGCCACAATTAGGTTCAAAACTTCTCAAATCCATCTAAAAAATATAGCACTTTTAACATACTGGACAATAATCGATATACCCCGACTGGAAACAAAATGTCAGCACTCGAAACTTGATTTTCAGAAAAATATAATTTGCATTTTGTGATTTAAAAAATTCTTAAAAAAAAGTAATTGCCAGAATTAGCTTCAGACTTCTCAAATCCATTAGGAATATTGTATTTTTGACAAACTGGAAAATGACAAAATGTCAGCCATCGACACTTGATTTTTAGAAAAAACAGAATTTGCATCTTGTGATTAAAATTAAAAAAAAAAAATAGTGACTGCCATAATTAGGTTCAAAACTTCTCAAATTCATCTAAAAAATATAGTACTTTTAACATACTGGAAAATAATCGATATACCCCGACTGCAAACAAAATGTCAGCACTCGAAACTTGATTTTTAGAAAAAAAAAATTTGCATTTTGATTTAAAAAATTCTAAAAAAAATAGTGATTGCCAGAATTAGCTTCAGACTTCTCAAATCCATTAGAAATAGTGTATTTTTGACAAACTGTAAATTGACAGAATGTCAGCCATCGAAACATGATTTTTAGAAAAAAAAAACAGAATTTGCATCTTGTGATTTAAAAAATTCAAAAAAAATAGTGACTGCCATAATTGGGTTCAAAACTTGTCAAATCCATCTAAAAAATATATTACTTTTAACATACTGGAAAATAATCGATATACCCCAACTGGAAACAAAGTGTCAGCACTCGAAACGTGATTTTTAGAAAAATATAATTTGCATTTTGTGATTTAAAAAATTCTAAAAAAAAAATAGTGATTGCCAGAATTAGCTTGAGACTTCTCAAATCCATTACAAATATTGTATTTTTGACAAACTGGAAAATGACAAAATGTCAGCCATCGAAACTTGATTTTTGGAAAAAACAGAATATGCGTCTTGTGATTTAAAAAATTAAAAAAAAAAAATAGTGACTGCCCTAATTAGGTTCAAAACTTTTCAAATCTATCTAAAAAATATAGTACTTTTAACATACTGGAAAATATTCGATATACCCCCACTAGAAACAAAATGCCAGCACTCGAAACTTACTTAGTAGTATAGTACTTTTAACATACTGGAAAATAATCGATATACTCCGACTGGAAACAAAATGTCAGCACTCGAAACTTGATTTTTAGAAAAATATAATTTGCATTTTGTGATTTAAAAAAATTCTACAAAAAAATAGTGATTGCCAGAATTAGCTTCAGACTTCTCAAATCCATTAGAAATATTGTATTTTTGACAAACTGGAAAATGACAAAATGTCAGCCATCGAAACTTGAATTTTAGAAAAAACAGAATTTGCGTCTTGTGATTTAAAAAATTCCAAAAAAATAGGGGCTGCCATAATTAGGTTCAAAACTTCTCAAATCCATCTAAAAAATAAAGTACTTTTAACATACTGGAAAATATTCGATATACCCCAACTGGAAACAAAATGTCAGCACTCGAAACTTGAGTTTAAAAAACAGAATTTGCATCTTGTGATTTAAAGAATTCTAAAAAGAAAATAGTGACTGCTATTACTTTTAAAATTCCATGCGGATAGAGAGTAAAACAATGAGAAAATTTGTAATAATTTTAACGATTCGAAAAAAAATATATAAAAACAAATGCTATCGACTTGACAATTTTTAAAATTCATTCAAAATTATGATTTCAGAAATACTGTATACATATCTTGTCAAGATTTTGGGAAAATTTCATCTGGATAGGGAATAAAAATGTGACAATTTGTAATAATTTCACAGATTCGAAAAAAATGTAAAAACAAATGCTATCGACTTGAAAATTTCCAAAATTACTCAAAATTCATTCAAAATTATGATTTCAGAAATACTATATACATATCTTGCCTAGATTTTGGGAAAATCTCATCTGGCTAGGAAATAAAAATGTGAAAATTTGTAATAACTTTGGCAATTCGAAAAAAATATAAAAACAAATGCTATCGACTTAAAAATGTCCAAAATTACTCAAAATTCATTCAAAATTATGATTCCATTAAAATCGTATAAATTTTCTTACTAGATTTTACGATAATCTCATGTGGATCGAGAAGAAAGATGTGAAAATTTGTAATAATTTTGTCGACTCGAAAAAATATATAAAAACAAATGCTATCGACTTCAAATTTTCCTAAATTACTCAGAATTCATTCAAAATTATGATTCCAGGAATGCTATATACATACCTTGTCTAGATTTTGAGAAAATCTCATGTGGATAGAGAAAAGATTTAAAAAAATTGAAATAATTTTGGCGATTCGAAAAAAAAAATTATGAACGCATGCAATCGACTTGAAAATTTCCAAATTTACTCAACGATTATTAAAATTTACGATTCCATTAAAATCATGCACATCCCCTTACTGGATTTTGTGTTAATCTCAAATGGGTAGAGAGTAAAAAATGAGAAAATTTGTAATAATTTTAGCGATTCGAAAAAAATATAAAAACAAATGCTATTGACTTGAAAATGTTCAAAATTACTCAAAATTCATTCAAAATTACGCTTCGTAATACACACATACCCTGTCTAGATTTTGGGATAATCTCATGTGAATAGAGAACAAAGATGTTAATTTGTAATAATTTTGACGATTCGAAAAAAATATAAAAACAAATGCTATTAATTTGAAAATTTCCAAAATTACCCAAAATTAATTTAAAATTATGATTTCATGAGTACCTTAATTTTGTGATTATCTCATATGGACAGAGAGCAAAAAAATGTGAAAATTTGTAATAATTGTGGTGATTCAAAAAAATTATAAAAACGAATGCTATCGACCTGGCATTGCAGATTAATCTTAAGTCTTGTCATTTACACGTTGTAATGTTCTTAAAACTCCAAACGGGTTTTCACAAAAGTTGCATTTTTCAAACTGGTGTACACGATTACGGGAGAATAACTGAACGTATCGCGATAATTTTTGTTTTATAATTTACAGTCAATACTTGGCAAGGTCCCGATCGTTCATTTTTGGAAAATTCCATTTTGCTGATTTTTGACAGCTTCAAGGACAAAAAACATTGTAAAAAAATTACATTATTAGAAAAATGTCCGCCATTTTGCGAAAAATCGGAGTATTGAAAAAGTGAACGATAGGGACCTTGCTGACATAATAACAATTAAAAGTTTTGTTGAAAATTATATTTCAGATAACTAGGGTTGACTCAATCCTGTACACCGTTTGACCCTAGACTTCTTACAGCGGCGCTGTCAATGCCATCTCCAGGTCCTCGAAGTCAACATTGACATGTAAAAAAAAATCATGTGTGAAATTTAATTGATCTACAATAACATAAAAAAGTTTCGTATCGAAATCTTCTCTAGTTTTTTACAATAAATTCTTGAAAATTGGTTTCGAAATTGTCCTACAAGGTGTATGTCCCTCTTAACACGTTCAATGCGTATTCATGCGGATAATGTATATATGGACACGAGAGCCGTGTTTAACGCATTCTTACCAATAAGTTCAAATTTTCATAGTTAATACAATCTGAACATCAGTCACCTTTTAAATACAGTTGAGCAGTTGTAATTTTATATTAATTTTCAATGTTATTTGACTGTGTCCTAATTTTTGGAGACCACCGGTAAGTGTCTAAAAAACGGGCGCGTAGACACAGTAGTCCTAAAATAGAATTGAACCAGGGGCCTCCCGCGCGCTGTCATCCGCAACTGACCATAAGCAATCAGTAATTATCAATAAACGAACCAAGGAGACGACGAGATTTGATTTTTCTCCAAGGATGGTATTCATCATTAATATGACAATTATACATACATTCAATAATTTTCGCCAGATATACTGCCATTTCTCCAATTGGAAGAACACAAAATCGTGTTTTGAGATCGACTTTTGGGGTAAGTGGTAAGTCACTTACACCAAAAATCGATGCTTAATGTTAATAAAAATTGGGTTTTATTGAGATTTATATCCGTTTGCACAAATAAGGATATTGAGTTTCTAGAGATATTACGATAGATAACTCAATTTTCACAAATTACTACTTATACCCCTTTCCCCGCGCATAAGTTAATTGTAAATGATAAAAACATAACTTAAATAAAGAATGTGTTAGTCAAATTTAGTAATACAAATGGGATACTTATTTTCATTAGGATCGATGGTGCAGAAAGGGAAGTTCTCGGCAGCGACGGCACTCTTTGTCAGAACGTTGAAAAAAGTCGATTTGCCAACGTTAGGAACGCCGACAATTCCGACCCTCAAGTTGGTGCCAACTCTCCCTATCAAGGGCTTCCGCTCAGGCTCATGAACTTTTTTTGGCGGCATCCTGAAAAAAATGAAATAATCATAATAATGGCATTAAAAAATAGTTATGCTATTTCAATCAATAAACGCAATGTACTTGTGCCAGTAACCAGAAACCGGTCTACAGTTGTCTTTGATTGGAAACAATGAATTATGCAATATAAAATTCTCTCGATTGTAGATCAATTAAATCCAAACTAAAAAATGCAAATCATTTCGTAATATACATGAGTCCTAAGAAAACTGCAAAATAGAAGTAACCTGTTTCTATTTTGTAGTCTTGACTTATGTTGAAGATTACAAACAGTTTAGTTATTTTAAATATAATCAATTACTTAATAAACTGGACTCAAAAATCTTGTTTTAATTTTCTGCAAGTTAAACTTGGCTTTCGATATATGTGCATCAATTGCAAGGTTAATAATAATCAGGGCTTGATTTCAGGCGGAACGCACCGGAATGGCGATCCGGTCCCTCGTTTGCGCCAACGGACGCTCTACTACTTTGATTTGATTTTTAGATGAACCGACTTAGAAGAATGCAAAATGAAATCTTAGAAAGATAAATACAATTTTGTGTTCTTCTTGTAATTATGTTAATACTACTATATAAATTTAAGTAGTATCCGGATTGTTAATGTAAAAAGGATGATAAATTCTTGGTATTTAGGCCCTATTGGGAAATAGGACTTTTGATTTCAAGTATACTGCTTAAGGTTTCTTTAAAAAGAAAGTTTCATAATAATTCAATTTTTGATTAATTTTTAGATTTGCTTCAGATTTTACTTTTTAAACTCCATCCGTTGTACTTACAATGCCATAATTATGTATGATATATTTATATACTTATACAATAGGGTTTTTCGATTAAATTTCAACATGTTCTAAGAAAATAAATTACCTTCTGGACAATTTTTCATCGAATAATATATTATCCAACATATTGATTGAATAACTTTACGAACACTCATCGTTTTACTTGTTCCGAAGTTTTAATCTGCTAAGATATCAGAGCGAAGGAAGCTCCGTCAGCGTAAAAATGAACATGCTCTTCGCAAACATATTGCCTTCCAAAGAATTTTCTGTTGAATAATATACTGTCCAACACAATGATTGAACAACTTTATGGATGCCTATAGTTTTACCCGTTAAGTGTTAATTTGTTAAGATACCATCGCAAAGGAAGCTGGGGCACTGATAAGGACTGGCAAGGAATTTATTGTGTTGGTTGGTCTTAAAACCAATACTTAGAAATCTGAAATTTAAATATCACTGTCACTTTTGACATTTACAGACGAACAGATGAACATATGAACGTACGTACTTACAATGGAAACTATTACATTGTTTTGATTGATTTGATTGATGAGTCACCCGTTCCAGTACCTAAAAGTTTATAAATCAAGCACTGATAAGAATAATAGTACTTATTACCAACAGATCGATACACCTAGTTAAAGGAAATACAGGAGAAGACAACGATTTTTTACATAACACCACAGGAAAAAGTCTAACGGGCTCAAATCTGGTGATCGGGCTGGCCAAGCTACTTCACTGTGAGTTCCAATCCATTTTTCAGGAAACCTCTGCGACAAATATTCCCGTACATTTCTTGAGTAATGTGCTGGGGCACCATCTTGCTGAAACCAGCAGATGTTCGTCTTTTCTCGTCACCAGGTCTAAGACCCTGACAAATCTAAATTTTTATGGTTGAAATTTATTCTTTTGTAGTAAAATGAAGTAGGCTGTAGATCTAGCTACCCTAGTCTGACGTTCAATTAGTCTTGTCGATATTTCAGGATTTTCAACAACGACTAGTAGAATAGTATTGGATTGTTTTTTACGAGATGAAAACGGTTTTTTGAATGAACCGAATTCTTTTAAATTACATACCAAACGTCTAAACATGGATTTCTCAGGTTGTCTTCGTTCAGGATAATTATCAGAATACATCTGCTCAGCAGCTACACAATTTCTGTGGCACAAGATGTAACATGTCAACATATCAAATTTTTCTTCGTTTGTAAAATTTCATCTTTCCATCGTAACACTTACAAATCAGTTTTAACACTTTAACTTCTTATAAAGAAAACACGTTAGAACGTTTTTAACAATAATGTAACAGATCAAATAGAAATATTGCAATTGTTCCAATGCATACTACGAGGGTTGGGGCATAAGTCATGGCAACTTTTTTTTTCTTGTAGATATGTGGACGGATCACAAACGTATGTGTGGTGTGGAAGTTCTGCAGGCATAGTGTGTATGCAGAACAACAGATGGCTCTGTGATAGCTGGCAGTCAGTTGGTGAGTGTCGTGCGAGAAGTTACCCGTGTTGAGCAGCGCGCTTACATCAAAATAGCCGTTCTCCGAGGAAGAAATGCGTTGGAATGTCACAGTGACTTAGAAGAAGCCCTTGGGAATAATGCCCTAGCATATCGTACAGTAGCACGGTGGGTAGGAAAGTTTCAGCAAGGACGTGTGTCAACCAGTGATGAGCAACTTTCGGGACGACCGGTGAGTGTGCGGACCGACTTGTCATGTGCCGTCATCGAGCAGCTCATGGATGAAGACAGACGATGGACGTTACTCGAGTTAGAAAGGGCACGTGGCATCGAGAAACGCACCATCCACAGGATATTGCGCAATGACTACAGCTACGCAAAATCGCTTCGCGGTGGGTACCGCATGCACTGACGGAAGTTCAAAGGTGGGTGTGTTATGCAATATGCTCCGACCACTTTGTACGCTGGCAATAGGACGGCGATCAATTCTTGTCACGAATAATCGCCATCGATGAATTTTGGGCCAGGGCATACGAATCAGAACTGAAACGTCAGTCCGCGGAGTGGCGACATCCTGGATCACCAAGGCACCAGAAGTTCCGTCAGAATCCTTCCCAAGTCAAATTGATGGTGATCGTCGCGTATGACGTCAGGGGTGTCACACAGTACCACAGGGACTTTCTGGTGCGACAGGTACGATGTGGCGTTCGGGATAAACGTCCGGATCTTGTGAACAGTGCAATAATCCTGCACGACAATGCAAGACCACATAAAGCAGGGTGTGTACGGCAGCTACTCCGACGTTGGGGATGGGAGGAATTGGAGCACCCATCTTACTCTCCTGACCTTTCGCCCTGCGACTGATCTCATTCCCAAGATTAAGGAACGAATACGTGGTAGGCGATAGGACAACACGATGCAACACGATAGGACATTGCTAATGCTGTGCGCCAAGAGATAACCCGATTCACGCATGGTGCGGCAAATGCTGAGGCTGATGGTATTCAGCGCTTTCCACATCGTTGGCAGCGTGTGGTGACAGTAGCAGGGGACTACATTGAGGGTCTTTAGGCCCAGGTTTGTCATGTCAACTTTATGTGAACTGTGTTATCATTCTTTTGCACGGTGAACGTCATATTGCCCTGTATACTACCGTAATAAATTAGTGTGTTACGATATTTCAGTGCTATTCATTGTCCACACATGGAGTTAGGACATAGTCCATTCGTCGGTATATCTCACATTTTCCAACCGGACTGGTATCTTCAAGAAAAATAATAGTTGCCATGACCCTCGTATTTAAATGCCTACTAGATTAAGAACCTACAAAATTATAAAATTTATTTTTCTCTGTTTTTTAGCTTTAGAAGCATAATATGTGATACATCGTTAAATTTGTAATAAAAAATGCTACCGTATACAAAGTGTTCCTACTTTTGTGGCCATATAAAAAAATGAAGTTGATGATCATTTCTCGGAGATGAAACATCGAATAAAAAATTTGAAGACGAAATTTTGTAGAGCTTAAAAAGTTACAATGGCAAAGTGCCATTAGTTTTTTAATATCTTTTAAAATTAATCGAAAATCCAAAAAATTGCATTTTTTGAAAATTTCGAAAACGATACCCAATCATGAATTTCTGCGATCGGCATGTAAACATACCATGAATAGTGCAACTTTTTCCTAATTTAAGCCACTCTGTATCTTTTGCCGTTTTCAAGGTCACCATGCAGTGCATCGTTATCTTGGACACGGTGTATATAAATTTCGGAGCCTACTCAAAGTGCCGTATGTCCAAAGTACCGAATCTGTATTTTGACCTATGAGCATGGCCCAAAATGGCGAATGCACGCCGATTCGGCACTTTGGTTTTTCGATATACGTTTCTAAACGTATTTTTTTCACAAATAATCATTTCTCTCCCTGAGAGGTTCCGTTATTTATTTTAACGGCTGACAGCATTTTTTTTTCTGGGTTTGGTTTCAGGAACAAACGTTTTACTTTTAAAATATTCCATTTGTGAAAAAAATAGTATACAGTTACTCCCAAAAGTATCCATACACATGATTATTTTTTCTGTAAAATATATACCGAGTGTCTGGGATAAGGGGCGAACATAGGAATTTAACATGTAAAATGAAATATGTGTAATTATTAGCTCCCCTATTCATTTTAGAGAAAAATCATAAAGGAATATTAAAAATTAAGAATTAAGAATTAAAAATTATAAATGAATCATCCATTTAATTTACGTTTATACCAGAATCCACCTCAGAAATAATAAAAATAAGTTTTAACAATGTTCCATTTAATAAAAACCCTTGCCATGAGTTTGACAAAAGTCATGTCATAGTGAAAATCATTTTGCTAGTCAGATATCAATTCACGCATTGTAATTACTATGAACAATAACGTTGGGATCGTTGTTAAGTGTGAACTAGCATTCATCTCCAAAAAGTTTGGTCTGTTTTTGATCGATCCTGCATTATTTCTTCAGAATTTTCTGTACAGAAAATTTAGACATGTTGCACTCACGAGCAATGCATCGTATGCTAGTTGTTGGTTCAGCATTTATCAAACCCAAAACTCTTCTTCGAATCAATTCATCGTTGCTTCTTCTGTTCCGTTTGCCTGTAATGTTGCTGTTTTTGAAATAATATTTGTTGAAATTGGTCTATTAAAATACAATTTGAATAAGCTGTCGCTATATTTGCTGTATTTTCAAACTTATTCACAAACTTCAATTGTTGATAGAGGGAATTGGTCGATTGTTAAATTTAACCGAAAATGTCACGAACTCTGAGCAAACTGACGCCACTGCAAAATGTTTTGATAATGAATACGCTCCATTCATTGGAATAACTCGGATTATTGTTCATAGTAATTACAATGCATGAATTGATATTTGACTAGTAAAATTATTCTCCATGACGTGACATTTGTCAAACTTATGGCAAGGGTTTTTATTAAAATCATTGTTATAATCATAATAAATTAAACAAAAACTTGAAACTTTAGGTATTTTCGTTTATTTCCTTATGATTATAAAAATCCACCGCTTTCTCTCGAGCTCCATGTATATTTTAACAGCAGATACTACTACCAAACTGTACTATATAAATTAACGCCCGGTTTCTCCAACGAATCTTAAGTAGATCAAACCTATCTTAAAAATAAGACGTTCTCAAAGTGTTGCACCAACCATAAATCAGATCTTAGTCGTAAGAAGGTCTTACACTATAAGATGCCAAAAATGGCATCTTAAGATTCGGATTCTAACCTATAAAATTAGCAATTTTCAACAACGTCAGTCTGTTATTGGAAGTGATGAATTTACATTTGATGTAGATGCTGTAGAAATAGCAGATAATTAAAATTTATGGTGGACATTGACATAATGCGCAACTGAAGAAATAAAAATTGGATTTTTCGGCTTGAAACACTTTTCCGCACAAAATTTTTTGTAAGTACCTTAATAATAACACGTATAGAGTCCCTAAACAAAAAATTTCCGAAATCGGGAGTTTGACCGTAAACTGCAATTCACCCTAATCCACATTACTGTCCAAAGTATTCGACAACCCAACCACGGATTTCTCATTCATTAATACCTCCACCAGTGTTAGACAGTTCTCTTCTACTTTCTGCAACACTTTCTTATTACATGCTTCATGTTTATCTCTGCACGTGTTTAGTTCCTGGATTATTGAATCCCATGCTTCTTACTTCTGTTTGTTTGTGGCAGCATTTGTTGTTTTATTTCCCACAATTTTGTGGACCGATATCAACGACGCTAATAAATTTCGCTCTTCTTTCTTATCAAACTACTCTAAACTCGACAATAGGAGGGATAAAAATGGTTAGAAATGAATTTGACATAGAACGGCTTGTCAAGTTTACGCGAAAATACATCGTTGCCACGTGTAATGAAATCTTACCTAAGATATGTATAAATTTGTTTGGTGCAACAGAACAAAAAGTTAAGAACTACTTAAAAATAAAACATACTTAAGTGAGACGTATTTTAAGATTCGTTGGAGAAACCGGGCGTAAGTGCTGCTTCTTGCAACTTATTTGTTATTTGGCAGTAATCGCAACCACGGTGTTCTACGTTATGTTTAAAGATTCATATTTCGGAAATCGCTGGTGCAAATGACACAAATAGGCGATATTTTTTTGGCCTTGCTAGCTGGTTTCAAGGTTATTCCAATATCGAACAAATATCAGCATCATATATCTCCCTTGATGTGCTACAATTTTTGTCTGAAACGATTTTTCATATTTTCTATTTCTCAAGTTATGATTTTTTCCTCATCTGCACCACTGTGCGACGTCGCTTGGCGTCATTTGGCACTTTGTGGATGGTCGGTAGTATGAAATTTCCACCTCGAACAGAAAAGTTCTCTTTCCGCACTTTGTACGCAATAGATATTTACCTGACCAGCTTTGTAAATTCATTTTTATTGGGCTCACTTGGAGAGTCATAACCAAGTGAGCCCAGTAAAAGTGAATTTATAAAGCGTGCCTTGTATAAAGTTTTATTTTCACCTTTCTAAAGCTTTTTTTTAAATAAATAATAATAAACAAACAAAAATAGGACGCTATGATTTAGGCGATTGTATTATGGTGCAAGTGGGTCTTTCGTTAATAGGTGACGCGATTAGTGATCGCGATTAATTAATTAAGTTTTGTGAAATTATGGCTGAAGCTTATGTAAGTATACAAGCACTTGCGGATGCTGCAAGTGCGGAAATATTACCGATAGTTTCGAAAGAGCGGTATGATAAACAATATACAGTATTTTGTGAATGGCGTAAAACGAAAGGAGTAGAAGGAGTAAATCAAGATATGATTCTGGCATTTATTTATGAACAAGTAAGTTGATTTAAGTTGTTTTTTGCTATCTCACATTTGTTTGTTTTTAGTCTAACAAATATAAACCTTCTTCCCTATGGGCGTTCTATTCGATTTAAAGAAGACATTAATATCTTACGAGAAAGTTAATATTGGAGGGTTTCCTAAAGTATCGTCATTTTTAAAATCGAAATCGTTGGGATACGTATCAAAGAAATCGTCTGATTTATGTAGAGCAGTGGTAGATAGATTTCTAAAAGAGGCTCCAAACAAAGAGTTTTTGTTGGTAAAAGTAATAAATATTAATTATAGCCACTTTGTCGTTTGTTTTAATGTGAAAACATGCATAACAATTTTTGGAGTATATGGAGGGTGTCTGCGGAAGGAATTGTGCGATTTGAAAGTGCAAAATGTAAAAGATGAAGGGGCTATGACAGTTGTCAAAATATGTGAAATTGCGACCAAGTCATGTCAATAATGATCGATATTTTTTATCATATCGCAACGGAAAGTGCCCTGTGCAGCCAGTGGGTATCAAAACATTGAGAAAATTTCCATGTACAATAGCGGAATATTTAGGATTGCAAAATCCAAAATCCTACACAGGGCATTGCTACCGTCGTACATCGGCTACATTGTTGGCAAATGCTGGCGCTGATGTATTAACATTAAAGCGTCATGGCTGTTGGAAATCATCCACAGTTGCCGAAAATTATGTAGCCGAATCAATGTGCAATAAAACAAAAATTGCGAAAACGATTCAAAGTAACAACAATAATGTCAATGAACCGTCTTTAGTTTCAGTTCCATCAGTTTCCAACGAAAATATTAATATGTCGATTGATGCTTGGAAATCGGCTATTATTCGACCTATTGCCAAAAACTCTAATCCTAGCACTTGCGCCGATTTAAGACCTATCAGCATTCTTCCAATTCTCTCAAAAATTTTAGAAAAAGTTTTATGCAATCAGTTACGAGAATTTTTAGACCAAAATAATGTCATTCCTGAGAGTCAATCGGGTTTTAGGCCAGGTTATAGTTGCACGAGCGCCTTGCTGAAGGTCACAAATGATATTTTGCTAGCATCTGATCAAGGTTTGCTTTCTGTGCTTACACTACTAGACTTCAGCAAGGCGTTTGACACAATTAACCACGACTTATTATTGGCTATTTTGAAATTCATTGGTCTGGATGATAGCGCTTGGGCGTTGATGAGTAGTTACTTGAATGGTAGGTGGCAGGTAGTTCAGCTGGACAGCACTACATCCCAGAAAAGATTTGTTAGCAAAGGTGTCCCACAAGGTTCAATACTTGGCCCTTTGCTCTTTATAATTTATACTTCCCGTTTTAATAAAGCTATCAAAACTTGCAATAATATAATGTACGCTGACGACGTTCAAATTTATCTCTCTTTTGAAGTTAAGCAAACCTTGGAGTCATTACATACTATTCAAAGAGACCTTGACGCCATTGCTGAAACTTCTTTGAATCATGGACTTGTACTTAACCCAATCAAGTCTACTATTCTGTTATTTGGTAACCAAACTAAAGTTTCTCTGCTACAAACTAGAATTAAATTAAATATAAATAGCACTGATATTCCGGTGAAATATGAGGCAAAAAATCTTGGGCTTATCATGGACAACACCTTTAAATACAACACTCAAGTTAACAATAACATAAAAAAAGCTTACGCCAACCTTAAACTCATTTATCCACACAGACACTACTTATCTATCAAAGTGAAAACTATGCTTTGTAAAAGTTTAGTGATGTCGTGTTTTACTCATTGCATGCAAATGTACGGTCCGTCGATTACGAAATGTAATCTGAACAAAATACAAAGGCTACAAAATGGTTGCATGAGACTGATATTTGGCATAAGAAAGTTTGATCATATATCCCACAAACTTCCTGATTTAGGATGGTTGAACATGGCGAATCAAATTAAATATACTTGCGCAACTTACTTCCACAAAGTTATCAGTCTCAAGCAACCATCATATCTATACAATCTCATCACATATAGAAGCGACGTGCATCATCTAAATTTAAGACATAGAAATTGTATAACTATACCTAAATATCATACAGTCCAAATGAAAAAGTCTTTCTCTTACAATATTGCCGCAATTTATAATTCAGTTCCTCATCAGTTTAAAAGTCTAAACATTAAAGTTTTTAAAAACAAATATTATTCATTCTTACTAGAAGGGCAGTAAAGATATTATGTTTAATTTTAAATATTTTCATTATCATATCATATTATTTAATTATTTTATTTATAAGAATTGATTATTTATATAATCAAGGTCCCAGTGGAAGAACAGGGAAATTTCTGATTTCGAATCCTGAACTGGCACCTTGTGGTTTTTCATAACCTGTAAATTATTTATGTATAATTTTTTATTATTTTTATTTTTGATTTTTGGTTTATTTGTATTATATGTACAGGTTATAAAAATAAAGGCCTATTATTATTATTATTATTATTATAATCAAAAAGCAGTGGCTGGAAACTTGCAAATCAACTTTCACCAAGACTCAAAATGTACAATAAATATTTATAATTATAAACCTGACGACGCTTCAATTTAATCAGTAGCAAGCCTTAATAATAAAATATTAAAAGTAAGCTTGTGTATTTGAAAATTTTAATAATCCTATAATTCGACTTCACGAGTCACGACCTCTAGCAGCAGTAATCACAGTAAAGTGAAGTTTGTCAATATGTCAATATAACCAACAAATTCTGATGACATGTTGGCAGCCATGTTTACAAGATTAAAAAATAAACATTAATGAGAGAGATAGCGGTTTAACAGGTCTGCAACCAATGTGGATAAACAAGAAAGAGAGAGATCGTTGACTTAAGAGTCCTGCTTCAATTTATTACAGGTGTCATACTTATAAAGACGAATTTACACTGTAACCAAAAATGCATGTAATGTATCATTTACATGGACGGTGGAAATAAACGACTATAGTTGCGCTCTAGCAAATAACATCCACATTAGTGATGGAAAAACGATGTTTGGAATCAAAATTTATTAAGAATAATTTCCAGGAACGATTAGGTAAATTGGTCTTTGACATTCTTTAGCCGGTAATAACCAGTGCAAGGCGATAATTCCACGTAAATTGGGAAATTACTGCAAACACTGGATAACACCAATTTATAGAGGTACAAATTGTTAAATCGGCCCGGAGTCGATGATACACTTCTGGGGGAACGGCGGGTAGGAATCGAAAGGGGGGTAATAACATGCATTTGCAATGTGCAACTTAATTTCCGCCAAATGGCAATTTTCAATCTTGATATCGGAATGGTAACGTGCACTTTTGAAAACGGCCTGTACTTTAAAATCCTTTAATAACAACGTCAAGTCGGCCCGTCCGTACGCGAAGTCTACAATTTCGGATTCGCCGTCCTCCACAGACCATTGGTATTAATGTAATTATCGGCGCGACCGCCCCGGGACCAACCAAAGCCCACAGTGTAATTTCGCCAATATCTGATATAATATGCAAATTTACATATACAAAAAATTATATAAAAGCATGCGTGTGCGCTCGAATCTAAGCCAATTATAACTGGGCCCAACTGCACTAGGTGCATGGCGCTGCCGAGTCGAGACATGGCGAATTTATTAACCACAATTCGTTATTTCCTTATAACGTTTAATTTGCTTATATAACAATAAAATATAAACCTAAAAATGATATCTCAAAAATAAAGCGTACGTGTATCGTAGTCTTCAAAGCTTACGATTCTTACAAGTCTATTAGATTTGGAAATTTGTATATCCATAAAAATGTCTTTTAATTGTAAGTGAGAGCTAAATATTGACACCACAAATGCTCTTAAAACATATACCTAATATATTATCTGAAGAGTACTATCGAGTTTACAAGGCAATGCTAAACTTAACCATAAAAGTAACAATTTGTCAGATTCGTATCTTCGTCGAAATTGGGTCGGCTGGGTTTAAATTTCGTGCATTTCTTCGTATAATAGAGTACAATATGTGCAAAATCATAATTTTATATTAAAAGAAATTTCAGCAATATCGGGTGTTCCGCAGAGGTCCCATGGCAGCCCAATTTTGTTCTTGCTCTTCAATAAAGACATTTCAAAGTACATAAAATATTGCAATTTATTCGCTGATGATTTAAAATTATATAAAGAATGCAGGTGACTGCAAATTCAATTTGATGTTACTGGTTTAATAGACAATAACAGACTTTTCCTCTTTCTCGCAATAAACGTATTATTAAAATCAATTAATTAATTAATGCGTATTGCAATGTTCCACTTCCATAAAAGATCTGGAAGTGACTTTTGATTCAAAATTAAGTTTTAAGGATCACATTAACTGATTATGTAGCAAGAGTCGCAGATTGTGGGGTTATATATGGCGATCATCTAGGAATCTTGTCTTTTAAGATTTTGCATTTTTCTTTACTTCATCCAACTTTGGAGTATGCATCCCCTATTTGATCTCCTAGTTTGGCAGGAGACAAGTAAGAGAAAATACTAGATGATCTGAACTTATGTTCGTCAGAAAATCGCAGAACAATGAACGACCTAGGGCGTTTACATTAAATTGTAAATTATACTATTAACTGTAATAACTCACTGAAAGATATTAATTTGTATGTGCGGGATAGTACAGACTTGCAACAATTGCCTACATAGAATTATGAGCACTGCAAATAATTGATGTAATTTGCCATGGTTTCAATTAGTCAATTCCTCTTTTGTCAGAAAGTCTCTAAATTTAAATTTGCATTGGTTAAATATTATGTTTATACTCTTATTTTTAAAATAAGTATTATTTTTACACTCAATACATCATCATATGAGGAGCTTTTTTCAATGGGCAACATGTCCACAATTTTTCGGAAATTATCTAAGAGATGTCGCTGCTAGTGCTGATTGAAATACACATTTTAAAAACCTCTTTTCTTTTCAAAACGCATCGAGTCCTTAAGACTTCGCGTATAAAAACTATCGCTCTTAGTTAAAACCGCAAGATGTCCACAAAAATTAGTTTTCAAAACATCGATTTCGCTGTATTCAAAGTGAAACAAGTCCACAAAATACCCATTAGAAGTTTATTGAACAATAAATAAATTGATAAATACTGAAAAAGTTTTTCCAGATGTCCAAAAAGTGGCGAAAATTATTCCGGTTTTTAAAAAGGGAGACCCCAATAATCCATCCAATTACATACCAATTAGTTTACTGCCAATAATCTCTAAGATATTAGAATCATTAATAATATAATAATAATACATTTGTTACGATTATTCGGTTCGAAAGACCAAATGTTGCGGTTATCCGGTTCGAAGGACCAAATGCTACGAATATCCGGTTCGAAGGACCAAATGTTGCGGATTTGTATCCATTTCGTTCAACTTATTCGAAGGACCAATTTGCAACTTGGATGTCAAGTTACAAATAATTATAAGTGTTTGTTAGAACAAATTAATATATTAAAACAAACAATATTTACATGAATTTACAAAGGTTTTATAAAATTATCGCGACCGTACCAAATCTTCTCTGCTCAAAGACTTGAGTGGAAGTGTCTTCGGTGAATTTCTGGATGCTCCTCTAAGGGGCTGGAGGTGGAGTCTAAGGCTGAGTGGTGCTAATGTAAATCGGTATGATTGGTTATTGATAAACCGAAAATTACCACCACCTTGCCTTGTTGCCAATTTTCTCCAACCCCTCTTTCAGCTTCACGGGTCCGTCACGCAGATGTTGCAATTACCCGCTAAGCTGTTTATGGCCCCTGGTCCAATTTGCGCACATTTTCGAACAATTGGCCGGTAAGCCGTTTATAGTCTCTAATTCACTTAGCGCACTTTTGGGCAAACACCATAAATGCGAAGAATTAAATAGTGCATGCAATAAAAACTAAATTAAGAATAGTTACTCGGAACGAACATAAGAAATAAATTGTGCATATAATAAAAAATACATTAAGGGCCGTTACTTGGAACGGACCCTGACAATAATATGTAAGGGCAGAGGGTCAGGGTTGTGACGAACCAGGTAAAGTCGCAACAACATTTTAAGTAATAACCAATTCTGCTGCAAGCAAGGCTTGTCTGGCATTGATGCCATAATTGACTTTGGATTCGACAAAAGATTGCTTTGAGAATGGTCAGAACTCCATTAGCTCCTTCTTTGATCCAACTAAAGCTTTCGATTGTGTCTTTTCTTGCAGAAAATTCTAATTCGTAAACTGTATGCTTACAACATACACCCTAACAGCTGCAAATTGATTAGTTCGTACTTGCGAAATGAAAAAAAAAACAGGCACTGCACCCGAAATGGACTAAACATGGGAAAGTACTAGATAAAAAGTTAGCATCTAACATCTTCTTACGAAATACGGGGTCCATTATGAAAGTAATGCGAATGATTTTATTGTGACGCGACTATCCATCGCAGCGGGATAAAACGGGTCAGCCGGTCGCCGGTTTGCTCTGAGCAGTCTGAGTGAAAAGACTAGCCTTCGCGTGTAGTGTTTTTCGACTTTGTAACACTGCGCGATGAAGGGTTCGCTTGAACAGCAATACGCAATCAAGTTCTGTGTGCGGCTTGAAAATAATGCAACCAAAACATTCCAGATGCTTCAAGAGGCCTTCAAGAACGACTGCATTTCAAAGTCCGGGAGATGGCACAAGGCATTCAAGAAGGGCCGGGAGGAGATCGCCACGAGCCCCGTTCTGGACGCCCGACAACGGACAGAACCGACGAAGCATCCAGCAAATCGCTGACAGCCTAAACATGTCCACATTTGCGGTACATGGAATAGTGACGGAGGATCTGCAAATGCGCAAGGTCTGCGCGAAGCTTGTGCCAAAAGTGTTGATAGAAGATCAGAAAGAACTTCGAGTTTCGCGCTGTCAAGAACTGCTGGATTTGATTCAAAATACGACCCAAAATCGAAAAGGCAGAGCAACGAGTGCCCCCCGTTCGCTCAGAAGAAGAGCAAATTGAAAAAAAATCTCAAGCGCTGTTCTCGGTCGGATATCTTGAAAACCAGTGATGGCGTATTTTGAGTTTTTTAGAGGGTTATTAAGATTAATGTATTTTGAGTAAAGTTTGAAAGTTTCAAGTGTGTTACAGTTGTTTTTGTATTTTTTTCTTAACTCCGTGCAACTTAAAAAAATCTTAAGCGCTGTTTTCGGTCGGTTATCTTAGTTTTTTAGAGGATATTATACAGGGTGTTTCAGAGCTCTGGGAACGGTCAATCACGTGCTTATTTGTCAAAATTTTGAAAAATGTTTTATATAAAAGTTGTGCAGAATAGTGAGCTGCATGCCCTAAAAATATTTAAATTTATACAGGGTGTGTCATAACAAAGTTACAGACCAAACTTATGTTTTTTTTAAATAGAACACCCTGTATTTTTTGTCATTTTTGAATTATTTGGAGCAAATAAAGGTGAGTTACTTCAATACTTCCTATACCTATTGTTTGCCGTTTTCCAAATATTTGAAGATTTGTTGAAATGCATGGTCTGGGCGAAATTTTATTTTTGCCCTAGTGATTGGCGTTGAACGATTAAAATCATTTCTATTATTTGGTTGAAGGTTCGAACTATAGAGCCAACCATGATTTCATACAAAAAATTATACAGGGTGATAAAAACAAATGCGGTAGAAAAACCGAACTAATAAAGTTAAATAACTTCGTTTTTTCAAATGGCACACCCTGTATTTAGTAACGTATTCTTAAGTAGAATCCAATTATCTTTCAGATTGTATGAGGGTTCCCTGTTCCTAATCTCAATAGTTTTCTTGTATTCGGCGATTATCATATCAGGAATAATTATTATAATCTGAAAGATATTTGGATTCTACCTGAGAATACGTTACTGAATACAGGGTGTGCCATTTGAAAAAACGAAGTTATTCTACTTTATACGTTGGGTTTTTCTACCGCATTTTTTTTATCACCCTCTATAATTTTTTGTATGAAATCATGGTTGGCTCTATAGTTCGAACCTTCAAGCAAATAATTAAAATGATTTTAATCGTTCAACATCAATCACTGGGGCAAAAATAAAATTTCACCCAGACCCTGCATTTCAACAAATCTTCAAATATTTCAAAAACGGCAAACAATAGGTATAGGGAGTATTGAAGTAACTCACCTTTATTTGCTCCATATAATTCAAAAATGACAAAAAAAACAGGGTGTTCCATTTAAAAAAAACATAAGTTTGGTCTGTAACTTTGTTATGAGACACCCTATATAAATTTAAATATTTTTGGGGCGTGCCGCTCACTATTATACACAACTTTTGTATAAAACATTTTTCGAAATTTTGAAAAATAAACACGTGATTGACCGTTCCCAGAGCTCTGAAACACCCTGTATATATTGTTAGTTGACTTACGCTACTTTTTATTTTGACGTCTCATATTGTTACTACAATACACAAGACCAATAAACTCTTATCTTATCTTATCTAATCTTATCTTTGGAAAGTTTCAAGTGTGTTGCAGTTGTTTTTATATTTTTCTTTTCACTCGGAAGGAGTGCAACTTAAACAAATCTAAAGCCCCTTCCTCGGTCGATTATTTTGAAAACCAGTGATGGGGTATTTTGAGTTTTTTGAAGGATTATTAACAATAATATATTTTGAGTAAATTGAAAAAGTTTCAAGTATGTTGCAGTTGTTGTTATTTTTTTTTTCACTCGGAAGAAGTGAAATTTAAAAAAAAATTAGAGCTGTTCTTGGTCGGTTAACTTGAAAACCAGTGATGGGGTATTTTGAGTTTTTTGGAGGATTATTAGGATTTTTATATTTTGAGTAAATTTGGAAAATTTTAAGTATGTTGTAGTTGTTTTAATAATATTTTTTTCAGTGCAAATTAAAAAATCTTAAGCGCTGTTCACGATCGGTTATCTTGAAAACTTGTGGTGGGGTATTTTGAGTTTTTTATTAAGATTATTGTATTTTAAGTAAATTTAGAGTTTCAAGTATTTTACAGCTGTTTTTATAGGTTTTTCGCGTCAACAAAAAAATATTAAATTCTTTCATAAATTTACATGAAAAATTGCAAAAGCAATCGACGGAATTTAGTACCAAATCACTCTTGAATTAATATTAAGTGATTTTGTGAAGTTTTAAGTGAATGGCAATTGTTTTTTTGTATTTTTTTCGCGTCAACAAAATAATTAGAATTGTTTATTAATTTACATGGTGTTTGTATGAAAAATCGCAAACACTATTAACGGAATTTATTGTACATTTTCACCAAATTATTCTTGAATTAATATTGAGTGATTTTGTGAAGTTTCAAGTGGATAGATTTTTATATTTTTTCGAGTCAATAAAGTACTCATCGGATAAATGTAAATAGGACCAAAAAATGTATTCGTCTTTAATTGCTTTTTTGTTGTTTGAGGATAACTCTTGAAAGGATGACCTAATTTGGCAAATTCTTCAATCGAATAGACGCAGATAAGACCCAAAACATGTAATTTATTCTTCAATTCATGAACGAGAGGACAGATTTTGAAAATGATTTCAGCAAAATATTGTGCTCATTGCAATCGCCAAATGTAATTTTCATTTCCTCCGTTCAAGTTTTAATTGTTGCTATTTTGTTTTTAGCCCTGATATATCAATTGATTTAAGGAAATATCAACAACAGGTTAATTTTTTATCAATTTTGAAATTTTTAAACTAATTCCAACACAGATGAATTTTTTACAATTTTTCTAATCGCCGAATGCAATTTTCATTTCCTCCGTTCAAGTTTTAATTGTTGTTATTTTGTTTCTAGCCCTGATATATCAATTGTTTTAAGGGAATATCAAAAACAGGTTAATTTTTGATGGATTTTGAAATTTTGACGCTGATTCCAGCAAAAATGATTTTTTTACAATTTTTCTAATCGCCGAATGTAATTTTCATTTCATCCGTTCAATTTTTAATTGTTGCTATTTTGTTTCTAGCCCTGATATATCAATTGTTTTAAGGTAATGTCAAAAACAGGTTAATTTTTAATAGATTTTGAAATTTTGAAGATCATTCCAGCCAAGATGATTTTTTTAGAATTCTTCTAATCGCCGAATGTAATTTTCATTTCCTCTGTTCAAGTTTTGAGTGTTGCTATTTTGTTTCTAGCTCTGATATATCAATTGTTTTATAGGGATGTCAAAAACAGGTTAATTTTTGATGGATTTTGAAATTTTGACGCTGATTCCAGGAGAGATGAATTTTTTAGAATTTTTTAAATCGCCGAATGTAATTTTCGTTTCCTCCATTCAAGTTTTGAGTGTTGCTATTTTGTTTCCAGCCCTAATATATCAATTATTTTAAGAGGATGTCGAAAACAGGTTATTTTTTATTGATTTTAAAATTTTTAAACTAATTCCAACAGGGATAATTTTTTTATAATTTTTATAATCGCCGTATGTAATTTTCTTTTCCTCTGTTCAAGTTTTAAGTGTTTCCATTTTGATAACCTTGATATATCAATTGTTTTAAAAGGATAAAAATATTTTATTATTATTCAAGATAACTCTTAAACGAAAAGTGTAGGCTAAAAAAATAAAATTGTTAAATTAATTTAACTTTTGAACCGATGATTAGATTTCTAAAATTCTTTCAGCACAGTCTTTTTGTCATCCGAAAGATATAGAGAGAACAAAAAAATGGAATTCGTTGTTCAATTGTTTTTTGGTTTTGAGAAGATAACGGCTGACCAAAATCAAATTCTTCCAGAAAAGTGATGTACTCATCGAATAGATGCAAATAAGAGTCAACTTTGTTTCTAGTATAAGTGTGATGTAACTGTCATCATTTCATAATTATAGACCAAGAAAGAAACAATTTTTCAATTTTTATTTTTTCTCGAAAATCCTAGAGTTTATTTATGGTATACATTTATTAGCAAAAAAGTGCAGTTCTTGGTTATATTCATAATTTATAAAAAGATTTTTGTAATACATATCAAATAATTTTTACTTTCTCCGTTACGAAGTACGAGAAAGTATTGTGATCGTGATTTTTTTTTCAATTTTTTTTACGGAAATATCCGTTTTGCCATTTCAACAATTTCTGTGTGTGTTTGTCAGTGTGTCTGTGTGTGTATATGTCTGTCTGTGCGCGCTGTATCTCAAAAACTAATAGAGCAATTGATACGAAACTTGTGAACATAAGCCTTATTTGATAATCTGAAGAACTGGAAAGCTTTTGGTAAAATTTCGTACACCGGAAGTGGGCGTTTACCTTTACTGTTTTTTGTTTTTTGCCAATATTTTCTTAAATATGAAATATATCACAAAACTATTTTAACAAACTTTGAAGACAACAAAGAAATGAACATCTTTTGCTTGAAAACATTTTTCATAAAATTTTTATTCTAGAAAAAAATGTATTATTTTTTTTAAATTCTTGGTTTATAATTATTAAACGATAATAGTTACAGCAAATTTATGTTAATAACAATTGTAGATAATGCTAAAATGAACAATTTATAAAGAACAAGTTTTTTTTCGAAATCCCTTTAGTTTTTGAGTAAACTGAGATTTTGAATTTGAAGTATAATTTTTCCATTTTTCATAATTTTGACATTTTAAACGTCAGTTTCATCCAAGTCTACACAACGCTTGATGTACATTTAAAATATGATTTAAATTGAAAATAAACCATGAAAGCGTAAATATAAATGATACCATCAAGTCGGAGAAAGTAACATGATGGCCACATCACCATTTTTTTTTTTTTAGAAAAAACAAAACTTTTCGATTTTCGGAATTTGAACAAAAGCTTTTCAGTTCTTCGGATTTTTAAATAAAGCATATGTTCAGTTTCATGTTAATTCCTGTATTAGTTTTTGATATACAGCGCACGGACACCATTTTTCTTTTCTAAACATTTTCGTAATCGTGTTTACGGACCTCAAAACGAATATTTCTGTATTTTTTTTTAATTTTCACAAGAATAAAGTGAAAATACCCATTAAATAATAAAATTATAACAGTTACCATAATCTTGTTTGCGTCTGAAAAATGTTCAACAGGAAAGCAACTATTTTATCAGAAAATATTGCTGACAACAAAGCATGACAGACCTTAATAAATTATAACCTCAAAACAAAGTGACTTGGCAAGTAACTAAAACATGCCAACAAAAAGATCACCCCAACATAGCCTTCCTTACTAAAAGTTAATCGTAAAAGGATTATTATTTTTTAACGTTTAAATACCGTTACAAAATAATGACATAAAATAAAAGGATAGTAATATGAAATAGATATTAATTCTAACATATAATTTGGAAGAATGAATGTCTATTTCATATTACTATCGTTAACAATATGGAGTTAATATTAGAACAAATTAAATCTATTGTCTATATACGGTGAGATCAAAAAGTCGAAAATAGTTGGTAGCCCTTAAAACATAACCTAACTAACAAAAGTTCACTGACGTCACTAAGAATGGGAACGTTGGTATCGAAAACCTTGAAATTTAAATAAAACAGCTAGATTATGAATCTTAAATATATTATTAATAGCGATGATAGGTTCTAGAAATAACTGCTAATGTTTAAAATAGGCAAAATCGTCAGATAAAAACACAAAATTATTTTTAAAACAAGTAACCTTAAAAAATCGTTAAAATTAACAAAACGTAATGCACTGCATTGTACAGACAACCAATATAATTTTGCTGCCAACTATTTTCGACTTTCTGAGCTCACTTTCTGTTCATTACTATAGCTATAAAATCCAAACAAAGGTTATGACTTATTTTTTGGGAATTGCCAAAATCAAAATCGATGTTTTACGTAATACCCACATATTCAAGATTTCTTTCATTTTCCTAAAATCCACTTGATGAATCTGTTTAATATTTCAGGAAACATTGAGACAGATAACTAAATAAAAAATAATCTAACAACAAGTTATCACAGTTTTTTACAGAATTTTTCATCAAAATAGCTATATAGACTAGATTTTCTTCATTTTTCCGTTTTATTAAATTTGTTAGGAAACACTACAGATATTGTTAACTATGAAACAGAAGAAAAATCCAAAAAGTGATCACTAATTTAATCAAAATTGCACCATCATAATTGCAAATTGCATTATTAACATTCAATTGCAATTTATTTAATTTTCCCAGACACGCTCTTCAGTGCGTGCCGACACCCAACTACGTTAAAAAACGCCCGACACATCGCCATTAATAAATTAATAGTAAATCATTTAATTAATAAAATTCCCATTCTGGAATTATGCGAATCTCGAGCTTATAAAATATCCACTAGTATTCCAAAGTAGAGCGTTATATTTGCACTTGGCGTCCAGAGATGTCGCTACTGGTATTAAAAACGTAAAATTCCTCGATTTACGGAAAATCGGGTTTACATGAATAGCAACACGCTGGTTTTACTCTACACAATTAGTTATTACTCAAAAAAGCACATCCATTACATTAAATAACACAATTAACGTGTAGTTACAACGGTGAGTCCATTGACCACACATAACCTATAAACCCAATATGCACACGAAAATCAACTAAAATACTCATTATTGCAGCGAAACTTACACGCGAGACGTAGCATAAATAATATATGGAAGTTTCGCAATACTTACTCTGTGGATTAGTTGGTTATTTCCAGGGTATTAATTAAATAATAACAACGTGGTTCTGACACTGGCACTATCGACGGACGTCGCTAAAGCAGGGAACTGTTTTAGTGGATCTCGCCACTAATAGCGCGAGTATTTGGAATTTAAATAAATCATTTCAATGTAGTCTCTTACTGAAACATGAAAATAAGGTATCATACATACAAATATCCATTCTCGTAGTCGATCGTAAAGCGGAATAGATACTATTGGCAGCGATAATGGATTTTTTCACTTTGTTAAATGCGCATTTACGCTAAGAATACGTAGTTTCGTAATTTAATTGACTCCTATTGGACCGGCTATGATATTCTTTTCGTGAAAATCAATGTTAACAGATGTTTTAAATAATTACACAATTTAAGTTACGATAATTTGATCTGGGGCATATGATTATTGAGCAGATGTTATAGTTACGAAAATCCCCTGTCTAATTAAACTGTAACGAATTCCAGCTCTCAATTACCACCACCCACCCAGTCCAATTCTTTTGTGCATTGCTGTTAAATTGCGCTACTGGAATTCCGTTTGTCGGGCGTCAGCCGATGGCCAAAGACGTCAGCGGCGCATAGAAATGCAGAAATGAAAATATCATCGCGACCGCAATGATTGTTCACTTTGTTCCGCTTTGAATGGACACACGTTACAATGTGCCTTCCACATCCGGACGGCGGGCGGCGTCTTTTTGGAAAAGTTCCGTCGAAAGGTACCGAAAGAAACACGGAAAATGTAACAATGATGTATTGCATTACCTTACCGTGTCTGCCGACAGGAAGTGCGCATAATAGTTGATAAGGTGTTAATAGGAATGCCATGTAAGGTGAAACGCTTTAAATGAACTGTCAAGGAATAAAGTGTTTAAAATGTATTACAATTACACTGGATAATATTTTTTTTTCAAAAAATATAAAAATTGATGTTTTTTTTGAATTCGAAAACTCTAAAAATTTCAATAGAAAATTTCCATCAGATTAATTTAAAAAAAATAAGGATATGACAAAGATTGATTCTTAAAAATGTTAGAATTCAATTTTCAAGATGATCTGGTGGACAGATATTTAAATTCCAATGTATATATCATATTCAATCCAATATGGCAGTTCTTAGAATATTGCATGATTTTCAATTTTGAAATGAAAACAAATTAATCGAAAATCGTCGAGTTAAAAACTGGTTTTTGGAAACTACTAATTAACGTTTTCCTTGCTAAACAAACATATTTTTTAACGGTAATAAAAAAAATGGTGATGTGGCCATCATGTTACTTTCTCCGATTTGATGGTATCATTTATATTTACACGTTCATTGTTTATTTTAAATTTAGATTGTTTTGTAGAATCGGATGAAACTGACGTTTAAAACATATTGAAAAAATGGTGATGTGGCCATCATGGTACTTTCTCCGATGGTATCATCATTTATATTTACACTCTTATGGTTTATTTTCTATTTAAATCATATTTTAAATGTACATCGAGCGTTTTGTAGACTCGCATGAAACTGACGTTTAAAACGTCAAAATTATGAAACATGGAAAAATTATACTGCAAATTTAAAAACTCAGTTTACTCAAAAACCAAAGAGATTTCGAAAAAAACTTATTCTTTATAAGTTGTTCATTTTGGTATTCTCTACAATTATTATTAACATAAATTTGCTGTAACTATTATCGTTTCATAATTATAAACCAAAAATTAAAAAAATAATAATAAATTTTTTTCTCGAATAACAATAATTTTATGAAAAATGTGTTCAAACAAAATAATTTCATTTATTTATTGTCTTCAATATTTGTTTAAATATTTTTGTGATATTTTTCATATTTAAGAAAATATTGGCAAAAAACAAAAAACAGTTAAGGTAAACACCCACTTACGGTGTACGAAATTTTACCAAAAGCTTTTCAGTTCTTCGGATTATCAAATAAGAAGTATGTTCAAAGTTTCATTTCAATTGCTCTATTAGTTTTTGAGATACAGCGCGCACAGACAGACACACACACACACACACACACACAGACACACACATACACGTCCCGCAATGCTTGTGGCAACCCATGAAATATCCTCAATTGTGGCGCTTTCGTTTAGATGCTGCCCTTTCGCTGCGCTTTTCCACGCTATTTCTGAATATGTGGTTCATTTTGCTTTACCCTCCATATAAACAAAGTTATTGCAAAAAAACAATTGTGGCAACCGTGCCACAAGTATTGGGAAACGTGAAGTGTGTATCCAGGGTGCCACAAGTGTGGGGAAACATACCGTGTGTAAGAATGGGTTGCCACAAGTATTGCATAACCTACCAGTGTGTGAAAAGCAACGTTGCCGCTGCCAGCAACCTACAATAATTCATTGCATTCTACCTTTTGAACATCTTTTACCCTTAAATGCATAGTTATTTAACTAAAATTTGTTTTTATATTATCGATGTACATATTCAGAAAATAATTTATGACAAGCATTCAAAGAATTACTTCATTTTGTGAGTAGGGAATTTGCACAACGACGGCGAACCAGCAGTTCGCAACGCTACGAAATAAAAATAAAGGCACTTTTAATGCGTGTATCATTCACAATTTTTTCTATCGTAATAATAGTTATTTTTGTACGTGCGCAAAATTTGTGTTTTTATTGTTTCGCATGAGAATGTCATTCGAATGCGCCAATAATCATCGAACACGAAATACAAACAATATTTTTGTTAAAATTAAAATACTATTCCTAAATATTGAGAATTTAGCGATGCGTCAATACACTTTTTTTCTGACGATTGTAGAAAATAATATTTGTACTTTTGTGATTTATTTTCAATTTAAATAATAAAATTGTACTTTATAATAATATGCTGACATAGTTTCATTGGTTCAAAACTTCGGATATAAAATGTTGTAAATCTTCTGAATCAATTCTAATGAATAGTTTTAATTAAAATAAGACAGTAATATATAAAATTCGAAATTTTTGGTATTTAACTCTGATTTTGCATCAAGACCAATGAGTGTTCAGAAATACTCCAGAAATAAGTGTCATATTTTCGATTTTTTTTTTAGTTTAGTGGTCATCCAAAAACCAGTTGCACTTTTGGTTTTACCGGAAGTTACATCAATTAATTTTTAGTAAATTTATAAAGTTTATATGAGAGACATTTTCAGGACATTTTTCATTTCATTTTTTTATTTGAATGGGAAAATATTGTTAGTTTCAAAAAACAACCGACCTTGTTGTGTATTTTTTAGATAGAGCATTTGTAACTACGATGCAATACTATATTTTCTAGGGTCGCCTAAGGCATTTTTCAAGTAAATTTGACGAAAAATAAGTGGTAACGTGTCTAAAATATATCGCATAATTTTATAATTAATTTTTTTAAATTAAATTTACCAGATTCAAAAATGCATTGAACTAAAGTTGAATACTTTGTTGCTATAACAATACACTTTTTTACTCTTTATAGATTTTTCTCTGATCCCATTTTTTTAAATTGTATTATTAGAAATTTTTTGAGTCATTTCGTTTAAAAAATAAAACAAACAATGCAACAAAATAATAAGTGGCAACAAATATCCAACATCATCACTAAATGCATTATTAAATTCCAAAGAACTTGTAAACAAAGATTTTAATAATAATTCATAAAATATTTTATTGGGAACGACATTTAATCGATGAAAATGATATTTTCTCATACCAGATTTACATCCCTTCCTTGCTATTAGTTCAGTGATTTTTTAATTAAATTACTTTACATAAATGGATATTTTACTGTTAATGTGGAAATGTTTTTATGTGCTATTGTGTGTTAGTTTGGACCGGATATTGGGATGTGACGCATTCATTCCACGAATTCGTTTTAAAATTTAAAGGGCGGTCGAAAACAGGTAGTTAACTTGGGGGGTGACGAATGCTAACATCTGCGAAAGATAAAAACATTTGAGGCATGGCATCCACTTCTATACACATTTAAAAATAGATTTTTACTATTGCTATTTAAATTAATAACTTTCTTTAAGTTTTTTGCGGTTTCAAACTGAATTTCATTGGCCATTGTAACGCATGGTAGAGAAATAAATCTTCGATTTTTTATTACGTCCATTTTCTCAATAATACTTTATTCATACATTTCTTGTAAATATTAATATAGAAATAAATACCAATCAATAATAATAACTTACGACAAAAAATAAGTTTTTCGAACAATTTTAAACTGAATATAACATTTACTAAATTATAAATTGGTGGTCAAACAATAGCCTAAATTATACTATTTCAAGTAACGTTTGATTTTGTAAACTTATTTTTGCCTGAGCTATAAATCTTTGAGATAATTTGTTGAGCTAAATTGCCGGAAATAAACAATGAATACCAATATAATATTTAATCAAATTTGTATTGGTTTTGATTTTCAAAAGTAAAGTGATTTTTCTTGGAATAATTAATAATGCACAAATTACGGTATTAAACCTGTACTTGATAATATTAGTTGCATCCTCTTGTGCCGTAATAGAGAAAAGTTAGACAGAAAAAGATTCAATGGAAATTAATCACAATTTTTTTTTTTTAATTTTAAAATTTAATTTGATGAAAATGATTGATTCATTACTTTTAGAATAATTTGCCCAATATTATAAACATAGTAAGACATCTGATATCCTATTATTTGAGAATAATTTTTATATGTGTGTAATTTCTTTTCGAATCAGTGACCTGTTTAGTACAAAGGGTGTAATTATAATAAGCCGTGCATGTGGAAACTGGTTGATCGAACACAAGATGAAAATGAAATAATTTAGAAATAGAATAATTTTCCTCATCATGGGTGTATTAATTCTCAGTAATATTTGATATTATACAGGGTGTTTCAAATTCGAGACTCATCATGGGGATCCCGCTTATTAGAAGAGATATAGGTTATGGCACTTTTGCAGAATTTTATGCTGATTAATAATCCATTGAAAAAGATTACTTAATTTTTTTTTGTTTTTCGTTGTTTCTTTATATCTTAGTTAATTGAGGAGGTATTTAAGAATGGCAAAGACGTTCGTATCATAAACTTTCTTATTTCTTATAGATGCTATATTTATTTTTTACCACATTCAATTTAATTTGTATTATATTTCAAACACTTTTTTTAATAATAATAATATTCAAAAGACAAAATGATTTTGAAAGATCGACGGCGTGTAAAGTGATTTGAATTTTTGTAGAATTTTTTTCTTGCGATTCACATTATTTTTTTAATTTTTTGCGCTCGAAAGTTTGACATTGAAGAAACTTCATTTTCAGAAATTCATAACGACTGAAAATTGCTGCACATTCAAAAACCAAAATTATTATTGAAAGATAGACGCCTTGTGAAGTAAACTGAATTTTTTTTAGGATTTTATCCTTCTGTTTTATATTATTTTTTAATTTTTGCATTCCAGTGTGCGTTATTGAAAAAAATACATTTTAAAAAATTCATAACTCGACTGAAAATTGCTGCACATTTAAAAGCCAAAATTATTTTAGTTTTTAAATGTACTTAAAACATATAATAAATATCAATTTTGTTATCAAGTAATAAATATTATTACTTTGAAATATGTGCTACGTGTGTAAAAATAAGAAAATCCTCGAACACGTCTGTTTTTAATTTTAAAAATAAAAATAGTATTGGACAAATAAAATATATGTAATAATTACTAAAATTTATATATACATAATCTCTATTAACCTTTTGACATGATTACATTATTTACATATTTTTTAAATAAACAAGACTGTCACGTGGGCTATTGACCTAAGGTCTTTCGGACCTAGAATGCGTATATACTTGAATTAGATTAATTTATTGTATATTGGTTTGAATCGGACTTTTCGGAGCTACTGAACATAAATATAAATTCATTGAGCCATGTTACATTTAAAAGTAAAAGTTGAATGTGATAATTGCCGTTTAGATTGAAAAAGTACGAGTAATATAAATTAAATATGATTTAGTTTTATTCAGCGTATGTTAGTTTGGAACGGATTTTGAGTTGTGTAGCATTCATTTAAACGAATTCCTTTTAAAATTTAAAGGGAAGGTCGAACGCAGGTACTAGGGATGAAGAATGGGTACATCTGGCAACATAAAAGCCAAGGTTGCCAGCCCTATAAATTTTCATAGTTACTTACATAATAAACAATTGGGCCGTTGAATGTTTACATCAAGGTTATCATTTTTTTTTGAAATTAGATCGTCTGTAACTTAAAAAAATGGCTACTTATTTTTTTTCTATTATTTCGGATTTTTATAGACCTGTTGTTTCCCTTTATACGAAAGCATAACAATTATACTGTGTTATTAAACAGACACTGGCACTGTTTTAATGTACTTAACTAAAATTATTTCAAGCACCAGTGCAAAATGTAATTTTATTAATACATTATGCACTTAAATTATTTCAAAGTTATTTCTCGATTAATTCTGCCAATAAAATCGCTGTATTTGTTTTTCTCTTCTAAATAATAACGGTTATATGGAATAAACTTGTAATACTTTGGTTTTCATTTAATTCTTATATATAGTGCACGCAGTACAGTATGGAATAAATTCAGTAAAATCAAAATAAAATATTTTTGGAAAAAATCCTCATGTCGATTTTCTTTGATAAAAATACACATTTTTTCATGAAAGTCGATTTTCAGCCATCATTTATTTTTGTGTAAAGACGTCATCGATTTTTTTTTAATAACAACTCATTCATTGCCCGAAATTTCCGGGCTAAACCTGCGCATTTCATCTCTTATGCAATGTTCAAGTTCAGCTAAATTTTGTGGTCTGTTAAAAATATTAAAGATGTTCTAGAAAGGCTTGTAATTATTCATTTTTTCCTCCTTTTATTCTGCAAATATTATAACCGTTAGTGGGTGAATGGCTTATAAGCCAAATCCAATAAAAAAAAGAAGGGCTTGCGAATTGTCTAGAAATCAATGGATTTCCATCAACCCTAATTTCATGAAATAAATATTCATTACTGTAATATTGTATACATTTTTATCTGGATGTTTGTTATTAAATATTTCATCTGCTTCCCGATACGTTTTATAATCTTTAATCACAATTAATACAATTTCTATTTTTTCTCCAAACTCAATGTCACCGGAATTACTATTCATTTATAATTTTCAAATATCTGACGTTCAATGACAGACCTGTCACTGTGATTGCAACATTTGAAATATCAATGTGCATGTACCACTGTAGAGAAAAAGAAAAATTACAAAATCTTATTTTTATCACTGGGCAGACATGACTGTATGTTTAAACCCAATTTTAAATTCTAAATAACTTTTCTTTATAACAGTTCTTGATATTGTCAATAATAAAGGTACTTTATTCTGGAACAAAATTCATATTTTCACACAAACTCCGTATATTACTGAAAAATTTGACATCTGATGATTGCATTCTAGGTTTTGGACCATGCAGAACTTTTTATAAAGAATAACTTTTTTCCCTAAAAGTAACTTTCAAAGGGGATAGTTGAGAAGCTGCAAACAAACAGCATTCATTGCAATGCAGAAAAAATATTAAATATATTGATTGTATTTTTAATTGCGGACTTTTAAAGTTTTCATCTTAAGTTTTAAGTGGTACTATATTAAAATTTAATTATTTAACTGTTGATATGTTAACTTTGATAACCGAAATAAGAGAACAAGAAATTGTAATTAATGTCAATGTCATTTTACTAAAAATTAAGCTAAAACCTATGGATTACAATCTATTGTCTGTTATAATAATGTTCTAATAATAAGAACAATTAGTTCGCTGAAAAGAGATTTTAAATTTTAATATGGATTTTAAGCAAATATTTTCATTAAAACGTAAGTTAAAATATGGTCCAAAAGTTAATTGGCAAAATATTAACGGCTGTGGTAATACAATACACGGCATATTATAACATACCCCCGAAAGCAGAATCTATTAATAATATATCATCTAAACCTATAATTTAACTAAATTACAAAAAAAACATTTAATAGTAAAATATGTAAATTTAGAAAAACAAATTGAAATTGTATTAAATTATTATTGAAATATTTGATAGGATTAAAATTATTTACCATTTTGTGCCAGTTATTAAATTGAAATCACATAAATTCAATGGACAATTGACTCTTAGCTCGATTCATACTAGATGATATTTATAATAATCATAATACTGATAAAAAATTGGTGGTCAATTTTCTGTGTTTTAAAATGTTCAAAAATGTTTAATAAAGAATATCTGAATATTATTTTATATTATGTTAGTATTATTTGAGATATTTTTTACTCTTCGCCTTGTCATTGACAAAAATAGTTTTAATAAAATGTAAATTTAACCTATTCATGAACAAATTAAATTTGGAATTTGGAATTTTACAATCTTTTGAAAACAATTGAAATCCTGGCAGTCATACCAGAGAGACGGTAAAGGCATGGAAATGCACACCTGTGGCTGATTTCCTCACTGAAGACGAGATTGCGTTAATGCACTAAATCCTATTCGTTTAAAATTTATGAAGCATGTTTTGAAACGTATACAATTGTGCATTTGTCCCTGAAGATGTTAAATACAATTATAATACGACCGAATAACTATAAAGAAGAGCCTTAAATTCAATTTAATAAACTTATAGGAAAGTAAACAAAAAATAAACTAAGCTAACAAAAATTATAAAAATATATTATATGTATGATCAATTGCTGAATGTCTAACAATTAAATAATTTTTAAAATTATTTTATATTATCTTTACTTTATTCAGTAATTAAGAAGAAATAATTATTGTTAATTATTAAATTATTTATTTATTTAACCAATATAATTACTTATTATTATTATAACAGATTAAAATATGATATGTATGCAACTAGAAAAACAATTCATAAGAGCAGAAATGATTTCTAGGATATTATCCGGCTCCAACCCAAATATATATGCGCCGAAGAAACTCTCGGTATCAAATTACTGGCAACGTAGCATTTTTTTGTAGAGGGCGCTACCAACTAAACACTACTGAAGTTGCCACAAATATGAGTGTGTGTACCACATGCAAGATCCTGAATAGTGGCGTCTTTTACACATTTTTAAAAAAAGTTGCATAACTTGTGTAAAAGGTACTTTTCGTAAATACTATGATAATGAATAAATGTATTTTGTTGATCATAATATTCAGTGTAAATATCGTTAGTCTAAGTTAACAAGAAACGGAGAAATCACCAGAGAAAATTGTGGCACAGTGTGTAAGTTGCCACAATTCCGTGCGTCCGTCACAGTTCAGGATGAGGCACACACAAGTTGCCACAAGTATAGAGGAACATACACACACACACACACACACACACACAGACACAAAAAAAATTTTTCCAGAAATTGTTGAAATGGCATCTAGGGACCCCAAAACGGATATTTCCGTAAAAAAAAATTTTGAAAAAAAAAATCACGATCACAATACTTTCTCGTACTTCGTAACGGAGAAAGTAAAAATGGTGATGTGGCCATCATGTTACTTTCTTCGACTTGATGGTATCATAGCCATTTATATTTACGTTTTCATAGTTAATTTTCAATTGAAATAATATTTTAAATGTACATCGAGCGTTGTGTAATGAAACTGACGTTTAAAACGTCAAAATTATGAAAGATGGAAAAATTATACTTCAAATTCAAAAACTCAGTTTACTCAAAAACTAAAGAGATTTCGAAAAAAACCTATTCTTTATATGTTGTTCATTTAAGAAAATATTTGCAAAAAACAAAAAAACAGTTATTATCAAATAAGACGGATGTTCAAAGTTTCATATGAATTGCTCTATTAGTTTTTGAGATACAGCGCACACAGCCAGACAGACACATACACAGAACACACACACACAGACACACACACCCACACACATACAGACACAAAACAAATTTTTCCAGAAATTATTAAAATGGCATCTAGGGACCCCAAAACGGATATTTCCGTAAAAAAATTTTTGAAAAAAATCACCATCACAATACTTTCTCGTACTTCGTAACGGAGAAAACAAAAAAAAATGGTGATGTGGCCATCATGTTACTTTCTCCGACTTGATGGTATCATTTATATTTACGCTTTCATGGTTTATTTTCAATTTAAATCATATTTTAAATGTTCATCGAAAGTTTCGTAGACTCGAATGAACCTGACGTTTAAAACGTCAAAATTATGAAAGATGGAAAAATTATCCTTCAAATTCAAAAACTCAGTTTACTCAAAAACTAAAGAGATTTTGAAAAAAGCTTATTTTTTATAAGTTGGTTATTTTGGCATTCTCTACAATTATTATTAACATGAATTTGCTGTAACTATTATCGTTTCATAATTATAAACCAAAAATGAAAAAAAAAAATAATACATTTTTTCTCGAATAACAATGATTTGATGAAAAATGTTTTCAAACAAAATAAGCTCATTTCTTTGTTGTCTTCAATATTTTTTAAAATATTTTTGTGATATTTTTCATATTTAAGAAAATATTGGCAAAAAACAAAAAACAGTTTAGGTAAACACCTACTTCCGGTGTACGAAATTTTACCAAAAGCTTTTCAGTTCTTCGGATTATCAAATAAGACGTATGTTAAAAGTTTCATATCAATTGCTGTATTAGTTTTTGAGATACAGCGCGCACAGACACACACATACAAACGGATATTTCTGTAAAAGAAAATTTAAAAAATGGTGATGTGGCCATCATGTTACTTTCTCCGACTTTATATTTACGTTTTCATGGGTTTATTTTCAATTGAAATCATATTTTAAATGTACATCGAGCGTTGTGTAAACTCGGATCAAACTGACGTTTAAAACGTCAGAATTATGAAAGATGGAAAAATTATACTTCAAATTCAAAAACTCAGTTTACTCAAAAACTAAAGGGATTTCGAAAAAACCTTATTCTTTATAAGTTGTTCATTTTAGAATTCTCTACAATTATTATTAACATAAATTTGCTGTAACTATTATCGTTTCATAATTATAAACCAAAAATGAAAAAAAATAAATACATTTTTTTCTCGAATAACAATGATTTTATGGAAAATGTTTTCAAACAAAATAATCTCATTTCTTTATTGTCTTCAATATTTGTTCAAATGTTTTTGTGATATTTTTCATATTTAAGAAAATATTGGCAAAAAACAAAAAACAGTTAAGGTAAACGCCCACTTCCGGTGTACGAAATTTTACCAAAAGCTTTTCAGTTCTTCAGATTATCAAATAAGACGGATGTTGAAAGTTTCATATCAATTGCTCTATTAGTTTTTGAGATACAGCGCGCACAGACAGACAGACACACACACACACACACACACAGACACAAAATTTTTTTTTCCAGAAATTGTTGAAATGGCATCTAGGGACCCCAAAACGGATGTTTCCGTAAAAAAAATTTTTGAAAAAAAAATCACGATCACAATACTTTCTCGTACTTCGTAACGGAGAAAGTAAAAAAAATCACGATCACTATACTTTCTCGTACTTCGTAACGGAGAAAGTAAAAATACGCTTCACGCATTTTGATGTTTAAGATTATGCTTTCTCTCAAGTGGGTTTACAATATTTGACAATACATGTCATCTAGATCAGTGTTTCCCAATTTTTTTTTGCCATGCCCCACTTAAGCCTTTCTAAAATTCTTATGCCCCCGAAGTAACATATACATAATTTTTAATATTAAAAAATTTAATTGTTCACGTAAGAAACTTACATGATGGGTTTTAGGAAGAAATCTCTAGGAAATTGTTAACGAAACACAGTAAGTAAATTTTCAAAACATGTAAAGAAAAACTGAAATTCAAATTCGAAATAATTTTAAAGATTTTTCTATATTAATTTATTATTTTAATTTAGTGAGATCCTTGCGCTTGATGCTTGCTGCACAGAGATTTTATGTTAGGTTCCAATTTGGTAGGCTTCAGTCACCCCGTTGTGTTGTATCCAAACGATTTCTTTTTTACCAGTAAATCATTTACCGCATGGAAACGGCAATAATATTTTTCTTGTACATTTGGTTGAATTTTGACATTTGATTTCTGTTTCCTCACAAAGCTATGCCATCGCTCCTTTTATATTAAATACAGTTCTAACTGACTCATCATTTTGCATTTCTGCCAGCTCTTCTTGATACTGCATATTTGACATATCAGACAAATCCACTAACATGGCCGCATTATCCATGTTGGAAAATCAATTTGTCTTAAATCAGAAAATCTTTCTTTTAAATCAGCCGATAGAATTTTAAGATGATCGACAATAACAAGTATAGTGGTATCATTTAGTTCACATTTTTGGAGCCAATGAAACTGTTCAAAGTTTTTGTTGTTAATATATTTCTGACATAACTCAATAAGGATAATGAAACCAAATATCTTCGCTTGTGCATCGACAAGAGTTTTATTTGTTCCATAAAGTTGCTTATTTCAAATATTTAGTTTTTCAAAGATATCGGCTAAATAACTCACAAATGCTTTACAATCGATTATTAACAGACACTTCATTTCAGGTTTGTCGCGAGCCATCTTACTTCAGTGTGAAGTAAAAGTCTCACATGGTCTGCATTTTGTTCTTCACAAAATAGCTTGAAGAGACATCAAAGTAGTTTTTTAGCTTATTATATACCGTGTGATTGATTTACCACGCAACATTAGGTGTTAACATGGGAAAACCTTTTTCTTTAGTTTTTTTTTATTGCTGGTTCTCTGTTTAACCTTTTTTTTTTTTTTATTTCGATATGGCTTACGCCTGACCTTGGTATACATTACCATTGGCCATCAAACAAAGTTATAGTGATTTTTATTTTTATCCAAAACTTGCATACTACATTTATACTAGGAATCCGACAAGGAATAACACGTTTCTCGCCTAGGGGCTCATCAAGGCATTTCATATAACAAACAACACTAAGCCACGGTTAATGGGATTCCCACACAGGATAAAACATAGAAACTAACATTCAAGTTTCTTACATTCATAAACAATTATCGTGGATGATTAAATTACCATGTGTATCGATTTGAGGAACTCAAGAATCTGATTAAAGACGAAGATGTTATTAGATTCTAGTATACTATTGTAATTAAGAGGCAGGATCAGCCTAGGAGAGATTTAGTCTAATAATATTCTTCTTTCTGTGTATTATATATTGGGCACAACATAATAATATGTTCTAAAGTCCCACGTTCTCCGCATTCACAAAATGGGTCGTTTCTCTTTTCAATTTTATATAGATAAAATGGACACAATCCGTGATTGCAACGTAATCGAGATATTGTTTTGACCAAAATTTTAGGAGAGGGTCCATATTTTTGAAACCATGGTTTCACTGGGACATAGGGTCTCTGTTTAACCTAAAAATAATAGTGTACCACAGTTGGATAGATTCATTTATGGCATTTCCTACGTTACCATACAATTATTATTTAACGCTGTTTTACCATCTGTATAAATCATTAACGGGGTTACTACAGCGGCCGTTATACATTGAAAATCATACATTTTCATGTTCGTTTTTCTCTGAAACCGTTGATCCAATTAACTTGCAATTTTGTAGGGTTATTTAGACAGCTAACCAAAAGATCTGGTGATTTTATTATTATTATTACTTTTTTAAACTGATTTCATGGGTTTGAAAAATCGAGCCTATCCTGACGTGCTTTGTAAGACCAAAACTTGATTTATGTTATAATTTGAAATTATCACCGGTCATCACCGGATGATCTTAAGGTCGCTACGAATAAAATTAAAGGTAACTTGATATCTCTCATAGGACCAGAGAAAAAGGAACATCAATGAAAGTACTTTTCAGGTGAACGAAAAGCGAGAACGGGGCCAAAGCTCACTTTGCGATTCTCGATTCCTTACAGTGCCAATAAAATGTGCGAATAGTATCCCTTTGTTAAATAAGTCTAGTTTCAAAAAATGAATTAAAAAAATGTTTTTTTTCCAATTTTCTTAAGAAAAAACAACTCAATTCTGCGAATAAATTTTTTTTTTACGTTTGTCCGGTTAATAAAAGTCATCGAAATTTGTAAGCAAAGTGAGGGACTATTTTTAAGTTTTTTGACTTTCCTGAAAAATTTACATTTTTAAGTTTAGGTACACTTTTTTGAAAACTGTAAAAGCTATCAATACGATTTTTGTTTGTTTTAAAGGTGGCATCGATACCTACCAGTATAGCTGAGATTATTTCCATATGTTGAGTGGCGGATCTTTTTTTTTTATAAAAAGAACTCGAAAAATGTTCATGTTTTTTCACCATATCATAATTCTGAATACAATTCATATTTTTGTAATTCCTCTGCCATAAATGCTTATTTTGGAGGTAAAAACATGTGTGCAAAATCTCAGAGAAATCGGCCAAGTAGTATTCTCGAAAAGTGTAACTAAAAATCACGTTTCTTTTATGGAAAACGGCTAAGGAAGTGACCTCCTTAAATATAATTAAACTTATTTAAAATAATCGTGTTAATTTTGCTTTTTTGATTGATTGTACGTAGAAGTAGAATCTCGTTTGTTTATTTGATATTTACTTCGGTCTCAATTTATTTGCAATACTTATGCGGATTGAAAGAATCGATTCCCCATGCATATTTCCTGCGCGGTCAAAAAATCACACGCTATATCTTTGGAGGTAGTGGTGCTTTCTAATCTTTTACAGAACAACATTTCTACAGCAAAATGCCCTTTATCAATTTATCTTACGTACGTTATCAATACTGCCTCACTGTCTCTCAAAGTTGATTCATCCATTTGCACTGAGAATTTTCTTGTTTTCAGCTTTTCAACAAATTGTTTTTCAATTTTCATCTTCACTCATTTCGTCTATACTGCAAACAGTATTGTTACTGAGTGGCATAACTTTTACATCTTTGTCATCTATTTCAAGAACCGTTTTAAGAAATGCTGGTATGATGGTTTTATTAAATTCTCTCCTATAGTATGGTTTTTCCCAGATTTAGCGATGCATAAAGAAATTTGATAACTAGCCTCAAAAATGCGATTATGAGCTGAAGTATGAGCAGTAAATAGAGACTTTATTATTGTTCTCTTTTCAACATTTTTCTTCAATTCAAATCTGTAATAACATGAGCACTTCAAATGCGCATCAAGACGACCTCGTTTCATTGCTTCGTTGGTCAAGCATTGCTGACATAAAAGACAAAAAGGAAATCGCTCATCGTGGACAGAGGGTACGAACCCAAGTTTTAAATATTCCTCCGAATATTGACGATTTTTTTTCTTGCTTGCACCATTAATTTTACTATGGCCTGAAAGAAATACATATATGATCAATTATAAACTCGTGTAGAGTCCATTTTCGAATTGCCCCCTTAACAATCAAATTGCCCCCCTGTGGGGCGTGGGCCCACGTTGGGAAACACCGATCTAGATATCAATTCTTACATTTTTTTACACTGTCTGTAATAAAAGCTATAGTATATGTGGTAAGTAAAACACGAGTGTTGAGAATTTTCACAAATTTTTAATGTCTAAACACTGCGACATATGTTTCGCTAAGTACATTGTACTAGTAATAACATGCAAATTTATTTTGTATTATATCATTCAATATCCCGCGTGGCACTAGACAGGGAAGTAGTTGTTTCAATAAGTTATTTGTTTATAGTCTTAGTAAGACTTAATTTTGCTTGCAGAGTAATGAACAGGTTGAATATTCATATATTTAGGCTACATTTCGTTGTATTTAATTTATTTAATGCTTTCTGCAACAAGTAAGGTTGTTTCTAATTTATTGAAAGGATATTTAATCGAGACATGTAGTTGTAAGATCCATATACATGCTGCTGGCCAACTTTAAATTCAATGCATCTTAAAAACCGTTTTTGGACGCACTCGATTAAATTAATATCCCTCAATAAATACGGATTCCAAATAACAGTAGCATATTCTAAATGAGATCGCACAAGCGAACAATATAGTATTTTCAGACATTAAATATTCAGATTCTTACACGTATGCCAGATAAATCTCCATAAACTTCTGGCTTTATTACACTTAGATATTATGTGGGTCCGAAAAGTTAATTTGCTTGCGTCTAGTTGCTTCATTCCAAATTGGGACTTTACGTAATTTTTGAATGAATATCATTGATCTCATTACTGCAAGCAAGTTTGGACCAGAAAAATATGTCTGCAGATGAGAATAGAACCCGCGATACTTCGATTTCCGGCCGGATATTCGGACCACTAGGTTAAAACAAATATGTTGCTTGGATTTATTAGACCGTTAATTATCGCGAACTCCAACTCTCGGCCAAGATATCCATGGTGAGTTGAGTCATTATCATTATGCACACTCTATATAGAAGCCTTAGTTCACAGATGTGGTAAGTGACAAATTGGTAATCTTAAAGTTCGACGTCATAAACTAATCATTCAACTAATTGTAAGTTAAAATTTCTATTATTAGTATTAGCGGCTACTTTATTTCGCTATTTGTACTTTTCACTTGAATTTAGCAAAAGTATTTTCCAACTATTCCGTACAGCAGAAACAAGGAGACCGCCATCAGACCGGCACTATATGCCGAAGGAATTTGGTGTACGTCGATCTGTGGAAGTACAAAGACGGGAAGGAGGTGGAAGACTAAACATAACAATGATTCCAGTAAGCAGTGCCACCGATGCCAGCACCTGGATCGACTGAATCGGCCACCGTTCTGCGTCAAGTGTGCAGAACAACACTGGACTCGAGAATGCCAATGTAAGGCAACCGAACTCGCCATCTGCGTAAACTTCGGGGAGGCTCACTCTGCCAATTATAGAGGATGCCACATTTTTGCGGGAAAATCTAAAATTGTTATTAATAAAAGTTGTTTTAGACCCGGAATCAGATACGCAGAAGCAAAAAGGCCAAGGCCATTCAACCGAGAGCACCGAAAGCACCGAAAGCACCGAAAGCTGCCCACCGAGAAGACACAGAAGACGCAGATGAAAAAACATATGCAGGAAACTCGAAACATTCAAAACCTACTAAAATACATTGCATTTATCACTCTGCTAACAAAACATCTTCTAATAACCTAGATTTTCAAGTAATCACACCTCCTGTTTACATTGTGAAGTTAGACATGTTCCAAACCTCCAACAAAATCGAAAAACAATTAAAACCATGTATTAAATTCACACATAATAGTTTAAACTTTATATGTCTAAGGGCCGCTTTTACAATAGTCGGTTAAATTAAGGTTAACACTATCTCCGGATTAAATGCGAAAATACGCTTTTACAATGCCTAGTTAAAGCAGGGTTAGGGTTAAGAAGCAGATAATTCCCAGTTATCTTATCCGGTGCTTCGAGCAGCAGATAAACCTCGGTTAACTCGTAGGCAATGTGCACAGCAAGCACACGCATCATACCGGCATTATAGCGATCTGCAACAGGTATTACATATAGGAGCCGTTAGAGGGCGACAAACTAGTTTCTACAAAACATGCATTCTGGCATATTTCTAGGTGGAATATTGAAAAGAAGCTCGAGGGGGTCAAGGGTCGCATCAATGATTACAAACACAACTTTCTAACCTTTCCGCAAAGCAAAACGAATAATGCCGATTCTATAAACTGCGCAACCGCATGTATCCGCAATGCTGCCAACGTTGACGTTTCCGGAGAAAATCTATCTAAGCGTTTGTAAAAGGTAGTGTGCGTTAACTGAGAGATAAATGATGGGATTAGTTAAAGAGGGTATAAGTTAACCATCATTTATCCGACGATTGTAAAAGCATGTTAAATTTCGGAAACACGATTTTTGGCGCCGCCTGGTGTCGGGGTGGCAAATTACTACGATTTCCGCCAAAATTTAAAAATGTTATACTCGTCTACAAGATATATTTCAATTTAATAACACTAAAAATATAATCAATTATGTTTTTTGAGCACATAATTGATTATACTTTTAGATAGTACATAAATGAAGAAGTTACTGGTTTTGGTAAAAGAAAAAAAGATTGGATTTCACAAATAAAAATACATGCCTACATGGAAAAAATATATTTAACAGAATAATATATACATTATTATTAACAAAATTATAAAATATAAAAATATCACAACAATCGGGTATTAGGGTCTTGTCCAGGTGCAATGTTTCATCAGGTCTCTTCGTTCTTCTTAGGATATTTCTTTCAGGCGTCGTAACAGGTCAGTTGTTTGCTCGTATCCAGGATTCATGACATTAAAATAGTTAAAAAGTAAATTAGTGTAGTTATATTGTCTTACTTCTTGGTGTTGGAACAGCATTGCAATTAAATTTTTTGCGGAAATGGTTAACAAAATGTTTATTAATAAAATGATCTTCACGTGAATGAAAATTTAAACAATAAAGACTGTTCAATATCACAAATGGTTTTCCATGTTTTAAGATATTCTGCATTTTTGGGAAATTTATAGAAATGTTTATTTTTGTAGTTATATCGGAAAAGAAAGAATGTTGGCATTCTGGATATTTACAAGAATATTTAATACGGCCATTTGATGTTTCCATGACCAATAAATACAATTGACGAGTTTATAAGACAGAATATATAATAACTTACCTTTAAACATGAATTATTAGCACTCACAGCACTATTGAGGTTAGTTAATAAAAATGGTGAGACTGATTAAGCGTTGCCGCATATACATCGAAGTATAAAATATACAATGCACATGATTATATTTAATAAACAGTAATATTATACTTTCATGAGTTATTATGACAAATATAAGCGATAATGAGTCTAATTATGTTTAAAACATAATTTGAATTGTTAAAATTATTACTTTGTAGTGAAATTTTAAGATTATTATAAACGATAATCCTCATAATAAGATCTTTGATAAATCTGGCAACATCGAGGGAACCATCTTTACAAAAGCGGCAAATTTGAAATTCCCCCTCGCCCCACTGTCCTGGGGTGGCCCACATACTTTAGTGTTGCCGATATTCGTATCTCGGCTTCACACCCGTGTATCTAAGCGTTTGTAAAAGGCAGCGTGCGTTAACTGAGAGATAAACGATGGGATTAGTTAAAGAGGGTATAAGTTAACCTTCATTTATCCGACGATTGTAAAAGCGGCTCTAAAACATATACAAACATCCTTACTCTTGGTTGCAAAGTAGTCACACTTGAACACACCCCGGCTTAATCATAAGCCGAACATTTTAGAATCCTCTAAATAATACAAAAATTCTCTAACCTATTCAAATTGAATTGGTGCTTGGAGCAACAGATAAATCTCGGGCAATGCGCACAGCAAGCACACGCACCATACCGGCATTATAGCGATCTGCAATCGGTATTACATACAGGGGCCGTTAGAGGGCGGCAAACTAGTTTCTAAAAAATATGCATTCTGGCATATATCTACGTGGAATATTGAAAAGAAGCTCGAGGGGGTCAAGGGTCGCATCAATGATTACAAATACAACTTTCTAACCTTTCCGCAAGCAAAACGAAAAATGCCAATTCTATACACTGCGCAACCGCATGTCTCCGCAATGCTGCCAACGTTAGCGTTTCGGGAGAAAATCTATCTAAGCGTTTGTAAAAGGCAGCGTGCGTTATCTGAGAGATAAATGATGGGATTAGTTAAAAAGGGTATAAGTTAATCATAATTTATACGACGATTGTAAAAGCGGCTCTAAAACATATACAAACACCCTTACTCTTGGTTGCAAAATAGTCACACTTGAACACACCCCGGCTTAATCATAAGGTCGAACATTTTAGAATCCTCTAAATAATACAAAAATTCTCTAACCTATTCAAATTGAATCAAAATAGATTGCGTTATGTGATTCTATAAAAATCTATCAACACTCTTATCGTCAGTTTTGAAATATTCACACTTAAACACTGCCCGATTTAATTTTGACGTTAGACATTTCAGGGTAAAATGGAAAAACAATCGCAAGAATCGTCATGGTTGCAAATAAAAAGGAAGCTAATATGATGAAAAATTGTGTCACCGAGCTTTCAGAGCCATTAACGCTGCATCAGAGTGAGTTTAGTCGGTAGGCGCCTCTTCAGTGTGAATCCGACACTACACACCATCCCGGGGGTCTCTAGATATTAGCTTTCGCGATAAACAAAAAAAGTACTCGTCAAGCACGGACGCAGAAATTCATCAGCAGCACAGCCGCACAGTTCTCAATGCAACTCTTACAAGCAACTAAACGAATTTCAAAGATCAGCGTTTGACTTAACCATGAGGATTCCATACACTTCCTTGCTCCAAATCTATCCTGGCCCATCTTAGAAGGCTTTCTCGGCCATCAGGATCGCTACGCCCTTCCAAGAGCTCCTACCACACTTTGAATCCACTTTGCCGGGAGAAGCCAGAAACAAAGACTCGTTGTTGTTATAATCAAATATTATTCTTGCTCGTTAATTTTTCTATAAACTATTATACCTATTCGTGCTCCCTCATTAAGTACTCACCCCGCATGAAAAACCATAACACTCCACGTCACCCCAGACCATCTACGAAGGTCCCAGAAGACGCCCATGCTCATCCTTGACAAGCCTCCGCCTACCGTAAGGATAAGGAGACAGGTTTTAGTATGGAGGCACATTACTAGTGAATCCTATACTATCCTTTCTCAGTGGCTTAGAAGTTTTCCTCCCTTCATCAGCAACAATAAAAAATGGTGATGTGGCCATCATGTTACTTTCTCCGACGTGATGGTATCATAGCCATTTATATTTTCGTTTTCATGGTTTATTTTTAATTGAAATCATATTTTAAATGTATATCGAACGTTGTGTAAACTCGGATGAAACTGACGTTTAAAACGTCAAAATTATGAAACGGAAAAATTATACTTCAAATTCAAAAACTCGGTTTACTCAAAAACTAACATGATTTCGAAAAAAACTTATTCTTTAGAAGTTGTTCATTTTGGTATTCTCTACAATTATTATTCACACATATTTGCTGTAACTATTATCGTTTCATAATTATAAACCAAAAATTGAAAAAAAATTAATAAATTTTTTTCTCGAATAGCAATAATTTTATGAAAAATATTTTCAAGCAAAAGATGTTCATTTCTTTGTTGTCTTCAATGTTTGTTTAAATGTTTTTGTGATATTTTTTATATTTAAGAAAATATTGGCAAAAAACAAAAAACAGTTAAGGTAAACACCCACTTCCGGTGTACGAAATTTTACCAAAAGCTTTTCAGTTCTTGAAATTATCAAATAAGACGTACGTTGAAAGTTTCATATCAATTGCTCTATTAGTTTTTGAGATACAGCGCACACAGACAGACACACACACACACACACACACAGACAGACACACACACAGACACAAAAATTTTTTTTCCAGAAATTGTTGAAATGGCATCTAGGGATATTTCCGTAAAAAAAAATTTGAAACAAAAATCACGATCACAATACTTTCTCGTACTTCGTAACGGAGAAAGTAAAAAGAAACTGGAGTTCTCGAAATTCAGGAGCAAAATCTTGAGGATGCAGACTTTTTCGGAAAACACGAATATCACTATTCGATCCTTTCATAATACCATTTTCTAATCAGTTGGAAAAACAATCTAAGGGATTTTCTTTCCATATGATCAGTTGTACCAACATGCGTATTTGGTTGCAGATTGATAGGTAGGCAACCAAATACGCATGTTGGTACAACTGATCATATGGAAAGAAACTCCCTTAGATTGTTTTTCCATTGGCGTAGCAAGCATTTTTTCCCAAACTAAATTAAATATTTAGTCATAAATATATATTTAATTTTTACAATTCTAATTAAATATAGGGAAGAGTAGTCTAGGATGGACCGTTTTGACGTTTTTTTAATTGTATGCGAATATGCACATAGTTTGATGAACACGATAATAGGACATAAAAGTTACAAGTATTGCTTACATGTTAGTATATTTATTAATATTGAAAATATAATTTAATATGCAAAAAAATACATTTAAAAAATTTGTGTTTTTGGTCCAATCAAGGCAATCAGTCTCCCAGGTTGCCCTAGTTGGACCATTACATACAGTTAATACAATAATATTTCTTGACATTTGATGCACCGGATCATGGCTGCTTCTTTTTCTTCTTCACACATAAAACAAAACCATGTTGTCTTGGTTTGTCTCTTTTGTACTTTTGTTCCAAAATCTTGTTTTTTGTTTTCCTTGATTTGCTGCAGTTTTAAAAGAGTTTTGTTGCTAGCTATTAATGTAGCTTTCTGGGCAGTTCCTCTAGCTTGAGAAGATGATGGTCCCGGCAGTGGATTCAGTTTTGGAGGTGGTGACACTTCATGGAGAACGTTCTCAAAATTTTCTATTGCCCTAGTTTGACGTACATCAACAACAGTGTCATCGCCTTCACTGTCACTTGATACTTGATGACATCGATGTTGGCTCAGACTCAGTAGTTGGTTTAGGCTGCAAACTATCTGATGGTGCAAATCTTGAAAGACATGTCGATTAACAGGCCAAATACCAGAGGCACGGAAAGCATTCTCGGCAGTTGCAACTGTAATTGCATTTGGCTTATTTTGTCCCCTTTATATTGACGAAGAAAAGTTTCTTGTGCCTGAGTAAAATAAATTTGTAATGGGCCAAAGAAAGCAACGTCTAAAGGTTGCAAACAATGAGTAGTGCGTCCAGGCAACTGTAATAATTATTCGATTATCTCGGGCGAAACAACATGTATCCAAATTTCTTCTGTGCTTGGTATGTCCATCTAATAATAAAAGTACCTTCTTGTTATTGCTACAATTGACGAGATGTTTAAAATGTTGCAACCAGGTAACGAACAATTCTGAATTTATGTAGTCGGTATCTGAAATAGTAATAATGCTTGCTGGCGGTGCTCCAATTTCTAAATCGTTATTGATTCTCTTTCTTTTAAAAATTATCATTGGAGGGACATAAACCCCAGCTGCACTGACCGCGCAGACCACATTTGTATTAATCCTGCTCTCATCACTCGTTATAGCCCCAACTTGTCGTTTACCTTTACGCGCAATCACCGTTTGCATCGATTTCTGCACAGTGGAGAATCCAGATTCATCGACGTTAAATATGGTGTCAGCAGTCATTTTATTTTTATCCATAACTTTCTCCAAAATGTCAACACTCTCTCGATAGAATCCTTTTCCCCTTGCCTTAAAGGTTCCTTCCGGTTTGCGTAAAGACAGTTGCGGATTTCGCCTCATAAACGCATAAAACCATTTCTTCCTGGCAGTTTTCTTGTCTTTGTTGAAAATGTGTGGCAATGAGTATTTTTCAGTGACATCAAAAGCCTATTTTCTTATTCCCTTGATAGTTAATCCAAACAGATATTCTTTAAATTTCAGAATGTGTTCAGCAAGAAGCTTTTCCATTTCGAAAATGTAAGTAGTCTACCAAGTCTTTTCATTTCATTCACATTTGAATTTTTTTTCCGTCAGCGTGTCTTTTAATAGTTGTTTGGGAACGGAATAAATACGGCTGCACTCGTTCAAACCAAAGTCCCCATTCTTATAAGCTTGAACAGCCATTAAAAGTTCGCTTTCAGACCAACGCCCGTATGGTCCTCTTTTGGCCATATCGGTCTAAAAAAAAAATTAGAATACATCAAAAATGAATAGCGATACAGGGCAGCGGCGCTAGGATTTTTTTGGATGTGGGCATGGACAAATTCTGAATTTAAATCTTTAATTAATTAATTTAACTTTTAGTTGCACTTTTTAACTTTTTTGAAAAATGCTTGAAATTTTTAGCTCGTGGGTGCCCGTTTCTAGCGTCGCTCTATGGCGAATTTGGGTTGCTTAGATTGGACCGGTCCAATTTGAGCAACCACCATGTGGTCCAAACTAAGCAACTCTAACCTAATTTCGTTAATGTCTCGTAAAGAACTAATAGCAATGAGATTATTTCACGCAACTGCAGAAGATTAAATTTTCTTAAATTAAAATGCTTGCTACGCCAATGGAAAAACAATCTAAGGGATTTTCTTTCTATATGATCAGTTGTACCAACATGCGTATTTGGTTGCCTACCTATCAATCTGCAACCATTGTTGCTTACTCTGTACCTGTACTTAAACCTAATAGTTTATTAGATATTTACAATTTTCTCTACAATAATAGATGTGCAGGTAGGTACTATTTTAAAAACCCACTTTTTATTTATTTTTAATTGTAGAGAAAAAACTTCAGAAATTGTTTTCAATATGCAGGGTGGTCATTAAAGCAAACACAATACGAGTAACTTGAGATTGATATAACTACTTTACGATAGACATACATAAAGGCGATATCTATGCGTCTATTCTGAGGTGATGAGATCTAATGAGATCTAAATCGATTAGTTGTCATACGAGGAAACAATATTTAAATGATATAACTTCATTTTCTTATTATTATTTTATTTGATATTTTTCCCTTCCCTTTCCCTCAATACTTCAATCTTTACCAGCGGCGGCTCGTGGATTTTCGTAGGTGAGGCAAAGACAAAGATGCCGCTCGTGTTGCACTACGTTCTCTAATAGAGGAAGCAAATATTTCGTTGCTTTTTCGGTCAAATTTTGTTCCGTTGCCTTACCGCCGAACATCCACGAGCCGCCGCTGATCTTTACTAAGGATGTCCTTATTACAAATTGATTGTTTATATGCAGTAATTCTGGTCATTTTTTTATTTTTACATTTAAAACAGCAGTCAGGCCAAGGCTGTCATTAATTAAAACAAAACAGAGTAAATTGTTTGTAACCTCCAAACTGTCAGATTATTTAGTACGCGCTTAATGGTAATAACTGTTATAGAATTTACATTTTCCAGAAAACTTTATTAATATGATCTGTACTCTGGACACAAGCAATAATAATAATTCTCAGAAATTTCAATTCAGAATTAGACAAGTAAAACATATTCTCAAATATGCCAAAATGCAGAACCTCATCCAGATACTTCATCATTTATTAGGTTAAAGCAGTGTTCTTAACATTTTAGACCAAACGCCCATTTGGTCAGGTCCGTTAAAATTACATGATAATCTCTAAAATAATGTGTTAGTCTTAGGTTAGGTGTCAGTAAGACAAACAAAGACCAGAGGACGCTATCGCCCACGTTGAAAAATAAAGGATTAAAGAACGACTTGAAAGATCTGGGTGTGTTAATTACAAGAAAAATATTTATAAATAAGTATTGATGTTTATTCCTTTCAACACGTAAATAATTAATAAATAATAAACGTTTATTGTACTTACTAAATACATAAATAATAAATACAATGGCCATCGACCGGAGTCCTTCAGCCAGTAAATAATTATTTTATTAATTCGCTTTAGATGTGCCAAAATGGTGGTCACATTGAACACCTTGTGTAGTATTATAAATAATTTAGATGGTTGGTTTTAATTTTATGGTTCAAATCGAAATTAGTTCATTTATGATGATTTGCAGTCTTTTATCATTTTTATAATTAAATTCAAAAAATATTTATTCAGGCTATATATATATATTTTTTTTAATTTGAAATTGCAACATGTGAAGTTGTTTCTAATTTATTTATTTTTATAATTGTTAATAAATAAGCCATGCATGTTCTTTCTGTTTGGTTTTTAAAGTATATTCTCTCGATTTTATTTATTTTTATTTCTCTTAACTGGTTTAGTGATTTCAATTAAACATTTTCAATTGATGAAAACAATTAAAATAGGTATTAGGCATACTTAACAAAACTGAAAGAATGTGATTCAAGCAATAAAACAAAGTAAAATAATAATAGGCATTTAAGAAAATTGAGTTTTCTGAATTTTAAATTTTCCCGGTTTATTGTAACAACCACCCTCTATATTAAAAATCAGTTTTTACAGTAGCTAAGCATAAGTTAAAGTAAAAGCTGTTTCTCCACACGTAATTTGAAACCCACAATTAAATGTAAATAAAATAAGGCTCATGAAAAACGTTTTTTTGTTTGTTTGAAAAAAATGGCAAATATCTAAAAAACTGTTAGGTTTAGGTTAAAAAATAAAGAGGTCGATTTATCAATTTCAAGAAAATTATTATTACAGGTAATATTGATGTCAGTTTAGTTTAATGAGTTTCAGAAGGAGAATAAATAATTTAAACATGGGTTTTGTACGAAACAGAAACGTTATATTGATCTTTTTTTCTAAAAAATGAACAATGGCATAATCAAGGCTTTTTTTTGTTTTAATAATCACAAGTCTTACCGTTAATAAATAAGTTAAATTAAATCTTGATTTGTTTGAGATATATTTGGCTTCGAGATAAATTTGACGTTTTTCAAATTCTACCAGTTGATAAATAACCTCCCCGAAATTTAATGCACTCTCTTATGTGAGTAATTGTAAGTAACACGAAAAAAAAAACAGTAAATCGTATAAAGCTTGAATTACATTATACTTTTTCCGTCTTTTTTCGTCTAGATTCTCGTTAGATTTTGCTTCGAGACAATCTAGTATGAATGTAATTAAGAAAATTCCATCCAATTTCCGTTCAAGTTTCTTGAATGGAAATATGCAGCCGGTCCTATTTTCCGTTCGATATTGGTCCAACTTCGGTACTGCCAACGACGAAAAAAAAACAAGCATGAGTTGTTTGTGCAAGCAACATAACCTATATAACCTGGTGACCGCGTTTCTTCCATTCCAGTCGCAGTATTGTTATAAGTCAGTTATTTTTGTCGCGGGTTTCAAGTTGATATTTTTATCATGGTACACAAATACTTTGTATTTAGTGGGTTGGTAATTACGTCGTCTGCTTGCAGCGCCCTCTATATCGAATGCAATGAACTATAAATCGAACGGAAATCGAAAGCAAAACTTGAACGAGAATCTAGACGAAAAAAGACGGAAAAAGTATAATGTAATTAAAGCTTTAGGTGATTTTTATTCGTGCGAGTTAACCAAAAAACAAAATTCTAAAGCCAACGTTGCGGAAAATAACTACTGCATGGAGTTGTTATTAGAAAACAAATCGTATTACATTTAATCTCTTAGGATATGTATGTACATTTTCCATTACATTACCATAACTTTTTTAATCTAGATTGGTAAGCAGAGCCGCTCGTTATTAAAAATAATTTATAACTTAATTCACTGCCCTATAACTCACCCTTATCGTTCTCGAGAATGAAAAAAAAATGCAATGCGCACATTTAAAGATGGTGTTTAAGAAATTATACGGCACGGAAAATGTTTCCATCGGGAGGTGTTTCGCGTCCGGTACGGTGCATACTCATTCCGCATTAAACTGTGAAATGCAAATCAAGATAACAGCCAATCCGAAAGCTCAACTTATCATTATTATTATTATTATTCATTCCCACTTTGCCATTAATTTATTACTACTGTTTCATTACACAGCTGAAGACACCGTAAATATGGGATGCGATTGCGACGTGCAATTTGTAATTTCGCCTTTTTATCTTTTCTTTCTTTTACTTTGCATTCGCGTAATAATTTATTGGAAATTGCGTGCTCACACTAATTTCACATCATCAGATAGTTATGAAAAATTATTTTAATCACAGTCGGTGCTATCTACGTAAGCATTAAATAATTAATTACTATTATAAAATACGGTCGAGTGCGCATTATGTCATAATTAGTTGTTAATTGCTGTGTAATTTGTAGCAGGATGCTTATTTACTACAAGATTTATGGGAATAATGTAGATGTGTGCGAGTGTGTGTTTGCAATTTTTTATTTTTTATCTATCATTGACGTTTATTTGAAAACATGTACGTCTAACAGAAAGTGTAAAATGTAAAATATTTTAAGAAATACTTGGTTAAAGATTATAAAGTAAATTATCTGTTTTAGCAACAAATACCACGAAGTACATTGAATTATAAGGTGTGAGCCACTGAATTTGATTGCTGAGTTGGCTATGCCAGAGTGAGAGAGAGAGAGAGAGAAACATAACACTCATGTCTTTATTAATTAATTTTTTTAAATTCAACTCAACTAATCTTCTATGACGTGAATTGACAAATTTAAATCAAACTGACAAGTCGAGGCAATTTGTGTTATCCAATAATGGCTTTCATGAACACATTGTTGCCAGATTGAGGGTTTTTTCCCCAATATGGGGGTAAATTATGGTTTTGGGGTGTATTTTGGGGAAATTCAATCAATGGGGTATTTTTTGGTGTGAGAATTTTATACGAGGGGTATTTTTGGGGAAATTAATTAACATGTTATTACATTTGCTTGAAATCATTATTACCAATAGTGAACAACCATAAAGAAGTCAGTAATTTTCCTCAGCGATGAGGAAAAACCTGTGATAGCATTTGTCTAGGAATTCTATTATTGTCGTTATCGTAATTTTGTGACCCCCAATGAGATGCTGCACTTTCATTTAAAAAATATGTATGTGTGCCGAACAGAAGATGAAAATATTGCGGATGAAGATGAATAACAAATTTTATATTTATACTACTTTAATTTTGTATGTAAGTTTCCAATAAATCCCCACTGTATTTACGTATTATTTTGGAGAGGGACAGCGGCGTAATTTTGTGGGATTTTTATTAAATATTTGGGGAAAATTAAAAATGACTACTAGCAACACTCATTGCCCGTAAATAATAGTATATTGTACAACGAGCATATAATGATGGCTATTAATCACGAGAACGATGTTTGCGGAACGAGCCGTAATTATATGCGAGTTGTACACTATACTTTGTTCATGAAAATTAAAATTATAATCAAAATTAAATTTAAAATTACAATTGCAATAAAAATTAAAATCAAAATCAAAATTAAAGTTGTAATTACAATTACACTTGAAAAAAATTAAAAATCGAAGTTAAAATCAGTATTAAATAGGGCAAAAAAAATATTATCATAAATCGCGTTTTGTAAATAAAAGCGCGAATTATCGTGTTTAATAACCTTATGCAAATGCATGTGCGTGTTTAATAACCATATTAAACACGCAAATGCGTGTTTAATAAAATTGAGTGTTAAATGTACCCCATTAATGCTGCCCATTCAATTAAATAATGCGCACATTATAACATTTTCGTGAACAAATTATTATTAATATATTAAATATTCAATCTTTTTGTTTGCATTTTTTATCGTTGGGCCTGGATTTTGATTTTTTTTACCTATATTTTAGATTTTTGACCTGCACTTTCGTTTTTTCAATATTTCTGATATTTTGAACTAATCTTTCTTCATTTTCGATTTGTTTGTTAAAATTTTCGATTTTTTGGTCGGCAGTTTTTATTTTCAGGCCCGAATTTTCGATTTTTTGCCCTATATTTCAACCTGAATTATTCATTTTTATGCGCGGTATTTTCGAGTTTTTGTTTTTTTGTCCTTAATCTATTTTCGCGTTTCTGGTTAACAATTTATTTTGAGCTAGAGTTATGTTTGGGACTGAAAATTGCAAATTATTTTTCTTTTGCTTGATTTTTCAATTTTTTGGTTTGCATGTTTTTTTTTAGGCCAGGAATTTTATTTTTTTTTTGCTTATATTTTAGATGTTTGGTCTGCATTTTTTATTTCTTTGTTCTAATTTTTAGAGTTTTTGGCCAAAATATTTTGATTTTGGTCAATTTTTTTTATTGTTTGTTGAAATTTTCTGTTTTTGTCTACATTTTTCGATTTTTTTTAATTTTAATCATTAATTTGAACGAGCGAATTTTTGATTGGTGTACACTCTAAATTTTTAGAATGAATTGTTGTTTCTATGGGCGATTTTTTTAAATTACTTTCGAGTTTAGAGGTCCGGCAATTTATTTTGGGATAAAGTTGTTTTTGTGATTGAAAATGGCAAATTACTTTTCTTTTGCTTGAATTTTCAATTTTTTAGTCTGCATTTTTACTTTCTCCGTTACGAAGTACGAGAAAGTATTGTGATCGTGATTTTTTTTTCAAAAATTTTTTTTACGGAAATATCCGTTTTGGGGTCCCTAGATGCCATTTCAACAATTTCTGGAAAAAAAAATTTGTGTCTGTGTGTGTGTGTGTGTGTGTGTGTGTGTGTGTGTGTGTGTGTGTCATGGTGTGTCTGTGTGTGTGTGTGTGTCTGGCTGTGTGCGCTGTATCTCAAAAACTAATAGAGCAATTGATATGAAACTTTGAACATACATCTTATTTGATAATCTGAAGAACTGAAAAGCTTTTGGTAAAATTTCGTACACCGGAAGTGGGTGTTTACCTTAACTGTTTTTTGTTTTTTGCCAATATTTTCTTAAATATGAAAAATATCACAAAAATATTTAAACAAATATTGAAGACAATAAAGAAATGCGATTATTTTGTTTGAAAACATTTTTCATAAAATCATTGTTATTCGAGAAAAAAATTTATTAATTTTTTTTTCATTTTTGGTATACAGTTATGAAACGCTAATAGTTACAGCAAATTTATGTTAATAATAATTGTAGAGAATGCCAAAATGAACAATTTATGAAGAATAAGTTTTTTTCAAAATCTCTTTAGTTTTTGAGTAAACTGCGTTTTTGAATTTGAAGTACATTTTTACGTCTTTCATAATTTTGACGTTTTAAACGTCAGTTTTATCCGAGTCTACGAAACGTTCGATGCACACTTAAAATATGATTTAAATTGAAAATAAACCATGGAAGCGTAAATATAAATGATACCATCAAGTCGGAGAAAGTAACATGATGGCCACATTACCATTTTTTATTTTTTACATCAGGATATTTGATTGATTTTAGATGTTTGGTCTGTGTTTTTCATTTCTTTGTTCCAAATTTTATAGTTTTTTGCCTATAAACCAAAATTTTCGAATATTTCGTTGAAATTTTGGTTTTTTTTTCTGGTTTACATTTTTTATTTTTGCCGAGAGTTTACGATTTTTGGTCTAAATTTTCGATTTTTTGCCTATATTCTTAGTTTTTTTCCTTGATTATTAATTTTAACGAGCGAATTTTTTTTATTGGTCTTTACTTTAGATTTAAATGAAATGTTGATTTTTATGAGCGAATTTTTGGCCGATATTTTCGAGTTTATTGGTCCAATTTTTTGTTTTTTTGGCCCCATAATTTAGATTTTGCAGACATAATTTTTGATATTTTTGGCCTGTACTTGGTTTTTGTATCAATTTTAGGTTATTTATTTAATTTGAAATTTTTTGTTTTAGTGTTATTAATTTCATTATAGTGGTTGTTTTAAGGTGAAACGAATGTACTTTGATCTTTAACCAGAAAATACAGCCTGCCCGATTTGTGTTTAACGAATTACTATTTTTAAATATTTCGATTCGATTTTTGATAGTTTTTTTTCGAAAATTTTTAAATCAAAACAATAATTTTTGCAGCCAATTTAGTTTTTTTAGTAATTGCTAAATATCATTCTTTGGCCCGGAATGAAACTGCTGATCATCCGGTATAACTGGAACCGTTTGGAAATTATGAAACAAAATGCGAACAATTTTAAGTAGTTAATCCGAAAAATTAAAGAATTATTTTAATTATTTGGAGGATACCACAGGACGATTAAATATTTTTCTAAATTTTAAATGGCTTTTTTGTACTAAAAAAAAAAACAGTTATAAAACTATTTTTTGTGCAAATTCCTAAAACTTATCAAAGTGCCTTCTGTAATCCCAGTGTTTCCAGAATTGGGGGTAAAAAAACATCAACCGAGTGGGTATTTTATGCGAGGGGTAATTTTGGGGTTTTTTTTATGAAATATTTGGGGAAAATTAAAAATTACTCCTGGTAACACTGCATGAACATGGTGAGCATGTAACCCATTTTACAATTTTTGATTTTCTCCAACTATCCCTTTTTTTGTAAATATTAGTTCCAATAGCATGTAGGGTAAATGTCCTAACTTTTAATATACGACATTCTTAATTTATCTCACAGCTAACTCTGAATAAAAATTTTGTGGCTCACACGATACAATAGATAACCAATACGCTGCATACAGTTTTCACAATCAAAGTAACACATATTAAAAAATAGTGATGTGGCCATCATGTTACTTTCTCCGACTTGATGGTATCATTTATATTTACGCTTCCATGGTTTATTTTTAATTTAAATCATATTTTAAGTGTGCATCGAACGTTTCGTAGACTCGGATAAAACTGACGTTTAAAACGTCAAAATTATGAAAGATGGAAAAATGTACTTCAAATTCAAAAACTCAGTTTACTCAAAAACTAAAGAGATTTCGAAAAAACTTATTCTTCATAAATGGTTCATTTTGGCATTCTCTATAATTATTATTCACATAAATTTGCTGTAACTATTAGCGTTTCATAATTGTATACCAAAAATGAAAAAAAAAAAAAAATTCTAGAATAACAATGATTTTATGAAAAATGTTTTCAAACAAAATAATCGCATTTCTTTATTGTCTTCAATATTTGTTTAAATGTTTTTGTGATATTTTTCATATTTAAGAAAATATTGGCAAAAAACAAAAAACAGTTAAGGTAAACACCCACTTCCGGTGTACGAAATTTTACCAAAAGCTTTTCAGTTCTCCGGATTATCAAATAAAACTTATGTTCAAAGTTTCATATCAATTGGTCTATTAGTTTTTGAGATACAGCGCGCACAGACACACACACAGACACACACACACACACACACAGACACAAATTTTTTTTTTCCAGAAATTGTTGAAATGGCATCTAGGGACCCCAAAACAGATATTTCCGTAAAAAAAATTTTTGAAAAAAAAATCACGATCACAATACTTTCTCGTACTTCGTAACGGAGAAAGTAAAAATGCAAACTAGTCATTGGTCATTTAATTTAATTTATTCCTGCTATTACCTACATAGGTTTACACTCGCCAAATATGTATACATACAGTGCGAACGTTGGCTGTGGAACGCTCCAAATAAAAAATTCCCCGATCATCTGCGGCCAAAATCATCCGAAACGCCAACCTTATTTTTCGAACGCGCATCTTTTCCCATAGTTGGCAATTTTCCATACCTCCACCCCTTTTGCGTAATGACGTCATCGCCATTTTTACTTTCTCCGTTACGAAGTACGAGAAAGTATTGTGATCGTGATTTTTTTTTCAAAAATTTTTTTTACGGAAATATCCGTATTGGGGTCCCTGGATGCCATTTCAACAATTTCTGGAAAAAAAAAATTTGTGTCTGTGTGTGTGTGTGTGTGTCATGGTGTGTGTGTGTGTGTGTGTGTGTGTGCGTCTGTCTGTGTGCGCTGTATCTCAAAAACTGATACAGCAATTGATATGAATCTTTGAACATACGTCTTATTTGATAATCCGAAGAACTGAAAAGCTTTTGGTAAAATTTCGTACACCGGAAGTGGGCGTTTACTTTAACTGTTTTTTGTTTTTTGCCAATATTTTCTTAAATATGAAAAATATCACCAAAACATTTAAACAAACATCAAAGACAACAAAGAAATGAACATCTTTTGCTTGAAAATATTTTTCATAAAATCATTGCTATTCGAGAAAAAAATTTATTAATTTTTTATAATTTTTGGTTTATAATTATGAAACGATAATAGTTACAGCAAATTTATGTGAATAATAATTGTAGAGAATGCCAAAATGAACAACTTCTAAAGAATAAGTTTTTTTCGAAATTTCGTTAGTTTTTGAGTAAACCGAGTTTTTGAATTTGAAGTATTATTTTTCCATATTTCATGATTTTGACGTTTTAAACGTCAGTTTCATCCGAGTTTACGCAACGCTCGATGTACATTTAAAATATGATTTTAATTGAAAATAAACCCATGAAAACGTAAATATAAAGTCGGAGAAAGTAACATGATGGCCACATCACCCTTTTTTTTATATGGCAACTACCATATTTTTCCATGGAATTTGATTCTCCTTAGAATTCTACATACATATATGCAGTTTGGTGATGTTTATTTGATTAGTTAGCGAAACTATTGGAATTTATGAAAGAAACTGATTTATGTAAAATTGAAAACAAAAATTGAGATAGCTGTGGAATTTTTATAAATTTATTTGAATCAGATGAATCGCAATTTGACAGTTTGCTGAAAAGTCATTTCGGTAGTGTTTTATTGTTGTTTATTGCCATTGATCTAGCGAAACATGGTTCGTTACTTAACAGAAAGGCAAAGAATTGAAATTTTGATTATGAGGGGATATGGGGACAGGCAGCGTACACAAGAAGAAGTATGTGTTTTATATAATATTAAATATCCCAATCAGGGTCCCATTGTGCGCTCCACAGTAAGAAAAATTGAAAGAAATTTTTCTGAAACGGGACACTGAAGGAGTGATTTACGACACCACTAATATGTGCCTGAAGAAGTACAATTGAATATGTTGTTGGAATTGCAAGATAATCCGCTTAAAACTACACGAGCGTTGGCTGCTGATAATGAAATCGGTCAATCTTCTGTTGTGAAGTATTTAAGAAAACATCAGTGGCATCCATACAAAGTGACTTTAGTTCACGAGTTGAACGAAGACGATTCTGATAGGAGGATTGAATTTTGCGATATTATGATGGAACGGTGCAATGCTGATGCTGATTTTGTCAATCGTATTATCTTTTTTGATGAAGCTACATTTTATCTCAACGGAACGGTTAATAAACAATTAACGAATTGTCGAATTGTCGGTATTGGGCTCCCCAGAATCCTCACTGGATGATGGAGGCCCGTACCCAATATCCAGAAAAGCTGCATGTTTGGGCTGGCATTGCTGGGAACAGAATTCTAGGACCCTATTTTATTGAGGCAACACTAACAGGTGAAAAGTATTTAGAACTACTCAGAGACCATCTCGTTCCTGCTCTCGCCTTACTGTACCCAAATCACCATGACCCCGGTGTTCCCAATAATGGTTTCTTTTATCAGCAAGACGGAGCACCCGCTCATTACCATGTTACTGTTCGCGATTACTTAAACCACGTTTTTCCTGGGCGCTGGATTGGAAGGCGCGGGCCAATTAAATGGTTGGCACGATCCCCCGAACTCACGCCTTTAGATTATTATTTTTTGGTTATCTTAGAAGCAAGGTCTACTTTAACAGACCCAATTCCATTTTTATCTTGACAGAAAGAATCCGAAATGAAATTCAGGCAATTACCCCAGAGATGCTTCAAAATGTTAGGCAGGAATTCATGCATCGACTTGCCTTCTGCCAAGAAGTAAATGGGACTCACTTTGAACACTTAATTTGATAGTTTAATGTTTTTTGAATTGTTATTTTATTTATTTGATATTCTGTCAAATTGCTATTCATCTGATTCAAATAAATTGATAAAAAATCCACAGCTATCTCAATTTTTGTTTTCAAATTTACATAAATCAGTTTCTTTCATAAATCTCAATAGTTTCGCTGACTAATCAAATGAACATCACCAAACTGCAAATTGCTGTATGTACGATTTTAAGGAGAATCAAAATCCATCGAAAAATGTGGTTGCCATTTAAAAGAATGGCGATGACGTCATTACGCAAGGGGGTGGGGGTATGGAAAATATACAACTATCAGAATAGATGCGCGTTAAAAAAATAAGGTTGACGTATCGGAGGATTTTGGCCGCAGATGATCGGGGAATTTTTTATTTGCAGCCTTCCACAGCCAACGTTCGCACTGTATAAAACATATTAAAATAAAACAACACAATGTTTTATTGCAGTTAGCTATATATAAAAGTATTCTAAAATTAAAATACTAAATTAAGTGTTTTTATGGTATGTTAATACTCTATATTAGTCTTAAAAGACACTCTGAAACTGATGATATGTACATATGAAAAAATACACTGCAATGTCAGTACAATTTAATAAAAACTATTTGATCAAGGAATTTAATCTAAATTTACGAATATATTTTGTTTTAAATTATATTAGTATTTATTTTTATTATTTTTAAAATGAACAAAAACAGAATAATCCATAGTGCATGGAGAAAATCATTTACAAAAAAAATACATTTACTATAAGAGAAATGTATACATTGTTATAAGAGCCCTCGCACATTTCGAAAATCACTATAATTTCGTTTCTGTGTAGCCATTGTGCTTAATAAAATTACACACAATCGTACGTAAAAATTAGTCGTAATTGCATAGGTTTCCCTTTAAAAAAGGAAGGAAATCTGCATCGCGAATGGGGGGTGTGACAGAGGGGGTTGTTTAGCCCAAACAAGGGCGCGTGGCCACCTCCGACCCCCAGCGGGCCCCAAACGAGGAGGCTGAACCTGGGTCGCATTCCTCTCCCATAATGGATTTATAGATATTATATATATAAAATAAGAGGCGCAACCCTGTGTATATTGTGAGGGCCTGCATGTGTTATAAGGGAGGTGTAACGCCTGCACCGCCTCCTTCACAGGACACAAAGCCTGCAGCTGCAGGATACGCTACCATACGAACAGAGGAAAAGGGAATATAACAGTTAGTATGTAGGTGGAGTTGTCCTGTCATATTTTGACCCGTGCCACTCTTAATAGCGTTATTATTGTGTTTATGAATAGGAAGGATATTTGATACTGTTAAGGATGTTTACTTAATGAGGATTTATGGCTACTTCCGATTTACGAATTCTTTAATGTAACGTGATCCAAAGCAATTATTTTTATTACAGATCAGATGTATGCAGTCTGTTAAGAGTCCTGGGTAGCGACGAAGAAATCCAAATGTAAACAAACCAACCCCTTGCTCTTGTATCTAACCCGCGAAATCCCTAAGGATGTGGTCGTCTAGAGTGGACCAGCCACTTGAATGAAATATTGGCGCTTAGCACAATTATACTTATTTGACTTGACTGACTATTAGAATCTTGTGTATGTTTGTAAAAGGGAGCGACCGTCTTATCTCAAGTGACGACTGATTTGTGTATTTTCATTTACGGAAAATCTCAGCTCCAAGCGCGAGTTATTATTTGGGAACTTGAAATTCACTTTTTAAAAAAGGATTACAATTTTATTATTTAATTATAAACGTGTGCTACAGTGAACAGCGAGAGGAATAATGAATATAATTCTAAGTACAGCTATTTATAACGTAATCTAATCTTCTGTCAGCGGAATGCAGGTGTGGGTGGTATGATAACTCCTCCATCCGTAGAAGAGACGTCAGGGTCAATATGGGCCTGATGGAACGTCCAAGGGAATATCTTCCTTTACAGAAATAGTTGGTTTAAATATTTGTTTAATTTTTGGAAAACATTTTATTGTTAATAAGCTTAAAATTATTATTATCAATATAGTGAGGACTGTATATTGAGTCCAGTTAATTTTCTCTTTTTGAATCGTAAATAATTCTTGTGATTCAACTTGTTTTTCCAGATTGTATATGTGTTGTTTTAACGTAGAAAATTTTGATCCAAGCGCATTCCGATATGTTTAGAATTGATGCCTTTAATATTTGTATATCCGTTATTATTATGTTGTGATTTTTTATTAATGTAGAAATGGTTTTATTTGTTTCGTCAATAAGGTCTTTGGTAATCGATATTTGATTCTTTATATCAGCTTTTAGAATTTCTTGATTATTAAATAGGTGATTAAAGTTACTTTCGTATCTTTCTCCGTCTTCGGCATCTAAATTTCCAGTAATAGTTTTTTCAATAGTTCCAATAAAATTAAATATTCCTCGTTTTGAACGATATGAGGGTATTATTCCCTTAAGTAGGTTAAATGTACGTTTACTTTCTTGTTTCAATATAGTAAGTAGTTGTTTATTAATGTCCATTTTTTTTGGGGCAGGCATTTTTATGTTGTTCAATTTGGTCTTGAAACTCCCGTCGATGTTTTTCGGTAGTTTTTAATATATCTATCAGTGGTGTAATGTCGATTGCGTGGATTAATTCCCATTCGGATATTATATTACTTGCTGTTCCCATCTTGAATGTTATTAGTCCTGGATGATTGGGTATTTGTTGGATTATTTCGGATTTCATTGTCCATCTGGAATAATGATTTAAATTACTCGTGTGAACCTTTTTGTGTTGATTTGGTTTAATTTCGACATTAGCAATGTTATTTGGGTTGACGGATAGTAGAGTATAGGGTCCATGATATTTGGCGGTAGTTTTATGTCCTCTTTTTGTCTGTTCTTTAATATAAACTTTCTGGTTGGGTCTAAAGTTTGTTAGATTGCGTAATTTTTCGTTATGGTATTTTATATATTTTTCTTTTTGTTTTTCATTCGTTATTTTAATTACATCGTGTAAGGTTCTCATTCCTTTTACATGATCGTCGATAATATTTTCGTTCGTAGTTATTTCATTTATGTTTTCTATTTCTTCGCCATAGAGAATTTCTTGCGGTGTTTTTCCAGTATTTGTATGAATTGTGTTATTATAGGCCAATAATGCAGGTTTTGTGAGTTCTTCGATATTTTTTAATTTAGTTTCCTCCTTTATTCTAAATATACGTATATGTTCTAATAACGTGGAATGGAGTCTTTCAATAGGTCCATTTGAGTCAGGGTGATCTGGAGTAACAAAATGAATTTCGATGTTGTGTACGTCTAAAATATCCTGTATTAATGTGTTTTTAAATTCGGTTCCATTGTCCGTTGTAATTTTCTTAGGTGTTTTGTATAAAGAAAAGTATTCTATTAATTCACTTCCTATTACCGCTGCTTCTTTACATAAAATTCTTTTTGCATATCCTAATTTCGAAAATGAGTCGATAATTGTAAGGAATATTTTTTGTTCTATTTGTATTGTATCCATAAATAGGTGTTCGAATGGTTTCTTTGCGGTAGGTGTCAAGTTCAAAGGAATTTTTGGTGGATGCCTGTCATATTTTGCCTTTTGACAAATTTCACAGTTGTTTACATAGTTTTGAATGGTCCTTAACATGTTGTCAAAGTAATAATTTCGCTTTAATTTATTATGTGTTTCTATTGCTCCACGGTGGTTCGTTTTTCCTTCGTGATACATTTGGATTACGGTTTTTATTTTTTCATCTGTTTTTAGATTTTTGTTTTGTTTAGTATGCCAAATTAATTTTGGGCCATTGTTGTTAAAATTTTCAGAATATAATTTTGACAATTCAGTATATAGTTCTTTTCTTGGTGAGTACATGTGGAAGGTTTCTTTTTCTACGGTATAATTTTTCAGAATGTCAAGTAGATCTTCTCGTGAATAATTTATATTTAGGTAAATTTTTGTAATGTTTCTTTGTCCTAATTTCTCAGTTTTCGGTGTTTTTAGGGTTTCTGATATTTTAATAATTATTTGGTGTCTTTCCTTGTTAATAGGGTCTTCGCTTATTTTAATTGTCTCTCGGGGTTCGTCAGTTTGCGTAGAGTGTATAGTGTCAATACTTTGTTCGTCTTCGAAGAGATTTTCAATGTTTAATGGTGAGTGTAAATTTTGATAATTTTGTGAAGTGGTTGGCTGAATTTCGGGGGTTCGCAATGTTTCTCTTTCAGCGATAATTTCGTCTAGGAGTTTGTCGAATTCTTCGTCAGGGTTTCCTGTAGTTGATAAGTTATCAATTGGATGAATTTCAATTGGTGTACGAGATAAAGCGTCAGCGTTAGTATTTAGTTTTCCTTTTTTATAAATTACTGTATAATCAAATTCTTCTAATTTAATTCTCCAACGCATAAGTTTGCTATTTGGTTCTTTTAGGTTGTATAACCATTGAAGCGGTCGGTGATCAGTGTAAACTGTAAATTTGCGTCCATATAAGTAGGGTCGAAAATATTTTGTTGCCCATACTATGCCTAATAGTTCTTTTTCTATAGTTGAGTAGTTTCTCTCAGTGTCATTTAATGTTCTAGATGCATATGCTATTGGTTTATCTTGTCCTACTGCTCCTTGTGATAGTACTGCTCCTAGTGCTTCATTGGAGGCGTCTGTTGTTAATATAAATGTCTTAGAAAAATCGGGGAATTGTAAAATTGGGCTATTTGTTAGAAGTTCTTTGCAAGTTTCAAATGCTTTTATAAATTCTAAAGTATGTTTAGAATTTAGGTTTTGTTAATTTAGCGTAGTTTTTTATAAATTTTCGGTAATATCCTGTTAGTCCCAGGAATGCTTTAATTTGTTTAGCTGTTTTTGGTATTGGATATTGTAGTACGGCTCTAATTTTATCTGGATTTGGAGATATTCCTTTTTCGGTGATTATATGTCCAAGATATTTAACTTCGGTCTGGAGAAATTCAGATTTATCCAGTTGTATCTTGAAATTGGTTTGTCTTAATCTGTCAAAAACTTTCTTTAAACTTTGGATATGTTCTTGAAGAGATGTAGAGAATATAATAACATCATCGAGGTAAACGAGGCATATGTCTTGAAGTCCCGTTAGTACATTGTCCATTGCTCGTTGGAACGTTGCTGGTGCGTTCTTAAGTCCGAAGGGCATTCTAAGATATTCGTAATGTCCTTTGTCTGTAGAGAAAGCTGTTTTTTCAATGTCTTCGTGGTTCATCTCGATTTGGTGAAAACCGCTGGCAAGATCTAATGTGCTGAAATAATTGCATTTTCCTAATTTGTCAAAAATATCTGTCATATTTGGAAGGGGGTATTTGTCATCTATTGTTTTCTCGTTTAGTTTTCTATAGTCAATCACTATTCTCCATTTTTTTCGTCCGCTTGCATCTATTTTCTTAGGTACAATCCATAAGGGTGATGACCATGGGGAATTAGACGGTCTTATTATTCCTTGTTTCGTCATTGAATTGATTTGGTTTTCTATTTCTTCTTTGTGGACCGGTGGATATCTATATGATTTAGTGTATATCGGGTTATTATCCGTTGTTCTGATTGAGTGTTTAATTTGGTTTGTAAATGATAAGGGTATTCCAGGGCAATACATTATATCTCTGTATTCGTAACATAAATTTCGAATTGCTTTGTATTCTTCTTTATTGAGATGTTCTAAACGTAAATTTTTTAAATTTTGTTTTTGTAAATCATTTAAATCATTTGTTTGCGAATCGTTCTCGGTTATATTAACATTGTTCATTTCGAATTGTCCCGGGTGTATTTGTAATTCTGGTATTATGCAAGTTTTTTCTTCTTCAGCTGGATTTATAATAAGGAGGTTTGTACAATTATTTTTAATTTTACAAATTCCGGCAGGTATTTCTAATTCATTTTCAAGAACATAGTTATCTATTATTCCTTCTGTAATTTCGCAATTATATGTCATTAATTGAATTTGAATTTCTGTTCTAGGTGGTACTGTTATTTTCTTTTGCTGTGTCAATATAATTTCCTTATTGGGCTGGGGTAGGTTTAATGGAATTTTGGCATGTGGTGTAACTATTAATTTATTCTTGAAGTCAATTACTGCTTGTAATTTTTATAGTAGGTCTGTTCCAATTAGTCCTTGATAATCTCGATGAAAATTAAATATGTAGTGTTTATGTAGAATATCTGATCGATTAAAGATGTGTGATAGTCCTATGTTTACTGAACAATTATGATTTGTAGTTTGATGAGGGGTTTTAATTTGAAATGGGTCGAATTCGATTATGTCCGGAAAATATTCTTGAGCTATCTCTTCATTAATTAATGTTCTGGTTGATCCGGTGTCAGTCATAAATTTTGCGTTTATTTCTGGGATTTTTATATATGGTAATTTATGAAAATTTGCGTTTAATTCTATGTGCTCATATTGGTACTCGAGGCAGGTGTTGGAAAATTTTCGTTTGTTGTCTCATACATTTCTTCGTTAAAATATTCTTCTTGTGGGTATTCTTGATCTTGTGCAAATTCTGGGTATTCCTCGTTTTCCTGATATTCTTGATATAGTTCGGGTTTGCATTCATCTTCTTGATGGAATAGTTCTTCAACTGTATATTTCGGTTGTTGGTGCATAAGTGTGGTGTTACCAGATGAAACTTCCATTGGGGTTGCTCTAGGCCAGGGTTTCCCAACCTTTATATCACCGAGCCTCCCCGCACCAAAAATAATATTTTCATGCCCCCCTTAAATTTCAACAAAAATAAGAAACACACATTTTTTATCAACTAAAAACTAAATTATTTATTTGAATTCCAAATAGGTATAATACAAATACAATGTATTTATTTATTAAGGATCTTTAACAGAAGAGTACACTTGAAAATCATTAATCACTTTCACATTTACATTTCTTAGTTTTCTTTTATTTATAAAAACCATACCATGCACTGATCATTACTTGCTTGAATAGATTTTTTTCTATTATTATCTTTTATTTATTTCAATTATATTTTTATAATTAGATAATGCTTAACAACTTTCAAAGTAATTTTAGAACAAATAAATAAAAACTTTTAAAGTACTAATGAGATACTTGAGCTTGCATGCTCTGTACCAGTTGGTCGATTCTGGGTTCAGTTTTTGCAAGAGCTATGGTTAAATCGCTGTCGACTGCAAGGCGATTTCGCTGTTTAGTTTTTATTGAAACTAGAGCTGAAAAACCTGTCTCGCATAAATAAGTGGACGAAAATGGAATAAGTATTTTCAAAGCAAGAGAAGCAACTTTCGGATTAATAAGGAATCGTTTGATCCAAAATTTCTCTAATGTCAAGAGATGAAAGTCATCTTTCATGGTCGAGTCAGCCTTCATTTCTAGAAATTCTTCCTGAACTTCTTCAGGTAATTGTGAGACATCGACAACGAATGGGTTTCTGGTCATGTGCCATATTGGTGACTCGGAATTAACATCTCGATAGTATCGGTGAAATTGGTTTTCCAACTCTTCTAAATGAGTTTCTATCTCAGATTTCAAATCTTTATCCAGTTTTTGATGATTAATTGCTTCGGATAGCCGTGAAAAAGGAAATACATTTTCAGCAGATACCTTATTTTTCCAAAGTTGAAGCTTTAATATGAAACCTTGAATATGATCATAGTTACTAATCAAAGTGCCATTTCTGCCCTGAAGTTTCAAGTTTAGCTGATTCAGGGCCTCAAATATATCAGCCAAATAGGCCAGCTTCCACTGAAATTTTTCTTCTTTGAATAGTTGCATAAAATGATTATTTTCTTTGAATTCAAGAAAGAGGATGACCTCTTCTCTTAATTCATAAAGGCGAGCTAACATGTTGCCTTTTGATAACCAGCGCACTTCTGTGTGGAATAGGAGGACCTTGTGATCAGAATCGAGATCCTCGCAAAGTAAAGTAAATAACCGACTGTTCAATGCACTACTTTTGATGTAGTTTATGATCTTTATAGCCGAGTTCAAAATCTGACACAAATTCTGTGGCAAAGTTTTTGAGGCCAAAGCTTGGCGATGAACAACACAATGTGTACTAACTAACACGGGGTTCTTTTCTTTAAGTTTTTGAGCCAAGCCTGATCGTACACCTATCATTGCAGGGGCGCCGTCTGTGCAGAGTCCAATTAGTTTATTCCAATCCAAATCATTTCTTTCGATGAAGTCCGATATTGAATTAAATATATTTTCAGATTTCGTGCCTGCTGATAATGATTCTGAGTGAAAAATCTCTTCATCAATGTGATCTCCGCTGACATATCTAACATAAATAATAAGTTGTGCACAATTAGCGATGTCTGTGGACTCATCACAACTAATGGCAAAAAATGGTGATAGTTTGACTTTATTTATAATTTGTAATTTTATGTCTGATGCAATATCGTCAATTCTTCGCTTGACTGTGTTATTAGAGAGACATAATGATTTCATTTTTTGCTCTGATTCTTCTCCTAATATTATTTTCGTGGCTTTGAGGATACATGGTTTGATTAAATCCTCCCCGATAGTATGAGGTTTCTTTTGTTTTGCTATCAAAAACGCTATTTCAAATGAAGCTTTGAGATGTAGTGATACACCTTTATGATAACTTCCTGACTTATCCAATCTCATGCGCTTAAGTGATTCTGCTTTAGAAGAAAAAAACTCTTTGGACTTCGAAGCCAGAGTAGGATGTTGCTGGCTCAAATGCCTCTCAAGGCGAGTGGGTCTCATGCTATCATTGCTCAAAACTTTCATACACATTACACACTGCGGCAATTGTAGCTCGTCTTTTTCTATGAAGGTAAATCCAAATTTAATATAATCTTCCGAAAACTTTCTTTTTTTCGCTGCCATTTCGCGTCTGAAACAATAATAATAGTTCATTACCATACGGGTGCGGTATGGCGTTGACAATACAAGGTAGAATTTCAGCCCGAGCCGAAGGCAAGGGCATAAAAGAGCCGAGTGTAATATAGCCAATACGCATGTGTTCCGTACAAAATTTTCAATACACTTGCGAGTGAAAATAAAAAAAAATATCATGAATAATCTCAATATTTTTTTTTCGGCGTTATGCCTGGCCTTGGTGCTATGACCATTAGCCATCATCTATGTTTGTTTAACTTATAAGTTAAATGAATAAATGAACAAATGAATAATGAAAGACGTATACAAACAACCACGGACCTGAACGAATACTTCTCGACAGAAAAGTCTTTCGTCCCGGCTGGGAATCGAACCCACACGGCCGCGGTGCAACCGGCACAAGCGCTCGCCTGTACCCACTACACTACACCAACGGGCCGCCCAATAATCTCAATACAAAATTAAAATTGAGAAAAATGACTAGTGGATTTTTTATCGTCTTTGCCAATATCTGCGCAAAGATATTGGCGAAAGCGATATGCATCCAAGTGATTAATGAATATTTCGAGTAAATGACACAATAACTTAATTTGTAGACAAAACTAAATAATTTTGTAAACTAAACGTTTATTTATCATTTGTAATAACATCAACGAGCTTATGATTAAAAATGATTACGTACTATTTTTAAGACATAAATAATTACCGATTTAAAATAAGTACTTGACACTAAAAAATAAAAATAAATGGCGGGCAAAGTTTGATATATACTAAAAAACGTACCTTTTATTTTTAGTAGATGAAACAATTTCACACTTAAATATCTCACTTAACAGATTTTTATGCGAACGAACTATTGACAGAAGCGGGTGCGGCCCGCAATTGTTTTCTGATGGATGCAAGCGGCAAGCGGGAAGGTCACATGTCGTGTTGTGACTTGTCGAAACTTGTATAGCAGCGCTAAGGAATAACAGGAAGCGACAAGGCATGTTGATAAATTGGAATAGATAAGCGCCATCTGTGAATAGCGGCGTGAACTAACACCAAACATGCACACAACCGATACGTGTGTGTGTGTATATATTCTTTCGTACTACACAAAAATAAGTTAAATATTGGTAATCAAAAACACTTGGTATTTACTTGTTTTACAATTTATATTAATTAAACATTATACTTCTACAAGTTTTGTGCATTCTCCTTTCGAGAATGTTCGTGTGAACAAATCCACTTGGGCAAGTTGTATAATATTTATTCTACTTAATATAAATAGTAAAACATAGTGATTTTGTTTACCATTATTTACCTTGTTAATAACGTTTCATCGGGCGATGTAGACATATATTTTGTACATATTGTGCTATGAGGCTAACACAAGAAATGATTGTTTTATTCATCATCGATTTCCGCACTGTGACATTCTACGTTTCAAGTAACACGGGGAATTACACGGCATGTAGATAAGGAAAAGCGCCGTCTAGTGTTAGCAACAAACATAATTTACAGAAATCCATCGAATTTTTATGGTGGCGCCATCCAATATTAGCGGCGTAAAGCTCGATTTCTTATAACTTGTTTCCCATATCTCTTGTCATACCCCTGAGCAGCGCCCCCCCTGATATTTCTCTACGCCCCCCAAGGGGGGCGTGCCCCCCGGGTTGGGAAGTCCTGCTCTAGGCAATGCTCTTGGTTGTGGTCTATACATATTTGTCATTCTAGATTGTGGTTTATTCCATTGTGTTGGTTTAAATGAATGTGGCTGTTGATTTGGAAATACCTTTGGTATAACTTGTGTCGGTCTTGGTGTGAATTGTTGTTGTTGAAATTGAGTTGGTCTTGGTGTGAATTGTTGTTGTTGAAATTGAGTTGGTCTTGAAGTAGAGGGTATGAAAAATGTTTGTGGTTGATGTATATTTGAATTTCTTATCGGCACTGTATTTGTTCTCAAGTTATGGGTTGATCTATTTAATTTTTGGTTATTGCTTTGATTATTTGGGTGTAATTGAGCTCGGTGGTAATTCATATTTTCTTCTTCAACTGTCATTCTCATTGCGTCTTCGATTGTAGCTGGTGATTTACATCTTAGTAGGTGACTCATATGACTGTTTAATCCGGCTAAGTATGCTTTGAGTGTTGTTGCATTATAAAGATTTCTTTTTGCCGTTTTGATATCAATGTGTAGATTTTGGCAATCTAATTTGTTCAATAATAAACATCTAATATCAATACATTTATCTGCAAATTGTAATGGTGTTTCATTTGTTTTTTGTCTAAGCATAACTAAATCTCTCAATAGTGATTCTTCGTCTCTTTGATCTCCGAAAGGTGAAATTAATATGTCCTTTAGTTCTTGCATTGTATTGAATGGTCTTGCGGCTAACATCATTGCTGCTTTTCCGACTAATTTAGAGCGAATATGTAGTAATGAAAATGAAATTCTTGCAGGGTCATTATTAGGAGCCATCATTTGTATGACGGATTCACATGAGTTTAAGAAATTTGATAATTTTGTTGGTTCTCCATCGAATTTGGGTATAATTTCTAAAATGTCTTTGACTGAAATTTGTGGAACTGCCATGTTGACTATTTGAGGATTTACTGTATTTTGATATCTACGAGAAGTAGGGTTAAGGTTGCAAATTTCGTTAAATTTTGTTATTAAATCTTCTAGTTCTTCTGACATTTACTTACATTAAAAAAGTTAAGATGATCAGCGATGTTTTCATTGATGTTGATTCGAATTGTTAATGTGAATTTTAATTTTGTTGTTTTATTGTTTTATTGTTTTATTGTTTTATTGTTTTATTGTCGTCGATATCGTTAAATTCGATTTAATGAAGTAGTTTAATCAAACAATGATATCGGCATTTTAAGGAGGGAGTACGGAATAAGGTAATCTCGTTGTTTTCTTTAAAGATGTTTTCTTTTTTCTTTTTCTTCTGTGTCAATTTCCTACATAGGAATTAAGGTTACCTATGATTTTGGGAGAGTGACTACGGTCTTCTTTTGTTCAAGGGCTTATAACAATTTAGCACTTCGACACTAAAATGTTATGTGCAAAGCCTCACGATGTTTTCTTTTTTTTTCTTACTGCTACGGTCCGTTGGAGAGTCTGGGCGATCCAAAACTCGAACTCGGTGTTCCTCTCCGGTGGGTGATTCCAATAATCAGGGGTTGTGGTACCTTCGAAGAGACTGGGCGATACCAGAGATGCTGAACTTGATGTTCCTCCTCGGTGGTGGCGACTCCAATAGTCAGGGATTACTCTTGTTGCTGGCTGGGCACCGTTGATTTTTCTTGTAGATTCGTTTTTGTTAATTAATCGTTGAAACGAAAGAATTTTCACTTTGTAATTCTTTAACAATCCATACGACTGCGCCAGTTATTATTTGGGAACTTGAAATTCACTTTTTAAAAAAGGATTACAATTTTATTATTTAATTATAAACGTGTGCTACAGTGAACAGCGAGAGGAATAATGAATATAATTCTAAGTACAGCTATTTATAACGTAATCTAATCTTCTGTCAGCGGAATGCAGGTGTGGGTGGTATGATAACTCGCGCTTCATATTATTTCCGTAGTTTTCGTTTCACAAGAAATTATTATTCTGGTCTAAACTTCTTGTTTTCAAAATTGACGTATAAAATATTGCTATTATTTAAAAAAAAAACATAAAACTAAATGCAGTACTTTTCTCAACCTACAAAAATGAGTTACAAAGACTACACAAATTATGTATCGAAACTACTTTCCTGGCAAATACCACGACAAATATTAAATTATACAATTTATAATTTGCGCAAAACAAACAAAAACACTAGGAAGGATGTATTTGGTACTCAATAAAGTTTTGCTATTTGAACAGGCAAATTGTTCATTGTAATGTTCTTCACGGTATTAACCAGAAAAATTGTTGTTTCAATACACAATTTGCTTCTGTAGTCTTTGTAAGACTCAATGTTGTAGAGTGCGACAAGTATCGCATTTTGTTTGATTATCTAATTAATCTATAGTTCACTAACATTAATTTATTAAAAATCGGGTGCAATAAGCGAATTACTGCGGTCATTTTAGGGAGGTAATTTGTTCATTGCCCACTAGTAAGAGAATACACAAGAAGCACAGATTTGAAAACCGCGTTCAATTTGGAGTTTTCGTTTAGCCGCTACGGCCCACAGTGGTTTAGAATTCGAAAAAGCTGGCCAAAAGTCTAAATCTTGATAAATTTTAACATAAATGGGTACTAATCGCAGATTATGAATTTGATGTCAAAATTGAAAAATTCAAAATGGCTGATCCAATATAGCGGACCTAAGTAATAAAATTATTATTGTCCGCACTGGAGAAATCCAATATTTTAAAATAACAATGATCCCAGCTCGCCGGTGATTATTTTATAATTTAGTCAGGGTGTGTAGATCTTTTTTATACCATGAAATGGTATAAATTTCGAGTAAATTTTGAAAATTTTAAGTCGGTAACAATTGTTTTAATATTTTTTTGGCAGTATTAAACTCAATTAACTCAGTTCTCGGGTGATTATTTTGAAATTTAGTATGTGTTTGAGATTATGTTTAAACCATAAAGACGAATCAATTTTGAGCACATTTTAAAAATTTCAAGTTGGTCACAATTGTTTTTACATTTATTTGAACGCACTGAAGAAATTCGCAACTTTAACAACAATTTAACGATCATTTTCAAAATTAGTTAAAAATAGCACCTATTACCATGGTTACGTTCAGAATATACGATTATTGTAAATTACGATTATTTCTATTCTATCCTATAAATTGTAATTTGTACTGCCTTTGCGTCTGTCTGTCTGTCATATTGATTTTTTATTTTCTCCGTATAAACTACGGGAAAGTGTTCTGATTGTAAAAAAATCCAAACTTTTTTTTGCGGAAATATCAATTTCTTCGATTCTGGCAATTTTTGTTAAAACAATATGGGTCTGCCTTTGTGTCTGTATGTCTGTCTGTCATATTTGGTTTCTACTTTCTCCGTAAAAATTCGGGAAAATATTGTAATCCTAATTTTTTTTTGCGGAACAGCCGTTTCGTTGATTCCGACAATTTTTGTGAAAAACAAAGTGTCTGTGTATCCGCCTTTGTGTCTGCCTGTCTGTTATATTTATTTTTTATTTTCTCCTTACAAACTAAGGGAAAATATTGTGATCGTAACAAATTTCCAAATATTTTTTTTTGTGGAAATATCTATTTCGTCGATTCAAACAATTTTTGTAGAAAATATGTGTGTCTGCCTTTATGTGAGTCTGTCTGTCATATTTATTTTCTACTTTCTCCGTACAAACCACGGGAAAGTATTGTGATCATAAATAATTTCCATTTTTTTGGCGGAAATAGCCATTTCGTGGATTTCAACAATTTTTGTGAAAAACATGTGTCTGTGTGTCTGCCTTTGTGTCTGTCTATCATATTTATTTTTTACTTTCTCCATATTAACTACGGGAAACTATTGTGATCGTAAAAAATTCCAAACATTTTTTTTCGTGGCAAAATCAATTTCCGTCGATTCTGACAATTTTTGTAAAAAATTGTGTGTCTGTGTGGACCTGCCTTTATGTCTGCCTGCTTGTCATATTTATTTTTTTACTTTCTCCGTGCAAACTACGAGAAAGTATGGTGATCGAAAAGAATTTACAAACATTTTTTTTGCGGAAATATCCATTTCGTCCATGATTCCGACAATTTTTGTTAAAAAAAGTCTGCCTTTTTGTCTATCTATCTGTCATTTTTGTGTTTTACTTTCTCCGTACAAACTTCTTTCAAATTCCTTATTTGTTCTTTTTTTACTAATTTGACTAGTAGATCTTTCCTCTAAAATGATCAGGGAAGATAATATTCCAATAAAAAAAAATAACCTTGAAAATCCTTTATTCCGATTTGTTGATCTGCAACGTATATACATATACACATAAAAAATTCAAGATATTCAATTAAATATAAAGTCGAATTTTTCAACGATGTTGCACATCAACAATAAAAATAATCCTACACTGAGGAATGCAAGTGAATGCAGCTAATTGTTGTTTATCACGTTAAAGGACACTATAGGCAAAAAAATATTTCCATGAATGTTTAAAATGTATCCACCTATTTTTAACGCAAATTCCTATAATTGCTAACAAAAATGTTGTATGCATATTAAATATAATAACCATTAATTTACCTACAGGAAGATCCATAATAACAAGGAAAAAAATCCCAGCACATAAAGATTAGTATTTATAGTGAAAAACCGACGCCAAACTTTCACCTCGTCCGAACGTCTCCCACGTGTAACAAAGTAATAAGTTTGAACGCGGGTTACGAGGCATTTTGTAGTAGATACAATCATATTCTTCCATTGTGGCATCCAGTGGAGCCCTCTGGACACTACTATTTTTATTGTACTAAACTCAAAATATTGACTTTCATTTTTCGACTTTTGGCCAGCTTTTTCGAATTCTGAACCACTGTGCGGCCGTTCAAAGTCTGAAAAATTTTGTTCATGTAGTCTTTTATATTTTTCGTAAAATTTGGTTGTTTCAGGTGAGGCCTCCAAAATGTTTTCAATTGTACCGATAGGTACGGCCTTTGGCAATGCTACCATAATAAAATATTTCAAAAATGTCTGCTCCGTATGTCCAAAAAATAAAATTTTGTTCATGTAGTCGTCTATGGTTCTCGTGAAATGGGAATGTTTCAGGTGAGGCCTCCAAAATATTGTTAGTTGTACCGATAGGTGCGGCCTTTGGCAATGCTACTATGATAAAATATTTCAAAAATGTTTGCTCGATGTCCAAAAAAATAAATTTTGTTCATGTAGTCGTCTATGTTTTTCGTGAAATTGGGATGTTTCAAGTGAGGCCTCTAAATTTTTTTTAATTGTACCGATATGTACGGCTTTTGGCAATGCTGCTATGATAAAATATTTCAAAAATGTTTGCTCGATGTCCAAAAAATATTTTTTTTTTCATGTAGTCGTCTATGTTTTTGGTGAAATTGGGATGTTTCAAGTGAGGCCTCCAATAGTATACAGTGCGAGTCTCCAACTTGGAATAAATTCAGTAAATCAAAGAATGTTTATTCTTCAGAAATATGCTCAGATACATCGATTAGTATTTTAAATTGCGCTCTTTATGATGTGATAAAATTTTATACAGCGTGTCCCAAATTTGAGATATGACGTCATTGACTATTTTTTTTAATAGCAACCCTAATTTTTTTATCACTATTCTTAAAGAGTATATCAAGTTATACATGTGTGCCAAATTTCAATTTTTTTTCCCTGTCATTTAGAAGATATTTAACAAACATTATCAAATTTGTAGAATGAAGAAATCAAGTCACCTTAATCGAATTTTTATGCATTTTAAAAGTGGAATGGCAAAACGTGCTGGTTTGTCATTTTTTTTTTCAAACTGACGTTTATCATTTTGACGTTTAGTTATAAAAACAAGTAAGAAGTGTAGCATCGCATTCCACGCATATTCGAGTGAGGAGAGTATTAGTCGTTCCATTGTTGTGTTGACTGTTGTTCACCGTTGGTCGAAAAATTATACTAACATGCCGTACTTAACTGAAACCCACAAAATCGAAATTTTAATGATGATTGGCTATGGAGATAGGACAAGAACACAAAATGAAGTTATTTATTTATTTAGAGAGAAGTATCCTGACTTACCAGCCATATCTCAAAGTACCGTAAGCAAGATTGAAAGTCAGTTTCGGGAAAATGGGCATTTAAGAAAAACGAATAATCATCGTCAGAATGCGCTGAGTGAAGAGATCAAAATTGATGTACTTCACTCTGTTCAGGAAAATCATCATGTCTCCTCTAGGCAGATGGCTAGGGAACTCAAAATTAGCCAGTCTTCAGTGTCAAGAATCCTTAGAGAGCAAACATTTCATCCTTATAAAATGACAATCCTCCAGGAACTCACCGAAGATGATCCGGATAGAAGACTTCAGTTTTGCGAAAAAATGATGGATCTACTAGATAGAAATGTTCTAAAAATAGAAAATATATTGTTTTCCGATGAATCAACGTTTATGTTAAATGGTGAGGTAACTCGTCAAAATTGCCGTTATTGGGCAGACAAGAACCCACACTGGATGAGGGAAGGCCACACTCAATATCCAGAAAAAGTTAATGTTTGGGCAGGGATTGTTGGTGATCGAATTTTAGGACCAATTTTCTTTCCAAATAATCTCAATGGAGCGGGATATTTACAATTCTTGGAGGAAGAGCTAATTCCGAGTTTGGCTATTTTGTTTCCTTGCCCTGTAGAAGCTGACGTCCCGAATAGAAACATCTGGTTTCAACAGGACGGTGCGCCTCCTCATTTTGCAAGGCGTGTCCGTGAGTACCTGGATAATGTATTTCCACGAAGATGGATTGGCAGAAGAGGACCAGTTGAATGGCCACCCAGGTCTCCGGATTTAACACCTATGGACTTTTTCTTATGGGGGTACTTGAAAAGCAAAGTTTTTAAGACCAAACCGCCAAATCTTGAGGAGTTGAAAGAACGAATAAGACAGGAGTGTCGACTAATTTCCCCCGAAGTAATTAGAAATGTTCAAAACGAGTTTCAGTTCCGTTTAGGGTATTGTCAGTTAGAAAATAGACAACATTTTGAGCATTTGTTGAAGAAAGACTATTAAGTTGAATTCATTTTTCAAATTTGATACTGTTTGTTAAATATAAAATGCGCGCATCTTTAAATGCTAACTCAACTTTGCTCCCGGACTTACCAGCCACAGAAGACCTACATTATAATCAGAATACATTATTCGACTCATTTCGATCACTGTTAAGAGACGAATTTATTCCATTATTAAAGACAGAAATTCAAAGTGCTGTCAGAGAATTAAAAAATGAAATTAACCTAAAATTGATTTTAATCGATGAAAAATATACATCGCTTGAAGCTCGTTTTGCTCGCGTGGAACAGAATTACTCAAAAAGTAATAATTTATCAACTGGTAGCCCCAAATCCGATGACATTAACATATTTAGTGAAATGGAAGAACGCAGAAAGCGTAGTAATAATATAATGATATATAATGTTCCCGATTCTCAAGGAGCAACTGTTGAAGAAAAACAACAGTATGAAATTTCTGCAATAAAAGATATGCTAACACCACTCAACATTGACTTTAAACCTGTCAAATTATTCCGGATGGGATCAAAAAATACAAAATCAAGACCCTTAAAAGCGATTCTGGATAACAATGAATTAGTGAAATCAATTATAAGAAAAACGAAGCACTTGAAAGATAATACAATTAAATTTGGTTTTGATCGAACAATAATGCAGAGAGATGAATTTAACGCTTGTAAGAAGGAATTTGATGAAAGAAGAAAAAATGGCGAAGAAGATCTGGTCATCAAATATATTCACGGACGTCCCAAAGTGGTTCAATTGTCAACAAATTCACATTCAGAGAAGACTAATAAATCAAAAAAACTGAATATATTCTTCCAAAACGCATGTTTGCATGTTTGATATAATTATTATAATTGAAACCTGGCTGGACAGCAATATTCAGAATTTTGAATTAAAATTTCATAATTTTAATATTTTTAGGACAGATCGTAATAATATTAACAGCAGTAAATCGCGGGGTGGTGGTGTTTTAATTGCCGTCAAAAAACAATTCGGGAGTAGTATTATTAATATTGACAATAATATTGTTGAGCAGTTGTTTGTTCATATTTCAATTAATAGTGCTAAATTTGTAATAGGAGCAGTCTATTTTCCACCTAATTCGCCTATGGATAAATTTGCATTTCATTGTGATACAGTTGATAATATAGCAGACACTTATAATACCAGTAAACTGATTATATGTGGGGATTATAACTTACCCAAGGTGATATGGTATAATAACAACTGTGATCAAGAACTGGACACTACGTCCTCGCCGGAAGCTCAGCTTTTAATTACCCGATACAGCTATCATAATCTCTCGCAAATTTGTAATATTTCTAATGAAAATAATGTATTTTTAGATTTGATATTTGTAGACGAAGGATTTTCAGTACAACATGCCGTTGATCTTTTACTTGAAATCAAACATCATCATATTCCTTATCTTATAACTTATAACATTAATGAATCATCCAGTCAGCTTACATACGAGGAATTTGTTTATGATTTTGATCGTGCCAATTACGATGCTATCAATTATTATTTAGGCTCTTTAGACTGGTGGTCTATTTTGGATACGATATAGATAGTCTTGTTGATACGTTTTATTCACTATTATATGATGCTCTAGATCGGTATATTCCTGTTAAACGTAAAAAGTGTTCTAAATTTCCTCACTGGTTCAATAAAGAACTTATTCAAGTAATTTATCTTAAAAAAATTGCGCATAAAAAGTATAAAGAATGCCAAAATTCTAATAATTATCAACAATTTCAAGTATTGAGAACTAAATGTAATAACATAAGAGATTCACTTTACAGGCATTATATCGACTCTGTTAATAATAGCATAACTAGCAACCCAAATTGTTTTTGGAATTTTGTAAAAACTAATAACCGCGATGTAAACTTTCCCGAAGTGATGCATTATAATAGTATTATGAGTAGCAATGGCGCAGAATGTGTGAATTTATTTGCTAATTTCTTTTCAACTGTTTATAATAATGATACAACAACTCAAATGCCAAATTTTAACTCTCACCAAGAAGTTACACATATGCCACTTAATATATCTCTGTCTGAAATATTTAACTCTATTCTCTCTTTAAAAAATAGTAATAGTACTGGACCTGACGGTATTCCCAATAACTTTCTAATAAACTGTATATATTCCATTTCATTACCATTATTTATTATTTTTAATTATTCTTTAAATTCCACTTCGTTTCCGTCATTATGGAAACGGAGCTATATTACACCAATTTTTAAATCTGGAGAGAAAGATGTTATTCCAAATTATCGTAGCGTTTCAATTCAGTCAGCAATACCTAAGCTATTCGACAAACTTGTAACTGTGCAGTTAAATTGGACGAGTAAGAATATTTTAACTAATGAGCAACATGGATTCAGAAGCGGGAAATCAACGACGTCTAATTTATTAATTTTCGAATCATTTATTTCTAACAGCTTAGAGAATAAAAATGCAGTGGATGCGATCTATACTGATTTTTCGAAGGCATTCGATAAAGTAAATCATGCCATTCTGTTATTTAAATTAAGTAATTTAGGTTTTCATGACTCAGTGTGTAAATGGTTAGAAAGTTTTTTAAAAGGCCGCAGCCAGTGTGTAAAGATTAAGAACCATCTTTCTGACGTTATTCAAGTCCCTTCTGGTGTGCCTCAGGGATCACATTGTGGGCCATTGTTATTCCTTTTATTTATTAATGATATAGCAGCTGCAATTAAACACTCAAATTTTTTACTCTTCGCGGATGATTTAAAATTATTTAAAGAAATTCAATCCATCAATGATTGCTTCTTACTTCAAGAAGATCTCAATTCAGTTTATGTTTGGTGTTGTCAAAATCAACTATTTTTTAATACTGAAAAATGTAAATCAATCACTTTTTCACGTAAACGGTCAGATATTAACTGGAATTATAAAATTGATAACACTGATTTATTGAAATTATGCGAAATAAACGATCTTGGGATTTTGTTCGATGCAAAACTGACATTCGCTGGTCATATTAATTATGTCTGCAATAAAGCAGCTAAAATGTTAGGGTACATTAAGAGAATGTCAAGTAAACTAAACCCACTATCATTCAAGATTATCTATGTTGCTTTTGTACGTTCTCATTTAGAATATGCCACATGTATTTGGCCACCACATCAGTCAATATACATAAATCAAATTGAAAATGTGCAGAAAAGATTCTTAAAATCCCTATTGTTTAAAATGGGTAACAACAACATTACAGACATCGAAACTCTTGGGGAGAGTTTCGGTCTTGATCATTTGTGCTGTAGAAGACTTTACTTCGATGTATTATTCCTTCAAAAAATTATCAATTGAAATGTTCAGTGTCCTGACATCCTGTCTCAAATTAACTTTTATTTTAAGGCAGATAATAAGTTAACTCGCCAACGCCCATTATTTCGAATACCTTTCCATAGAACCAATTATGGTGTAAATAGTAGCTTATCTCGTTTTATGCGTTATTCAAATTGCCTTTACGCTAATTTTAATATAGATTTCTTCGCAATGTCGCACGAAGAAATATTACGAAATTTAAAACGCGTCGATTGTCAAAAACTTAAAACTAATCAGGTTAAATAGTTAATGCGTAATCAATCAATATTTTAGTTTTAAGAAATAATTAATTATGTATTTTTTGTAATGGAGAATCCGTAAATAAACCTTATTTATTTATCTTCTAAATGACAGGAAATAAAAATTTGAAATGTGGCACACATGTGTAACTTGATATACTCTTTAAAAATAGTGATAAAAAAATTAGGGTTGCTATTAAAAAAAATAGTCGATGACGTCATATCTCAAATTTGGGACACGCTGTATAAAATTTTATTACAACAAAAAGAGCGCAATTTAAAATACTAATCGACGCATATTTCCGAAAAATAAACTTTGTTTGATTTACTGAATTTATTCCAAGTTAGAGACTCGCACTGTATATTCGTAATAGGTCGCTTACGATTGGTGAAAACAGTTCGGTAATTCATCAATTACAAAGTGGGAGTAGGTAAAACATTTTTAAGTTGCTCTAATGTTGCGCGTCATGTAGAAAAATCATTGATTTATTGCTAATTAAAATTTCCTTCAAAATTTTATGATAAAATATACATTAACACAAGGTATAATTTTTAGCATGTAAAATCCTATGGCCCTCGATAAAAAATATACTATATAGCATATTTTATTTATGTTGTTCTCATCTAAAGTTTAGAGCCAGGAATTTTGTGGAATTTCATTGTAGAATCCATTTCAAATAAAATCTACAAACAAACTTCTAAACGCTGTTTATTAGAATGTTGTACTACTGGACAGGGCCAGCTTTGTTGAGCCAAGAACTGGACCCAGTGGTACCTCGAGGTTAGTATGGTAATTAATCTGTTAGTTTGCTTTTACTATTGAATTTCGTTGCGCTAAGTAAGACATTATCCTTATGTTTGTGTCACTTCGTGAATATTAGATCAACAATCGGCATTCGTTTTGTTAATGAAGATAGGAACATATGATGAAAATCAGGCGTAATTTTTTAACGCCCATTCGCTCAATTTTCGCAACCATCAATCGTTGATTATTATATAGCGAGAACGGCAAACTGGCAATTTAATAATTTGTACCGTCCCACACATATTATTGTATTATCATTTCCCGTCATTACAAATGATTACAACAACAGCAGCAGTGGCCGAGGCGAGAGGAGGAAAAGTGCACGGGAGCGAAATGCAAAATGGCCGCAGTTCGTGTAATAATTAGAGACTGTGCGGCGCCTATGGACTGGAATTAAAATTTTCAGCTTTTATAAATTCATTCATATCAGATGTGAATATGAAAACAGTTTCGCGTGATCCGAACAATTACCGGCAATTACACGTGTACTCACATAAATTACCCTCTTCGTACCGGACGATTTTAGCGCAGAAAAAAAAATCGTTGCCAACGAAAAAGGTTGGCGTTATTACGTGACGGGGTGGTAATTTCTTCGAGAAATTTATTTAATCCTTGTTATTAATTGGTAATGAGGGATGTGCGCAGCAATTGGAATAATTGTTCTTTTAAATTTATGTCTTATTAAGTTTATAAAACTAGATATGAATGGAATCCAATTAGGGGTGTGCCAATGGGTATGCAAGAGTTTAGATATTTTAACCTTACTTTTTGCCCAAACCAATAACTTAACTATCGTAATAAATGTTAATAATTAATTAATGTATAGGCACCTTTACGATAAAGCAATTTCTCTCTTATCCTTCGCCCAGAATTCATTGGTGCGAGGTTTATGAGTACACATACTTGTGTTTTCGATGCTTATTGATGCAGTTCTGCTTGGGTTTATCCTCCGCCCGTCTCATCTGTCTTCGATATCACTCTTTTATTACCAGACATGTCATTTTACGATAAACTCGCCTATATCTACATTTTTAAAGTCTTTAAAGTTTGTTAAAACGTCCATCCCGTTATTATTCACAATTGTGCAAGCTTCCCTAAACTTATATGATTTGATCTTCATAGAACGTCAATTGCTCCAAGCAGTTTTGATTAAAAAAATAGTCAGCGTCATTCATCTATCCTACTGCAGATAGATGTTTTTTCATGATTATTCAAGTCACTACCTGAAACTCCTTTAATGAACAAATAAGATGCAATCTGGTGCAAACTTATGCCGAAAAGCCCCATCGGTTAAGACTTTTCAATAAATAATCCAACAAGCAATAAAATTGAATAGCGTGATTTTTAATCAGACGTCAGAATATATTAATAACTTACGTTTATGACATGTAAAATTAATCAAGGTAAGGAAGTTCTTCAACCAAATCGCATGAGAAGCGTATATTGGTAAGCAATCATTATTATTTTACCATTAGACGACAAATAACAGACTCGTTTCAGACTTTATACCTCATGAGTGCAATATAATCGCTTTCCTAGATATAATCAGTTTTGATAGGTGACTCCTCAAAAATTGAATACAAATTCCAGGTCCGTATTTAAAAAAATAAAGTTGATGTGGGTATCTAAGTAACGAAACGTCGTATTTAAAAAATTAAATTATTTTCTGGAGATATAATAAAGTCATAAAAAATAAAAAAACAAAATTTACTTTTTCGGTTTTTATCGAATATATCCAGAAGTAGTATTTTGAATTTCTTTTCAACCAATTATTCAGCATTAAAATACAAAACTTTGTCTCTCTATCTCTTATAATTAACGAGATGACAATACGATTGCATCGAATTTGTAACACCCTGTATAAACTTCTGAGAGTTAAAATTTTAAAATCACTGCACTGCTCTTCAAACATGTCGTTCAGAATGGATTAGTGCCCCCATAGCAAAATACCATCAAATAGATGCCTGTGTGTGGAGGCATATTCAGACAATACAACATCCTTAGATGCAGTGGTTATAGTCCAGTAAATAAAGGTCGGAAAACTCACCAAGTTGGGGAATTTGCAGAGGATGTTAATTTAAGGTGTAATTGGTAGATCTTGACTAGTACTTTGAAATTCGAAAATATCCTGGGACAAAAAGGTATGGGGCAGACCCTGAAAAATGGCCCTAAGGTTCCAAAAATCTCCAAAAATATGGCATTTAGAGAAATTTTGTTTAGGGGAAAAATGACGATCAGTTCATTATCTACAAAAGTTGTTCCCTTGATTTTTTTCGCAACATCAATAGTTTTTGCACAAACGGGGGTAAAGAAATCCAAAATTTTGGTGCTGAGAAAATATGGTAGTTTTTTTATCAAATTTGCGATCGAGGGATCTGAAAATACGCTGAGCTTCATGTTTTGGACTGTAAAGACACATTGTAGATGGCGCTGCCACGTTTGCCTACTTGCGAAATTATTGCGGCTATAAATCAGAACCCGGAATGGTCGATTTCTAGTACTGCGCATCTACGCCGCGTGAGAATTATTAGAGAAAGTTTGGGGCTATTTATTTTTTCCTAAGAAATCGAAACACATGCTTTATATACATGAATGAAAAGCCTAGAATCTCATCTTTATGTCGAACAAGCTATAAGAGTGAACAAAATCAAGAGCAATAATAAAACAATAATTTAAAAAAAATGACCGTACTTCCCTTCCGTGGCCAATTCCTCCATTTCTCAAAAACTCCTAAAAGTGAGAAAAAAAAAGAAAAGTGCTATCAAAAAGGGAACATTGTAAGCTTTCCAGTGATGTGCATTAGAAAGCGATACAATGATTGATACATTTTTAATCCACGACTGTGCCCTACGGGCCTCGTATTTTTCAAATTCGAGCACTTGCCGAACTTATGTTGTAATATACTATAATGCAGCTACAAACGATTTTGGAAAATGTTATATTATACTCATGTGGAATTACTCATTAGTCCCTTAAGAAAATTACACGTTCGTTCTTCGAGCTCATGAGTATTTTTCTTGCGGAACTAATTACGTACATTCCACACTCGTATAATAAATAACTATCAAACTTAAGTTATTTAGAAACTAGAATAAAATATTTAATTGTAAAAGCACATTTTGGTAGTCTAATAAAGTACAATTATTATCCAAAAACAATATTATTAATTTAAGCGTATTTATTATTGGTTGAATATCATGCAAATGTTTATTTAAATTACTGAATATTGTAATAATAAATAGTTTCTTCACTAAACAAAATAATATTTATTATCAAATTTATTGAGAATAAAAACAATTAAAATAAGTATGAATTTATTTAATCTTTTCTTCGCTTGTGCTTCAAAAATATCAAACACATATTTGTATATTTTTAACTTGATTCTCATTGAGTACTTGTTGAAATTCGTTTTTTTTTAAACACCCATAACTTTGTGCCAAATCGTCGTAGGGACTTCGTTTTTGAGTCCTGCACAGGTAATTAAACACATTTCAATGTCCTTTTGGTGGATCGAGTCGACACATTTTTCCTACTCGGTACCCGTTGCCTAATTTGGACGTTTTTTGCCCAAAAACATGCTTTTTTGTTCGGGGTTTGAAGGGTTCGAAAAAGGATCATTCCAATCTGAGTTTACCCCCTTAAAGTAGAGCCAAAATAAGATTTTTTCCCGGAAGAATCATCAAATTTGGTTTAAAAGTCGCTGAGTAATGTGCGAAAAACCTCAAAATGCACTTTTTTCTCAAACACCTATAACTTGGTACCAAATCGTCGTAGGAACTTCGTTCTTTGAGTCCTGCATAGGGAATTGATCAAATTTGAATATCTTTATGATGGATCGAGTCGACAAAATTTTTCCAACTACGTAGACATCGTCAAAGTTGGAAATGGTTTCCAGAAAAAACTTTTTTTTCATAGGGGCGCTGGAAGGGGACGGAAGGGGATACTTACATTTCTGTTTCTACACTGGTGAAAAAAAAATGAAACACTTAAAATTTGTGAAATTTCGACCATTTTCAAACCGCCATAACTCGGCGTATTTTCAATCGAGTTTGATGAATCTTTGAGAGCGAAAAACTTTGAAGTGTCTTCTTTAGCACCTATGTGAAAAGAAAATGTTTTTTCAGGAAACCATGTCCAACTTTGACGATGTCTATGGAGTTAGAAAATTTTTGTCGACTCGATCCACCATAAAAGCATTAAAATTTGATCAATTCCCTATGCAGGACTCTAAGAGCGAAGTTCCTACGATGATTTGGCACCAATTTATGGGTGTTTAAAAAATAGTGCATTTTGAGTTTTTTCGCACATAACAGCGAGTTTTCAACCAAATTTCATTTTGGCCCTACTTTAAGGGGATAAACTCAGATTGGAATTATCCCTTTTTGAACCCTTCAACCACCGAACAAAAAAAAACACGTTTTTGGACAAAAAAAACTTTGGCAACTTGTACCGAGTAGGATAAAATGTGTCGACTCGATACACCAAAAGGGCATTGAAATCTGTTCAATTACCTGTGCATGACTCAAAAACGAAGTTCCTACGGCGATTTGGCACAAAGTTATGGGTGTTTAAAAAAAAGTGCATTTTGTGGACTTTTTATTTTTTCGTTTGAAGGGGCATACAGCCTTTTCTTTAAATGGGGGATAAACTTTCTCAAAGAGGACACATTTTGATTTTTTACTTTCTCAAAAGGTCGTCGAAATCGGTTGGATAGAAGCCGAGTTATGGCCATTTGAAAATTACCTAAAGTTTTACAAATCTCAAGTGTTTTTCAATTTTTTTCCGTCAGTGTAATTTGTTTGTTTTTTTGGACGAATGGAAAAATAATCGAGTGGTGGTGAATTGGGCACATTTTTTTCATGATTTCGCGCAAACAATGAATTTTTGTGCAAATCTCAAAGAACATGCAAAGAAAATTTTATTCGTGAAATCGAAAACAATTTAGTCGAAAAACTTCGGACTTACGAGTCAAAAAACCACAAAATTCGCTTTTTTTTAAACGCCCATAGCTTTGTGCCAATTTGTCGTAGAAATTTCGTTATTTGAGTCCCGCGCAGGCAATTAAACACATTTCAATGCCCTTCTGGTGGATTGAGTCGATACATTTTGTTGCCCAAAAACGTGTTTTTTTTTTGTTCGGGGGTTGAAGGGTTTGAAAAGGGATCATTACAATCTGAGTTTACTGCCTTAAAGCCAAAATGGAATTTTTTCCCGAAAGAATCATCAAATTTGGTTGAAAAGTCACTGAGTTATGTGTGAAAAACCTCAAAATGCACTTATTTTTTAAACACCCATAACTTGGTGCCACATCGTCGTAGGAACTTCGTTCTTAGAGTCCTGCGTAGAGAATTGATCAAATTTTAATGCCTTTATGGTAGATCGAGCCGACAAAATTTTTCCAACTCCGTAGACATCGTCAAAGTTGGACATGTTTCCAGAAAAGAAAAATGAAGCGGGGTTGCTCTCAATTTCGCATGCATGACTTTAAAGAAAACACTTCAAAGTTTTTCGCTTTCAAAGATTCATCAAAATCAATTGAAAATACGATGAATTATGGCGGTTTAAAAATGGTCGAAATTTCACGAATTTACAACACACTCCGTATAAAACAGTTTAGTTCACCATTAAAAAATTTCAACAAAGACAAAACTGAATTTTTAAATTGTCCCTGCACCGAAGTGAAAATTCCAGCTACATTCAAGAAATTTGAAAAAAAAATGAAACGATTGGTCCATTATTTTGCAAATGCCAATAGATGCATTTGCATCTATTTAATAATTAGAATAGTTTACTTCCTTCAAAAAAATCTACTAAGACAAAAGTTATAAATTTCTAAAATTGTCCCTGCAGGTGAAATTTTAGCTAATAAAAAATTAATGCATTCGCATATTAGCGCTAACAAACACTTTTATATTTATCAATAAACTAAAACATTTTAGTTGCTTAAAATATTTTTTCGCGGATTGATATGAAATGTAAGATTTTTCGGACTGCTTTGAGGCCGTGAAATATCACTTTTGCGGACTAGGCTTTAAAAATGCTTATTTATGCCTAGGCTGTAAAAGTAATGAGCCAATCAGGTGAGACTACGTCATGTTATTTCGCCAATCAGATGAGACACTGCGTCGACCAATAAAAGCCGACTGAAAATTTGTTTGACATTACAATGTATTTTTCGTTTAATTGAAAGTTGCCTTCGAATTTCCCGTACCAAAAAGACCAAAAACAGGTTCCCCGAAGTTTTAATAACACCGCGTGTGATTTCCCCGACCTCCATGCGAGTCCATAACTTATCCACGCACAAAATCGAGTCGCCGAACGATGGCGAAATTTGTTTGCCCTGGCCGGCTCTTAGTGGCCCGGCATTTGACGTTTAAACGTCGTCTACTGGCGCACTTATTTCCTGGCACAGTAGAATGAGAGACTTTCCTTCAGATATTGCCTGTGAAAGAAGCCCAATAACGGCTTCTGCGAAGTATTAACAACCCCGCGTAAGTTTTCTCCGAGCACCGTGTGTTTACCCAACTTTCCCACGTAATTGAATCCGAGTAGCAATCGGAAAAATGATCGAAAAGGATTTGGAGGTTACGTATTATGTAAGCTTTATTTCAATTTAATCATTAAACAATAATAATATGAACATAATGACTTTAATATGTTTAATCGTAAAGAAATGTGTGTAATACCAAGAAAGTGCATTTTATTGAAAAGTTTCTGAATTTCTGAATCAAAATGTATCACAAAGTAATGGCTTCCACCATCAACCATATCTGTAAAGAAATGTATTGAAGAGTTTTACTCGAAATAATTATACGGTCCGTCCGATTTAAATATTCATTGGATGTCACTTACGAAATCATGATCATTATGATTATAAATGATTACACCACACACACCGTCAAAATGCGGACACCACAATATCTATTATAAATGTCAATTTTTGTTTTACTTGGGTACCTACGAAATTTTTACAAAGCTACCTGCGATATGTTGATAGAATTAAATATATTGAAAATTATCGCATTGCAAGTTATTACTAATTTCTCCTGAACAATCCGCGAAAAAATTATGTGTTTAACTCGGCAATAAAGCAGATTTCCTTACTTGGCTGGATTCACAGCCTCGCTCGCAAGCTCGCTCGGCGGTGAAACTCCAGCCGCGTCCGTAAATCTGTCACTTTATTGCCTTGTTAAACAAATAACTATTGACTAAGGCAAAAGAATTTCCAAAATTGTCCCCGACGCACAGTGTTCCGAAACCGTTGAAACGCCGTCAAAATACCGAAAAATGAAACTACAAATATACGCATTTACTGTATATATTTTTACTTATTAATGACAGTTCTTATCGGTTATTATCATATTTTGCTTGTATTTAAAGATTGTCATTGAAATGAAGCGAGAAACTGAAAACAGCACATACATTACCTCTGCAGGAAAAACATTATAAAAGCTTAAATTATGGGATTTTACATTAAATAATGTTTTTAAAGGCATTCTTTAGGTTATTGCAAGGAATACTAACAAAACACTGAATACTGAATTAAATTATAATTAAATTATTCAGTTTAAGCCGATAGCGATATATACTTTGAGTTACAAAAAATTCCCTTTAACTCCCCTTGCTATATCTTCCTACATATTTAGAAGGACACTCGTACTTTACACAAAATTCCACCGCGCGGAACTGAGCGGTTTGTAAATGGGAGACATAATTGTCGTAAACAAAAAGTCCGGGCATTATGGCCAATGTCTTAAAATGTTCGCAATGAATGAAGTTTTATATAAAAAAATCAGTAATTACATTCATTATGACGTCCTTAACGAAAAATCCCTGTAAATTCTGGAATATACAGGGTGTTTCAAATTCGAGGCTCACCATGGGGATCTCGCTTATTACAAGAGTTTGAGGATATATTTAAATTAGGCAATTTTATGGTGATTAATAATCCATTAAGAAAAATTACTTAAATTACTTGGTTCTTCAGTTAAGTCAAAAAACTGAAAAAAAAAACTGATTTTTGTTGTTTCTTTATATCTTCGTTATTTGAGGCGATATCACGGCGTTATTCGAATTGTATGCAAATTTGTATATCAGGTATTTTTGACGTCGCTGATTAAGAATCTGAAATTAAAAATTTGAAAACCAAAATGGCGGATCCAGTATGGCGGACAAAAATTAAAAAAATTGTAATTTTTTAATGAAATTTTGGATATAGGGTTTTTACTTTCTCCGTTACGAAGTACGAGAAAGTATTGTGATCGTGATTTTTTTTCCAAAAATTTTTTTTACGGAAATATCTGTTTTGGGGTTCCTAGATGCCATTTCAACAATTTCTGGAAAAAAAAAAATTGTGTCTGTGTGTGTGTGTGTCTGTTTGTGTGTGTGTGTGTGTGTGTGTGTGTGTGTGTCTGTCTGTGTGCGCTGTATCTCAAAAACTAATAGAGCAATTGATATGAAACTTTCAACATACGTCTTATTTCATAATCCGAAGAACTGAAAAGCTTTTGGTAAAATTTCGTACACCGGAAGTGGGTGTTTACCTTAACTGTTTTTTGTTTTTTGCCAATGTTTTCATAAATATGAAAAATATCACAAAAACATTTAAACAAATATTGAAGACAATAAAAAAAAGAGATTATTTTGTTTAAAAACATTTTTCATAAAATTATTGTTATTCGAGAAAAAAATTTCTTATTATTTTTTGAATTTTTGGTTAATAATTATGAAACGATAATAGTTACAGCAAATTTATGTTAATAATAATTGTAGAGAATACTAAAATGAACAACTTATAGAGAATAAGTTTTTTTCGAAATCCCTTTAGTTTTTGAGTAAACTGACTATTAGAATTTGAAGTGTAATTTGTTCATAATTTTGACGTTTTAAACGTCAGTTTCATCCGAGTCTACAAAATATGATTTAAATTTAAAATAAACCATGAAAGCGTAAATATAAATGATACCATCAAGTCGGAGAAAGTAACATGATGGCCACATCACCATTTTTTTCTTTATAAATATGTTTATATATTTTATATTGAATTGTATATTAAAAATAACTGATCCTCCATCAGTTACATAGTAAATAATTACTTCATTATATTGGATCCGCAATTTTGTTTTATGAATTTGTATTGTTTGAATTCTCACGCAGCAATCTCAAAAAACCGAAAATTCATTACAAAATTAAAGACCACGGAAAACCTTATATCCGAAATTTTATGAAATTTCGACCATTTTTATCATTTCCTGTCTCTGAATTTTCATAAAAATATAACACTTTTATAATTTTTGTCCGCCTATGGCCATTTTGTTTTTCAAATTTTAAATTTCAGATTCTTAATCAGCAACCTCAAAAAACTCGAAATACTAATTTTCATACTATTTGGATAATGCCTTCTTATTTTGGCCACATTCTCGGCATTTCGGACCACTGTGCGACGTAAAGCTAGAATTAACAAAAGATGAAAACAATTGAAACCGTTGCCTTATTGTTTTGCAAGTGTCTACAAATATTTTTGCATCTATTTCATAAAATAGTTTATTTTTCCAAGAAATTTTTAATACGACAAAAGTTATAAATTTTCAAAATTTTCCTTGTAGTTAAGTAAAAATTTTAGCTGGAATTAGATTGAAAAAATTAAGTTATTGTTTTGCAAATAGTTACAGATATCTTTGCATCTTTTCACTAAATAAGACCTGGACGAAAGCTTAAAATTCGAGCTTAAATTCAAAATAAATTGTATGCAATGAATCCATTGCGTTATTGTTACGCCAATACATTCAAATACTTTTGCATCTATTTACAAACCAGAACAGTTTACTTTTTGGAGAAATTTTGACTAGCATTAAAGTTACAAATTTTTAAATTTGTATTCGAAATGTTGGTAAAATTTTATCCAGAATTAAATCATTTTAAAAATTTTACCTGTTGCGTTATTATTCTGTATAAGCTAACAGATACTTTAAGATCTATTTACTAACTAAAGCTGTTTATTTCTTGCAAAGATTCTCTGAAATTAAATATATGTTATGTTATATTGTTGTCATCACAAAAAAATGAGCATTGAGATCGATAAAAATTAAATATGGCGTCCATAAGAAATAAGAAAGTCGATGATGGTTCAAAAGAAACGAAACATGTTACAACAAAAAATCCTATGCCATCTATTAGATAATAAAAAAGTGCTATAAGAACGTATTTACCGTTTTTAAATATCACCTCAAATAACGAAGATATAAAGAAAAAACGAAAATTCGTTTTTTCAGTTTTTTTGACTTAACTCAAAAACAAAACAATTTAAGTATTTTTTTTTTGCAGTGGATTATTAATCAGCACAAAATTCTGCAAAAGTGCCAAATTTAAACATACCCTCTATCTCTTCGAATAAGCGAGATCCCCATGGTGAGCCTCGAATTTGAAACACCCTGTATACTGGGTGGAAACTGGAACAAATACGGTATTTATGAAATGAGAAATTCTAGAAAAAAATCCTCGGACACGTCGATTTTAGTTTTTTATTGCGCACTTTTTAGCGTCTTTAAAATAGTATGACATCACTAGTCTTTCACGTATGACGTCATAGACATTTTTCTGAACGAACACCATTTTTACTTTCTCCGTTACGAAATACGAGAAAGTATTGTGATCGTGATTTTTTTTTTCAAAAATTCCCTAGATGCCATTTCAACATTTTTTGGAAAAAAAAATGTGTCTGTGTGAGTGAGTGTGTGTCTGTCTGTGCGCGGTGTATCTCAAAAACTAATTGAGCAATTGATACGAAATTTTAAACATATGTCTTATTTGATAATCCGAAGAATTGGAAAGCTTTTGGTAAAATTTCGTACACCGGAGTGGGTATTTACCTTAACTGTTTTTTTTTGTTTTTTGCCAATATTTTCTTAAATATGAAAAATATCATAAAAACATTTAAACAAATATTGAAGACAACAAAGAAATTAGCTTATTCTGTTTGAAACCATTTTTCATAAAATCATTGTTATTCGAGAAAAAGAAATATGATTATTTTTTTCACTTTTGGTTTATAATCATAAAACGATAATAGTTACAGCAAATTTATGTTAATAATAATTGTAGAGAATGCCAAAGTGAACAATTTATAAAGAATAAGTTTTTTCGAAATCTCTATAGTTTTTGAGTAAACTGAGTTTTTGTATAATTTTTCGATCTTTTATAATTTTGACGTTTTAAACGTCAGTTTCATGCGAGTCTACAAAACGCTCGATGTACATTTAAAATATGATTTAAATAGAAAATAAACCATCAAAGCGTAAATATAAATTACTATGATACCATCGAGTCGGAGAAAGTACCATGATGGTCACATCACGATTTTTTTTTATTTCACTAAATTTGTAGCCCTTTTTATTCTCTTTACGGTTGTGTAAAAATATTTTGTTTTTTTGTTTTTTTTTATTTAAGAAATTAAATTAATTAAATTAATTATTATTTAAGAAATGAGACAAATTCCACCAGAAATGTTTCAAAATGTAAGGGATGAGTTTTATCGCCGACTGGCTTTTTGCCAAGAGAGAAACGGTGCTCATTTTGAACATTTGATACATTAAATAAGTTAAAAAATAAATATTTTTTTTTAATTTCTGAAGTAAACAAACAAAAAAAAACAAAAAAACAAAATATTTTTACACAGTCGTAAAGAGAATAAAAAGGGCTACAAATATAGTGAAATAAAAAAATAGTTTCCATTAAAAAAAAATGTCTATGACGTCATACGTGAAAGACTGGTGACGTCATACTATTTTTGAAGACGCTAAAATGTGCGGAATAAAAAACAAAAATCGACCTGTCCGATGATTTTGTTCTGGTACTTCTGATTTCATAAATACCGAATTTGTTCCAGTTGAAGTTTCCACCCTGTATATTAATAATAATAATATGTATTATTGCTCCGACAACTGCGAAAAAGTTTAGGAATTTTTTTCTCGTAACCTAAGACGAAAAGAAAGAAAAAGCTCCGTCACGTCTTATCTAATGCCATGTAGTTTATGAGGATATTTTGTATTTTGTTTCAGACCAACCATATTTGTATAATCATGTTCACCGACTAATCGAGCACGGTGAACATCGGCCGAACGAGAAAAAGAATAACGTGTGACAATTTCAATATTTCGGGATGACTAGTTTTATACACACTCGTTATACGAGTACATACAAATATGTAAATATTTACACAAATTGTATTTGTAGTTTTCCCGAAATAAAGTTTCAAAGCTTAGCCTGTTTGGACGCTGGTTACAATAGGACTTATATCAACGTTGAAAGGATGGAAATATCTGAAATTTGATAATCATAAATTTAATATTCAAGTATGTGACAGTGTGACAGGTTATCTGTTTTTCGTTTTTAGAATCGTTATGGTTATGCATTTGATGTAATAGATGGAAAATTCGTTGTAAAAATAGTGCCTTGTTAATAAAATCATACAAGGTACTTATTAAATAAGGTCTGATAGTCCCGTTAACAAAGTTTAATCGATATGAATTATAAAGGGTTTCCAAAATTTAGTAAAATGGCTATTGAAATGGTTGGTAAAACGAGTTTTCTTCAAATAACTTTTAATGCGTTAGGAATTGGGTCAAGGTTGTTATTAGGAAAAATGTTTGTTTTTTTTAATTCTGCATGGGATGACATACAAATATATAGGGGCTTCAATTTAAAATAAGAAAAACAAAGTGCTTTAAAGTTTGAAATGTTTGACACTAAATTTTGGACACCCTGTATAATTCATATCGATCTAACTTGGTTAACGGGACTATCAGACCTTATTTAATAAGTACCTTATATGATTTCATTAACAAGGCACAATTTTTATTTTTTATTCATTCTTTAAACCAACAGTGCAAAACTGATATTTTTTTTAGTTTTTATTTTTTTTGCTGATATCCCTGAATCGATTCCAATAAAATTATAGGAGTATGTAGGCAACCAGAAACGATACCCAAATAAGCAATAAAATGCATAGCATGTAATTTAAAAAAATATATCGTCATGACGTCACGCTTTTTTAGGACACCCTGAATAATCAAAAATATTTTCCTGAAATATATCATAAGATATAAATATATTCTACAAAATATCGAAATCCTAACTTAATTAGTAACTGAGCTATAGAAGACGGGAGGTGAAATGCAGGATCCTGTATTTGGGCATCAAGAAATGTCGATACATGAAAAATCCGGTATTAGCTTAAAAATATACATTTAGGGATTTTTAAAAGATTGATAACCTAAGTTTTGTCGGTATAAAATAAACTAAAAATTATATTTTAACCGTTGATCATCGTTTGACGCGGCTGACGTTTGAATTTCGCTGCTGCCATCGCACGAATGCTTTTAAAGTACTCAAACCAAACCAAATCAAATAATTTATTTGCAATGACAATTATACAAGAATATACTTGTACTAGCGCGGCCAAAAAAAAATAGGGCACCATTTTTTGTCTAGTGCGAATCAATCTCTATTCACTCTATACAGATATTGACATTGTCATTTTAATAATTGGGCATTAAAGCCTAATTTTGTACATGCAAAACTTCAGAAAGAGAAATACGAGGGTTTTTCAACCTCCGATGGGCTATAATAAGAAGACAAGTGTATATAAAGCAATGATTTTTATACCAAAAGTTATGTACACTTATGGTTATTTATCGACATAATCACCTTGGAGACTAAGGCATTTGTCGTACCTGTGAACGAGCTTTCCAATACCCTCTTCATAAAATGTTGCCGCCAGTGAATTTAAATGTGTCTTGATGTTGTCTTGAAGCTCCTCGTTATTTTGGAAGCGCTTCCCTCTTAGCCACATCCGAAACAATACAACAATTGCAACAATGGATGCACACAAACTCGCCAAACAAGCCAAAAAAGTAGTCAAAAAACCTTAAACAACCGGAAGGTTATGGCTACCGTGTTTTGGAACCAAAAAGGTGTGTTGCTTTTGGAGTTCATGCAGCCAGGGACTACGATTATTGCAGCTGATTGTTGCGAAACATTACAACGTCTGCGAAGAGCCATATAAAACAAAAGAAGAGGCATGCTGACTTTTGGAGTTGTTTTGATCCATGACAACGCCAGTCCTCGCAGGGCTGCTTTAACGGCTGCTTGAGCAATTTTAGAGGGATATTTTCGATATCGATAAAGAAGTGGCTAGGAGGGCAGCGCTTCCAAAATAACGAGGAGCTTCAAGACAACGCCAAGACATATTTAAATTCATTGGCGGCCACATTTTATGAAGATGGTATTGGAAAGCTTGTTCACAGGTGCGACAAATGCCTCAATCTTTAAGGTGATTATGTCGATAATAACCATAAGTGTACATAACATTTGGTATAAAAATCATTGTTTTATATACACTTGTCTTTTTATTATGGCCCATCGGAGGTCGAAAAAAAAACGAACTTCGTACATATATTTAAAATACGAACTGAAAAATAAAGAAATCAGCCATACAGTATAGTTCAATACCACAAAATATAGTGAACATGTTTTTTTTTTAAGTTGATAAAGTTGGTAAAATTTGTCTGTGGGAAGTTGATTGTACATTTTTATACATGAGTAAAAATTGCCAGTTTTATATACCTATCTGAACTGGGGTAGATCATATAGATGCCCGCGTCTGCTTCCATAACTCGTAGAACAAAAAAAAAACATTTTCAATCGTGTACTATGTTCCTACAAGAATTTGACATATTCGTATATGTAGAGACCGTATATTGTTAAGATATTCTCTTTTTTTAAAGCACCTGTACAGGTTGCGGGATATTAAGGTAGCCATACACGTACAGGAAATCCTCAAGGCAAAAGCCTTTTCTTGGAGATTTCCTCTACCTAACGCTCGCCCACACACGGAGAGGATTTCCTTGAGGAAATCTTCAAGAAAACAGCATTTAGGACCTTCTCCAGAAGGTTTTCAGTGTAGACTGGTTTTGGTTGTTGATTGTTCTCGCGATTATGCATTTAGTTTGTCATCATGGAATCAACGGATCGCGATATTTCAACACAAGCTGCATCTGACTACGCAGTTCTGGCCTAAAGGTGGAAGAAAAAAATAATTGAATTTTGTTCGGGATTCTGGGGACTGCACAGTCCACAATTGGCTTCAAGGCCGCCTTCACACACGCTGGGAAATTCCTCAAGATCTGGACTGCTCAGTCCAATCCTCAAGGATTTCCTGTACGTGTATGGTTACTTTTAGAGTCCAAATACAATTTCAAGGGCTTTCTTTTGATATACGAAACGTTTTCCGATCGTAAAACCAATGAGCTGTAGTGATACTGTTTTAGGTGCTGTAATAGTTTGATCACAAAATTAATACAAAAAATCTGTAAAATTTTCTGCAAACATTATGATAGCCTCGCTTCCAGATAATAATTTTTATTTCGACAAAACGCTACATCTGCATAAAATAATAAAAATAAATTGAGTAAAAAATACATTCACGTGTGTGTATATCAGGTAGCTATAAACTTTAAATAGACTAATTCAATTTGAGGGCTAATTACACCGACAACATCGGTTTAGCGGTTTAGAGGGCTTTATCGTGTGATCCGTCTCCAGGTTTTATTTTCTCGCCGTCAATTAAGTTAATGAAGACTGAACCATTTTTGCAAATGCATTTCCAAATTGCATGTGCCGTGCCTTTTATTTATTAGTGAGACATATAATTTGGCGTATCGTGTCTGCATTCCATCAAGCCATGTCTCCAATTAATTTCACAACGTCGTTTTCTGAATTAAATGGATTTCTCATAAAAAAAGGGGAACATGCAAATTTAAGTCGGAAAAAGTTTAGGCCGCTTGTTTGAATCGGCAAATCGATCGGATGAAATCTTTGGAAATTTTAACGTAACGTATTGATCAGATTGGGAAGTTAAAGTTTCGCAAGGATTTTTACATGATGCAAAACTTTAAAATAAACAGGGTTGTTGCAAGCGTTGTTGAAAGCAAGTGATAAAAGTGAAAACTAAGAAATTTCAGGTGATTTATAATCAAATTAAGACAATTAAAATAACATGTGCAGGTGCGGCAGAGGAATCGGATGTTTTGAGATGGGATAGTATCTAGTACGTGTCTTTTTTTCTAAAATTTAATGCCTAATCATTATAAGTCAATGTCAATATCTGTAGAGAGTAAAAAAAAGTAAAACACTAATAAGCCATCCATTCGTGTTTTGCAACAGCCTGCAGATAGTTACACGTTGTGAGTATGGCTGCCTTTTATTAAAATTCAATTCAAATAAAAATTGATTCACACTTGACAAAAATATGTCCATTATTTGCTTTGGTTGCAATTGTACATTTAAATAGCCACATACCCATTTTTTTTATTATCGCATCACTTAGTTATTAAGGTTTTACAAAATCTATATAGATGAGATCGCGTTCGAAATATTTAATTATGATTGCAGGTTGGACTTTACTAAGGCATATATTTCTAAACAAATTACATGCATGTTACGACTACACATTTGCGTAACAACTCCTCTTAATTATTCCAGAATTACGTCAAATAAAGCAACACATCGTAATGATAGTTTTCGTTACAAAAAAAATTAGAAAAGTAAAAAGAACGACAAGAGTGCGACATAACGACAGTTCTTGCATTGAAGATTAGTCCACAATTAATCCAATTACAAAACTGCGTTTTCGTTTTTTTTTTTGTGCGGTGTAATGGCGACGCGCAGGGTTATCTAAGCGCAATTTAGTCGGATAAAATGAGCATTAAAACGTTTCGCAAACAATCTGAACGCCTTCAGTCATAATAAAGGTGGTATTGTCATAGGTATGCAGAATGCAGACGGAGAAGAGCCCGAGGTAGCAAATCAAGAAAGTCGGTATCACTATAATCAAGGCCCCGGCAGCTAAGCAACATGGCGACGTCCACCATCATCAAACCATATGGAAATTATGAAAGCACTATAATACAGATAAACGCTCAGCACGAATCCATAAAATGCATTAAATGATTGCGAACCGTTTATTGGAGATGTATTTAAATTGGGCGTTCGGTTTTATGGCGTGCATTAAATATTCAGACGAGGAGTGGCTCTGGTGGCTAGTGCCTAGTGGATAACTAAACCCATCAAGCTCTTATATGTATAGAATGCTAATGTTTGCTGCTTAAATATTATTTACGAATTCCATCCAATCATTTGAGAAATTAATACATCCACATCGTTTTTATGTAGAAATAAGCATTAGTTCTATTTTGTATAATTCAATCAATTATTTCGGAAAGGAAGCACTTTCTAAAATTTACATTTTGTTAGCAGTATCATTCAAGCATTGTACATATTTTATACCATCAATACGATTACAAAAGTCGTTAATCTGAAACCACATCTAGATCTTTGATTAGAGAAGAACCCCAGCCTACGTGAAATCGTAACAGTTGCCAGTGGTGTGTGCATTTCAAGTAAATATACGATTTGGGAAGATGCACTCTTGTCGTTCTTTTTACTTTTCTACATTTTTACTTTCTCCGTTACGAAGTAGGAGAAAGTATTGTGATCGTGATTTTTTTTTCAAAAAATTTTTTTTACGGAAATATCCGCTTTGGGGTCCCTAGATGCCATTTCAACAATTTCTGGAAAAAACTAATTGTGTGTGTGTTTTTTTTTAAATTTTTGGTTTATAATTATAAAACGATTAGAGTTACAGCAAATTTAAGTCAATGATAATTGTAGAGAGAGAATGCTAAAATGAACAACTTATAAAGAATAAGTTTTTTTCGAACTCCCTTTAGTTTTTGAGTAAACTGAGTTTTTGAATTTGAAGTATAATTTTTCCATCTTTCATAATTTTGACGTTTTAAACGTCAGTTTCATCCGAGTTTACACAACGCTCGATGTACATTTAAAATATGATTTCAATTAAAAATAAACCTTGAAAATGTAAATATAAATGGCTATGATACCATCAAGTCGGAGAAAGTTATATGATGGCCACATCACCATTTTTTAAGACTTATTTGGGATTTTTTTTCAGAACTTTGCTTTCAGGACTTTTTTCAGGACCTTTTTCGGTCTTTAAGAACTTTTTGGGACCTTTTTTCAGGTTCAAGACTTTATCGTCTGTACTCTTTTTCAGGACTTTTTGAATAACTATGAACGTGAAATAAAGGAATTTGAATTTGGATATTTTTCAGGTTTTTTGTCAGGACTATTTTTTCAGGACTCTATTTTCAGGACTGTTTTTACAGGACTTTATTTTGACATTTTTTTATGACTTTTTTTAGGAATTTTTTCAGGACTTTTTCTCGGGATTTGTTTTCAGAACACTTCTTAGGGTTTTTATTTATTTTATTTATTTAGAAACGGGAAACCCCTGTCACAATAAAGATTTATACAATTTATATAACAACTTAAGAACTAAAAATATATGTAAAACAAATAATGATTATATTTAACAACCAAGTAAAATATATATACACACACATACAATCGCAGATACCCCAGCAAAACAAAGCAAGGCAAGCGCAGAGATCAACAATCTATTTGTAAGTGTCTCTTAAAAGTAAACTTAAATGAGGCGTATGAGGAGTTAAAAAGGTCGAACTAGAATTATTGCCGCTGTAATTAGTCGAGAAAGTTTTCTCGCGGAATAATGGTTTGCATCTCAGCAGGCGATTATTGCCAGAAAAATTAAAATCCAGTTGCTCTACAAGATAAGTGCAATCAATCATACCGTTCACTAATTTATGCAATACACGCAAATCTGAAAGACATCGTTTTTGTTGGGACTTCTTTCAGGACTCTTTCTTTTAGAATTTTTTTAAAATTCCTTTTCAAGTTATTTTTAAGGCCTTTTTTTCAGGATTTTTTTCAGGACTTTTGTCGGTACTTTTTAAGAACTTCTTTTTTCGATTTTTTTTTCATGGTATTTTTTCAAAGGCTTTTTTGGGACTTTTTCCAAGTATATTTTTCCAGGATTTTTAAGACTTATTTCATTCGAACTCCTTTTTCAAGACTTTCTGACTAGACTTTTTATCAGGACTTTATTTAAAATCTTCTTAAACGACCTGTTTTTGAACACATTACTGTCGAGGAGACATATAAATGCATTTTTATGTTTTTGCTGTACTGTTGTTTTTTAGGGCTGTATCGGGGCTTTGTTTCGGAAATCTTCTCAGAACTTTTTCTCAAGACTTTTTTAGGATTATTTTTAGTTTTGAGTAAACTTTTACATTTAAAATACGATTTAAATTGAAAATAAAGCATGAACGTAAAAATATATATGACTATTATACCATCAAATTGGAGAAAGTAACATGATGGCCACATTTTAGAATTTTTTTCTGGATATTTTTTTCAGAACTTTTTTTTCGCGACCTTTTTCAGGTCTTTTTACGGATCTTTTTTAAGGACTTATTGGAAGCTTTTTTTTCAGGTTCAACATTTTATTTTCTGGACTCGTTTCTAGGATTTTTTCCAGGACTTTTTTCAAGATTTTTGTCAGGACTATTTTTCCGGATTATATGTTCAGGACAGTTTTCACAGAACTTTCTTTGGACATTTTTTATGACTTTAATTCAGGACTTTTTTTAGGAATTTTTTTTCCAGGACTTTACTTTGGGACTTTTCTTAAGGAATTTTTTCAGGATTCTTCTTAGGACTTTCCTTGGGACTTTTTTCAAGATTCTTTGAAAAAAATGATGATGTGGCCATCATGTTACTTTCTCCGACTTGATGATATCATTTATATTTACACTTTCATGGTTTATTTTCAATTTAAATCATATTTTAAATGTACATCGAACGTTTCGTAGACTTGGATGAAACTGACGTTTAAAACGTCAAAATTATGAAAGGTGGAAACATTATAATGCAAATTTAAAAACTAAGTTTACTCAAAAACTAAAGAGATTTTGAAAAAAAAAACTTATTCTTTATAAGTTGTTCATTTTGGCATTCTCTACAATGATTATTCACATAAATTTGCTGTAACTATTATCGTTTCATAATTATTGTGCCAATTTGATATCCGTAATTGTTGTTTCAATTTAATTTCATGGCATGCCATTATTTTTATAAAATTACATTACTTTTTCTTAATTATTTCAACTCAGAGAAACGTAAAGTGTTAAGTTAATAACATTAATAAATTCGGAATTTTGCCCTCTACAAAAAAGTTAATTACATTTTGTTTCTAAAATAAATAGGGGAGGCAATATTTGAACACTTCAAAATTAACATGCGATTTCCTATGTTGCGTCCGCCAAGTCAACACCCTGTATAATTTGTTTAGAAATATGTGGCTTAGTAAAGTCCAGCCTGCAATCTCATCTATATACATATTGCAAAACGTTAATAACCAAGTGATGAGATAATTAAAAAAAATGTGATTTGAGAGGGTAGAAAATAATACGAACTAAAGGCATCCAAATAATTAATAAATGTTTACATGTGTTACATAATAACGTTCTGAATCATAACAACAAATAGAAGCAAAACAAATAACAGTAAAAATAGTATGAGCATGATAGAGGACAAACTCATATGCATAATACTGTGAAACATGTCATGAATCACTTAACTTGCAACATACAAAATGCCGTTTAAAAAAATTTACTGTATTAACTTGTAACAGGTGTTCAACAAATATTGAAGTCTTGGATGGCTGTATAATCAAGCATTCGATTCTTACTTCGCATAGTTGAATTGACGTCTCCAAAATTCCTACAATACAGAAAAGGACAGGCAGGGCTCTTGTTACAATTGATTTTCTTTTTGCAAATGCCAAGTTTAATAATTTCGTGTGAAGTAAGAATCGGCATTCATGTCTGATTCCGCAGTCACCCAGGACTTTAATAATTGTTGGACACCCGTTAGATGAGAAGGGTTAAAAAATGTATCTCTTTGGCTGATGGTGAATTTCCTGAAGTCAAATAACATATTGGCACTTGTTGTCTATTTTTAGTTCCAGTCGTTGATACACTTTTACTTAATTGGATGCCAATATGTAATTTTTTTAAAGTTTGGGTAATAATTGTCCAATATTAGTCCAATAAATGAGGGGTCCAAGGTAGGCAAATTTGCAGAGGATGTTCATTTAAGTTTTAATTGGTAGATTTTGACTGGTACTGGTACCGCTAAATCGGCGCTATTAAAACTATTCTTACCTGAAAAAGTAAATATTGACAAGACAGAATGTGTTCACGTTATCGATGGGGGAATGTTAATTCATCGGGTACCCTAGACTGCAGGGGATTCATTCAACCAAATTTTCAACAGATACGTAAAATATTTGGAACATCATTATTCCCTGGGAGTGACAAGTATTTGATGGCTACGAATTTAATCGTGATAGTATAAAAGAAACAGAACGTTTGCGGCGCGCAAGCAGCAAATCATCCCCTGACATACAGTTTGATCCCGAAATGAATTGCATGTTTCAAAAGAAATTTTTTTATCCAATAATAACAATAAAATTCGCTTTATCGATCATTTGAAAGGAGCTTTGGAAAAGGAAAATATTTCCGTTATACAAGCTCCACATGACGCAGCCAATGGCTTACCAGTAGTAGAAGTGGGAGAAGACATTGACATACTTGTACTGATAACAGCCCTGACCCCAAAAGACCAGACGATTTATTTCTTAAAGGCTGCGAAGGGAAACAAGTCCCAGCAAACATTTTCCTCGAGAAGCTTGGATGAACGTCCCTTTATCAGAGACAACATTCTATTTTTCACGCAATTTCCGGGAGCGATACCAATTCTGCTTTCTTCCGAAAAGGGAAAATGTCAATAGGGGAAAATTTATTTAAAAAAGGAACTAAGCAAGATAAAAATGAGCTCGAACTGGCCATTGAAATTTTTTTAAATCCGGACCTTTCACACGATACCGTATTTCGGAACGGACAAACTGTTCTTCTGTCGATGTATAATGCGCCAAAGGGAGTAAAAACTCTCAAAGCTCACAGATTCGAGACCTTCAAGCGATTGGTTCCAAAGCAAAATGCGATCAAACTAGCAAGTTTGCCACCTACCGCTGAAGCTGCAAGGCAACACTTTTATCGGGTATATTTGCAAGTCCAGCAGTGGCTCGCAAACAAACTGTCACCCGAAGATTGGGGATGGATACGTGCAGGGGATGTACTCATACCAGTCCAGACCACAAAAGAACCGGCGCATCCGGAACTGCTGAAGATGAGTTTTTGCCAATGCAAGGCGGACTGAGGGAACAAATGTTCATGTAAGAAAGCTGGGCTAAAATGTTCATCTATCTGTGCTGCATGTTCAAATTATAAAGATAGTTGTAGTGTATTAGGATTAGTATTTAAAATTGGTGCGCATATCATTGCAAAGATCGTGCACCGAGATGTGCGCGCTCATGACAAGGCGCAATCGTATCCTGGATTTTGTAGAGTGTACACGTGTTTTGAGAATAAAGTTTAGTTTTGGAAAAGCCTTTAATTATAAAGTAATCGTAGACATCACAGTGGCGACGAGGAAAAACGGACTTAATTGAAGTAGAAACAGCGCAGTGGTACAGACAAGAAGAAATCGCACGTGCTAAAAATGGCGGAACCAAAAGCGAAGTCGACGATCGGAATGCAGATTGAATTTAATCCAAAATACAGTGAGTGGCCAATTCATAAAAGTCGCATGGAACAGTTTTTCATTGCGAATGGTATAAGTAACGCCGAAATAAAACGGGCTGTGATTTTAAACAGTTTAGCGCAAGACGCGTACAAACTGTTAGTAGATCTACTAATACCCGCAAAACCCGACGAATGTGCGTATGAAGAAATCGTTAAGTGTATGGACGATTTCTACGACGAAAAAAAAGCAATATTCCCGGAGAGATATAAATTTTACGCCGCGCGGAAAGTCCCAACCGAATCGTTGCAAGAATGGGGCGCGCGCGTAAAACATTTATCTTCGGACTGCAAATTCGGGGCCTTTTTGGAGACTGCATTGAGGGACAAGTTTATCTGCGGATTAGAAGAAGGGAGGATCCGGGACAAACTATTCGCCGAAGACGACAACATGACATATAAGAAGGCATTAGCACTATCGCAGACCACGGAAGCAGCACAGCTGGGATATGGAGTCGCAGATACCGGGACCGGACCTGTTAAAACGGAGCCCTTGGTTATTCACCGCCTGGGACAAAGAAAAGGATCCGCAGCGGGAGGAAAATCGTGGGCATCGCAGAAGAGGAGCGCTGGCGGTAGCAGGAACATCGCGCAGTCACCTGGAGCAGCATCACGTGAGGACACTCGATGCGCATGCACAAGATGCGGGCGCAGCAATCACTCATCGGATGGATGCCGGTACAAAAACTATATTTGCAACAGCTGTGGAGTGAAAGGTCACGTGAGTTATGTTTGCAAGAAAAATGTTAATTTTAAATTTCTGAACGCTAGCACATCTGATAGGGAAATATTTAATTAAAAGTCCAAAAATGGAAAACCAATAATGGTTGATGTTTTGATAAATAAACTTCCCGTTCAGATGGAGTTGGATTCTGGAGCTGCAGCGTCGGTTATTTCATTTGATTTAAAAAAAAAAAATTACGACATGTGTGGCCGTTGTCCGCAACAAATTTAGCTTTAACTGATTATACTGGGGGAAAGATTTTACCCATTGGAAAAATTTCAATAAACTTGACCTTTAATAAAAATACACGACCACTAAATATTTATATAATAAAAGGGGGTGGCCCACCACTCCTGGGGCGTGATTTTTTAGATAGTTTCAACATTGGTTTTAAGGAGCTAAATTATTTACAAGGCCAAGCAAGGACTGGCAAAGATTTGGTTAAGAAATTCCATAATGTTTTCTCAAATAAATTAGGCACTTTTAATAAAGCAAAATTGAATTTAAAATTAAAAGAAAATACAACCCCTAAATTTTGTAAACCACGTTCATTGCCATATTCTCTCAAAAGTAAGGTTGATAAAGAGTTAGATAGATTAATTGAGGCCAAGGTGATATCGCCCGTTGAGCATAGTGACTGGGGAACACCAATTGTCCCTATTTTAAAAGATAACAATACGGTACGTATTTGTGGCGACTACAAGGTCACTATAAATCCACACTTATTGGTTGATAGGTACCCCTTACCGCGAATTGAAGATCTATTTGCGAAATTGCAAGGGGGCAACCAATTTTCAAAGTTAGATCTCTCTCATGCATACCAACAAGTGCTATTAGATACCGAGTCGCGGAAACTCACGGCTATTTCAACCCATCGTGGTATTTTTATATATAATAGATTACCATTTGGGGTGAGTCCCGCACCGGCACAATTCCAACGGCTGATGGACGGTTTGTTGGGAAAATTAGAGGGAGTATGCACATTTTTAGATGACATTTTAATAACAGGGGCAACAGAAAAAGAGCATTTAGTAAGATTGGAAGCAGTTCTGAATATTTTACAAAATTCCGGGTTAACGATTAGTAAGGAAAACTGTTCATTTTTCCAGAATTCAGTTAGTTACTTAGGGCATATAATAGACAAAGATGGATTACATAAATCACCTACAATTTTGAAATCCATAGAAAAAATGCCAATACCAAAGAATGTAACACAGTTACGTTCATTTTTGGGTATGGTAAATTATTATCATCGGTTCGTGCCGAATATGCCAAACGTAGTGCATCCCTTATATAAATTAATAAAAAAAGATGTTTCGTGGAATTGGACACAAGAATGTCAAAATTCATTTGATAATATACGTGGAATATTAATGTCAAAAAAATTTCTTGGTCCACTATAATCCAGAACTTAAATTAAATTTAACAGTTGATGCTTCTCAGTTCGGGTTAGGTGCAGTTTTATCGCACGTATTTGAGTCGGGGGCGGAAAGACCAATTGCGTACGCCTCACGCACACTCACAACAGCTGAGAGCAAATATTCCCAAATTGACAAAGAAGCTCTAGCAATTATTTTCGGAATTAAGAAATTCTACCAATATGTGTATGGCCGAAAATTTAATTTAGTTACCGATCATAAGCCGCTTGTTGCAATTTTCGGGGGAGGAAAAGGGATACCGACTATGACTGCAAATCGATTGCAGCGGTATGCAATATTTTTATGTGGATTTGATTTCAATATCGTTTACACTAAGTCCTCGGAAAATAGCGCGGATTGCTTATCGCGGTTACCAATTAAAGAACGGAATGCAATTTCAAGTGAAGAAATTGGAAATTGTTACAACCATTTAAATTACATTAGGGAATCTGAATTCAACATAGATATAAAGTCGATACGAAGCGAGTATAAAAATGATCCAATTTTAAGCAAAATTTTTAATTATGTAATGAATGGATGGCCTACGCAGAATAATGATGAAATTAAACAATTTTATTTAAGAAGAAATGAAATTAATTGTGACAAAGGAATTCTTATGTGGGGTTACAGAGTGATCATTCCACAAAAATTACGCAAAACCATATTAACCGAGTTACATAATACCCATATGGGTATCGTGAAAACAAAATCGTTTGCAAGGTCCTACGTGTGGTGGCCATCCTTAGACCAAGAGATAGAAAAATTGTGCAAAGCATGCACTCAGTGTCAAAAATTTAGACAGACCCCTCATAGAACACCCTTGCAAAATTGGTCAATACCAGGGGGTGTATGGGAGCGGGTACATTTAGACTTTTTAGGTCCTTTTAAGGGATTTAATTTGTTAATCGTCACAGACGCATACTCAAAGTGGTTAGAGGTTTATCCAATGGTTAAAATTACGTCATATGCGACTATTGGAAAGTTAAGGGAGCTTTTTGCAAGATTTGGAATTCCAAAGACTCTTGTTTCGGACAATGGCACTCAGTTTAGTTCAAACGAATTTCAAGAATTTGTAAAAAGAAATCATATTCAATATATAAATACACCTCCTTACCACCCCGCGTCTAATGGTGCTGCTGAAAATAGCGTAAAAACCGTAAAACAATATTTAATTAAAACATTTGTAGGGAATAGTCAATTTGAATTAGATATATTATTAGCAAGGTTTTTATTGCGGTACCGTACTACTGAACATTGCGCTACTGGTGAATCTCCGGCTAGAATCATGTTTGGGAGACCCTTGAGAACCAAACTAGATATACTTAAACCGAATAACAATTATAGGAAAAATAAAGTAGTTGGTACCATTAAAAATAATTTGGTTAAGTCCCAGAGACGCAATGAAAGTAATTTCAAAAGGCGTAGAATTATAAAATTTAGTGTGGGGGATCAAGTATTGTGTAAAGATTATCGCTATCAGAAACCATGCTGGGTTCCAGGAAAAATTGTAAATATATTAGGATCAAATGTGTACCAAGTACAAGCGGGTGATCTTCTATGGAAACGGCACGCAAATCAGTTATTGCGAAGTGATCGTAATGATGATGATGTGATAGTGCGACGTGAAGACAGTGGAAGTGAAGCGGAAAATAAGTGCGCAGAGATAGTTTTAGGTACCGATGTGATAGTTCCAGGCTGCAATAATCAATCGGGCAATGAAAATAATTTACTTTTGTCTAAACAGCCTGAACCTATCATAGAGGACATTACACACGTAAGCCAAGAAGCGCCTGCTCGCCCTCAAAGATTGCGGAAGCCACCCAATCGGCTTCAATATTAAATTGTGTATATAGGTGTAATTTTAGGGGGTGATGATGTAGTGTATTAGGATTAGTATTTAAAATTGGTGCGCATATCATTGCAAAGATCGTGCACCGAGATGTGCGCGCTCATGACAAGGCGCAATCGTATCCTGGATTTTGTAGAGTGTACACGTGTTTTGAGAATAAAGTTTAGTTTTGGAAAAGCCTTTAATTATAAAGTAATCGTAGACATCACAGTAGTGAAGGTATAATGGTATCCGAAGAAGTAGACGAAGAAGGAGAAATACAGGGAGAGGAAGAAATAGAGGAGGAGGAGGAAGGGAGAGAGGGGGAGGAAGAACGAGAGGAAGAAATGGAGCAGGGGGAATTTGATTTGGGGTGGCGATTGACTGATGGATGTTCAATTGTTTGTGAGTTTCTAATTTTGTATGAATTTTTTATAATAAATGTGATTGAAAACAAAATTTTCAATGACTAATGGGAGAATATCTCTAACTCCTGAAATATTATAATTTCTCTTATACAAAACCCTGAGGACTTGAAGCTGTTGTTACCTGGCAAAAAGTGATTTTTGCAAGTTTCGGATCAATTTTTTAGCCCCATCCTCATGTTATAACGCTTAAGATGTACTCAACCAATAAATGTAACCTAAACAATTATTTCCAGGCAAAAATTCACGTGTGCAACCCCAATAATTGTTGAGAAATCGACCATTCCCGGGATTTCTGATTTATAGCCGTAATAATTTCGCAAGTAGGGGAACGTGGCAGCGCCATCTACAATGTGTCTTTACAGTCCAAAACATGAAGCTCAGCGTATTTTCAGATCCCTCGATCGCAAATTTGATAAGAAACTGCCATATTTTCTCAGTACCAAAATTATGGATTTTTTAACCCCCGTTTGTGCATAAAGTATTGATGTTGCGAAAAAAAATGATCGGGACAACTTTTGTAGATAATGAACTGATCTCCATTTTTCCCCTAAACAAAATTTCTCTAATTGACATATTTTTGGAGATATTAGCGAAAAACGAATTTTTCAGGGTCTGCCCCATACCTTTTTGTCCCAAGATATTTTCGAATTTCAAAGTACTAGTCAAGAACTACCAATTACCTGGGCGGTCCGTTGGTGTAGTGGGTACAGGCGAGCGCCTTGTGCCGGTTACACCGCGGCCGTGTGGGTTCGATTCCCAGCCCGGGTGAAAGACTTTTCGGCTTTGAGAAGTATTCGTTCGGGTCCGTGGTTGTTGTATATGTCTTTCATTATTAATTTGTTCATTTATTCATTTAATCTATAGCTTATATATCTATTAAACATTTGATGATGGCTGTTGGTCATAGAACCAAGGCCAGCCGTAACGCCGAAAAAAAAAATTACCCTTAAATGAACATCCTCTGCAAATTCCACAACTTAGTGAGTTTTCCGACCTTTATTTACTGGACTATATTTATACAGAATATCTTAATGTTAATGAACACAATCATGAAATCCTTGAAATTTAATTCTGAGTAATTTTTGATTACTTTCAAGTAATAATATATTTATATAATACTTTTTTTTCGAAATCTCTTTAGTTTTTGAGTAAACTGAGTTTTTAAATTGGAAGTATAATTTTTCCATCTTTCATAATTTTGACGTTTTAAACGTCAATTTCATCCGAATCTACAAAACGCTCGATGTACATTTAAAATATAATTTAAATTGAAAATAAACCATGCAAGCATAAATATAAATGATATCATCAAATCTGAGAAAGTAACATGATGGCCACATCAGCATTTTTTTACTTTCTCCGTTACGAAGTACGAGAAAGTATTGTGATCGTGAAAATTTTTGCAGATTGTTTTTTTACGAAAATGTCCGTTTTGGTGTCCCTAGATGCCATTTCAACAATTTGTGGATTTTTTTTGTGCCTGTGTGTGTGTGGCTGCGTGTCTGTTGTGTGTCTGCGCTGTATCTCAAAAACTAATAGAGAAATTGATATGCAACTTAGAACATAAGTCTTATTTGATAATACGGAGAACTGAAAGGCTTTTGGTAAAATATCGTACACCGACAGTTATTAATTTTTTTTTCATTTTTGGTTTTTAATTATGAAACGATAATAGTTACAGCAAATTGACGTTAATAATAATTGTAGAGAATGTCCAAATGAACAACTTATAAACAATAAAATTTTTCAAAATCTCTTTAGTTTCTGAGTAAACTAAGTTTTTGATTTTGAAGTAAAATTTTCCATCTTTTATAATTTAGACGTTTTAAATGTCAGTTTCATCCGAGTCTACAAAACGCACGATGTAAATTTAAAATATGATTTGAATTGAAAATAAACTATGAAAGCGTAAACATAAATGATACCACCAAGTCGGAGAAAGTAATATGATGACCACATTACCATTTTTTAGTTTCAAGTCATTGGCAATTGCTTTTATATATTTTTTCAAGTCACTAAAATAATTATAAATTTTCAATGTGCGCTGTTTTTGCCCAGAATTATCTCAAAAACTAGGAATGGGGTGTTTGAAGATTTTCATGAATCTTAATCCTGAATTAATTGGATATATTTTTTTGGTTTCTAGAAAAAGGGTGTTCATTTTCATGATTTTAATTCTGAATTAATTTTGATTTTCTTTTTTGAAGTTTGAAGTATGGTACTTGGTTTTGATTTTTTTTTTAGTTTATAAAATAATTACAAATTATTGCTGTGTTTCAATAGATTATCTCAAAATTTTGGTGTTTGTTAGATGTTCATGAAATCTTAGTCCTTAATGAATTTTGAGTGATTATTTTTAAGTTTAAAATCGCCAGCAATTATTATTTTTTTAAGTCAAAATAGTTGCAAACTTTCCATTTACTCTAAGCACACTTGGAATTATCTCAAAATCTAGTGATGAAGGGTTTGTAGATTTGCATGGTATCTTTATCTTGAATAAAGGATTTTGAGTAATTTTCATCAAATTTCAAGTCGATGGCAATTTTTTTAAATATATTTTATGTCTGCAAAATAATTACAAATCTTCAGATTACGCTGTGTTTGCCAGAAATTATCTCAAAATCTAGGAATGGGGTGTTTGCAGGTTTTTATGGGATTTTAATCCTGAATGCATTTGAGTAATTTTTTTTTAGTTTCAAGTCGACGGCAAACATTTTTATATATTTTCAAGTCACTAAAATAATTACAAATTTACGCTGATTTGTCTGAAAATGACCTCAAAAGTTATGGATGGAGTGTTTGCAGATCTTCATAAAATCTGAATCCTGAACGATTACAAAATGAACATAAAATTGTTTGAAACACAAAAAAAAGTTATTCAATAATGAGTTGGTCCACCACTATTTCTTACACACTCCATAACTCGTCTTGTTATTAAGGATATAAAAGGATCTATGTTAGGTTGAGGTATACTGTTCCAAGCATTTTCAACTGCAAGCCTAAGTTCTTGTACATTATTCGGGGGGTGGAGTAAATTGCGAAATTGATTACCTATCCACATCACACACCTGTTCGTTCGGTGACAAATCTGGAGAATGAGCAGGCCATCAAAGTACCCTAACATTATTTTGTAGCACATGTAGCCACGTTGATAACTCCCTTCCTCTGAACCAACACTGAAGTACAGTTGATACGTTATGGCCTACTCGATTTGACATTTCTCTTACTGAAAAACCAGCCTCTCTCATCCCTATGATTCGGCCTCGTTCAAACTCACTTAATTGATGATACCTTGCTCTTACATGACGTCTTGTCATTCTTAATGACAAGTGTACTGTTGTGGTAAGAATTTCGAATGAAAAGTATAATAATAAGAAAAATTTAAAGATTTATTGATGTAGTTCTAATCATATCTTCAATGTCATCATTGGTGAAAAGGGCATAGCCCTATAAGATGATCAAAAGTCCCTCGTCCGAAATTTTGACCGAACTTAGAGCATTCGATTTGGTATCAAAAAAGACTAAGCCTCCTAAATTTTTAGCTCGCTAGAGCGTCTCTAGCGGCCGCTAGCTCAAAAATACTGAACATTCTTGGGATGACGTGAGTTATTTTTATTTAAAATTTTGAATGAAAAGTTACAGTCTCACTTTCTGGGGAGGTATCGAACAAAACCAAATACACCACTGGAGAGTATAGCTGCTTTCGTTCCCTTGAATTGTATCACGCATTATTTTCTTCAAAATAAGTTTGCAACCCTAATTATACCATAAAATCGGAGAAAGTAACTCTGTATTTGCTTTAAATGCCTCAATGGCCTCAATTCTGCCAGTTAATGTTATAACCAAAACAATGATTAGCATTGTTACTTGAATCAGTTTTTAATTCTAATCGCGAAATTTAAAGTCTTGGCATTTACAGACTTAATTACATTCAGACTGGAATAAATTGAAACCCAAGCTATAATACTTATTATCAGTCCCATTTCCTGAAGCGTTCGTTTTGCCCTAATAAATAAAAGCGTATCCGCAATTGATTGATTGTCCAGTATAACTTTAATATATTCCCGATTGGACTCGATATGTCGTGAGAAAAAAATGCACATGAGCCACTTGTACTTCCTACTAGTAACTAGCAGCAGAATCAGTTCCCTTTGTATTGTAAATCTTTAAAATTATCAATGGATGCCTATAATTCCACTCGTACCGTTTCTATTATTATGATATTCCTCGTTGCAGGTAGTTTTGCTAATTGAATCAGAATGAATGTAATGCCGTCGTGCACACATGACATTATTTAAATGATATGTTCGTTGTCCTGATTCTCATAGATGAGCTCGAAAAAATGACGAATAATCACGCACATTATAGACGACGAAAATGATTATGTTTATCTAGGGTTCGCGGTATTGTAACGCAATACGTATTACTATTTGAAATTAGCTGAAATTATTGTCTCGACCATTTTTATTATTACTATATAATGTTTACGTGGGAATCCAGAAAATCACTGACATTAAGGAATTAAACCGATTTGGGGTAAGTGACCATCCGAAATGTTATTAATTCAGATGGTCGACGCACACCGACCGAAAAATATGTTCTTCGTCCTCGCCATAATTTCACCTTTTCAAATGTATCATTAAGTACATATTTATATAATAAAAGAGTAGTCCCGGTGTATGGAAATTAATTTAATTGATTTAGATCGTCAGACGAGCGGTTCCAGAAAATATTGTTATTCGGGCAATCGTGTTTCTGGGGGAAATTACAGGTTGAATCATCACAAAAACGTTTTATTTATTAACTGAGATGATTGTTCAGAAGTCACCGCCGCGTCGGACTTGAATTATCTCTGATTAACTCGTCAGGGGCTTTAATCTCTATTTTAGTTATAGAGTGCTCGTTTATCGATCGATACTCCCTCAATTCTGTCAAAATTTCAAGCAGCTGTCGTAAAAATTCTAGAATGTACAATGCAACTTCTGGAGATTGTGCTTTTTTGGTTTTTAGTGCAGCAATTTCTGCTACTGCAAAGCTCGTAAAATTTATTTTGATAAATTATAAAGACACGTCACTCAAGAATGATCTGTCAAAATTTCAGCATCTGTAGAAAAAATTATGGAATTTACAGGGCTATTTCTGAAAGAAATGCCATTTTGGTAATCAAAACTTATGAATTAAATAAAGACGAAAAGTAGCCTGAATATGTTGATATTAAAATTAGAAAGACAAAATCTTGCTTATGCAACATGAGAAAACGAAAAATATTTCCAATGATTTGAAAAATAAATTAGCTTAGATCCGTAAAAAAGAATTAATTTTAAATATACGATAGAAGCAGTTGCTATATTTGAGGTAAAAACAAAACAACAACAATCCGGGAAAAAGTAAAATTTGTACACGATATAGAAAATTCTAGAATAATTAAGGAATTATCAGTTGTAATATCCCAAGAACATTGATAATACGAATTAATTAAATTTTTTCGGAAAGCACGTTGCTTAATAACAAACCGACGCAGTAGGTGGAAGGTTGTTACTTAAAAGTAACGTGCTTGAGGAAACTTTAATTATGAGTATTTATCAATGTCTGAGTGATATTCGGTTCGAACATTTTTTGCAAGTAAATTATTCAACATTATTTATTAAAATACAATTATTACCAGTTAGGGGCGCACCGTGGCCGAGGGGGTTGGCACCCGCTTTCTGTGCGAGGCGTCGTTAGTTCTCGAGCATCTTCATTGCCGAACCATGAACATGATATTTCGATGTAATGATTACTAACCATATTGAATTATTATTTTGTTTGTTTATTTTGCTTAGCAACGTCATAATAGCGCGACGATAAGCTCCCATAAGGTGATTTCAGTGTAAGTTTATGTTGATTAGTTATTTTTGCACACCTGATTGAGAATTAAGCGATTTAATTGAATGTTTTTTCAGCAAGAAATGTTCTTTAAAAGCTCCTTCAAGAAACAAGTAATTCTTAATTCACCATAATCCATACAAAAACTAAACAACAAAAATCCAAACTTGAACCGAAAAATCGAAAATTGCACTCAACGATTTGAAAATGTGTAAAAAAATAATCAACTAAGGAATTCGTCTTAAAATCATCTCATCATCTATAAAATACAAACCGTTTCTATTTTTCTACAGAAATCATTCCCATTTACCAAGTAAGTGAGTCAAAAGCTCAAGATTAAAAAGATACAATTAATTTCTAACACCAAGAAAACAAATGCAATATCCAAGATAGAATCTAAACAACAATCCAAACTTAAACTGAAAATACGCAAAATGCTTTAAAAAATTCAAAAAAATAATAAAGCCAGAACTTACCTTTAAAAGCACACGATCTATGAAAAAAACATTTATAATTCATTAATTTTCTAATTTTCCATATAATAGATAGAAATCAAACAACAACAATCCAAACTTGAACTGGAAAAACGAAAATTGCACCCAAAGATAAAAAAAAATTCTTAAAAATTAATTAAGTCAGCAATTATCTTTAAATGCTCAAGATATATCATATAACAATCCATTTTTAATTTACTTTAAAAACATTTGCCATATCGGAGGTACAAACAAAACAACAACAATCCAAACTTGAACTGGAAAAACGAAAATTGCACTCGAAGATTTAAAAAAATTCTTAAAAATGAAATAAAGTCAGGAATTATCTTTAAATGCTCAAGATATATCAAATAATAATTCATTTTTAATTTAACTTTAAAACATTTGTCATATCCTAGATAGAAACAAAACAACAACAATCCAAACTTGAACTATAAAAATGAAAATTGCAATCAAAGATTTAAAAAAATTCTTAAAAATAAAATAAAGTCAGGAATTATCTTTAAATGCTCCAGATATATCAAATAATAATCCATTTTTAATTTGACTTTAAAGCATTTGCCATATCCTAGATAGAAACAAAACATCAACAATCCAAACTTGAACTGGAAAAATGAAAATTGCAATCAAAGATTTAAAAAAATTCTTAAAAATGAAATAAAGTCAGGAATTCTCTTTAAATGCTCAAGATATATCAAATAATAATTCGATATAAAGAAAACACTTAACTTTTTTATACCACTTTTATTTTACTATACGTGACTAGTTTCAATTACACGGTAATCATTATCAAACTGAAAAAAGTTAAGTGTTTTCTTTATATCGAAATTGAAAATGTACCACGAAGTGAACGCCTCCAAGATTCAAGAAATAATAATTCATTTTTAATTTAACTTTAAAACATTTGTCATATCCTAGATAGAAACAAAACAACAACAATCCAAACTTGAACTGGAAAAATGAAAATTGCAATCAAAGATTTAAAAAAATTCTTAAAAATGAAATAAAGTCAGGAATTCTCTTTAAATGCTCAATATATATCAAATAATAATTCATTTTTAATTTAACTTTAAAACATTTGTCATATCCTAGATAGAAACAAAACAACAACAATCCAAACTTGAACTGGAAAAACGAAAATTGCACTCGAAGATTTAAAAAAATTCTTAAAAATGAAATAAAGTCAGGAATTATCTTTAAATGCTCAAGATATATCAAATAATAATTAATTTTTAATTTAACTTTAAAACATTTGTCATATCCTAGATAGAAACAAAACAACAACAATCCAAACTTGAACTAGAAAAATGAAAATTGCAATCAAAGATTTAAAAACATTCTTAAAAATGAAATAAAGTCAGGAATTATCTTTAAATGCTCCAGATATATCAAATAATAATCCATTTTTAATTTGACTTTAAAGCATTTGCCATATCCTAGATAGAAACAACAACAATCCAAACTTGAACTAGAAAAATGAAAATTGCAATCAAAGATTTAAAAAAATTCTTAAAAATGAAATAAAGTCAGGAATTATCTTTAAATGCTCAAGATATATCAAATAATAATCCATTTTTAATTTGACTTTAAAGCATTTGCCATATCCTAGATAGAAACAAAACATCAACAATCCAAACTTGAACTGGAAAAATGAAAATTGCAATCAAAGATTTAAAAAAATTCTTAAAAATGAAATAAAGTCAGGAATTCTCTTTAAATGCTCAAGATATATCAAATAATAATTCATTTTTAATTTAACTTTAAAACATTTGTCATATCCTAGATAGAAACAAAACAACAACAATCCAAACTTGAACTAGAAAAATGAAAATTGCAATCAAAGATTTAAACAAATTCTTAAAAATAAAATAAAGTCAGGAATTATCTTTAAATGCTCCAGATATATCAAATAATAATCCATTTTTAATTTGACTTTAAAGCATTTGCCATATCCTAGATAGAAACAAAACAACAACAATCCAAACTTGAACTGGAAAAATGAAAATTGCAATCAAAGATTTAAAAAAATTCTTAAAAATGAAATAAAGTCAGGAATTCTCTTTAAATGCTCCAGATATATCAAATAATAATTCATTTTTAATTTAACTTTAAAACATTTGTCTTAACCTAGATAGAAACAAAACAACAACAATCCAAACTTGAACTAGAAAAATGAAAATTGCAATCAAAGATTTAAAAAAATTCTTAAAAATGAAATAAAGTCAGGATTATCTTTAAATGCTCCAGATATATCAAATAATAATCCATTTTTAATTTGACTTTAAAGCATTTGCCATATCCTAGATAGAAACAAAACAACAACAATCCAAACTTGAACTGGAAAAATGAAAATTGCAATCAAAGATTTAAAAAAATTCTTAAAAATGAAATAAAGTCAGGAATTCTCTTTAAATGCTCAAGATATATCAAATAATAATTCATTTTTAATTTAACTTTAAAACATTTGTCTTAACCTAGATAGAAACAAAACAACAACAATCCAAACTTGAACTAGAAAAATGAAAATTGCAATCAAAGATTTAAAAACATTCTTAAAAATTAAATAAAGTCAGGAATTATCTTTAAATGCTCTAGATATATCAAATAATAATCCATTTTTAATTTGACTTTAAAGCATTTGCCATATCCTAGATAGAAACAAAACATCAACAATCCAAACTTGAACTGGAAAAATGAAAATTGCAATCAAAGATTTAAAAAAATTCTTAAAAATGAAATAAAGTCAGGAATTCTCTTTAAATGCTCAAGATATATCAAATAATAATTCATTTTTAATTTAACTTTAAAACATTTGTCTTAACCTAGATAGAAACAAAACAACAACAATCCAAACTTGAACTAGAAAAATGAAAATTGCAATCAAAGATTTAAAAACATTCTTAAAAATGAAATAAAGTCAGGAATTATCTTTAAATGCTCTAGATATATCAAATAATAATCCATTTTTAATTTGACTTTAAAGCATTTGCCATATCCTAGATAGAAACAAAACATCAACAATCCAAACTTGAACTGGAAAAATGAAAATTGCAATCAAAGATTTAAAAAAATTCTTAAAAATGAAATAAAGTCAGGAATTCTCTTTAAATGCTCAAGATATATCAAATAATAATTCATTTTTAATTTAACTTTAAAACATTTGTCTTAACCTAGATAGAAACAAAACAACAACAATCCAAACTTGAACTAGAAAAATGAAAATTGCAATCAAAGATTTAAAAACATTCTTAAAAATGAAATAAAGTCAGGAATTATCTTTAAATGCTCCAGATATATCAAATAATAATTCATTTTTAATTTAACTTTAAAACATTTGTCATATCCTAGATAGAAACAAAACAACAACAATCCAAACTTGAACTGGAAAAATGAAAATTGCAATCAAAGATTTAAAAAAAATTCTTAAAAATGAAATAAAGTCAGGAATTATCTTTAAATGCTCCAGATATATCAAATAATAATCCATTTTTAATTTGACTTTAAAGCATTTGCCATATCCTAGATAGAAACAAAACAACAACAATCCAAACTTGAACTGAAAAAATGAAAATTGCACTCAAAGATTTAAAAAAATTCTTAAAAATGAATTAAGTCAGAAATTATCTTACCATATCCGAGGTAGAAACAAAACAACAACAATTCAAACTTGAACTGAAAAAATTAAAATTGCACTAAAAGATTTAAAAAAAATTCTTAAAAATGAATTAAGTCAGGAATTATCTTTAAATGCTCAAGATATATCATATAACTATTCATTTTAAATTAACCTTAAAAACATTTGCCATATCCGAGGTAGAAACAAAACAATAACAATCCAAACTTGAACTGGAAAAATGAAAATTGCACACAAAGATTTAAAAAAATTCTTAAAAATGAATTAAGTCAGGTTAAATGCTTAAGATATATTGTATAACAATCCATTTTTCATTTACTTTAAAAATATTTGCCATATCCTAGATAGAAACGAAACAATAACAATCCAAACTTGAACTGAAAAAACGAAAATTGCAATCAAAGATTTAAAAATAAATTCTTAAAAATGCATTAAGGGTACCGTCTACTTTGTTAGATTGAAAACTTTATTTTTTTATTTGGCATTTTTGTGTATAGAATATTGTGTCCAAGCGGCAAGTTGATATTTCAAATGGAAATGCTTATAAACGGCACGTACAAAGCAGCACCACGTGGCGAGGATTTTCCAACGCGTTTTTCTCAGAACAATGTTTTTTTTTTAATTGGTGGAAGTGGCTGCGCGCAGACGGATGCAGCAATCGATCTGAAATTGTTCCCAAATACTCTAAGGACATACCCGCAAGGTTATGCAGTATGAATTTAAAAAATATATATTAATTGATTATATATTGGAAAAAAACGAGCCGCAAAAAATTAAAAAAAATAACTTTTTTTCTAAACAAGCGTCATTTTGTTGTTTTTCCGAATTTTAAAATTCCATGCTACATAACACTGGAAAATGTAACAAACCACATTATGTCGTTTTTTGATTTCACACAATTTTTGTGGACCGAGGAACTTCCACCAATGAGGCATGCCCGTGTTACATCCTAACTTCGGCGATGTGACACCATAATTAATTTGTATATAAAACTATCAAAAAAATCACAATTTGTACTTAAAGATATCAAAAAAATCACAATTTGTACTTAAAGGCTTACTATATTTCTGGGGAAAACATTCAAGTTAAAAACTTTATTAGTCGTCTCAAAAAAAAAAAAACCGAAAATCACCTTTTTTCAGGCCTGCAAAGTAGACTGTACCCTTAAGTCAAGAAATATCTTTAAACGCTTAAGATATATTGAGGTAAAGCGCTAGTAGATGGCCACTTAAGGTGGTTTCGGATGGTTTTTGAGGGCTGGCTAATAAGTTATTTCTTCATTTTTGACCGAAGTAGGATTTTATGGTTGGCTTGTCAATCTTAAATAACATACGGAATGTATGGTAGGTCCAGCTTTTGGTAGTCAAGGAAAAAATTTAAGGAAATAACTTGATGTTTTTGACTCAGTAGTTGGTCACTAGAAAATCATCAAAATTTAGTAAATGGCTATTTTTCGAACCAGTAATTGGCCACCTATATTTAAGGCATTCTTTTACCAACATATTCTTTTTTCATACTATTCATAAGTGAGAGATAAAAGGGGAGACAATAAAAGATTTTATGTATCAAAAGCCATTTTATTCAAGTAAAAAAGCCAATTCAGGAACACAGAATAAATTTCGGGTCTTGATAGTCCTCTTTGGTTCTTCTATTTCAGCCAACACTGATTCCCAAGGGTAATCTAAAACATCAGTGCGATTAGGCCATTTCCATAGCCCTCCTATCGGCTGCATGGTAGAAATGGAAGCTGTAGCTTCCGAAGCGTTGACAATCACACGAGGATAGTATTTGTCATCGTAATTTGCAATCACAAATTCACCATTGAACTTTCCGGGGGTTTCCAGGTCATACTGGTAGGTTCTTCTTCATCCATGACGCTTTCTCCTGAGGAAACTATTGCACTTGAATCAGAACTAGAAGAGAAACTTATTTTCTTCCTTGCCCTCTTAACTTTCACAGTTTTCTTTTGCTGAGTCTTCTCCGTTTCAATTCTTCTTTTTCGATTTTCTTTCGCTCCCTTTCTCTCATTCTTTCGAAATTCAACTGTTCGAGTTCTTCTTTCCGTTGTATTTTATTTTTTAGGTATTCCTTGTAGTGCTTTCCTGATACAACAGCCGGTAGTTTTTCTTTCAAGCTTTTATTTTTTGGCGTATCCTTTTCTACAGTCTGGCAAAAAATGGACTAGGAACATTATTAACTGCTGCCTGGCTCGGGCCAGCAATTGCTGACTGTGGTTGGCTGTCGTCAGGGACATTCACTACTGGCTGAGGTTGGCTGTCAACATGGGAACCCTCTCCTGGCTGAGGTTGGCCTTCGGCAGTGTCATAGACTGGTGGCTGTGGTTGGCTGTTTGCAGGGGCATCCACATGTGGTTGTCGTTGACTGTCGCCAGGGGCATCTGGTTGAGATAGGTTATCTGCAAATTCGGTGACTGTTAATTCAGAAGAGGTAACTCGAGGGATTTCACTTGACATTCCTTCAATATTCCACATATCATCTCCAAAACGACTGCGGTTAAATGATGACAACGCTAGCAAGCTGTCTTCTCCCTCTCTTTGATAGATTTCATGTTGCGTGGTCGTTCTTTTGCACAACCCAAAGAGTGAAAAATCAGAAAAATTTCCTGACCATGGCCCAATTGTAGATTCGAAAGCCTTGATGGTTTCAGAATTAACGTTTTCTTTTATAAATTGCAACCCTCTCTTCAGGTATAGGATGTGCTAGTCTTGTCGTTGACATTATTATTAGATTCGGAATTTGATATGGATACAGCCTGCGGGTTCCACACTTGCGGAAACCATTAATCAAAATAGTTTTTTTTATTGTTGCATCGAAAACTTCATGCAACAGTTTTGCAAAGTCTTTTTTCTTTAACAATGGGGCTTCATCCCTTACAATTTGTTCAATCCTCCACTTGTGCACCCTCTTTTTCCAAGCCTCTTTAAGGGACTTAAAAACAGCCACATCCATGGGTTGTATTAGGTGAGTAGCATTTGGACACAGAGCTACCAGCACTATCTTATTCTTTTCACAAAACGTACTCGTCTGTAATGATAAGTGCGACACATGGCCATCAATAAAAAGTATTACAGGAAAAACTATTTGTTGTAAAACTAGCCACGGATGGAGCACATCGGGAATGAATTCAAAAAATGACTCACAGGTCATCCATCCTGAGTCCGTTTTTTCTATAACCCAATCTTGTGGGAAGTTATCCGCTATATTGGACGGGATGCACTTATAACTGTACAAAATGGTCGAGGGTGCAGCACTACCTGTAACGAGGACCGTCAAACATTATTTTTCGTCCGGATTTACTTGCGAGTAGACATTTTTCGCCCCTTTTTTTGCAAGAACTTTGGGCCCCTTCGGAGCTAAAAAGAAAGCCGTCTCGTCGCTATTGAAAACTCGGGAAGGGTCATTTAATACATCAGCACAATCCATCTCAACAAGTTCCTTATAAACTCGATCATTCCACTCCTGAAGAATATCTTCAGTTATGGCGGCCCTAGTCAATGTAAGGTTCTGAGAAATTCGCGTTGTTATGGTGGGGTTTCTTCGCATAAACAATTTCACAAAGGTTTTGCCAGGTTTTCCATCTTTAAAGAAAGGGCATGCTCTCTTTATTTCTTTAAGATAAGTTTCTACGCTTACAATAAGTTGTTCCTCTGTCACAGGAAATCCAGATTTTGACATCTTAATCCAGTTGCAAATTCTTTCTTCTTCCTTAGTGAGCACAGGTGAAGGACCCATTTTCCTTCCATAGGATATTTTCCATCCAACTTGTTTTTTAATCTCTGTCTGGGAACACCAAATATTTCGGCTGCTTTCCTAACAGATATCTTCCTCCAACTTACGGCATTTACAGCACTCATCATTGCTTCCTCTGTGTACGAGAGAAAATTTCCCTTCTTCCCCGGCATCTAAAATGAAAGACACAAGTAACATCAATATGGGCCCATTTTGTACAAACAACTATAACTTGGTCCACTACTAAAAACATGAATTGAATGGTTTTGGACAAAAGGGATGGGTAGTAAAATATTTAGTAGTTGCTATCCCGGCCATTTACTAATTTTCTTGAAACATAGATGCTAGTGGTTGGCCACCTCCCACACAGCCCAAACTAATCAACATTTTACTATTTTGAATTGTCAATTACCTCTACAAATATTCATTAAAACATAAAAACACATACATTCACTTACCCTGAAGAGCTTAACACAAATATATGTTAATACAACAACTTGTTTCCTTATCAAAATCACTAAGAAATATAACGAAAATTGCACAACATGAACACCTTCAGAAACAATTGTCAGCCATGATGGTTGTTTATATCCGACGCATGCGCAAATGATACTTATTTATCCCCAGATGGCAGCAATGTCCTATAGCCTTCAAATAATTTAAAAATACGCAACTCTTATTAATTAAAATTTTTTGTTAAATGGCCAATTACTGGTGCATGGCCATCTACTGGCGCTTTACCTTATATAACAATCCATTTTTAATTTACTTTAAAAACATTTACCATATACGAGGCAGAAAGAAAACAACAACAATCCAAACTTGAACTGAAAAACCGAAAATTGCACTCAAAGATTAAAAAAAATTTAAACATGGATTAAGTCAGGAATTATCTTTAAATGCTCAAGATATATCATATAACAATCCATTTGTATAGGCGCTGACAGGAAAACGGTAATACTTGTAAATTATTTGATTAATGTCAAAACTGACATAAGTTGGCACAAATTATAAAAAATTAAAAAAAATGATGAACATTAAATATTGTTTCGTAGTGTTGATAGATTATTCCACCCAATTAAGGAAATTTGTGCAATATTTAGACAATAGATGTCGTCGTAATGGTGTATCTATCTTAAATCACAAATAGGTCTTCGTAGATTACCTGTTTTTGTTTTCAACAAAAAAAAATATGAAAACGCTCTGTAAAATAGCAAAACATGCTTTAATAAAGACTTCACGTTGTTGATGACTTCCTTAAAAGTAAACGTGGTTTTAATTAAATCCACTTTGCATTCGTACGGATTGTGAATAATTTCCCAACGAAATTGCCGAGTAGTGAAGAAGTAATTGATGTTTTCTATTTGTAAATAAGGAGCGAGTAAATAGTGTTCCCATTACTGTAATTGGCATTTCATGGTTTGGTGTGCTGAATGTGGGATTTATAGTTTTTTTCGTTCGGTTGGCAGCGCCACGAAGTTGCCATTACTCCTTCAATAATTTTACACATTTCCATCAAGTGGGAAATTTTGTTAAGTTATCGATTTGTCGGAAATGGTGCACGACTGGAATGGAATGTAATGGTCGGTAGCCACGAATAAAAGTGGTTGATAATCTAAAGTGGCCAAATTATGTTCAGCATATCGCGATACAAGATTTCTACCCCATTTTTTATATTTCTATCATTAACGTCTTACCTGCCAAGTTTTTTAAGCATCTCTAATTGGGAATTTTAAATGTTCTTTATTTAATTATTAGAAATTTTCGTAACCAATAATTAGGTTATGAATGAAAATAATTAAAACCAATAGAAAAATGTGCCTTTCCTTTAAAATCTGTGTGGTTTCTGAAAATAGCCAGATTTGAGTTTATGAAATTTTTGTTTTCCGAATAATAAAACCACGGGTATGAAGCCGAGATACGAATATCGGCAACACGAAAAAGGTGGGCCACCCTAGGACAGTGGGGCGAGGGAGAATTTCAAATTTGCCGCTTTTTAAAGATGGTTCCCTCGATGTTGCCAGATTTATCAAAGATCTTATTATGGGGATTACCGTTTTTAATAATCCTAAAATTTCACTACAAAGTAATAATTTTAACAATTATGTTTTAAACATAATTAGACTCATTATCGCTTATATTTGTAATAATAACTTGTGAAAGCATAATATTACTGTTTATTAAATATAATCATGTGCATTATATATTTCATACTTCGATGTATATGCGGCAACGTCTAAAGAAGTCTCACCATTTTTATTAACTAACCTCAATAGTGCTGTGAGTGCTAGTAATTCATGTTTGAAGGTAAGTTATTATATATTCTATCTTATAAACTAGTCACTTGCATTTATTAATAAAAAACGAAAATGTTCTAAAATCCCTGATGTTATGGTATACAACGGCACGTCTTTATCCGATACGAAGGATATAGTTTCAACGTTTGCAAAGCACTTTTCGAATAGTTATGGATGTGTCCCAAATTCCAACAACATATCTCAAGATTATGCACATATGGGCGACTTTTACATTTCCGAGGAATTGGTACTGAAAAGTATGAAGCGGATTAAGGGTAATCTTACAATGGGGATGGACCAAATTCCCGGATTTTTAATAAAGGACTGTGCGAGTGTGTTGTGCGGACCGATTGCGCGAATTTTTAACATTATACTTAAAGGCGGCGTATTTCCTGATTGTTGGAAACTTGTTCGTATTGTTCCTGTTTTTAAATCGGGAAATAGATGTGATATCTTAAATTACAGGCCAATTTCACTTCTTAGTAACTTTTCTAAAGTATTTGAGAGTATCCTCTCTGATGAAATTTATGGTCGGGTATCGCATGATTTCTCTACTAATCAGCATGGTTTCATTAAAAAGAGGAGCACTACGACCAATTTAATTAATATAACTCACAAAATAGCTTCGGAATTAGATCAACAAAACCAGATAGATGTTATCTACACTGACATATCAAAAGCATTTGATTGCATGCCTCATAATATTATTATAGATTACCTAAATAAATATAACATCAATGGCAATATAATTTCTGTCATAAAATCTTATTTATTTAATCGACAACAAATTGTTGAAGTGGATGGCTGTCAATCTTTGCCCTATCTTGCGTCAAGTGGTGTACCCCAAGGGTCTAACCTTGGGCCCTTACTTTTCACCATCTTTATTAATACCGTTAAAGAAATTCTTGATTGTGAGTTCTTAATGTATGCGGACGACATTAAACTGTATAAAACAATTTCTTCATTAGCTGATTGTATCCATCTACAAAATAATATTAATAGATTATATTTATGGTGTCAACAACATGGTCTTAAGATCAATACTAAAAAATGTAATGTACTATCCTTTAATCGCAAGTTAAATCCTGTAGTGTTTGATTACACAATCAATAGTATAACAGTTAGTAGGGTCTCAGAAATAACTGATCTGGGTGTTATTTTTGATCAACAACTAACTTTTGTACCTCATTTAAATAATACTGTTCAATCGTCATTGAAAATGCTGGGTTTTATTATACGTAGTTGCAAGAAATTTAAGAATGTTCAAACTATAATTACTTTGTTTAATTCTTTTATTCTCAGTAAACTTAACTATTGTGCACCTGTCTGGAGTCCAAGTTACGCAGTACATATTAATACTCTTGAGAGAGTTCAGAAAAAATTTCTTAAATATTTATATTATTTTAAGTATGGGTTATATCCACCATACTCTGTTAATTATGATATGCTACTTAGTGAATTTTCAATGCCTTCTATGTTACAACGGCACAGATATATTTTCACCTTAACGCTATATAAACATATCCATTATTACGTCGACAATTCATTTTTTCTCAATCTTCTACTTTTTAACGTTCCAAAATTTTTTACACGCCACTCATTAACTTTTTATTACAATAAACCTTTACACACTTTACATTTTTCCAAATCTCCGTTATATCATATGTTAAATATTTATCACAGTTTGCAATGTTTTGTTGACATATTTTGTACGAATTTTCCCGCGTTTTCCATAGATTTAAAAAACGCTATAAATTTATATTGTTGAATCGCAGTTTTATTTTTTGTTTGTTTTACTTTATGTATGTGCTTATATATGTATGTATGTATGTTTATATATATATATATATATATGCATATGTTTCAATTCTGTTTATTTAAATGTAATAATGTTTATTTTACTATATTTTGTTCTACTGTGTAAGAAATGCTAATAACTATTTTTTTTTTGTAGAATAGTATACTATAATATTGCTTATTATTATCATAGATTGTATTATGTATTTAATTTTAATGTTTCCCTGTAATTGGATGTTTTCCGTTGGGATATAAATAAATAAATAAATAAATAATAATGGAGACATCAAATGGCCGTATTAAATATTCTTGTAAATATCCAGAATGTCAAAATTCTTTCTTTACGGATATAACTAATGTTGACTACAGAAATAAACATTTCTATAAATTTCCCAAAAATTAAGGATATCTTAAAACATGGAAAACCATTTGTGATATTGAAGAGACCGTTTATTGTTTAAATTTTCATTCATGTGAAGATAATTTTATTCATAAACATTTTGTTAACCATTTCTGCAAAAATTTAAATTGCAATGCTGTTCCGACACCAAGAAGTAAGACAATATAACTACACTAATTTAATTTTTTAACTATTTTAATGTCATGAATCCTGGATACGAGCAAACAACTGACCTGTTACGACGTCTGAAAGAAATATCCTAAGAAGAACGAAGAGACCTGATGGAACATTGCACCTGGACAAGACCCTAATACCCGATTGTTGTGATATTTTTATATTTGATATTTTTTATAATTTTGTTAATAATAATGTCCCAAATAACTTGAATATTTCGAAAAAAATGCATCTTAACAAAAAATGTGCCGAATCAAAACCTTCATAGTTTTGTGGGGGACATCGGATTCTGACAAAATGCCCCCCCCCCCACACACCAAGGGAGGGCTGGAAAGGGGGTCAACTTAAAAATCTTAAATGGGAACCCCTATTTTTTATTGCAGATTCGGAAAGAGCGTAAAAAAGTATGTTGGTTTTATTCGGAAACTTTTTTGTACACGCAACAGGTGGCGCTGTAATCGTAAAAATATGAGTTTGCTAGAAAAAATTAACTAATGAATATTTTGTGAATAACTGGATAAAAAATGTTTGTTGTTTCAATAAATACATAAAATTGTAGAAATAATAATCCTCAACACTCAGGGGGTACAGAATAAAACACACTTTTTATAAACTGACTATGGATGAATCAATTTTATCAAAAATTAATATTTGACGTTTAGAGATTAATTTTATTTTGAATTACGTTTTTCAAAAAGTTTACTATGTTGCAAAAGTTTTCAAAGATCGGCTAAAATAAACAGTGAATGGGGAGTAAGATAGTTTAAAAATAAAAATGTCGATTTTTTTATTTGTTTTCAAATGTTGAAAAATCGATTTTTCCATCTGTTTTGAAGTTTGCATGCCGTCGACATTAGCGTTACCCAATGTGCACCACAAGGAGGTTGCGCGATGGGACTTTGCACTCAAATACAATATTTTGTGATACTAAATCGACTGCCACTGACGGTGTACCGATACGTACTGAAATATTTTTTCTAGCAAAGTCATATTTTTACGATTACAGCGCTACCTGTTGGGTGTACAAAAAAAGTTTCCGAATAAAACCTTTTTTACGCTCTTTCCGAATCTGCAATAAAAAATAGGGGTTCCCATTTAAGATTTTTAAGTTGACGCCCTTTCCAGCTCCCTCTTGGTATGTGGGGGGTCCATTTTGTCAGAATCCGATGTCCCCCCCAAAACTATGAAGGTTTTGATTCGGCACATTTTTTGTTAAGATGCATTTTTTTCGAGATATTCAAGAACGTACTGTTATTTGGGACACCCGTATAATTATTCTGTTAAATATATTTTTTCTATGTAGGCCTATTTTTATTTTTATATTGTGAAATCCAAAATTTTTTTTAACCAAAACCAGAAACTTTATTTATGTACTATCTAAAAGTATAATCAATTATGTGCTCAAAAACATAATTGATTATATTTTTAGTGTTATTAAATTGAAATATATCGTTTAGACGAGTATAACATTTTTAAATTTTGGAAAATCGTAGTAATTTGCCACCCCGACACCAGGCGGCGCCAAAAATCGTGTTTCCGAAATTTATTTCCGAAGGTATGTGTTCTGTGAATAAAACTAACTCATGAGCAAAAAACATATTTCAAGGGGCTTTTTTAAATGTTTTCTTTTGAGATTTCATGGTGAAGCAAAAATTAAGAAACTACACTTAAATTATTAAGAATAGATACTATTATAACTAAATTTAAAAACAGTTTAGAGTTTGAATGTTTAAAACTAGTTTAGCCTTATCGCGAAAATCTCAAAATTATTTTTTTAGTTTTTCAAATATTATAAAGAGCTGCACCATAATTATATGGTAATATACAAATTCAAATTTTATTTAATTTCATTAGAATAGTTACCTATTCTATGAAAAGTACACTATATCGCAAAATAGGGGGGATTTGGTCCGAAAATACTATTATTTTACCATATCTCTGCCATGGGGAGTCAAAATTAAAAGTACATGTAGTTATGAATATTTTTTAGTCTTTATTATTTCGTTGCTATGGCAACAAACATTTTTTTTCAAATAACCAAACAATAATTAATCTTAGGAAAACCAAGATACACATCTTAGCACTATGGGGGTCATTGGTGACCAACAGCAAAATAAAGGCGTCATAAAATTAGCGTGGCATGCAATGTGTTAAACTAATAAAATTAAAACTGAGAATGGAAATTTGCTAATAGAACGGTAAATCTATTAAACTAATTCAAGTATAAATACAATATGCAAGGCTGTGAATTATAGTGAAAGTTTTAAAATAATTTTATATCGTTAATATTTTTCTTTTGTAACAATGAATGAATTTTGGATTTGAATGAGTGGTGGTTGGGACGGGCATCTTTCGAATGATTGCATATCAACTAGGGGTTCGAGGTGTAAAACAACAAATGAAATACCGAAATATTTTCTTTTTATTTGTGTTCATAAATTTACTTCATTTATTAATAACCCTCGAAGGTGACTAACTGGTTGGATTGTGGATAGGGCTCAGCCACTGACTTTCGTTTCAGTGTAAGGATGAGTGATGGCTACGATATGACTAATGTTAATAATGTTACGAGTGAATGAATTCAAAAATATAATCAAAAAGATTTTATTAAAAACATATTTACCTGTGTGATATACTATGAAACTTACAAAGATTTAGTAACTTTTTTTTTGTCTGAAAAATCTCAAAACATGGTGCGACACAACGAAACATTGCATGGTTCACAAATGTAACTAGATTCCTTCCTCTTAGTTTTTTTAGGCACAGAATAATAATAATAATAATAATAAACTTTATTTACGGTAACCACCTTTGTATACATAAAATACAAAATATATAATAACAAAATAAAGTATATGAAACATTTCAACTGAGTGAGTACATCCATCATAAAGAAACAACATATGGTACAGATCAAAATTGACATAAAAGTTACGTAATGCTGATGTTATCTACGTCTTGTTGGGTTCAGTTTTGATTTGAAGCTGGAAGAAATGTTGGAAAATGTTTAACAGATGGGTGAAGTGGTGAATTGGCAGCTTTTGGACCCCTGCCAGATCATTGGCATTATTGGGACACATGCTATTTATAAAGTAAATGGCTTTTTAAGTTTTTTTGAAAGTTTGCCATTGGACTATTTTTGAGTCAGATGTTTATAACGTAGATAATCGTTCAAAACTGCTACATCAAATAAATGGCAAAATGTCTTCTTGCACCATTTGATTGTCTTCCTCGCTGTTTCGATTTAACTCAGCCACTCCTGTTTGTTAATGTGTAATAAATGAGAGTTTCGTAGTTGTTTAAAAAAGGACCGAACAATTTTGTATATTTTGTTTCCTCGACCAATGAATTTGGTAATAGAAACTCTCGGGCGGGTTTAACCATTTGGAGAGTGGGATAGGGCCCACCCACCATCTTTAATTTCCACTTTAACTTAACCCAGCGACCCTCTCCTATGATTTGACGATGAAATTTCTTTAGCCAAACAGTGTTTTTTTGGTTAGGTTAACGTGGAAATTTAGGGTGGTGGGTGGTCCCTATCCTATTCTCCAATTCTTGGAACACAAACGAGGGTTTTACAATTGTTAATTAATTGATAATAGAAGTACCAAACTATTCATTGTTGCTTCGACAAAAAAAAATATTTGTAGAAACTCTGGGGCATGTTTAACGGGTTGGAGAGTGGGATGGGCCCACCCACCACCTTTCGTTTTTACTTTAATTTAATCCGAAAACCCTCTTTATTGGGGATTTTGCAACTTTTAAAACTTCAAATTGATAAGAATATAATCAAACTGTTTAAAGAAACTCTGGAGTGTGTTTGACAGATCGGAAAGTGGTATGCCGCAGCGAAGACTTGATCCGACGTTGATCTGTAATTTTATTATTGTTTGCAAGCGGGTACAAAGTACATTTTGGTGCTTTTGAAAAGTAAAACTCAAACGCATTTGAATTATACTTGAAGCACTTGTAACCGAGCACAAAATTCTTGCACATAGTAGTGAATTATGAGATCAGCTATAGAGCATATCGGCCAATTAACAGAGGAAGTGCGAAAAGCTAGCAACAAACATTGCAAACGGATAAAACAACACCAGAAAGTTTTGCAGAAAGCTAATGATGGAAGATTTGGTGCATTTGCTAATTTGGTAAATCGCTTGATTTTGCTGATATTATAAATTCGCCAGGAAGAAATCTAGAAAACGGATATAGAATTGTTAATACCTGCTTGTAGACTTTTCCATGTAATGTTTTTACTTTCTCCGTTACGAAGTACGAGAAAGTATTGTGATCGTGATTTTTTTTTCAAAAATTTTTTTTACGGAAATATCCGTTTTGGGGTCTCTAGATGCCATTTCAACAATTTCTGGAAAAAAAATTGTGTGTGTGTGTGTCTCAGTGTGTGTGTATGTGTGTGTCTCTCTCTCTGTGTGTGTGTGTGTGTCTGTCTGTGCGCGCTATATCTCAAAAACTAACAGAGCAATTAAAATGAAACTTTGAACATCCGTCTTATTTGATAATCTGAAGAACTGAAAAGCTTTTGGTAAAATTTCGTACACCGGAAGTGGGCGTTTACCTTAACTGTTTTTTGTTTTTTGCCAATATTTTCTTAAATATGAAAAATATCAGAAAAACATTTAAACAAACTTTAAAGAAAACAAAGAAATAAACATCTTTTGCTTGAAAACATTTTTCATGTAATCATTTTTATTCGAGAAAAAGAAATTATTTTTTTTTTAATTTTTGGTTTATAATTATAAAACTATAATAGTTACAGCAAATTTATATTAATAGTAATTGTAGAGAATGCTAAAATGAACAATTTATAAAAAATAAGTTTTTTTCTAAATCCCTTTAGTTTTTGAGTAAACTGAGTTTTTCAATTTGCAGTATAATTTTCCCATCTCTTATAATTTTGACGTTTTAAACGTCAGTTTCATCCGACTTTACGCAACGCTCGATGTACATTTAGAATATGATTTAAATAGAAAATAAACCATGAAAGCGTAAATATAAATGATACCATCAAGTCGCAGAAAGTAACATGATGGCCACATCACCATTTTTTTGTCAGTCAGGTCATTGCGAAGAGTCGAGTGAGTCGACTCTTGAAGAGACTCATGACTAGAAGAGCCAAATAAAAAAATGGTGATGTGGCCATCATGTTACTTTCTCCGACTTGATGGTATCATTTATATTTACGCTTTCATGGTTTATTTTCAATTTGAATCATATTTTAAATGTACATCGAGCGTTATGTAAACTCGGAGGAAACTGACGTTTAAAACGTCAAAATTATGAAAGATGGAAAAATCATACTTCAAATATAAAAACTTAATTTATTCAAAAACTAAAGGGATTTCGAAAAAAACTTATTCTTTGTAAGTTGTTCATTTTAGCATTCTCTACAATTATTATTAACATACATTTGCTGTAACTATTATTTTTTTTATAATTATAAACCAAAAATTAAAAAAATAATAACAAATTTTTTCTCAAATAAAAATGATTTTATGAAAAATGTTTTCAAGCAAAAGATGTTCATTTCTTTGTTGTCTTCAAAGTTTGTCTAAATGTTTTTGTGATATTTTTCATATTTAAGAAAATATTGGCAAAAAACAAAAAAATTGTTGAGGTAAACGCCCACTTCTGGTGTACGAAATTTTACCAAAAGCTTTTCAGTTCTTCAGATTATCAAATAAGACGGATGTTCAAAGTTTCATATCAATTGCTCTATTAGTTTTTGAGATATAGCGCGCACAGACAGACACACACACACACACAGACACAAAAAAAAAATCCAGAAATTGTTGAAATGGCATCTAGGGACCCCAAAACGGATATTTACGTAAAAAAAAATTTTGGAAAAAAAATCACGATCACAATACTTTCTCATACTTCGTAACGGAGAAAGTAAAAATTGAATTTCATTTAAAAATATTACCGATGACGTACCAAACGCTATTGATATTTTGGCGCAATAATGAACAAAAAATTATGAATTTTGTGCGGAAGTTAATCACCATTCTGTATATATCAATGTAAGGTTTTGAAAGTACAATATTTAACCCAAGCATTTTTATATAATAATAATGCTTGTATTTACGCCGCTACAGACGAAAATATGTTGCCGCCCTAACCGAAATAAATATTTGCGAAATTATTTTAGACATGTAATTTTCGTTTTCAAATTTATTAAGAAATGTGACCATCCTATAACTTTCTTCGATTTGATGGAATGAAATGAAAAATTTTATGTTTATCGATTTTTTTTTTTCAGAATTGGTGGTGGTGTTTCGAAAAATATTTCTTGTTGGCCAATATGAAAATAATCGATGCAATCCGCCTGAAAACGAAATGTCATCACTTTGAACTTGAATTCGAGAGTTTCTAAAAATATTTTATTTAAATTACCTTCAAATTTTTCAAATGCACTCAGAAATTACATATTTTTGACATCACAAAAAATAATTGACGAACCTTGATTGGCTACAAATTGGCAGCACTCTGAACTTGAATTTGAGTGAGTGAAATGTGCATCTCGTGATTAAAAAAATTCTAAAAATATCATTCTACACGGAATTATCTTCCAATTTTTCAAATGCGCTCAGAAATGATATATAACTTACATACCAAAAGATAGTTGACGCACCTTGCTCGTTAACAATATGCTGGCACTCTGAACTGGAAATTGAGTGATTGAAATGTGCACCACCTGATTAAAAAATTCTAAAAAAATTATCGCCCGCGAAATTTGCTTCAAAATTTCCAAATATGCTTAGAAATAACATATTTTTAATACATCAAAAGACAATTAACGCACTTCGCTTGTAAACAAAATTGCAGCACTCTGAACTCAAATTTGAGTGAGTGAAATGTGCATCATCTGATTAAAAGAATTCTAGCAAAATTATCGCCACAGGAATTTGGTTAAAAATTTCAAAATTTGCTTGGAAATATTATATTTTTGACATAGCAAAAGATAGTGGACGCACCTTGCTTGTAAACAAAATTACAGCACTCTGGATTTGAATCTGAGTAAGATTTTGTGTAAATGAACAATTATTTAAGGCGATATAAAATAAATGTTCTTAATAAATAAAATAATATAAATCAATGCTAATGAGCATAATATAATATAATGAAGATTATTAATTATAATTTATGTTTAAAAAAAAAACCGGTTTAATTAATGCACAATTGAGCGCGTTGTTTAACATTATTTATTTCGCTATAAACACTTCTTCTGGGAATCGTTTTAAAGGCATTCATAATCCTTTCTCTGAGCTGTTCAATATTCTTACGAGTATAACAATAAAGTATATTTTTAACAAAACGCCAAAAAGAAAAAATTAAAGACGTTCAAATCGGGCCTATTAGATTTCCGTCATAAATTCCCAAACATTTATTCCAAAAAGGATAATGTTTATTACTGCGATGAAATACGCCACTGTTTGTGAATTTGCATTCATCTGTTCAAATAATGTTTTTGAAAAAAATATCATCTTCATTGCACTTTTGTAGGAACCAATTACAAAATGCGTCTTAAATTGTCACCAGGTGCAAGTGTATGGCCCAAATGAATTTTATGTTGTTTTCAATAGAATTTATTTCAAATTCTCCGTACTTGCGTTGGCGGCAAACTTAATTCAGCTGCTACTTCGCATTTTGATTTGCGTGATATATGTTTTGTAAGTAAACGTAAAATTAATGAATTAAGACACATTTATTATTACCATTTTCAAAATATGATTGGGATCTTCTTGAGTAATTTTATTATCGTATGGTGTGCGAAAATTTTTTCAATTATTTCTAATTCCATGGCAGGGATGATTTTTGGTAAGCTCTACATAGATTGCCAATAAAAGTGTTTTAAACGATTATATGTTTACTGATGATATTAAATGTATGTCGTGGTATATTGTTGTCATCACAATAAATTGAGCATTCAGATGCGATAAAAAATAAATAAGGCTTCCATAAGAGATAAGAAAGTTGATGATGCTTCAAAAGAAACGAAACATGTTACAAAAAAAATCTTATGCCATCTATTAGACAATAAAAAAGTGCTATAAGAACGTCTTTTTCGTTTTTAAATACCACCTCAAATAACGATGATATAAAGAAAAAAAAGTTTTTTTTTCAGTGCTTTTAACATAACTCGAAAACAAAATATTTGAATTTTTTTTCAGCGGATTATTAATAAGCATAAAATTCTACAAAAGTGCCGAATTGAAACATATTATCTATCTCTTCTAATAAGCGAGATCCCTATGGTGAGCTTCGAATTTAAAACACCCTGTATATTGGGATTGGGTTGGTCCTTTTTCAATGAAAAGCTCCAATGACCGTAGTTGTCGATGCGCGTTCAACCCTAAATTCATTAAATTAAAACTTAAAAGTTTGGTAATTGTAATTGTACAGGTACTTAGTTACTAATATTTATTACAGTTTATTTATTTGATGTTTATTTAACAAGGAATTATTCCATATTCGAAACTATTTTTTCAAAGCATGCTCTGTTGTAGTTATTATATGTAATCATAGATGGCGCCGGTGGTATTAAATCTAAATAAAACCACTTAGAATTTCAAATTATAACTCAAATTTCATCGGAAGTTTAACCTAAGGTTCCTGTACATAGATGGAAAATTTAGAAAAAAAAATCGAACCAATACGATTACGATTATATTCAATTTATTATAAGAATGATCCGAAACCAAAATATTAATCAAATTCAAATATTATGAATTTCTGAAGAGGATCATCCATTTTATTATGATGTGTTGATGAGGATTAATAAAATCGAAATTTTATCAATTGAAACAACAATGTAATCAAAGAAAATTAGTAAATTTCTACGCATGAGTCGTTCGCTTTTCAATTCCTCACTGTTCCTGTTTAAATATTTCAAAATCAATCAAACAATTTACTAATACCTTAATTAAATCAGAATTTCACAATAAAAATATACTCAATCGTACTGAAGCTAAGGAATGGTGCTGCTGCCGCACGGGTTTTGCCCCTGCACCCAATTATAATATAAATTAAAGGTAATAACACATAAATAAAGCGCACCTCAACGTGTATATTACCTATAATTATATAGGAACGTAAGCTTTGATCATTGAATTAACTTAATTAAAAGAATTTTTATAATTAACGGCGTATTCGTTCTCCACACACATACACACACACATACACACAATTTTAATTAAGTCTGGCCATAAGCATTTCGTTCAGCAATAATCAATAAGTTGTGTCATAATTGAATTTTGTAATAATTATATTCGTATTATAATTAAGGTGGGTGCAACTAGGCTGACCACCAGAGAATAAGGTTTATGTCGCATAATTTACATTTTTTGAGTAATTCAATGAACATTTCTAATTTGGCTTTGTTGCTTTATATAGCAAAATTATTTATGGCAAGAAACAAATTTTCGACATATAAATGTAGAAAAAAATATAGTACTTTAACCTAAAACCTGTTAAAAATGGATTTGCTCCCCCAAATTATTAGATGGGTAAAACTGCTACTTTTGAATCACCTTGCTACCTGTGATTGCAACTTTTTAATATCAGTGATTTTAAACTGTGACTGTGATCACGGTTAGTAAAAGTCGTAACACCTTCTGAAATTGTTAATGGTTTCTCAAAAATGTTTTTGATATGATTCTGCTAATATTTGTCCACCTGTTGTTCCTTTTGATATTATACCTGTGACTGAAGGTAATATTTTGGCTATATTATCTGCTTTACCAAATAAACATACGACTATCCTTGATTCAGTTAAAAATTCGAGAAATATTTCAAGATCTTTGCAGCATCTTTTAACATAATGCTTGTTCAGTAAATTGTAAGTTGGAAAGTTTTACGTATGTGGCAAATGTTTTCCTATTTTGATTTTACCTCTGAAAAAATGCATTTTCTGAAAGATGAATTGGTCTGTTCTCGAATGATTATTTTGAAATCAAATCATTAGCCAACGAAGATATGGATTTTTTAAAATTTTCGTTTTCCTTTTTTGAGCACTTGGCCAAAACCATCGCAGAGAAAAATATAAAACGTGCAGGGAAATTTCCAGAAAAAATTATCCTCAATGGCCGAAGTACTACTTATTCGAAATGAATTTGGTTTTTGTAAATGCAACAATTTTCAATACAGAAAATAAAGATTTCCGTTTTAATTTTTTAACACTTGAACAAAAACATCGCAGAAGAAATATAAAACATGCACGCAAAATTCCGTAAGAAATCATCCTCAATATCCGAAGTATTGCTTATTCAAAATCAATTTGGTTTTTGTAAATTCAACAATTTTCAAAAGAGATATGGGTTTTTGAAGATTTTCGTTTTAATTTTTTGAGCAGTTGAATGAAAACGTCGCAGAAAAAAATGTAAAACTCGTAGAAAAAATTCCTTAAAAAAATATCCTCGATGGTCAAAGTATCGCTTATTCAAAATCAATTTGGTTTTTGTAAATCCAGCAATTTTTTATGAAGATATGGATTTTTGAAAATTTTACTTTTATTTTTTTGAGCACTTGAATGGAAATCGCAGAAAAAATATAAAATGGGCAGACAAAATTCCATAAAAAATTATCCTTAATTTGGTTTTTGTAAATTCAACAATTTTTAATGAAGATATGGATTTTTTAAAATTTTAGTTTGAATGTTTTGAGCACCTGAATGAAAACACCGCAGAAAAAAAAACGCGCAGACAAAATTCCATAAAAAATTATCCTCAGCGGCCGAAGTATCGCTTATTTAAAATTAATTTGGAGCTTAAGAATTCATCAATTTTCAATAGAGATATGGATTTTTGAAGATTTTCGTTTTAATTTTTTGAGCACTTGAATGAAAGCATCGCAGAAAAAAAATATAGAAAAAAATCCTTAAAAGATATCCTCAATGGTCGAAGTATCGCTTATTCAAAATCAATTTGGTTTTTGTAAATTCAACAATTTTTAATGAAGATATGAATTTGAAAATGTTAGTTTAAATTTTTTGAGCACCAGAATGAGAACATCGCAGAAAAAAAAATAAAACGCGCAGACCAAATTCCATAAAAAATTATCCTCAGCGGCCGAAGTATCGTTTATTTCAAATTAATTTGGGGCTTAAAAATTCAACAATTTTCAATAGAGAAATGGATTTTTGAAAATTTTCGTTTTAAGTTTTTGAGCACTTGGCCAAAACATCGCAAAAAATTGAAGACAACAAAGAAATGAATATCTTTGGTTTGAAAATATTTTTCATAAAATCATTGTTATTCGAGAAAAAAATTATTAATTTTTTTTTCATTTTTGGTATACAATTATGAAACGCTACAGTTACAGCAAATGTATGTTAATAATAATTGTAGAGAATGCCAAAATGAACAATTTATGAAGAATAAGTTTTTTTCGAAATCTCTTTAGTTTTTGAGTAAATTGAGTTTTTGAATTTGAAGTACATTTTTCCATCTTTCATAATTTTGACGTTTGAAACGTCAGTTTTATCCGAGTCTACGAAACGTTCGATGCACACTTAAAATATGATTTAAATTGAAAATAAACCATAGAAGCGTAAATATAAATGATACCATCAAGTCGGAGAAAGTAACATTTTTTAAATTGTAAGTTTGGATTTAAAGACAAATTGTAAATTATATTTTGCGTTTAAAGGTTCTTCTGTGAATTGAAATTATAATCAGGTCACAAATTAAAATTGTTGTAATTGGGTTGAAATTAAGGTTCTCAAGAAGTCATTAAATCATTTAGTAGTAGTAGTGTTTATCAGCTATTTTGCACATTTATTTATATTTATTTATTTATTGATTTGATTTGAGTAAATAGTTGTTCTTACAAGACATTTCGATCGATAAAAGTGAAATCCCAATTATGCGTGATATCGAAATCATCGTTGGCTTGTACTGTTTACTTAACGACGGGAGCTTATCGCATCCTGACGACGGGAGCTTATCGAATCCTGACGACGGGATTTTTTGTCCTGAAAAGTTTTGTTTTTTTTTACAAAACGTAAAGTACTACAAAGTATTTCTGTATTTTTTTGAATCCGAAATTACAACGTAAATATCGAATTTGAAATGTGTTACTCAAAAACTAATAAACATTATCAAAATAAATTTTAAACTTGAGCTTCATTTGACAATCTGAAAAAATAACGGTTTTAACATTTTAGTTTGTGAACGCACAGGAACACAGCATGATTTTATTTTTGTAAGTTTTTTTTATTTTTCTTTTTTCTAATTTAACAATTTAATTTTGAGTTGTAGAACACGCAGCCCAACAAAATTTTTGTTAAAAAGAAATAATTCAGCACGTTTCATTTTACTAATTAATATCATCTTTTTGTTTTCCGAATTTTTATTTAGTGAGTTTAGTTTGTTAGTGTGATCTTGAATTTTTTTTAATTTTAAACATTATTATTATTAATTTGTAGCAAGTAGCACGGATATGCCAACCCCGTTCCATTATGAGTTTTCGTTTACTCGCTACAGCCGTTCAAAATCGACTTTTTCTAAAATTTTCCAACTGGATTACCAACTTTGTTATTATTACTATGTTAAAAAGGCTTTCAATTTCTCTAATTCTCCTGATGAAAAAAATACAAGTACTTTTATTGTCTTATTAAAGAAAATTGATATTTCAGATTTTTTACCACTTTCAACCAGGGGCGGCTCGTTATGTAGAGCCAAGGAGCCATGGCACTACCTCTAATTTCAAGCTCAGCAAAATAATTCTAAAAACTCTTTCCGCCTTTATTTGATTTATTTAACACTTCTGTTTTCTCGATTTGTTTGTTAAAATTTTCGATTTTTTGTCCGCATTTTTTATTTGTATGCCCGAATTTTTGATTTTTTGCCCTATATTTCAACCTAAATTATTCATGTTTATGCGCGATTTTTTTGCCGGTATTTTTGAGTTTTTGATTTTTTGTCCTTTATCTTTTTTAAACATTTTCGAGTTTCTGGCTAGCAATTTATTTTTAGCTAGGGTTATTTTTGGGACTAAAAATGTAAAATTATTTTTCTTTTGCTTGAATTTTCAATTTTTTGGTCTGCATAGTTTTATTTTTTAGACCAGGAGTTTTATTTTTTTTTTTGCTTATATTTTAGATGTTTGGTCAGCAGTTTTTATTTCTTTGTTCTAATTTTTAGAGTTTTTGACCAAAATATTTTGATTTTTATCAATTTTTTTTAATAGTTTGTTGAAATTTTCGTTTTTTTTGTCTACATTTTTAATTTTTCGATTTTTCTAGTTTTTTTTATCTTGATTTTTAATTTTAACGAGCGAATTTTATTTTTGATTGGTCATACTCTAAATTTTTAGCATTAATAGTTGATTTTTATGGGCAATTTTTTGTTTTGAGGGTATTTTGGATTTTTTTTGGGCGAAATCTTTGATTGTTTGTCCTTCATTTTAGATTTTTCATCCCGAATTATTGTTTTTATGAGCGATTTTTTTAAAATTACTTTTAGAATTTATTTTGGGATAAAGTTATTTTTGAGGCAAACTACTTTTCTTTTGCTTTTCATTTTTTTAGTCTGCAATTTTTATTTTTTATATCAGCATATTTGATTTTTTGCATATATTTTAGATGTTTGATCTATTTTTTTTTTACTTTCTCCGTTACGAAGTACGAGAAAGTATTGTGATCGTGATTTTTTTTTCAAAAAATTTTTTTACGGATATATCCGTTTTGGGGTCCCTAGATGCCATTTTAACAATTACTGGAAAAAAAATTGTGTCTGTGTGTGTGTGTGTGTGTGTCTTTTTCGAAATCCCTTTAGTTTTTGAGTAAACTGAGTTTTTGAATTTGAAGTATAATTTTTCTCTTTCATAATTTTGACGTTTTAAACGTCAGTTTCATCCTAGTTTACACAATGCTCGATGAATATTTACAATATGATTTCAATAAACCATGAAAACGTAAATATAAATGGCTATGATACCATCAAGTCGGAGAAAGTAGCATGATGGCCACACCACCATTTTCTTTTTTAAAAATTTTCGAGTTTCAGGTTAGTAATTTATTTTGAGCTAGAGTTATTTTTGCGACTGAAAATGGAAAATTATTTCTCTTTTGCTTGAATTTTAATTTTTTTGGTCTGCATAGGTTTATTTTTTAGACCAGGAGTTTTTTTTTTTCTTATGTTTTAGATATTTGGTCAGCAGTTTTTATTTCTTTGTTCTAGTTTCTAAAGTTTTTGACCATAATATTTTGATTTTTATAAAAAAAAAAATTAATAGTTTGTTGAAATTTTCGGGTTTTTAGTCTACATTTTGAATTTTTCGATTTTTCTAGTTTTTCTATCTTCATTTTTAATTTTAACGAGCGAATTTTTGATTGGTCTATACTCTAAATTTTTAGCATTAAAAGTTGACTTTTATGGGCGTTTTTTTTGTTTTAAGGGTATTTACGAGTTTTTTTGACTAAATCTTTGATTGTTTGTCCTTCATTTTAGATTTTCTAACCCGAATTATTGTATTTATAAGCGATTTTTTCTTAATTACTTTTCGAATTTATTTTGGGATACTGTTATTTTTGGGGCAAATTATTTTTCTTTTGCTTTTCAATTTTTTAGTCTGCATTTTTTATTTTTTACATCAGGATATTTGATTGTTTGCATATATTTTAGATGTTTGATCTGTGTTTTTTTTGTCTGCATTTTTTATTTTTGCCGAGAGTTTGCGATTTTTGGTCAAAATTTTCGATTTTTTGCCTATATTCTTAGTTTTTTTTTACCTAGGTTATTAATTTTAACGAGTGAATTTTTGATTGGTCTGTACTATAGATTTTTAACCTGAATTGTTGATTTTTGTGTGCGAACTTTTGGCCGGAATTTTCGAGTTTTTTGGACCAAATTTTTGATATTTTGCCCTTCATTTTAGACGTTTTAACCTGAATAATTGTTTTTATGGGCGAATTTTTTAAATTATTTTTGAGTTTTGAGTTTTGGCAATTTACTTAGAAGTAAAGAGTTATTTTTGGCCCAGAAAATGACAAATTATTTTTCTTTTGCTTGAATTTCTAATTGTGAGTCTGCATTTTTATTTTTATTTTTTAGATATAGGATTTTTGGTTTTTTTGGCCTATATTTTAGATGTTTTGGGCATTTAAACCAAAATTTTCGAATATTTAGCTGACATTTTTTTTTTTTTTTACTGATTTTTTATATTTTTTCAATTTTTTACCAATGTTTTTAGTTCTGTTACCTTAATCATTATTTTTAATGAGTGAATTTTTTATTGAGCTTTACTTCAGATTTAAGTGCATTGTTGATTTTTATGAGCGAATTTTTGGCCGATATTTTCGAGATTTTTGATTTTTTTGCCCTATAATTTAGATTTTGCAGACTGAATTTTTGATATTTTTGGTCTGTACTCTTTGCACCATGGTTTTAGTGCCTAGTTATAAATTCACTATAAGCTTATTTGTTCGGTTTATGTTTTTTTTTACTTTCTCAGTTACGAAGTACGAGAAAGTATTGTGAATTTTTTTTCAAAATTGTTTAAATTGTTTAAGCGCTTATTTTGTGTTTTTTAGTGCTTATAAATCCGCGCTCTACTTATCATAAATAATTATTATGCCATCAAATCGGAGAAAGTAACATGATAGTCGCATCACCAATACTAAGTACTAAGTGAAATAACATTGGTTTAAGATCGTTTATTTCTACCCACAGGACTAACTTGAAAATTCAACTAAATTGAATTTGAAAACTTTAAACTATAAAACTGAACCCCAAAATATGTAAAAATTAAGTAAATAGCCATCTGTTTTGAGAACACGAAGTTCTACAAAATTCTGCTAGAAAGCAAATAGAATACATTTTTTAAGTTTTATTTTTCGAAATTCAAAACTTTATGGATTTTGCGTATTTTTATATTTGACTTTGAGTTTTTGTCTTAGAACGCGCAGTCCTGCAGCAAACTTGTGTAAGGGAGAAAAAGGAATTTATGTTCAAAGAACAATTCTGCACAATGTTTTTCTAAACTTTTTTGTTTCAATTGTGAGATCGTATAGGCCTGTACAATTTTGTTTGAGAAAGTTATTATATTTTCAGAGATCAATTCAGTTCAAGTTGACATTCTTTATAACATTGGTTCGAGACGTCCTTGAAACTTTTGGTAGAAAGAAATAAGTTTTTTTTTTTTGGGATGATTTAGGTCCACCTTTATATCTATAAAATTCCAATCTTTTTCGGTTTTATTGAATAAAAATAAAAATCATCAATATTTGTGCTTATTCCGAAAAAGATCGAGTTTTTAAAATGTTACCTTTCTGCACCAATTTACGTGCATTTTACCTAGTATAACTTTACAATAGTAACAAGTTCTAATGAAATAGTTTTTCATGAATTTTCCCAAAGTTTTGTTTTTGCGAAAACATAATTACTGCCGAACTTGTTAACTGATTGAGGTTGGCGGCACTTACTTCATGATACATTTTAAATTAAATAAAACACACTTTTACTTAGTTAATATCACACTATTTATTTACTGCAGTCACTAATAAATAAACAGTGTAATATTAACTAACTAAAAGTGTGTTTTATTTAATCGTCTTGTTAATTTCGGAAACATTAGCTGATATTAGGATTTGCTATTGCTAGTCAATCCGTGAAGTTCTCACTTTACTTATCCTTATGTCAATGTTGTATGCGACCTTTCAGCATTTCAAGAGACCACGCTTCGAGCTCAGACCATAACATTCAATTAAATAAAGAAGAAAATGATTTCATTTATTTAATACTTCTGCAGCAAGTGAGGTTTTTTACATTTTAATTATGAGATATGTGTTTTACATGTGTTAATAAAAGAATATTTCCATTCTAAGAAAAGGCAAGTTTTTTTTAGATATATTTTATAATTTTTTTTCACATTTTCATCTTTAATAACGTCGGTCTTACACAATGTAAAAATGTGTATCCTTCGTAATTTATTGCGCGGCGTGCGTTTAAAGTTCGAAAATTAAAAGTGGACCTCTTTTTGTTCTTGTGGCTGATCTCAAAGAGGGCCGTCTGTTCAAAGAGTGACCGCTCCGGCGCCTCGGAAATGACTTTTTCGGGTTGGAAAGTGGACCGACCAGACGCAAGACAAGACATTAGATGGGACCTCCTGGTGAGTAGAACAGCTCCGCTGACACGTGTCACTCTTTATCTGACGTTCGTAACGGCCGGAGTGGTCATAATACCTAATAAAGGGTGTTGCCGTCGATATAAAATCGGTTAACATTCTAGTTGCGTGGATTGCCGGTCGACAGTTTCTGTTATAATCTTTTAAATGGGCGGCGATTGCTAATGCGGCGGTGTTGTTTGAGATAGAAATTTGGGGTAAAGGTGTGTTTACAAGAAGTTTCTACTACCTGTACAAATTTATGAACCGTTAATTCGTTTGTTTTTATAATATTTACTTGTCGGAATCATTTTTATGGTCGACATAATTTAACGGATAGGGCATTTATTTTACTAAATGATAATGGTTGAGTAGCACATCTTCGGTTAATGAAAAATTAAACTACTTTCGACGTTTTACTCTATTATTCATTGTATATAACATATAAACACAATGTTTATTCTGTATTATAAACAATACTGACAATATGAACTATTGTTATTTAAGTAATTTCTCTTACTTAATAATTCATCAGAAGAAATGTTTAATCACTGAAAATACCATAAGTATTTTATGGTTTTGAACACATTAATACTAAAGTTAAAATCTTAAGAAATCACAGATTAAATTCTTACTGATAAAGATGCAAATTTGATGCAGCTTTTTGGTAATTCCATTGTCTGAAGTGTATAATAAAACACTTTAACTTTCTTCGTATAACAACATATGAATTTATTTATTGACTAATGTTTGGGAATCTCAACTTACCTATATCAAAACATAAAATAATTTTAACTTCCGTTATTGCAGGTTTATAGGTATACTAAAATCATTAACACATAGCTTAGACAAAAGGATTTTCGTGACATTTATAAACAAAGTACACACAGATGCATTTCATCATGAAAAGGGTTAATTGTTTTGTAAAGTAATATTATTTAATTTGTGTCTTTTGTTGATAGGGTGTACATAAACTGTGCTTGAATTTTATTTGTAAATTTAGATGGTGGTAAATGTAAAAATGTAAAATTGTATTTAGGGTCATTTGTGATTATTTTCAAAAGGGGGCACCACAGATATTTCGTATGCGGGAGCCCACCAAAGAGAACAATTACTCGTTTAAACATTAAGCCATACTTAATGTTTTCCAATATTCTTAAAGATATAAGATTCACGGAGCACAAAAAGTCTCATGTTTTTAACTATTAAAGTTAAGAATGTTGTATTCCAATTTTTGAAATTTACATAATTTTGAAAAAGAAATGGTGATGTAGCTATCATGTTACTTTCTTCGACTTGATGGTCTCATTTATATTTACGTTTTGATGGTTTATTTTCAATTTAAATCATATTTTAAATGTGCATCGAACGTTTCGTAGACTCGGAATGAAACTGAAAAAATGGTGATGTGTCCATCATGTTACTTTCTCCGACTTGATGGTATCATTTATATTTACACCTTCATGCTTTATTTTCAATTTAAATCATATTTTAAATGTACATCGAGCGTTTTGTAGACTCGGATGAAACTGACGTTTAAAACGTCAAAATTATGAATGATGGAAAAATTATACTTCAAAGTCAAAAACTCAGTTTACTCAAAAACTAAAGCGATTTCGAAAAAAACTTATTCTTTATAAATTGGTCATTTTGGCATTTTATACAATTATTATTAACATAAATTTGCTGTAACTATTATCATTTCATAATTATAAACCAAAAATTGAAAAAAAATTAATACATTTTTTTCTCGAATAGCAATGATTTTATGAAAAATGTTTTCAAGCAAAAGATGTTCATTTCTTTGTTGTCTTCAATGTTTATTTAAATATTTTTGTGTTATTTTTCATATTTAAGAAAATATTGGCAAAAAACAAAAAACAGTTAAGGTAAACACCCACTTCCGGTGTACGAAATTTTACCAAAAGCTTTTCAGTTCTTCGGATTGTCAAATAAGACATGTTCAAAGTTTCATGTTAATTTCTGTATTCCTTTCTGAGATACATCGCGCACAGACGCACAGACGCGCACACACACACACACACACACACACACACACACACACACACACACACACACACACACACACACACACACACACACACACACACACACACACACACACACATGCCGACACAATTTTTCTTTTTCCAGAAATGGCATCTAGGGACCCCAAAACGGATATTTTCGTTAAAAAAAAAATTACAATACTTTCTCGTACTTCGTAACGGAGAAAGTAAAAATACCGAAATGAACATGAAATAATCACAATCTTTAAAAAAATTGATAACGTGTTTTAATTTAAAATATTTTTGGTATTATTCTACACAAACGCCCATTCCAGTTAATATAACTCACAACACTAACAGTAGTGTATTGTATGTTTTTGACTTTATTACACAGAACAATTTTCTCGCGAATTCCAAAGTTTATTGACGATCTTACAAGGAGATTTCAAGTAATTGGTTTCAATGTAAAATTTTGATTTTATTGTGTACATAAACTTGCATTCAAGCTGAAACAACATAAAAACGAAAAAGAAACTATTATCTGTGTTTAACTTTATTTCACAAAATAACTATTTTCTTTCCAGTTCTAAAGTTTTTTAACAAGGGAATTTTACGTAATTGCCTCAAACTCAAATTTTGATTTTGTCGTGTACACAAACGCGCATTAAGTTGAAATAACTTAAAAACCAAAAATACTTCTTTATCTGTTTTGACTTTATTACACCGAATAACATTTAGGGCCCGACGTTTACTCCGTTTTTCGTTTAAACGTGTAAACGTTTGCCGTTTATTTGTAACGAGTAAAACACGTTTAGCTTAATAAACGTTTACAACACGTTTAATCCGAATAAACGTTTACAACATGTTTAATCTGAATAAACGTTTACACGTTTAGCTTAATAAACGTTTACAACACGTTTAGCCTAATAAACGTTTACAACACGTTTAGCTTAATAAACGTTTACAAAACGTTTAGCTTAATAAACGTTTACAACCCGTAAACTAGAAACGATTTCTCATATTTTTATACTCCATTTGGGGTCCAAAAGTCATATCTCGACGTTTCGTAAGATTGCCAATATTTTTACACATTCGATTCAAACAGGAACCACCTAATCTATAGGGGGTTGGACCCTTCAATGCCGATGTTTAGGACGGTTTTCGAGAAACTATTTATTTATTAAGGTGTCCCAAATAATAATTATTTATTAATATTTTCCGTTACCGGAAATATTGTAAAACACGGCGAACGAACTTCGAAACAGATATTTGCAGGGTGGGATATACGTTTTTATATTAAACGATTTTCGTCAACACGTTTAAACTAAGAAAACACGTTTAAAGGAAGAAAACACGTTTAAACGCAAAAATCCGTTTAAACGTATACACGTGTGAACGTGAATATCCGTTTAAACGCGAATATCCGTTTAAACGTTTAAAAACCGCTTGCTAACCAAGAACACGTTTATCCGTATACACGTGTATCCGTGTATTAACGAGCCCTAATAATATTCTTTCCAGTTCTAAAGTTTTTTTGACGATCTAACAAGGAAATTTTACGTAATTGTCTCCAAGTCAAATTGTGATTTTGTCGTGTACACAAACGCGCATTCAAGTTGAAATAACTTAAAAGCTAAAAGTATTTCATCTGTTTTTGACTTTATTACACCAAATAACATTTTTTCTTTCCAGTTCTAATATTGTTTGACGATCTAATGAGAGAATTTTACATAATTGGCCGCAAAGTCAAATTTTGATTTTATCATGTATACAAACGCACATTAAACTTGAAATAACTTAAAAACTAAAAATACTTCATGATCAGTTTTTGACTTTACACCGAATAATAAATTTTCTTTCCAGTTCTAAAGTTTGTTTAACGATCTAACTAAGGAACTTTACGAAATTGGCCTCAGAGTACAAATTTGATTTTATAATGAAGACAGGCGCGAACTCACTAATGGTAATTTTGACGTTGTCTAATTTGCCATGAAAGAAAATATATAATCTACTACTGCAGGCTTAAAAATTTTCAAATGTACTTCATGACTCAAGCAAAAGTTGCAAATTTTGAGATAATTTCACATCATTGCTAAAGTTTATTCTGGCGTCAGTCCCTTAATTTTCCGAAAGTTGAAAAATATATAAAAGCAACTGATGGTTAGGAAATTTCCTAATATCCTCAAAATCGATTCTACTTTATGATCCAATTAAAATCTGCAAAGACGCCTTCTCTAGATTTTGAGATATTCTCGCGACAACGCTGCCGATGGTCGTTGCAGTGTTACTTAATTTTCCGAAAGTTAAAAATAATAATAACAAAAATTGCATTACACTTAAAAAATTACTAATTAACTAGACATCAATTTTACTTCATGATCAAATAAAAACTGTAAAAATACCTTGGCAACATTTTGAGATATTCTGACTAGAACACGGCTGATAGTCATTTCTGCGTTGATTAATTTTCCGAAAGTTACAAAAAATATAAAAACAACTGCTGCAGACCTGAAAATTATTACATTTTATCGACATCGATTCTACTTCATAATTCAATCAAAATCAGCAAAAACACCTATGCTAGATTTGGAAATATTCTTACAAGAACATAGCCAATTGTCATTTTTATGACTTAATTTTCCGACAGTTGAAAAAAATATACAAATAACTGCCGCAGGCTTGAAAATTTCTAAATTGAGTGGAAATCGATTCTATTTCATAACTCAATCAAAATCTGCAAACATTCCTTGTACTAGATTTTGTAATATTCTCATAATAGCGCAGCCGATGATCATTTTGGCGTTGCTTAGTTTTTCGAAAGTTGTAAAAAAAATACAAAAATAAAAACAACTCCTGCTGACCTAATAATTTCTAAATTTAATTAACATCGATTCTACCTCATAATCCAATCAAAATTTATAAAAACACCTTTGCTAGATTTGGAAATATTCTTAGGAGAACACAGCCGATTGTTATTTTGGTTAATTAATTTTCCGAAAGTTGAAAAAAATATATAAAAACAACTGCTGCAGCCATGAAAATTTTTAAATTAAGAGGAAATAGATTCTACTTCAGATTTCAATCAAAATCTGTAAACATTCCTGCGCAAGATTTTGTAATATTCTTACTGCACTTTATAATTGGGAGGAGTATCTTGACTTAAATTAGCTGGTACATGTTCTAGCGTAATTATTTATTGACTCATCTTAAAAAACCTTTTTTATATTTCGAAATATTCTCACGAATGATGATCATTTTGGCTTTGCTTAATTTTCCTAAAGTTGAAAAATTGTAAAAGCAACTCCTGCAGATTTGAAAATTTCTAAATTTAGTGACACTTCATGATTCAGTTAAAATCTGCAAGGATATCTTAACTAGATTTTAAAATATTTTCACGAGAACACAGCTGATAGTCATTTTGGCGTTGATTAATTTTTCGAAAGTTGAAAAAAAATATAAAAACAACTTCTGCAAACTTGAAAATTTCTAAATTTAGTCAACATCGATTCTATCTTTATGATTAAAACAAAATCTGCAACTACGCTTTGCTGGATTTCTAAATATTCTCACGAGAACACTGCGGATGGTTATATCTGCGTTGCTAGTTGTTCCGAAAGTTGAAACACATATAAAAAACAACTACCGCAGACTCAACAATTTATAAATTTAGTGAACATCGATCCTACTTCATGATTTAATCAAAACCTCTAAACATGCCTTCGCTAGATTTCGAAATATGCTCACGAGAACGCAGCTGATGATCATTTTGGTGTTGCTTAATTTTCCGAAAGCTGAAACAAATATGAAAACAACTGCTGCCGATCTGAAAATTTCTATATTTAATCAACTTCGATTATATTTCATGATCCAATCAAAATAAAAATAAAATATTTGCTAGATTTCGAAATATTTTTACGAGGAAGCAGCTGATGATCATTTTGGTGTTGCTTAATTTTTCGAAAGCTGAAACAAATATAAAAACAACTGCCGCAGACTTAACAAATTCTAAAATTAGTGAACATTGATTCTACTTCATGATTGAACCAAAACCTGCAAACATGCCTTCGCTAGATTTCGAAATATGCTCACGACAACAGAGCTGATGATCATTTTGGTGTTGCTTAATTTTGCGAAAGTTGAAAAAATTATAAAAACAACTGCCGCCGACTTAAATTTTTAAATTTAGTGAACATTAATTCTACTTCATGATTCAATGAAAATCTGCATACATGCCTTCGCTAAATTTCGAAATATGCTCACGAGAACACAGCTGGTAATCATTTTGGCGTTGCTTAATTTTCCGAAAGTTAAAAAAATTATTAAAGCAACTTCTGGAGACTTGAAAATTTCTAAATTTAGTGAACATCGATTCTACTTCATGATTTAATCAAAACCTGCAAACCTGCTTTCGCTAGATTTCAAAATATGCTCATGAGAACGCAGCGGATGATCATTTTGGTGAAAAAGAAGAAAATGTAATAACATCAGCTGCAGATCTCAAAATATCTGAAATTTAATCAACATAGATTCTACTTCATGATCCAATCATAATCTGCAAAAACACCTTACCTAGAGTTCGAAATATTCTCAAGATAACACTGCTGATGGTCATTTTGGCGATACTTAATTTTTTGAGCATCAAATTTTATCAGCATCGATTCTACTTTATGATCCAATTAAAATCTGCAAAAACACCTTCGCTAGATTTTGAAATATTCTCAGAATACTGCTGATGGCCATTTTGACAAAGCTTAATTTTTCGAAAGTTGAAATTATATAAACTGCTGCACACCTGAATTTTTTTAAATTTAATCAATATCGAGTCTACTTCACGATACAATCAACATCTGCAAAAAGTTGAAGAAAATATAGACTGCAATACAACTGCTGCACACTTGATAATTTTTAAATTTAGTCAACATCGATTTTACTTCATGATTCAATAAAAATCTGCAGAAACACATTCTCTACGTTTCGAAATATTCTCACGAGAACTCAGCTCATTTTGGTGTTGCTTCATTTTACAAAAGTTGATTCGTAAAAACAACTGCTGCAGACCTGACAATATCTGAAATTTAATGAACATAGATTCTACTTCATGATTCAATCAAAATCTGGAAAAACACCTTCACTAGATTTCGAAATATTCTCACGGTAACACTGCGGATGGTCATTTTGACGATAATTAATTTGCGGATTGTTGAAAAAAATATAAAAACAACTGCTGCAGTTCTGAAATGTTCTAAATTTAATCAACATTGATTCTTCTTCATGAACCAATTGAAATCTGCAAAAACACCTTCGCTAAATTTCGAAATATTCTCACTAGAACACTGCTGATGGTCATTTTTACAAAGCTTAATTTTCCGAAAGTTGAAAGAAATATGTAAACAACTGATGCAGACCTTTTAATCAACATCAATTCCACTTCATGATACAATCAAAATTTGCACAAACACGTTCACAAGATTTCGAGATATTCTCACGAGAAAACAGCTGATGGGCAAAAATATGGAGTTGCTTCCATATTTTTGCAAATTTGACTATATTTTCATTTAACATCGATTCTTTAGATAACTCTACTCCATCTGCGGAATCGTACAATTATCAAGTAAGATGCTTTCTGAACTAAATATTAAAAATGTTTCATTGTTGTCATTGCCCTTCGGACACTATACATGTTAATGTATAGTGTATGTTAAAGAGATAATCGCTATTATGATTAATCATTGGTTTATCTTCACATAATTGAGACGTACTATTGCCTCAGACTATAACTTAACGCTATGAAAGAAATAATCTTATGGTTAGTAAAGGCGTAATTATCAATACTTATTAGTCCGACATGATTGATTAATATCAATATCAAATTCGTTTACAAAAACATGACTTTGTATTAAAGTTGAGTATCTGCGACATTTACAATCAAGATGGTTTATAGCAAAATCCATACGGTTTATTATATGGAGGAAGGAGCGACGGGAGATAATTTTTGAGCAATATAATTCGGAAGCGTGAAATAAAACAAGTCGAGACGAGCCTTTGAGGATCGCCGTTGCTGCTGGCACTCTTAAATAAATATATGACATTTCTCGCTAAGCCCATAAAAACCAGAAGATAAAAACGAGAACGGTTCTCCGGGAATTCATTAGAATTGCGGGGGAGGAGGTGAAAGACAACTCTTCGTCAAATTTTGAACATTAAAATATTCATGCTAATTAGGACCGACCAGTGGAGTGTTTAAATGAAATAAAAGTTTTGGTAAGTGAGCGATATCGTGCGGGCCTTTCTCGTTAGGATGGCGAGGGCGAAACCGACCATCAAAATGTCATTTGCGCTTAACTGGAAGCGTCCGGGATCACTGATTACACCTGCAGGCGATAATGGAAAAATCACATTGCTCGTGAATTACACATATTTTCAACTGCCAATTACGTTTGCATACATAGTTTTGGCAATGAGACTAATTGAGAAATCAACAGTGTGTGCACGAGATTTCATACATTTTAAAGGGCCTAAGTGTACTTTTCTCAGTTGGCACTAGAAGTGTAAAAATGAGGTGGGGATAGGTGGTTCATAATTCTCGTCGTTGTTCAGCTTCGTACATAAAGATTTGTAAGTGGTCTATTTTGTGGACCGACGTGTCACAAGTTGCTTCAAATTGTAATCCCATTTGCAGCAAAGAGTTAAAGCTTGGATTTTAATTTTATTGATACTTATTTATTTATATATTCTTTCTCTTCCTTTCTCAAATAATAAAATTGATGTTACAAATGTTCCAAGCAATCGTACTGAAATTTTGGCCGAAGGATTACTTCGCTAAAGGATTTTCTCAGACCCAATCCATTTGACCATTTAATATTAGTACATATATTTCTTTCATTGTACTATTTCATGAAATGTTTGCATATATTAAGACTTTAATGCCGACATGCACCGTATTTTAAGGGATCCTTCAATGTTAAGGATTACTTAAAAATGGTGTTCTGGTTTGCACGGTGAGATTTTGAGTGTTACTTACGTATACAGTGCATTTTATATATAAGTGCGGCCATAGGGATTTACATGGTAAAAATTGTACCCCATGTTAACTTTTGTTTTGTTATCGTGCAAATTTGAAACATTTTTTTTGTTTTTATCAATGAATCAAACATTTTTCTACGAAATGTTCATTGTTAGAAGGATGTAAACATGTTAGAACTCTTTATTTTCGCTTTCAAAGTTGAAATTAATAACACAAATAATTAAGCCAAAAAATCAACTTGGAGTAAATGTCATAATGTTTGCTGTCAAGTAAATGTTATAAAATCGCACGAAAGTTTGTTAATGTGATTTTTTCAAGAAAATGTCTGTTTATACCATTGAAGAACGAGCAGAAATTGTAACAGCATACATAAGTCGATAAATTGCGAACACGAACATTTTCCGAGATAAGCCTGAAAATCTTGAGGAGTTAAAGATAAGAATTACAGAAGCTTGCAACTCCATCACAGTGAGAGAGTTGCAAAATACTCGAAGACATTTTTACGATCGGGTTATTGTTTGGCAATGGAAGGAAAGCATTTTGAATAATTTCTTTAATAAATATTTATGTTTACATTGTGTTATTTTTTAGATCTAAAATATCGGCCACAAAATCAAAAACCCTGGACTAAAAGCAAAAAATGCAGATTGAGAATTCGAGTAAAGGAAAATTAATTTGCCATTTTCACCCTTAGCTCAAAGTAACTTTCCGACCAGAAACTCGAAAATAATAGCCAAAAAATAAAAAAAGGTCACACAACAAAATCAAAAATACGATAGAAAATCATAAATTTAGACCAAAAATCGAATATTCGGGACTGAACATCAAAAACGCAGATTCAGAAATTGAACAATATTTCGGCCAAAATAAAGAAAAACTTAGGACAGAAGATCAAAAATTTAGACCGCAAAGTCGAAAATGCAAGTAAAAAATCTAAAATATAGGCCAAAAAATTAAAACATTTTGACTCAAAATCGTAAACTCGGGCATAAAAATAACAAAATTCAGACCAAAAAAAAAATAGAAAATTTCAACAGATAAATCGAAAATTTCTGTCAAAATAAGGGAAATGTAAGACAGAAGATCAAGAATTTAATCTACAAAATCGAAAATACAGGTAAAAAATCTAAAATATATACTAAAAAAATCCACAATCGGAACCAAGAAATCAAAACTCGCAAAACCCGGGTTTATAAATAAAAAATGTAGACACAATAATCAATCAATCAGGTTAAAATTCAAAATATAGGACCAAAAATAAGAAATTCGAGCTAAAAAAATAAAAAATACCGACAAAAAAATCGTAAATTCTAACAAACAAATCGAAAATTTAGGCCAAAATAAATAATATATGGGCGAATGATCACAAAAGACCAAAAATTTAGTCAAAAACCGAAAAAAAAACAGGCCAAAGATCTTAAATATCAGCCAAAAAATTGAAAATTGAAGTAAAAGAAAAATTTGTAGCCCCAAAAAGTAGACTCTTTGGTCCAAAATAAGTTTTTGACCGGACACTCGAAACCCGCCACAAAATAAAAAAAATACAAAGAAAGAACAATATGCAGGTTACAAAATCCAAAATAAAGGGCAAAAAATCAAAAATTTAGACCAAAAAACTCGGAAATATCAACAAAAAATAAAAAAATGGTGATATGACCATCATGTTACTTTCTCCGATGGTATCATAATTTATATTTAGACTTTCATGGTTTATTTTCTATTTAAATCATATTTTAAATGTACATCGAGCGTTTGTAGACTCGCATGAAACTGACGTTTAAAACGTCAAAATTATAAAAGATTATACTTTAAATACAAAAACTCAGTTTACTCAAAAACTAAAGAGATTTAAAAAAAAACGTATTCTTTATAAGTTGTTGACTTTGACATTCTCTACAATTATTATTAACATAAATTTGCTTTAACTATTATCGTTTCATAATTATAAACCAAAAATGAAAAAAAAAAGTTTTCTCGAATAACAATGATTTTATGAAAAATGTTTTCAAGCAAAAGTTGTTCAGTTCTTTGTTGCCTTCAACGTTTGTTTAAATGTTTTTGTGATATTTTTCATATTTAAGAAAATATTAGCAAAAAACAAAAAATAGTTAAGGTAAACGCCCACTTCTGGTGTACGAAATTTTACCAAAAGCTTTTGAGTTCTTCAGATTATCAAATAAGACGGATTTTCAAAGTTTCATATCAATTGCTTTATTAGTTTTTGAGATACAGCGCGCACAGACAGACACACACACACAGGCAGACACATTTTTTTTCCAGAAATTATTGAAATGACTCCAAAACGGATATTTCCGTAAAAAAAAAATTTGAAAAAAAATCACGATCACAATACTTTCTCGTACGTCGTAACGGAGAAAGTAAAAATACGTGCATTAATCATTCAGGTCCAAAATATAGGGCCAAAAATCAAAAATTCGAGCCCAAAGTAAAAAATGGGGAAAACTGGCCCGAAAATCAAAAATCCCGGTCCAGAAATAAAAAATGCAGACCAAAAAAATTTAAAATTCAAGTAAAAGAAAAATTTGTAGCCCCGTTTGGTAATGGTATGAATAAAGTATTATTATTATTATCAGTGGCGGCTCGTGGAACATGTTGATGGTAGAGCCACTTATACAATACAACCCCCCCCCCATCCTTGGAAGAAACAAAGAAACATTATTATCTACCTAGACTAGACCAATCGAATATTTTGGCCAGAAAAATCAAAAATTTGGAACAAAACAGCCCGAGATTTAAAATATCAAAATCCTAGTTTAGAAATAAAAATGCAGACCAAAAAATTGAAAATACAAGCAGAAGAAAAATAATTTGCCATTTTCAGCCCCAAATATAACTCTTTTTAGCCTAAAATAAGTTCCAATAAGAAATTCTAAAATAATAGCAAAAATTAAAAAATTAAAAAAAAATTGCACAATAAAATCAATAATTCAAGTTAAGAAAATCTAAAATATGGGACAAAAAATAAAAAATTAAGACCAAAAATCTAAAATTCGTACCCAAAAATCAAAGTAAGGTAGACCAAAAAATGAAAATTTTTAACAAACGAATCGAAAATTTAAGTCGAAATAAAGAAAATTTCGACCAAAAGACCTACAATTGAAACCAAAACAATCGAAAATATAAAATATAGGCCAAAAAGTAGGGCATAAAAAGGTGAAAATTTGGACAAAACATCGAAAACTCGGGCGTAAAGATAAAAAATGCAGACAAAAAATCGAAAATTTCTACAAACCAATCGAAAATTTTTCGTCAAAATAAAAAATATTTAGACCAAAAAATTAAGAAATCTACAATATAGCCTAAAACGGTAAAAATTTAGACAAAACATCGAAAACGGGCGTAAAGATAAAAATTGCAGACAAAAAAATCGAAAATTTTTACAAACCAATCGAATATTTTGGTCAAAATAAAAATTGTGGTAAAAAACATAGTAAGTGTCGGTGATTATATAATGAATTGCCACATAGTAACGGTCGCAACCATCACCATGATTAAAAATAAAAAGAATTGGAACAAAAAAATCGAAAATACAGAAATCTAAAATATGGGCCAAAGAATCAATAATCCTGATCTAAAAATAAGAGATTAATTAAAAAAAATTAATTAGTTATTAAAAATAAGTTTCTGATCAGAAATTCGAAAATAATAGCAGAAAAAAAAACAAAATTAAATCAATAATCTAAGTTAAAAAAACTAAAATATAGGATAAAAAAATAGACTAAAAATCTAAAATATACGATACAAAATTTAGACCAAATAAAGAAAATTTTAGGGCAAAAGATAAAAGAAAATAAAAATCTACGATGTTGGCAAAAACTCAAAAACTAAAGAAAGACTAAACGAAATATCAAAAATCCGGACCAAAAAATCGAAAATTTGGACAATAAAATCGAAAATAAAGAAAAATTTAGGTCAAAAGATTAAAAAAATTATAATAATAATGTGTAATGTTGGCTAGAAGGTCGAAAATTTAGACATTGCGTAAGAAACTCGAAGACAAAAAAGTGACGTTTCAAGCGTTTAGAAGGGGCTGGAAGGAAGGGAAAATCTGATCAAGAAATGGCAGCGAAAATGGTAATAACAGCCTAGCTGATTTGAATAATAATACTGCCTCAGATCTGGATCAGGAAGTTGAACCATAACCACAAGTACAACGAGGAAAAATTGCATTGCTGTTCATCTTCTGATTAGCGTCGCTGAAGGATTAGGTCACAATATAAACGATTTGTTTATTATTAAATATTATTAATCGGTGCGGGCTATGCAATTTGAATCCATCATTTGGCCCCAATGTTAGGATTATATTGCCGGCCGTAAGATTATTAGCAAAATTTTTGTTGTTTTAGACCGAAAAGTCAAATTAATTGAAGAATTTAATACTCTATTAACCAACAAAGGAACAAAAGCAAATTTTATTATTAGCCTTTGAAGAGTATCACAAGAAATTTTAGTAAAACTACATTAATTGTTAATATCTAAAAAAGCACGAAATCAAAATATACAAGTATGATATAACTAAAAAAATGGTGTTGTGGCCATCATGTTACTTTCTCCGACTTTATGGTACCATTTATATTTACGCTTTCATGGTTTATTTTCAATTTAAATCATATTTTAAATGTACATCGAACGCTTTGTAAACTCGGATGAAACTGACGTTTAAAACGTCAAAATTATGAAAATTCAAAAACTCAGTATACTCAAAAACTAAAGCGATTTCGAAAAAAAACTTATTCTTTACAAGTTGTTCATTTAGCATTCTCTATAATTATTATTCAAATAATATTGCTGTAACTATTATCGTTTCATAATTATAAACCAAAAATTAAAAAAATAATAATACATTTTTTTCTCGAATAAAAATGATTTTATGAAAACTTCAAACAAAAGATGTTAATTTCTTTGTTGTCTTCAAAGTTTGTTTAAATGTTTTTGTGATATTTTTCATATTTAAGAAAATATTGGCAAAAAACAAAAAAAACAGTTAAGGTAAACGCCCACTTCCGAAATTTTACCAAAAGCTTTTCAATTCTTTAGATTATCAAATAAGACATATGTTCAAAGTTTCATATCAATTGCTCTATTAGTTTTTGAGATACAGCGCACACAGACACACACACAGACACAATTTTTTTTACAGAAATTGTTGAAATGGCATCTAGGGACCCCAAAACGGATATTTCCGCAAAAAAAAAATTTGAAAAAAAAATCACGATCACAATACTTTCTCGTACTTCGTAACGGAGAAAGTAAAAAGGATGAAAAAAATATGATCAATGTATTTTAGCTGGTTAAATGCCAATATCAATTGTATAGTATTCATTTGTATAAATGCTTAAATTGTTATTACTATTATTATAATACTCAATCAGCTACTGATAGATACATCCAGTATTGTTTTTGTCTCAATTTCAGATAATGGATGACATCCTGTTTGTGAAGAATCATTAGAAGGCATTCGTAAAAAATAGGACCACGCAAATCTCGTTAGGTTCTTTATTATTCTTTTGTGCGAAGCGAGATCGTAAAAATTAGCAAGAAGCAATTAGAAATGGGAGCTCTAGAACAAGAAGGCCGATGGACATTAAAAAGAATTGTGGCGCCAGCAAAGATATGGCTCTTCTGTTGCACCGACAACGCATTAAGGGGGCAGCAAATTGCAAATTGCGAACTCGGCAGGTAGAAAGAAAGAAAGAAAGAGCCCGCATGCATAATACGATTCGCCCACCCTCTCTTAATATATATTAGACGAGTTAACGCAGATTTATTGCAGTTTACATCATAATTTCATTAACGAACATATTGCGAATGGAACGACAGTAGGTTACTGTTTCAAGGCACTAAATCACCCAGCAAATTGCGCACACATTGTGTGTTGCCCACTGAACATCTCGCAAAACTAATAAAAAAGCAGTCCGAGCTACCATTCACAAATAACATAAATTTCGCGCCAAAGCTGAACACTTCTATTTAACGTGTTTTGCGACTTCACCGAATCGCTGATGTATGGGCCCCATTTCGATAAAACCGTATTGTGTTAAGCAAATTTATGATCTCCTCCTCCACATGTGCTAGTAATCATTTGATGTGGAATACTTCGAAAGCAACAGTAACTCGTTAATTTGTTCTGCATCGTATCTCACATTTCAAGCACTTTTTTGAAAGGCTGGACTATGCAAATCAGACCACCCAAAAGTCAATTTGTTACGGCGGCGCGGGCGCACAGTTTTGGGTCGAAAAGTTGGTCAAAAATTTCTGTACTTTTTTCTTTTTAAAATGCTCTGATATAATAACTTAAGATGTAATATCGATATTAACGTGACAAAAAGAATGAAATTATATTTTTTTTATGAGAGATTCTTATATACCGGGTGTCCACTCTCAAAGTCGAACATGGGAAATTAACATGTGTATTCAATTTTTAAGCTTTTGACAATTATTTATAAGCTTTAAATATATAAATATTAAGTAATAAGGGCTTCATATGATTTTTATTAAAAACAGCAGTAAGGAAAAACAAATTCAAGTAAATATTCAAATAACCCCCCATTTTGAGCTAAGCAATACCCTAGCCTGTTGTAAAAACTATTTCGTACATTAGCTAACTGCCTGTTAGTAATTAACGTACATTCAGTAACTATTGCTTCTCTCAGAGAATTAATATCAGGGTGGTGTCTTTTGTAAATTTTGCTTTTAAGGTGTCCCCACAAGAAGAAGTCGCAAAGTGACAAATCTGAAGATCTGGCTGGCCAATTTATAGTACCACCTCTACCAATCCAATGATTTGGAAATGAATTATTTAAAAAAAAAAAATTTAACATCTAAACCAAAATGCGCAGGGCAGCCGTCTTGTTGGAACCAAATCTCCTGATTTTCTCTTGCAACTTCTTCCATTGCAGGTCCTACCTTTGTGACTAATAAGTTTCTGAATTTAAGTTTCCTTTAATTTCAAATGGACAGATAATATTATGATTAAAAATTCCAGCCCAGATATTAAGTTTTTGAGGATACTGAGTTCTGGTTGAAATATTTAACCTAGGGTTTTCCTGAGCCCAATGCTGTATGTTTTGAACATTGGATTCATTATTAAGGGTAAAAGTACACTCGTCTGTGAAGCACATCACGATAAAAAGTGTCCATCATTGTTAGCGCGCTCTTGCATTTCATAACAAAATGTGTTCCTGCTTTCTTCGTCAACATGAAAAATCTCTTGATGACATGGCGGTTTATAGGGATGATATTTATATTTCTTTAATATCTGCCATACCCGCGACTTACATAAACCACTTTCAAGAGAAATTTATCTCAGGCTGTATGTTGGGTCTGCATTTATCATCGACAAAACATGCTCTTCTGTGCGGTCAACTGTTTGCCGATTTCCTGTGATATGATTGTAATTTTAGAACTCTTCAATAATAATAATAATAGTAATAATCAAAATAATAATAATAATAATACTCACCACCCCTACTTTCTGATTCTAGCGAAATATTTGCGAGTCTTTCAAATTTTTGTACATATTTTTGTATAGTACTTGCAGATGGTATAGGTCTCGTATTAAACTTAACGGCAAACAAATCTCGAACTCTACGTAAACTATATCCACTATAATAATAATAGTTTATTGGTGCGAATGATATAAACTCTTACACAAGTCAATAGGTTTTTACCATAAAAACGCTTTCTTCGTTAGTATAATTATTAATTTTTTCATAAATAAACCTTGATATAATATTAAACGTCAAAATGCGATATCATTTTAAAAGCAAAGCAACTCATATTTTAAAAACTATCAAATTTTAAATTAGTATTTTACGGTAAAAAATCAATTTTTTAAATCTTGTTATTAGTGTCGTTGGATGCGCAATAATTTTCACTTTCTCTTGATACCATTAGCTTTTATGTAAAATAAGATAGCGAGCAGGAATCTGCAAAAACATCTAATACCATGTTAAAACCCTATATTCGCGTTTGAGAACGAACACACGGTATAATAATAATAATTAACATTATTTCTTAGTTTTCCAAATACATTTGAAAATAATTAAACAATTACAAGTACAAAGGTAAGAAAATGGAGAGTTTTAGTGTACAGAGACAACGATGACACTTACTGTCCTTCCACTTAACAAAGAATAAGTAAATTAAAAACCGGTTTTGTTTAATAGTTTAAAATGTAATGTACATGCAATGGTCATTAAACGCAGGTAAAGATAATTCCTTATAATAAATTCACTATTAATAAATTAAAATTAAATAAATAAAATTGTATCGTTAAAGAATTGACACAGCCAACCAAACTCCAACCTTCTGATGATGGCGTTTCAATAAAAAGATGAGGAATTTTTTACTTATAGTTTTGCGAATTAACATACCCCGAATCATCAAAATTGTCAATAATTCATGGGGCATTGCGGATCAACTGGCAATAATTGAGACTCTAAAGTTTAATCTCTTCACATTATGTTTTAAAACCACAATAATTTATTGTAATATATACCGAGTGTTTGGGATAAGGGGCGAACATAGGGATTTAACATGTAAAATTAAATATGTGTAATTATTTGCTCCCCTATTCATTTTAGAGAAAAATCGTAAAGGAATATTTTTTAGAGAATTAAAAACTGTAAATGTATCATCCATTTAATTTACGTTTGTACCAGCATACACCTCAGAAATAATAAAAATAAGTTTAACAATTTACCATTTAATAAAAACCCTTGCCATGACTTTGACAAATGTCATGTTGTGGTGAGAATAATTTTACTAGTCAAACATTAATTCGGGCGGCCCGTTGGTGTAGTGGGTACAAGCGAGCGCTTATGCCGGTTGCACCGCGTGCCGCGAGGGTTCGAATCCCAGCCCGGGCGAACGATTTCGGGGTCGCGGAATATTCGCCCGGGACCATGGACATTGCATTTGTCTTTCATTATTCAGTTATTCATTTAATTTCTGATATATTACAATACAATGATTATGGCAGATGGCCTCGTAGCCGACGCCAATTTCCCGAATCATTCAATCTCCCTCACCCGCACTTCCATCCACGTCCAAATATCAATTCACGCATTGTTATTACTATGAACAATAATATGAGTTATTCCAATGGAGAGAGGGTATTATTTATTATCAAAATATTTACAGTGGCGTCAGTTTACACAGAGTTCGTGACTTATTTTCGGTTACATTTAACAATCGACCAATTCCGTCTGTATCAACAATTTCCAAATTTGTGAAAAAGTTCGAAAATACAGCAAGTGTAGCGGCAGATGATTCAAAAGGTATTTCAATAGTCCAATTTCAACAAATATTATTTCAAACATCCGTGCATTCATCCGTGAATACCCTCTCTTCATTGGAATAACTCAGATTATTGTTCATCGTAATAACTAGAATTGATATCTGACTTGCAATATTATTATTTTCACTATAACATGAAACATGACATTTGTCAAAGTCATGGCAAGGGTTTTTATTAAATGGTAAATTGTTAAACTTATTTTTATTATTTCTGAGGTGTATGCTGGTACAAACGTAAATTAAATGGATGATACATTTACAGTTTTTAATTCTCTAAAAAATATTCCTTTACGACTTTTCTCTAAAATGAATAGGGGAGCAAATAATTACACATATTTAATTTTACATGTTAAATCCCTATGTTCGCCCCTTATCCCAAACACTCGGTATATACAATTTTACATTGATATAGATGCAATGACCTCATTCAAAATTTAATCAACAAGAAAACGTCGCCAAAACACTACCACTGGCCCACATTTATGCAAGAATATTGCTTAAAGATCGGAGGATCACCATTAACAAACTTGCTTTCCGTATTTCTGAGACTTCCAACACTAATTATGCCCAAAATTAAAGGAACACTTTGGTGGTTTACGCTTCAATACCGATGATGAAGTCAAGGAAGAGGTTGCTCGATTCCTCAAAGGATTGGCGGTAGAATTCTATAACATGGGGATAGAAAAACTGGAGCATCGTCTGCAAAAGTGTTTTAACAGAAACGGCGATTATGTAGAAAAATAGCATAAGTTTTAAACTTTAAAATGATGTACAACACTAAGAACAAATATATAGCTGTCTATTATTAAAAATCATCGGAACCTTATTTTACGAATCCCCCTCGTACATGTGAAATTAAAGAAATAAAAGTACACGAAGGTATGAGTATTCATGCCTCTCACACACAATAGTTTTTTAGTTCACAAATTCGACCTTCAAGTTCAATACACTTATTGATCCTTCTTTCGATTGATTGTACACACGATAGAAGTATATCCGCGGGAATTTGAGCACAATTTATTATGCGTTCTATCATGTTTTCTCTGTCTGTTGGCACTTGTTGATAAACTTGATGTTAAATCAGGCGACCTAGCTGGCCAATTAATAGGACCATCTCTGCCGATCCACCGAGCATTATAATCACGGTCTAATACTTCCCGTGCAACAATTGAATAATGCGCTGGACAACCATCATGCTGAAACCACATAGTTTGGCGAACATCTAAAGCAACATCCTCAAGTAGTATTGGTAGTTCTTGTTCCAAAAAATGTCGATATTTAATTACATTTAAAGTACCGTCAATAAAATATGGGCCAATGAGTTTGTTCCCTATGATCCCACACCAAACATTTATGGACCAAGGACGTTGATGCTCAATTTGTCGTAACCAGTGGGGATTTTCTACACTCCAGTAATGCATGTTATGCCGACTAATACTACCATGATTTATGAAAATAGAACATTGACGTAGAAATTTGGGTTAGTTTCTATTTGTTGAAGTGCCCATTCACATGAAGTTCTTGGTCCAATGAAATATGATACGGTGTAAAATGTTAACAATACCACCTAGGGAAAATCCGGAATCGCGTTGTAATTGTCGAGTACTTATTTGTGGATTTTGCTGAACAGCTGCTAGCACAGCTATTTCATTGCAAACTCCTGTGACAGTGTTTGCCCGTTTTCTTTGTTTGGCTTGTACACTACCGTCCGATAAAAATGTTCTAACAATATTGTAAAAAAAAGACCGCGATCGAACATTATTCGGAAAACTCTCAGCGTATAAGACAACAGCCTCAACAATATTTCTCCTACATTCGCCATAAATCAGAATCATTTCAATTTTTTCTTCTACGCTTGCACGAGGCATTGTTCACTTGTAATTGTTTTCTAGAAATGAAATTAAATGAATTCTGCAGAAAATAAATACTATCCAAATATTTTTTGTCAGAGATGCCCATGTGAGTCGACTCATTGTCGTTTTCGAGGTGATTACCAGGCAATATTGGACGTCCTAAGCATGAAGACACTGGCGGATCGTCGCATTGACGCGGACTTATGCTTACTACACCGTTTGGTTCACGGAAAGATCGACTCCCCAAATATTTTAAAAATGTTTTTGTTTCATACTCCTAATAGAAGGACTCGATCAACTACTCTTTTCTACCAAAACACCCACAATACTGTATCTGGTCACAACAATTCGATTTCTCGGCTAACTACACTTGGAAATGAATTTAATTGCCATGACTGGTTTGATTTATTTGACAATTCATTTAATCGTTTTAAAACAAACTTGAAATTTAGATAATGAAATTTGTATTTATTTTTGGTATTCTTTACTTTCACGATTTTAATATTACATAACTTAAGCATTATATAACTTACTTTTATGTCAATTTTGATCTCTACCATTTATATGTTGTTTCTTTGTAATGGATGTACTCATTAAGTTGAAATGTTTCACATACTTTATTTTATTATTATATATTTTGTATTTTATGTATACAAAGGTGGTTACCGTAAATAAACTTTATTATTATTATTATTATTATGATGAGTTTGCGCTTGAGTCATGTTGAACAGATATGCAATTTTCTCCATAAACTTTAATTAACTGACGATGAATGTCAATAGGTGAAATCCGTTTTGCACTCAAAAAACGCATCACAGCGCGAATTTCGTATCTGGCGGTAACAGCGATAGGGAGCTCCATCTTCTAAGGCTGCTAGGCCGGCATTGAGCGATGTAGCGTGGCGGGAGAGGTGGGAATAGAGAGAGGGAGATTTGATAGTGTAAGACCAGGGTTGGAAAAAAAACAGTTTTTTTTGTTTAAAACAAAAAAAACAGTTTTTTTTGTTTTAAACTGTTTTTTAATGTTTAAAACATGTTTTTTTTACCAACAAAAAAAACATGTTTTAAACGAAGAAAAACATGTTTAAAACAAAATAACTGTTTTTTTTCATATTTTAAGTAATGTTTTAATTTTTTAGTAATTCCAATCAAATACGCTCTTTCTTCTAATTATTATAATGCCCTGAAAGAATATTTACCAGCAAGCTTCAGTTATCGTCGTTCTATGTTTGTTTTGGAATAAAATAAATATACATTATGAAATGATTTCATTAACCTGTTGAAATGGGGTCATTAACTTATGTGTCTGAAGCCCAAGCCTCACAATGTTTATTTATTTTCCCTTCTCTGTAGAAATTTGATGATTAGCTGACCCCTAATATAATTTTATTTCAGTCTGTCTTTTACTCTGTTCATACACAACCACACAGTGTGTTCCTATTTCAAAACATGACCGGTAGAAAATTAGACCCCATTTGGCAACATTTTTCAAAAGTGAAGGGAGGAAAGTTAAGTAAAGCCAAATGCCTTAAATGTGGCAAAGTATTATCTGCATTAGTGGCAAGAATGAAGCAACATATTATAAAATGCAAAAGTGACTTAGAAATAGACAACAAAGAAAGGACGCGGATGTCGCCGATTTAAGTGAGGATGATGCTGATATTAGTGATAATAATGGTGAGTATTCAATTCAATTATTTAAATTTAATTTAGTGGTTCATATATGTGGAAGATCGTGTGATTTATGTAAATGAACTTGAGTCATTAACTTTTTAGAGCGCCACTAATACGTTGCTCTGTATAAATTTAGAAAACAATGTTCGTGTTGAGACCTGACAAGTACTATAACAATACTATTGGTAAAAGTCTAGTTTAGCTCCGGTTGCAAAAGTATAATATTTCATATTCTCACTCGGAATGCGATCCTGAACACGAATCTGTAATTTGTTTATCGCGAAATGAAAAATAATTTTTTTATAAATTTATAAAACCTTATACAGGGTGTTTGTTAAAAAACGCCGCAAGCCATAACTCCGTTAAATATTAGACGATTTTAAAAATTAAAAAAAGGAAATTTATGGTTCGATAAATACTACAAAATAACACTAATTAAATATTTTTTAAACATAATCTTTAAGGTCAAGCGATAGTCAACTTTTTTTTTTTTCAAATGGCACCATATATTTTTTTATATTTTTTTTTTGGTAGAGAAGGTTTTACTGAATCCAGTGATGTATAAGAAAGTTGACATTGATGGCTAAATTTCTGTCGTTGGTCTCATAATTTTCTTCTAATCGTTGCACTTTTTGCCAAATGAATGGCTTTAATTTGTGCTTTTTTAGTATTGAATGATTTGATACACCAATGTTACATGCAATTTCCCCAGTAGAAGTATTTGAATTTTCTTCCACACTAAGTAGAACGTCTAATTCAGTATTTTCCTGAAATGTAGACTCCATTCGTATAGGTTTCTTGAAAGCTCCATAATTTTTTACATTTTATTCAAGTCTAGAGAGGGTCTAGAACCTCTCTTGTAAGAAAGCGATCACTGAAAAGACGTACTGCTTGGCCACAGTTTCGGTTACATTCAAAATATTCTTGCAATATGTCTATTACATAATTGTTGTCCATTGGGTAGTTTTATTTAATTAATTTAACCGCAAAAATCGTAAATATACGAGTAAAACTGAGACTCACTGTAACATTAACGTCTTAAACTATTTCTTATTTACTCAATAAACAATTAGTAGCATTTGACTATGTTGCATGGTATCCTTGATGCTAAAAAAATATATAATTAACGTTACTAAAAATTTTATTTTTTAGTAACTATTGCATCAATGTAAACTTTTTTATACATCACTGGATTCAGAAAAATCAGGAAAAATATAAAAAAATATATGATGCCATTTGAAAAAAAAAGTTGACTATCGCTTGACCTTAAAGATTATGTTTAAAAAATATTTAATTAGTGTCATTTTGTAGTATTTGTCAAACCATAAATTTCCTTTTTTTAATTTTTAAAATCGTGTAATATTTAACGGAGTTATGGCTTGCTGCGTTTTTTTATCAAACACCCTGTATTTGTGTAATATTTTAATCACAAACGTTGTTTAATTTTATGTTTTATGTTTATGTTTTACAAAACAATCCGAAATAAAAATTGTTTCGTTCATTTTCAACATGAACAATTTAGAACAGCATGTAAACCCGGATTCATGGATAAAAATTTAGATCCTAAAAATTGAATTTTCTTTTGTGACATTGAATAATTATGTTAAGTAATTTTAATTATTATTTGTTTACTTTGACCAAACAATATCTTTATTCTAGATGAACTAATGATTTAATAGATCAACTGCATAAAATATTACAAATATATTTATTTTGTCGGTTATATGTTTAATAAGTTGAAATAAAATTGAACATAAATAAAACACTTTATATTAAATGGAATATTCCGTGTGATATAACAAAGTAAAAAGTGTTTTATTTATATTTAAAACATGTATCACGAAGTAAACGCTTCTACCATAACGAATAAAATTGCACAATTTTTGTGAAAGAATAAAATAAATAAAATTATTTATTATTTTTCATTTTTAAAAAATATGGGGAAACAGTTTTGTAATGTTTGACAAAGTAAAAATTAAACTGATCACTTTTTGAGCTTTCAGAATGATATGATGAATAAATGATATAATAACCGAATTATGAATTTTGAGTGGAAATTTAACAAATTATTTAGTAGTTACTAGTTAGTACCCCAAAATGTTGAAAATAGAAATTCAATTGAGTGTAGCATCAGGACAAAATAAGAGAGCTTAAAATTAAGCAAGTTCTATAAATGAAACTGAAAAGAAAAGTTGATGTTTTCAAAACTAAACATTTCAAATTTTGAAACAATTATTTGGGTTGAAAGTAAAATGAATAAAAAGTATTATTATTAATTATAAATGTTGTATTCTTGTAAATAATACAACCACTACTACCATTAAATTTTTAATTTAACTTTATAGATTCTACGCCATCTACAAATGTTGCAGTAGCAAGTACTTCGTCCGCATTTGAATACCATACTACGAGTATTCGTGAAAAGCACTCCACGGACCTCTCATCTCCATCGACATCAGCATCATCTCTGTCATCTTTTGTCATTAGAACAACGAATACACTCAAGAAAAATATTGATCTACAGGTTGCCAAATTTGTTTATAGCACCAATTCAGCATTTCGTTTGGTTGAACACGAAGAATTTAAAAATCTAATGAATCTCTTACGCCCTGGTTATCAACCACCAAATCGCCGTCAAATTGCGAACGAATTATTAGTGTATTGTTCAGTCAAACAGACAATAGAAAACAATTTAAAAGGCAAAATGGTTTCAATGGCAATTGATGGCTGGAGTAACATTCATAACGAACCAATTGTATGCATCTCGGTAACCGATCTTGTAGAAGGTAACATTTATTTAACAGACACAGTTGATACTGCAGAAAAAAGGCATACTGCAGAATATTTGCAAGATTTAGCTGCGGAAGCAATAAAAACATGCCAAAAATTTGGTTGTTACGTTAGAAGTGTTGTGACCGACAATGCCAGTAACATGGTAAAAATGCGTAGCGAACTTGCAGAACGCGACGATATAGGTATGCCCGACATTTTAACATATGGTTGTTCCGCACATGTGTTAAATTTATTAGCGAAAGATATAAATGTGCCAGGTCTAAAAGACGACATTAAAACAATTATAAAGTATTTCAGAAATTCTCATTTTCCTGCTGCTAAATACAAACAGGCTGGTGGGACATCACTTAATTTGCCCATAGACGTTCGTTGGAACACATTGTGTGATTGTTTAGAGTCGTACCAAAAGAACTGGCACATTCTGGTAAAAGTGTGCACAGGAAATCGAGTCGCATTCGACACGAGTTTAACAAACAAAATTCAAGACCTCGATTTAAAAACTCAAGTCGAAAAGTACCTGATTAAACTGAAGAAAATTTCTGTTGCCCTGGACGTGGTTCAAAGTGAAAATTGTAATTTAGGCAAGGCTACGGAAATATGGCTAAATCTAATAGAAAGTATGCAAGAGCAGGGCAGCTGTCAGATTTTGAAAAAAGTTGTTTAGGTAATCGTTTCAATATGGCCATAACACCTGCCCATTATCTTGCTAATTTATTAGACCATCGCTTTAGAGGCCACAAGCTAAGCCAAGAACAATTAGAGGAGGCATTGGAATATGCAGCATCATTTTATCCGGAAGCTATGCCGTTTATTATAAAATACCAGGCGCAAACTTCGCCCTTCAGCGAATATTTATTCTCAAGTCAAAACATAGAAAATGTAAGTCCAATTTCATGGTGGCGGGCTCTTCACCAAAATATTAACCAAACGATATTTGAACTATCTATGCAGCTTCATACAGCAGTTGCTTCTTCTGCAGGCATCGAAAGATTATTTTCTTCGTTTGGTTTAATACACAGCAAATTGCGTAACAGATTAGTCACAGAAAAAGCAGCAAAATTTGTAACCATTATGCGAACCTTAAATTCTAATAAAAATTTGATTGAAGATGAGAATTGTTAATGTTATTTCTAGAGGAATTTAATTTGTTTCTTTCTTTAAGTATTATTTAGATTATTATATTTTTACATTTTTTAATTATAGAAAATTTATAAGTTTGTTAACTATAATAATTATAATTTTGTTAAATTTTTTGAACTTTTTTATTTTATATTTTTATTGTTATGAAACTTATTTATAATTTAATAAAATTCATTTTTTATTTATTTTTTTGTTTAAAAGCCTAAAAACTGTTTAAAACACTTTTGTTTAAAACATGTTTTAAACACATGTTTAAAACGTGTTTAAAACAAAACTGTTTTAAACATAAGTCAATGTTTAAAACGTGTTTAAAACAACTGTTTTAAACAAAATGTTTTAAACATGCCAACCCTGTGTAAGACAGTGTTTTACATTTCTCCCAGCACGTCGCATTATTTCTCAGCAGCATAGGGAACCTTATTTTACGAATCCTCTTTTCTCAGGAAATCCTAATTTTTCAACGATTTTTGCCAATTTTGAATTTTGTCGATTATAGCGTCGTCTGTCACGAATACAAAAAAAAACATTCAGATAAAACTTTCTAATTTTTTTCCGGACTATTCAAATCCGTACAAAAAAATGGGGGTTCCTATTTAACTTTTCTATTTCTCACCCCTACTCCCTAGGGGGTTGAGGGTAGTGGGTCGAGTTTCGTATCATTAGATGTCCCCTTCTGAGGCAAACAAATTTTAATCATAATTTGTTTTTATTCGGTGTGTAGTTTTTGAGATATTTCAATGTCTTCACTTCAATTGAACACCCTGTATAAGAAGTATATTCGATGATTTTCCGATTTACGGAGTATTAATATAATTAAATAAATAATGGACGGATTATCCGTATATAGCTGAATCAATCATGTGTACTCAGGTGGGAGCGAAACTGTGTGGCCTCTGTTGTGCAATTGGTAGCATCCCAGACCGGAGATCTGGAGGTTGCAGGTTCGATCCCTATCGAAGGCATGTTCACACTTTTGATTGAGCTATATACGGGGAATCTTCGTCCATTATTTATTTAATTATATAAGAAATAGTTTTGCGGGCTCACCATGATCGCCTTTATCGGCGGGACGCCAAACCAATGAAACATATTCTCTATGGACAGTGTGCATCATAACCTCTTTAGAAAGTGAAACTTTTCGAGAATACGGAACATATAATTGATTCGTTTAGCATCCAAATTGGAAATTTGTAAAATTATGAGTCGATTGTGGTGTTTAACCACCGCAAAAATCGGGTAAATTTACGGTTCTGTGCGAGTCGCTCGAACAGTGTAATTCTACCGAAAAATTTACATCAGTTGTGAAGAAAAACGGTATAAAAAGGCGCATCCGTTTCCTTTTTCGCTATGAAATAGAAACCATATTCTTCAAAATGGCGAAAAGAAAGCAGCTTGGAAGCCTTTAGAAGTATTTACCATCTGGAAAATTATTACATATTTTCCAGAACGAATAACTACTCGTACTTAAACACTAGTTATGAATGTCAAGTAGGTACACACCTTGTTCTGGAGCTTCCATAATGGAACAGTTGACAAAAAATTCGTAGAATTAAAAACAACACTAATGAACGCGTGGCGCCGTGGCTTGCATTAAATGCGACGCGAAATATCGTCAACTTTTGATTGCTGGCACAGTTAATGAGATGGGGGTATAAGAAGTAGAACTGCATGTCGTTATAATCACATCATTCAACGAATCCTGGAAACATTTTAGTCAATAAGTGAATAATATTAATTAAATTTTCGCCAACTCTTCGACGCCACTGTGCACCGTGGAGAAACCTTTCCGGCTAATTCAATCCCTGTCTGAGAAAGTTCTCAATGGTAGATTATTTATTTTATGTTGGTATAAACCAGTGGCGGCTCGTGAAACATTTTGATAGTAGAGCCACTTAGCATATAATATATCCCACCACCTCCTTTTTAGAAAAAAAAACGATAATCGTTGCAAAAGCATTCCGTAAATTAAACAAAGAGAAAAGTAACCTTCATATATAAATATTCGTAATTCTGCAAAATTAAGTCTGACAAAGGCTAAAAACAAAGTCACGCCAGTTATTGAATGATACCAGTGACGGTTCGCGGGTTTTCTGGTACGTCCGAGGAACAAGAGGTGGTAATACAGAGAGGTAGGGTCAGTGACCGCACCTATCTGTATTACCACCTCTTGTTCCTCGGCCGTACCAGAAAAAAACCCGCGAACCGTTACTGAATGATACAAAATATATTTGCATGTTATTAGTACTACTATTGATATAACAAAGGCCTAAGATCGTTTATTTCTGTTCCCATCTGTTTCATCACCACAAATCCACTTGCTCATTATGCGCAGCAATCTTTCGTCTATAAATCGAATTAAATTGCGTTAGTACATTTTTGGTCCTATCTACATTTATTAGACTTTTCAGGAACAATTTTTAAAATCGGGTATTTTGTTCAAGAGTTATCTTCTCAAAACCACAGAACTTATTTTTTTTATCTTATTTACATCTATTCGGTGAGTACAGTACTTTACTCGAATGATCAAAATGGTTCAAAGAATATACTCAAAAATCACGAAACAATTTAATTTGTCGGTCTTATCTGCATTTACTCGATGAGTACAACATTTTGCTAGAAGAATTTGCCAAATTTGATCATCCGTTCAAGAGCTATCCTCAAAAAAAATAAAAAAACAATTGAAGACGAATGATTTTTTTTTTGATTCTCGATGAGTACAGCACATTTCTGTACCAACTTTTTAAATTCAGCTATTTTGTTCAAGAGTTAGCTTCTCAAAACCACAAAACAAGTGAACGAATTTCATTTTTATCTTTTATATATCTATTCACTGAGTGCTGGGAGAATTTTCAATATCTATTTATCCATTCAAGAATTATCCTCAAAAACTAGAAAAAAGATTTCTCTTATCTGCATCTATTCGATGAGTACATCACTTTTATGGAAGAATTTGACTTTGGTCACCCGTTAGCTTCTCAAAACCAAAAAACAATTGAACAACGAATTCATTTTTTTTTGTCCTCTCTACCTATATCTTTCGGATGACAAAAAGACTTTGCTGAAAGAATTTTAGAAATCTGATCATCGGTTCAAAAGTTAAATTAATTTAACAATTTTATTTTTTTAGCCTACGTCTTGAATAAGAGCAATACTTTGCTAATATTTTTCGTTTAAGAGTTATCCTCAATAATAATAAAATATTTTTTAATCTTATCTGTCCAATGAGCACAATATTTTGCTGAAATAATTTTCAAAATCTGTCCTCTCGTTCATGAATTGAACTATAAATTACATGTTTTTGGTCTTATCTGCGTCTATTCGATTGAAGAATTTGCCAAATTAGGTCATCCTTTCAAGAGTTATCCTCAAACAACAAAAAAGCAATTAAAGACGAATACATTTTTTGGTCCTATTTACATTTATCCGATGAGTACTTTATTGGCTCGAAAAAATATAAAAAACAATTGCTATCAAAATCACTCAATAATAATTCAAGAATAATTTGGTGAAAATGTACAATAAATTCCGTTAATAGTGTTTGCGATTTTTCATGGAAACACCATGTAAATTAATTTAAAAAAATAATTATTTTCTTGACGCGAAAAAAATATAAAAAACAATTGCCATCCACTTGAAACTTCACAAAATCACTTAATAATAATTCAAGAGTGATTTGGTACTAAATTACAATACATTCCGTCGATCGCTTTTGCAATTTTTCATGTAAATTTATGAAAGATTATAATATTTTTTTGTTGACGCGAAAAACATATAAAAACAGCTGTAAAATACTTAAAACTTTCTAAATTTACTTAAAATACAATAATCTTAATAATCCTCCAAAAACTCAAAATACCCCACCACACGTTTTCAAGATAACCGACCGAGAACAGCGCTTAAGATTTTTTTAGTTTGCACTGAAAAAAAATATTATTAAAACAACTACAACATACTTGAAATTTTCCAAATTTACTCAAAATACAATAATCCTAATAATCCTCAAAAAAACCCAAAATACCCCATCACTGGTTTTCAAGATAACCGACCGAGAACAACGCTATTTTTTTTAAGTTTCACTTCTTCCGAGTGAAAAAACAATATATAAAAACAACTGCAATAAACTTTTTCAATTTACTCAAAATATGTTATTGTTAATAATCCTTAAAAAAACACAATACCCCATCACTGGTTTTCAAGAATTTACCCAGAAGTTGTGCTCCTTCCGAGTGAAAAGAAAAATATAAAAACAACTGCAACACACTTGAAACTTTCCAAATTTACTCAAAATACATTAATTTTAATAATCCTCCAAAAAACTCAAAAACTGGTTTTCAAGTTTTACTTCATCGAATTGAAAAAAATATATAAAAATCAGTGCAACACTCTTGAAACTTTCCAAATTTACTCAAAATACATTAATCATAATAATCCTCTAAAAAACCGAAAATACTCCATCACAGGTTTTCAAGATAACCGACCGAGAACAGCGCCTAAGATTTTTATTAAATTGCACTTCTTCCGGGTGAAAAAAGATATAAAATCAACTGCAACATACTTGAAACTTTTTAAATTCACTCAAAATACATTACTCCTAATAATCTTTTAAGAAACTTAAAATACCTCATCACTGGTTTTCAATATAACCGACCGAGAATAGCGCTTGAGATTTTTTTTTTAAATTTGCTCTTCTTCTGAGCGAAAAAATATTATAAAAACAAATGCAACACATTTGAAATTTTCCAAATTTACTCAAAATACGTTAATCTTAATAACCCTCCAAAAAACTCAAAATACCCCATCACTGATTTTCAAGATAACAACACAACACACAATTCTGGAAGAATTTTTCAAATCTGCTATTCAAGTGTTATCTTCTCTAATAAATACATTGCGATTTTTCTCTTCTCATGAAACTTTCGCAGACATCGTTTTAACATTTAAAATGACGAAACAGTGTTTTTAGAATTAACCCTTAAAAGTCACACCTCCGAAAAATGACGTAATAGTCATTCGGGATGTGGTACACCCCATGCCTTTGAACTTCGGTCAATTAATGTTAAATTGACAAAAAACAAAAAATAAGAATCTGGGATACATTTTGAACCTCTAGTTACAAGAATATGTGAGTAGTTTTCGAAACCTGCAACTTTACATGTGAAAAAAAATCCGCAAATATGAGTTTTTTTGCAAAAAATACGGTAGTAATTTCAATTTTCAGCTAAAAAATAAAATAGTTTGAACCTGAAAACCTGAAATAGTATCATTCCAAGTGGAATTAATAAATTTTGCGACCTTTCCAAAAAGTATATTTATTTTCATGATCGAAGGTGGGATTTTTTACGAAAAAATTATATTGGTATTTTTCTAATATAAAGTCAATTTAATGTTAAATATGAATATGAAAATATTTTTAAAACTATTATTATGAAGAAAAAGGCTATAATAATGTAAAAGACAATTATTCGATCCCAAAAGAGCATTCGACGCACATACTATATGTGCGATGTATGTCGCACATCGACCTCTCGCAACTGCGACATAGCATGTGCAACTGTTTGTCGCTTCTTCTGGAACAAATATCGCAGCGCTTTTGTTTCGGCAATTTCGGAATAATCCACAGAGAAGAAAATGCTCAGAATTATTTTTCTGGCACAATGATCACACGGGGTGTCGTACACCCCACAATTTTTCACAAATTGACTCAAATAGGTACCACATTAACACTGACGAGTGAGCTCAAAAAATACCTATTGGGATCCACAATAGAAGGTTCAAACTATCTATAGATGGAGTAACATGTCCCGTTTACTTTTAATTTCAGGGCATTATTCAACGTCGAAAAAAGGCTGGGGTGTATCACTCCCCTAGTGACTATTAAAGGTTAAAAAAAACCTTGTTTCGTTTGAAATTAGAGGTAGTGCCATGGCTCCTTGGCTCTACATAACGAGCCGCCCCTGGTGTAAACTGTCGGTTTTGCTTGAATTTATCAAATTTACTACGCTTAATTTTACATTTTAACACTCCGTATCTAAACTGAGTTTTTATTTGGTAGAATTAATCTCTTACTCATATTACTATCTTATTACGCTAAAATAAAGTCAAAAATAAAATTATAATAAAACGTCCGACTTCGTATTTTTTCCAGTTTAGATGTACGCCTCTAATCTAAACTTGCAGGGGCACACTCCGAAGAATAACCCGGTCACCTCCAGCAAGTGCTCTCCACCATTTTCTTGTGTAATCAAGAACGTCGGCTTTGATGTCACGAGTGACGACGTCACGGATGCCGCCGCTGCCCAACATCTAACCGTCGAGGAGGCGCGCCATATTCGTTTATTTATTAATTATTAATTAAGGGTTACACCTTTTTTACATAGTGTTTACAATAATATAATTATAACACCTAATATACAATCTTAGGAAATAAACAATGCATGGTGCTTAAACATAATAAACTAACGTTAAACATAAAATATTTAAATTCACTCAAGAAACAGAAGCCTTAAATTTATTAAAAGTAAAAGAAAACAAATCAAAATTAGCGTTAATATTAAATAAATTAGCAAATCTCATCAATCTATTAATAGGATTATTATGACTATAATAGTTAATCTAGGTACTTAATCTAAAAAGTTGCTTAGATCTTAAAGGTCCCATGTAATTGGAAATATAAAAATTAAAAAACCGCAGTATTTTACAAAATATAAGACCGTTTAATAATTTATATAACAAATATGGATCAATCCTAATTCTACGAATTTCTAATTTGTAATATGGCGACCAAATAACCGACGCATATTTAACAATCCTAAATGTATCGTAATTAAAATTATTACAATTTCTACACAGACAGCCTGTCAATTTGAACGCATTTTAAGTAATATCAATGTGGTGAGCGAACGTTAATTTGATATCAAAGTACACGCCTAGATCTTTGATGAGTTTGTAACGTTGTGGGAGTTGTCGACAAAGCTCAACTAATGACCCTGCCACTTAGTACGTTACATTAGAATTACGGTATGATGTAAAATAACTGCTTATCCTTCTTTTGCTGGTTTATTATGACTAAGAAAACACGTACAAATTAAATTAGGTACTTTCAGTCTCTGATATTTTTTAAATAACTGTATTTTTCTCGTTTCCCAAGTTACGGCACCATTGCTGCCTCGGGTTTCTACTGCTCCTATGCTCAAGGTGTCCCCACATCACCCCCCGTCTAAGAAAAATCAAAACGAGAAGGAACACAAGAAAAAGAGACGCGTTTTTTTAAAGGAAAAGATGTAGAGGCGCTATTTTCAGATTTTAAAATGGAACGCGAAAATAAATGAGGATGTGAGGTGTTTGTTTTATTTTTCATAGATGTTGCTGAAATATTAGAAATAAATGCGGGTTTTAAGCGATCTATGGAGATGGTGTCTTGTTTACCGTCAATAGTAATCGTAAAAAAATTGGAATTTCGACTTAAAATCTTGTATGGACCGTCGTAGGATGGATGTGCAATGTTGCGAATGCTATCACGACGAATAAAAACATTTGTGTACATGTGGAAAAATCAGGGTGAATAAAAGACTTGCGACTATGGTAAGTAACAGCGGCAGGACTAAGGACACGTAAATTGTCCATTAAGTCTGAAGAAATTTTGAGCCAGAAGGATTACTTTTGATTGTGGAATTTAAAAAAAAAGAAAATCGCCCGGCAATCGTAAAATCTTACCGTAGACGAACTCTGCAGCCGTGGCTGAAAGAGATGATTTAAAAGTTGTCCGAATCCTGAGGAGGTGAGTTACCCAGTTCTTCAGATCGTTGCTCATTCGGATCGAGTCATTAATTTGTAGATTAAGTCGCTCTACCAAACCGTTACATTGCGGATGGTAGGCGGTTTTGGATTTGTGTGAAATTCTGAAAGTCTTGCAGAATTCCTTCCAGATGTTGGACTGGAACTGCCGACCTCGGTCAGTGATGATGGCTTTCTAAAGCGTGCAATCCAACAGTTCAAAAAGGCATTGGAAATGGAAGCTGCAGTAATTTCGGAAAGAAGTAAAGCTTCAGGCCAACGCGTAAAGCGATCGATGCAGACCAGGTATCTGAAATTGTTGCAAATGGGCAAAGGGCCTATGATGTCGATGTGGACGTCAGTGAAACGGCCATCTGGGTCCGGAAATTTAGCAACGGGTGGCACTGTATGTCGATAAATTTTGATCTTCTGGCAGCTCAAACAAGATTTGACAAATTTTGCAATGTCATGGTTCATCCGTGGCCACACGTAACGTGCTGTTACGAGACGTTTCATTTCACGAACGCCAGGGTACGTGAGCTCATGCAAAGAACACAACACTTCGTGTCTTAGTGCAGGAGGGACATAAGGGAGCCGTTGTGCAAGAGAAGTGTCTACGTAGATGTGTGTGCTAGTGCCGTCAGGGATGAACCTCTCCAGTTTGAGTGATGTAGTAGTGCTACCAAGAAGAGATTGTAATTCCAAATCCTCAGATTGTAATTTTGCCAGGAGGTTGAGGTCTAAAGTAGAGGTGTCCAAACTACGGCCCGCGGGCCAAACCTGGCCCGGCAGGCAATTTTATCCGACCCGCCAAGGATTTTGAAAAATTTCGTAAAATATAAATGTAGCGTGGCGCGTCGGTATTAGATCTCGCGCAGATGAAGAGCGCATTCGGTTAGAATGAGCACGGTATCACGCTCGAAAAAGTACAGTCTGGTATTCAAGTTTTTTCTGTATTCTGCGATACGACTCAGCCGCTCGACTACATGAATGATTTTGTACTCTGACTGTACGTAGGCAGTATGGAGCGGCAGACTGCACTCAACTGCAGTGCCTGCAAAGCTACGATATTGTCCACGACAAACCAAAAATTCGTCGGCCGCGGAGCTTATTTACAATCTTTACAGTTGATATATTGTAAATTGGTATGTTTAGATTTATATTTAATATATTATAACTTAATTATTATGTTAATATTATTTTTTAAAGTTGAACATGGAAACAAAAAGAAGAAAAGTAGATGACGAGTGCCCCGTTTTTAAAGAAGAATGGGGATTCAAATATTTCTTTGTGCAATCGCAGTCAAAGAATGGCAAAGCTATATGTGTAATTTGCAATGACACTGTTGCTGTAATGAAGGAATACAATTTAAGTCGACATTATGAAACAAAACATGCTTTAGCTTACTCATAATTTAAGGACAAGCAGCGTACTGAAAAAATTGAAAAAATGAGTCGTAGTTTGTCTTCTCGGCAAAATTTATTTAGGAAGGCAAACTCGGAAAATGAATCATTGACTTTAGTTCGCATGAAAGTTGCTTATCTGTTGGCGAAAAAAGGGAAACCCTTTATGGATGGAAACATCGTTAAAGAGTGTATGATGGAAGCTGTTGGGGTATTATGTCCGGAAAAGGTGAAACTTTTCAAAACGATAAGTCTTTCCCGCAATACTGTTGCTCGTCGAATTGACGATATTGGCAATAATATACTCCACCAGATTTCTGGGAAAGCACAGCGTTTCACTCACTATTCTATCGCGATGGATGAATCGACCGACGTTAGTGACACCTCACAACTTTTAGTATTTGTTCGTGGAGTTGACGACGATCTTAATGTCACCCAAGAATTAGCATCGGTTAACAGCATGCATGGCACTACAACTGGAGCAGATATTTTTAAGGAACTACAACAGACGTTGACCAAATATAACTTGGACTGGAATCGACTCCAAGGTGTGACAATTGACGGAGGAAGAAACTTGTCTGGTGCAAATATTGGGATGGTTGGGCTAATAAGAAAAGCTTGTGAAAGCGCAGGAGCAACAGTACCACTGTATCATCCACCAACAAGCCCTATGTGTAAAACATGTCGACATGAGCTGCGTTTTGAAACCAGTTGTTTCTGTCGTAAACTTTATTCGATCACGTGCACTCAATCACCGCCAATTTCGATCTTTCCTCGAAGAAATTGAATCTGAGTCTGTTGACTTGTCGTATTATACAGCAGTTCGATGGCTTAGCTGTGGAAAAGTGTTATTGCAGTTCTTCAAGCTCAGAAAGGAAATTAAAATGTTTCTTGCGGAAAAGAATCACCCTGAACCGCTTTTATCGGATGCAGAGTGGCTCTGGAAGTTGGCAATTTTTGCAGATGTCGTGACACACGTAAATAACTTGAATTTAAAGCTCCAAGGTAAAAACAACTTAATTTGTGATTTATTCGAGCAAATCAAAGCATTCAGAGCCAAGCTGATATTGCTCGAAAGTCATATGAATGAATGTAATTTTTCCCATTTCACGTGCTGTGAAAAATTTAGTACAGAAACTGACGAAAGATTTCCCACCATATTTGCAGTAAAAGTAATCGCGGATTTAAAACTAGAATTTCAAAAGCGTTTTTCTGATCTTGTCATAAATTCAAGGGAAATTCGGCAGTTTCAAAATCCATATGACTGCAACGTTGGCGACGTTTCAAGTCAGTTTCAAATGGAAATAATTGATCTTCAAGCTAGCGATCAAATCAAGAACAAATACAAGGAAGGAAACTTGATCGATTTTTACAAATTTTTGGACGCAAAAGAGTTTCCAAATTTAAAGCAATTGGCTGGTAAATTTATTTCTATGTATGGCACTACCTATATGTGCGAACAAACTTTTTCCAGGATGAAGTATCTGAAATCTAAATATAAGGCAAATTTATCGGATGATCATTTGCAATCATTGCTAATAATTGGTGTTTCCGATTTGAATCCTAACTTTGAAGAAACTCTCCAGAAAAAAACCCAGTTCCACCATTCCCATTAAAAAATGCATGAAATAATTTTATAATAATATAATTTAGACATGTTTGTTTAGTATTGTTATATCTGTAATTTACTATAAAAAATAAAATTCAATGCTGCTTTACTTGTGATAAGGTTTTTTAATTCACATATTTACAATGCTTGGCCCCCGCTAATGAATTTAAATACCAAACTGGCCCTCGCAGCAAAAAGTTTGGACGCCTCTGGTCTAAAGCATTAATTTCGACACTCGACAGTGTGTCAGCCACGTTGTTTTCCTTTCCCGGGATGTGTCGAAAACACATTTGTCAGGATTAAATTTGATACCGAAAGTAGCGAGTCGCTCAAAAATTTAGAAGATGTGACGAACATGTTTACGTTCGTCTTTACTGAAGACGAGAATGTCGTCAATGTACGCGAAGCAAAATCGTAGTCCGCGCAAAACCGAGTCCATAAACCCCTGAAACGTCGGGGTGGCGTTTCTTAAACCAAAACTCATCCTAGTATATTCGTATAGGCCGAAAGGTGTAGTGATTGCCGTTTTAGGAATATCTGCAGGATGAATTAGAATTTGGTGGTATGCCTTGACTAAATCGATTTTGGAAAATAACGTACAACCACAACAGTTATACGCGAAATCGTGAAGAAGTGGCAAGGGATACCGGTCGGGAATCGTGATTTGATTAAGACCTCGATAATCTCCACATGGGCGCCAAGAAGCCGAGTTGTAACAATTTATGCGGCGGCAATCGCCATGGTCGGCCAAAAACAGGAGTTTCAGAAGTTGTGATGTGATGATACACATCATGTTTGACAGGTTGTGACAGATCGAAAGGGGTTGACAAATTATGAAATTGTTGTAGCAATTTTGAATATGACGAATTTTGAAAAGTGAGTGAATTTAGTTCTGAAAGGCCGAATACATTCCTTGCAAGGCGATCGTGGGCAATGTCAACGGTGATGTTGAAATGCCGAAGGAAGTCAGCACCTAGATTGAATCGAATGGTTAACTTGTGCTAACATGAAGTTCCATTGAAAATTCACGTCTAGGCCGATATTAATTATTAATTTGGAATGACCAAAAGTTGGTATAAAAGTACCAGTAACTGTGGTCAGCGAAAATTTTGCGTGACGATGAGTGTTGACGAAGAATTGATTCACCGCCAAGATGCTCACCTGGGCTCCCGTGTCGACTGAAAATTTGGTCCCTGAGTTAGTGTCGCATATGAAGAATAAATGACCTGGAGAGATGGCAGGACAATGGGTTGACATTAGCCTTGCCGCTGTCCGTTTCCCCAATCGCAAAGAGGTGTGCATTTGCTTGCCTTCTCTGGTGATACTAACAAAACTTCGATGACTTATCATTGTTGCTATTAAGTCTTGATTTTGAACGGCTCCTATACCTTGCAAAATTTGAGAATTGAACAGACAACTTCTCAACTTGTTGCGTTAAGGCAGTGATCTGATTTTGCAAATGTAAGGAATTGTCAGTCGTTGTTATTGGAATCACCCGAGGCGCAGAGGTCATTGCACAAATGGTATGCGGGCCAGAAATCTCGAGGATCTGGTCGGGCATGTCGGCTAAATCATTTAAACTGGATGTGTTTGCCGAAATTAGTATCCGTTGCACGTCAGTGGGCAAACGGCTAAGGAATATTTCCTTAAGTAAACTTTCGTCCATGGACGTATTCCCGAGAAGTTGATATAACTGTCGCAGTAATTGCGACGGGTTTTGCTGGCCAAGAGTTTCCTTGGACAAAAGTTATTGCATGCGACGCTTTTCGGAAACCGTTGTACGCTTTATAACTTCTGATTTGAGCGTTTCATAAGGAAAATTTTCTGGGGGATTGATTAGCATATCGCGAACATCAATAGCTACGTCGGCGGGTAGGGCTGCAACCACGTCATGAAATGTCCGGAGAGAGTTTGTTATGCGATTGTTTTTAAAAACTGATTCAATTTGGATGAACATATTATTGGTTCAAATTTTGAAAATATAGGTAATTTATATCGAAAATTATTGACTGTGGACTCAACCTGATCAACCATAGCCCTTAGTACGTGTAAAAGTGTGTGTGAAGGATAGATTAGAATAGTATAAAGCAGAAACAGAGGTTGAATAAGGAAACACCTTAAGCACAGGCCGGAACAAAGTAGACAGCGTGTTGCAGGTGACGGTCGGTTGCGGCCTTCGTGCGTGGAGAATAGACGGTAGGTGATCGTTTGGGGTTTTTTTCTGACGTAGCCGTCAGTGTCTTAGGGAAAACAGTCCAGATACAATAACTGCGGAGGGGTTCCTGGATCTTGATCCCGTATAATTCCAAGCGGGTTCAGGTTCGTTTCAGTCCGGATTACATCGGGGTCACCAGATGTAACGTTATGGGATGGCAGGACAAAGCTCAACTAATGACTCTGCCACTTAATACGTTACATTAGAATTACGGTATGATATAAAATAATCGATTATCCTTCTTTTGCTGGTTTATTATGACTAAGAAACCCCGTACAAATTAAATTAGGTACTTTCATGGCCGTTTTCACCAACCATTCCTAAAATATAAGCATTTCCTAAATAAAGATAGGAACTTCTTACCGTCAATTTGGTTTTCACCAGTCCTAAACACTTTCCTAAATGGTTTAGGCATTACTTATCGCTAGGTACGCGATAAACGGCAACCCAGGGATTAATGCCCGTTTTCACCAACTATTCCTAAACAAATACTTTGTTAGATAGTACCTAAGCTAAGAAATGCCTAAACTAGTTATAAATAGATAAATTCGGTTTCACTATGGCAATCGGTTCTTTGATAAGCAATTCCTACTAAGGTACTGTTTTTTTAGGGAAATTTTAGTTGTCATATTGGTGAAACTGCGGGTGTGTGCTTCGCTATATAGAGTGAAGTTCGCACCAGTGATTTTTTACTACTTGATTGAAGTAACATAACGTCACTCGTTTAATTACTCGTGTTAAAATTTTCAATGGTTGATTTATTTATGAAATTATTATTTTAAACTAGCGTCACCATCAATTGCGAAGAAGAGCGAAGAAGAATTATAGCTAGGACATAATCAAATTAAAGGTAGACATTAAAAAGAAAAAGAATTGAATTAATGGCGCCAGAAAGTGCGCGCCCATGTATTAGAGAAGGAGTTTTTCAGAAAAATTGAGAAGTAAGACAACTTTATTTTGCATTTAAATATGAGTTAATTATTCTGACCCCAAATTCAGGTACGTCGTCCATCTTTTTCATCTGAATCTGAATCAAATACATTCAAATGTACAATAATACGAAAAAAAAATCCATTAGAATTGATATGGCCCCGCGTAACAGACCAACGTAATCTGATTTGGATTATTAAGTTGAAATCCGTTGATTATTAAAAAAGTTATGAATTTTTGAAGTAATAATTGCTCGTTAATGCGATCATGAATTTCAAAAATTAGAATTTTTTTTTTAACTGGTGATACATGCTTTTATCAATAACAATACACTTCTTACATTCTTTAGCTTTCATAATTTTGTTATTTAGTTGAAATCCGTTAATTATTAAAAAAGTTATGAATTTTTGAAGCAATAATTGCTCGTTAAAGCGATCATGAATTTAAAAAATTAAAAAAAAACAAATTTAACTGGCGATACATGTCTTTATTAGTAACAATACACTTCGTACATTCTTTAGCTTTAATCATTTTCTTATTTAGTTCAAATCCGTTGGTTATTAAAAAAGTTATGAATTTTTGAAGCAATAATTGCATGTTAAAGTGATCATGAATTTCCAAAATTCTGAAAAAAATATTTTGACTGGCGATACATGTTTTTATTAATAACAATACACTTTTTCCTTCTTTAGCTTTCATAATTTTGTTATTTAGTTCAAATCCCTTGATTATTAAAAAAGTTATGAATTCTTGAAGCAATAATTGCATGTTAAAGCGATCATGAATTTCAAAAATTAAAAAAAAATATTTCAACTGGCGATACATGTTTTTATTAGTAACAATACACTTCTTACATTCTTTAGATTTAATAATTTTGTTATTTAGATCAAATCCGTTAATTATTAAAATGTTATGAATTTTTGAAGCAATCATTGCACGTTAAAGCGATCATGAATTCGAAAAAAAATATTTTAACTGGTGATACATGTTTTTATAAATAACAGTACACTTCTTACATTGTTTGGCTTTAATGATTTTGTTATTTAGTTCAAATGCGTTAATTACTGAAGAAGTTATGAATTTTTAAATTTCACAGGGATGTATTAATTGTCCGTTAAAGTGAGCTTGAAGTTCAAAAATAAAACATACATAATATATTTTATTAATAATACCAGTTAAATTCTTACATTCAGTTCAAATACACTAATTAACAAAAAAAAATGAATTTTTGAAGTTAATGCGGACGTAACCCGACTAGGATTTTCAAAAATTGCAAAAAAATATTTAGACAGGTGATGTATTTTTGTATTAGCAACAATCAACTTCTAGCACTCTTTCGCTTTAAAAATATTCTTATTTTGTTAAAATTCGTTAGTTAATAAAAAAGATATGAATTTTTGAAGTTGGTGTGGACACAACACGACCAAGATTTTTAAAAATTGCAAAAAAATATTTAGACAAGTGATACATTTTTTTATTAATAACAGCCAACTTCTCGCACTCTTTCGCTTTAAAAATATTCTTATTTCGGTAAAATTCGTTAATTAATAAAAAAGATATGAATTCTTGAAGTTGATGCGGACGCAACTCGTCCAGGATTTTCAAAAATTGCAAAACAATATTTAGACAGGTGATGCATTTTTGTATTAATAACAGCCAACTTCTAGCACTCTTTCGCTTTAAAAATATTCTTATTTCGTTAAAATTCGTTAATTAATAAAAAAGATATGAATTTTTGAAGTTGATGCGAACGCAACCCGACCATGATTTTCAAAAATTGCAAAAAAATATTTAGACCGGTGATGCATTTTTTTATTAACAGCCAACTTCTCGCACTCTTTCGCTTTATAAATATTGCACGTAAGCCTCAATGGGCCCTTTATACATCCTCCCATCTGAGTCCGTATTCCCCGGTGCCGTCCAGCCAACCCACGGTATTGGCAAACGCCAGGACTGCACCAAGAGGGACTTTATGGATGTCTGATGATTGTCTTATTGTCGAGATGGCTAAATACTTCAAGAGTACATGTTCGGGGGTCTTCTCTTCAGCTTCACACCCTCTATAGATGGGCTTGGGACAGAGGCTCATTCTATTTCTGCTTTCTTAGATTGCAGTGCCCAGTCAGAAGACCCACGAATTTTCGTAGGTTCCCCTTGGACAGTTGCAAGCAGTATCTGACAATCTTGGGGTTCATCAAGATGAAATATTTTACTACCCTGCAGCCAGGCTTGTCATTTCATCGATCTTCGTGATGTTCAGTCGATGTGTCTTTTAATAAGGATATTATGTCCGATAGAGAGGGGCTAGTTGGATTCCGGCCCGAAAGTAGGGCGTCTGGAAGCTCTTCTTGGCAGTCCATTTTTACCCAGCACAAGGTTACCTAGTTATCGTTTGCCACTCTCTCTAGGCCCGCGCAACATTCCAACGTTAGTACTGATGTGATTTTGTAGCTTGTAATTGCATTGTATCAAAGGAAAATAAGTAAATAAATAATATTGCTGGTCTAGAGTCGCTGATGATATGCACAATTTTCCCTTTGCTATTTCTATCAGCAATTTCTCTGGCTGCATGTAGTATACCCACGAGTTTCGCCTTAATGGGGGTACTCATTGATATACCAAGTGCTGCAATCTTTTTCAGGGATAGGTTTTTACAGTATATACCAATCCCGGCCCCTGTTTTCGTTAACGATGCGTTTGATGTTACTAAGTTTGCTACCTTCGCCTAAGTTTACGTGCTTTAGGCTTACTTAGAGCTTCCTTTTAAATATCTATTTTCGAGAGATTATGTCCACCGGCATCTTAATTGCGATCTTCCTCTTTAAAAATATGTTCAGTGCTCGCTTCTTCCATTGTTTACGAGCTACATATTTGTTACTTGTAGCCTGGCGGCTGCTGTTGCTCGCTCTTTAATGTGTATGTCTAGCGGGGGTGGACACAGCAGGGTTTTTATTGCAGTTGTTGGTGTCCAGTCACGTTCAAATGGGCATTCTTTTGGACATGGTTTAGATGCCTGACAGCTGTCAGACCAACATAAATAAACCGACTAGAAATTTTAGGTTAGAAACAGATACTTAATCCCTGGGTTGCCGTTTATCGCGTACCTAGCGATAAGTAATGCCTAAACCATTTACGAAAGTGTTTAGGACTAGTGAAAACCAAATTGACGGTAAGAAGTTCCTATCTTTATTTAGGAAATGCTTATATTTTAGGATTGGTTGGTGAAAACGGCCATAAGTATCTGTATCTGCAGGGTAGTCAAATATTTCATCTTGATGAACCCCAAGATTGTCAGATACTGCTTACAACTGTCCAGGGGGAACCTACGAAAATTCGTGGGTCTTCTGACTGGGCACTGCAATCTAAGAAAGCAGAAATAGAATGAGCCTCTGTCCCAAGCCCATCTATAGAGGGTGTGAAGCTGAAGAGAAGACCCCCGAACATGTACTCTTGAAGTATTTAGCCATCTCTACAATAAGACAATCATCAGACATCCATAAAGTCCCTCTTGGTGCATTCCTGGCGTTTGCCAATGCCGTGGGTTGGCTGGACGGCACTGGGGAATACGGACTCAGATGGGAGGATGTATAAAGGGCCCATTGAGGCTTACGTGCAATATTTATAAAGCGAAAGAGTGCGAGAAGTTGGCTGCTAATAAAAAAATGCATCACCGGTCTAAATATTTTTTTGCAATTTTTGAAAATCCTGGTCGGGTTGCGTCCGCATCAACTTCAAAAATTCATATCTTTTTTATTAATTAACGAATTTTAACGAAATAAGAATATTTTTAAAGCGAAAGAGTGCTAGAAGTTGACTGTTGTTAATACAAAAATGCATCACCTGTCTAAATATTTTTTTGCAATTTTTGAAAATCTTGGTCGGGTTGCGTCCGTATCAACTTCAAAAATTCATTTTTTTTTTATTAATGAACGAATTTTAACGAAATAAGAATATTTTTAAAGCGAAAGAGTGCTAGAAGTTGGCTGTTGTTAATAAAAAATGTAACACCAGTATAAATATTTTTTTGCAATTTTTGTAAATCCTGGTCGGGTTGCGTCCGCATCAACTTCAAAAATTCATATGTTTTTTATTAATTCACGAATTTTAACGAAATAAGAATATTTTTAAAGCGAAAGAGTGCGAGAAGTTGGCTGTTGTTAATATAAAAATGAATCACTTACCTAAATATTTTTTTGCAATTTTTGAAAATCATAGTCGGGTTGCGTCCGCATCAACTTCAAAAATTCATATCTTTTTTATTAACTAACGAATTTTAACGAAATAAGAATATTTTTAAAGCGAAAGAGTGCTAGAAGTTGACTGTTGCTAATACAAAAATGCATCACCTGTCTAAATATTTTTTTGCAATTTTTGAAAATCCTAGTCGGGTTACGTCCGCATTAACATCAAAAAATCATTTTTTTTTTGTTAATTAGTGTATTTGAACTGAATGTAAAAATTTAACTGGTATTATTAAGAAAATGTATTATGAATGTTTTATTTTTGAACTTCAAGCTCACTTTAACGGACAATTAATACATCCCTGTGAAATTTAAAAATTCATAACTTCTTCAATAATTAACGCATTTAAACTAAATAACAAAATTATTAAAGCCAAACAATGTAAGAAGTGTACTGTTATTTATAAAAACATGTATCACCAGTTAAAATATTTTTTTTCGAATTTTTCAAATTCATGATCGCTTTAACGTGCAATGATTGCTTCAAAAATTCATAACTTTTTAATAATTAACGGATTTGATCTAAATAACAAAATTATTAAATCTAAAGAATATAAGAAGTGTATTGTTACTAATAAAAACATGTATCGCCTGTTGAATTTTTTTTTTTAATTTTTGAAATTCATGATCGCTTTAACGTGCAATTATTGCTTCAAGAATTCATAACTTTTTTAATAATCAAGGGATTTGAACTAAATAACAAAATTATGAAAGCTAAAGAAGGAAAAAGTGTATTGTTGTTAATAAAAACATGTATCGCCAGTTAAAATATTTTTTTTCAGAATTTTGGAAATTCATGATCACTTTAACATGCAATTATTGCTTCAAAAATTCATAACTTTTTTAATAACCAACGGATTTGAACTAAATAAGAAAATGATTAAAGCTAAAGAATGTACGAAGTGTATTGTTACTAATAAAGACATGTATCGCCAGTTAAATTTGTTTTTTTTTAATTTTTGAAATTCATGATCGCTTTAACGAGCAATTATTGCTTCAAAAATTCATAACTTTTTTAGTAATCAATGGATTTCAACTAAATAATCCAAATTAGATTACGTTGGTCTGTTACGCGGGGCCATACCAATTCTAATGGATTTTTTTTTCGTATTATTGTACATTTGAATGTATTTGATTCAGATTCAGATGAAAAAGATGACCGACATACCTGAATTTGGGGTCAGAATAATTAATTCATATTTAAATGCAAAATAAAGTTGTCTTACTTCTCAATGTTTCTGAAAAACTCCTTCTCTAATACATGGGCGCGCACTTTCTGGCGCCATTAATTCAATTCTTTTTCTTTTCAATGTCTACCTTTAATTTGATTATGTCCTAGCTATAATTCTTCTTCGCTCTTCTTCGCAATTGATGGTGACGCTAGTTTAAAATAATAATTCCATAAATAAATCAATCATTGAAAATATTAACACGAGTAATTAAACGAGTGACGGTATGTTACTTCAATGAAGTAGTAAAAAATCACTGGTGCGAACTTCACTCTATATAGCGAAGCACACACCCGCAGTTTCACCAATATGACAACTAAAATTTCCCTAAAAAAACAGTACCTTAGTAGGAATTGCTTATCAAGGAACCGATTGCCATGGTGAAACCGAATTTATCTAAAGAACTAGTTTAGGCATTTCTTAGCTTAGGTACTATCTAACAAAGTATTTGTTTAGGAATAGTTGGTGAAAACGGGCATCAGTCTCTGATATTTTGTAAATATCTGTATTTTTCTCGTTTCCCAAGTTACTGCCTCGGATTTCTACTGCTCCTATGCTCAAGGCAGTGGCGGTTTCAAAGGGGGGGGGGGGGGGGTAATCGGGTAATTCCCCCCCCTAAGAATTTTTCGCGTAACAATTTTTATTGTTAGAAATTACCGATATTCCATATTCCAAACAAATAATGTAACCGGTAAATTTTTCCAACGCTTTAAAACATTGGAAAAGGATGGGGAGATTTCATGGAACAGGTGTATGCAGTGGCGGCTCGTGGAACATTTGGATGGTAGAGCCACTTAACATATAATATAATAATGCACAGTGGGTCAAAAAGAAAACGGTACTGTTATATCTTCGTGAGCTATTACTATTTTAAAATAATTAATAGAACAGTGAAAAGCCCAATTTTTACAGATAAGATGAAGTACTTTTGCTCTAAAAAAATAATACTTAAACTTGTGCCCGGAGCAGTGGCTGCTCTAGGAAAATATTGACGGTAGAGCCACTTAGCACACACAATATATCTCACCGTCTCATTTTTTAGGAAAGAAAAATCGACCAGAAGAAGCACTAAAAAAAAACGAAAAATAGCCCGCACGGGGCTGTTTCTCTGTACGGCAGAGTTCAATTTGAAAATCGCATCCGCGAAAGCCACTATAGTGGCGCATAGTGTAATACTTTAAGAATTTAAAACTTATTTTTGGTTAAAAAACGAAAAATGATTTTTTATCTTATCTACAACGTGTCCACGTAAGTATGCAACATACGGGAAACTTTTTTATTATTAATTTCTCAGAAAATTTTATTCTTTATAAAAGTTGGTGCTTGATCTTAAACATACAAAAAAGAGAAAACAAATGACATTCGACGCTATACAGGGTGAGGGACCGCATACGACACGGTCGTTTTATGGAAAACCATACAGTTTCGTGTTATTCTTTTTAAATTGATGGATGTGGGATCGTTGATCCATTTTTTCAAATGGCGCACCCTGTATTAAGTAACATATTCTCACAGAATCCAATTCTCTTTCGGTGTAGTTTGAACCTTCAACCAAACAATAGAAATGATTGTAATGGTTTAACGTCAAACACTGGGGCAAAAATAAAATTTCACCTATACCCTTTATTTCAACAAATATTTAAATATTTCGAAAACGGTAAACGATAGGTATAGAGAATATTGAAGTAACTCACCTTTATTTGATTCCTAGAATTCAAAAATGACAAAAAAAAATCAGGGTGTTCCATTAAAAAAAACATAACTCTGATGTGTATCTTTTTAATGGGACACCCTGTATAACTGGTAATAATTTAAAATTGTGCATACAACGATCCCACATCTATTCATTTGAAAATAATAACAAGAAGTTGCATGGCTTTCCATAAAACGACCGTGTCGTATGCGGTGCCCCACCCTGTATAGCGTCGAATGTCATTTGTTTGGTCTTTTTTGTATGTTTAGGATCAAGCACCAACTTTTATAAAGAATAAAATTTTCTGAGAAATTAATAATAAAAAAGTTTTCCATATGTTGCATACTTACGTGGACACGTTGAATATCTCTTTAATGACTACCGAAAGAAAAAAAAAAGAAAAATTAGAAGATTTAAAACTTTGAGTTGTAGTAAGTTATTTTTAAGTTATTTTATTTATTTTATTTTTGGGTAATGGTTTGTTAGTTGACCTAAGTTACTCTTTATTTTGACGTGACTCGCATTGTAAATACAATGCAAAAGACCAACTCTTATCTTACCTTAAAGAATTTGCAAAATCTTTCCTTTCGTTTAAGAATTATCCTCAAAAAACTACAAATTTATAAAAATCTATTCGGCGAGTACAACACTTTGCTGAAAGAATTTTCCAAATTTGGTCATCCGTTCACAAGTTATCTTAAATAAATGATTTTTTTGGTCCTGTACATTTATTCGATGAGTAGAAATACTTTTCAGGAGGAATTTTTAAAATCGACCATTTTGTTCTTCTCAAAACCACAGAACTATTGAGCAATTTTTTTTTTATATACACATATTTTGTTGAAAGATTTTTAAATATATGTTTATCCGTTCAAGAGTTGTCCTTAAAGACTAGAAAACAATTAAATGACAAATTTAATTTTTTGGTCTTAACTGCATCTATTCGACTTTGCTGGAAGAATTTCCCAAATTCGATCATCCGTTCAAGAGTTATCCTCAAAAACCAGAAATCAATTGAAGGAAACATTTAATTTTTTGGTCTTATCTGCATCCATTCGACGAGTACAACTTGGCTGAATTTGCCAAATTTAGTCATACGTTGAAGAGTTATCCTGTGAAACCCAAAAAACAATTGAACAAATTTAATTTTTTGGTTCTTTTTTTAAATTTTATTCAAATTTAGATATAGTACATGACAAATTATAACAAAGTACATCACAACAAAATCAAATTCTACAGTTAATTGAATACGTCACAGAAAATAAGAACAAAATCATTTGCAATTGATATAATCCTCTACTGAGTAATATTCTTTTTCCATCAGTCGAGATATTTTTTCTATATCTTCCGGATAAATATAAGACTTTGCCGAAAGAATTTTACAAATCTCGTCCTCGGTTCAAAATTTAAAATGTTGAAAATAAAAAAAAAACAATTTTTACATTTTGTGTTAATGTCAAGAGAAAATTACGTAACCCGTAATAAAATTACATAAAATTTGCCATATTTTGAAGTTTAAATCATCACAATTGAACAATGCTTGCGGCAGTAGTGCAATTAAAAAAAAATCAAAATCTTGGAAATTTAAAAACTGCAATTTTGCATTTCGTGTTAATTTCACGAGAAAATATTGTAATCCGTTTTAAAATAACAGTAAATTCACCATATTTTGACGTTTAAATAATTAAAATCGGACTACGCATTTGGCAGGTGTAAAATTCCAAAAATTAAAATCGCGTTTTTTTAAATTCTGAAAATTAAAAAAATTGCAATTTTTTACATTTTGCGTTAATTTCGCGAGAAAATATATGAATCAATTTTAAAATAACACTAAATTCGACATATTTTGAAATTTAAATAATTATAATCGGACAACGCGTTCGGCAGGTGTGCAATTTCAAAAATCGAAATTTCGATTTTAAAAGGTGAGATTTTTGCATTTTGTGTTAATTTCACGAAAATGTTTTGTAATCTGTTTTAACATTACACTAAATTCGCCACATTTTGACGTGTTTAAATCATCAAAATCGGACGACGCATTCGGCAGGTGTGCAATTTCAAATATCAAAATCGCGACAAAAATTACAAATTTTTCGTCGCACTATATTGTTATGTAGTTTATAACATGTCACTTTTGATAAACGTTAAGCTATTCATATTTCCCTGGCAACGAAAACGCGGGCTGTTAAGAGCTTTTAATAGCCCGCTTTTTGTTAACAGCCCGCTCTCAATCAACAAATTATTAAAACAATATTATCAATTTGAAAACAGTGTTAGACTCTTATGAAAATAAATTTAGTTAACTACAGGAAATTGAACGAAATAACAATACAAATTATAAAAAGTCTACTTAAAGTTATAAAAAAATGTTATTGTGCAATTGTGAAAGCTCACATTTCCTCGAGTAGAAGTTGGTGTGGCTTCTCGAGACAAATTTCTATTTTCAACGTGTACATTTGTTGAAACATTTGCAATCAAATCAAAAATTGTTACAATTTGCTACACGGGATTAAAATTAACATACCAGTTCATCAATATAGGCCATTATTACGTTTATTACGTTTTCGCACACACTTTCAATATGATTTTCTTGCTGCCATCTTTTAAATAAATTTCCTTCGTTTTGGTACCTATCCCTCGATTTTTCTGGTACTAATTTATCATTTGCTTGCTTAGCTCGGGCTAATATTTTCGCGGGAAGTAAAGCCTCTTTCTCCATTTTCTGCACTTTGACAAATAAAATGCTATTTGTTATTGGTTGTTAAGGAAACAACGACATATGCGATTTTTATGTTGACGGTAACCAAAATTAAATCGACGTCATCGGCGATTTTAGTATTGTCAATTAGACACATTCAAGTTTAATTTCTTATAAAATTAGCAGTACGACGAAAAACGTTGTACGTACCACGTGCAGTTAGGGCCGTAACAACCGCGGTCGCTTTAGGGCCCTCCTTCGTCGGGCCCCAAACGGCTCCCTTGGTTGTTACGGCTATCCTAACAGCCCTTAATACGTAAATAACTATAACGATGGCTACTTTTAACTGTTAAAAATAATAATTTTGAGCTACAAAAAATGACCTCTAAAACTACAATCTTGAAATGCCAAAATTGATCATTTTCAATAACCAAAAACTTATACTTTCAACTGCTAAACATGGCAATTTTCAACTGCCAAAAACCACAATTCCCAACTGTCAAAAATGAAAAATTTTCAACTGCAATCAATTACCGTTTCAACTGTCAAAAACTGTAATTTTTATCTGCTTACAATGACCATCTGCTTACTGGTAGAAATGACAATTTTTTGGCTACTTACAACAGCCAAAAATAATTTGAGCCATCAAAAATGATAATTTTCAATCCCCAAAAACTACAATCTTGAAATGCCAAAATTGATCATTTTCAACAACCAAAAACTTATATTGTCAACTGCTAAAAATGGCAATTTTCAACTGCCAAAAACCACAATTTCCAACTGTCAAAAATGACACTTTTCTGAAAGAATTTTTAATATCTGCCATTTTGTTCAAGAGTTATGCTTTTAAAACCGCAAAAAAATGAACGACGAATTTAAAGTTTTATCTTATCTGCATCAATTCAGTGAGCACAATACTTTGCCGGAAGAATTTTCAAAATCAGATTATCCGTTACACGAGTTATCCTCAAAAAAAGAACGACGGGTAACACTTTGCTGGATGAATTTTTAAAATGTGGCCATCCTTTCAAACAATTGAACGACGAATTTATTTTTTGTTTTTATGTGCATCTATTCGATGAGTGAACAACACATTGCACCAAGAATTTTCAAAATCTGGTAATCCTTTCAAGATTTCTTTTTGCATATAACATTTTTTTGTGAGACTTCCAGGAACGAAGATATGCTAAATAACTTTAGTCGTAAATAGTGCTTAGATCGACTGGAAACGCCTAAAAAACGAGGAAAAATAGTTTTTAGCCACTGGGTGTATGAGAGCGGAAGCGCCAGTTTATTTATCTTTTTTTTATTACCCCCCCTAGACTAGTTGGTTGGAAACGCCCTTGGCTCAAGGTGTCCCCACAAGTTCAAGTCTTACAAGAATATAAGATTACATTATTAATCTTGTACATGATATATCGTATTATCTGTTTCAACACTATTTCAGACAATAATATTGACAAAAAAACAATATCAAGTACATAACACAAACTCAGAACATCTTGATGTTATTCGATTTGAAAAATGTGTCTTTTAATTTGAAATTGTCTTCAAACGTCAACCTTACATGGCTCCTAAACAAGGGGTTTTCAGACTTTGCACCCTATTGAGACTTTTGTTTGGAATGGTCTGAGGAACGTTTTCCCAAAGTTTGGTGAAATATGACGGAAACCCATTTTCCATATAAATCGTGCGGTATCCTTTCCAAACCTGTGCAGGATTTCTTTTTATACCAAATTGAACGTTCACAATAACGATCATAAAGATCTTTACTTAAATTGGTTTCAATAAGAATTGTGTTTCAAAATATATTTCCTGTTCACATGATTTCTAGGTATGCCGACATAATATGGCCGTCCAATTTGCCCGATTTGACGGCTCATGATTTCTTTTTGTAGGAATATCTGAAGCAAAAGGGTATTTCAGAAGAAATAGGACTAGAATTGTTAAGAGTGATGCAAAACTTTAGACAAAGATGCTGCATGTAGACTCAGGGAGATCATTTATATGAAGTAATTTTTAGGAACTAAAATTGCACATGATAAAATTGTTATTCATCTAAAATTTCTTTCAATCCAGTATTTTTTTATGCTTAGAGCAGGTCTTGGAAAATAGGTGATACCAGTAGCCGGACCCTGTAATTTTCGATATGTTTTATATAAACCGGAAGATCATTATAAACTTTTAATATTAAATAATAACCATATGCATATAAATTATAAAGTCTTGGTTAGAGATTTTAAAGTAAATTATCGATTGATACAAATAAAGTATGTTCATTAAAAAAAAAACTCAAGTGTGCCATGACTTTTTATTTAAAAAAAATTAGGTTGGTAACATATATTGAGGTTATGTTACTTGTGGTATGTTCCTACCCATAAATTAATTTGCTGTGATAAACGACGCAGAGAAGACGTAGGGTCACCTTCCAAAATTCCCTGGACTGTGTTAATAGCATCCTAAGTACGTTTGACTGGTCTACCACTTCCTGGTTTACGGAGAATACTACCCGTTTCATGAAATATTACAACAGACCGTGATAAGGTATTTTTAAATTCATCATAAATAATGAGAACGTTCCCGAAACTCTGCCATAGGTGCGTCGAATGAATACACATAAACTTTCAACTAGAAACTTTTTTGTTGGTTGCTGTAAACCATTGTGGTCACGGAATAATTGTGACTTTTGGAACGATCTGACGTTTTGAATGTCTTTTCCTAACATGTGTGCCAACTTAATTTTTTTTAATTAAAAAATTATGGCACACTTGAGGTTTTCTTTTAATGAACATACGATACTTTCCTCGCTAATACTACGACGAAACATTTGCTTTCCAAATTAAGAATGCAAATTTCTAATCTTAATTTGGTATTTTAACGATTCAAATAAATAAATAACCTGAAAATTACTCGATGCGATATTAATCTATCTCTTTCCTTTTTTTCGTTTGCAATTTTCTCTTCCTAAAATTAAAATTAGATTAGCCGAAATGCCCCTCCGGATTTTATCGCGGTCTTTCCAGTGATACAATCGTAATAATAAGGGTTATCAATTTCACAACTTCTGGGGGCACGATGTGTTATAATTTTTTATTCATTAGCAATATGCGGCTCTAATTAAGCCCTTTGAATCGCTTGTTACCCTAATTACTTTAATTCATCGAAAATTGCGCTCGTTCGGCGACGGGAATATCCGCTGTAATTTTCATATATAATTGTCGGCTTCGATAATTATTATTACCCTCAATTAACACTATTAATTATCGGAGTAATTGTAAACTTTATTCGAACAGAAATGAAAATACAGATTAATCGTGATTTTATGATTGTTTTGCGTGTATCTTTCATTCAATTTGTAATAATTAGATAAAGGTATATTTTGCAAATGTTAATCGTTGACTTGATACCATCTACAATATGTTGTGAAGGCGTTAAAGCAGCGAAAATATAATTTAAGGCCAGCGGCGGCGCGTGAAAGTTGGCAGAAGCAATGGGAGAAAACAGTGGCTTGCTTCTTTTATAAGAGTAGGTAGTGCAACTCAACTAGTTGGCAACTCTGTTAATCTAATTTGAGTCTGTATAAGGCTACTCAAAAACGTCTTAGTGACTTAAAAAATGCGAGGAGGAGGAGGTGGAGGAAGTGACTGCCCATGTTTTTTTTTTAAATTCACTGTTAATTATGTTTATTTGCAATTGTTGTATATCATAACTACTTATTCAAAAATAAAACAGGGTAAATAATCATGCTTCAGTTTGGTGAGAACAATTAATGGCACTCTGCATCGCAGATACACACAGATTCGACAGTCTTCATGGTAAAAGGACAATATTATTTATAGTTGTTAATTTCCACCAATTATTCTGAGGCTGTCAATTTTGATTTACAAACCACCATCTTTAAATAAATTAGGGAAATTTGTGAAACGTTTAGATTTTAGGCAGTAGATGTATCTATTTTATATAAAGTACTCATTTCTAGCGAGTTCAAAAGACTCTGCAAATACACCAACTACCATGCCAGTACATTTTTATTATAATACCCATTTTCTGCACGTATTGAGAACTTTCCGAATAAATCACCGCTTTTATTGTATATTTATAAGCGAATTAAAATTTTAATAATAAATCAGGAAAACTCGGACCCGCATTACGGCAGGGCCTTTATAAATAAATCATGGAAGTTAAAACTTTCTCTCTGTACAAAACATATATTTTATAAGCGGCCGTATGTTTATGCTTAGCTTTTGGCATATCCTCCCCCTCGAACATATTTCCTTTTATTTCCCTCGCCGAGGTCAAGATGTCACATATATGTCGTCCCACATGAAACTCATATTTTATTCATTGGCCTTTCGTATGGAAAGTTCATCTTCTCCCATTGTTTATGCTGTATAAATCAGCGTTTTATGTGTGTGGGATGGGCGTGGAATTCTATCTATCTATCGATGGAGTTTATCCTGTGAAGAGTACTCAAGGAAATTGATGATGTTTAATTGAGATATTGGATTATATGTCACCCGAGGATACAATTTATATTATTTACTATTGACCCCTATACAAACCAACAACCCTGGCCAGGGAAAGTAGTAATTATTGTTAATAAAACAATGACAATACAAAGAAAATTTAAATGGTAAGATTACCCCTTTTATACCGACTTTATAAAATATAAATCAGTATTGAAATTATAAAAATAAATTATTTTTATATTCATTTCACTTTTATCAATTGAAACTTAATAATTCTTGTAACAATTAGTTTCAATTTTCATAATTAATACAATCTGAACCTTTTAACTACAGCAAGGCAGAAATTGGTTGATTTTTATTGCTATTTTAATGTTTTACTTTTTTTGACCATCAGTACATCGACAATCGTCAAAATATGAAAGATGAAAATTCTAAAAGTCTTTACCGTCAATTTACTCAAAAACTAATGACATTACGAAAAATCGTATTGATTAATAATATACAGGGTTAGGCATATGTGTCGGAACACCTAATTTCAGGCTAAACGTCTGTTGTTTTCTTATTACTTTACAAATAAATGTGTAGTTTAATTTATTCTGTTCAGTGACGTATTTCGATTTTCTACAGCTACCGTATTTTTAGAGATATGATGTCATCGGCAGTTTAAATTTATATTTTTACATTTTCAAATAGAAACCTTTTCAACAATTACAATGATACAGGGTTTGGTGGGTGTGCGTTATTGTTTTTTAAATAATAAATAAAATAATGAAAAACAAAACTTATGAATTTCGTAAAATAAAATTTAATCTAAAACGAGATAGGGTTATGCAAAATACTTACAAGTACCCGGTTAAACCACTTTATGAATACTTAAAAGATAGCGCTAGGTAGCATCATTAAACAATGTATAATCTGCTATATATTTTTAAGTGAATGTTAGTACATATGTATATATTTTTTTTTTTCATATTTCATCAAAGATTGTTAAAGTTAAATTAATCAGAATCTATGTTTACACTAATTTTAAGACCATTTTATTAATTTAATACTTTCTGCAATAAGTAAGGTTGTTTCTATTTTAATTTAATTTAAGATTCACTAAGATGTTACACGCCAGAATTGTATCAAAAAGGCTGAAAGACTTCGGTCAATGGCCATTTGTAGCTCTTTTGTAAACTGAGTTTCAATAAATTGTATTACTACTAAAATTCAATCCTTAAAAAATTTGATTTAGAAATATTAGATTCTATCAAGCAATGTTGCATTAAAAATATTGCATGCATCTTGTGGAGATCTCTACCAATCTCCAAAACTAACCATCATTAACAACGTAATTCTTTTACATTCAGTTAGTTCAACCATAATTAAACAGCAATGTTAATAAAGGGTTTTCCAATAAGACGTTTCATTTTGAATAGCTCGCTATCTGGGCAGCTGTCATCTTTTGAAATTTGTCAAGTAAAAAGTATACCATTAGTAAAAATGCCACGATACACGCTTCAACAACGCATTGAAATGATGAAAATTCACTACAGAAATGGTGAAAAATTTGTAGTCACAGTTCGCCAAACTAAAGCACTTTTGGGTCGTCGTGAAACACCTTCTCGGCCAGCAATAGTAAAACTGGTTAAAAAATTTGAGCTCTTGGGACAACTTAGTGATGTGAAGAATTGAAACCGTGTGCGTCGCTCAAGAAAAATTAAGAATATTGCTGCAGTAGCCAATAGTGTTAACAAAAACCCAGCTTTGTCGATTCCTCGTCGATATTTGGAATTAGACATTCCAAAAACGACATTACACCGTATTTTGCATAAAGACTTAGGTTTGAAGGCTTTTAAAGTTCAGTTAACACAAGAACACAAGCCGGTCGATCACCAGCCACGCCGTATCTTTGCTGATTGGGTCCTTGAAATGCATCAAAATGATCCGGATTTTCATCGAAAAATCATCTTCAGCGATGAGGCCCATTTTCACCTCGGAGGCTACGTGAATAAACAGAATTGCCGTATTTGGGGTCGGAAAATCCAAGAATGCTTTCTGAAAAGCCTCTCCATCTTCAACGTGTCACTGTTTGGTGCGGTTTTTGGGTTGGCGGTGTGATTGGACCTTACTTATTCGAAAATGAGGCTGGTGCAACTGTTACGGTGAATGGATTGCGCTATCGAGCTATGGTTAATGATTTTTTATGGCCGGAATTGGAAGATATTGATGTGGGCGACGTTTATTTTCAACAAGACGGCGCTACGTGCCACACAAGCAACGAAACAATCGCAATTTTGTAAGAAAAGTTTCCTGGCCCTGTTATTTCGCGAAGAGGTGATCACAATTGGCCCCTGAGATCTTGTGACTTGACACCTTTAGACTTTTTTCTTTGGGGCCACGTGAAAGATAAGGTATATGCCAATGCTCCACAATCGATTCAAGACCTAAAAATAGAATTCGTGAAGTTATCGAGGACATACAGCCGCAAATGTGCGAACTGGTCATGAAAAATTTCATGAAAATTATATGGTGCTGCAACCGTAGTCGTGGCGGCCATTTGGCTGATATCGTTTTCCATCGTTGTCATACCTTTCTCTCTACAATGAAATAAATATCCATTGATTTCTCTTAAAATATACTCGTTTTTTTAAATATCAAAATGAAACCTGTTATTGGAAATCCCTTTATTTCACATGCTATCTATCAGTTACAGAAAACAAAAAAAAAAAAACCACCAAACCCAACATCATTGCAATTGTTGAAAAAGTGTCTATTTGAAAATATAAAAATATACAGGGTGATCCATTTAAAAAAGTTGCTGATGACGTCATAAATCTAAAAAGGGGGTAGCTGTAGAAAGTCAAAATACGTCACTGAATAGAATTAATCAAACTGGACACATTTCTTTTAAAAGTAATGAGAAAATACAGACGTTTAACCAGAAATCAGGTGTACCGACACATTTTCCCAACCCTGTATATTTGATGTAACTATTCTTACATAATTATATAGGTATATGTAACTGTCATTACATAATTATAGACCAAAAATGACAAAAATTTTCTATGATTTTTTTTCGAAATGATTCTATGATAAATATTTTCAAAGGTTTTTTATTTCTTTGCTGTCTTCAGTATTTGTTTAGGAGATTTTGTAATATTATTGGTATTTAAAAAATTGTCGGTGAAACAAAAAACATCAAGTTTACCTAAAGCTGTATTAGTTTTTGAGATACAGCGCGCTAAAGCCGGCGCCACACGATACTACGAACACCCTCCATGGTTGGACGCATCGTGTGTCCAGTGTCAAGCATCCAACATTCGTGCTGAAGGATGTTCGGCCTGTTGTCGGTCTTTTGATCCTCTTCAAAGGGTTTTTTGCACGGGACGGTACAGTTGGAAGGCATCACTGCTACACTGCTACACGACTCTGTCCAGTTGTTGACATTTTGTCTTGTGTTTTGCACGGAGGGTTTTGACTTTTTAAACTTTAAATAGAGGTATGTATTTTTATATTTATATTTTCTATATACATACCGGGTGACCCAGGGATCTGTAAAAGCCCCATAATTCATTTGCTATTTGAGATATCGACTTCTAGTTTTCTTGAACTGGTACCCACACTTATTCTTCATATTTTAAAAATATGTATGTTTTTGTACAGGGTGTCCCAATATACATAACAGACCAAAGTTATGTTTTTTTAAATGGAACACCCTATATTTTATACTTTATTTTCAACCCTCTTCAGAAGCTGATAAAAATAGTATAAGATAGTATTGGTCTATTATGGACGATTGGTTAGTTATGGGCAAATTTGTGGCAAAACAAGGACACATTGAAAAAGTTGCAGAAGCGCTCCTAGCAATGCTAGCGTCGTTTTTTATACTCTAAAGAATTTTCCACATCATGAAGAATAATACAGATCGGGTTTGGTTCTTTTTTGTTCATACTGCTATACAGGGTGTCAACATACGCAAAATAATGGATAACTATTTTTTTTCAAATGGAACACCCTATATATCTTGCCACCAATGCATGAAATTTTTAATAAGCTTTCCAATGATGTACAATTTGTATAATGAAATATTAAGGATTCTTAAGATTTATCCATAAAAACATGTTTCTTTTGTCACCTCCTGCTCATTTTTTTGATTTTCAGCCAAAACAATGCATTTTCTAAAAAAATAATAAGAGACCAAAGTTGTAGAGCGGAAAATTTTCGATCGATAGGGGCCTTTCGTCTTTTCCAATAATGCGTGCATTGCCCGCCAGAGTGCGCAAAATCGTGACCGTATATGCATTTTAGCGTTTTTCTCAAATTTTTTGTTAATTAATTGCACTATACTTTATTTTCCACGTCCTCTAGCAGAAAAACGGGTAATTTTAGAATTACTCGAATGACCTACATCGATTGAAAACATTCCGATCTACAACTCTTAAAAGAAGCAATTTTTGCTCAAAATGCATAGTTTTCGCTAAAAATGCAAAAAACTATTGAAAAACGCAAAAAATTGATATACACATTTTCAATTTGCATTTTTAGGGAAAACTATGCATTTTTGGCAAAAATTGCTTCTATTAAGAGTTGTAGAGCGGAACATTTTCAATCGATATGGATCATTTTTATTTCCCTATAATTTCCCGTTTTTGCGTTAGAGGGTGCGGAAAATAAAGTATAGTGCAATTTATTAATAAAAAATTTGAAAAGAAAACGCTAAAATGCATATACGGTCACGATTTTGCGTGCTCTGGCGGGCAATGTACGCCTTATCTTAAAAGTTGAAAGACCTATGTCGATCGGAAATTTTTCGCTCTACAACTTTGGTCTCTTATTATTTTTCCTCAAAATGCATAGTTTTGGCTGAAAATCCAAAAATCAGCAGAAGGTGGCAAAAGAAATATGTTTTTATTGATAAATCTCAAAAATCCTTAATATTTTGTTATACAAACTGTATATCATTGGAAAGCTTATTAAAAATGCCATAGATTGGTGGCAACTTATATAGGGTGTTCCATTTGAAAAAAAATAGTTATTCATTGTTTTGCGTATGTTGACACCCTGTATAGCACTATGAATAAAAGAGAACCAAAGCCGATCTGTATTATTCTTTATGATGTGGGAAATTGTCTAGTGTATAAATAATGATGCAATTTTTTTTGCTAGGAACGCTTCTGCAATGTTTTCAATGTGTACATGTTTTAGCCACAAATTTGCCTATAACTAACCAACCGTCCATAATAGACCCATATATTCTTATACTATTTTTATCAGCTTCTGAAGAGGGTTGAAAATAAAGTATAAAATATAGGGTGTTCCATTTTAAAAAACGTAACTTTGTTCTGTTATGTATATTGGGACACCCTGTACAAAAACATACATATTTTAAAATGTGTAGAGTAAGTGTGGGTACCGGTTCAAGAAAACTAGAAGTCGATATCTCAAATAGCAAATAAGTTATGGGGCTTTTACAGATCCCTGGGTCACCCAGTATATTATTGAAACTGTACATTTGATATTTATCTTTATTTATAAAGCAATAATAAAAGTACCCAACCCCTGTTCAAACAAAAAAATTACAAATAGATATATTATTATTATTATTAAAAGATATTATCTTTTATTTGACTATATTACAGAAAGTTAAGCATAATATAAGTTAGCTAATATTAAAACTAATGCTTAAATGCTTTAGGTAATTATATTATTTTTGTTCTAGTTCTTTTAAATGTGTGACATCATTGTTAGAATGGAGGATAATCCATCAGTTGAGAACATGGATTGGACAACCGACTTAGTTATGGAATTTATCCAGTTGTATGAATCACACCCCGTACTCTGGGATCCTAAACATAAAAATCATAAAAACCGCAACAGTTTATATGATGCTTGGAAAAATATTGCAAAAGAAATTAGTACCGATGTAACTGTAGAAGCTTTAAGTAAAAAGAAAGAATCGCTGATCAACTTACAGAACATTGGCCAAAAAAGTTAAAAATTCGACTACTAGCGGATCTGGGGCCAAGGACGTGTATCAATCCCGTGGTTTGGATTTAATGCAATAGATAGATTTATATCGGCAACAACAAAGAAACTTCCATCTCTCAATTGAGAGGTAATATTATTTTATATAGTAGGTACATAATATCATTACAACATAAACAAAATGCTATCATCAGTTAATATGATCTTGCCATTCAAGTGCTCCGTTGGTTATGAAATATTCTGCAAACTCCTTTTGAACATCCTTTACTTGCTGGAAAGATTTTCTGGGTACTTTTGATAGGGAAACCAGGGCTGAATTGCCGGCGTTCTGATGCCACGTTCCTGGTTTGAATAAACCATCTACTTCATAATCAAAAGTTCCATTTGGAGTATAAATATCTCTGCATGTCATTAAAATTCTGTGTTTCTTTATCCAACTTATCACAAAAACAATAACAATAAGCCTACAACAATGCTATGAGTAGTTAGCCCATGACCATATCAATGTAGATGTCATATTAATAATTATTCAACATAAAATCAGAATACTTCAGTAAACTAAATTTAATTTGCTCTAAAAGGAGTTTTCAAGTATGCTAGCTCTTCGCGGGTCGGACAAAATCTGTCCGCGGGCCGGATGTGGCCATCGGGCCGTAGTTTGGAGACCCCTGGGCTAGACAAAAGGGCTGCCCTGAAAAGGGAAGACTCTAAGGCTTTGCCACTGGCACCACTCACTATCTCCCAAATACTTAAAGGAAACTCCCTTGAACAACACAAAAAGGAATGGCTACAAACTGACAAGTATGTGGTCGCCAAGAAATGCATCCACTCACCAACACCGAAGCTGAGCAGCAAATACATTGAATTACCATTACCAAGAAGTAGTTTGCGGCTGCTAATCGGTACCCTTACTGGGCGCTGCAAACTAAACAAGTACCTCCATAACATAGAGTTGGTAAAAGATCCCCCATGTCGGAAATGCGAGCAAGAAGAGGAGACCCTAAGACACATCCTGTGTGAATGTGAGTCACTCAAACAACTCAGGTGGTCCGTATTCGGAGAGGAGTGGCCAGATTGGTCACAACTGGGCAACACTCCACACGGCTAACTACTTGACTTCACAAGAAGTTTAGGTTGGCTTGAGGAGTAGGGCTCAGGAGGTGGCAGAAAGGACCAACGAATGGTCTAAGTGCTGCGACCATTTGGTCGCCCTCCACAAACCATCATCATCATCATCATCATCATATATTAGTAGATAAAAGCACCTTACAAATGACAGCCTGTTTACATTGCATTTGTACAATTGAAATAAAAATATATAAAACTTATTTACGCCGTTCACAATAGTGAAATTCACACCATCAAATATTTAACTTGAAATTGTAATGCAAAGTTATCCATGCTTATTAAGAGAATAGAATCCGGCGGAATGTACTGGTCGGCGCTTATTCTATAATTATTAATAATAATTTATATATCCAACTTTTGCGTGCATTGGCATTAAAGTTCGTTTGTGTATAATTATTGTACCCCTCGCAACTTAATTCCATTTGAAATATTCAGAACGAAGTGTGCAAGCTCGATAAATATTAATGAAATATAAAGTTCTCCGGTGAATTATTAACGGCGACATGTTTATTTAAAACAAAACTGCGAATCAATACGGGGGCAAATTACATGTTTTACCCGGACTATATACACACGCATCACTTATTTCCATTAAATAATAATTTCAGTTATGTCGATGAAATTTTGTCGTCGACGAGTTTACTACCAGTCAAATTATGATCGTATTTTATTGAACAATTTTCTTTATGGACAGAATTATTATTAATTCTTTCATATGGAATATGGAGGAAATATTGTTTTTCTACGGACGTTAAAAAATTAAAGTGCGAAATTGGTTTCCATGAAGCTGTACATAACAAAAAGGCTTGCGGGAAACAGTATTCGCCGCTGTCATAGTAACGTGTGGAAAACAGTTTTCACGCACTTTCAGAGCGAAACTAAAGATATATAAAATACAAAAATAATTGCGTACTACGTAATATATAAAAAATGGTGATGTGGCCATCATGTTACTTTCTCCGACTAGATCGTATCATTTATATTTACGCTTTCATAGTTTATTTTTAATTTAAATCATATTTTAAATGTACATCGAGCGTTTTGTAGACTCGGATGCAACTGACGTTTGAAACGTTAAAATTATGAAAGATGGAAAGATGGAAAAATTCAAAAACTCAGTATAGTCAAAAAAAAAATTATTGTTTATAAGTTGTTAATTTTGGCATTCTCTACAATTACATAAATTTGCTGTAACTATTATCGTTTCATAATTATAAAAAAATTGAAGTCTTGGAAAAGACTTCTAAAAATAGTCCTAATTAAAAAGTCCCAAAAAAATATAATAAAAGTCTTGAACAAGAAAGTCTTGAAAAAGATTTCCAAAAATAATCCTAATTAAAAAGTCCTAAAACCCCTAATAAAAGTACTGAACACGAAAGTCTTGAAAAAAGTCCCGATAAAAAAGTCCTGATAAAAAGTCCTGAAAAAGAGTCCCGAGAAAAAAATGTCTTCTAAAACATTTTCTTCAAAATGTCCAGAAATAAAGTCCTGAAAAAAGAGTTCTGTCTGAAAACAAGTCCTGGATAAACAGTTTTGAGAGTAAAGTCTTGAAAAAAGAGTCCTGTTAAAAATTTGTGAAAAAATTAAGTCTTTATATAAAGCACCAGAAATAAATGTCCTGAAAAAAAAAAATCCTGGAAGAAATCCGAAAAAGTGTCTCGAAAAAAAGTCAGGAACAAGAAGTCCTGAAAATTAATCCTATAAAAAATGTCAAGAAATATAGTACTGAAAAAAGTCCTGTAAAGAAGGCTTGAAAAAAATTCCCGAAAAATGTAATTAAGAAAATTCAGAAAAGAATCCTGAAAAGAAGTCCTGAGGTTCTTAAGAAATTCTCGAACAAGTCCCGGTCCTGAAAATAAAGTCTTGAAAAAAGAATCCTGATAAGAGCCGCGAAGAAAAGTCCTCAAAAAAGTCTTCATACAAAATACCATAAATAAATTTCCGGAAAAAAAGCCCCAAAAATCCTGAAAGAAAGCTAAAATAAGTCCTGGAGAAAGTTCAGAAAAAGAGTCCTGATGAAATATCATAAGAAAATTGCCCTAAAAATAACATGTTTAGAAAATAAACAAACAAATTTCTGGAAAAAAATAATTGTAAAAAGTCCTTAAAAAGATCTGAAGAAATTATCCTGAAAAAGAAATCCCAAAGTGTCTTGAAAAAAAATCCTGCAAAATGGCCTAAAATAAGTTCTTAACAAAATTCCATAAATATAAAGTTTTGAAAATAAAAAGGAGAATTCTAAAATATGTCATGAAGAAAATTCTGAAAATTTTTTCTGAAGAAATCGCGAAATATCACAACAAAATTGTCTTAAAAAATTGACCTGAAAATAACATCTTTAAAAAATAAACAAAAATTTATTTGGAAAAAAAGCATTGTAAAAAATCTTTTAAATGGTCCTTAAAAAGATCTAAAGAAATTGCCTTGAAAAAGAAATCCCAGTCTTAAAAAAAGTTCCGCAAAAAGGCCTAAAATAACTCCTTAACAAAATTCCTGAAATAAAAAGGTTTAAAATTGTCTTGAAAAAAAATGCTAAAAATATCTGTCCTTAAAAAGGTCCAAAAATGGTCATGAAAAGTAAAAATTCTAAAAAATGTCATGAAGAAAATTCCGAAGAAAACCCGAATTTTCATAAAAAAATTGTCCTTGAAAAATTGCCCTGAAAATAACATTTCTAAAAAATTTGTGAAAAGCCCTTAAAATGGTCCTTGAAAAGATCTGAAGAAATTGTCCTAAAAAAGAGACTCCAAAGAGTCTTGAAAAAATTTCCTGCAAAAAGGCCCAAAATAAGTCCTTAACAAAATTTCTCAAATAAAAAGTTTTGGAAATAAAGCTAAAAATATCTGTAAAAGTCCTTAAAAAGGTCCAAAAAAAGTCATGAAAAGATGATTCTAAAAATGCCAAGAAGAAAATTCTGAATTTTTTTTTCTAAAAAAATCCCGAAAAAGAAGTCCTCAACGAAAAGTCCCAAAAACGTTCCGAGAAAAACCAGTTTTTGAAAAGAAATGCTGAAAATAAAGGTAATAAATAACGTTCGGAAAAAAATAGTTTTTAAAAAGAAATGCTGAAAATAAAGGTCCTGAAAGAAAAAAGTTTTGAAGTTCTGAAAAAGAATCCTCGAATAAAGGTCCTTTAAAAATGCCCTTAAAGAGTTCTGAAAACATTGTCCAGAAGTACCAAAAAGGCTAAAGGAACAAAAACCTGTTAAGGTAAATATTCGGAAATACGAAATTTTACCAAAAGCTTTTTAGTTCTTCAAATTCTCAAATAACACTTATGTTCAAAGTTTCATATCAATTCGTTTTTGAGATACAGCATGCGTGCACAGACAGACTGTTATGTAGAGAAAAAAATGGTGATGTGGCCATCATGTTACTTTCACCGACTTTATATTTACGTTTTCATGGGTTTATTTTCAATTGAAATCATATTTTAAATGTACATCGAGCGTTGCGTAAACTCGGATGAAACTTACGTTTAAAACGTCAAAATCATGAAAGATGGAAAAAATATACATCAAATTCAAAAACTCGGTTTACTCAAAAACTAACGAGATTTCGAAAAAAACTTATTCTTTAAAAGTTGTTCATTTTGGCATTCTCTACAATTATTATTCATATAAATTTGCTGTAACTATTATCGTTTCATAATTATAAACCAAAAATTTAGAAAAAAGAATAATTTTTTTTCTCGAATAGCAATGATTTTATGAAAAATATTTTCAAGCAAAAGATGTTCATTTCTTTGTTGTCTTCGATGTTTGTTTAAATCTTTTTGTGATATTTTTTATATTTAAGAAAATATTGGCAAAAAACAAAAAACAGTTAAGGTATACTCATACACCCACTTCCGGTGTACGAAATTTTACCAAAAGCTTTTCAGTTCTTCAGATTATCAAATAAGACGTATGTTCAAAGTTTCATATTAATTGCTCTATTAGTTTTTGAGATACAGCGCACACAGACAGACACACACACACACACAGACACACACACACACAGACACACACACAGACACAATTTTTTTTTTCAGAAATTGTTGAAATGGCGTCTAGGGACCCCAAAACGGATATTTCCGTAAAAAAAAATTTTGAAAAAAAATCACGATCACAATACTTTCTCGTACTTCGTAACGGAGAAAGTAAAAATATATTTCGGGGAGGAAGGCAGAATAGCGTTCAAAATAATACTTCTGGTCTAGCACTCGAAACCTCACAACCACTCAGAATATCCATTTTGAGGTCATCCGAAACGTTTTGAAAAACGTCTCTCGGTATCTCAAAAACCAATTTGTACGAAGGCGGTGAAATGTTCCTTATGCAGCCCTGGTCTATAAGTGTGCGCTCGTGGTTATCTTAAATTGTGTGTACTAAGAATGTGCTCAGCGAGCAACTATCATGCAAAATTTTATCTGCATCTTCACAAATTATAAAAGCATCAATTTGAATCAAATTTCATTTAATTTCTGAATACGAATGTGGTACGTACACTGCAGTTAAACCAATAGCGGCGCACATTCTGAAGAATGTCTTAATGCATCTACCGTGAAACTTGGTGAGTCTCCTCCTACTTCAATTATAAAGATATAAACAGCGCGGAAACGAAAATATTTATAAACGCTTGTTTGCCCAGATTAACTTCATAATTTATCGCTATTTATTTTGAGCTTAGCCAGCGCAAAGAAAACAAGCGGGAATTACGGAACTCGCTCTCTTGACCATCGCTGAAGTTGTTTAATAGGAAATATGAATCAATGTCGGCTGTATTTTATGAGAAGCACATGTAACCAGATGCAAGCTGTGTGGTCCGGCGTAGAGCAGTAAAGAGGCGTAGTCTTCAATTTCTCTGGTTCAAAGATGTCACCGCCCTTTTAACGAAAACCAGAACAGGATACAAATAATTTAATTTGAAAAAATATGCACAGGAATTATTTAATTAGATACGGTCTTAAAATTAGATGTATCATTGAAATTATGCTGTGTTAACATTATACTTTTACTTGTTAACATTCTATATAATCTCTTGTTTTACAACTTGTATCTTGTTATTTACTAATAATATTTTTGACGTAAATACCATTTCTACACAGAAATAAGAATAATAAGACACTGGCAAAGAGCAGTATCGTAGGACCAAATTTAAAAAAAATAAAAATGGTGATGTGGCCATCATGTTACTTTCAACGATTTGATGGTATAATAGCTATTTATATTTATATTATTTAAATAATATTTTAAATGTACATCGAGCGTTTTGCAGGATTGGATAATTGCAATTCGAAGAAGAATCTAAGCTTTTCACGCGGAGTTGAAGAAGAAAAGATGCAGTAGTAAAGTGCGTGTCAAATTATGTTACTTTTGACCTAACCGAGACGTTATTTTACATGAAAATAAAATTTGCTTCTTATTACAACCTTTGCAATTTTACGAGAAATCTGAACTTCTCACGTGGAAAATGTCCAATAAATAAAAATACGTGCCGTACGTGTCAAATATTGCGATTTTAATAGATGCCATTTTTTATCTAACCTATAAATAAGGCTTTTTCCACACAAAAACCACGCTAGCTTCCCATTTTAAACAATATTTGCAATTTCAAAGTGAATTTGAGCTTCTCACTTGGAAAATGTACAAGAAAGAAAGATGCGTTGCTAAAATATGAGTCAAATAATCTACAACTGTCACTTTTTATCTAACCTAGAAATAACGGTTTTTTATACGAAAATAAAATTAGCTTCTCATTTTTCAACGATTTTAAAGGAAATCTGAGCTTCTCACTTAGAAAATGTTCAAATAGAAAACTAAAATACGGGTCTAATAATGTAATTTTGACACCCGTCAATTGTCATATAACCTAGAAACAACGGTTTTTCTACATGAAAATCAAATGATCTACATACTTTTGCAATTTCGAGACGAATATGAGCTTCTTACATCGAATTTGGGCAAGAGCAGATGCGATACGAAAATATCTGTCAAATAATGTAATTTTGGCAGTTGTCCCTTTATATTTAACGTGGAAAAAAGGTTTTTTGCAGAAAAATAAAACTAGTTTTTTACTTTCTTTGCAATTTCAAGGCGAATTCGAGCTTTTTATGTGGGAAATGTGCAAAAATCACGATAATAATGTTATTTTGAAAGCTGGTGGCTTAATTCAATACAGAAATAACGTTTTTTTTAATAAAAAATACAATTTGATTTGTTTTCTTCTACAGTGTTTGCAATTTGACGGAGAAACTAATTGCATGCTTCTCATTTGAATAACGTATTTTTTTAAAGTTGGCTGATTTCACATTTTTCCTTCATGCAACATTTTTCGCGGTGGGAAAACCATGTAAAATTTAGAAACAATTGTTGTTTCAAAATATTTGTTCTATTAAAATTTGTTTTTACTTTCTCCGTTACGAAGTACGAGAAAGTATTGTGATCGTGATTTTTTTTTCAAAAATTTTTTTTACGGAAATATCCGTTTTGGGGTCCCTAGATGCCATTTCAACAGTTTCTGGAAAAAAAAATTGTGTGTGTGTCTGTCTGTCTGTGTGCGCTGTATCTCAAAAACTAATAGAGCAATTGATATGAAACTTTGAACATCCGTCTTATTTGATAATCTGAAGAATTGAAAAGCTTTTGGTAAAATTTCGTACACCGGAAGTGGGCGTTTACCTTAACTGTTTTTGGTTTTTTGCCAATATTTTCTTAAATATGAAAAATATCAGAAAAAACATTTAAACAAACTGTGAAGACAACAAAGAAATGAACATCTTTTGCTTGAAAACATTTTTCATAAAATCATTTTTATTCGAGAAAAAAATGTATATTTTTTTTTCATTTTTGGTTTATAATTTATATAACGATAATAGTTACAGCAAATTTGTAGAGAATGCTAAAATAAACAACTTATAAAGAATAAGTTTTTTCAAAATCTCTTTAGTTTTTGAGTGAACTGAGTTTTTGAATTTGAAGTATAATTTTTCCACCTTTCATAATTTTGACGTTTTAAACGTCAGTTTTATCCGAGTCTACGAAACGTTCGATGTCCATTTAAAATATGATTTAAATTGAAAATAAACCATGAAAGCGTAAATATAAATGATACCATCTTTCGGAGAAAGTAACATGATGGCCACATCACCATTTTTTTAAATTTAAATTTGAGTTTGGCAGTTCATTTCAGACATTATCAAAAAAATATATAGGAACAAAAGCTTAATCGATTTCGGCAAATGGTACTGTTGCAAATTTCTTTTGTTCACTAATTATATTTCATTTTCTTTTAAGTTGTGCTTTCAAAAAAATCAAGTCATCGTCATTGATTTTATGGTATAATAGTTATTTGTATTTATCCTTTCATAGTTTATTCTCAATTTAAATCATATTTTAAATGTACGTCGAGCCTTTTGCAGAACAGGATTGTCAAATAAGGCTTACGTTCAAAGTTTCATGTTCATTGCTGTATTAGTTTTTGAAATTCGCATACACAGACCTTTTTTTAATTGTTGAAATCGGACTTCAAAACGGATATTTCCGTTAAAAAAAATTTGAAGAATTTTCACTATCACAATACTTTACCGTACTTCGTTACGGAGATAGACAAATTTCTTTAGCCTATTAATATCGTTGAATGTATTTTGTGTGTATGTACTTTATTGTTGTTTTCTATGAATTTTGAGCTTTTTTTTTATTGCTTATTTTTCACATTCAATTGTTCGTTTTCCTAGTTTATGTTTGGAATGTTACCGTTTTGTACATAGCTAGATTATGGCAATTATTTGGAGGCAAAATCAGAAATATATTGTTTTTAAGTATTTTGAGTTTTTGAAACAAATTTCTCATTGATCATTTTTTATCATTGAATGCATTTTTCATCATCGTAACTCAAGTTTGGAATGTTGTCGTCTTGTAAACAGCTAGATTATGTCTATTGTTATTACGTGAAATCAGAAATGTATTGCGTGTTATGGATTTTAAACATTCGAATAAAACTTCTGCACCATTTTTTTTTAATTTTTCAAATCGTTGAATCTATTTTTAGCATTTCCAGATTAAGATTGGAATGTTACCGCTTTATTAACAGCTAGAATGTGGCATTTATTTTTACGTGCAATCAGAAATGCATTATTTTTTCTTTTATGGAATTTGAGCTCTTAGAATAGTTTGCTCGATTGATATATTATTTGCATTTTTTTCCAATGTTGTCGTGTTGTACACAGCTAGATGTTAGACATTATTTTATTGTAAAATCAGAAACACATTGTTTCTTAATGGAGTAATTGAAGCAAATTTCCTTTTTCATTACATTTTACAATTTTTTAAATCGTTCAATGTATTTTTGTCATTCTAGTTGAAGATTGAAGTGTTTTCTTTTACACCCAAGATATATCAATTAATATCATGTTAAATCAAATTTGTATTATTTTGTGTACGTATTTTAAGCTTTTGAAATAAATTGGTAAATTAATTAATTTTTATAATTTTTAAAATCGTAGAATGCAATTTTTGATTTTCTCGTTCAAGTTTGGTTTGTTGCGGTTTTGCTTCCATCTAGAATATGACAATTCTTTTTATGTGAAATAAAAATATATTATTCTTTTGTGGATTTTGAGGTTTTGCAGAAAATTTCTTAATTGATAATTTTTTAAATCTTCGACTTCAATTTAAAATAGAAATCGAAATTGGAAATATTTATTCATTAGACTGATGACATTGTAAAAAACAGAATAAACAATATTTTTACTGCTTTGATAAAATTAATATGGAGGGTGGTGGATGGGCCTTATCCCACTTTCGAAACATTAGAATCAAAATACGTGCATTTTACAAAAAATAAGGAAATTAGATGATAAAAATAATGTAGAATTTCATTTTTTTGGTGAAATAGTTTATTTGTAAAAACCCTGACTGGATTGTAGGATGGAGCCTACCCACCGCTCTTCGAGTCCAGGGTTACTTAAAGTACAAACCGAAATTTGTAATTACATGTTAATTATTTGTGTTACCGTCAGTTATTGGAATGATGGGATTGCAAAAGAGTCACAATAATCAGAGCTTACTGCTATGGTTAAATTAATGCAGAGGGTGGTGGGTGGGCTGTATCCTAACCCCAAATAGTAGGACCAAAAAGTGAGGATTTTAGAAAATAATTAAGAAATAAAATTATTGTAGAAATTGCACTTCTTCGACGAAATAGTATATTTTCAATTACCCTGAACTATGTTTGGATTGTAGGATAGGGCCCACCCACCGCCTTTAGATTTCAGAGATACAAGTACAAATTAAAGTTGACTGATGGAATTGTAAGAAAATTGAATAAACAGTGTTTTATTGCTTTGTTTAAATTAATACGGAGGGTGATGGGGAGGCCCTATCTCAGTAGAACCAAAATACGAGGGTCTTACAAGTAATAATAAGGAAATAAAACGTAGACTATGTTCAACTGGCTAAATTTTAGGATAGGGCCCATCCACCGCCCTTAGATTTCAAGTGTACTTAAAGTATAAATCGTACTTAAAGTATGAAAGTTTGAAATTAAATTTCTTCATTCAGTTAATGGAATTATGAAATTATAAAAAAATCGCAATAAACAAAGTTTCATTGCTTTGGTTAAATTAATACGGAGGGTAGTGGGTAGGCTTTATCCGAACCGCAAACAGTGGGGCAAAGATGCGAAGATTTTACAAGTAATAATCAGGAAATAAATGATAAAATTATTATAGAAATTGCATTTCTTTGATGAAAAAATTTATTTTCAGTTACCCTGAACTATCTGCAACTGAATGAATTGTAAGATAGAGGCCACCAATCGCCCTTCGATTTCAGGGATATTTAAACTACAATCGAAATTTGAAATGAAATTTCTTTATTAATTTACTAGACTGTGAGAATTTAAGAAAACACTAAACGGGGTTTTATTGCTTTATTTAAATTAAAACGGAGGATGATGGGTGGGTCCTATCCCAGTAAATCCATAATGCGAGGGTCTTACAAATATTAAGAAGGAAATAAAGTCATAAAAATAATGTAGAATTTCCATTTCTTTGGTCGTTCAGTTGATTGATTATAGGATAGGCCCCACCCGCTGGCCTTCGATTACAGCTGTACTTAAAGAACAAATCGAAGTTTGAAATTAAATTTCTTCATTTCACGTTATCAAAGTGAAAACAAAAGGGTGTTCCATTGCATTGGTTAAATTAATACGGAGCATGGCGGGTGGGCCCTATCTCACCCTCCAAAGAAAATAACCTAAAACGGAGGATATTACAATTAATAATTAGGAAATAAAATGGTAACATTATTGTGGAATTTGCATTTGTTTGATAAAATAGTTTATTTCCACTTACTCTGAACTATGCAGAGAGAGAGAGACAATACATTTATTGAGACACTTTTACAAATGACCTCAACAGGTAATTGACCAGAGGTCTTTCAGCTTTGAACTACGCATTTTCTTAGATCTGGAAAAAGCTTCGACACAGTTAATCACAAACATATCTGAAACAAAAAAAATGGAAAGTATGGGTGTTAGAGGATTGGCTAAAAATTATTTGAATAAAAAATTAAAATGCACTTTTTTTAAACACCCATAACTTTGTGCCAAATCGCCGTAGGAACTTCGTTTTTGAGACCTGCACAGGTAATTGAACACATTTTAATGCCCTTTTGGTGGATCGAGTCAAAACATTTTATCCAACTCAGTACACGTTGCCAAAGTTGGACGTTTTTTTTGCCCAAAAACGTGTTTTCTGGGTCAGTGGTCGAAGGGTTTAAAAAGGGATCATTCCAATCTGAGTCTATCCCCTTAAAGTAGGGCAAAAATGAGATTTTTTCCCGAAAGAATCATCAAATTTGGTTGAAAAGTCGCTGATTTATGTGCGAAAACCCTCAAAATGCACTTATTTTCAAACACCCATAACTTGGTGTCAAATCGTCGTAGAAACTTCGTTCTTCAAGTTCTGGGAATAGGGAATTGATCAAGTTTTAATTCCTTTATTGTGGATCGAGTCGACAAAATTTTTCCAACTAAATAGACATCGTCAAAGTTGGACATTGTTTCCTGAATTTTTTTTTTTTAAGAGGTGCTAGAGAGGGGCGGAAAGGCTTACGCTTAAGTTCATGTGTATTACTTTAAAGAAGACACTTTAAAGTTTTTCGCCCTTAAAGATTTATCAAAATCGATTGAAAATTCGCCGAGTTATGACGGTTTGAATATGGTCGAAATTTCACGAATTTCAAGTGTTTTATTTTTTTTTTCACCAGTATATTAACCCATCAGAAATTGGTCTGGAAACGTCCTCGGGCATTTCCCTGGATGAGCAATGGAAACCTCGAACTGATTTTGAAAGAAACTTAAATTATGGTATATTCTCCAACTTAATACAATTACATGAGAAGGTTCATCACAAGAAGATAGAAAACGCGATGTATATAAAATTCAAAAGGCAAGTAATACTGAAATTAAATATTATTTAAAGAAGCTGAAGCGTTGATCTTATGGGATTGGAACGGAGATATTTCAGTTAAGAAACCACTTTCAACTAAAATTCTGTTTTTGTGACGAAGAAAAAATTGTGAAGATTTTCTAGGTGTTATCAAAATCAATGAAATGGCTGCTATCTCAAAATCATTATTGTTTTACAAATCTGATCCTAAGACGCTAGAATAAATTAATTTATTACCTATACAAAAAAGGTGGTCAGTCGTTCGTTGGGATGTTTTTGGTAATTTTCAAGTGTAATGTGCGGTTTGCATCAATGAAACAGATATTTTATTGTCCAATCATGACTACTATACTGTTTATCTAAAAACTTTAAACAAACGATAATAATTATAATTTATGGCAGGAATATTTTTTTCTTCTCGGTATATAGATGATTAGCCATCAAAATTTGTAAGTGTATTTATTTCAATGGAAATAATAAATGATAATCGAACAAATCACAACAACCTCGGCTCCGAGCGGAATTTTCTCATTCAGAAAAATGTACCGCCCGGATAGAAATCGAACCAACAAGACTTAGGATCTAGCAGCAGACGCTCTACTAACTAAAGTATGATCATTAAAAAAAACCTCAAGTGTGCCATGATTTTTTAATTTTAAAAATTTAAGTTGGTTACACATATTGAGGTTATGTTATTTCTCAAAATTAAAGAAACTGTAGTCAATTTATAGATACGTTCACTATAATATTATATTAAATGTTGTATGTGCCTTCCTTCTTCTTGAACACAAGCCTGAACTCTTCGTCGCACACCCTCCATTACGCTCCGCAACAACACTGGATTATTGTTAATTTCTATAAATTTATCTCGAATTCGTTGCCGCATGTCTTCTGGATTGTGTACTGGTTGTGCATAAATACAATTTTTCAGGTATGGCCACAGGAAAAAATCGCATGGTGTTAAATCGCATGAACGGGGCGGCCAGAGAATCCGTGCATTTCGACTTATTATTCGGTCCTCAAAAAATTCCTCCAAAATGGCCAAATTATCCACTGTGCAATGAGGAGTTGCTCTGTCTTGATGAAAATATCCACTTTGCAGTTCGTCATCATTTAATTAATTTATAAAAGGCAATAAAATTTCTGTACGATAACGGTTTGCAGCTGTCGTACCTTAAATGAATGCACGGTTATTGAATTTTTATTATTAATAATAAAAATAGGGTTTTACCTTCAAAGAATATCGGTCCAACTAATCTTCTCCAACTAATCGCTGCCCAAATGCCAACTTTCTCTGGATGTAGTTGTTTCTCTCGATATATACGAGGATTTTCATCCGACCAAATTCTCATAGTTTGGGAATTAATGTACCCATCCTTGTAAAACCAAGCTTCATCGGTAAAAAAAGTAATTTGTAAAACATCCTCGTTTACATTTTGTAAAAACCACTGACAAAATTCCAGTCGTCGGGGGTAATCAACAGGTAATAATAACTCTTGCACCGATGTTATGCGATAAGGGTATACTTGCAAATCTTTTCGTAGAAGCTTGTGGCATGTTCCTACCGATAAATTCATTTGCTGTGACAAATGACACAGAGAAGTCGTAGGTTCATCTTCCAAAATTTCTTGGGCTGTGTTAATAGCATACTCATCATAAATAATGGGCACGTTAGGAAATACTTCCTGAAACTCTGCTAAAGGTGCGTCGAATAAATACACCCAATTTCCGTCCATTTTAATCCCATTTCGGAAATAACTTTCAATTAGAAACGTTTTTCGCTGGTTGATGTAAACCATTGTGAGCACGGAATAATTGTGACTTCTAGAAAGATCTGACGTTTATATGTCAATTAATAACAAGTGTCAAATGTGCCAACTGAAATTTTTAAAACGAAATAATAATAATAATATCTTAATTCATATACAAGATAGAAATTACAACAGAAAAAATAAGTAAAGTAAAATAAAGTAAAATTCCTAAACATAAATCATAATTCGTAATATTTTATATTTATAAAATCCTATAAACACATCCCTTATAAATATAAAACGTAACTAATCGATTTTGCATTGAGTTGAAAACAATTAAAGCAATATATTTATTTTCAAATTGTGCTTCAGTTACTCTATGCTGATATTGCAATTTGTGAAGATGACCAATAGACGTTCTTTTGGGTAAAATTTCTTATTTCTCAATATCTACAAAAAATAAAAATTCTTAGTATGTAATTCTTACAATTAATCTAGTTACATAGTTACATAATAAAATTCCATTGTATGATAACTAGAGTACTTAAATCCATGTTCTCGTTTTCTATAGAACATATGCATACAAAGAGTGACAAAGTTGTAGCACGCTAAATAGAAAATAAAGGTCGGGCTGAAGCATGTAATCATTCCTGAAATGAAATAAAAATAAAAATGTCAACTGAGAGGACCACCGACTAGTATAAATACAGGCTAAAAATTTACTCGAAAAAAATGAAGTGATACGTGGCAGCTGCGGCGGTTTTAACCGTCGGCCACGTGATTTCCAAGTGGTTGTAATATAACGCGCATGCGATATCCAGCGGTGCCCTAAACGCTTCTTAAGACGAAGAATGGTTTATGTAATTGCTACGTATTAATTCAATTTGTTGGCACTTCCTGTGCCCATAAAGGAACCCTTTTGCAACATCCGGGGACCCACGGAGTTCCCAATTACAGGTCTAACCCTACAATTTTGTCACAAAAGAGTTGCTGTCGTTGCGGACCTGGTCTATACAAAAATGGGCACCGGTTACCCCATAAAACACCCCCGTTCTATACGTACACATTTGTACAGATGTGTGTATGCTGAAATTTTTAACGTACACAGTCCAGTTTTCTATAAATATGTCATAAGGGACAAAGAATCATTGCTTGGGAATATTGTCGACCGAAATCTGTTGAAAAAACAGTTGGTATACTTTGTCTTAGAATAAGAAGTGATTAAAATATCCCGCTGGAACCCGGGACACATTACTTATAAATTTTACAAAGGCTTCAATGCGATGTTTAACATATCATAAACTCGGGCATATAAATATTTCATAAAATTTTCTTTTCGATATAAAAGTAATATGAATTGTTCACTGGTTGTAAAATATGACGAATAGCGCCTAATTATTTTTTTCATTTTGAATTTGTCTACGCAAGAACAAAAGACATCTCTAAAAAATGGTGATGTGGCCATCATGTTACTTTCTCCGACTTGATGGTATCATTTATATTTACGCTTCCATGGTTTATTTTCAATTTAAATCATATTTTAAGTGTGCATCGAACGTTTCGTAGACTCGGATAAAACTGACGTTTAAAACGTCAAAATTATGAAAGATGGAAAAATGTACTTCAAATTAATAAACTCAGTTTACTCAAAAACTAAAGAGATTTCGAAAAAAACTTATTCTTCATAAATTGTTCATTTTGGCATTCTCTACAATTATTATTAACATAAGTTTACTGTAACTATTAGCGTTTCATAATTGTATACCAAAAATGAAAAAGAAGAAAATAATTTTTTTTCCCGAATAACAATGATTTTATGAAAAATGTTTTCAAACAAAATAATTGAATTTCTTTATTGTCTTCAATATCTGTTAAAATGTTTTTGTGATATTTTTCATATTTAAGAAAATATTGGCAAAAAACAAAAAACAGTTAAGGTAAACACCCACTTCCGGTGTACGTAATTTTACCAAAAGCTTTTCAGTTCTTCGGATTATCAAATAAAACTTATGTTTAAAGCTTCATTTCAATTGGTCTATTAGTTTTTGAGATACAGCGCGCACAGACACACACACACACACACACAGACACAAAAAAATTTTTTCCAGAAATTGTTGAAATGGCATCTAGGGACCCCAAAACGGATATTTCCGTAAAAAAATGTTTTGAAAAAAAAATCACGATCACAATACTTTCTCGTACTTCGTAACGGAGAAAGTAAAAATGGTGATGTGGCCTTCATATTACTTTCTCCGACTTGATGGTATTATTTGTATTTACGCTTTCATGGTTTATTTTCAATTTAAATCATATTTTAAATGTACATCGTGTGTTTCGTAGACTCGGATGGAACTGACGTTTAAAACGTCAAAATTACGAAAGATGGAAAAATTATAATTCAAATTCAAAAACTAAAAACTTTATATTTACGTTTTCATGGGTTTATTTTCAATTGAAATCATATTTTAAATGTACATCGAGCGTTGTGTAAACTCGGATGAAACTGACGTTTAAAACGTCAAAATCATGAAAAATGGAAAAATTATACTTCAAATTCAAAAACTCGGTTTACTCAAAAACTAACGAGATTTCGAAAAAAAATTATTCTTTAGAAGTTGTTCATTTTGGCATTCTCTACAATTATTATTCACATAAATTTGCTGTAACTATTATCGTTTCATAATTATAAACCAAAAATTTAAAAAAAATAATATTTTTTTTTTCCCGAATAGCAATGATTTTATGAAAAATATTTTTAAGCAAAAGATGTTCATTTCTGTGTTGTCTTTGATGTTTGTTTAAATGTTTTTGTGATATTTTTCATATTTAAGAAAATATTGGCAAAAAACAAAAAACAGTTAAGGTAAACACCCACTTCCGGTGTACGAAATTTTACCAAAAGCTTTTCAGTTCTTCGGATTATCAAATAAGACGTATGTTCAAAGTTTCAAATCAATTGCTCTATTAGTTTTTGAGATACAGCGCACACAGACAGACACACACACACAGACACACACACACACACACACACACACACAGACACAAAAATTTTTTTTCCAGAAATTGTTGAAATGGCATCTAGGGACCCCAAAACGGATATTTCCGTAAAAAAAATTTTTGAAAAAAAAATCACGATCACAATACTTTCTCGTACTTCGTAACGGAGAAAGTAAAAAATGGTGATGTGACCATCATGTTACTTTCTCCGACTTGATGGTATCATTTATATTTACGCTTCCATGGTTTATTTTCAATTTAAATCATATTTTAAGTGTGCATCGAACGTTTCGTAGACTCGAATAAAACTGACGTTTAAAACGTCAAAATTATGAAATATGGAAAAATGTACTTCAAATTAAAAAACTCAGTTTACTCAAAAACTAAAGAGATTTCGAAAAAAACGTATTCTTCATAAATTGTTCATTTTGGCATTCTCTACAATTATCATTAACATAAGTTTGCTGTAACTATTAGCGTTTCATAAGTGTACACCAAAAATGAAAAAAAAGAAAATATTTTTTTTTCTCGAATAACTATGATTTTATGAAAAATGTTTTCAAACAAAATAATTGAATTTCTTTATTGTCTTCAATATCTGTTAAAATGTTTTTGTGATATTTTTCATATTTAAGAAAATATTGGCAAAAAACAAAAAACAGTTAAGGTAAACACCCACTTCCGGTGTACGAAATTTTACCAAAAGCTTTTCAGTTCTTCGGATTATTAAATAAAACTTATGTTTAAAGTTTCATTTCAATTGGTCTATTAGTTTTTGAGATACAGCGCGCACAGACACACACACACACACACACACACACACACACACACACACACACACAGACACACACACAGACACAAAAAAAAAATCCATAAATTGTTGAAATGGTATCTAGGGACCCCAAAACGGATATTTCCGTAAAAAAAATTTTTGAAAAAAAAATCACGATCACAATACTTTCTCGTACTTCGTAACGGAGAAAGTAAAAATGCAGCGTGGAATTAGCACCTGCACTTGCCAACATTATTAATCAGTCAATAAAACTAGGACAGTTTCCAAATTTCTTAAAACTGGCAACTGTAATACCAATATTAAAAAATGGTGATGTGACCATCATGTTACTTTCTCCGACTTGATGGTAGTAATTTATATTTACGCTTTCATGGTTTATTTTCTATTTAAATTATATTTTAAATGTACATCGAGCGTTTTCTAGACTCGCATGAAACTGACGTCAAAATTATAAATGGTGATGTGGCCATCATGTTACTTTCTCCGACTTGATGGTATCATTTATCTTTACGCTTTCATGGTTTATTTTCAATTTGAATCATATTTTAAATGTACATCGAGCGCTTTGTAAACTTGGAGGAAACTGACGTTTAAAACGTCAAAATTATGAAAGATGGAAAAATACTTCAAATTCAAAAACTCAGTTTACTCAAAAACTAACGAGAATTCGAAAAAAACTTATTCTTTAGAAGTTGTTCATTTTGGCATTCTCTACACACACACACACACACACACAGACACAAAAATTTTTTTTCCAGAAATTGTTGAAATGGCATCTAGGGACCCCAAAACGGATATTTCCGTAAAAAAAATTTTTGAAAAAAAAATCACGATCACAATACTTTCTCGTACTTCGTAACGGAGAAAGTAAAAAATGCAGCGTGGAATTAGCACCTGCACTTGCCAACATTATTAATCAGTCAATAAAACTAGGACAGTTTCCAAATTTCTTAAAACTGGCAACTGTAATACCAATATTAAAAAATGGTGATGTGACCATCATGTTACTTTCTCCGACTTGATGGTAGTAATTTATATTTACGCTTTCATGGTTTATTTTCTATTTAAATTATATTTTAAATGTACATCGAGCGTTTTCTAGACTCGCATGAAACTGACGTCAAAATTATAAATGGTGATGTGGCCATCATGTTACTTTCTCCGACTTGATGGTATCATTTATCTTTACGCTTTCATGGTTTATTTTCAATTTGAATCATATTTTAAATGTACATCGAGCGCTTTGTAAACTTGGAGGAAACTGACGTTTAAAACGTCAAAATTATGAAAGATGGAAAATTACTTAATTCAAAAACTCAGTTTACTCAAAAACTAACGAGAATTCGAAAAAAACTTATTCTTTAGAAGTTGTTCATTTTGGCATTCTCTACAATTATTATTAACATACATTTGATGTAACTATTATCGTTTCATAATTATAAACCAAAAACAAAAAAATTAATAATAATTTTTTTTCTCAAATAGCAATGATTTTGTGAAAAATATTTTCAAGCAAAAGATGTGCATTTCTTTGTTGTCTTCAATGTTTGTTTAAATATTTTTGTGATATCTTTCATATTTAAGAAAATATTGGCAAAAAACAAAAAATAGTTAAGGTAAACACCCACTTCCGGTGTACGAAATTTTACCAAAAGCTTTTCAGTTCTTCGGATTATGAGATAAGACGTATGTTCAAAGTTTCATATTAATTGCTCTATTAGTTTTTGAGATACAACGCACACAGACAGACACACACACACACAGACACACACACACACACCATGACACAATTTTTTTTTTCCAGAAATTGTTGAAATGGATATTTCCGTAAAAAAAATTTTTGAAAAAAAAATCACGATCACAATACTTTCTCGTACTTCGTAACGGAGAAAGTAAAAAGGGAATCCACAAAACATAGACAATTACAGGCCCATATCCCTGCTATGTACAATCTCAAAAATTATCGAGAAAATTGTTTGTCAAAGAATCATGTCATTTATTGATAAATTCAATATACTTACCGACGCGCAACACGGCTTTCGAAGAAATCACTCAACCGAAACGGCTACTACAAACTTTATCCAACATATCTACGATAAAATGGATAAAAACAACAAAATAGTGGGTGCATTTTTTGATCTATCTAAAGCCTTTGATAGTTTTGATTTCAACTTTATTTTGCAAAAATTACACCATCTAGGAATCCGTGGCCCGGTAAATGACTGGTTCAGATCTTACCTGGAAAACAGGAAAATAATTATCAAACTGGATGACATACTATCGGAGGCCCATGATGTAACTTTGGGGGTACCTCAGGGAAGCGTAGCGGGACCACTGTTATTTATATTGTTCATAACTGATCTTCCTCAGAATATATCGGACGCACATATGTGTATGTACGCAGACGACACGTCTATTGTAGTGAGTGGGCCAGACGCCGACACATGCAACACTCAACTTAATTCAATGATCAATGAATTCGTAACATGGTGTACAGCAAATAATCTAATGATAAACTTTTCAAAAACAGTATATATTGAATTCCACAATATACACACTCAGCCTTCTGACTATTCAATCAATATTGGAAATGACTCCATCCCAATCAGCGAAAACACCTCATTTTTAGGCATACAAGTTGATAACAACTTATCATGGAAAAACCAGATTCACATACTAGTTGGCAAATTAAATAAATCCTACTTCGCGCTGTCTCAACTAAAGTGTATATTGGACGAACATAGCCTAAAAACCGCATACTTTGGAATAGTACATTCACTGCTAAACTATGGCATTGTGCTCTGGGGGGCAGTCTACAGCAGCGAATAAGGTATTTATAGTGCAGAAGCGCATAAGAAGATTAATTTTTAATTTAAAATACAGTGAGTCATGTAGACCAACATTTAAGTGCAAAAATATCATGACCATGGCCTCAATATACATTTACAAATTGCTCAGACACATCCATAATACAAAAGATTCACTCATACGCCATAACAATATACATACTCATAATACACGAAACTCATCTGATATCATTATAAATAAATTTAATCACGAACAGCACAAAAAGTCTCCAATGCATGCAGGTATCACCTTATATAATAAACGACCCGGAAACATAAAATCGCTCGATATTACAACTTTCAAAACTAAGATTAAAACTCTGCTAATAACAAATGCAATTTACTCTGTCGCAGAATTTGTTGATCTGTTACACAAATGGTAGCTATTTTATTTTATATGTTGTATCTTATTTTATGTGTTTAGTTTTTATAAATGAAAATAATTTATATATGACACAACCTATTTTTAACTTGTTTTATATATTGTATATTTTATTATTTATTTATTATATTATAAGTCAGGCACTATTTTAATACTCAAGTCTGATATATTATTTTATCGAAATTGACGAATGTATCTATAAAGTGTATAGAAATAACATAATAAAGATTATTGTATTATTGTATTACTACACATCCAAGAAAAGTCATTTCGAAAAAATACCCTAGAGGCGATTCGAGCCCACGACCCTGAGGCCTGCAAGCAGGAATGCTACTTACTTGTCAATCAACTGTTTATTAATTTTAGTAGTACTGTGCAAATTACACACCTTGCCTACATTTTGTTTTAAATCACCACCTGGTCTTTAATTCTAGGACACTAATAAAAGGCTCATAACAATCTGGGAATTCACTGAGTTTTTTTTTAATTCTGCCCATTTTCACATACTTACTTGGGCTGTTGTGATAAAACACGAATGTTTTCTTTTACCAAAATAAAATATCAGCTTTAATTGGAATTAGTAGCGGATACGATCTAAACCTTCAGGATTATGGTAATATTGATTTCAAATTAACATGAAAAACTTGTGTAACTACCAGTAAAATCCATTTGATCACGCATAACACGAACGAAATGGAGCTTGGATACATTTAATAAATCCGGGAAAATCTCGCCCTCCCACCAAATTTGCGACGATAAGATCTTTGGGCAGGGGCCAATCCTCCGGCACTAACAAAACCGCCGTGGCGGAAGGTCAGTTGCGAATAAAAAGCTTATCAGGAATCATGCTAATGCAATGAAAGCCATGTTAGTTAGTTAGGGAACGGATGCGGTCACGAAACAGCGTGCCCAATACCCAACTAGTTCTGGACATGGTGGTGTTGGGGTAGGGTTAAGAGACGTTGCGTGGCGGCCGGTCACAGAGGGTGAGCGCTATCAGAGAGCCCATCGTGGTGAGTGAGGTAATGATGCAGCAAATAAAATGGTTGTATAATATGAATATGTAATGCACCGTTGTAATAATATGCAACGCTCCTCCCTCCGGAGAGGATTGGTTCTGCACGGGGGGGACACAACTAGCAGGTGGGGCCCGGCCACGCGAACCTTACACACAGGAGATGCTCCAATCAAACAAAAAAAGAAACTATCAAAACACCGGCCACGGATTCCATTATACGAATTTACTTTCATCGCTGCGGATTTCTGATTGGAGTCTCGGACACGGATCCACTTAACCGGCTCGTCTTGCTTCCACTCACGTATTCAACTGCTACCATCATTTTGGAAATCTTTTAAGGGGCACAGCAATGTACACAGTGTTAAAAAACACTTACTTTTCTTAAATCGTTCATTAAACTTTATATGTACACTTCTGTACAATAGAATTAAGCACAAGTCTTATGAGTATTTTTTACAATATTCTAGTTGTATAATTCGGGTCTGCAACATTTTCAATAAATGATAAAACACTATGACTTGAAAATAACACCTTTATTAAAACGCCAAAACTAAGACCAAGACTAAAAACCATCTTCTATTTTAGTTTAATTCGAATTGTCTAAATGACGCGGAATTTTGACATTAAGAAAATTGACAAATTTACATATTTTCGTAATAAGGAAGTCCGCTTTAAACTATAACATATTTTGTGTGCTTAATTTTATTGTAGAGACGTGCACCACTATACAGTTGTTTTTTCATAAAGTATAACTGCACCCAAAGCACTTTCACGTTAAGCGCATTATTATTACAATACAAGTGCTGGTGAAATTTATTTCTCACAGTTGGTAGCATTGAAAAATCAAATGTGATGAACGATCTTATACGATATACCTATAAAACAATAATGTATAATAATAATATTTTATTAGTGTTCATACTGAAAAAAAAACAGTTTAAAGTCACAAATTATAGGGTTTGCAGTTTAAATGAATTACATTAAAACTACAATACAGGAGTATGAAGAAAACAAAAAGAGAAACGGTTCACTGATATCTGGTAAAATTAAAAATCTTTAAAGCTTTTTAAAAACAATAATCTTAATGAACACATCAGATTTAACTATAATAATTTTATCTTAAAAATCTATAATTAAAAGAAAGTATCACAAGTTAAAAGTGAGTATATCGGGTGTGTATAAATTGGCGGATAATCTACACGTGATGATATTCTTCCAAAAATTCTTAGCAGCTTATCTTAATTCTAAAATGTCGTACGATGCTTCCTGAGCCTTCACGAGGTCCTCAAAATTTGAACAACCAGTCGTTAAATATGCGTCATTATACCCAAATTAATTTACAGAAAACTGCAATTTCGGTAGTATGACTAGTTTAAACATTATTTGTCAGAGTGTGCTATGGTTCTTTCTCAAACGTGTATTTTTAACACTTCTTAATCAGCTTATTTTCACCAAAAATACTTTCGACACACCCGCTTATGTCACTTTTGACACAACAAATTCATTCAAACTTGCTAGTTCCAATTTTGTCTGTTTTACTTTGCATATACATCTTAAATAAACTTCGCTCTGTCATTACTACTCTTCCTCTCTGACCCAACCCACATAATTAATCATAAGATTATTGAAAAAAAAATAGGAACAGCTCGACAATGCTATGTTGCCAAATGAACATTTCTTTTAAATGGATCCTGATAACCTATGAGGCATAACATTTTTGCATCGACATTTTCTATGTGGCCATCGCCACATGTAGATTATCCACCAATTTATACACACCCAATATACCGGGTGCGCAGAAAGTCCAGCAACGGGTCAATATTTCCTCGGGGGTAGGTTTTCAAAAAAAAGTTTTGTACAAAAGTTGCTTGGTTCTGAGTTACGATTTTTTTGGATACTAAACCATCCCTCAGCCCCTCACCCCTTCGCGAGGGGTGGGGGTGACATTAAAATTTTAAATAGCAACCCCCATTTTTCTTCACGGATTTAGTTTTTTGGGGAAAAAATACGAATATTTTGTCTGAAAAATGTTTTTATCCGAAACCTCCCTCACCCAGTGTTGCCAGGAGTAATTTTTAATTTTCCCCAAATATTTCATAAACACCTCAAAATTACCCCTCGTGTAAAATACCCACCCCAAAAAATACCCATTCGATGGAAGTTCCCCAAAACCTTAATTTACATCCATTTTGGGGAACCCCACCCCCCCAATCTGGCAACACTGGGATTATAGAAGGCGCGCTGATAAGATTTCGGAATTTGTACTAAAGTGCAAAATGTATCAGTTTTATTTTATAACTCCGTTTTTCCGACAATATGTAGGTAGTACTAAAAGGCCATTTAAAAAATTAGAAAAATATTTAATCGTGCTGTGGTATCCTCCAAATAATTAAAATAATTTTTTTAATTTTTCGGAAAGCCTCGCTAATTAACTACTTAAAATTGTTCGCATTTTTTTTCATAATTTCCAAACAGTGTCAGTTATATTATACCGGGTGGTCAGTTTCATCCGAGCAAAAGTATTATATTTAACAATTACTAAAAAAACTAAATTGGCTCCAAAAATTGAATCAAAATATTTGAAAATTAAGTAATTCCTTAAACACAAACCGCGCAGATTGTATTTTCTAGCCAAATGTCAAAGTACATTCGTTTTATCTTAAAACAACCACTATAATTAAATTAAAAACACAAAAACAAAAAATTTCAAATCAAATAAATAACCTAAAATTAATAAAAAAAACCCAGTACAGGCCAAAAATATCAAAAATTCAGTCTGCAAAATCTAAATTATTGGGCAAAAAAAATAAAAAAACTTGGACCAAAAAACTCGGCCAAAATATCGGCCCAAAATTCACTCATAAAAATCAACAATGAATTTAAATCTAAAGTAAAGACCAATAAAAAATCGCCCATTAAAATTAATAATTAAGGTATCAGAACTAAAAAAATTGTCAAAAATAAAAAAAAACAGTCAAAAAAAGAGAAAATTTCAACCAAATATTAGAAAATTTTGGTTTAGGTGCCAAAAACATCTAAAATATAGCCAAAAAAAATCAAAAACCCTCGTTTAAAAAATAAAAATGCAGACCAAAAATTGAAAATTCAAGCAAAAGAAAAATAATTTGCCATTTTCAGCCCCAAAAATAACTTTTTACCTCAAAGTTAATTGCCGAAACTCTGAACCTAAAAATAATTCACAAAATTCGCCCATAAAAACAATAATTCAGGTTAAAACATCTAAAATGAAGGGCAAAAAATAAAAAAAATTGGTCAAAAATACTCGAAAATATCAGCCAAAAGTTCGCACACAAATATTAACAGTTCAGGTAAAACATCTAAAGTATAGACCAATCAAAAATTCGCTCATTCAAATTAATAAGCAAGGTAAAAAAAACTAAGAATATAGGCAAAAAATTTAAAATCGTAAATTCACGTCAAAAATAAAAAATGCAGACAAAAAAAAATGAAAATTTCAATTAAATATTCGAAAATTTTGGTTTATGGACCAAAAATTCTAAAATTTGGAACAAAGAAATGAAAAACACAGACCAAACATCTAAAATATTGGCAAACAATCTAATATCCTGGTGTAAAAAATAAATGCAGACTAAAAAATTGAAAATTCATGCAAAAGAAAAATAATTTGTCATTTTCAGCCCCAAAAATAACTTTATCTCAAAATAAATCGCCAAAACTCTGAACTTGAACGTAATTAAAAAAAAATAATCAAAACGTTAAAAAAATGTAAAATGAAGGGCAACAATCAAAAACTTACTACAAAAAAACTCGAAAATACCCTCAAAACAAAAAAAATCAACAATTCATGTTAAAAATTTAAAGTGTAGACCAACCAAAAATTCGCTCGTTAAAATTAATAATTAAGACAAAAAAACTAAAAAAATCGAAAAATGAAAAATGTAGACTTAAAACCCGAAAATTTCAACAAAAAAATTGAGCAAAATCAAAATATTTTGGACAAAAACTCTAAAAATTAGTAGTAATAGTAATAGTAGTAATAGTATTTTATTCGTGCTAAAACAGTTGTTTACACTCGTCAGGATATACATACATGAATACAATAATATAACTTGGTATTACAACAAATTACAACAAAGAAATCAAACATGCAGACCAAACTTCTAAAATATAAGCAAAAAAAAATTCCTAGTCTAAAGAATAAAATAATGAAGACCCAAAAATTGGTAAATCAAGCAAAAGAAAATAATTTGCCATTTTCAGTCCCAAAAATAATTCTAGCTCAAAATAAATTGCAACCAGAAACGCGACAATGTTTTAAAAGAAGATAAAGGACAAATAATAAAAAACTCGAAAATACTGCCAAAAAAATCGCACATAAAAATAAATAATTCAGGTTGATATACAGGGCAAAATAATCAAAAATTCGGGCCTAAAAATCAAAAATGTCGACCAAAAAATCGAAAATTTTAACAATCAAATCGAAAATTTAGAACAAAATGAAGAAAAATTTGTTCAAAAGATCAGAAATTTATACCAAAAAAAAATAATTAAACTGCAGGTCAACAATTTAAACTATAGGTCAAAAAAGTCAAAATCCAGGTCTAAAAAATTCAAACAAAAAGATTAAATATTTAATATAATAGTAATTATTTGATTACGAGTGTCGTCGGTGGTAATTTTTAATTTTCCCTAGACATTTAATAAAAATTCACCAAAATTAGGCCGCTGTCCCTCTCCAAAATAATCAAATTTGAAAATAAAACGTAAATACAGTGGATTTATTGGAAACTTATATACAAAATTAAAGTAGTATAAATATAAAATTTATTTTTTATCTTCATCCGCAATATTTTCATCTTCTTTTCGGCACACATATATATTTTTTAAATGAAAGTGCAGCTTCTTATTGGTGGTCACAAAATTACGGTAACGGCAATAATAGAATCCCTAGGACAACTTCTATAAATGATATCACAGGTTTTTCCTGGTCGCCGAAGAAAATTATTCACTTCTTTATGGTTGTGCACTATTGGTAATGATGATTTCTAGCAAATGTAATAACATGTTAATTAATTTCCCCAAAAATACCCCTCGTATAAAATACTCACTCCAAAAAATACTCCATTGATTGAAGTTCCCCAAAATTCACTCCAAAACAATAATTTACCCCCATTTTGGGGAAAAAAACCCCAATCTGGCAACACTGCCCTCACCCCACAGATTCAAAAATCGGTTTTCTGACCTTTTATTAACGTTTTCATGCCTCGATGATGATCTTTTTCCGAGAACAAGTTTAAGACAAATTATGCTCAGTTATTAGTTTGAAGTCGTTTGTACACTGACCCACCCCACAACCCCCACCCCCTCGTCGGGGGTCAGGGTGGCTTTGAAATTTTAAACGGAAACCCCCATTTTTTTCGTTGGATTCAGATTTCTGGGGAAAAAATATTAATCTTTTGTCCGAGAAATTTTTTCATCCGAAACCCTCCTCCCAAGAATCAAATCCCTAATCGCCGTTTTGCAAGATTTGGTTAGATTTGGGCAGTGTGAAAAATTGAAAAATAATCCGAAACATTTTGGGATAATTTGCTACTTTTTGGCTCAATCATAATATTGCACAAAAAAACGCTGTTGATTTCCTCGTCACAAATAAGCTAGAAATTGCGAATTTTTTTTTTACATAGTTGAAGAAAAGACACCGCAGCGTCGTTTTCTTTACTCGAACTTCGTCGGTCCGGGTCAAAAGATTACGCACAATAACAAAAGAATTTAAACTGCTTGAACGTTCTCGACACACTTTCCCATTGTTTATTGGCATAGTAGTTAAAACCAGCTCGAGGCTTTGTTAATCGAACATTTGTAATATAAATATTTTCCTTAAATCTGGTATTGTCTGCATGGTGCTATGTTATACATAATTGCTAAGGTTTCTTTTGATATACAGACACTCTAAGATGTACAATCTTGGTAATGTTAGTGTGGCAAGGAGACGGCATCAACAAAAACAAATTAGAGAAAAGTAAAAATAAGTAGTAGCCTTTATTTCATACAATTACGCTACATTAGTACACCAAATTCAGTATCCTTGGACTTACTGTCATCACCAAAATCAATATCAGGTATTATTCTGACAGCTCTTCGTTATAAAGCGAACAGACGATGTCTCAAGCTGGAATGACCTCGTAGTAATACTCTATACGGTAGGTGGACCTGAAGGTCTGAAATGTATGCTGATACCATTTGTGATGGAAGTTTTACATGTAAGTTCCTCAACAGGTATAAAGTTTTGTTGTTTTTTTCTGATAACTTATTTTCCTCTCCTTGTCGCAGCAGTGCATGATCAATTAATAAACCCAAAAGTTTTACAACAGGTGTGTTTTTAATTTCATCACAGTTGTTCAATGTAAATATCTTTGTACATAGTTTTTTTCTGCATTTAAATTCTAACCTGTAAACTAACGGGATACTTCATCTACTGATGTTCTTTTTAGGGCCGTTGCTTTATCTAAATTCTTCCTTGACACTATTAACAGATATAAATAACATTAACTTTAGTGATATGTTGAGGAGAATAATTATCAAATAGAAGAAATATCAAAGGCCCTATAGTTGACCCCTGAGGAACCCCATATTCCACTGCCAATCTATCAAACCAAATATTATTATGAAACACTGTTTACTTTTTATTATCAACGTAGCTTGGTATTAACCTGCAGCAATCGTCTTCAAAATTATACAGTTTTAACTTTTTTAAACACTGACTGTTCTGAGAAATGCAGTTAAAGGCTTTTGTAATGTTGATAAATGCAACAACAGCGAATTCCCCATATTCAAAAGCTAGAATAATTTTATCAACTTAGTGTAGTATGGCATCAATTGTTGGCAGCCCTTGTTTAGACCCATATTGATGTCGATTAAATAAGTTGTTTCCTAGAAGAAACATTATACTTTCAACTATTTTGGAAAAAAACTGGCAGTAATTAAAAGGGCCGATACTTACTACAATCAAATTCGCATTTTTTAATATGTCAGGAAAAATATTATTTGAAATAATCAAATTTATTCACTTACAATTGAATCGGTTATTTGGAAAAGGACACATCTACTTCAGAGTAAATTTTACAGTAGGAAGAAAAAACTTTTTCATTTAAATGTTCATATACATAAAGTCATATACATGTTATTGTATGTTCGCTGGTATTCGAATAAGCCAATTCAAAGTAATTTTTCGTGGATATTTGAAAATTTTATATTATAAAAATTATTTTATATTTATTGCATTTGTGCCTTTTTCCAAACTTATTCAGAATTAAATATAAAAATAAAGGCAATTTACATTATTTATTAAAGAAAATATATTTTTACATAATAGGTAGAACTTAAGTAAGTTTATAAAAGCAAAATAGGATTTATATCAATAGGTATTAAAAGTCTTCTTCAGGAATTTCTTCAGAAACTCCTGTTGGCCAGGCAAATACCATAGTGTAAAATTCTTTGTTTTCCTCAGGAATATACTGGATTAAGGATTTCAAATTATCAACTTTTTTTTTATTGATTGGAACCTTGTCAGTATAGGCTTTATACGCTTCCCCAGCAGGAAGATTAGTCCTGGACCCAGCAGGCTTTGCTAGTTGAAAAGAGAACGAGGTGAGCCCATCTATATATTCGGAAACAATAAGCACTCCAGGATTTGTTGAATCGTATCTAAAGTGATTGTAATGTGAAATCTGAAAATGTACTCTTTGATCTCTAGGGACTTTCCTTTTTTGTGTTTCAATAGACTCGGTAGTTTTTTTATAGTGTGTTGGCCACCATTTTTTTATAGTCCATTATTTAAGAATTTTGTATTTCTTTCACATCAAATTTTCCGGATACAGATGCCTTTTTGATGAGCTCCATATATTCTTGATGAGTATAGATTCTATCGACTCTTCTTATTTTTCTTTTGACAGTTCCAAAGTCTCTATCACAATCGTTGAATGAATGTCCTCTCAGGGGGAAATAGTGTATAATTTTCTTAAACCTATTGTTTGCCGCCAACATCATTAAAATCTTACCACAGTATGATTTTTGTTTTGTCCCGGGCAACCGTCAGAAAATATGTAGAGCTCATCTATACTTTTATCAACATGCTCATTAATGTACATATTTAAAAATGTACATACTTCTTCATTCGGGCCTTTTAATGCTTGCCCCTCGTGGTATGAATAGAATGTTACCTTTCCAGTCTTCAAGTTGTGGATGCAAAATTCATATACCCACAGCTGTCGCAGATAAAAATTTTCTTGTACAGGAATATTTGGTAACGGCAAATTCTGCATGTAGTCGAATACTAGACCCATGACATTATCTTTCTCAGCGCAAAGTTCTTTTATCTCAATTTTTTTTGAGAAGAACTTTTTTGCTCTTCGTTTATGAACTATAAGTGAAGCAGCAGCAACATGTTTGGCGTTATCATTTAGATTGGGATCTCTCAACTTTTGTCCGTATTCCTCACAGTATGAACACACATCCACTTGCGGCCTACCAAATCTCAAATTAAAATTTTCATGGAAAAACTTTAAGAAAAAGTCGTACTTTACTTTTTCTTTTAGGTCTAAATTTTCATCAATAAACATCTTGTGCATGACTTTCACATTAAGTGTAGCCGGTAAGTATTTTTTGGTTATAGTATTGGAGTAGTGGACTTCTTTAACATCGAATTTTTCGATAAACTCTTTTATCTTGGTACAAATTTCTCCAGAAACAGCATTATGTCTTGATCCTACTTCTTTCCCACGTCTATCTTTTGGTGTGGTATCGGATGCTGATAGTAAACTGAGACGTCTTACTTTCTTCATTGTAATCCCATGTAAACTAACAAACGCCTGTTTGCACACCTTAATGCGTTGCCCTTCTAAGCAGATATGATATGAAAAAGTAAGGGCCTTGGGTTTGGGTTTTTCGGTGACAGAAACTTTAATTTTTCTCTTGATGGAACAACTTTCGATGAGACTTTGAAGAAATGTATCTTGTGCATCTTTGTCATCAAAACTATTTACCCGATCTATAATATTCTTCCTTTGGTCTTCATTGAAGTTACTAAAACATTTCATTTGGCACCTACAAAAACCCAAAAAAAAGTCAAAAATACTTAATGTTTTATAATTTCAAAACTTCTACCTGCAGTCCGGACCTGTTATTCTGGCACTAATAACTTTCCCAACATGATTAAGATGTTCAATTCCTTTCACTTTGGCCCTTTTTATAACATTTGATTTATAGTTTTCCGTATTCAAAACTCCTTTCTTGCGTTTTGGTAAATTATTACCATCAGATTCGCTTCCACTTAACTCACTCATTTCGCTTAAAATCTTTATCTGTTATTAATCTTTGCAAACACCAAAATTCACACCCGATTCAATGACAGTCAAATTCTAACTGAAATCTGACAGCGAGAACCAGCGCCATGATATGACAAAACACATGCTTGATTATTTCGAAAAGGCCACATGTGCGTCGCATGTAACTTTTTCGAACCAAACGCAGTGGAGCGGGTATATGTTAGAGCGTTTCTAGTGTGATATTTTGTTCCCTTTTCGCACCAAACCCTGCGTCTTCAATAAACTTGTTGAAAAATAATATAAAACGAAAATGGCCGAAAATGTCGTTTGTGCCCTTTTCCAAATAATCGATTCAATTAGTTAAGGGAATAATTATGACATCAACTATAGATTTGATTGTATTTATCGATAGTCCATATACAGGGTTGGGCAAATGTGTCGGAACATCTGATTTCTGACTAAACGTCTGTTTTTTTTTCTTATTACTTTTAAAAGAAATGCTTATAGGTCTATTTATTCTATTCAGCGAATTACTTCGATTTTCAACAGCTACCCTTTATTGAGATATGACGTCATCGGCAGTTTTTTAAATCGATCACCCTGTATATTTTTACATTTTCAAATAGACACCTTTTCAACAATTACAATCATATAGGGTTTGGTGGGTGTGCGACTTGTTTTTTTTAATATTAAATTAAATAGATCTACATTGAGTTGGCTCTTTACTTTTTTTACACTGTTTTTTGATAAAAACAATTTCGTGTTTTTATGTTTCCTGTCACTGACAGATAGTATCCATGTGAAATATTAACGTTGTTAATAATGGTTTATTTTGGAGATTGTCAGAGATATCTACAAGATGCATACAACATTTTTAATGCAACATTCACTGATAGAAATCCTAATATTTCTAAATCAACAGTTTCACGAAATTCACAAATTTAATTTTTCATTATTTTTTTTAATATATAAAAAATTACTAGTCGCACATCCACCAAACCCTGCATCATTGTAATTGTTGAAAAGGTGTAGATTTTAAAATGTAACAATATATAGGGTGATCCATTTAAAAAGACTGCCGATGACGTCATATCTCGAAAAATAGGATAGCTATTGAAAATCGAAGCTGAATAGAGTAAATAAAAATATAAACTATGTTTAAGTAATAAGAAAAAAACAGAACTTCAGGTGTTCCGACATATTGGCCCCACCCCCATCACAGCTTTTATTAGATTTGAAGTTGCATACAGCCTCCCGAACAGTTGCACATGACACTTCCTTAAAGGAGAATTCGTTACATCCATAGCAGATGAATTATCAGTTGTAATATCCCAACGACATTGATAATACGAAATAATTTAATAAGTTTTCGATAGCATGTTGCTTAATACTTAAAGCAACGTGCTTGACGAAACTTAATAATTATTATTATAATTATGAGTATTTATCAATGTCTGAGGGATATTAGGTTCAAACATTTCTTGCAAGTAAATTATTCAACATTATTTACTAAAAATACAATTATTACCGGTTATGGGCGCTCCGTGGCCGAGGGGGTAGGTACCCGCTTTTGGTGCAAGGCGTCGTTGGTTCTGTTCTCGAGCATCTTCATTGCCGAACCATGAATGTGACATTTCGATGTAATGATTACTAACCATATTGATTTATTATGTGCAAGTGTTTATTTTGCCAAGCAAGGACATAATAGCGGCGATACGCTCCCATAAGGTGATTTCAGTGTAAGTTTATGTTGATTTGTTATTTTTGCAAACGTGGCTGACAATTAAACAATTAAATTGGATGCTTATTTCAGCAAGAAATGTTCACAGATATTCAGATTTTGTATAATCTTCATTGCAATGCTGGAAGAAATAATTATTAAATTGCTTCAGCTGAGATATTACAAAAGTCAGTTTCAGGTAATAAATTTGCATTTCCCATGCTTATTGAGATTACTAGATGATCGTGCAAATTTTTGTTTAGCTTGCGTTTTTTTATTTTTTAATGGTATATCTGTACTCTTTTAGTTGTTTTTTTTTTAAATCAAATTAAGTCAGGATTATTATTTGCCCTACATAATGCATCCACTATAGCAGTGATGGGGAAACTACGGCCCGCGGGCCAAGTCCGGCCCGCGGAAAGGTTTAATCCGGCCCGTTTAAGAGTGCCGTCGTGAGAATGTTTGAACGCGTTCTTACTTCGTAATGTGACGACCCGCATAAAAACTACCTGCGGCGATATTCAATACACAATAGTATTCTGGACAAATCCATCCGACCTAAACAGATGACTCATCTTCGCTCGAAACTTCCAGACACTCTCGCAGGTAGGTATAAATACAAGCGAGGCCGCCCGAAGATCAGTTAGTTAGCGACTTAGTCAGTCATCTGCAACGACCCGCTGTAATTGTTCGAGTAATTGTTTGTGTAATCCCCCAAACTCCCAGTGCCTCAACAAACTCCCGCGTAAGGGCATTAGTTAGCAGTAAGCTTTCATCAATTGCGTTTCTGCGTGTTGTTCTCCGTAGTAGGTAACGTCTAAAATGGATGTTAAAAACAGAAAAGTGGATTCAGAATGTCGAGTTTTTAAAGAAGAATGGACGTGGAAATATTTCTTTACTTTATTTAAAGAAAAACCTGTGTGCTTACTTTGCAATACAACTGTTGCAGTTTTAAAAGAATATAACATTCAACGCCATTTCAAGAGCAAACCTGAAAACCACTCCTACTCATCGTTAAGTGAAGAGGTGAAAAAAATTAAATCGAAAGATTTAATAAAAAAATTTATCAAGTCAACAACAATTATTTCAGAGAGCTAATCATTCTCAAAGATGCGCTACGAAAGCCAGTTATGTGTTGGCTTATAATATTGCTAAATCTAATAAAGCATTTTCAGATGGTGAATTTATAAAGCAGTGCATGATAGATGTGTGCGATATTATGTGCCCTGACAAGAAAAAGGATTTTCAGTCACTGTCTCTCTCAAGAAGAACAATCACCCAGAGAATTGAAAATATTGATAAAAATCTAATTTCACAACTGACTACAAAAACTCAAAAATTTATTTTTTATTCAATTACCATGGATGAAAGTACAGATATCAACGATACTGCGCAGTTACTCATATTTGTAAGAGGAATCAACGCCCACTTTGAAATTACAGAAGAACTTGCAGGGCTGCAGTCAATGAAAGGAACAACGACTGGTGCCGATATATTTTGTGAATTTGAAAATTGCATCGATAAACTTCGTTTACCTATTGACAAGCTATGTAATGTAACTACAGATGGTGCTCCTAATATGGTTGGAATCAATCAAGGATTTGTTGGGAAATTTAATTCTAAGTATCCGGAAAATGATGTTGTTGTTTTGCATTGCCTTACACATCAGGATGCTCTCTGTAAATCGGCTTTAGATATTGACCATATACTTAATATTGTTGTAAAACTAGTAAATATGATTCGTTCCAGAGGATTATTACATCGCCAGTTTCAACAGTTTTTGGACTCCGTACATGCTGAGCATTCCGATATCCTGTATTATTCAAAAGTTCGTTGATTAAGTGCTGGAAAAGTATTTGAAAGAATTTGGGATTTAAAAGATGATATTGTGAATTTTCTTCTTGAAAAAGACATTTATAATCAATTTGACGTCTTAGAAAACGAAACGTGGCTTTCTGATTTCGCTTTTTTCACAGACCTCCTACACATGAATAAACTTAATCTCAAATTGCAAGGAAAAAATCAGTTTCTTCACGATATTTAGCATTACCTGAAAAGTTTCAAATTACAGTTATTATTATTTGCTAATCAGATCTCTAAATCTAATTTTTCTCATTTTCCAAGAATACAATCTTTAAAATTCACTATATCAAACAATAAGATTAAAAAATACGAAATTAATTTGAGAAAACTATCTACAGAATTTGAAAGGAGATTTCAGGACTTTAGAAAAATGGAACCAGAGTTTAGTATTTTTGCGACCCCATTCAATGTTATTTACGAAGAAGTTGATGCAAAATTTCAACTTGAGTTAATAGAACTGAACTGTAATACTCTCCTGAAACAAACTTTTCATACAGTACCATTACTAGAATTTTATAAAAATTTAAGTCCAGATAATTTCCCAAATCTAATTACTCATGCAATGAAGATAATGACAATGTTCGGCTCATCTTATATATGCGAACAAATCTTTTCAACAATGAAGCTTAGGAAAACTTCTTTAAGAAACAGAATTACAGATGAGCATCTTTCATCAGTTTTAAGAATTTCTGCTTCGCAAACGGAACCGGGCTATGATGAAATTTTGATGAAACAGTCTCAATTTCATTTTTCTCATGCACCATCAACCAGTAATGACACCAGAAAATAAAGTGATAATACTTCACATCAAGAACTACACTAAATTCATTTTATATTTTGTGCTTATAATTTTGTTACCTTTAGCTTTTTTACTATTAAAATAATAAGTGTATGTAATAATATATGTATATGTTTATAGAACACATAAATTAGTTAACGATTAAGCATTATTCTTTGGCCCACTACGATTGTTTAGTTATTACAAATGGCCCGTCTTAAAAAAAGTTTCCCCACCACTGTTCTAGACAATTGAACAATTTCAGAATTTCAACCATTTGTTTTCTCATGCAATTATTTTGACAATCAGTGAAGTCGGATTTTTGAGGAATCTTACAGTAGAATTAAATTTGAGTAAATCTTAAATGTTATAATTCTTTAAGTTCTAGGCAATTGCGAACAATTTGTGTTCTCGTACAATTATTTTGAAATTTAGCGAAGGAAAGTCTTAGAATAATTTAAAAATCCTTGCTGAGCTTGAAATTAGTGGTGGTGCCATGGCTCCTCGGCTCTACATAACGAGCCGCCCCTGATTCGTTATATTCTCTTCCCAAATATAATTAGTGGTGCATCTCAATCTTCGTAAGAGCATTTCCATTTTCATTTCCTTCGTTGGGATTCACATTAGTGGCATTCATAAAAAAATCTGGATAATAATTGCACCACTTATTATATTACCCCTGAGATTTTTCAATGAGATGAAAAAATGATTGGATTGAATTCAAATTAAAAATAAAAGATTTTTTTTCTAAATAATCTAATAAGTTACAACTATTTGCTATTCATAATTTCAAGGGTAAAAGGTAGTAAATAAACAAATAGTCAGTGTTTCATATTTTAAATTCGATGCTCTAGCACAGTGGTTCCCAATGAATGCACCGCGTTGCCCTGGGGAACCGTGGCTTCCTCACAAAGGCGTGACGATATATTACCAATTCACTATGAAGAGAAATTATTCGCAATTTTGTAAAATTGTATTTGTTGGAATTTGACATTGGGCAATCCCGGATTCAGCGAGGGCGCCGGGAATCGTAAAAGTTGCTCCAACACACGTTGAGATTAATCTCCACAGATAATATGTCAGATGGATGCAATCAATCCATTAGATTCCTAGGAAATATAAAATTTCCGAATAATTTCCTTCAGGCGCAACCCATCATTATCCTAATTAACAATCGGTCGTGCATTTTCCTGGATAATTTAAAAATTTTCCACGAGCAGTAACCGCGCACCGATACCACCGAGAGTATTGCGTACGTACACGATTATTTCACAATTAAATCGTGCACTTTTGTGCATCTATCCAGATCCTATCTATTCTTATTGTTCATTGTTTAATAACCTTACATTTGATTTATTCGAACGATACTCTCTTAACTTTTACCATTGATTTTTTTTTCATAATGTGAACGTGGAACGTCCTCAAACATCGCCGCAATCATATTTCGGTCATTTATTGTTTACGATCCAAGGCGCGGCTGTTTTGCATATAAAAAAGTTCACCTGCTAATTGTGCAAATATGTTGAAAATAATTTAGAATTTGACATTCTTGTACAAAGGTCGGAATCATCATATGATATTTGAAGCGTGCGATATAATTCAGTTCGAATATTTGAAAATGTCAAATCCGCCTTTGAAACGTGTAATTAATTTGAGAATCTAAACATGTAATAATTTATAATTTTTCTCAATCTACATAAGCTCATAAAACTTCATAACTTTGTAAATTTAATAAAAAGAAAAAATACAACGCGATTTGATTCATTTGTAATAAATGGGTGCTGACGTCTGCACCAGCGTTGCCATCTGATCACATAATTTTTCCGCCAGAAAGCCAATCTAATTCCACTAGAATTCCTCTAGAAAATATAAAGCACGAAATAAATCTTTTATTTTAACATAATCTTCAGCAGTACGTTCTGTGTACGAATTGCCTAATATTCAAAGGTAAAACAATGAACAAATTCAAAGAAAAAAAAATGCAGATATTTCTAAAAACTTGAATGAATTTTTGAAAATTAATATTGTTGGTAGTAAAAGAAAAAAAAAATATAAAAAAATTCATAGTGGTATTAAAGAATTCCACAAATTTTTTAAAATCTTTACAATACATCTGCCTTTAAAACTAACTTAATTTTTTTTTATTTGCCCATTTCTTATGAATTTTTCAAAAGTAATATAAGTTGTCGAACAATTGAACAAATAAAAATAAATACTTATATGATGGAATTACCTTAATATACACTTGGATTTTTGAAAATGTGTCAATTTCTGCCCGAGTCATACATTTTTAAAAACGAATTTTTAAGTGGTCGAATATTTAAACAAGGAGAAACTAGAAAAAAAATCATATCCCTATAATTAAATTCCATAAAAAAAAACTGATGCAATTTACCTTTAAAATTAACCTTGATTTTTGAAACTAAGTCAATTTTTGTGTTAGTTATGAATTTTTGAAAATTAATATTTTTAGTTGTTGAAGACGAATAAAAAAAATCTAAAACAAATAAATAGTAATATAATTGAACTCCACAAATATTTTTAAATAGTTCTACTTTACAACTAACTTAAATTTTTGCAAATTCGCCAATTTCTCCCAGATTATGATTTTTTCAAAATTATTATTTGTAAGTGGTCGAACAATTGAACAAATTTAGAGAAAATAAACACTCAAATGCTCGAAATTTTTAATATATCCACAAGATTTAACATAAATTTTGATTTTTGAGTTATAATTTTTTTTTAATGAATAAAAGAAAAAACTAGAGAAAAAATATTTTCGATATGATTCAGTTCCTTAAAACCTCTGATAAAATCATAATACATTTAACTTTAAAATTAACCTTGATTTTTGAAATTAAGTCGATTTTTGCGCGAGTTATGAATTATTGAAAATTAATATTATTTATATAAATACTGATATAATATTAATTCCTCAAAAATTTTGATATTTTTAAAAAACTTTTACCTTTAAAACTGACTAACTCTGCCAATTTCTGAGTGAGTTATGAATTTTTGAAAATTGGTCGAAATATTTGAACAAAGAAAAAATAGAAAAATAAAATAATATCGACATGATTGAATTCTTTAGAAAGTCCGATGCTATCATAACACATTAATGTACCTTACTTTAATTTTTGAAAATGTGTTCATTTTTGGGTTTAAATTATCGTTTTTGGCAGTTGAAATTGTCATTTTTTGCAGTTAAAAATTGTCATTTTTGCCAGTTAAAAATGGTCGTTGCCGACACTTGAAAATTGGCCTTTTTTGCAGTTGAAAATTGTCATTTTTGGCAGTAGAAAATTGTCATTTGTGGCAGCTTAAAATGGTCGTTTCCGGCACTTGAATATTGGCCTTATTGGTAGTTGAAAATTGGCCCTTTTGTCAGTTGAAAATTGTCATTTTTTGGCAGTTAAAAATTATCATTTTTGGCAACTTAAAATGGTCGTTTTCGACACTTGAAAATTGGCCTTTTTGGCAGTTGAAAATTATCGTTTTTGGCAGTTGAAAATGGTACTTGCTGACACTTGAAACATTGGCTTTTCGGCAGTTAAAAATTGTCATGTTTGGCAATTAAAAATTGTCATTTTTGGCAGTTAAAAAAGGTCGTTTCCGACACTTGAAAATTGGTCTTTTGGCAGTTGAAAATTGGCCTTTTTGACAGTTAAAAATTGTCATTTTTGGCAACTTAAAATGGTCGTTTTCGACACTTGAAACTTGGCCTTTTTAGCAGTTAAAAATAGTCATTTTTGACAGTTGAAAATTGTTGTTTTTAGCAGTTAAAAATGGTAGTTGCTGACACTTGAAACATTGTCCTTTTTGGCCGTTAAAAATTGTCATTTTTGCCAGTTAAAAATGGTCGTTGCCGACACTTGAAAATTGGCCTTTTTTGCAGTTGAAAATTGTCATTTTTGGCAGTTGAAAATTGTCATTTTTGGCAGCTTAAAATGGTCGTTTCCGGCACTTGAAAATTGGCTTTTTTGGTAGTGGAAAATTGGCCCTTTTGTCAGTTGAAAATTGTCATTTTTTGGCAGTTAAAAATTATCATTTTTGGCAACTTAAAACGGTCGTTTTCGACTTGAAAATTGGCCTTTTTGGCAGTTAAAAATTGTCATTTTTGGCAGTTGAAAATTGTTGTTTTTAGCAGTTAAAATAGTACTTGCTGACACTTGAAACATTGGCCTTTTTGGCAGTTAAAAATTGTCATTTTTGACAATTAAAAATTGTCATTTTTGGCAGTTAAAAAAGGTCGTTTTCGACACTTAAAAATTGGTCTTTTGGCAGTTGAAAATTGGCCTTTTTGACAGTTAAAAAATTCCATTTTTGGCAACTTAAAATGGTCGTTTTCGACACTTGAAAATTGGCCTTTTTAGCAGTTAAAAATAGTCATTTTTGGCAGTTGAAAATTGTCGTTTTTGACAGTTAAAAATGGTAGTTGCTGACACGTGAAACATTGTCCTTTTTGGCAGTTAAAAATTGTAATTTTTGCAGTTAAAAATTGTCTTTTTTGGCAGTTAAAAATGGTCGTTTCCGACACTTGAAAATTGGTTCTTTAGGTAGTTGCAAATTGGCATCTTTGGCAGTTGAAAATTGTCATTTTTAGCACTTGAAAATTGTCATTTTTGACAGTTAAAAATAGTCATTTCCGACACTTGATATATTACATGATATGCTAGAATTTATCGAAAATAAAGAAAAATTAGTATATTCACTAAACATCTGAATTATCTTCAGTTTTTGAAAATGCCTTAGTTTTTAATGTTTAAAAAATATTTTTTTTATTTGTCGAATATTTGAACAAAGAAAAAATAGAGAAAAAAATACTGATATGATTGAATTCCTTGAAATCTTTAAGGCAATCATAATATATTTATCTTTAAAATTAACTTTGAGTTTTGAAAATGCGTGTTATAAATTTTTGAAAATTAATATTTAAAGTTGTCGAAGACTTGAATAAAAAATCATTTTTTTAATACACTCACAAAACATCTCCCTTTAAAACTTAATGTAATTTTTGAAAATGCGTTACTTTTTCCGTAAGTTATGAATTTTTGAAAATTAAGTTTTAAGTTGTCGAACAAAAAAAAACTGATATAGAATCTCTCAAAAATTTTAGTAATTATATTCACAAAACATCTGCCTTTATAATCAACTTAGACTTTTGAAAATGTGTCCATTTTTGCGTGAGATTAATCGCAGGTCCTGGGTTCGAATCCCGGCGAGGGCATGGATGTTTGTGGATGTCTATTTTCATTTAATATGAATCAAATATTATAAAAAATCGGTTGTGGCTGAATGACCTACGATGTCTAAGCCAATGTCCCATATCATCCATAGTTCCCCAACCCAAATTTCCGTCAATCATCCTTCCTTTAAAAAAAAAAAAAATATTTAAAGTAGTTGAAGACAAAAAATCGATTTTTTTTTTCATATATTCACAAAACATCTATTTAACTTAAATTATTTAATGTGCTAATAACCATGGGTTTATATAGGTCAATATACATAATATAAATAAGTGGTTTCAGTAAATAAAATAAAATATGAGTCATAACAACAGATATAAAAACGTAACTTACAGGGTGTAGGAATATGCAAAATATGCGTTCAGAAAGAAAACTGTAACATGGATAAATAAAAAATGTACTCCACTACTAATATCATCCACATTTCAGAACGCACAAGATCTCTCGCTGTTAAGTTTTCGAACAACCCAACCAATATTCGAATCCTCAACCAATTCTGTACTCCCCGCAACCTTAATATCCCTCCTAAATGTAAGTTCCCTACCCAAACATTACATCAATACATTTCTTTATTTCATCCTTCATCATCTAGCGATTAACCCACTTTATATAGACTGTGAAAGACGGGCCGAAAGACATTATATGTCGATAGCCCATGAGACAGAATAATTCTAAATTGTAAATATAGATGATGTATAAATGTAATACTCTGTCAATAAAGATAATGTATATATAAAAAATGTATATTCCTTTAAAACTAACTTTAATTTTTGAAAATGTGTCATTTTTTTAATTTTTAAAAACGAATTTTGAATCAAAGAAAAACTAGAAAGAACAATCATATCGCTATGATTGAATTCCATAAAAAAACTCTGATGCAATCATAATACATTTACCTTTAAAATTAATCTTGATTTTTGAAACTTTGTCAATATTTGTGTTGGTTATGAATTTTTGAAAATTAATGTTTTAAGTTGTTGAACACTTAAACAAAACCAAAATCGAAAAGAAAATAAGGTGTTAGAGTAAGAGTTCCTCAAATATTTAAGAATATGCACAGAACATCTACCTTTATTTTTTGAAAATGTATTTATTTTTCGGAGGGTTATTTTTTTTTTTAATTACTGTTTTCCTTTTGTAAAATATACGTTTCGAAAATAAAGTTCAAATTTAAATTGAATTACCCTAGTTTTCTCAACTATCCAACACGACTCCGTTAGAAAATGCGTCAGCCGCTAAAACGATTGAAAATCCGCCAGATCTAGCGGATTTTCCGCTGATCTGGCAACACTGGTCATGATTTTAAGAATAGTTTGAATTACTGTAGGATTGCGCGCGCACCATGCATATCATCTAATTTAGTGGCGCACACATATTGCTGCGAAACGGCGGTGTGTTTATCCGATACATTCTCACCGCCGGCGTTGACTCGTTACCCAGACGTCCGCACTCTGGTAATGAGCCTAAACATAAATTCCGCGAAAAGTTTTAAAACCCGTAGCGGGCGTAATTTACAATCGGTCACGAGTATGCAATTTTTCGCAATAAGCAAATTGTGTTTCACTGGAAAAAATAAAGGGTGATTCAAATTAGACGAACATATGGGAAGCGATTTTATTGTACCAAGCTGAGAACTGCAAAATTGTCATAACACGACTTTCGCAAGTCGTGACTCGGCGGCGTCAAAAGGCCGGCGTTTAGGCCCCTGTAATTTCAAATCGACAGACACAATACCCTCGACAGAAGGAAAAGAAAAAAATGTTACTTTCGTGTAGATTATTAAAGACGAATTAATAAATACTGTGTGCTTGCTCTATATTGTTCGCACCACAATGTCTTTTCGAAAAAAACCTACGCGTCTTTTATGCTCAAGTCATTATTTGTAATGATGGATATTTATTACATAATTTATAACGGATCGAATATTATTTTAAGGATGTAGTATTTACCGGCCATAAAAGGGTATTAAATATCGTAAATTATATGCTTATTTTTCATCTCGAACATAACGTTTGCAACTATTCTATAAACATGTTGGTGGATAACCATTTTATTGCGCCAAAGGGCATAAATTAGAATATTTTTATTTATTGGTGCACAATGTTCTCTTGGTGAATTAACAAAGACCGCCTGTAATTTATACAGGGTGTGTGTATGTGTGTTCAAGGCAATGACATCCCTTGTTTCCCAGGGATTGCGACAAAGGACTGATAACTCCTGAATAAATTTTCCACTCATTGATCACTAAATAGCTGGGTCTGGTGCGAAATTCATTGAATCCGGCGTTAGGTCCGGATCCCCTCTTGTTGGCTGATGTTTCCACTGCGATGCTCATCAATGGCAGCTACCCGCTATATTGCTAATTGACATTTCACATGTAGAACGTCTATTTGGACACTTGCATAATAGCTTCTTTATTGCGATTTTTTTTACATTTCTTTTGAACGTGTCACATCTAGGTTTAGTAAAAATATGCTTCAGTACTAAGAAGTTTCTCCCTATAGAAATATTATATAATAAGAATGCAGGCAGGTAAAGTATAAAACGTTATGTAGTCTTATTGAATGTAATCAACGGCATTTTACATTAATTGTTGCGACCGTAGTATGTTGTCTATTTTTAAGAAATTTTAAATGAACAACTTTCGACGTTTCATACAACTATTTATATTATTTTTATGCCATCATAAATAGTGGAATGGAACGTCAAAAGTAGTTTAATTTCAAATTACCTGAATCATATAAATGTTGACGGGAATAACGTTAAAGACCGGGTAATGAAGTTAAACAGATTAACTTTGTTAAACTTTGGTAAACGTCAATTAAACAACGCAATTCGGAAGGAATAGTTATTAACCTAACCTTACCTTATCCAACCTATTTTTATACTCGAACCAAGTCAAGTTAGAATGTACGACCTTTTTTTCTTACCTATGGTTATCGTGTTTCGTGGATCGGTCGGTGTCGTGGCTTAACCGATGTACTGCAAATAAAACAAGATTGAGTCTGCAGCCTCATGGTTGAAAGCTGTAGTGTCTCGAGTGGTAATAATGTAATTAATAAAAACTCACTACTTAACTAATTCTTCTTTATTTGAACACCGGGAACACACTCCTGAGTAAAACTCGACTGTCTCGTTTTTTATATATCTTACAAAAAACCTTTATAGTGAAAAACAAATACACTGGAGCGCGTATCCATAGATGTCGTTACTAATACTAAAACAATCCTAAATGTTTGCAATACATCACAACTCTCCCCTTTTAAAATACATATATACAAAATCTAATCTTATACTCTAAAAAATTATCTTCTTTTAAACTCTACCACTAAACGATCTGGTGGTTTAATTGTTCTTCTTGGGCGATCCGAAATCCGCTCATCACTTACACTAACACTTGTACTGGGAACAACTACCGCAGGTTGTCTTGGTATTTTGTGAATATTTAAGAATTTGATTTGAGTGTCTTTTCCATGTAAGATTTAATTCCAAAATTTTAATTACATATACATCTTTTCCTATTTTTCTAATCATGTTTCCTAAAATCCAGGAAGGATGATTTATATTCCTATAATCTCTAACCCAAACCTTTTCTCCCTCGGAAAATATAATATTACGTTTACCTCTGTAATATTTCTGCTGATTTGTCTGACTATTTTTTACTTTATTTTTAGTCGGAGTAATTTTGTTTGAAATTTCTGGCTTGTACAATTCAAAACGAGTGCGCAACTTTCTACCAAACATTAATTTAGCTGGAGATTCACCAGTAGTAATATGAGGAGTGTTCCTGTAATCCATAAGAAAATTATTTAAAATTAAATTAATATCAGATTTTTCTTGTTGAAGTGCTCGTTTTAATCCATTCTTAATTAATTTTACAGCATTTTCAGCTGCCCCATTAGATTGTGGATTATATGGTGGTATAGTAATATGACTAACCCCATTTAATTTTAAGAAATTTTCAAAACTGTATGACGTAAATTGTTTTCCGTTATCTGATACCAATGTTCGAGGTAACCCGAACCTGGAAAATAAGTTTCGCATTGCTTGTATTGTAACAAGGGATGTTATATTAGACGTTTGAAAAACTTCCACCCATTTCGTATGTGAATCTGTCACAATTAAATAATATTTATTGTGAAATGGTCCCATGTAATCCACATGTATTCTGGACCAAGGTTCTTCTGGCCACTCCCAATTATTTAAAGGAACCTTTGGTGGACTGGGTCTGTGAATGGCACATCCAACACATGTCTTAATAAAAATTTCGATGTCCTTTCCAAGTCCGGGCCACCAAAAATAAGACCTTGCCAGACTTTTCATTTTCACAACACCCAAGTGTGATTTATGTAAATCGTTTAAAACTTGTACTCTTAATTTTTCAGGAATCAAAATTCTATTATTCCAAAATATACAATTTTTAATGATTGAAAGTTCATGTCTATAAGGAAAATATTTAATTAATAAATTGTTCGGACATTTATTAGGCCATCCTCTCTGAATATGTTTACTTACTAATTTAATTATTTTATCATTCTTAGTCTCCTTTTCAATCAATTCAAAATTTATTGAGCTTTCAACCTCTGACAAAAAGTTCATACCATCAACCTCAAATACATCAATATCTTTTGATTGAAAGTTATGCTGCAGTGGTAATCTAGAGAATAGATCAGCTGCATTCATCTTTGATTTAACAAATTCGATCTCATATTGGTAATTACATAAAATTAACGCCCATCGCTTTAATCGATTAGCTGAAAACTGAGGTATCCCCTTATTTGGACTAAAAATTGTTAAAAGGGGTTTATGATCAGTCACTAATATAAATTTTAAACCATATAAATATTGGTGAAATTTTTGAATACCAAAAATTATACTTAATGCTTCTTTTTCAATCTGAGAATAATTTTTTTTTTCAGAACTTGACAAGGTTCGTGATGCGTACGCAATAGGCTGTGTATTGCCATCTGGCATAACATGTTCCATGACTGCACCTATTCCGTAAGCACTAGCATCTGTTGTTAATTTAATTTTTAACTCAGGATTAAAATGTACCAATACCTTAGCTGAAATTAAAATATTTTTAATTTTATTAAATGCTATGTCGCATTTTCTACTCCATTCCCATTTTTTGTTTGCCTTTAACAAAGCATATACGGGATGTAGAATTGCTGATAAATTCTGAACAAATCTAGCATAATAATTAACAAGTCCGAGAAAAGATTTAAGACACATTTTTGGGGGCAGGAGCCTTAACAATTGCTGAAATTTTATCCTTTAGTGGATGTAATCCGTCTTTATCTATTTTATATCCGAAATAGATAACTTCATCTTGAAAAAAACTACATTTATCTAGTGATAATTTTAATCCTACTTCCTGTAATTTAGTTAAAACCCTAATCAAAATTTCAATGTGCTCCTGTCTAGTTTTCCCTGTAATTAACACATCATCTAAGAAACATACTGTGCCCTCAATATCTTGTAACAATGATTCCATAATCTTTTGAAATTTTGCGGGGGCGCATGATATTCCAAAAGGTAACCTTTTATATTTAAAAATGCCTTTATGAGTTGAAATTGTTACTAAGTCCTGGGACTTATCGTCTAATTTTATTTGTTGGTATGCTTGAGATATGTCAAGTTTTGTAAATTGCTTGCCTCCCCGCAATCTTGAAAATAACAATTCAATACTGGGCAATGGATATTGATCAACTTCCAAATAAGGGTTTATGGTAATCTTAAAATCGCCACAAATTCGTATCGACCCATCTTTTTTCATAACTGGGACGGTCGGAGCCGCCCACTCACAAAAATCAACAGCCGAAATAATATCTAAATTTTGTAACCGCTTTAATTCCAATTCAATTTTTTCGCGCATCGCAAAAGGCACGGGTCAAGCCCTATAAAATTTTGGTGAAACCTTTTGCTTTAATTTTAATGATATAACGCCTTTATTGAAAGTACCCAACCCTGGGGAGAATAGAGGTTGAAATTTATTTAGAATTTGAGTTACAGTTTGATCACCATTTTGTGTGATGTAACATAAATTTTCCAAGTTAATTTCAAACGTACTTAAAAAATTTCTTCCCAAAATTGGAGGACCACCACCTTCTATTATATAAATATCAACAATTTTGGTAATATTCCTAAAGGTGATATTAACCTTGCAATACCCTATCGGACTAATTTGATCTCCATTATAAAAATATAAAATTTTATTGGTTGAATACATTTTATAATTTGATAAATATTTCTGTTTTATTTTATCAGAAATTGCTGAAATACTTGCACCGGTATCAAGTTGAAATGACAGGGGTACATTTTCAATTTTAACATCAATATACCGGGTGACCCAGGGATCTGTAAAAGCCCCATAACTTATTAGCTATTTGAGATATCGACTTCTAGTTTTCTTGAACTGGTACCCTCACTTATTCTACATATTTTAAAAATATGTATATTTTTGTACAGGGTGTCCCAATATACATAACAGAACAAAGTTATGTTTTTTTAAATGGAACACCCTATATTTTATACTTTATTTTCAACCCTCTTGAGAAGCTGATAAAAATAGTATAAGATAGTATGGGTCTATTATGGACGGTTGGTTAGTTATGGGCAAATTTGTGGCAAAAACATATGCACATTGAAAATATTGCAGAAGCGTTCCTGGCAAAGACAGCATCATTATTTATACATTAGAAAATTTCCCACATCATAAAGAATAATACACATCGGCTTTGGTTCTCTTTTATTCATAGTGCTATACAGGGTGTCAACATACGCTAAACAATGGATAACTATTTTTTTTTCAAATCGAACACCCTATATAAGTTGCCGCCAATCTATGGCATTTTTAATAAGCTTTCCAATGATATACAGTTTGTATAACAAAATATTAAGGATTCTTGAGATTTATCAATAAAAACATATTTTTTTTGCCACCTTCTGCAGATTTTTGGATTTTCAGCCAAAACTATGCATTTTCGGGAAAAATTATAAGAGACCAAAGTTGTAGAGCGAAAAATTCTCGATCGATATTGGTCTTTCAACTTTTGAGATAATGCGTTCATTGCCCGCCAGAACGCGCAAAATCGTGACCGTATATGCATTTTAGCGTTTTCTTTTCAGATTTTTGATTAATAAATTGCACTACACTTTATTTTTCGCACCCTCCAGCGGAAAAACAGGAAATTATAGGGAAATTAAAATGGCCCATATCGATTGAAAATGTTCCGCTTTACAACTCTTAATAAAAGCAATTTTTGCCAAAAATGCATAGTTTTCTCTAAAAATGCAAATTAAAAATGTATGTATCCATTTTTGCGTTTTTCAATGGTTTTTTGCATTTTTGCGAAAACTATGCATTTTAGGCAAAAAATGCTTCTTTTAAGAGTTGTAGAGCGGAATATTTTCAATCGATGTAGGTCATTTGAATAATTTTATAATTACTCGTTTTTCTGCTAGAGGACGTGGAAAATAAAGTATAGTGCAATATAAACGCTAAAATGCATATACGGTCACGATTTTGGACACTCTAGCGGGCAATGCACGCACTGTTGGAAAAGTTGAGAGACCTATATCGATCGAGAATTTTCCGCTACAACAACTGGTCTCTTATTATTTTTTCAGAAAATGCATAGTTTTGGCTGAAAATCCAAAAATGAGCAGAAGGTGACATAAGAAAAATGTTTTTATGGATAAATCTCAAGAATCCTTAATATTTCATTATACAAATTGTACATCATTGGAAAGCTTATTAAAAATTCCATGCGTTGGTGGCAAGATATATAGGGTGTTCCATTTGAAAAAAAAATAGTTATCCAATATTTTGCGTATGTTGACACCCTGTATAGCAGTATAAACAAAAAAGAACCAAAGCCGATTTGTATTATTCTTCATGATGTGGAAAATTCTTTAGTGTATAAAAAATGACGCTAGCTTTACTAGGAACGCTTCTGCAATTTTTTCAATGTGTCCTTGTTTTTGCCATAAATTTGCCCATAACTAACCAACCGTCCATAATAGACCCATACTATCTTATACTATTTTTATCAGCTTCTCAAGAGGGTTGAAAATAAAGTATAAAATATAGGGTGTTCCATTAAAAAAAACATAACTTTGGTCTGTTATGTATACTGGGACACCCTGTACAAAAACATACATATTTTTAAAATATGTAGAATAAGTGTGGGTACCAGTTCAAGAAAACTAGAAGTCGATATCTCAAATAGCAAATAAGTTATGGGGCTTGTACAGATCCCTGGGTCACCCGGTATATTGGTGTGTCAACGCCTGACTCATTTATATTAAACAATAAATCTGTATTATTAACATTCTCATTGTCAGCCTCAATGTAATTGTAATTATTTTTAACTTGATTTTTATTTCTACACATTGGTGCCAAATGTCCTTTCCTGTTGCAAATATTGCAATTCCGATTTCGATAGAAACATTTATCTTGAGAATGATTTTTGCGACCACACACAGCACATTTACCGTTTTTATTAAATGGCGCTGCTTCTGACGTCGCCGATGGCGCTGACATTCTTGTCCTCGATGTTGATGACGTTGAGCTGCGCTGCGCAGGGATGCGCTTGTCCCGGAAATGATGGAGAGGTTCGCTCTTCACGCCGATCGTTCGTCCATGCGTCGCCATCTTAGCTGAAGCGATGTTAATCAAATCCGATAAAATTGAAGATTTTTTTTTCTTCCATGAGCCTGTCCTGTATCGGCCCCTTCTCGAATCCAACGATGAATATGTCCCGTAGCAGCAAATCTAATTCCTGTCCCTCGAAATTGCACTGCGATGCCAAACTTCTTAAACGAGCGGACCAATTTTTTGCCGACTCGTGCGGATTTTTCACTGCCGTATAAAAAGAATATCTCGCCGCGAAGACACTTTCTGAAGGTTTAAAATGTTCATTTAGCGTCACCACCAGCGTATTATATTCAGTCTCTTCTGGTTTAATGGGTAACAGTAGATTGTATAACAACTTATATGCCTCTTCGCTTAACGCATTTAGAAGAATCGCACGTTTTCTTCCTTCCGTCGAAATTTCATTAGCTAAGAAATAATTTTGAATTCTAGCTATGAATATTGACCATTCACATGTCGAAGGATCGAATTCGCGTAAATGTCCAATCACTTTCGTGCACATTTTTGTTTTCGGAGTGTCTATGTTTCGTTGTTCTTTGTCAACCATTTATCGCCGCACTAAATTTTAGCCGATTCACTTTAAAATCGCGCCCGTACGTACCGATAATCCTCGTCGCCACTGTAGTGTCTCGAGTGGTAATAATGTAATTAATAAAAACTCACTACTTAACTAATTCTTCTTTATTTGAACACCGGGAACACACTCCTGAGTAAAACTCGACTGTCTCGTTTTTTTATATATCTTACAAAAAACCTTTATAGTGAAAAACAAATACACTGGAGCGCGTATCCATAGATGTCGTTACTAATACTAAAACAATCCTAAATGTTTGCAATACATCACAAAAGCCATCGTTGAAATTTGTAGACTAGGATTGCCAATATGTTGGTAATTTCTTCAGTTGTTCTCCCTTTCAAGGCATGTTCGTTCTTTGCGTAAAGGTCGACTCCTACAGGCCGGTTTACACGCTACGCCTTATTGTACATTTTATAAGACAGGACAAATCCTATCCGATAAAACTTTGTATGTAAACAGCAAAACGTACGTCTTGTCGGATGAGTTTGAAATGCAAGGTCAGATTGAAGAACTGACGAGAGAAGCATGAATTTTCCGAGAACTGACAGGACAAAACGGAACGTGGAGATACAGGTTCGATCTTGGCACAGTTCACTGCTATCTCTATTCCGGTTCGCTTGCTTTTCTCTCAAAACAGTCAGTGATAATGTCGGACTTGAGGCAATGCAATCACGAATTTCTCGCGGGATTTATTGAAATCTATAAAAATTTTCCATGTTTGTGGCCGATAAAATCTTATAAGAAAATATAAAGAAGTGGATGCGATTGCTAACAAAGAGACAGTTATAAAAAACAATAAACTCGGTTTTCCTGAAAGAGCTGAACAAAGTGAGAAAATCAGACACCTCAGGGACTGGAGAAGAAGATGTATACTAACCAAGTTTGTGGTACTTCAACTTATTGGATTTTTAAATGATCAAGACATACAGGACGGCAAACGTAACTTGCCGTTGCGCCGTGGCAAAATTGTGGGCGGAACCTTCGAAGGGCGCTCTCGATAGATTTCGTGAAGAGTTCGCGCGCCTCGTACATTCAATTATGTGGAGGAGAGCGCCCGACAGAGTTCTAAATGAATAGCGTACGCGAAGAATATGTGCTTGCTTATTACAGATACTGTACTCGTTCGGCTGTAGAGAGAGAGCTTTCGCTTGCTCTCTGCGCGTCTGGCCAACTTACATTTGCCGTCCTGTACCAAGGACCCCACTAGAAAGTATACTCAATGACGAGGAGTCTTGTTTTAATGAACTTTGACAAGTAAGTAAACAAACTTTTTTTAAATATAATATATTTGAATAGCATATCAGTATATCTAAATGTATTAAACATCACGCGCTTATTGATTATTTGGTTATGAAGAAATCATATTATCCCGCCATGCAACAGCACCTTCCTGGTTAGTTCAAGTGTCTCTGCTCACGTCCTGAAAAACAGTATTCAGTATTAGAATTTATAGCAGCGATCAAAGGTTTTATGTATGTAAAAACTATAAATTCGCGACCTTCCAGGTAGTATTTGAACTTTTTTATTGCCAAAAATACGGCTAACAATTCACGGCCGAACGCTGTATTTGCGTTCAGTGCTTGAAAAAGATTTAGAAAAGAAAGCGAGCGGTCGGAGAACGCCTGAACTTTCCTTCTGCTGCAAGACCGCACCAGCAGCGGAGTCTGATGCATCTACCATAATGCTTAACCCCGCAACAGTGTCTGGTAGTGCAAGCATAGCACAGTCGGCCAAGGCGGCCTTAACTGCCGTAAATGCATGCAGAGCATGTTGCGACCATACCAGAGGTTTGTTGCGTGGAGTTGTAGCAGCGAGTTGGCTGAGCGGTGCTAAAATGCTTGAACATGATTTAATAAATCGATGATAAAATTTATTCATGTCAAGAAAACGTTGTAGAGCTTTTAGGTCAGCAGGTTGTGGGAATGTCAAAATCGCGTCGACTTTGCACTGCAGAGGTTTTATTCCCGAACCACTGATGCTGTGACCTAAGAAGTCTAATTTTGATTCGCCGAAAACGCACTTATCGGGGTTAATTTTGATTCCAAAAAGAAGTGAGCCTCTCAAAAGTTTGGAAGAGATGACGAGCATGTTCGTGTTCGTCTTTGCTGAAGACGAGTATGTCGTCGATGTACCCGAAACAAAATGGTAATCCACGTGGTACCAAGTCCATAAACCTCTGAAACTTTTGAGCAACGTTTCTTAAACCAAAACTCATTCTGGTGTATTCGTATAAGTCGAAAGGTGTCGTGATTGCCGTTTTTGGGATATCTGCAGGATGAATTGGAATTTGATGGTATGTCTTGATCAAATCGATTTTAGAAAATAACGTGCAACCACAACAGTTATTCGCGAAATCGTGTAAAAGTGGCAAAGGATACCGGTCTGGAGTTGTTATCCTGTTTAAGCCACGATAATCTCCACAGGGGCGCCAAGTACCGTCTGGTTTTGTAACCATGTATAATGGGGTAGCCCAGGGACTTGCCGAAGGCTGCAGGAAACCGAGTTTGATGAGCTTGTCAAACTCGTTCCTAGTCGCTTGGTACTTTTGTGGTGGCAACCTGCGGGGTTTGGCGAAAACAGTTGGACCCGTGGTCATGATATGGTGTTGCACATCATGTTTGATGGGTTCAGACAGGTCGAAAAGAGTTGTGAGACCAGGAAATTGTCTTAGTAATTTAGAATATGTTGAATTTTGTGTTGACAAAGAATTTAGTTCTGATGGGCCGAATACAATTCTCAATCATTTATTATGGGCAATGTCAACAATGATGTTGAAATGCCTAAGAAAGTCGGCGCCCAGAATGGAATGGTTAACGTGTTCAATCACAAAATTCCACGTAAAATTGACGTCCAGGCCGATGTTTATGGTTAATTTTGAGTGACCGAAAGTTGAAATGGGGCTACCATTAACGGTGGTCAGCAATAATTTTGCGCGTTGATGAGTGTTGGCGTAAGCTTGATTTACTGCCAACATGCTAATCTGGGCTCCCGTGTCGACTAAAAATTTAGTCCCAGAATTAGTGTCGCGCACGAAAAATAGAAGGCCTGGAGTGAGAGCAGGGCAATAAGCCGAAATTAAACCTGCTCCCTCCCGTTTCTCCAACTGCACGGTGGTGTGCATTTGTGCGCCTTGTTCTTAAATATGTTGTGGAACCAACAATAAACTCGGCCAGCACCACCGTTCGAGCGAGATCGCGAGCGGCGCTTGCTCGTTGACCGGCGGTGATTGTCTTGCGTTAAGACAGCTATTTGCTGCGTAAGAGCAGCAACTTGCTGCTGTAGCTGCTTAACTACGTCGGGGGCCAACGAGGTTGTTGAACGGTCGTGCTGGGTGGTAGTGGACCATGTAGCCATGTCAGCGAGGCTGGTCAGATTTGTAGTAGAGGCCGTAATTAAATTTTTTTGCACGTCAGATGGGAGCCTGCTAAGGAAAATCTCCCTTAACAGGTTCTCGTCCAACTGTCGCCAGTAACTGCTGCAATTTACGCAGCAGTTGTGTAGGTGTTTGATCGCCCAAAGATTCGCGGGAAAGAATCTGTTGTAACCGTTTCTTTTCCGAAAGCGTCGTCCGTTTAATAATCTCGGCTTTAAGAGTCTCGTAAGGCATAATGTCGGGTGGCGCTATGAGCAATGCGGCAACTCCTTCGTGAAATTTACGAAGTGAATTAGTTACCCGTAAATTTCGAAATGCAGACTCTATTTGTAAAAACCAAATTGTTTGATCGAATTTAGAAAAAGGGGGTAAACGAAAACCAAATGTGGTGCCAACTGTAGTTTCTGCTTGATCTTCCATGTAGAATTAGGAGATAGAAAAAGTAAAGAAAACAAGCAGAATAGTTTTGGGGAAAGCAGAGGTAGTATCACCTGGAACACGGAGGTGGCTGGCTGCTTTCGTGCGGGAGAGGTGCCGGAGTGGTTGTTGCTGGGGCTTGTGGTGTTTGTTGATAGCTCGGGGGCACTCTGGATGTGGAACAGGCTGGCGGGCAGGACGTCAGGATTGTATCGTTGTCGGGGTCGCCAATTGTCGGGGTCACACACGTCGGGCAGGATCACATCGGGCAAGATCACGTCGGGGTCACCAATGTTGGATTTTATTCCATTCCAGGTTTGCGTCGTGCAGTGCGGGGAGTTGGGTTATGTCGAATCTCCTTCGTGCGAAAGCCTCATCACCCACAAACACATACTTAAGTACCCGATCCGAATTAGAAACTTTAACTGGTCCAGGGATTTTCAGTTCATTACAGCTCAACTTGTTATTGATGACGCCACCATCAGATATACGGCCATTTGTACCTACACTGCAGTAAATAAACTCACAGCTTGCATTTGCAATAGCCGTCAGGACTTTACTGTGAGTTTTTTGTAATTGAAGTAGTAAGATCCACTATTCCTTGGAAGAACAATCTGAATATGTTTTCCATCTATTGCGCCCAAGCAATGGGGAAACTGCTATTTCTTTTCAAAGGCAGATGCGATGTCTAACCATGAGTTTGAGTTTTTTGGAAACTGAAAAAAAAGAAGACATAAACAAATGAATACTACAGAGGGCATGTATCACAAGTCAACATTAGCAACCTATTGGTTTTTTTGTTTGTCATTTTGGAGACCACTGGTGTCCCGAGTTTCGTATCCAGTTGTGCCCTCTCCTGGAGCATGTGCTCGCTGTCGTCCTGGCGCTGGACGCATCTCGTGGTACCCGCTTTCTCGATCCTCCGCCTGGAATCCCAGTAAATATTTGGGCTGCGAAATAGCCCATATCTCTGTAGACTCCCTGCACCCATGTTGTAATGTCAGGAATGAGTCTCCTTGGCCAGTCTTCTTTTGCTCCGTTGGAACACCTGCCTTGCCACCGATTGGCATTCCTTCCTGGCGGTTCGCTTATGCCGCCTTTACGCTACCGCCCGATAGATCTCGCCCCTTTTCTTCAGTACCAGGTCTCTACGTTTCTTCTTAACCTGCGCGGGCGCCGCTTAGGTAAGCTCTTCAAGCTGCGGAACTCAGCCTCTCCAGGGCCGCCTATGCTAGCCAAAAGATGGGCATGCGGCTGGTGACTTGGGCCGCTCCTGCAGCCGCCTCCAGTTTGTGGGCAATATGATTTGGTTTGGCCTCTAGAATTACCCCCAGGCATTTTAAATAGGCAACGACTTTAACTTCATACCCGAGCAGATGGATCGATTCTCCATTGGTCCTCCCCGACCTTTTCCTGGAGAGCTATGCGGTTCCGGTTTTTTGCATCGCCACCTCCAGCACTGCTGTCGCCAGCCAATCCGCGAATAATTTCATCGCCTGTTATGCTGCCGCACTGTGGTCTCCAATGTTCCTCTTTCTTACAATCAGGAGGAATTTATCTGCGAACCCTATCATGTCGCTGGTAGATCGACTCCAAAGGCCTCGCCGTAGGCCACATTCTATAGTAGTGACGGGGAAACTCTGGCCGTCAGCTCCACCTTATTGGTGCTGTCTTCATAATCCTCGAACATGAGCTGCTGGTCTACCAGGAAACTCCTCACTATTCATATCAGGTATCACGGAATGTTTCGCTTCGCCAGCGCGGCCACAAGAGTATGCCCGGAGAGGGAGTTGAGGATGTTCCTGACGCCTAGCAATATTTCCAGGTAATGACTTCTTTCCCTCCGAGGCCCGCTGTTGGCTTCATCAGCCAGTCTTTGTATCTCCAAAAAAAGCGTCCACAGTGGATCTCCCCTATAGAGAATACAAATTGTCTCTTAGAAAGACCTTCTCAATAGCCTGCTCAAGCCTATTGGTAAAGGTGCAGCACTTTGCTCTCCACGTCAAACAAGCAGTCCCTGGCTTATTAATTGGGTTGTCCTCCAGGGAATGAAAACCAGCCTCTCTCATATGTCGGGGGAACATCCCCTCCTTCAGGCAGTCGTTGAGACAGTTTTTTAGTTCCCTGATTGTCTTCCTAAGGGCTGCATCCCGGGCCTGGCCCTTTCCTCCTTGGCAAGGCACTGGCCACATTAGTAGCCACCTTTTCATTGGTGAAGAGTTCCTCATCTCTGGGTTCATTTCTGCTCCTCGTAAAGGCCAAAGTGGCCAGAACTCCCAGCATAAGATGCTGCAAGTTACAAAAAAAACATCTTCGAATGAAAAAACAACAATTTGATACTTTTCAGAATTATGTGACGCCACGTATTATAAAAATAGATAGATAGTGACGCATTAACACCAAAATTAAAATTCGAAGTAGCATTAAGATATCTTGCAATAGGAGATTATTTCGCTTCATTGCAATATGTATACCGTGCGAAGCATTAATTGCTTATGAAAGTACACCTGACTGTTCTTGCTGCGGTTTTGAATGTAAATATGTATCACGAGTATTATTGTAGTAAGAAAGGTTTGAACTGGGTATTGCAGCATATTCATAACTAGTTGATGATGCAGAGATCGTGTTATTTGCTGAGCATTTGATGGCAACCGTTGCCGTATAGGAGAGTGTATATGTCGCAGGGAAATGATCCCTAAGGCAGATGTGAAAGTATGTGATTTGATCAAATCCCTTAACTGTTTTAGTGGAAAGATAAAATAAACAAGTCAGGACTAGCACAGCTCTATGTTTCGCTTTTAGCGCCCATTACGCGAGCAAGGTTGCGCGCATTTTCATGATTGTTTTATATATTTTGAGTTTTACTTACCGTAGAAAAATGGGTTCAGATAGAAAAAATCCAACTCTGACCAAATTTGTATCTGAAGCACAGTTTAATAAAACTATCAGGACGTTTTTGAATAAGCGGGGTGATAAAGATAATCCTTTGTAGACTCGCGAAAGGATAGAAGAAGCTATCACAGTCATTGAACAATTTAAATTAGCACCGCTACTTAAACTGCAACGGATACTTAAACAGTACTATTATGGAAAAATACGATGTCATGGAAGTAGGTACTAAAAAATCTTTTATTTTGAAGAGAAAGTCTGACTCCGATCTAGTTGTGAAAATAGTGCCAACGGAAAATTTTTAGCACATACTTCGGGAAACCCAGTCAACGAGCCACGAAGGAAGAGATAAAATGCTATATAGTTTGAAATCGAAATATTTAATACTTGCTTCAGTTATACTGAAGTTTTTAAATCTGGCACGGTGTCAGTCTAAAAAAAAATCCAAGAAAAGGAACCGTTGTTTACCCAATTGTATCTAGCGATTTCAATCATCGTGGCCAAGACGATTTAGTTGACTTACAATCGACCCAAGATAGAAATTGTATATACAGTGCGAATTTTTAATTTCACACACTTTAATCGCATTGTGCCTTGACAGTTCGCAACGAACCGTACAGTGAAGCTTTGTGTGATGCCTATAATAAAACAAATCAGTTTGTCAGATTTGACAATTCAAAAGTCGTATTATTTCGTAAATAAGTTTATTTTAAAATAATAATGTATACAAAGAAAAAAAAATAGAAATTCCACTTTTCTTATCATTCATAAACGATCAAGTGCAAAAGTTGACCCATACCCAAACTCCGAAAAACGTTTGGGCTGGAATTTCTTTAATTATTAAGGGAAATCTCAATGAAAGTAAATACTTAGAACTGCTTAACATATTATACCTGAAATCGAAGCACTGAATATTGATAATGTTATTTTTCAAATGGATTCTACCAGAAGTATTACTCGTTATCTTCATCAAATATTTCCAGGTCGGTGTATTTGCTAATTTGGTGCAATACATTGGCCTCTTCGGTCAGTTGATTTATCACCGAATTATTTTTGCTTTGGGGTTATCTAAAATCGAAAATTTACAATAATTTTCTTAAATGGAATACCGAAGAATTAAAACCGAAAATGCGGGCTGTAATAAAATAAATACTACTTTTCTAAGAAAGTGTGGCGAAGCTTTTAGGAATTGTCTGGGTTATTATTTAGAACAAAACGGAGGGCACTTCGAACATCTCTTGTAAATTGTTTATTATTCATATTTTTTGAAATTATATTCTGTTGCTTTTTTTATAATTTTTATCGTTAATACTTTTGTATTTTTCATGTATTTTTTACTAATATCTAATTTCTTTGTGTAACGCACAGAAACTCCTTACACTTAACGGGGTCCCATAGAGGGGATTCAATCAAATTAGTACAGTAATCAGCAGGACCATGATATTTTAATACCAGAAGACTTAAAACAGCGGCTTCCTTAGAGAACAACAACGACGCTTCAACTTCAGAAGATTTACTAGCATCTGAATTAATTGATTACAATGCTTCAACTTCAAATGATCTATCAATAGTTAAATCAACCAACAATAACACGATCTACCGGCGGCTGATTTACTCACCACAAATGCTTTAATTTGGAAAATCTACCAGAAATTGAATCAATTTCCTTATTGACAACAAGACAACTCAAACCAATTAACAACTCCTGCTTCAACAGTTAAAACGTCTGTAATGTTACTTGCATCAGAAGGAGAAGCAGCTGTCAGCGAGAGTAAAGCACGTTGTGTTGTTTGAGGAATGGAATCTACTGGAGCGTATTCATGTGATATTTGTAAAAACTGGTCCACGCAATATGTGGGTAGAGGGAGAAGAAGGATATGGATTGAAAATTATATGCTGTTTATGAAAAAAAGAAGAGAACATTAAGGATCAAAGGGAAAATGCTGCAAAACTCCTGAAAACATCAGCTGAAAAAATGAAAGAAGACATTTATTAGTAAACGACTTCGACGTACTAAGATGACCTTGTAACCGACTTTGGCAACTAAGTACAACATTCCTACTTTCTGGACCATTGGACGTGGATTGTGGATTAGGGAGGCACGGGGGTCTCTGGCAAGATGCTCGCGGTAACGTAATCGGTTAGCACCCACAGGATCGATTAAATAGTTTTACAATTGTTGTAATTACTCGAGCCCCAGTGCCAGGTCAAGACATGACTAATTGGGGCCAAGCGGCGGATAACGGTATCTGGTGGAGGGGTCACTAACTGGGGTCAACCGGCGGATAACGTTAACACGTTCGCTGCCACCGACGCGCTGGTGCGTCCGACTTTATACTTACGTATGTGCAATCCCAATTGCAGTGGCAGGTGTTAAGATAAGACCAAGTTCGATGTTTACCCCATAAAATCACATAACAAGGATTATATATCCACAGCTCTGATGTAACTACTGCTCTTGTATTTAACTTTCTCAAAAATCAAGCTATTGCAGTAGTGAGCATTTGATCTTACAAAAAAGTTTCTAAATACAGTCTCAACACCACAAGTCTTAGCATAATTTAAAATTTGAATGATCGAAATTGGCTCGCTGTTCACGCACTACAAATGTAAAAATCATTAATTGCATTTGAAGGTTCATTTCTAAAACCTGCTGGTTTTACTATTTTCAATTCGATAACGCGTTTCAGGAATTCGAGTTAAAGAAGCGCAGATAATGTAGGAAATTAGTGTAGCTGACTAGGGAATTTGGCCAAAATTAATTTAGAAATAAGAACATATACTCTGGCGAGCAAAACATTTAGGTTAGTTAAGAAATCGTTTTTGGATGATTAATGATAACATAGAAATCTTTGTACTAGTAGGCGATACATCAATTGTTTTCTGCACATTATCTGCCATGTATTGTTACTGTGGTTACGGCTTTTCTGAAAAAGCGTGCATTCCTTCTAATTGTGCTTTTGTGCTGTACAAAATGTGGACCAGCGCTATAAGGTAATCGGTCAAATACAGAGTAATCAGTAATCACAGTGATTAAGCAGAACACTATGATTAGGACAATAACGTGTCAACACTCAAAGAATGTTTTTAGTGTCCGCAATAGAACAATTTCGGTGAACAATTTTGTTGAGAAATCAACTCCAAGAAGTTAGAGTTGTCAATGTTAGTGAGTACAAGAAGGCTTCAAGCTGCTAGATTAACTTGTAAATGGATGGCTACAGGTCTCAGTTTATAGTAATTAATTCGATACGGGAGCTCAGATTAGCATTTTGGCAGTAAATCAAGCTTACGCCAACACGCATCAATGCGCAAAATTATTTCTGACCACCGTTAATGGTAGTAGAGAAATGCATTCGGCCCATCAGAACTAAATTCTTTGTCAACACAAAATTCAACATATTCTAAATTACTAAGACAATTTCCTGGCCTCACAACTCCTTTCGACCTGAACTTATCAAACATGATATGCAACACCATATCATGACCACTGGTCCACCTGTTTCATCTCACTACACGCAAAATTTTCGTTCCACCAAATTTGAAGAATTGTACACACGTGTTCATCCGAAGCGACGCCGTCCTCCTCTCGCACATCCTAGCTACGACGGGCCATTCAAAATTATCCGTCGGAATTCAAAATTTTTCACAATTAGTGTCAACGGTAAGGAGGACAATATCTCGGTGGATCGTTTGAAACCAGGATATGTATCCAATATTTCGACCACTTCCTTAGAAAATTCTATAAGTTCTTCCATTTCTCCTCCTAGACCTAAATCTATTCTTAAGCCAGCTAGATCTTCCTCTTCCACTTCTCACACTGAACGTGTTACTTTTTCTTGCTCCGTCTCTTCCTCTTTTTTTTTTGGGGGGGGGGGGGGGGTAGTGTGGCGTCGCCTGGAGCATGGAATCAAGTGGCATGGCTGTGCGGGAGAGGTTGCGAGGCGACGACAGAAAATCAACAAGGAGCGAGAGCGGAGATTCGCCATATTCCCCCTGCATTGCACGACGCAACCAAAATTATTATTATCAAATTGTGATTTCTATATATCTAAATAAATCCAGATCGCAATAATTACAACAAAGGTATCTAGGGCGTTATTTTCTTATACTATTTTCTGACAAATTGTCGCGTCGAAAGCCGCGCCGCGCAGATGTTTACGGCGTTCGTCCGCTTGATTTGCGTTTGGCGAATTGTTGACAGTCAATCTGTTGATAATTACTATAAGCATTACATTATGATTTAATAATAAACAAGTATGACATAAAATTATATAACTGCCTCCTCACGTTATATAATATTTCTTACAATAATTAGTTGTGGTTAAAACATTGTGAATTCTTAAATTCAGATTATTACAGCGGCGTTTAATTGCAATATCTTGGTTGGATCTTTTGAACTTCGCAGGCCAATAAATTTAGTGTATAGTATGGCACGTAGCGCCGTCTTGTTCAAACCACATGTTTGCAAGATCCTTGCCATCTAATCTGAGCCGAATAAATTTGCTTATCATTGCCCGATAACGATTAACAGCTCCTTGCTATTTCGAAAAATATGGACCGATGCTGACCAAAACCCAATCAGATTCCACGAAAAACAAGTAATGATTTTCCACGCTCCATATCGGTAAATTATGTTTGTTAACGAAACAACTCAACCAAAAGTAAAATGATTTTGCGCCGCCCAAAAGCAGGATCAGCCTCCAACTGCTCTAAAGGGTTTCAGTTTTCGGATGAAATTAACTTTGTGGGTGTGACATTTTTGCACACAACGCGGAATGGTATGTCTAGGCTTCTCAAGCACATTGTCTCGAACTGTATTAATATTCTACAATGACCTTACGTGTCTTTTTGAGAAGAAGGTAAAATTTTCTTCATTATTTTTTTTATACTACCCTGTGGGTTACTAGTCACTAAGGTAAAAAGGGTACTAATAATTTTGAAACAAACACCGAAAATTTGTTAACAGTAAAATTTGACAGTTGACTCTTTTTTGGTTCTCGTTGCTAAAATCCCCTAAAACGGTTTACATTTCCTTGAAACGTTGAAATCTGACACAACCTGGAGATCTTCTCTATTCAAATATACGTGCAATTGTTTTAATATTTTTTTCTGGTCAACAAAATAATTACAATTTTTAATAAATTGATACGGTGTTTGCTTGAAATATCGCAAACGCTATTGACGGAACGTATTTCAATTTTTCACTACATCATTTTTGAATTTATATTGAGTGATTCTCAAAAGTTTCAAGTAGATGGCAGTTGCTTTTTATATTTTTTTGCTCAACAAAATTATTAGAAATTTTCATAAATTTACACCGCGTTTGCTTGAAACATCGTAAAAGCTATTGACGGAATGTATTATATTTTGTTACAAAACCAATCTTAAATAGAGTGATTTTGAGAAGCTTCAAGTGGATAGCTATAGTTTTTATATTTTTTTCGCCTCAACAAAATTATTACAATTTTTCATAAATTTGAAATGAAATATCGCAAACGCTATTAACGGAATGTATTTATTTTTTCAACAAATCATTCTTAAATTCATATTGAGTGATATTGAGATTTTCTTAGGTTTAAACTAAAAAAGTTAAATAAAGTCGAAAAGTAGCCTGAATATGTGATTATTCAATCTTTTTGCAACTTTGGAAAATGAAGTTTTACAAAGACTATAAACAATTAACTTAATTTAAATAAAGTACACAAATATAATTGTAATCCAAAAATCCGTTATATCGTTTTTTTTTTAATTTCTCATGAAATACGGATACCCTTAAGATGCGTTAGTTGATTGTAACAAACCCACAAGAAAAAAACACTTTTGGATCGTTAAACATTTCAACCGACCCATTTCTCCAGTATTCATCTAATTCATCTATTAACCGTGTAATAGAATACTGTAAACCATAAATGGGCCCTATACACCTCCACCTAGGGCCATCATCCAATTCAATTTTGGCACTTATTCGGATGGGAAACCGAAATTGCGGTTTTATCCTTTCAGCCGAGAACCATTGTTGTAATTTAGAACGTCGGGGCGTTACTGACATAATCAGCTACGATTCTATTCAGTTCGAATCATCTAAACGTCTGACACGCGGAGGGCAAACAATGCGGAAAATACTACGGCGTAGAGCATCATTTGAATTTCCTAAATGTCTGGGGGCGAAGCTTTTAGTACGTCCGGTGTAAAGTAATTGAACAATTAGGTCGGGTTTGAGTGTTTTTCTGTGTGCGCGGTGGCCGAAGACGATAAAAATTAATTTCGGGACGTAAAATTTACACAAGTACATGACTTTATAATTAGTCAGTTCCTGTGCTTTGAGGGTTTGATAGCTGCTTAAGTGACGCATATTTTCCACCTGTTTTAATAGTAATGATACACTATTAGAATTCGTTATATTGTCTTATGGACGAGTTTAATAATTTTTATTTGGGCCATTAATTATAAAAATAACCCTTAATTTATTGTCCGTTATTATTTATTACTTTCATTTTGCCAACCGAAATAATTTCTATTGTTATCAATTTGAATGCTCAAATCCTTTTTAACTTGTATAAAAAACGATTTCTTGATGTTGCAATTACCCTTTTATGGAATAAATAACACAGTCCCACAAAAAAAGTGCCATTATCTGGGTTGGGCCCTAAACCTAAAAAACCTAAAAATTGCTAAATTTGCCTATTTTTCGAAATAAACGTGAAACAGAGGCCTGATAGGCGAATTTTAATAGTGAATTCAGATTCAGCGGGTGAAAATACATTTAAAAAAATATTTTTTATTTTTAGATCAGGTCTTTTTTTCCTTGTTTTAGTGCGAAACCACGCATAGGCATAGAAATATCCAAACATGAAGAGGTGACATGTTGGTTGTGACTCGCATCTTGGATACAAACATTTGTGGAGTCCGCAAGATGACCTTGGACTTGACCTTGAATCTCATTTCATGACCTTGTTGAAGGTCAAATTTGTTTAAAGATCAAATTGTTATTTTCTAATATACATTTCCGGTTCCAGCCTCATATTTGTGATGATCGGGTAGGTGCTTGTTGAAAAACAATGTCCGAAGTGCACAGGAACTGAATGTTTTCATAATACCTGAAAAAAATATTTTACTTGGTTATATCATACATTAATTTTTTTATAACTATATCTTGCTCTTTTTTCATCAAAAGATCTATGCAAAGGTTTTCGCTTACGTTTTTTCTTCTTGTTCTGGTTTCTCTCTTTAGCATCCAGCAAAAGTCAGATATCATAACTTCATCACGTCTACCCTGATATCTCTCTTCCATCACTCTGATATCTTGGTGGAATCGTTCGCCTTGCTCTTCAATGTAATCTCCACAATTTTCAGGAAATCTATCCAGATGCGAGTCAAGAAAGTGTAACTTCAAATTCATTAAACATCCCAACTTTCGAAAGTTTTCCACCATATTTTTAACAATATTCTTGTAGTCAGGAAGTTCGTTGCCACTGCCCTGATACTCTCCCAAGCATTTTTCTCAATGTCGGTCATTTGAGTGACGAAATTTGTGTCCCTAAATAACTTTCTAATTTGTGGTCCATCAAATATACCTTCTTTCAACTTAGCATCAGAAATAGCTGGAAATGTCTGCCCTAAATATACGAAGCATTGGCCGTCCTTAATAATAATAATAATAATAATTTTATTCCTTCAAAAAATAATGTTTACAGTACACTTAATTACAAACCAGACATTAAATATGAAAATCGTCACAAATCGTTACTTAGAACTAACAAGAATAAATTCCTTAATTAAATTTTAATTAAGGAATAGAACTTAAATACTATGGTTAATATATCTAAGAATGCACAGTGTTTTGTTTAAGAGCACAATGAAGGAATGTAACGGAGTGAACCCATTCCGCATAAATACTACAAAACATTGTAGGTTAAACTAGAGATCAGAAACAGCATACAGTTCCTTCTCGACTAAGTATTGTTTAAGTTTAATTTTATATTTATTCATTTGGGTAATGATTTGAATATCTCTTGGCAATTTATTAAAGAATCTTAGAGCCGCATACGACGGATTTTTTTCTGTAGATGTTAACCTATGGACTGGATATGTATATAAATGGGTATTTCTTGTATTGTATGCATGTTCCGATGTACTTGATACAAATTTATCCTTGTTTTTGGCATTAAATACCAAAGTTTCGTATATATACAATCCGTATAGTGTCAAGATATTTGCTTTTTTAAAGTACTGTTTGCACGATTCTTGATATTTGAGATTAAATATGATTCGTATAGCTTTTTTTTGAGCCAGAAATACATTATTTGCTAAAGGACTTGACCCATAGAATATAATACCATAACGCAGTAGCGACTCAAAGTTTGCATGGTAAATTAGTATTAGTGTTTTTTGATCAAACACCGACTTTAATAGTCTCAACGCATAACATACTGTATTTAATTTTTTTATTAATTCTTCACAGTGTAATTTAAAATTTAATAGGCTATCTAGTGTTAGACCAAGCACTTTAGCGCTTGATTGTATGTCTACATATTTATTATTTAAGTAAAGGTTATTTATATGCATTTGCTTAGATTTTGTTGTAAAAATAACTATCTTTGTTTTTTCTTCATTTAATTTTAGATAATTTGATGTAAACCAATCCTGTGCTGTTTTAAATATTTCAAGCGAATTATATAGCAAACTATCTATTGAAGTGCCTTTTACAAATAGATTTGTGTCATCTGCGTATATTTTGACTTCTCCTCCTTTTCTTTTTATGGATTTCGGCAAGTCATTAATATAAATTACAAAAAGAAGGGGCCCAAGAATGCTTCCTTGAGGCACCCCTATATTTGTTGTTTGTATATCAGATATGTTTTCATTTACTTTGACCATATTTGGTCTATTAGTCAAGTATGTTCTGATTAGATTAAGGCAAACTCCTCGTATTCCATAGTGTTCGAGTTTTTCCAATAGAATGTTGTGACTCATAGTATCAAACGCCTTGGAGAGATCCAAAAATATTCCCATTGGAATCTCCTCTCTCTCCAGGGCGTCTGTTATATTGTTCAGATACTCAAATATCGCTGTGGCAGTTGATCTACCTCTTAAAAAGCCATGCTGAGATGTGTCAAATAAATTGTTTTTTTCAAAGAACCCAAGGAGTCTTACAGCAATTACTCTTTCCAAGATTTTGGAGAATACACTTAATAAAGTAATTGGCCTATAATTAGTGAATTCGTGGGGGCACCCTTTTTTATATATAGGTCTAATAATACCCATTTTCAAACAATCCGGAAAAATCCCATCTTGTAAGCACATATTTATCAAATATGTGATTGGTGAGATGAGATCTGACGCTAATAATTTTAATATTTTTGTAGGGACCTCGTCAAACCCAGCACTTATATTATTTTTCAAAGAATTTATAATATGATATATTTCGAATTCGCTAGTAGGATGCAGATACATTGTGTTTTGTTGTTTTTCAATATTGCATTTGTATGTAGTGTTTTGAATTATATTTAATTCTTTTGCGTTGTTACAAAAAAAATCGTTCAGTTCGTTTAATTTATTTTCTAGGTATTCATCGTTATTTTTGTTTACACTGTTTTTTCCTAAATATTTATTTATTGTAGCCCATGTTGACTTCATTTTATTGTCACTATTTAAGATTGAGTTAGCCATTTGAGTTTTTTGTGCCTCCTCTAGTAACAGTTGATATTTTTTACTGGCACACTTGTACTGGTTTTTAGCATCTGGTATATATTCTTTAACAACAAGCAAATAATCTAATAAATTTTTGTAGTAGTTAATTTCAGGTGTATTATATTTAATTTTTTGTTTCTTATTTGTATGCACCACAATTTTAGGGCATGTTTGATTTAATGAATTTTTTATAATATTGATAAATTTGTTCCAACATGCTTCAGCACTTAAATTGTTATAAAAGATATGCGGTTCAATTTTAGAATTTATCGATAATCTCAATTTTTTAATGTTTTCAAGCGAATAGGATCTACGTGTAATAGTATTACAATGTTTGATACATATGTCCGACCATTGTATTTTTTGGGCAAGATGGTCGGATATATGTGTTTCAAATACATCGGTGTGATAGTCTTGCTTAAGGTTTGTTATTATGTTATCTATGATAGATGATTTATTATTCGCAATCCTAGTAGGTGTTTTTATAGTTATACTTGCTTCGAATGAGTCTAACAAATTTATAAATTCAAACGATTCAGGCGTATTTACATTAATATCAATATTGAAATCACCCGTAATGAAGTATATAACATTTTCTCTAAGTAATTTTTCCATGATTATTTCTAATTTACTTAGGAATATTTTCGTATTTGTTTTCTCGGGTGTTTTGTAGATCACAACACAAACATACACTGTTTTGTTTGATTGCCAGTGAATTGACGCGCACTCAAATGATGATATAGAATTTATATCGGTTCTCACGATGAATTTTATGTCCTTGTGCATATATATTGCTGCTCCACCATATGCTGTTTCCCGGTGTTCTTCGGATGATCGACAGTATGAAGTTGCAAGACTGAAGTTTTCTATTGCCGTTTGTTGTAGATTGTTGTGCTTCTGCCAATGTTCTGTTATTGCTAAAATTTTGCAATTTTGATGAGTATTTAACATTTTTTCAATTTTAAGTTTTGAGTTATTAATTGAACGAGCGTTTAGGTGGATAAGAGATATTATTTCTTGTTTTGCTCTTGCGGCAGTTGTTGTGTTTGCCTCTTTAATTTGATTCTTTCCGCTAAAAAAGAGTAAGGTTGAAGTTTAATATTACTAGGCCATGATTCTGCCTCTTTCATTTTCTGTTCATATCTTTCATCTACCCCTATTTTGAATGCTTTTTCGTTTTCATTTCTTATTATTACTTCCGTAACTTGGATCGGTCCTTCTGGACAAATGTATTTATTAATGTATTTTGTCACATCTGCTTCTGTTGTGTTTGGGTTCGCCCTGCCTAAGAAATACCAGACTGTTCGAGTTGCTGCAGTTAATTCTGTTGGATCCCCATTCTTTCCGGTTCCTAATATAGAATTTAGTTGCTTTCTTTCCCGCCTTCCTTGTACCTTCTTCCAGCCTTGCTTATTAGGTTCTGCGTTATCATTATTTTTGTTTTCCGTTACTCCATTCAGAGCCTCTTTTAATTGTGGAGCGGTTATTATATTTTTAATTTCATTGTTTTGGGATTGGTTTTTCTTATTGTTTGTAGTTTTTCGGGTTCCTAGTATGGAATTTTTTATTTTGTCGAAATCTTCTTTTTGTCCACTATTAATATTTTCATTAAAATTCGATTTCGATTTAGAGGCTTGCTCCATCTGTGAACTAGTGTTTGCAACCGTTATTAAATCTGTAATTTCTACATTTTCTTTATCGGCCGTTTTTGGTCGCCCATTTTCTAAGATTGTTAACCTATCTAATAGGTATTTGTTAGTTATAATCAGCTGTTCGTTATTGTTTTCAAGTAATTTGATCGTTCCTTCCAGTTTTGATACAATCTTATTAAGATAATCTACCTTTTGGATTAGTGCTGTGCTGGAGTTGTCTCCTACTGAGCAGATATGATGAGGTTGCGAGTCCTTCTTTCCCTTGGTAAAACATCCAGGATGGAATGATGCATCACATTCACAACACTCCACCAGCTCTCGAATTACCGGTTTTTTGCAATATTTGTACGTACAAACTTTATTTTCAGGTATTTTGTCGTCGGAGTCGACACGATCGACATGGTCGCCCGCCATTATGTCCTTGTCCAATGCTTTGACGGATTGTTTCATCAGACCAAGTTTGATGTGAAGAAGTGGGATGAGAATTTTTGTAGGATCAACTAGACATTCTTTAATGATGTTGTGAGAACCAGGTTGAATCAATGGTCTTTCTGGCCATTGCTTCCTGCTGTAATGGTTAGCTCGATCTCTGCTATTCCATAAACATAAGAAGCATGACTCTCTAGTAAAACCTGATTGTTGTCCAAGTATCATAGTTATGATTTTCAGATCACCACAAACTTGCCACTTGTGACTGGCATACTTAATTTTATCCAAAAGCATTTTTACGTTGTTATACTGCTCTTTGAGCGTTGTGGAATGAGCTATTGGGATAGGAGCATTCACATTTGTATTATGTAGTAATACAGCTTTCATACTGCGTTTCGATGAATCAATGAAAAGTCTCCAGTCTTCATCTTTATACACATCTTTCTTCAAGTTATTCATCAAACCTTTAATGTCAGTACAGTAAACTAGAGATGTTTCTTCATCTTTGTGAAATACTTCCGGAATTCTTGATCTCTATTACGGTAAAACGAGACTTTTGTCTTCGGCTCCAGGAAGTTCATTCTCTTCAGAAATGAAGCAACGAATTCTGCACTATCTTTTGGCAATCCTATATCCCTAACAAAATCATTTAGAACTGGTTGTGAAAGTAACAATGGAATTTTTGATGCGGTATTATATGGAAGATGAACATCTTTTTTGTCGTCATCTTCATAGAGATCATCGCTGACACTGCACATTTTTTCAGATTGGTTGTCAATTTCCATCAAGAAATCATCTTCTCTTATCTATTGTATCAGTTACACGTAATTTTTCATCTATTACAATTGGTTTTATAACTGAAGACACATTGATGTACGTGATAAATTTCTTATGTTTTGCGGTGATTCCATTGACGTCATTCATACAGAAGTAACAGTCTCTCGTGAGCATTGGCTTCTTCCATATGGTTGGTGTAGAAAATTTGAGATATTTCAGATATTTAGGATCCTCTGAACGATACAACATTAGTCTACAGGAGTTACAAATTATATGAGGAACCCATGTTGTTTCCTGGTGGAGTAATCTGCGACCGAAACAATCCTGATAAAGTGGTTTCACCTCCTCATCTATTTTTTTTTCTCAAAGAGTTCACTTCATATTTGCTGCAGATATAGCAAAATACATCTGGACACTTCTGGCATTCGTGGAAGTGTGAAATACCAGAAGTATCTCTCCTTGTAGTAACATACTCTCCATCAACCAAGAAGCCAATCAATGGAGAGCTACGGTCGTTTGATGACGACGTCGGCGAGCCCGCTTTCCCACTCTGTCCAGACGCCGATACTGGGACTCCGTATCCCTGCATCGTAAGACACTTCTCATCTGTGCCTGCCATGACGGCATGAACGCCATTTACCCAGGATCTCTGCCAGTGTGGACCTGTTGCCCACCGTCACCACGTGGAGGTGCCCTGGTTACAGGCACAGACGTTATTGAAAAAAAAGAAATTAAAACTTATGTTCCACCCAAGAAATCAGAGTGATGGAAGAGAGATATCAGGGTAGATGGGATGAAGTTATGATAGCTGACTTTTGCTGGATGCTGAAGAGAGAAACCAGAACAAGAGGAAAAAAAAATGTTTTTCAACAAGCACCCGATCATCACAAATATGAGACTGGAACTGGGAATGTATATTAGAAAATAACAATTTGATCTTCAAACAAATTTTAGCTTCAACAATGTCATGAAATGGGATTCAAGGCCAAGTCCAAGGTCATCTGGCGGATTCCACAAATGTTTGTATCCAAGATGCGAGTCACAACCAACATGTCACCTCTTCATGTTTGGATATTTCTATACCTATGCATGGTTACGCACTAAAACAAGGAAAAAAACCTGATCCAAAAATAAAAAATATTTTTTGAAATGTATTTTCACCCGCTGAATCTGAATTCACCATTAAAATTCGCCTATCAGGCCTCTGTTACACGTTTATTTCGAAAAATTGGCAGATTTAGCGATTTTTAGGTTTTTAGGTTTAGGGCCCAACCTAAGCCCTCAGGGCTAATTCTGAGCGGATCTGGAATCAGCGGGTCAAAATACATATGACCACATGTGTCGCATACCCAGATCATGGCACTTTTTTTGAGGGGCTGTATAATTTTCAATTATTGAAGCTCGAAGTAGCAGATATTCTAGCAATGAATATAAAACAATTTACTCACTGGAAATTGCAAAATCAAGACAGAGTGAACATTTTTTATATACATTTTGCAGCAATGTTTGGTGATGAAGAGATAATAATTGATTCAAATATGGAACTGAATTTTAAAATTACCATCATACCATCTTAATATTATCAGATTAACTATAGGAATGAAGATGATAACCTCACATGTTTTAAAGGGACAGATAGACAAATTAATGCATTCTTAAATTTCTTTAACTCAGTTCACCCTGCATTAACTTTATTTGTGAGTAAATCACAATTAATTTTTCAATTCAGTTCAGTTATGGATTACTACTTATTACGTGCAAGAGTTTTTCCTTTCTTTAGCACTAATAAAGTATTATTATTATTATTAATGCCCGCGGTTCGTGTTCTACACTTGAACTCGGATATATGAAACTTGTGTTTTAACCCTTTGCATTCGTATGACGTCTTATACGTTTTGTACCTAATAAATACGAGTGCAAGGGGTTAATATATTATTATTTATTAGTTTTTATAGGAAATTTAATAATAATCCAATAATATTTATTTCTAGCAATGCTACTCCACGATTATACAAAAAAAAAAAATGTTTGCAAGACAAAATGAATTACGTCAGTAACATATGTACCATTTCTCAAAAACTCAAGTGTACGTGTCGAATTAGTAAAAAGTATGACATTTGCCGTAACGGATTATCATCCCCTTGAAACAGCTGCGATTTTGGGGACATAGAGCATTTAAGCGAACGGTCCCTAAAATATGTACACTGCATACAAAATCGCAGCCGTGACAAATAGGAATAAATATAAGGAGGCGTGCATAAATAAAACACTCTTCCAGGACGTAACCAGAAGGCCAATAGACCAATACATTTATTACCTGATCATAGTAATAAACGTTGCGTTTCCAGGTAATAGAAAGCCTCTATTTATTTGATTGTTGTTTCGCTACAATTGTTTCCCCATATTAACGTTTCCTGGTAGCAACTTATGTGACAAATTCAGTCAACTGTAATCATAATTTCACACAAATTCACATTGTAAATGGACAATAACAATTAGAAATGATTAACTTAATAATAAGGAAAATCTATTTAAAAAATAAACTAGTAGGTAATAATGCCAGATAAACATACTTGAGTACAATAATTATATACAAAACTAACAGTGTTGAATGTTTGAAAATGCTATAAATGACAACGTGTATTTGCTAATAATAACAATTTTAAGTACACTTACCAGTTTCATAGTTATATTACAATATTTAGTCCGACGTGTATAAAGAGATTTAGTTGCCGAAGAAGTAAATTATTTTTTGGAAATATTATTACTTCTGAGTGAATTTTATTGACTTTTAAAGAAGAACTGTTTGTATGATGCAATCTAAATAAGCGAAAATGTCATTATATCTTATTTTGACCTATGTATAAACTACGGATCTTCTAATTCGGGTTGCACAGACTTGTTAAGACCACGGGCAGGGCCGATCCTACCGGAGGGTTAGAGCGTGCATGGCACGTGGGCGGCGATTAGAGGGGCGGCGAAACCGGCGAAATCGGCGAAGCCTGCGAAACGAAAGACAAAGCTGCGGATTTTGTTTCCTATGTAAATTATTTGGAAAAGGAAATATTAAAATTATAACTACGGCTATTTGTAAAACATGAGAGCAGTGCAAAGTATATTAAGTGTCTCCAAAAATGGCGGGAGTTAAAAATCCGTTTAAATAAAAAAAATCATAGACAAACAGCAACAACAATTTGAATTCGAGAAACAATGATGGAGGGCTGTTGTAGAAATAATGATTGCTATTGTGCACTTTTTAACAAGTCTTTGTCTTGCTTTTAGACGAAGTAGTTCCAATCTCTATAGGAGAAATAACGATTGTTTAAAGGCAGCAGAAATGCCTGCTAAATTCGACCCCTTATTGTCAGATCATTTAAATAAAATTGAAAAATCTAAAGAGAAGTCGAAGAAGAAATCCTGCACTGTATGCAGGAGAGGCTCGTTACATAGAGCCAATGAGCCATGGCACTACCTGCATATAAATATTTCTTTATATATTTTTTTAAATACACCATTAATCAATTTAAAATACACCAAATTTTCTGAATTTTGGCCCCTTATAAACCAATCAAGTAATCGTTAGGATAGAAAAACAATTAAGGCGACATCTATCGCCGATATATTATAATTTCAGAACGTTGTAACATTTACGGCGGTAGATGTCGCCCTAATTGTTTTTCTACTTATGCATAGAACTAAATTGATACACGATAACACTTTTACATATAATTAGAGATAGGCAATACTGCTACTTTTGAATCACGTTGCCACCTGTGATTGCTACTTTTTAATATCAGTGATTTTAAACCGTGATCACGGTTAGTAAACATCGTAACACCTTTTGAAATTGTGATTATTTCAAAATTAATGAAGAAGCATTTCTAGAATGTTGCGGAAACGTGGAATATATTTTGAGTAAAGTATGTTGCAAATGTTTTTCTATGTCTCTGAAAAAGCTCATCTTCAAAATAGCGATTTGCTCTGTTCTCGGGGAGTTGTTTTAAAATCTAGACAAAAAGCATTTAAAGATTTTTGCAGAATTGAAAATTGGAATGAATTTTTAGTCATTTTGTAAAGTTTCAATTCTAATACTTGATAATCGTTTTTTTTTTTTAATTTGTGTTTTGTTTCTGAGAAAGCGCATATTTAGAATGATGATTTGCTCTGTTCTCGAGGGATTATTTTTAAATTAAATAATTAACGTCGAATCGTCCAGTATATTTTGAAATTTGAGAGAATTTTTATATTTTTTTTTAGTTCGTGAAATTTGTAATTTGAAAATTGTTACAGTGCTGGTTCCGTGGTATTATTTCAAAAATTATAATAAAGGAATGTCTAGTTGTTCGCACCGAATATTAAAGTTAAATTAATTTTGAGTACGTTTGGGAAGTTCAGCATTTGTTTTTATTTTTATTTTTTCAGTTCATGAAAATAGTAATTTGAACATGAGAGCAGAGAAAATGGAGTATAAAGTAATTAATAAACCGTTTTAGATTTACAAAATACGTTTCGCATTATTTTTAAACTTTAATTTCTTCACATTTCTTCAACCATACAGAATTTTAGGTTAGAATAAAGTTGGTAGAGTGAATGGTGGGTGGGTGCTATTTTACGTGGTGAATGGGCCATATCTTGTTGCCCATGCACCTAGTTTTTCACCAATGAATAAATTAATCAAAAGATAATAAAATGTTGATTTTGATCATTCGATTTCAAGTCGAAATAAAAAAAATGAGAAAAGGTTAATAAAATACCTATAAAATCTTGATTATGTTCATTCATAAGCAGAATAGTGCCAAATTTACGATTTTCAAAAAATTTCTCTACAAAGAAAAGATTACAAAATCAAGATTTTCAAGTGTAGTCGTTATACATTTTAAAAATCGAATCCTCAATGTTTGGTTCTTTAAAACGTATAGCGACCAAGCGTGTTAAACACTGCAAATCTTGTTTTTTAACCCTTTTTTCTCGTTTTAGAGAATTTTTTTTGATCATTGAAACGTCAAAATCGAGACATTTGTGTGTTAAATTTTTGCAAAAGATGTTTGTCGATTTTTGAAAATAGCACTTCCAAATATGCTGGACAATTTTAATAATCAAGCTTTAAAATGTGAAAAAAATCATTAAAGAAAAATTATTGTTTTTGTTATTAGATAGTTTTTGCCGGTGATTTTTTTAAAGTTTATAACTTAAAGATAAGACTCTATCTTCTGGCAGCGAAATTCAACAGATTACGAAGAAAAGAAGAATTTTTTCTCTGAAAAGAGACATATTAGGGTTACCAAAGGAGACAGGGAAAATCGTCCATGACGTACGAAAAGAGCACAAAGGCGATTAAAAATTGGTATTCCCATGTAACCGTAAATAAAAAAATAGGTAGCAGAAGCTTTAAATGTAGCCAAATTTCTGACAAACAAATATTAAATCACTTCTGGACGACGTTAAAATCCTGACCCGATAAAACAGCTAACACTCTCGGTTTGGTAGCCACTCGGAACGTCAAAAGAAGCCGAAAATAAGTTTCTGGAAGATACCATAAAAATAAAGGGCATGATAACTTTTTACCATTAGATAGCGGAGAGAAAGCGAGGATTTGCTGTACTTTCTTCTTGAATACGCTTGATCTTGGAAGATAATTTTTTTTCGATCGGTGGAAATGACTCCTAACAACTATGATGATTTGCAAGCAGATGGCGATGAAACAATGGAACCACCCACTCAACTGCCAATTCAATGATCAATGGAATTTTTACAATCGTCTAGAAATGGTTAGATTTACTTCAAAAACTTCCAAGTTTCCGTTGTAGAGCTTCTTCTAGTAAAACCTACGTTAAATCTACTTATAGATCGATGCTTTACATGCATGGTGTTTGTAAGGAATGTTGCAACGAAAACTCCCTGATGACAACTGGAGTTTCGCATTTCAGTAAGATTTTAATTAAGGGGAATATTGCAATTCGCCATCTTCGTAGGATGACCAATGCGATACCTACTGTGGTTTTAAAGCGGCTTTACTTGATGAAATCGAATACAAGAGGCATATTTAAAATAAAAGACTCGAGCCTCTAAACAGGCCGCCAAAGATAGCGCCAGTGACGAAAAATTAGTGATAACAATGGATTTGCAGCGTTTGCTAGTTTCCCAAACGACTCATGCATCGGCTATGTACGATAAACATAAGCTTCAAGTCCATCATTTTACCATTTATGTGCTAAATAGTGGCAATGTAGTTCTTTCTGTTTGGCATGTTTCTAGTAATAAATTCACGACGTTAATTGTGCATTATCTGCCTGTATCTTATCTGATCACTAAAAATATGTAGTTCTGATATCGGATGGTTGCAATTATCAAAATCGCAACAAATATCCCAAGGAAGAGAAGTAATCATTTTCTCCCTTGGGTGAGAAATGTTATTTCTTACGCGATTTCGGCAGCTGAGAAATCGATTTTCTCTCCCGTCTGTGAAGAAAACTATATATTTTTTTGCTTCCTGAAAAATTACCTTTTTGTACATAGAACATTTTTCAGAATCAACGACGGTATGTTTATTTTAATTCTCAAATAGAAATTATTTTAAAAATGCACATCGTACAAATCCTTGTAATATAAATACTGTATGGCCCAAAATAAACAGTACTGAACATGCAATTCTCGGGGTCTTTAAGCCCCGATCTTCGAATTAGCACTTTGTTCCTTACTGTCGACCCAGGATATTTGAGCATTCGTCGTGGTGTCCACATTTTGAAAGCTTTCAGCTTATTTATTGAACTTACTTAGCGTCCACGCTACTGCCGCAGATATCTGGATATACAGTGCGAGTCTCTAACTTGGAATAAATTCAGTAAATCAAACAAAGTTTATTTTTCGGAAATATGCTCGGACACGTCGATTAGTATTTTAAATTGCACTCTTTTTGTTGTAATAAAATTTTATACAGCGTGTCCCAAATTTGAGATATGACGTCATCGACTATTTTTTTTAGTAGCAACCCTAATTTTTTATAACTATTTTTAAAGAGTATATCAAGTTACACATGTGTGCCAAATTTCAAATTTTTATTTCCTGTCATTTAGATGATATTTAACAAACAGTATCAAATTTGAAAAATGAATTCAACTTAATAGTCTTTCTTCTATAAATGCTCAAAATGTTGTCCATTTTCTAACTGACAATACCCTAAACGGAACTGAAACTCGTTTTGAACATTTCTAATTACTTCGGGGGAAATTAGTCTACACTCCTGTCTTATTCGTTCTTTCAACTCCTCAAGATTTGGCGGTTTGGTCTTAAAAACTTTGCTTTTCAAGTACCCCCATAAGAAAAAGTCCATAGGTGTTAAATCCGGAGACCTGGGTGGCCATTCAACTGGTCCTCTTCTGCCAATCCATCTTCGTGGAAATACATTATCCAGGTACTCACGGACACGCCTTGCAAAATGAGGAGGCGCACCGTCCTGTTGAAACCAGATGTTTCTATTCGGGACGTCAGCTTCTACAGAGCAAGGAAACAAAACAGCCAAACTCGGAATTAGCTCTTCCTCCAAGAATTGCAAATATCCCGCTCCATTGAGATTATTTGGAAAGAAAATTGGTCCTAAAATTCGATCACCAACAATCCCTGCCCAAACATTAACTTTTTCTGGATATTGAGTGTGGCCTTCCCTCATCCAGTGTGGGTTCTTGTCTGCCCATTAACGGCAATTTTGACGATTTACCTCACCATTTAACATAAACGTTGATTCATCGGAAAACAATATATTTTCTATTTTTAGAACATTTCTATCTAGTAGATCCATCATTTTTTCGCAAAACTGAAGTCTTCTATCCGGATCATCTTCGGTGAGTTCCTGGAGGATTGTCATTTTATAAGGATGAAATGTTTGCTCTCTAAGGATTCTTGACACTGAAGACTGGCTAATTTTGAGTTCCCTAGCCATCTGCCTAGAGGAGACATGATGATTTTCCTGAACAGAGAGAAGTACATCAATTTTGACCTCTTCACTCATTCTGACGATGATTATTCGTTTTTCTTAAATGCCCATTTTCCCGAAACTGACTTTCAATCTTGCTTACGGTACTTTGAGATATGGCTGGTAAGTCAGGATACTTCTCTCTAAATAAATAAATAACTTCATTTTGTGTTCTTGTCCTATCTCCATAGCCAATCATCATTAAAATTTCGATTTTGTGGGTTTCAGTTAAGTACGGCATGTTCGTATAATTCTTCGACCAACGGTGAACAACAGTCAACACAACAATGGAACGACTAATACTCTCCTCACTCGAATATGCGTGGAATGCGATGCTACACTTCTTACTTGTTTTTATAACTAAACGTCAAAATGATAAACGGCATTCCACTTTTAAAATGCATAAAAATTCGATTAAGGTGACTTGATTTCTTCATTCTACAAATTTGATAATGTTTGTTAAATATCTTCTAAATGACAGGGAAAAAAATTTGAAATTTGGCACACATGTGTAACTTGATATACTCTTTAAGATTAGTGATAAAAAAATTAGGGTTGCTATTAAAAAAAATAGTCAATGACGTCATATCTCAAATTTGGGACACGCTGTATAAAATTTTATTACATCAAAAAAAGCGCAATTTAAAATACTAATCGATGTGTCTGAGCATATTTCCGAAGAATAAACATTCTTTGATTTACTGAATTTATTCCAAGTTGGAGACTCGCACTGTATAACAGTTGACCATCTTGCATCAAATTTGGAAGTCAACGTTGCTGTTAGTCAATTTTTTTTAGAGTTTAATGAATACCGATCTTGTTTGTGCAATTCTACATTTAATTTCGATGTCTGGCTCCCATTTGTTATTGACGACACAGCCCTGGTACTTTAATTTTGCGACTTCCTCTATTTCCTTATTCGTTATTCTTATATGAATACTATGTCGGTGGTTCCTGCAGATCACCATCAATTTTGTCTTCTTTAGGTTTATAAACAATAATTTTATGAAAAATATGTTTAAACTAAAAATGTTTGTTTCTTCGTTACCTATAATATTTTTACTTTCTCCGTTACGAAGTACGAGAAAGTATTGTGATCGTGATTTTTTTTTCAAAAATTTTTTTTACGGAAATATCCGTTTTGGGGTCCCTAGATGCCATTTCAACAATTTCTGGAAAAAACAAATTGTGTCTGTGTGTGTGTGTGTGTGTCTGTGCGCGCCGTATCTCAAAAACTAATAGACCAATTGAAATGAAACTTTGAACATAAGTTTTATTTGATAATCCGAAGAACTGAAAAGCTTTTGGTAAAATTTCGTACACCGGAAGTGGGTGTTTACCTTAACTGTTTTTTGTTTTTTGCCAATATTTTCTTGAATATGAAAAATATCACAAAAATATTTTAACAAATATTGAAGACAATAAAGATATTCAATTATTTTGTTTGAAAATATTTTTCATAAAATCATTGTTATTCGAGAAAAAAAAATATTATTTTTTTTTCATTTTTGGTTTACAATTATGAAACGCTAATAGTTACAGCAAATTTATGTTAATAATAATTGTAGAGAATGTCAAAATGAACAATTTATGAAGAATAAGTTTTTTTCGAAATCTCTTTAGTTTTTGAGTAAGCTGAGTTTTTAATTTGAAGTACATTTTTCCATCTTTCATAATTTTGACGTTTTAAACGTCAGTTTTATCCGAGTCTACGAAACGTTCGATGCACACTTAAAATATGATTTAAATTGAAAATAAACCATGGAAGCGTAAATATAAATAATACCATCAAGTCGGAGAAAGTAACATGATGTCCACATCACCATTTTTTTAGATATTTTAATAATACAAATTATTAAAAAGAAACAAATATCGGCTAAGATAAACACCCAATGTGGGAAATTTTACCAAAAGTTTTCTTTGGATTGTCAAATAAGGCTTAAGTAAGGATTTCTGTATTCGTTTTTGAGATACAGTGGGAGCAGACAGAGACAGACAAAAAATGTCAATGGCATAACTAGAAAACAATACGCATCCGGATATTGAAATGAACATTGAAAAGTGTATTTAGATAATTATCAACAACATGTTTATTTTATATTAATTTATTCCATACTTTCCAGCGCACGAGGTTAATAATTTTCAATTTACGTTTTCTCAAAAATGTTCTTATTTAAGGTGGTAAAATCTTTATGGCATTGTTTAGAGGAACAAAAAATCTACTTAAATCAATTTAAAAATAAGAGGTAGCTATTTAGAAAAAAATATGGATAACGTCTTCACTAGAAAACAATTGAAATTGACACGAGAATTTTGATAAACAAAAGTCGACCTCTCCGTGATTTTTTTTGTTGTAATTTGTTCATAGTTTTGAAGCGCACTGTAGTGGTTTGATATTATTTTTTGTTGACGATCGATTCCACTAGAATTTCGAGAAGGCCGTTGGAATTGACAGGATGTTTCCTAGTTCGATATTTTTGTGGGATTCGGATAATAGCTATTATTACAACACGGGAAATATATTAATATTTCCCGTGTTGTAATCAATAGTTTTTTTCTGATTGAAAGAATATTGTTCTGTAAATGGGAGAATATTGGATTGTAAATTTTTGAATTTATCGGATTGGTAACGTTGCTAAGGGCCTTGTTTGTAAATATCATGGTTGACTTGTTTTGGTATTGTCGTTGTTTCATAAATTGGTGAAATGTCAAACTATGTGTTAACGCAAGCGACGAAAGACCGTGAATGTTTGGTTCCAGTAAAATCCAAAGCTGTAATATCCATAAAGGATAAGAAGAAATCGGAGATGTTGTCCCGAAAGTAATTAAAACAATTCTTGCGCGAAGTTCCTAATGACAATTGTTTGATGTCTATGTTTCCGTAGGGAAATATGAGCACTTCATATTTCCCTAGGGAAATATAAGTGTGTTATGACATATCGTAACTAAGGCAATATCACTCAATATTGTTTCAATCAGAAAAAAAAGGATTTTTAAAGCTCGATGGATTATAGAGAGGTACAGTAATGCCAATTAGAGCTGGGTATAACGCATTGCCTATAAACAATTATATTTATTTTTTAACCAATATATTACATATTTTAAAAGACGCAACTCTTGAGTAAAATGTAAATATATGCGCAAGAAGGATTACATATAGGCAATACAATCGGGATAATGTTCGTTCAAAATATTTATATACGTTCATCAGCGTTATCTTATCTGGGATTTTCCATTAGATTTGTTTTTTTTAATGTAAACATTGTGCGTACTACAAAATTTACGAAATAAACATTTATAACCCAAAATATATGTTATATTACTTAGTGTTTGCATTATACGCTTCATGTTGCCTGCGCTGCTGTGTTACAAGATGACGTATTTTTTCTAATGCTCAATTGATTTGTGCAGTCGAAGTACAATGGCGGCAAAAAAATGGACATTTTTTTCTAGGGTGAATCAATTTTATTAATAATGTGAAAGCATGCAGGCACAAATGGATGGCATAGCTGTTTTGTACATTTTTCTACTGTATACAAATATTAGCACTGACAATAATAATGATTGGACGCTAAAACCAAATTTACATGAATAAATTTTAGAAAAAAAAGACACGCACAAGATTACAAAGGTGTCCAATTTTTTTGGCCGCAAAATTAAATATTGTTATTTCTTTCTAACAAATGTAATATGGAAATAGGTGTAATTATAGGGTATTCCTCACATAAGACGACTCATTCCCAGGTTTTGGTTCTGGTGTTTTCGACATTAATCTTTGTATTTTTTTTAATAAAATTACCCAATGAGTGGTGTTTATTTAAAGTTTTTTTTTAATTCGTTAGAAACTTTATTACCTCCGTTAAATGTTAAGACAGTATAATGGGTAATACTTTTTTCTTTTCTATTAGGAATTACTAATTTTTCAATAACTTGTTGGTTTTGTGAATTAATGACATTTTTATTATATCAATATTTTATGGGTCATTCCAGCCAGGGACAGTTAAACCGGGGCGCAGCCATGTCACCGATTTGGCCTAAACCTTTTCTATAAATACTAATATATAATAGAAGGTGTTCCCTCAAAGGACCTATTTTTTAAAAAAATATTTATGTAATGAAACAAATTATTGAAGAAAAAATGAGCCTTTAACAATTAATAACTTTTTTGTTTTTAACCGATTTAAACAATTCTTTGGCGCACGAAGCCTTAAAACTACAACCTATCGAATGGTGTACTCGTTTATCCAATTAATATTAACTGTTGACAAGAATAAGGGTTCGAAAAATGAGTGAAATTGTTGAAAAAAAAACAGTTTTTTCAATGTGACCTACACTCGACCAATAGCCACGTATTAACTTTGCTTCTGGTTTGATATCTTCAGAATGATAGAAATAATGTGGAAAGAAGCTTCATTTCGATTTAGAAGCTACTTAATACCACTACTACGATTTGAAAATTGGAAAAAACGGTGTTTTTTGTAAAAACAGCAAACTTTGAAACGTTATAGCAAAAATGTATATTTTTTTAGATTTTTGTAAATTTAGCCACAGATTCTACGTTTCAAGACCTTCATTTTAACCAAGTGTCATCTTGCTTCTTTGGGTTTTGTCCAAGATATGATTTTATTTGTCGGCGATGTTTTTGGTAAAATTCAACAGTTTAATTCTTTGAGAGAACCAAGTCCAATCGCAAGTTTTCTTAGAATCAGACAGTTCATCATCCAATTCGATGTGATAAGCTCTTTTGATATCCTTTTTCAGAACATCTCTTACTTGATTTATTGCGCGCGTTGCTCTAGCAAGATGAAACTTGGTTAAGATAAAGCTCTTGAAACGTAGAATTTGTGGCTAAATTTATGAAATTCTAAAAAAAATATACATTTTTGCTATAACGTTTCAGTTTCCTGTTTTTACGAAAAACACCGTTTTTTCCAATTTTCAAATCATTGTAGTGGTATGTTAAGTAGCTTCTAAAAGGGAATGAAGCTTCTGTCAACAGTATTTAGATTTCAAACCAGAAGTAAACTTAATACGTGGCTATTGGTCGAGTGTAGGCCACATTGAAAAAACTGTTTTTTTCAACAATTTCACTCATTTTTCTAACCCTTATCCTTGTCAACAGTTAATATAAATTGGATAAACGAGTACACCATTCGATAGGTTGTAGTTTTAAGGCTCCATGTGCCAAAGAATTGTTTAAATCGGTTAAAAACAAAAAAGTTATTAATTGTTAAAGATACCCTCAAAAAGGCTCATTTTTTTCTTCAAAAATTTGTTTCATTACATAAATATTTTTTTTTTAATCGGTCCTTTGAGGGAATACCTTCTATTATATATTAATATTTAAAGAAAAAGTTTCAGCCAAATCGGTGACATGGCTGCGCCCCGGTTTGACTGTCCCTGGCTGGAATGACCCTTCTAGTTCTTCCATTTTTTTCCGGTAATTAATGTTATTTATGATATTATATAAATCTACGTACCATTGACTGGTTTACTGCATTTTATATTAATTGTAGCGGAAGCAAAATTGAAATTTGAAAATCACATATACGCTGTGATGGATTCAGCCGGTTCACACCGGTTCGTTCGAACCGTTAGTTAAGAGAATTTAAGTTCGGCGAACCGCTTGTTAAAATACTTTAACTACTGGAAATGATTTTAGAAATTTAACATTTTGATTGTCACCTAGCATAGATAATCAATCCTCTGGATTTTTCAGTTTCATAAAACATTCTATGCCGGAAATTTTGTCCCAATTCATTCATTTCGAATTTATAACTACACTAGAAATGAAAAATGAAAAATTGATGAAAAGTTTTTACTCCTTGGCTCCTTGTTACCAAGGATAATCGGCATTGTAGTGTATTAATATTTATTTTTTAGGTTTCCTTAATTGTAATTTAAAAGATGAAGAGAACTAGATTTATAGCATTATTTTTCAAAAAAATCTAAAGCAAATGAGTTACCAGAAAAGGAAAATGCAGATCCTGAAAAAGGATTAGAGCCTGAAACAGAATCACAGCCCGAAAGACAAGAAATAGAAACTGAAAACGAACAAAATCTTCCCGCTTGTTGGAGTCTGTAACAAATGCAATATTTTAAAGAAAAATATAAAGGATTAAATATTATTAACAATAAATTGGGTTGAGACATATGTTCAAAGTTATGTACAAAGATACATGAAAAACATGTGCACATTTCCAAAGAATGGAAAACTATCAAGTGGAACCTGCAAGAAAATTTGTAAAGAAAATCGTGTTATTTTAAAATTAAACCCGATATCCAATTCCGTTGATACTTTAAATAAAAGACCTGCAAAGTATTTAATACAGTTTATAGTTTAATGAAGCGGAGCCGTCAATTTTCAAATATTGAAGATGAAATTGAATTGCAAATCAAAAATAGATTAAATATGGGCATAAGCTTACATTCGCGTAAAACTTCGAAAAATACCTCAAAATTGGTGTTACTATTGATGAAGCTTCTTCAGTGTCAATGAAACCCGTAATGGTAGTTTTCGTCAAGGTGGAAGAATCTGAAATGTCTCCATTCATTTTAGTAGAATTAGTTAAATTAGAAAATGCCGAATTAATATTCAATGATTTGATGAATTGTTTGAGTAATGTCGGATTTGACAATAAAATGATTTGTCAAGAAAATTTCCTAGTTTTCTGCTGCGATGGAGAAAGTATAATGCTTGGTAGAATGTTTGGAGTCAATGCTAGAATTTGAAATTGTTTTACAAATGGCATTGTCAAAATCATCGTCTTCAAATTGTTTTGGAAGATTCAATTAAAGACGTTAAGCAAGTAAATCGCATTAAATATTCCATACATAAGATTATATGTGATTTTTCATCAAACAGGTAAAAATCAGCAGGAAGTATTTAATACATCAAAAAATCTTGGACACGAAATCATTAAAATTAGCTTGCAGTTTGCGATCTGCAACCGCAGTTTTGCGTGCATATCCATCATTGCAGCAATTTTTCAAATCAGACGCAAAATTCACGGGTATGCAAAAACGGATGGAAGATAAAAATTGTCTTAAAGATTTGTTACTTATGATGGATATTTTAAGCTAAATTTCTTTATTGTCAAATGCAATACAACAACAAAATATCAATTTGTTAAAAGCTGAAAAATTGATAATTCGAACAATCAAAGCTTTTGAAATGTTGAAGGAACGAAAAGGATTGTTTGAACAAAAATTAGAAGAAACTATAAATTCAAATGAATTAAAAAAAAACATTGTTTACTACGTAAAAACCTTTTGGAAAACATAATTGCAAATCTAAATTTTAAGTTAATGAATTCGGGAACTTTCTAAGCTCAAATAGTCTATTATTCATCAAATATCTGGAGCCTAATTATTGCAACATCGAAGATATTATCGTTCCTTGGAAGAAAGCGGAAGATCAACTTTTAAAATTTTCTGAAATTTTTAATTATGAAATAAAAATCAATGACTACAGATATTTTCCTGAAAATGTCTTAAGAAATACAGATAAATTCGTTATTCCCAAAAGTATTTAGAAGGCAAAAAATATTTTGGACACCATAGCCCTCAGTTCAGCAGAAGCTGAAAGAGGCTTTAACCTTATGAATAATATACCAAAAACGAAACACTGATATAAGTAATATTATGGTTATTAATTTGAATGGTTTGCTTTTAATAGAATGGGATTCAGTATCGTTAGTGAAAAATGGTTCCAACCATCCTCCTGTGAAAACAAAAACGGAAGTAAAAGTGAAAACCAGAAAGCGATTTGGCAATATTTAAAATAATTACATATCTTAATGTATAATTTAAATAATTATGTTATTTTGAATTTTGTGAAAATTTTGTTTTTTAAACAGATATCCCTGCGAACCAGGTGCATGAAGTTTCGAATTTCGATTTTTTTCTTAGGTGCCTCGTTTGCTTTGTGTGCTCATTCGGTACAAAAGTTACAACCGAAAAACTAAAAAAAAAATCATAAGCAATTAAGAAAGCACAAACGGCGCACAGAAAAAAAATTGAAATTTGAAACTTCAGGCATCTCTGCGAATCGGTTGTTGAGAAAAATGAATCCTGCATATACGTTATATTATTTATAGATATTCATTATGGATCTACTCTGTGCCTCATCAATCAGTTTATTAGAATACATTACTTTGGATTTAGCTATGGATTTATTTGTAAATAAAATAATAATTTTAATATCTAGTGAGTTGATTGTAATATACCCACGTGATAGCACTGAAAAACAAATTTATATTTTGACATAGGAAAATATTCCCACGGTGATTTAAGTAGTATTATCATATATTATTATTATTATATTAAAATGCAAGAAAACTCAATCATTTCTTGAACACCTGTAGAAATAAGGTTTCGATAAACAAACTACTTCCAAGTAAGTCGCAACCAGTGTTGCCACACTTTCGAAAACGAATTACCGTACACGTGTACTCTGAATTACCGTACTTATTAATAAATTACCGTAGATACATATTAAATGTAATAATTTATTAGGGTGTGGACTACGAGAAATACACACTTATAATGATGTAAATTTTTCTAAATTTTTTTTTACCTAAAATATCACTTCAGTCAGGTGTCTAAATCGCAATTCTTTCAACCATACTGTAAACTATGTCTGATACCGGATAAAAAAGAAAATTAAATAGTGAATTCGTCTGAAATTATTTCACTTCGATCGTTTTTGAATTTGACGCACAATCTAACAAACACCTGACTGCATAAGGTGATTGTTATTTGTTGAAACCTGACAGACTGCTTCGAGTATTTGGAGCAAAAAAAATTATTATTCTTTTTTGTAGCCCAAAATGGAATGCATTTTGAGAATACAATTAAATAAAATAGCAATTCATAGAAACAGAATTTATTTTATTTTAATTATACTTTTTTGTTCGGTCCTCTATTAAATTTAAAAAATTCTTGTGCTGGTGAATACTACTCAAAAAAAAACGTTTAATTTAAGGAATCACAAAAGGGGTGATACCATTTAAAATTTTGGGGTTAGGGTGAATGGGGCCCAAGGGTTACTCACCCCATAACCAAAATATGGTGGTTCTAGTTCCCCCTACCTGCATAAAATTTGTACCAAATTGCGCTTTTCTAACTCCTTTAACTGCCAGAAATGACAATTTTCAACTACCAAAAATGACCATTTTTAACTGCCAAAAATGACAATTTCAACTGCCAAAAAGGCCATTTTGTGTCTAAACGACCATTTTAAGCTGCCAAAAATGACAATTTTCAACTGCCAAAAAGGCTAATTTTCAACTGCCAAAAGGCCAATTTTTAAGTGTCGGAAACGACTATTTTTAACTGCCAAAAATGACAATGTTAAACTGCCAAAACAGACAATTTTTAACTGCCAAAAAGGCGAATTTTCAAGTGTCGGCAACGACCATTTTTAACTGCCAGAAGCGACAATTTTTTACTGCCAAAACTGACAATTTCTAACTGCCAAAAAATGACAATTTTCAACTGCCAAAAATGACAATTTTCAACTGCCGTAAAGGGCCAATTTTCAAGTGTCGGAAACGGCCATTTTAAGCTCCCAAAAATGACAATTTTCAACTGCAAAAAGGCCAATTTTCAAGTGTCGGCAACGACTATTTTTAACTGGCAAAAGACAATTTTTAACTGCCAAAAACGACAATTTAAAACCCAAAAATTAACACATTTTCAAAAATTAAAGTTTTTTCTGAAGGTACATAAATGTGTTATGATAGCATCGGACATTTTAAAGATTGCAATCATATCGATATTATTTCATTTTTCTATTTTTTCTTTGTTCAAATATTTCGACCAATTTTCAAAAATTTATAACTCACGCAGAAATTGGCAGAGTTAGTTAGTTTGAAAGGTAAATGTTTTGTAAAGATATTAACATTTTTGAGGAATTAGTATTATAGCAGTATTTATTTTTAAGCCAAAATATTATTTTTCAAAAATTAATTACTCGCACAAAAATCGACTCAATTTCAAAAATCAAGGTTAATTTTAAAGGTAAATGTATTATGATTTCATCAGAGTTTTTAAGGAATTCAATCATATTGATATGATTTTTTTTTCTAGTTTTTCTTAAAAATTCATTAAAAAAAAATATAACTCAAAAATCAAAATTTATGATAAATCTTGTAGATAAATTAAAAATTTCGAGCATTTGAGTATTTATTTTCTCTAAATTTGTTCAATTGTTCGACAACTTACAAAAAATAATTTTCAAACAATCATAACTCGGGGAGAAATTGGCGAATTTACAAAAATTTAAGTTAGTTGTAAAGTAGAACTATTTTAAAATGTTTGTGGAGTTCAGTTATATTATTTATTTGTTTTAGATTTTTTTTTTGTTCGTCTTCAACAACTAAAAATATTAATTTTCAAAAATTCATGACTAACACAAAAATTGACTCAGTTTAAAAAAACGAGGTTAATTTTAATGGTAGATTGCATCAGAGTTTTTTTTTTAAATTCAATCATAGAGATATGATTTTTTTTTCTAGTTTTTCCTTATTTAAACATTCGACCACTTAAAAATTCATTTAAAAAAATTATGACTCGAGCAGAAATTGATACATTTTCAAAACTCCAAGTGTATATTAAGGTAATTCCATCATATAAGTATATATATATATATATATATATATACGTATCTAACCGACTTTACTAGACCCGCCATAAAGATTGAACAAACTTGAGACCACCTTTTATACAGATTCACTATATTTAATCCACCTCAATAAGCCCAACACACGGCTATTACAAAGTGGCGACCAATTGTATAAAAATTGTTGTTCAACCGACCTAACTAAGCCCTGCGGCGTTGCCTAAATGTTCCGTGTGCTGGCAGATATCATTCTTCAGTGCGATGTTTCGATAAACAAGTGCTTGCGTTTTAAGTTTATATGTGCATGAATTTTTACTCGCCGATGACGGGGTGGACGATTTTAGAGGAGGCGACTCCGCAGATGAATATATACCCTGTGATGCTGAAAGTTCTTGTGATTCAACAGTTTCTTCAAATACTATATAATATGTATTGAGTATAATGCAATAACGAAATAAATAATTTCAAGAAACCTAAATGTTTATAATCGTTCAGGCCATCTATTTTATGAGTCCATATAGTTAGATACTACTCCGCGGCACAAAGGGAATGCCGCGTGGCGATCAACGTGTATTGGTGGATGGCGCTCAAAGAGTGTAGTGGAAGGATATATTGAAGAATCTGAATACCAGAAGTTAAAATTTGCAAACATCTTCTCTCCTTCTCTCCACATCATCTGGAACAGTTTCTAACAGCAATGATTAAAATATTAATGAAATATGTGCAGACGGGATTAATTTATCAGGACACTTAACTAATTGTACTTTTAATTTTAATATTATCAAAAATGATTAATAAACTCAAATAATTCTTATTCTTATTTTATTCTTACAATGATGCCTTGTTTTTAAGTTAAACACGAAAGTCCGCTGTGGCAGATTTAACGACCGTTGCTATGTATACTATTCACAGCAACGGTCGTTAAAATTCGTTGATATAGAAATATTGCGTATATAAAAGGTTATTTAGATGGTTTCTGGGTTTCTTATGACGACGTTAAATAAGTCTTTATGTGTAAAATTAAAAAAAAAAAATTGAATATTTTTTCAATGAAGAAGTCATAAAGTTCGTGTTCTTTTAGATTATTTACAAATATGTGGAATGTATTCTTTGTTATTTCATTTTATTTATTGTAAGTACCCTGTTATAATCTATATTTTATAAAAATAAATCCATACATTTCAAGTCACAAAAATAGAAATAATCTATAAAATTGCAATACAATAATATATACAGGGTCCTTTTAAAGGAAATGTTTATGAGTTTATTTATTTCTTTTAGTGACGTCCTTTCATTTTTAACTGCTAACCAATTTTTTAAGATATCATTGGCAGTTTTTATTAATTGATCACCCTGTATATTTTTACATTTTCAACTAAACACCTTTTCAGCAATTACAATGATATAGGGTTTGGTGGGTTTACGACTTGTGGTTTTTTAAATAATAAATAAATAATGGAAAATAAAATTTGTGAATTTCCTGAAGCTTTTGCACAACCCTTGAAACGTTTGATTTAGAAATATTGTAATTTCTGTCAATAAATGCTGCATTAAAAATATTGCATGCACCTTACAGAGATTTCTGCTAATTTCCAAAAATTAGCCATCATTAACAACGTAATTATTTCACGTTCAGTTGGTGAACTAACATAATTGAACAGCAATGTTAATATTTCACATGGATAACATCTGTCGGTGACAGAAAACATAAAAAACACGAAAGTTTTTTTTTGTCAGGAAAGAGTGTAAAAAGCCACCTCACTGTAGAATTATTTTATTTAATATTTAAAAAACCATAAGTCAAACATCCATCAAACTTCATATCTTTGTAATTGCTGGAAAAGTGTCGCCGATGACGTCATATCTCGCGAAAGAGGGTAGCTGCTGAAAATCAAAATATGTCAGTGAATAGAATAAATAAATCCATAAACATTTCTTTTAAAAGTAATAAGAAAAAACAGACGTTTAGCCAGAAATCAGGTGTTCCGACACATTTGCCCAACCATGTATATGTATATATGAGGCATTCTTTTACAAATCGAACGGAAATATTGGGTCTAAAATTTGTACGAGTTTCCTATACAAAATAAGCCGACCCGTATTTTCGCATTTTTTATCGTCGGTATTTTTGAAAATACAGACACTAAAAGTTTTGAAAACTCGCTAATTATGCATGTCTTTAGATCGCTATAACTCCCTAAAAACTATTAGTCGTATGGAGCTCAGTTAGGGCTTATTTTAAAGGTAATAGAACTCTCTTCTCTCTGATGTTAATCAATATTACTTTTGTTGTTAATTTTTAATTATAATAAACAATTAAATTATTTAAAGTAATTTTACTACTCAAGGCCATCACTTTAAAAATTTGAAAAAAAATACCATTGTGTGCCTCATTTTCGTTCATATCAAAATCTATTTTTTCAATGGTCATTTGATTACATCATATGAAAGAAATTAATTTGTACGACAAAACATGCTACACGGCGCGCGATGAGACCGCTGGGTCCGTGGCGTCGTACTTTAGCAGTAATTAAGTGTGAAATTAAAAGAAAGCTAAAAAATATTATAATTGACTAATTGACTGTTAGTTATTGTTAAATAGCAATTTTCTAATGAGGTATCACAGAGGGGGTGTTGCCATTAAAAAAATGAGTCGGGGTGGCTACAGCCCCAGGGGTTGCAAGGTGAAGGTCATTTTTGTGGTAATACTGATTCCCCCCACATACTCTAGAAACAGTTTTGAGAATTTTTTTATATCTTTTTTAGGTCTATACTTATAGAGCATTGCTCGTTTTTAAATAGATACCCGGTATATACAAGTAATAAATAACATCATACAGATGGGACAGTTAAACTTTTTAGAATGAAATTAATTATCCGCCATTATGATATCATGGTAAACCTTTGTTTCCAATTCAAAATAATTGTAAAGTTTTTTGCAAATATCTCGATAAATACACTGCAGCAACAATAGAGTAAGGTACCAAATCATTTAGCTTAAAAAGCTTTAAAAATAATTTGAAGACCGATTCTGTCATAATTAATCAAATCAAATCAAATCAAAATCAAATTTATTTATACATAGTTTGTACATACATTGTAACATAAAATACATCCAATGGAACTAATACAAATACGTCAATAAAACCGAAGTACCGAAGAAATAATACATAGTACATAAAATAAAAGCAAAACTGCCAGAAACATACTGTGGACCGATCTAGAGGTCACCAAGACTATATAATTCGGTTTCAATTAAATACTTTTTTAATTCAATTTTGAATTCCTTTAGCAACCGTATTTCTTTAAGATGTTGGGGAAGTTTATTAAAATATATACAATTGCACTATATTGGGGCGATTGTTCCGTCATCGTGAATCTGTGCTGAGGTATGTTGTAGTCACTTAAAATTACAAATTAACAATTCATAAATATATAACCTTCGGAAAGTTAGAATTCCTTCCCTTTTAAACACACCCCTGCATGATTCACTATATTTTAAATTAAAAATTATTCTGACGACTTTTTTCTGAAGTAAGAAATTATTATTTGCTGCAGGACTGCCACCGTAGAATATTATCCCGTATCTTAATTGGGACTCGAAGTTGGTATGGCATAAAAGCAGTAACTGTTTTGTTTCAAAGGTTCCTTTTAGCAACCTTATGGAATACACGATCGAATTCATTTTTTTATTAACTGCGAACAATGCTCGTTCCAACGTAGTTGGTAATCTATTGTGACGCCAAGCGCTTTTATGTAACACTTTTTAAGTGAATTTTTTGTTTGAAAAGATATTAGGTTTATTTTTTCTCGGTTTAATACCAGTTTGTTTCTGTTTAGCCAAATTTCGATTTTATTTATCGTAACCTCAGTTCTCGCTTTAAGTTCATTAATATTTTTTCCTGCCCCTAAGACACATATATCATCAGCATAATTTACCAATATCGCCTCCGTAGGTGAGATACATTTTGGCAAATCATTGACATAAATTATAAAGAGTATTGGTCCCAGAATACTCCCCTGCGGCACCCCGCTATTTGAGTATTGCATGTTCGATTCAATATTTTGGATTTTGATTTATGACTTATTTCTACGGTTTTCTAAAAATGTTTTTATTAAATCGTGGCACTTTCCTCGTATACCGTAGGAGTAAAGTTTATTTAAAAGAATCGAATGATCCATTGTGTCGAACGCCTTAGAGAGGTCAAGAGATACTCCAATAGGCATTTCCCCCCTCTCCAAGGCGTCAGTCACTGTCTGCACATATTCAAAAAGTGTCGTAGAAGTAGATTTTTTTCCTAAAAAAACATGCTGTTCTTCATTACATAGATTATACTCATTAAAAAAATTCAATAATTCGTGATGCAAGAATTTTCTCGGCAATTTTTGAAAAGATATTCAGGAGAGTTATCGGTCTGTAGTTTGAAAAGATTTTAGTATCACCATTTTTAAAAATCGGTTTTATTATACCTAATTTCAAAACATCGGGAAATGTTCCTTGTTCAAACATATGGTTTATTAGTAGGGGAGCCACTATTATCACATTTCAAATTTTACATGTAAATCCCTGGCTCGCTTTGCAATACAACACCCTGTATATCAGTGCTTTTACTGTTCTTTATGCTATTTATTGTATCCCTTATTTTTATTTCTCTGACCTTTTAAAATTAAATTTGTTATCACAGTCTATATTAATATCACAGATGTAGCTTGTTTGTAACTATTATAATATGATACTATACAATGATTTAATTTCAGTACCAATATAAAATATCTATTTAATTTTAAGCTAATTAGACAGCGCAAAATGTAATATTGGTACTATTATAAATAGTTGTATATTCAATTATTCATGAACTACGCAAGCTTTTAAATTAAATAGTGATTTTAAAATAAACATTATATTGACGCACATACTTTATAAAGTACTTCAAATATTTAATTGGATATTTTTCAGTAAAGAAATTGGAAAGTACGTGTCCTTTTAGATCATTTTTAAATATTTGTATTTTATTCTAAGTAATGTCAACTTATTCCTTATTAGTTTTAATAGGACCATTTGTATAAAAACCTTCAATCTTAAAGTTAATCAAAATCAATTAAGCAATTCTTATAGTAAATAATAATTTTAATATCCTATTTCCAATATTGGGGTAAGTTGCAAAGACGGCTGGCGGCGTAACCACACCTATATGTATTACCTCTGCTACCTCGGCCGTACCATGAGTCACCCCACAAGCCGTCACTGGTCATAAACAAAAAGAAATTTTGAAAGGCCAGATTCGTATGTACATTTTTGTTTTAACCCTACGGTAGGTGCGCGGTCTACAGTCGTTGACCGGGAAGAATCCATCGCTATTTGGAGTACAATAAATCACACTATTGCATAAAATCACTAAACTCAAGTGACCAAGAATCAAAATTGAGATGTTTTTTAATTACTACAAATAACGCGAATTATCGAGTTATAATCGTTTTTAAAAGACTGGTCTATGACTAGTTCGCGCGCCTAACGTAGAGTTAAATACATCATACACATCGCGTTTTATGATAAAAAAAGTGGAGAACGATGTTGCCAGACTGCCTGCATGAGATCGTCGGTACGACATGGTGGTATTGTATATAATATATACAGATCGACCGGACTACCTCTGGTGAGCAATCGCATCAACTAAAATTGTATAAAATGGTGATATTTGACCACATTTTGGGACCCACCTAAAATTGGTCTATAATCAAAGTACACTTGTAGTAATCGATAAACACAAGAAAACGTTTTCAGACCCGCAGCCGGGTCTGATAACGTCTTTTTTGGTCTGGCTTTGTAGGTGGAATATGGCAAGTTGGGTCTGTATACGCGGTTAAACAAATCTATATATATATATATATATATATATATATATAAATCATCTTTAAAATAATAGACACTAGTGAGGATGCTAAACAATTACAGACGGATCTGGATTGCCTCTCCACCTGGTGTATTAAAAATGATTTACATTTTAACATCAATAAATGTAAAATAATATCGTTCGACAGAAGCTATATAATTTCTAACGTGAAGTACAGTATCAGTGGAGTTGATTTGGATGTTGTGGCTGAAATAAAAGATCTCGGAGTATTGTTTGATCGCAAAATCACGTTTCTACCACACATCCAAATGATAACTAATCAAGCACTCAAACTTCTAGGATTTATTTCAAGAGTAGGTAGGGACTTTTCTGTAGACGCTGTAAAATATTTATATTGTTCATTAGTCCGATCACGTATGGAATATGCATCTATAGTATGGAGCCCTCATCAAAACTACTTGATTAAGCATATAAATAAAGTGCAAAATAAATTTCTACGGATTGCTGCATATAAATTAAATATCCCATTATCGACTCTGGATTATTCCGTACTATCTTCTTCATTAAATTTAAAACCACTGGAATGCAGGCGCATAGTCTCAGATTTAGTATTTTTATTTAAAATTATTAATAGTCATATTGATTGCTCCTTTGTACTTGAACTGATTGGTTTTCGATTCCAACAAAGGGGACCCACAACACGCAGCACTACTATCTTTAACGTCCCATTTCACAGAACCAACTATGGGTACAATGCACCCTTATCACGGACCTTAAGAATAGCGAATGGCCTGATAAGTAACACCAACTTCAAACTATTTTCAAACAATATTTCGGACTTTAAATGTTATTTATCACGAATTGATCTATCGGCATTTGTTTCTAGTCAAATTTAAATAATTGCAACTTTCTTGCAGGGGTTTTCATTATGTATGTCGAGCGTACTGCATCATATTGTTTTTAACTTGTTTTTGTTTGTTTGTCACATGTTGTCGAAATTTTAAATTTAAATTTTAAATTGTAATTTTAATTTTTGTATTTTTATATTTTATATTTATATTTTATTTTATATTTTGTTTTATATTTTATATTCGATTTAATACTTAAATGTACAGGGAGAATCCCGTAAATATATATATATTATATTATTATTATTATTATCTTTATTAAAGAATTCATACATTTAGTATATGATATAAACAAATCTTGCTTAACTATAATAATTAAATGTGTAAAGATTCTTTATTGGCTATCGACCCGGGGTCTTTCAGCCTCATATAAGTATTTATTTCTATTTGTTCAATTGTTCGACAACTTAAAATATTACTTTTCAAAAATTCATAAGAAATTGGCAAATTTAAAAAAAAAATATTTAAGTTAGTTTTAAAGGTAGATGTATTGTAAAGATTTTAAAATTTTTGAGGAATTCTTTAATATCACAATATATTTTATTAGATTTTTTTTTCTTCTACTACCAAAAATATTAATTTTCAGAAATGTATTCAAATTTTTAGGAATTCAATTATATCTGTATTTATTTTTCTTTGAGTGTGTTCATTGTTTTACCCTTAAATATTAGGCAATTCGTACGCAAAAGGTACTGCTAAAAATTATGTTAAAATAAGAGATAAATGTATTTCGTACTTGTACATTTTCGGAAATGAATTTTATGTGGGATGGATGTTGCACCTCTGCAAAATTCTTTCCCTCCACTACCCCAACGCTCTTAATAGAGCGGCCATTGCTACCGCGCGATAAATTTGTCGAATCAAAAACGCGGTAAAAATGTTATTATACAGGGTGAAAATTACCGTACATTTGTGTACGGTTTTAACATTTGGACCGTATACCGTACTTTCGCTAAGAATACCGTACAAGTACGGTAATTACCGTACGTATGGCAACACTGGTCGTAACCATTATGCTTATAATGTGCTACGTGCTTGCTTAAATCTTAAAGTTAGAGGTTATGTTTATATTTCACACCCGATATCTCGGGTAGATCTATCGCATATTAACCGCAATGATGAACTACTTTTCATTTCACCAAAAACAGTCCAACAAATACGCTCAATGTAAAATTATTTTTGATGTAACTGTAGGTTCATTATTAAACCATAGTAGAAAAATAACTATTATTTTGATATTATAATACGCATTCTAAGTTTTCCGTTTCTTTTTTTATTTATTTGTATACCTATCACATACATATTCTATTGTCAATTGCTTGTGGTTTTGAGGGCGCAACCATCGATAAAATACCATGTCACACTGTGACCGCAATGGTGTCGTTTCGATCGTTTTAAAGCATAACTCAGAGAGCAACTTATTGAAGCGACAGTTTGGATAAATGATGGACATTGTCGCGAAAATGTAATCTAACCTCAGGAGCGGCATTGACTTTGCTTTGCTTTGGTTTGGCGAGTCGTGAATGGAGGTCCCTCTCTCCCCCACGAAGTAATAGCTACTAATGGCCCTATTTAGCTTGAAATATGGACCTTATTTCTCCCTAGGGCCAGATGACAATGCCCATAGATGCCCTCAAACGTATACTTCTTTTATACTCTGCCGCACGTCCTAAATAAATAATATCTATTACTCTTAACGTTTGCACTGAATCAATTCACGATTATTTGTACAAATTTTCAGGATGTGTAAATACTTGTAGATTTAGGCGTGCTTGACAAACTACTTGACTATCTCTAATTGGCGACGACAAAAGAAACTTCTTATTTCATGCATTTAAATGTTTAAATCTTCGAAAACTTTTTCAATGACCCAAGTAACGGCATAATCCAAAATAAAATAAGTTACATATTACATAAGTCACTTATCAAAGTCAACATTGAATAAGAAAATTATTGGCTTAGACTTTAATTGATAAGCCAATAATTTATGCAGATTCGATTGGGTGTGATTATTAATGTTTCTGTCGGCGAGGTTTCTTGGGATTGCATTTTTGGTCAACCGTACGCGAAAACATTTTGCATATACAGTGTATGCACTATAATGATGGCGGTCAGAAGCCAGAAACCGGTCTGCAGTTGTCATTGATGGGAAACAATAATTTATGCTTATAAATCGTAGAGATTAACGCTCTGTTTTGTGGTAGAAATACTATAAAAAATTACGATATTTGATTAATTCCACACCCTCAGGAAAAGATAAAGATAAATTGCTTAGAATGCAAAATTTTGTAATCTTAACGGTATTTCTAAAATTAATATTAATAAGAAATTTAGGGCAGAAAGATCTATGATCGATAGCCCAGTCAGACTGACCAACTAAATTATTGTACACTCAAACAAATTTCTGTTAACAATTTGTCTGAATAAAGATACATGTATGTGTATAAGATATTCATAAGAAATCAAGTCAAATTAAAAAAAAAGAATTCTTGAAGTTATTATAATGAAGACATTAATATATTTTTTTGATAAAAAAATGCTAAATGATTATGAGAAAAACAACCCTTGTGAAAAATTACTGGACTGCCGCCGAAAATTTGTCAACATCAATCTCTCCCATTGTTGTGCCTCACACCTTTCAAATCGTCAACCGTAACCGCCCTCTTGGTGACAATCAGCAACCCCATAAAAATAACCTTTTCAGGATTGAAGCGAGTCCTACTTTGTGTATCAAATCGTGTAATTCCAGAGGTTGGCGAAGAGTGCCTCCCTTGACATACGCGGGTTATGGATGCGATCCGTTCACAATGAGCCCTCACAATGGAGGTGTGAACGCACAAACACCTGGAACCTTCATTGCATAATGTTCTAATGATGCTTATACATTCCTTTTTTTTTCTCATTCGGATGATATACGTGCGGTGTAACCGCCTCCTTTTCTTGGAGGGGCTCGCCATTTCTGTTGTGAACTACTTTTGATGTGGATTTACCGGCGGCACCCCATATTCGTTTTTAAACATAAATTATGAGAATGCATGAAATCGCGTTAACAATGCCCTTTTTTGTAGTGCATTAAAAATTACCAATCCACACGCGGGGTTTATCTTTTTATGGCCATTTCAGGAAGCATGTAATTTGTGGACGTGGAAGGACATACAAGTACACGTGATTTATATGCGGCCATTTCGTTGGTTTGAAGTTGCGAAATTACAGTGCAATGGAAATTTCTTTATTTTTTTATGGTTATTGAATATTCGCGGGGCAATTATGTAAATGCGTTTTTAATTAGGTCCGTTGTTCATTTGAAATATGAAGCTATTGAGGTTTATGAAGACGTAATTTTAGTTTTAAAAATGCCTTTGACGTGCATAAACTTCATTGTATACCGTGTGTTCGATAAAAAACGCCCAACGCCATAACTCTGTTATTTATTGACCGATATGAACGAACTAAAAACCAAAGTGAATGGCCGTTTAAATACTAACAAATGACATCAATATTGATTTTTTTCAATAATAACTACATTGTCAAATGATAGCCAAATTAAAATTTTTAAATGGCAGCATATAATATTTTAATTTTTCTACATTCAACATTATTTTTCTGAATCCAATAATGCCCAATATGTTGTTTTTCGTTCAATATTTTGGTAAAAAAAAATTAAAATAAATCTTTCATTTAAAATTATATTTTTCAAAAATTATAATTAGCGTGCCTTGGAAAAAATGACAAATGACATTTGTTGTAAGGTTATATCAAGCATGAATAATAAGGACCCAATAAATAAGTACCTTCGTTACAACTCAATGTAGAATAGAAAAAATAAGTAATGCAAGTATTAATTCACTTGCGATTTAGATGTTCTGTGATTATTGCTAATACTAAGTAGAACGTCGAACTCTGCAAGTCCACGAAATTGTCGATCCATTGTCTTCGACTTTTTAAAGGTACATATCGTCTCAAATTTCCTTCTAACCTTCTAAATTTAGGTTCTGGTATTCGACGCTCTGGAAACCGTAGATGATAAATTCGTGCCGCAGCTCTTCGATTTCTATTACATAGAAAATAAATTTGTAACATGTCTGTTAATTCGCTATTGTTCATGATTATGTCTGAAAAACACACTAATAATAAATGGTTGACATTACTTATACAATAAATGACATTTGTCGATTCGAATTTTTTTCAAGGCACACTACATTTATTACCAAAAAAATCATGTGAACAAGATTTATTATAATCTTTTTCTGGCAAAAATATTAACTTAAAACCAACATAACGGGCATAATTGCATTCAGAAAAACAATGTCTAATATTATAAAATTAGAAAAGTATGTTCAGCCATTTAAAAATTTAAAGTTGACTATTATTTGGCAATGAAGTTGATTTTTAGAAAATATATAATTATTGTCATTTTATAATATTTAAATAGCCATTGACTTTTTTAGTTCATTCAAATCGGTCAATGTAGAATGTAGAACAATAAACACGTGCTGGTGTGCTCCGTGTAAAACCAATCATAAGTTCGATAATAGTGCTCAATATTAAGGCGGTTCTCTCCGTTTTCGCCCGGGCCAATTTATAATTTTATGGTAAAAATGTCTATAGGCAGATAAGTGTCGGTCGTCATCTAGTACACATTATTTGGGCTGAGAATTCAATCAGTGTGTCTTTATCCATCCCGTAAAAGAAACATATATCTATCCCTTTCTATACAAGCCCAATCAATTAATGTAGACATTCGTGCGGGCCATTGATGATTAATTGTTTGCATAACTGAAGCAATAAAAACTCACAAGTGAATCGGCGAGCTTCGGCTTGTTTGTTTATTTTATATTATCAGCGCTGGGCCTGATCCCCTGGGATTTATGTGGAGGTAATTTGAAAATAGAAATTACTAGCAGAATATGCATCGGTAGAATTGCTGACACGGAAACTAACCCATGTGTTCCCTTCCGATTTTAATGAAATTTGGTGGATTTGTAGAGGGGGCCAAAATATTCGATACGTATTTTTCTGTTTCGACTAAAAAACATGTTTCGGGGGTCAATTCGTCCCCCAAAAATCAGCGATATTTTTGTTTTCTGGCTATAACTTCTGAACAAATCATGATAGCATAATTTTGTAAATGTAGAAAATCGCAATGCCTATTTATGTCTATTTTTTGTTACCACTCTCAGAGCTGATCGTTTGGCAACTTACAAATTCGCTATATGAAATTATTTTTAACGAATATCATTATTGCAGCATAAATATCAATACGTTTTCTTTACAGTCCCGAAATAGTCAATACACCTTTTTTACACCACTGGATAAGCGTAAACTTGTACATTTACGAAATTACGCTATCAAGATTTGTTGAGAAGTTTGTAAATGGAGTTATAATAAACTTATTATATATTTGCAAATAATAAAGACGAAAAATAGCCTGAATATCTATCATTCCATGTCAAACTGGACGGTTTTCGGTAAAAATATTAACTGATGATTCCGATTTTTTTTTTAAATTTTGTAGACCCATTCTACACATGAAATAATGGTCATGTTTCGCGAAAAAAATTTGAGATTTTTTTTGATGAAGTTATGCACGGTTGTAAATTGCAAAAAATTACGAAAAACGTCGGTCGTGCGAACATTCAAACAATCGTATCGTCGAATCCATAAGGCGTACAAAAAAAATAACAGGCCGTTTCTGAAGATCTTGAGTCATTTTATGTAGTAGTGTATTTAAAATTTGTGTTTAATATTAATAAACGTATTAATTTGTTTATAAAATTCATTAGCATTTTTCATCATCAACTCACCAACTTAAAATTTTGGAAAAAATATCATCATGTTCCCACTTCAATTCCAAAGAAACAGTGAAAATTTGAAGATGGAACTCGAACGGGCTCTATATTTTAAAATAAATATTTAAAAGAGTATGATTGCGCGGCGCGGCGGCCAAACATGTCGGCTACGTTTACAGGTACATAAATAAATTGAAAAAAAATATAAGGAGTTATAAAGTTAACTTTTCGCATTTTCCATTAGTGAACATGAAACCTTTTTTTAGTATAAAGGTTTTATTTAGAAGAAATGTATGGACATATATTTGAATTCCGTGTTTGGAAAAAATCATCATTTATGTCTTAATGTATGAACTTTTTTTTTAACGAATATCATTATTGCCGCAAATACAAACCATAAATATCAATATGTTTTTTACAGTCTTTAAGTAGACAATAAACACATTTTTTGCTCCAGTGAAAGGCTTTAAAATTTTCTAAATTTACAAAATTACGCTATCATGATTTGTTCAGAAGTTATAGCTAAAACACAAAAAAAATATGGCTGATTTTTCGAGGGGCCCCTAAACATGTTTTTATCCGAAAAAAAAATACGTATCGAATATTTTGGCCCCCTCTACAATAATAATCCACAAAATTTCTTTCAAATCGGAGAGGAACACTTCAGTTAGTTTCCTTGTTAGTTGAATGCTTTAGTGAAATAGAAGCTGTTCAGAATATATCAACTAATTGCCTGTAAAGCAAATGATAAATGAATTATTATGACATAAGACAGTAGTTGTACAAACTATCACAAAGTATCACTGTGTACAACTGAAAACAGTGCTAAAAAGTGAAAATTGTATTATCGAAATAAAAAAAATTAAACATTCATCATTTCAGTAAATTTGATTTATTATTCAATTAACACTTAAGACGTATGCTGCGTAAAACGTTAGTTGTGTACTTGTAACAGCTTTTCATTTCACTAATGTATTCAACTATTTTACTTATTAACAAATTCAAAAATTTCGGGCAAAAAGAATAGGACACCTTATTTTGTTTAGTGTAAGTATATTTATATTTGAATTTTAATAGTAGACAGTAGAAAACTGCTTCTTTTGAATCACGTTGCTACTTGTGATTGCTACTTTTTAATATCAGTGATTTTAAACTGTGGTCACGGCTGGTAAACATATGCTAGGTTAGAACTTTTATGTATAACTTTCAATTTATTGTTATATTAAAGTAACACAATTTTTTCTTTTATAATTTTTATTTTTCAGTTCATAGGAAATAATAATTTTAAGATTATAAAATGTCGAGCCGTGGTAACCGAGTGGTAAAGTCGTTATTTATCACAGCAATTTGGTTCGATTCCACGCTGGTCAAGATCATGTTTTCTTTCTTATGAAATCTTAATTAATTAATTAATAATTGTTAGTAGATCAGTAATTGAGTTCATTTTATATGGTATACTATGGCATTTTTATTAAATATTTATTTGAAATTTAAATACAATACCGTGCATAAATGGGAGAATAAAGTAATGAATAATAAATAATATTTAGAAGTGCCATGTTCAATTGTCTTCTTACAATCACGTTTTAAGTTACAATCACAGTTAACGTAGCAATCACAGTTTAGGTAACAATTGTGATTTTAAGGAGCTATCACGTTTTAAGTAACAAAGCAGTCATAGTTTAAATAGCAGTGATTTTAATCACACTATGTAGCAGTGACATTCGCCTCTTAGTAACAGTAGCAACCCGTGATTTTTAAATATTTTATTTCACGTACCTGTGAAAAATAGATATTGATATTAACATTTAATAATAGTGATTAGGCATCGAATTTTAGAAAAAAAAACTCACTAGATTTCAGGCGTAGAATTAATTTTGTCCGTAATTGTACAAATTGCCAGTTCGTGCATTGTCAAAATAACCAGAACCCCCAATACCTTTTAGACTTTATGAAAATTATCAAGCTTGCTTATCTAATAGAACACCCTATATATTTTTAACATTTTTTAAATTTTCGATAAATTATAATTATAAACTTATAGTTTGATTTTGTTTTTCATTCTTAAAATTAATAATGTGATGTTTTTCGTCTTCTGTAATTTAAGAGTCTTCAAAAGACTAATATAAGCAAATAATCTATTGAAACAATTACTTTCCTGGCTAATACCACGACGAATATTAAATGACACAATAGATTTGTGTATTAAAAATATCAAAGATGTCAAAATTGCACAAAGTTTAAATGTATTTATTACTGCGCAAAGACACTAAATAAAGTAAATTAATTAAGTTATAAGTTCACATCCATATAAATTACATTCTATTAAATATTGTATATCTTTATATTATGACAAAATTTGTACTTAAGGATTTTTTTGTCCATTTTCTACGTTTCAATGGTGTCAAGAGAGATAATCCACTTTTTTCCCTTATTTAAAATTCTACTTCTAATCACTAACAACAAAAAATATAAATCAGAAATACACTCATTACACGTCAAGTGTTAAATGATTATAAGAGACATTTAACAATCATTTTGGAAGTTGACAGATTAAAACAAAATAAAAACCATGACTAGCATTAAAAATTGAGCAGTGTTTACATTTTGTCAGTTAAACAGAAAATTCGATTCATCTAGGTTTTTATTACATACAAAATTCCAAATCATTGTTAATTAATTTAATTCCGTGCTGAGCATTCTCTGTTATCCGATATTCCTTCTGTGATTTTTAATCAAGTGGAAAAGAATAAAGTCTAAATAAACATAAAAATAATGATTACATTTCGTTTGGCCTATAGAAACCAACGAAATTTAAAAATTTAAATTAATAGGACAGTTTTTTCGAAAATCCAAAATAATTCGGTTTGAAAATCAGCCAGCCGCTAAAACGAAGAACAAATTCGGATTGAAAACCCGGTAGATTTAATGCTGTGTACGTGCCAACCGATTCGTGTTCCATCGGCTGGGCCAAGAGAGACGGTCGTAGGCGCGTCTTAGCTGCCTTTAATTTCTGTACGATTAATATGCGAAAACACGGCAATGTTAAAAATAAAACTGAGAACAGTAGACAAGTCTAATCAATTTCGTATTATGATATTTTTGTAGATGAAGGTCGGATACAGTCATGTTGAGCATTTATTTTTAAGAAAAACATTTGGTTATCGTTGAATACACGCATTAAAATTACACCTCATTTTACGATGTTAGCGAATTTTTTTACCATTCAAACTTGAAGTTTTGTATAATATAACTGACCTAGATGAATTTATGTGGACCTATACTTACTGATAGAATTTTTTTATTTTGCAAAAAGCCTTTAGTTTCAGCTCAGTTTTGGTTTTAAAATCGCTAAAATGCGGGCTGAAATCGGACGGAGAGAACCGCCACTCAAACTATACGGTCGCGTGACAGTTTTGTGTAAATATTGTTGTTATCCGAATACTATATGGCGAGTAATTAGACTTTTATTGTATCAAGTGCTAATGTGGATACATACTTTTTCGACGCGAAAAAATCCCGTGTGATCCGAAATTTTAGACTTTTTGCGGTTGATATTTCTGTCCGCGAAATCGCCTGTTTTGCCAACGCACTCGCATATTTTTCCGAGGTTTTATAATAATTCCTCTTTAACATTTACTCTTTGTTTATTGTTATATTTTTAAAACAAACTCAATAACAATCATGTCACAGAGTAAATCAGCTAAATGTGCATTTTGCAAGGAAACAATAACAAAATCGTCGTTTAAGCTTCAATGCGGAATATGCAAAAGATTTAACCATCCCGAATGTTATAATTTAACGGAAACGGATGTTAAGGTTATGCAAAAGTCAAAAACTGGATGAAGGTGTGAAGGCTGTTTAGACTCGGACCTCGACAATCAAATTCTTACTAAGGAAAACGTTTCAACAATGATAAAACAAATAATAAGTGAAATCAAAAATGAAATTAAAAATGAATTAAATGAGATCAAATCAGAAATTAAATCAGAAATTTTGAAAATACAAGAGTCCATGGAGTTTATAAATAAAATGTACGAAGAGCACAAAATTAAAAACCAAGTTCTCTCGGATGTCATCAATGAAAATAAAAAGGAAATCAACAAAATGAAGACGGATATATTATATCTAAAAAATATAATTGACGTGAATTAAAATAAGGCCAAAATAAATAATTTGGTCATAACAGGTCTTTGTTCGAGCATGAGTGACGATGAAACTAAAATTAAACAAAATATAATGCAGGTTTTCCATTATATTCAAGCTGGTGTCTCTGAGAATGACATCGCTAGCATTACTAAAATAAATACCAAAAAGGAACCCCTTGTGTTGTTAAAATTACACGATGTGGCCAAGAAATCCGAAATATTATCTAAACGAATACGGAAGGGTAAAATAAATAGTAAGCAGTGTAAAATTAATACTGACATCGATCGTAATATTTACATTAATAAAGATTTAAATAAAAATACTCAAGCGCTGTTTAAAAAGTCGCTTGTTCTTAAAAACAATGGCTACTCGTTTGTGTGGCATAAAAATGGCAAAATCTATGCTAGGAAAGATCCTAGTGATAAAATTATCAGGGTGCGCAGTGAGGACGACTTAGAGGAGCTACTGTATTTTAAAATCTATTCTCCATATTGTTTAGAAAAATTAATATATTTATAAGCAATAATGGCTAACGCAACTTAAATATATTACCAAAATGTCCGTGGTATGCGTTCGAAAACCCAGGATTTTATAAAAACTCTTTGAACATTGATTACGATATTATATGTCTTACTGAGACATGGCTAAACTCTTCAGTTCTATCGAGCGAATTATTCTACAACGATTATTTTATTTTCCGTCGTGACCGCGAAACTAGTGCATCAACCAAGAAAGATGGCGGTGGGGTCCTCATTGCAGTGAAAAATCATCACCATGTAATGGAGCAAGATACGTGGATAACCGGATCAGAAGATTTATGGGTGACAATAACAGGAAAAGATAGAAACAAATTACATATCTGCTGTGTATACTTACCACCGGATTATGATACGTCTCCTTTCCTGGATAAGTTATGTTCTATTATAGATACAAATAGTGATGACCAATTCTTAATACTCGGCGATTTCAACTTCCCTGACGTAAAGTGGTCAAATCAACTAGGCGGTGCGTTAAAGCCAACAAGTTACAACAATAGCAGTGCAGTGTTTATTGATACAATCTCCTATTGTGGTCTGCAGCAGATTAACAACATTCTCAATTCTAATCAACGTATATTGGACTTGGTTCTTTGTAGTGAAGGTCTAGCTTCTAATATTGCACCATGTCAACTACCACTCTTGTCTGTAGATCAACATCACCCTCCATTAGAATTTATAGTAAAATTCGCTAGTTTATCTAACCTTAAGTCGTGTAGGAATCACTGTTACATGTACAATAAGGCGGATTATGTAAACATTAATGATGTTCTTAGAAATACTGATTGGTCCGTACTGAATACCACCCATATTGAACGTGCCGTAGACACGTTTTACAATATTGTTTTTGATGCTATTAAGAAACACACCCCGTTTCGTCGTCTGAATACTACGTATCCCTGTTGGTTTTCTAAAGACACCATTAAATCAATTAAAGAAAAGCAAAAATATCATAGAAAATGGAAAAATACTCACATGATCTAGATTATTTAACGTTTAGTATACTCAGAGGTATTTCTAAAGCAAACATTCGTCGAGATTATGAGCAATATGTCAACAATATTGAGAATAATATCAAAACTATATATTTATACGTAACAGACGTACCAGTTTTGATATACCTAATTCAATGAAATTTCATAATAAAACTGCTTGCAATGGCGATGATATCTCTGAACTCTTTTCGGATTATTTTAAATCTGTATTTATAAATGGTAGACTCACGATAAACGTAAGCGAAGATCATATAACAGCAAGTCAGATTACAATATTGGAATCTGATACTTTAAAAGTGCTCAATAATTTGGATTTATCCAAGGGGCCTGGCCCAGATGGAATTCCACCTCTGTTTCTGCATAACTGTTCCTCAACTATAGCTGTACCACTAACAATTCTCTTTAATAGATTCATAAGAGAAGGTGTATTTCCTAAATATTGGAAAGAAGCTTCTGTCGTTCCCATTTTTAAGTCTAGCGACAGAAATGACGCAACTAATTATCGCCCGGTGTCCATTTTGTCATGCATCCCTAAAGTCTTTGAATTAATAATATTTGAAATAATATTTTTTTAAGTAAAAAATCAAATAATTGATGAACTACACGGTTTCTTTTCGGGTCGATCAGTCGAAACAAATTGAGCAACTTACCTTGAACATATTTCTAGATCGTTGGATAACAGAAAACAGGTCGATTCCGTATACACAGACTTTAGCAAGGCATTCGACAAGATTGACCATAACATATTAATTAACAAGCTATCTGCAATAGGAATAAATGGAGACTTATTGCGCTGGTTAGCCTCGTATATTTCAAACAGGTCACAGTTAGTAAATATTGGGGGATACCTCTCTTCAGAAGTAGTTCTAACCTCAGGTGTTGCCCAGGGTAGTCATCTGGGTCCACTGCTCTTTATCATTTATTTAAATGATATAGCTCACTGCTTTAGATATTGCAAATTTCTACTCTACGCTGATGACCTAAAACTGTTTATGGAAATAAATTCTATAACTGATTGTCTGCATATGCAAGAAGATCTTTTGCGTTTTGAGGAATATTGCACTGTAAACAGACTTCATCTAAATTTCGAAAAATGTTCCAAAATTACTTTTACTAGAAATAGAACGACATTCAATTTTCAATATGCATTTGGTAACTATAACATTAAAAGTGTGTTGCATATAAAGGATCTTGGCGTTATATTTGAAAGTAAATTATTATTTAATCAGCATATGCACTTTATATCTTCTAAGACAAATAAGACACTCGGGTTTTTAATCAGATCTTCACGCAACTTTAAACAGATCTCATCCTTAAAGCTCCTATATTATGCCTATGTCTACAGCGTTTTAAATTATTGTAGTGTTATCTGGAACCCTCAATACGTAGTATATATAAATAGATTAGAATCTGTACAGAGACGGTTTCTAAGATTTCTAATTAGAAAATTCAATTTGGAAGCTGAGAACTATTTAGAGTTGTGCGAAAAGACCGGAATTCCTCATTTAGTGCATCGTCCTCAAATGGCTGATGTTATTTTTCTTCATAAGATTATCAATTCTTACACCGAAACACCTTCTCTTTTGTCACAACTCAACCTTACAGTTCCTGCTCATAATACTCGACTTATTACTACGTTTAGCGAACAGAGATTTAACACCAGCTCTATGAAAAATGCACCTATACCTCGCATGATAAACACTTATAATTTACTATTCAGTAACCATGATATTTTTGCTTTTAACAAAAACCAGTTCAAACGAAAAATTAAACGAAACATTACTGTGCATTGATAGACTTGTTTTTATTTTTTGTTATTTTATTTTATATTTTTGTGTTTATTTTCTATTTCTTTTATATATTTTGTTTGTATATATGTGTGTGTTTGTATCTGTTTGTATGGGTCTGTGTGCGACTGCCTGCGTATATGTGTGCCTGTATGAGCGCGCGCGTGTGTGTATGTACGTATGTACATATATTTGTGTGAATGTAAATATCTATGTGAGTGAGCATGTATGTATGTATGTATGTATATATTTAGTAAGTTTGCCATAATATTATTATTATTATCTTTGATTTTGTACTGTAGATACTATATTTGGGACTTGTCCTGTCTGTTATGGCGTTGGCGTTGGGCGTTTTTTATCGAACACACGGTATGTATAAATTCTTAGTTTTAATCTGTTCGGTTTTATCACTAAACTTATTCATGTAAATGTTTGTTGATGTGTTATTTATTAATCTATTGACTTCTATCCATGTGTTGCTACATGTTCATACGTCTATCATTATTGAAACCTTATTTAACTAATCACTGACTTATGTAAACTTTTGTATTTAACACTATTATTATTATTGGATACGTACTCGCACTTTGTAATTGTTAAATTACGAACGATTTTCACCAATCGTGAGCGATTCATTCGTTTGTTCGTCTTATATCAAAAGTGACAATAAAATTTAAATGTAAGATTACAAAATATTGGTTATAACACTAACCGACACAATAAACATCTCGCAATGCCATATCGGTACTTCCTTCGTAATTGTATCTTCGCAGATTAATACTTCAGAACGAGTTGTTCAATCAATGTTTTGGACAATATATCATTCAAAAAATTGTTCGGAAGGTAATTCGTTTGTTTAGTTAGTAGTCATCCCATATTACCATTACCGGGCAATTTCATACAAATCGTCCCATATTGCCATTACCGAGCAATTTTAGTCGTTAAATGGAATAAATATCGCAATATTTCAATATAAAATAAAGTACAACTACAAATCAAAACTTCAAATTAATCACAGATTACAAATCTATTACTAAATAAAAGTACAACATTACAAATAACTTACGTATTACAAAGGTGTGTATAAGAAAGAGATCGAAGAATAAACTTAAATTACTTGAAGAAATTTTAGTGGATCGTGTTTAAATTGAGCAAATGAGGGTGTGAAAATATCAAGGTCTCCAGAAAATTGTATTAAGGGAGAATTTAAATAGTAGTTTTTTTTTGTGGCAATATAAACAAACAACTCATACCGCTTTATAGAAAGACGTGGTATTTTAAAATTATTCAAGAGCTGTCATCAATGTAATTATAGATTATTTTGTACCGGAAGCAGAAGCTTACATATATAAGTTTGTATAACTTTTTCTGTACATTTTCTAAAGTATAAAACACTTTTTTACTTTGTTTGTATAACACTTATTTGTTTATTTTGTTTGACAGTAGTTTCGGCAACTCAGCTTGCCATTATCAAAACTAAAGTATAAGTGTTATACAAACAAAGTAAAAAAGTGTTTTATTCTATATAAAAAGCATGTATAACGAAGTAGAAGCTTCCTACATAACAAATATTTTGTAAAGTACTTAAAGAGTAGACTCATTAATTTATTATCGAGTATCGTATACTATTTTTTGCACGATCATTTGAAATTAAATTAGAATATAATATTTGCTATTTATAATGGGTTCGGTGATATATCCGCACAGGGATATAGGAAAAATAGGAAACAGGGATATAGGATATAGGAAAACTACGCACAGAAAACTGCGCACTGCGAAAACTCCGCACACGAAAACTCCTCACACGGAATAATGCTCACACGGAAAACTCCGCACACGTGATAATTGCGCACACGAAAATTGCTCACACTGAAAAATGCTCACACGGAAAATTACTCACTTTTATCAATCCTCACAGGGTGCGCACAACAAATATTTTTGTCATAATTATTACATTTCACATTAATTTAAAAGCAACAATGTACTGTGTTTTTAATTAAGAGTATAAATTATATATTAATTTGAATAAACAATTTAATGATAATGCCATCACAGGTATGTTACATTTATTTTCTTTGTAGTTTTATTAAGGTTTGATCATTGAAGATCTAGATTAGAATCAAATTTTACTGGATCTATATGCATGTCTTTGGAAGATTCTATATAGGGTTGTACCAAAACTTATACTACATTTACGCTACAGAGCGTGTATTAATAAACGATGATTCTGCTGTTTCGTATATTTCAATTTTCACAACTTCTCCGCCTGATCAAATGAAAATATTTTAAAATCCAGTGAAGGGGTGTAAATGGATTTTCACAAAATCATAATCTATAATGCATTTCTAGTTATTCTAGAAAGTTTAACGTCGATGGCTATTATTTTTCTATTTTTCTCGAGCCGGCGAACTTGCTAGAAATTTTCACAACTTCGCCGCCTGATCAAATGAAAGTATTTAAAATTCCAGTGAACTAAAAAATTAAAATTCAAGAATAACACTCCGTTTCGCTGTTAAAATTTAAAACACGGAACAAACTCACCGGTGGAACTGGAAAATTTTGCCAGGTGCGAACCGCCGAATCATTTGACCTTTGCCCCGGAGGCAATTAGTATCCGGCGTAGATGTTTGCAAAAAACACATTCTTTCGTCGTCTGTTATCAATCCTTATCCACGATGCATGAACGCATTCCAGATTAAATCTCTTTTTAGTCATTGAAAACCGTTCGATTCGGCAGTTTACCTTCCACCGAGTGAGTGAGTGTTCGTGTGTTTTAGTGTGTGCAGAATATTGAAAATTACATTAATGGAAATGGATTATCAGTTATGAAGATAGTTCCTCCTGTTGGTAAGCGATTAAATGAAATTAATTAAACTTTATTGAATGAATAATTTATTGTGAATTTTTCAATGCGATTTAATAATATCTCTCAACATAAATAACGATAAGAGTAGAGAGACCATCAAGTCAATACCTCATTTATTTAAAATTTATGGAATGAATTATTCACAATAATGATTTTTTTTTAATGAGATTTAATAATATCTGAATACAAAAATACCGGTGTAGTAGAGACCATCAGGTCAATAGTTCATTTATGTTATGCTACAATAATGTATACAAAAAAAAATACGGCATTAGTAGCTTATTGACAAATCGTACAGAATCTTATAGTTACATTTACCTTCTTACCAAATACCACTTACAGTTAGCTTTCTCACCATCGAATGGGTTTATTTTCTGGAGCTTAAATAACCAATTTAAAAAAATATTTATTCAATGATTAATTTTTTGAATCGTACAATTTTCGATTTTGGTGTGTTGCTGTTTCTTTTCAATCTCGGATTTGGCACTCATTTTTATCCGAAATCTATGATTTTTTTCAAATAATTTTAAACTTTTAAAACGAATTTCTCCGTTGTTTATTTTTTTCTATCCCAATTTTTGTTTTCCCATTTTCAGTTGGAAAATTGCTGTTTTGTTTTAACCTAAGATGAGAAATCAAAAATATTTATTTTTTTACATAGAACTTGAACGTAGAATGCATATTTCGTTTCCCCAGATATTGTTTAGAATGTTGTCATTTGTTTTCAACTATAATTTGGCAATTGTTTTAACGGGAAATTGTATTGTCCTGTTCATAGATCTTAATCTTTTAAAGCAATTTCGGCTCAGCAATTCAATGATTAAACCAATGCAGAAATTTAATTTTGATTGGAATTTAAAACTCGTTACACTTGCAGAATTTTACAAATTCTACTGCAATTCAATATATTTTTTTCTGATTTTTTATCATAGAGTACAAATTTTAAAGTTTAAATGAATTTAAAATTCGTTACACTTGTAGGATTTTACAAATTTTATTACTTAACTTAAAATATTAATTTTCTAAAATTCATAACGCGTAAAAATTGACTCGATTTCAAGTCACAATAATAGTCACATTGATTGCTCCTTTGTACTTAAACTGATTGGTTTTCGATGCACCCTTATCACGGACTTTAAGAGTAGCGAAAGGCCTGATAAGTAACCAATTTTAAACTGTTTTCAAATAATATTTCAGACTTTAAATCTAATTTATCACGAATAGATAATTGCAACTTTCTTGTGGGGGTTTTCATTATTTTCATTATTTATGTCTGGCGTATTGCATTGTATTGTTTTTACTTGTTTTTGTTTGTTGACGCAATTTTAAATTTTAAATTGAAATTTTAACTTTTGTATTTTTATATTTTATATTAATTTTTTATTTAATATTTTGTTTTATATTTTATATTCTAATTAATTCTTAAATGTACGGGTGAATCCTTTTAAATACAGGGTTTTCAAAAAAGTAGATATTTTGAAAAGTGTAAAAAGTGTCAATTTTTTCAAATAAATATATCTCGGTTATTATGACAGATGGAAAAACACTGTACAGGACAAAGTTGTAGATCATTTTACGCAGCTTAATAAAATAAATTCAGAAAATTCTTACCGCAATTATTTTCCGAGATATGACGTAAACTTACATTTTTTTAAGTATAAACCATAGTTGGCAATGACCTCAATCGAAAGACTATTTTTTTTCTTTAATCTGATATCACATACCGGGTGACCCAGGGTTCTGTAAAAGCCCCATAACTTATTTGCTTTTTGAGATATCGACTTCTAGTTTTCTTGAACTGGTACCCACACTTATTCTGCATATTTTAAAAATATGTATGTTTTTGTACAGGGTGTCCCAATATACATAACAGATCAAAGTTATGTTTTTTTAAATAGAACACCCTATATTTTATACTTTATTTTCAACCCTCTTGAGAAGCTGATAAAAATAGTATAAGATAGTATAGGTCTATTATGGACGATTGGTTAGTTATGGGCAAACTTGTGGTAAAAACAAGGACACTTGAAAAAATTGCAGAAGCGGTCCTAGCAAAGCTAGCGTCATTTTTTATACATTAAAGAATTTTCCACATCATAAAGAATAATACAAATTGGCGTCGGTTCTTTTTTGTTCATACTGCTATACAGGGTGTCAACATACGCAAAATATTGGATAACTATTTTTTTTCAAATGGAACACCCTATATATCTTGCCACCAATGCATGTAATTTTTAATAAGCTTTCCAATGATGTACAATTTGTATAATGAAATATTAAGGATTCTTGAGATTTATCCATAAAAATATTTTTGTTTTGTCACCTCCTGCTCATTTTTGGATTTTCAGCCAAAACTATGCGTTTTCTGAAAAAATTATAAGAGACCAAAGTTGTAAAGCGGAAAATTTTCGATCGACATGGGTCTTTCAACTTTTCCAATAATGCGTGTATTGTCCGCCAGAGTGCACAAAATCGCGACCGTATATGCATTTTAGCGCTTTTCTCAATTTTTTTGTTAATGAATTGCACTATACTTTATTTTCCACGCCCTCTAGCAGAAAAACGGATAATTATAGAATTATTTAAATGACCTACATCGATTGAAAATATTCCGCTCTACAACTCTTAAAAGAAGCAATTTTTGCCCAAAATGCATTGTTTCCGCTAAAAATGCAAAAAACCATTAAAAAACGCAAAAATTGATACATACATTTTCAATTTGCATTTTCAGGGAAAACTATGCATTTTTGGCAAAAATTGCTTCTATTAAGAATTGTAGAGCCGAACATTGTCAATCGACATGGGCCATTTTAATTTCCCCATAATTTCCCGTTTTTCCGCTAGAGGGTACGGAAAATAAAGTAAGTGCAATTTATTAATAAAAAATTTGAAAAGATGACGCTAAAATGCATATACGGTCACGATTTTGCGCGCTTTGGCGGGCAATGCACGTATTATCTTAAAAGTTGAAACACCTATATCAATCGGAAATTTTTCGCTCTACAACATTGGTGTCTTATAATTTTTCCTGAAAATGCATAGTTTTGGCTGAAAATCCAAAAATCAGCAGAAGGTGGCAAAAGAAATATGTTTTTATTGATAAATCTCAAGAATCCTTAATATTTTGTTATACAAACTGTATATCATTAGAAAGCTTATTAAAAATGCCATAGATTGGTGGCAACTTATATAGGGTGTTCCATTTGAAAAAAAATAGTTATCCATTGTTTTGCGTATGTTGACACCCTGTATAGCACTATGAATAAAAGAGAACCAAAGCCGATGTGTATTTTTCTTTATGATGTGGGAAATTTTCTAGTGTATAAATAATAATGCTATCTTTGCTAGGAACGCTTCTGCAATGTTTTCCATGTGTACATGTTTTTGCCATAAATTTGCCCATAACTAACCAACCGTCCATAATAGACCCATAGTATCTTATACTATTTTTATCAGCTTCTCAAGAGTGTTGAAAATAAAGTATAAAATATAGGGTGTTCCATTTAAAAAAACATAACTTTGTTCTGTTATGTATATTGGGACACCCTGTACAAAAACATACATATTTTTAAAATATGTAGAATAAGTGTGGGTACCAGTTCAAGAAAACTAGAAGTCGATATCTCAAATAGCAAATAAGTTATGGGGCTTTTACAGATCGCTGGGTCACCCGGTATATATTTGCCGAATGCAAATCGGCACTTTGGTCATTCGACAGAACGTCTTCGCACGCACCTATGAGTAAGGTCCAAAATGCCGAATGTGCTAAAATAATTTTATACAGGGTGTTTCAGAGCTCTGGGAACGGTCAATCACGTGCTTATTTGTCAAAATTTTGAAAAATGTTTTATATAAAAGTTGTGCAGAATAGTGATCTGCATGCCCTAAAAATATTTAAATTTATACAGGGTGTCTCATAACAAAGTTACACACCAAACTTATGTTTTTTTAAATGGAACACCCTGTATATTTTAGCATTTTTAGATTCCTCGTTACTTGGAGATTAAAATGACTTAGGTTTCGGCGAATGAAACCGAGCCGTTTTTGTGTTATTCAGTTGTTTATACAAAAATTTAAACAAAATTGTTAAAGTACTGCCCTGAAACTAATAAAGATAATTCATTCTAATTTAGTGGTAAAGTTTAGTTGAACTTTAGTCTTCAAAATTACTATATCATCCAAAACATAACTCAGCGTATTATACAGGGTGATAGTTATTCGCAAACTGCACAATTTCTTAATTTTTTCAAATGGAACACCCTATATATTTTTTCATAATTTAAAAGTCCATTGAGTAAGCTTTCGTTTCATATAAGGTTTCGTATATCTGAAGTTGATGGTTACTCTAATATTTCAAAATTAATTGGTAATTTGCATGTTTTTTATTATTAGTTTTAAAATCTAGTTACCAACCATTTCAAATAAACAAACAAAAAAATACAGGTGACAGTAATTATTATATTAGTCTCAAAAATAGATCGAACCGTTTAAGTTGTGATCTTAGTTTATAATTATGAATTTCTCACAAGAAGAATTGGTTGACATGATTTTCATTCTTGGCGAATGTCACAAAAATTGTCTTTTGGCTTCACGAGTATATGGACAGCGGTATCCCGAGAGGCGGTGTCCACGACAAGGAGCATTTAGAAGAGTGCAAGAGAGATTTGAGACTACAGGTAACATTAATTATTCAAAACCTGTGCAAAGCAAACCTGTAATTGACGAAGATAGCGAATTCCTGGTATTGGCATCGATAGTTGAAAACCCTAAATTAAGTTTATCCGAATTAAATAATCAGTTGGATATTAGTCGGCCCTCAGCGCATAGAATTTTGAAGAAACACAAATTTCACCCTTACCACATCCAGTTAGAACAACAGCTTGGAGAAGCAGATTTTCCCGCTAGAACTGAATTCTGTAACTGGGCCCTTAATATTCTGGGAAACAATGAACATTTTTTTGATTTTGTGTTGTTTATTGATGAGGCTTCATTTCACAATAATGGCAAGGTAAACAGACACAACCTTCATTATTAATCGGACCACAATCCTCTTTTCACAAGGACAGTAAATAATCAAAATCGATAGAGCCTGAATGTATGGGGTGGTATTCTAGGAACTCGCGTCATAGGACCACACTTCTTTGAAGGCAGCCTGAATGGAGAAATGTTTGAAGAATTTCTTAGGAATCATTTAGATGAGTACCTACTTGACGTACCACGCAACGTAGTAAGAGATATGTGGATCCAGTTGGATGGTGCACAACCACATTTTGCTCGCAGTGTACGACAATTTTTGAATGACCGTTACCCTAATAAGTGGATAGGTCGCGGCGGACCTGTACTATGGCCACCTAGGTCGCCGGACCTCACGAAATTAGATTATTTTCTATGGGGCTATATCAAGGACATGGTGTTCCATATACCACCGACTACAGCAGAAGATATGCGAATACGAATTAGGAATGCTTTTTCTGCAGTGACGCCACAAGTTTTAGTTGCAGTTCACAAATCGTTCGTTGAACGTCTCAGAATTTGTTTAAATCAGAATGGTCGAAATTTTGAAAACATGTTGTAAACTTCTTTAAATTGTTATTTTTCTTTTTATATACTTATGTTATTAAATTGTTTTGTTATTTTACATTTTATATACTTATGTTATTAAATTGTTTTGTTATTTAAGTTGATTTATAAGTTTTTACTATAGTTCTCTATCTGTATTGAAACATAATTGTTTGAATAACTTATTGGGAATAATGCATCCAGATTTTGTTGAAATATGGTAGGATACAAGATTTGAATACATGTCTCAAAAACATAAAATACGATTTAGTAGGCAAACACAACGCTTATAAACGGATCCTTCTCAACAGAAACATGCAACTTACGAACGAATTCTGAAATACTCGAGTCACTATCAACTTCAGACATACGAAACCTAATATGAAACGAAAGCTTACTCAATAGACTTTCAAATTATGAAAAAATATATAGGGTGTTCCATTTAAAAAAATGACGAAATTGTGCAGTTTGCGAATGGCTATCACCCTGTATAATACGCTGAGTTACGTTTTGGATGATATAGTAATTTTGAAGACTAAAGTTCAACTAAACTTTACCACTAAATTAGAATGAACTATCTTTATTAGTTTTAGGGAAGCACTTTAACAATTTTGTTCAAATTTTTGTATAAACAACTGAATAACATAAAAACGGAACAGTTTCAATCCCCACAACCTAGGTCATGTTAATCTCCAAGTAACGAGGAATCCAAAAATGTTAAAATATACAGGGTGTTCTATTTAAAAAAACATAAGTTTGGTCTGTAACTTTGTTATGAGACACCCTGTATAAATTTAAATATTTTTAGGGCGTGCAGCTCACTATTCTGCACAACTTTTATATAAAACATTTTTCAAAATTTTGACAAATAAGCACGTGATTGACCGATCCCAGAGCTCTGAAACACCCTGTATATAATAATAAGTTTATCAATGAAAGGTAGATGGTCTTAGGGCTGGAGAATGCTTTTTTTAATTGAAAAAAAAAACAAATTATATTTTGGTTTTAAATAGTAATAGTAATAGTAGTAATAGTAATTTATTCATGTCAGTACCAATCGGTTTCTATAAGTCAAACTAGTTAAAAATACATACATAGAATAATATACAATTGTTGACATTGAAAGACATTGGTCTGTAATAATAAAATTGTGACAGAAAATTATAAAATAACACATAAGCGATTAAAAAACACGGACAGGGTACAATTATACAATTACAGTTTAAAATCTTGGAATCTGTTGGACAGGCATTCATCAATACTATAGAAAGCCTTCCTATGGAGGTAATTTTTCATAGATCTATTGAAAAGTGCTTCACTGCATAATTTTAATTCTGCGGGAAGCTCGTTATATAATTTAGGCCCGTAGTAGTTGGTGGCATTGCGACATTTAGAAATCCGTTGTAGTGACGGATAAATGAGATGGTTATTTCGTGTATGATAATTATGTACTTTATCGTGGGTTGCATAGATTGTAATGTGTTTACGAACATATTTGAGACACTCTATAATGAGAATACACGGTAAAGTAAGAATACTAAGGTCTGTAAAGGTCTGTCTACAATCATCTCTATATTTCAGATTGGCTATTACCCGTACAGCTCGCCGTTGCAGAGCAAATAATCGATTAATTATATTAGAGTGACCCCATATAATTATTCCATAAGAGATAAGGCTATGAAATAGTGAGTAATATGCTGTTTTAACTGCTTTAGGTGGTAAAGAGTTTGTTAGGCTTCTCAGTAAAAAAATAATTCGACACAGTTTAGTGGAGATATATTCACCATGTGAATGCCAATTTAATTTTGTATCCAAGTTTATGCCGAGGAATTTAGTAGAGGTACATACCGTATCCTCATTTTTTAAAGTGAACAGAACTTTAACTGTTTTGTTATTATTAACAGTTAATTTGTTCGATGTAAACCACTCAAATACAAGGGCATTGGCATCGTCACTATTTGTTAATGTTGATTGTTTGTCTGCTGTTTTATTTATGCAGGTGGTATCATCAGCATATAGTACTACTTTGGCATTAGCAACATGTGATGGGAGATCGTTAATGTATAACAAGAACAGTAAAGGTCCAAGGATAGACCCTTGTGGTACACCATATGTTACATTTGTCACCGAGGATAAAAGTCCATTAAATAGTACTCGTTGTTGCCTGTTAAGTAGGTATGAGCTCATAAGCCGACACGTTGTTGGATGTAAATTATAATAGTAAAGTTTCCGCAAGAGTATATCATGGGGCACGCAGTCAAAGAAAGAGGCCATTGTGTAAAATTTAGAATTGAAACCTTCTAGGATTTCATCTACTAAGGAATTAACTGCGTCGCTGGTTGATAGACCCTTGCGGAAACCAAACTGATTGCTGTTCAATATATTCTCCCTCTCACAGAATTTCATTATTTGTTTAAACAAGATTTTTTCCAAAATTTTTGAAATGACTGGTAATAGTGAAATAGGTCGGTAGTCATTTACGTCAAGCTCATCTCCCTTTTTAAAAACTGGAATAATACATCCAATTTTAAGGCATTTTAAACGTATTATAACGTAAATATTCGGCATTTTGGGCCTTATTCGTAGGTGCGTGCGAAGACCAAAGTGCCGAATAGGCCTGTATTCGGCAGTTTGGGCCTTACTGAGAGGTCGGTGCAAGGACAAAGTGTCGAATGTCAAAACTGCCGGTTCGCATTCGGCTCCGACGCCTCGTCTACGAACGATGCGACGTCGCTTGGCGTCGTTCGACACTTTGGGCAAAGTACAGATTCGGTACTTTGGACATTCGGCACTTTATCCCGGACCTGTCAGAACTTGAGAATCAACGTTACCAAAGTTACTAAAGTTTGCGTCTGCAAACATTAATAGTGTAGAAATAGTTTATTCAGTCAATGAACATTCATTTATGCCTACAGACCGTGTATTTGGGTTAACTGAAAAATAACGAGGGTCTTTAAAAACAATTTTAAATATATCTAAGTACGACAAAATCTTTTAGAAGTAGGGTACTGTTAAAGTTATCGGCAAAGATTGGGAATCATGTGATTGGAAAATGGAAGCCAAACTTTATATCAAAACAGTAGCACGGTTATACTTCTAGATCTACACTGGTGGAAAAAAATGAAAGACTTTCAACCATTTTCAAACCGTCATAATTCGGTGTATTTTCAATCGATTGTGATGAATCTTTGAGGGCGAAAAACTTTGAAGTGTCTTCTTTGAAGTCGTGCATACGATGATTTGGCACTAAGTTATGGGTGTTTGAAAAAAGTGCATTTTGAGGTTTTTCGCACATAAGTAAGTGACTTTTCAACCAAATTTGATGATTATTTCAGGAAAAAATCCTATTTTGGCTCTACTTTAAGAGGGCAAACTAAGATTGGAATGATCCCTTTTCGAATTATTCAACTCCCGAATAAAAAAAAAAACACGTCCAAACAAAAAACGTCCAACTTTGGCAACGTGTACCGAGTTGGAAAAAATGTGTCGACTTGATCCACCAAAAGGGCATTCAAATGTATTCAATTACCTGCACAGGACTCAAATAACGAAGTTCCTACGACGATTTTGCACAAAGTTATGGGTGTGAATTTTGTGGTTTTTTACTCAGTCTGAAGTTTTTTTGACGAAATTGTTTTCGTTTTCACGAATGAAATTTTCTCTTTGAGGTATGCACGAAAATTTATTGTTTGCGCAAAATCATGATTTTGTACCTTAGAACTCCATAACAAAGAACTTTACTTTTCGTCAAAAAAGGCTCACTTTCACGATCTCTGTAGGGTCGAAAAATGTGGGCCTAACTCACCATCATTCGTCCATTTTTCCATTCGTCCAATAAAAACAAACAAAATACACTGACGGTGGAAACGACAAATGGAAAAATGGACGAATGGTGGTGAGTTAGGCCCACATTTTTCGACCCTACAGAGATCGAAAAGCAACAAAATCCTTGTCAAAGGTGAAGCCGATTTTAATTTAGATACAGAAGTTCTTAAGCTGACAGCAAGGAAGAAAAAAACCGTAGCATGATGGATCCACGACCTATCAGAGTAAGAGTAAAGGTAAATGATGTGAAAATAAACGATGTCACAAATCTCCTTCGAAAACATTTTGAGAAAGATTGGAAATCGTTGAAAGTTTTTTAGTGGTATAAGAAGCTAATTCACGAAAGCAACACCATTGAAGAAAAAGAGGAATAATCATGCGAGTGCCTAGCTACTGACTCCCAGAAGAAATCTTTAACGTCTGGGTGTTAAATAAATTTAAAAAAAACTCAATTCTTATAAGAAGAATTCCTCAAAGGAAGCACAGGGACTTTATTCACGTTTAATGTATGTGTACCGACGTAAAAAAATCGTTATTATTATTTTTTATATATCCATATCCTGGGTAACGAAAACTGGTTTTTCTTTACAACTGCCTTGATCCTCAGACTTTCCTTGCTCCAAGTAACCCTACAAATTCATTGTACCTCAACTGATGTTTACTCATCTTTGTGTGTTCACTATTGTAAATTTAATTAATAATAAATTAAAAAAGAAAAAAAGTCTTCTTCTTTTTTCAATTATATGGCATTAGCTATTAGGCTTAGTACACACCCGGACGTATTCAGAATTCATTAAAAAAGCCAACATATATATTTTTTTAATTTGTATTTTTTGTTAACTAGAACAGAAACACTAATATCCCCTTCTGAATTATCTTTTCGTATCCTAAGTTACGAATTGAAAAACAAAACAGTGATTTTCAGTAAATGGATCTGCCGTAGTAAAAAAAATTCTCCCGTCAAAAATTAGATGCCATGGAGACGTCCGTTGTTGTTTCAAGACTCCTTATATAAATAATTGTTTTATTATTTACTCATTAGTAGTTCATATTATTGAGGATAGTAATATGAAAGAGAAATTTATTCTACCAAATAAAATCTCAGTTTAGATTCTGAATGTTTATAATTCTGCAAAACTAGTCGAGAATTTTAAACATTCAAAACCTAAACCTAGTTTCTATTTGGTAGAACTAAGAACACTATTACTATCCTTAATAATAAAATATAATCTAAACAAAAATCAAATCTTTATCAAATCAAATCAAATTTCCGTTGGTCTCTTAATAATTAAGGAATATATTTGTACTGCATTTGTATTGTACTCGTATACAATCCATTTATGATCTTGGCATTACAAGTCTAATGTCTTCATCCGATTGTGTAACATAATTAGTACAAATTTAATCAGTGTACATATCATCAAATTGTAAACACAATGAAGAAACATGATTGTAGCCGTTTGCTATATTAAGAAATTGGTGGTGATGGAGAACAATTAAACAGGGGAATACCGTGCTAATATGCAAAGTGGAACAAAACGTTTGGATGGGTGGGAGGGATAGGAAAAGTAGAAAAGTGTATTAATTCTCGTACATCCATCCCGGCAAGTTAGCAGTCGACTCATTACACTAATTCCAGTAACAATGCCTTTATAATGTACGGTTGGTATGCATTTATTGGGGCCACAGCACGCCTTAATAACCACCGTCGATGGCCGTTTCCTCGTTTGCTGTTCGCAGCGAATGGATGCATAACAATTACAAACTTTTCATAACATGCGACAAATTGTGAAACTGCTGCTGTTACTTTCGTGCAGACCGAAGATATATAAAAAAAAACTGCTCTGTGTGACAATCAATTGCCAGAAATATTTCATAACTCCAAGTCTATTGAAACATGCTAATTTATTCTGGAGATTCAGTTTTTTAAACTTAAATTCCTGTCTGGGCCATTGAAAATATGCTTATGAATTAACATACTATTTTTAAGTTGAATAACATTATATGCCAAAATGTTAAATACTTCTTCGCCCCTAGAACTAATGTAAAAGTTATTTTTGAAGAAAATGTCTAAACTTATCTAATTTAGATAGTTTAAAAAGAAAATTGCAGTATATAATAAAATAATAGACAACTTGTCCCAGTTGATAAATAAATTTCTTTGATACAATCAGTTGAAAAAGGGACCGGATGCATAATTAATAAACAGAATCGCATGTTAATACTACACCGAGGAAGGGAACAGCAGGTTTCAATATACCAATATATATGTAGGTACGTACATAACAATAGGATCCCGTCTCTTCATCACATGTGTTTCACAAAAATTGTATATAATTTCATACTTATTTTTTCCTGTACAATGGACGGTAAATAATAGGAGTACGAAGTACTAATATCAATAATTATAGAAAGCAAGTAGCAGATCCATGTGCTATGTTCACATAAGTACAGACTGCGGGACATGACCATGCAACTAGAGGATGTACCTTCCGGAAAACGTAACCTCACTAATTATATAATCGACCGTGAATGTGGGATACGCTCCTTCCTATTAAAAAATTATTATTTCTAAATATTGCAACGAAACATTTAAACGGCGACCCTTTCCCCGTACACATGCCACATTTCCTCCATTTCTATTTCATACAACCGAACGTCAAGTGCTTTTACTTTACCTCTTGTCCTTGCTTACAATCATTTCACGGGTTCGTGACTACTGCACACATTGTTGAATGCTATCGTTGCTAATCATCTTTTCTAAATACATATGTTAATGCTTTCGTGTAATAACTTAATGATTAATTAATGCCTACATATGTACCTGTCATTCGACAACCAACACAACAATATCTAATACATGGGAATTGAGTTTCTGATTGTATTAATTAGGCTTAATTGATTATGAAACGTAACATTATTTTTACATTTGTTGTTACTTCTCGCATCACGTAATATTTATTGCATGGTTGTATTTGTTTCATACAACAAATCTTCAAGTTTACAATTTGATTAAATTTTTGTTTTTCTTACTAAGCCGTAAATAATCACGTTTATGATGGAAACAAAGATATGTTTGCAAACGGGAATTGAACCCGCCGCCCTCTGCTTGCCAGGCGATTGCTCATACCACTAAGCTAAAACAGATCGGTTGCTTGGATTCATTTCACCATTAATTATAGCGTACTTCAACTCTCGACCGAATTTACACAAACATATAACTGGGTTGGAAAATGTTAATAATAACGAAAAATTAATGCCAATTTTTGTATATCTTTATTGTAAAAATCTGCGGATTATTAATTATTTAAAATCACTGCTACTTAAAATCACTGCTATTTAAAATTACTGCTACTTAAACTGTGATTGCTGCTTAATCACAACTGTTACCTAAACAGTGATTGCAACTTAAACTGCGACTGTTACTTGAAACGTAACTGTAAGAAGACAATAGAGAATATCATTTCCAAATATTACTTTATATTCAATACTGTATACTCCCATTTACTCTTATGCTCATGTTCAAATTACGATTTTCATGAACTGAAAAAAAAAATACATAAAAATAATGGCTACAAATAGTAAACCCAAAATTACTCAAAATTCATTTTAATTTAAGATTCAGTGCTAATATCTAAACATAGATTTTTTAAATAATACCACGAAACAATTTTGAAATTGCAAACTTCATGAACTGAAAAACAAATAAATGAAGACAATTTACCAGACTGCGAAAATCTCCTTGTTAAAAAATTAAAACGAAAATTTTCAAAAATCCATTTCTCTATTGAAAATTGTTGAATTTACAAAAACCAAATTGATTTTCAATAAGCGATAGTTCGACCATTGAGAATATTTTTTATGGAATTTTGTTTGAGCGTTTTATTCTTTACTGCGATGTTTTCATCCAGGTGCTCAAAAAATTAAAACTAATATTTTCAAAAATCCACATCTATATTCAAACTTGTTGAATTTATAAAAGCCAAATTGATCTTGAATAAGCGATACTTCGGCCATTGAGGTAATTTTTATGGAATTTTGCCTCCGCGTTTTATTTTTTTTCTGCGATGTTTTTGTTCAAGTGCTCAAAAAATTAAAACGAATATTTTCAAAAATCTATATCTCTATTGAAAATTATCGAATTTACAAAAGCCAGACTGAATTTGAATAAGAGATATTTCTGCCATAGGGGACATTTTTTGTAGAATTTTGCCTGCACGTTTTATATTTTTTTCTGCTATGTTTTTGTTCAAGTGCTCAATAAATTAAAACAAAAATTTTCAAAAATCCATATCTTTATTGAAAATTGATTCATTTACAAACACCAAATTGATTTTGAATAAGCGATACTTCGGCCATTGGCCTGGAGAATAGAAAATTAATTGTTAAATTAGACAGTTTTCTCTCAAATATTTATAACGTAGCATTGGGTGTACCACAGGGAAGTGTGCTGGGTCCGCTACTATTTATATTGTTCATTAATGATCTGCCAACATACATCACTGATTCACATGTATGTATGTTTGCAGATGATACATCAATAGTAGTGACCGGAGCTGATAGTGAGGCATGTAATGGTAAGCTTACTAATGCAATAAATCAGTTTATGCAATGGTCTAATAGAAACAATTTAATTATAAATTATTCTAAAACTGTTTGCGTTGAATTTTATAATGTACGGTCAAAACCGTCTGAATACACAATTACTATAAATAATACCAACATCGCAATTAGCGAATTCACAACATTTTTGGGACTAAAAATTGACAATAACCTGTCTTGGGCTACACACATTGGTACCCTCGTGTCAAAATTAAATAAAGCATTTTTTGCGGTATGCCGATTGAAACACTTGCTAGACGAAGATGGTCTCATATCAGTATATTATGGGCTGGTGCACTCACTCTTAAGTTATGGAATTGTAATGTGGGGACAATCAACTGCAGCCACTAGGGCATTCATCGTCCAGAAACGAATTTTGAGATTAATTTTTAATATAAAATATGCCGATTCATGTAGATTGACCTTCAAAAATAAAAAAATTATGACAACTCCTTCAATTTATATTTATAAATTGCTTATACACATTCACAACATCAAAGATTCACTCGAAATAAATAGGAATATACACAGCCATGATACTCGACACTCAACAAATATTCACACAACAAAATTCAGCACTGAACAATTTAGAAAATCCCCTATATATGCCGGCAGTGTTTTGTATATTAAACTTCCTGGAAATATAAAGGAACAAAATATAAAACAATTTAAAAATAAACTAAAACTGTTGTTAGTTTCGAATTCTATTTATTCTGTCAAAGAATTTAGTGAGCTACTGCAAAGCAATCAACTATAGGTAAATACCCACATATCATTAGGTTTAAAACTTTTAATTTGTAGATTTTACTGTATATTATATCTTTCTATATGTTATATGACGAATGTATCTGTTTTAAATGCAGCAACCAGCATAATAAATAAATTGTATTGTATTGTATTGAGGATGATTTTTTATGGAATTTTGTCTGCATGTTTCATATTTTTTTCTGCTATGTTTTAGTTCAGGTGCTCGAAAAATTAAAACAAAAATTCTCAAGAATCCATATCTCTATTGAAAATTGTTGCATTTACAAAAAATAAATTGAGTTTAAATTACCGATACTTCGGCCATGGAGAATGATTTTTTATGGAATTTTTCCTGCATGTTTTATATTTTCTTCTGCGATGCTCTTGTTCAAGTGCTCAAAAAATTAAAGCAAACATTTTCAAAAATCCATACCTCTATTGAAAATTGTTGCATTTACAAAAACCAAATTGAGTTTGAATTAGCGATACTTCGGCCATTGAGAATGATTTTTTTATGGAAATTTTTCCTGCATATTTTATATTTTCTTCTACGATGCTTTTGTTCAAGTGCTCAAAAAATTAAAACGAAAATTTTCAGAAATCCATATCTTCATTGAAAATTGTTGAATTTACAAAAACCAAATTTATTTTAAATAAGCGATACTTTGGCCATTGAGGATGATTTTTAATAGAATTTTGTCTGCATGTTTTATATTTTTATCTGCTATATTTTTGTGCAGGTGCTCAAAAAATTAAAACAAAAATTTTCAAAAATCCATATCTCTATTGAAAATTGTTGGATTTACAAAAACCAAATTGATTTGGAATTAGCGATACTTCGGCCATTGGGGATGATTTTTTATGGAATTTTGCCTGCACGTTTTATATTTTTTCTGTGATGTTTTTATTTGGGTGCTCAAAAAATTAAAACGAAAATTTTCAAAAATTCATATCTCTATTGGGTAATGAGTTTATTTGAAAAATTATAAAAATAGGAACAGAGCAAATCATCTTTCAAAAGATGCGTTTTGTTAAGAGGCAAAACAAAATAGAAAAGCATTTGCCGCATACCTAAAACTTTCCAACTTTTGAAATTGATTGACCAAATATTCTATTTATTTATTTATTTGTTTGTTTGTACATTTCCCAACAGAAAAATATCCGGTTATAGTGAAATAATTTAGATACATATGGAAATAATACTATTCTAATTAAAAACTACAACATAACAATAGGTTTAATATTTTACGAAAACATAGATAAACTCGGACAAAATATATCTCCAAAAAATCTCCAAATGCTTCTCGAATTTTGAATTGAATGAAGAACAGTCATATGTTTTTTATAATTTAGCCAAAATATCACCTTTAGTCACAGGTATAATATCAAAAGGAACACTATTTATGTGCCCAGGTGGACAATTATTAGCAGAATCAAATCAAGAACATTTTTGCGAAACCATTCCAGAAGGTGTTACGACGTTTACTAACCGTGATCATAGTCACAGTTTAAAATCACTGATATTAGAAAGTAGCAATCACAGGTAGCAACGTGATTCAAAAGTAGCAGTTTTGCCCATCTCTAATAAGTAGGTATACCATGTTCAATTAATTTGTGTTTAATGTCTTCTCTGAAATTTGCACCAGTAATAATGCAAATAGTTTTCCGCTCTAGCCCAAAAATTCTGCAGGAATGGCAAGGATGACCCCGAACAAGTATTCCATAGTACATTAAAAATAAGAATAGGCTGTGATAGGCTGTCCAAAGCACTTTCGTGTCGGTACAATGACGCAGGTATCTTAGGAGATATATGTTTTTGCCTAATTTAATGCCCATATCATTAATTTGCTGTTCGCAAAATAAATTTACATACAGGAATATCCCCAAAAATTTCACTGGATTTACATAATTTTCTTTTGTGTGAAACACGTGGTTTCATTTTTAGTTACGTTCAGTTTTAACTTTATTTTGATCAAACCAATGTTGAGCCTTTGACTGTGAGTTTTGTGTCATTTCCTTTAATTCTGTGGGTGCATAACATTTATTAACTAAAGGAGTGTCGTCTGTAAATAATACCGCTCTAGTGTTCTGCATGAAAGAGGATAAGTCATTGATGTATAACAGAAAAATTAGTGGACCCGGGGCAGAGCCTTGTGGTACCCCACAATTTATTTCCTCTATATCAGAAGTGGTACTTCTAAGAGACAGCACTAGGCTCCTGAAAGATAGGTAGGATTTTACAAGTTTTACACTTGTTTCTTGAACACTGAATTTGTTTAGTTTATCCAAAAGGATATCGTGGGGCACACAGTTAAAGGCTTTTGATATCACAAAATTGTGTGGCAATTATTTGCTTTGACTCAATACTAGCATCAGTTCTAGTAATGTAGTGGTGGTACTTCTATTATGCCTAAAACAGTATTGACTCATATTTAAAATGGAATTTATTTCCAAGCTGTTTTTTTAGTAAAAGTTCTAACCTTTGATATTAATGGAACTATAGCAATTGGTATATTTTTATCTTTATCACCTTTGTTCTTAAAAAAAGGTAAACTCTTGAGATTCTTAGACAATCCCGAGAAATTAGATCAGTTGATGACAACCAATGATAATATTGCTTAGCATCAGGCGCACACCCACGGGGTGGCTATCGGGCTTAAGTCCCCCCTCCCCAAAAGATATTTATATACCGAGCGTTAACCACCACAAATCTGGTCATAGGAAAATATTGCTGTTTGGAATTTTATTTAATTGCAATGCTATTGCCATTTAATACACATTTTTGCATGAAAGTCGATTTTGAGTCGTCATTTGTTTTCGAGTAATGACGTTATCCATTTTGTTATTAAATGGCAACCCCTTATTATTATTATTTTTGATTTTGAGAGATATTTTTATTGTCGAACTGGCAGTATAAAAATGTTGCCATCTTACATAAGACATTTTTCGAGTAAATGACAATTGAAGGTGAGAACTTGATATTTAGAGTTTTTTCAAAATTACCTTGTTCCAGCGATTTTTTTCCAAACAAAAATGATCTTGACCTACCGTATAATTCAATATGGTTTTAGCAAGATGGCGCACAGTGGGACGGATGACTATTCTAGCGCGACAAAAGTCAAATGGACCGTTTTTCTTTTTAATAAAAGTAAGATCCTATGTTTGTTCGGCTGCTGATTTCCAATTTGATTGTACTTTTTTAATTTGCGCCCATCTAAAGGCTATAATACGGATAATACACCTAAAAATTTACATTTTTTTATGAAGGTTTTCAAATAATAATGACTTAAATTTTATATAGCAAAATAATGTAAACATAATTTTAAAGTTTTAAGTCATGCCCGGATTTTATTCATCTTAATTTAATTTAATTTATAAATCTTAATTTTTATTTTATAATTCAACAAAGAAATTTTTCCTCAAATCTTAGATTTATTTTGAAGGTTAAAATCTCTCAAAATAAAACTAACTTCTGTAGCTAAAAAGTGTTTACTTTCAATGTTTTAAATCGGAAGCACACAAAGGATCGCAAGTTATCGCAGCTAGAACATGCTAAGAATCATGTGAAAATGTCTGAAGAAAAATAACAAGAAAGCCGATTTTCGGCAAAATTCGGCAATTTTGTTGTACAAGCCAAAATATATCCAAATTTATAATAAAATTAACGATAAATTAAAAAAATTATAACGACAAATAAGAACAACTGAAAAAATACTTATCACTGAAAGAACAATTGTTATCATGTACTAATTGCACAAAAAAAAAATCCCAATTATTTATATGCACATTTACTAACGGTTTTCTGCATTTGAATATGTATAAATACGCTCCTTCATATCAACGCTTAAGTATTCGGCAAGGTGAGTATAGTCATTGTCGCATTTCACAGCAAGTGTATCTGCGACAGATGACTTCTAACGGTTATTTTGATTGAAGAAGTGTTATAGAAAGAGATTTACAGCTTTTATTTTTTTTTTTAAGTAAATTTTTTTGACTTTTGTCGCGCTAGAATAGTCATCCGTCCCACTGTGCGGCGCACCCCCGCACAATGCACTTTTTTGACAATTGCTTTACGAATAGGTGGATTGGCAGGCAAGGACCGATAGAATAGCCCGCGAGAGAGATTAATGCGCAGAATGTGCCTGGAAAATATTCAAAATGTTCAAGAAGAATTTCTACTTGTTCGAAAAAAACAAAAAAAAGTGCCTGGTGTGGGGATGAAAAACTCTAAATATCGGGTTCTCACCTTTTATTGTCATTTACTCGAAAAATTTCTTATGTAAGATGGCAACATGTTTATACTGCCGCTGCCGGTTCGACAATGAAAAGATCTCTCAAAATTAAGAACAAAAATAGGGGATTGCCATTTAAAAACAAAATGGCTGACGTCATTACTCGAAAACAAATGAAAACTGAAAATTGGTTTTCATGCAAAAATGTGTATTTTTATAAAAGAAAATCGACCTGTTCGAGGATTTTTTCCAAAAAATATTTTATTTCTGTTTTACATTTTTTCCAAAAATATTTTATTTCGGTTTTACATTTTTATATTTTAGTATATTCCATACTTGAGGCGCGCACTGTATAGCCTGATAAATTTCAATAACAGTTATTATTATCAACTTTCTATAACTCTCGAATTTAAGGTATGAATAAAAACATAATCACGACACTAAATTCTACAAAAAAAAAACGACACAAATGACTATTGGATTGCTATATTATATATTTTGTAGTTGTTGAGAAATGGACGTATTATCGATTATTTTTTCTTTCCTAAATCCTTAGTTTATAGTCTTAAGATTAGAATACAAATGCTTCTACAACGAAATTGAAACTGCATCATATTTCTAGTGGTTGAATGAAAAATCTTTTTACGCGAGTATTATAATTTAGATACAAAAAAGCAGACCACAAATGATGTTGCTCATTATAAGCATTCTGAAGTTTTCAAAACTATAAAGTCTATTTACGAAGAACTGAGTGATGATAAGTAAATGAACATATACCAATGTTATACACAAGATATCAGTGACCAAAACTTTAAACGCGTTTTTCTTAAAATAATAATACTTTGTAATTTTAATCAATACAGAACACAAAAATGTGTCATTCTTTGCTCAAGGGTAAACTATCTGGGGATATTGTGTATGCAAAATAGCGTCCCGAAAAAATGTCGTTTGCGGAAGTGTGCTCCTACGCCGCCATTTGCAACAAATATAAACAACAAAAAACATTTCTCTATACTTAAACACATGCACAATAATGTGCTTTTTGTGTTATTTAAATAAAGCTATTCATTTGCTCTCAAAAAAACTAAGGTATGATTTTAGCGCCCCAGGGGTGGTGTTACCCCTTAAAAAGAGCATTGTTCATAAATTACTTCTTGCCAATTAAAAATAATTTCATATTTGTTATCGCAATGGTAGAAAAAGCCAAGTCTATAAGTTTTTGCAACAATCGAAACAACAAAAAAAATATAGGTGGATTAAGAAGAGCATTATTCATAAACTACTTCGTGTCAATCAAAAATAATTTCATATTTGTCATGTCAATAATGGAGAAGACCAAGTGCATATTCAGGGTGACTCGTTCGAGTGTGCCAAACGAAAACAGAGAGTAAATTATGGTATTCTGAACAGAAAAGTTCAAATAAACTTAAGTCCGATTTCTTACCGTTTACGAGATAAATAATCTTAAAGATTTTTCGATTGTAAAAAAATCTTACAAATTTTCAGTATAAATTTATTAGATTGCCATGAATTTAAAGAGAAATATTTGAACAGGTTATTGTTTATTTAACAGTTGTTCATACAAAAATAACAGTGCAACCTGTACAACAAGTAGAATTTTGTAATAAAACAATTTGTCCCAACGCTCCCCGACCAGTCGTTATCTCGAAAAAAAAACTGTTACGGGTGGTCTGGGACACCCTGTATATATGCATTAAAATTATTTATGTTGTTTGTCACTGCTCGGAAAATAGTAAAAGTTACAGTAATTTTACTTGATGTAACTGGCAGCAACTGGCAGTAACTGGCAGGTTGTTATTTTTGTATAAAAAAACTGTCAGATAAACATTAACCTGCTCAAATATTTTTGTTTAAATTCATGGCAAATCTAATAAATTTAAATTTATACTTAAAACTTGTGAGATTTCTTTACAATCGAAACATTTTTAAGATTATTAGTCTCGATAACGCAAAGAAATCGGGCATATGTTTATTTGAACTGTTCTGTTCAGAATACCATTATTTACTTCCTGTTTTCCTTTGGCACACTCGAAACGAGACACCCTGTATTTGCGTAACAATGGGGACAACAATACAAATTTGAACATTTTTATTGCTGGATTAAAAAGAGCAGTATTTAAACTCCGTTCTGTCAATCAAAAATAATTTTATATTTGTCATCCCAACGTTAGAGAAGACCAAGTGCATACATTTTGTAGAAATCCGAACCACAATAAAAAATTTTAACATTTTTTATTTCTGGATTAAAAAGAGCATTGTTCATAAACTTCTTTCTGTCAATCAAAAATAATTTCATATTTGTCATCCCAATGATAGAGAAACAAACGGAACTACAATAAAAAAATAAATATTTTTTATTGCTGGATTTATAAGAGCAGTATTCATAAACTGCAGGGTATAGCAGAAACAAGTGGTTACTTTTGTAAATAATCCCAACCGATGTTTATATAAAGTAAAATTAATTGATGAAACATTGCATCGTAGGAAGAGTTCATTATTCATTTAGTACAAAACTAACTCAACAGCCAATATAGCTGCAATTATAGTAGATTTCTTTCGAATTGTATGCATTGTTGTTCAATGCAAAGTCCAACACGATCTTCTACATTTCTACAAATTCTTGCACACATTTCTGGTGTAAACGTTGCAAATGTCTGCCGTATAAATTACACTAATCTTGAAATATCAGGATGCATTAGTACACTATAAACAAAATCACGAATGCGACCTCACACAGTAAAATCTGGTGGTGTTAAATCACGACTTATTGATGTCCATTCTTCTACGTCCAATCCAAGCTAGTCCAAAAACTCACGCACATGTACCGAGAGATTTCGTCTTGAAAAATCATAACCGCAGGACAGAGTTGCTGAATTTCGGGTATTTTTTGCCTGAAGTAGCATTAAATAATGGTTATGGTTTTACCAAAAAAATGATCCCTTAACTGAAAATTTCGATTTTTTTCGAACGTTAATTCCAGGTGAACGAAAGTTACTCTTCGTAGTTGTGTGTTAATTTTTATCAAAATAATTAACAAAATTATGCTTATTTACCATGATACTGAGGTGTAATCTCGCTTCGTCGGTCCACAAAATGCGATCCAACAACTCATTTCCATTTGCTGTGATCTCCAATAAGTTGTTGCAGAATTCAAGCCTTCGATTTGAATCGTCTTCATTTAATTTTAAGGTATTATGCGTTTTTTCGGATTTTTTTTTTTTTTGCTTTAGACGTGTTTTTATTTAAATACAAAAAAAAATGTGAGGAAATGTGTTTCAAGCCAAAAAATCTGTTTGAAACCACTTTAAATGTTGAGACCATAAATCGCAAATCGCCCAACATTTCAATCTTTAATAAGCCGAGATACTGAACCCATAGGAATTTCGTATTGACGAACTAATTGCCATTGGGAAGTTGTGGGCTCTTCTATGAGATGCTAATGAATCTCCACCGCATTTTCAATCGTTCGTACTGATCGTCTCCGGTCACTATCGTTCTTGCATTGATTCGTTACATCACCAGTTCTTTTGAATCCATTCATCAATTACAAAATCGAATTCTTATTTGGTACTTGCCTTCCATATACTTAATCTTATTCCTTAACTGGTAGAGTGCAGTGACGGTTCGCGGGGTTTTTTCTCGTACGGCCGAGGAACAAGAGATAGTAATACAGAAAAGTGCGGTCACGCAGCCAGCCGTCTCTGCAACTGATCCTACCTATCTGTATTACCACCTCTTGTTCCTCGGCCGTACCAGAAAAAAACCCGCGAACCGTCACTGGCAGAGTGGTAGAACCATATTACTATCACAATTCGTTCTTGTATAGAAATCATTTTGACAATTAATGTACGTGACATTATTTCAAGATACCGTTGAGAAACAAATGTTGCAACCAGGCGGCTCGTGGAACATTTTGATGATATATATTTTTATGAATATATTTTCGTCTTCATTTAATGTATTGAATGCTTCTGCAACAAGTAAAGATGTTCAATGCCAATTATCGTTTTCTCTTCCCTCAAAAAACGATAATTGACATTGCAACATTTACTTGTAGCAAAACCATTCAATAAATTAAATAAAGACATCAAATAGCCTGCATATATAAATATTCAAGCTCTTCGTAATTCTGCAAAATTAAGTCTTAGAAAGATAATTCAACTCATGTATAAAAATGTGTATTTAAATATTTAAAACGGCGGGCAACAAAAATTGCAGGCGGATACAAATTTATTTACCTTCGCCATGACAACGATCTCTATATTAACAAGCTAAATTCAGTTGAACAGTAACAGTTCGTGTCAGTTCTCTGTTGTGAAATATAATTAAAAACCGTTCTGGATTTTTCCATCTCAATTCATTCTCGAAAGTGTCGATTAATAATTCGCGCAAAAAAATTAAATTTATTCGGCCATATTCTAACCTCTTGTGATACTACCATCGACTAAAAATAAATAACTTATTGCAACAAGTCACTTCAGTGCCTATGGTCAATGTGGTTTCTCCCTACATTGTTTTTTCTTTTGTTTTTCATTTATATTATATAATATAATTATTAATTTTTTGTTATAGTTTATGTGATAGTGGTGAAATAAAGCTATTTTTATTATTATTATTGAATGATATAAAATATATTTGCATGTTATTAATAGTAGCACTATTGACATAACAAACGTCTGAGATCGTTTATTTTAAATCTCCGTAGTGTACCACAAATCCAAGAATCTTCAAAATCTGGTCATCCGACCAGCATCTACCCTTTAAAATCTGAAAAACAGCTGTATGCCGCATTTTGCTTTTTTATTTCATCTACATATATTTGAAGAGTTCTACACATTAGTTGCAGAATTTTTTAAATCTGATCAGTCAATCAAGTGGTGTCGACGAAAAACTGAAAAAAACAATTGAAGGACCAAACTTAGCTTTTTATGACATCTAATTGTGTTCGATATTGGCAACGCGCGGCAAAGTACTTTGTCGCTCGCTCCTCGGGAAACGTCTACTTTGCGTTGACAAACGCAAGCGCAAACGCCTTCTTTTTATATCGGCCGTAGAAAAAGTATGTTAAATCTATTAAAAACAGAAGATACAAACGATTAGGTCATTTCTGTCCTCTGAAAGAACCTTCGTTTAGTGGTAGGTCATAAATATGCCAGCAACTTTATTCATTGGGGTGATTTGTTGGTGTTTTGTGTATGCAAATGCACAAATAATGTTATCTGGTGTACTAGATTAAAAACATACTTGCCAGACAAAAAAAAATGCATATTTGTGCTTCGAATCCAATTTAAAACAATAATATGCAAATTTCAGCTCGATCGTATTTTATAAAAAAAAACTATTGTTTTATCATCTTTTGTCGATAATTTACAAAAGTATTACTTCTCAAACAATAATCTTTACATACTTGCATGGCAATTCTCTATAATCTGTATTATTTTCATGTTAATTAAATTTATAATAAACTCGTAATTAAATAAAATCAATTATCTCAATTTATTCAGAAACTACAAATGATGTTTAACATGTTTCACATGTTGAGGAAGATCAAAACTTTTTTTTATTGGTCCCTTGCTACTATTAGTGTAGATATGATTGATTTTATGTGAAACATTTTTTTATCGCTGGAAAATTTTATGGCTAATTTCACAGGCGTGAATATAACATAATTTAGACAATTGTAAATTTATGCGTGGTTTATGCGTATTTAATTTTTCAGTCGCGCTTGTATAGCGACGACAAAACAATTGTAAAATATATGTAGTACGATGTTGTGCCTGATGGCGACGAAACGGCGCTTTGATATACGATCGCAATAATTCATTTTCATGTGCAGATAATATATATGATATTGATAAATTAAACGGACGATGATTTGTTGTGAAATTCGATGCCGAAGCCAAAGCCACGCGCACACATCGGAAATATACTGCTGATCAGCAGGAAGTACGTGACAAACATACGACTGTCGCTGTCACAGCCACCCCGATCCGGAACAATACCGACTTACCCCATGACGGCTGCCTGGGTGCAAATTATACGCTGCTACAGTCGACCCTTCATCATGGATATATTATAGGATTAGCATTGTCTAAATACCCACTTCAAAATGCGAGAGCTGAACTTGAATGGAAATTGAACATTTCTGGTTACAAAATAAAATTATTTGTAACAGTTCAGAATATGTTTTAAACAGGTTATATTATTAATGCAGAAACTTTAAAATGATTTAATAATTATTGTAAAAAATATATAACTTTACATTAGGGGCCGCAGTGGAATAATGTAGTGGTGCGCAAACAGTGGGTCACGAACCTCCGAAAATATTTGTGGGTGGCCAAATTCAAAGAAATTTATTTAACAATAAAAAATATAAGGCTTTTCAAGTACAAATCGTCGGATTTCGTTATTTGAGTCCTGCGCAGGCAATTGAAGACATTTCAATGCCCTTTTGGTGGATCGAGTCGACACATTTTTTCCAACTCGGTACATGTTGCCAAAATTGGACGTTTTTTGCCCAAAAACGTGTTTTTTATTTATTGGGGGTGTAAGGGATCGAATAGGGATTATTTCAACCTGAGTTTACTCCCTTAAAGGAAGAGCCAAAATGGGATTTTATCTCGAAATAATCATCAAATGTGGTTAAAAAGTAACTGAGTTATGTGCGAAAAATCTCAAAATGCACTTTTTTTTCAAACACCCATAACTTAAGTTCGCATTCATGACACTTCAAAGTTTCATCAAAATCGATCGAAAATGAGCCGAGTTATGGCGGCTTTAAAATGGTCGAAATTTCACGAATTTCATGTGTTTCATTTTTTTCCTTCAGTATATTATAATTTCATAATTATAAACCAAAAATATAGAAATTATTCAGTTTCTTTTTTCACGAAAATCAAGTAGATTATTAGAAATATTTATTAATAAACGATGTTCCGTTTTTATTTATCTTTAAGATTTATTGATGTGTTTTTATAATATTTTTGATATTTGGAAAAATATATAAAAAGAAAAACAAGAGAAAATACAAGGTAAGATGCATTTCAGGGGCACGAAATTTCACCAAAAAGCTTTTTGGTTCTTCGAATTGTTATATACACAGACAATGGTCGTCAAAAATGGTCGAAATTTCGCATTCGAAAAATATCACGATTATAATACTTTCTTGAACTTCGCACGGAGAAAGTAAAAATAAGAGTAGACCAAACACACGATGTAATATCGAACAATCTAAAATATTAATGTTACCCCCAGCCAAAAAAAATTATAAATTCAGGTAAAAAAAAAAATCTGAAATAAAGACCAAAAAATCAAAAATTTAGTCCAAAAAATCGCAAACTTGTGCTTAAAAATAAAACAAATTAATACAAAAAAAATCGAAAATTTCAACAAGCAAATAGAAATGTTGCCTAAAATATAAAATATTTAGGCCCACAAATAAAAATTTGTCCCAAAAAATTGAAAATACTGGCCAAAGATCTAAAATATAGACTAAAATCAAATACCTAGGTCTAAAGATTAAAAAAACAGGCAAAAAATAAAAAAATGGTGATGTGGCCATCATGTTACTTTCTCCGACTTCATGGTATCATTTATATTTGCGCTTTCATGATTTATTTTAAATCATATTTTAAATATACGTCGAGCGTTCTGTAGACTCGGATGAAACTGACGTTTAAAACGTCAAAATTATGAAAGACGGAAAAATTATACTTCAAATTCAAAATCTCAGTTTACTCAAAAACGAAAGAGATTTCGAAAAAACTTATTCTTTATAAGTTGTTCATTTTCGCATTCTCCACAATTATTATTGACATAAATTTGCTGTAACTAGTATCGTTACATAATTATAAACTAAAAATTAAAAAAAAACGAAATAAATTTTTTTCTCGAATAAAAATGATTTTATTAAAAATATTTTTTAATAAAAGATGTTCATTTATTTATTGTCTTCAATATTTGTTTAAATGTTTTGGTAATATTTTTCATATTTAAGAAAATATTGCAAAAAACAAAAAACAGTTAAGGTAAACACCCACTTCCGGTGTTCGAAATTTTACCAAAAGCTTTTCAGTTCTTCGGATTATCAGGTAAGACGTATGTTCAAAGTTTCATATCAATTGCTCTGTTAGTTTTTGAGATACAGCGCGCACAGCAGACACACAGCCACACAAAAAAAAATTCATACCAAAAAAACCGAAAATTTCAACAAGCAAATAGAAAATGTTGCCTAAAATATAAAATATTTAGGCCCATAAATAAAAATTTGGACCAAAAAAATTGAAAATACAGGGTAAAGATCTAAAATATAGGCCAAAATCAAATACCCAAGTCTAAAGATTTAAAAAAAAAACAGGCAAAAAAATTAAAAAAATAAGTGATTGGTTAAAATAATTTCCTCTGGACTATATTTTTCTAAGCAAATATCAAATTTTAATTTGAAACTATAAATTAACGCCTAAATTAAAATTAAAATATGAAATTAACTAGATAACCTAAAATTAAAATAAAAACCTTGCAGAAAACAGAGGTCGGAAATTAAAAAAATCAGGACTAAATATAAAACATGTATGTTGGAGAATCTGAAATAAAGGTCAATAAATAAAAACTCGAAAATACCGGGCAAAATATTTAAAAAAATTGTGCATGCAAATGAATAAATCAATATCTAAGATATAGGCTAAATAATTGAAAATTCAGACCAAAAATCGAAGTCTTGGGCCTAAAATTTTGGCCTAAATATTCTTTATTTTGGCCATAATTTTAGGCCCAAGACTTCGATTTTTTTCGTAATAACTTTCTTATTTAAAAAAATATTGGAAAAAGAAAAAGCGGTTAAGGTTAACAAAAATAAAAAAAATTGATAAAAGAAATTCAAAATACATGCCAAATAGATCTAAAATTCAGGCCAAAAATAAAAAAAAAATAAGTATGTAGTTGGTTCAAATAATTTCCCCACGACTATACTTTTTAAGTAAATGTTAAACTTTAACTTAAATATTTTAAACATAATATGCACGCCTAAACTAAAATAAAAAATATAAAATCAAGTAAATAATCTAAAATTGTAATTAAAACCTTGTAGAAAATACAGGTTAGAAATTTAAAAAAATGGTCTGGATATAGTAGTTTCATTAAATAAAATCTCGAAAATACTGGCCAAAAAATTCAGATTTCGAGCATGAAAATCAATAATTCAGGTTACGAAATCTAAAATATAGGTCAAAAACAAAAATTTAGACCAAAAATCGAAAATTCGGGACTAAACATGAAAAATGCAGACCAAGATAATGTCGAAAATTACAACAAATAAATCGAAAATTTAGGCCAAAATAAAGAACTTACAAATTATAAATTTTACAAATTCTAATAATCTAATAATCTACCGTCAGTTTTCTCAAAATCTAATGATATTTTGAAAAAAAAACGTATTTTTTATAAGTTGTTCAATTCGGAATTATCTACAGTTATTATTAATATAAATTTTATATAACAGATGTCACTTCATATAGACCAAAAATGGTAAAAATTTCAATTAATTTTTTTCGAAAAAATATCATTTTGTGAACAATATTTTTAAAGATGTTCATTCTTCGTTGCCTTAGATCAGGCATGTCAAACACGCGGTCCGCGGGCCGCATGCGGCCCGCTTACAAGTTGTCTGCGGCCCGGCAAAGTTGGTATCAAATATTTAAAAAAAAATTATATACAAGGTAAAAATAATTATTTTTTGTTTGGTTTCAATTGTAGTTTTTGTTGGCAATGCGGCCCGCGGCTTGTGTGTAATACTTGATGTGGCTCTTGGTGGTAAACGAGTTTGACATGCCTGCTCTAAAGACTTCAAAATGGATATTTCCGTAAAAAAAAAATTGAAAAAGTTTTCACAATCACAATAGAGACACACACACAATTTTTTTTTCCCAGAAATATTTAAAATGGACTTTAGGGACCGCAAAACGGATATTTCCGTTAAAAATTTTAGAAAAAATTTTCACGGTCACAATACAAAAACACCCATAATTCTTTTTCCAGAAACATCTGAAATGGAATAGAGACCTCAAAACGTATATTTCCCTTAAGAAAAATTGAAGGATTTTTCACAATTACAATACAGACACACATAATTTTTCTTTTCAAGAAATATTTGAAATGGACTCTAGGGACATCAAAACGGATACTTCCGTAGAAAAAAATTTCGTCAAAATTTTCACGGTTACAATACAGACACGCATAATTTTTTGTCTAGAAATATTTGAAATGGACTATTCTAGTGACCTCAAAACGGATATTTCCGTTTAAAAATTTTTTGGAAAAACTTTCACGCTCACAGTATGTACACACACAGACACATACACACCACATTTTTTTTCCAGAAATATTTAAAATGTACGCCAGGGACCTCAAAACAGATATTTCCGTTAAACAAAAATTGAAGGAATTTTCACAATCACAATACAGACACACGCACAATTTTTCTTTTCCAGAAATATTTGAAATGGACTCTAGAGACTTCAAAACAGATATTTCCGTAAAAAATTTTTTCGCAATCACAAGAGAGACACACACACACATTTTTTTTCCAGAAATATTTGAAATGGACTATGGAGACCTCAAACCGAATTTCCGAATTTCCGAATTTCCGTTAAAAAAATGTTTGGAAAAAATTTCACGGTAACAATAACAGATACACACACAATTATGTCTTCCAGAAATATTTGAAATGGACTCTAGGGACCTCAAAACGGATATTTCCGTAAAAAAAAAATTCACGTTCACAATACAGACACACATATTTTTTTTCCAGAAATATTTGAAATGGACTCGGAGACATCAAAACGGATATTTCCGTTAAAAAAATTTTTGAAGAAAATTTCACGATCACAATACAGACACAAAATTTTTCTTTTCCAGAAATATTTGAAATAGACTTTAGAGACTTCAAAACAGATATTTCCGTAAAAAAAAATTGAATAAATTTCACAGTCACAATAGAGACACTCACACACACAATTTTTTTTCCAGAAATATTTGAAATGGACTCTAGAGAACTCAAAACGAATATTTCCGTTAAAAAAATGTTTGGAAAAAATTTCACGTTAACAATACAGACACACATATAATTTTTACAGACACACATACAATTTTTCTTTTGCAGAAACATTTGAAATGGACTCTAGAGACCCGAAAACGGATATTTCGGTTAAAAAATTTTTGAAAACATTTTTACGATCACAATACAGAAAAATGGACTCAAGAGGCTAGGGCTAGGGGTTAAAAAAAATTTAAAGAAATTTTCGTGATCATAATACAGACACACACACAATTTGTCTTTTCCAGAAATATTTGAAATGGACTCTAGAAACCTCAAAACGCCATTTCCATGAAAAAAAATTTGAAAATATTTTTGCGATCACAATACAGATACACACACAATTTTTCTTTTCCCGAAATATTTGAAATGGACTCTAGAGACCTCAAACGGATATTTCCGTGAAAAAAATTTTGAAAAAATTTTTGCGATCACAATACAGACCCACACACACAATTTTTCTTTTCCAGAAATATTTGAAACGAACTACAGAGACCTCAAAACGAATATTTCCGCAAAAAAAAATTTGCAAAAATTTTCACAATCACATTAGAGACACAGAGAAACACACAAACAGATACATTTTTTTTTCCCAGAAATATTTGAAATAGGGTCATTCCATGCTATTTCAACAAAAGGTTGTGCTGCACCATTTTAATTTTTTTTTATATTTTGCACAGTTATTTATACATGTTTCTGGAGTTCAAAACTAATTTAAGAAAAATAAAAATTCTTGCCATGTGGCAGCAATGTCCCCGGATGGAGCATGAAACATGTACATTTTTGTAAATGCAAGCGTTTGCGCAAAGTGGCATAACTTTCTTTCCAATTGTGCAAATTTAAAAATTTTAAAAACTCTTAACTCAGATTAAAGTGCCGAAGAGTTTAGTGTAATTTTCATTCATTATTTGTTTTATTTTTTCAAATATAATGGCCGTCAAAGTTTAGCATTGAGATTTGCATTTTTTTCATTTTTTGGCCTTGCTTTGGACTGAGAAGGGGGCAATACACTCAAACCAAAATTAGTTTCCAAGTACAACGGTAACAATAGATTTTATCTGAGGCAAAAAATCTAAAGTGTTTTAAACCCTTCTAATTTTTTTTCGCAGGAGAAAATTGGCATTTTCAAGAAAATCCGTATTTTTCTAAAGCTGTATCTCCAGTGGGGCACACAGTAAAAATCTGAAATTTATAATACCAATGCTTCTATCCGGGAGCAACACCATTACAAAATTTGGTAACTTTGTTTTGCCTAGTAATAAAAATATTTAAGTTCAAATTTGTAATAATTTTTATGCAATCGGATTAAAAATTGAACTTTAAATATTAGAAGCCGGTACTAAAATGGAACTCACCAGTACTAGCAGTGATTATAATACACTTGTGAATATTATAATCTCTGGTACTAGGCATTAAAGTACTTACCAAGGGTTTCCGTACAACGAGGTGATTGGCGACTCATTAATGCAAATCATAGTCCTGGTGATGAAATTTAAAAAAAAGGTACCATGGATCCTGAATAGAAACTTATTATTATTATTAAAAATGATTAAAGAATAAAATTGAATAAAACCATAAAAGTCATTAGACAATTGTCTTAAATTTGCGGCTGTTGGGAGTCAAGCTGCTGATTACGTTCTAGAATTTCTGTGTTAATCATTTTATTACAATTCTGTTAATCCTGTTATTACTATTGAATTTAATTTAAACTATAATATTAATGAAAGGGCACTTTAGTGCTGAGGTAAATGTATTTTTTATGCAATCGAAAATACTCTATTTTCAGATTTAAAATTGTAATTACTTACGTTTTTCATCTAAAGATGTTCTAGCGTTTCAGTGGTAGAACTTGCAGATGTAATTATAGGTTATGTTGATATTTGTTTAACGCAAGATCAGTAAATTCTTAAGGTTGGATTAGCATCGCGTGCATGGTTTAAACAATCACAGAAATTCTAGAACGTAATCAGCAGCTTGACTCCCGACAGCCGCAAATTTAAAACAATTGTCTAATAAATTTTACGGCTTTATTCAATTTTATTCTTTAATCATTTTGAATAATAATACGTCTATATTTAGGGTCCACGGTACCTTTTTAAATTTCATCACCAGGACTATGACGCATTAATGAGTCGCCAATCATCTCGTTGTACGGAAACCCTTGGTAGGTATTTTAATGCCTAGTACCAGTGATTATAATATTTACAAGTGTATTATAATCACTGCTAGTACTGGTGAGTTCCATTTTAGTGTCGGCTTCTAATATTTAAAGTTCGATTTTTACTCCGATTGCATAAAAATTATTACAAATTTGAACATAAATATTTTTGTTACTAGGCAAAACAAAGCTACCAAATTTTATAATAGTGTTGCTCCCGGATAGAAGCATTGGTAGTATAAATTTCAGATTTTTACTATGTACCCCACTGGAGATACAGCTTTAGACAAATACGGATTTTGTTGAAAATGTCTAATTTCACCAGCAAAAAAAATTAGAAGGGTTTAAAACACTTCAGATTTTTTGCCACAGGTAAAATCTATTGTTACCATTCTACTTGCAAACTAAATTTGGTTTGATTATATTGCCCCCTTCCCAGTCGAAAACAGGATCGAATAATGAAAAAAATGCAAATCTTGATGGTAAATTTGAGGGCCAATAAATTTGAAAAACATATCAAATTATGAAAGAAAATTAAACCAAAATATTCACCACTTTAATCTGCGTTAGGAGATTTTCTAATTTTTAAATTTGCTCAATTCGAAAAATTGTTATACCACTTTGCGCAAATGCTTGTAATCACAATAATGTACATGTTTCAAGCTCCATCTGGGAACATATCTGCCACGCGGCAACATTTTATTTTTTTCTAAAATTAGTTTTGTACTCTAGATACATGTATAAATATCTGTGCAAAATATAAAACAAAATAAAAATGGTGCAGCACAACCTTTTGTTGAAATAGCATGGAATGACCCAATAGACTCTAGGGACCTCAAAACGGATATTTCCGTAAAAAAAATTCACGGTCACAATACAGACACACATATTTTTTTTCCAGAAATATTTGAAATGGACTCTAGGACATCAAAACAGATATTTCCGTTAAAATCTGAAAAATTTTTCACAGTCACAATACAGGCACACACACAATTTTTTTCCAGAAATATTTGAAATGGACTCTATGGACCTGAAAACGGATATTTCTGTTAAAAACAAATTTGACAACATTTTCACGGTCACAATATAGGCACATATTTTTTTTTTCTACGGCCGATATAAAAATCAGGCATTTGCGCTTGCGTTAGTCAACGAAAAGTAGACGTTTCCCGAGGAGCGAGCGATAAAGTACTTTGCCGCGCGTTGCCTATAGCAACGCGCGGCAAAGTATTCACAACAACTATCTAAACGTCACTTTTCACAATTTTTATTGACCCGTTACCATGGATACGACATTCCATGGCTGACCACGGTATAACAGACTGAAAATAAGCACACGCCACAGTCATGTGTTATATATTTAATTATATTTATGTTTCTTTTTCAAAGCGGTCGTAGAATTTTTTTTATGTATAGTGCGAGCTTTGCGCTCTTACCATACAAATAACTATTTCCAGTAATATTTGAAATGGACTCTTAGAGACCTCAAAACGGATACAGACATACAAAATTTTTCTTTTACAGAAATATTTGAAATGGACTCTGGATCAGGCATGTCAAACACGCGGCCCGGCAAGGTTGGTATCAAATATTAAAAAAGAAAAATTATATACAAATAATTTTTTGTTTGGTTTCAATTGTAGTTTTTTTTGGTAATGCGGCCCGCGGCTTGTGTGTAATACTTGATGTGGCCCTTGGTGGTAAATGAGTTTGACATGCCTGCCTTAGATGTTTGTTTAAAAGTTTTAGTAATAACTTTCTTATTTAAAAAATTATTTGAAAAATAAAAAGCAGTTAAGGTTAACACGCCGGTGTACGAAATTTGACCAAAAGTTTTTCTTCGAATTGTCTCATAAGGATTATGTTAAAAGTTGCATGTTATTTCCCGTTACATTAAAAATAAGTTACTTATTCTAAATTTAATATATTTTAGACTATGATATGTGTTTTACATTTTTATTTTGTCATGACTTTATTTAATTCATACATACATCAAGATCTTTATTCAAACAAATTATCATACATACATAACATTTTAATACATAAATAACTGAAGGGTGTTTGTCTGGGCTATCGACCATCGGTCTTTCTGCCCCTTAATACATACATTTTACCGTATTTTTACCATTTTTTTTAACCCAAATTTTCTTCTGTTTTCAATCATATTCTTATTTATTAAATATTTCATATTTTTACTTTCTACGTACAAAGTCCGTTTTAACGGAAGTAACTATTTTGAGATTCCAAGAGAGAATTCCGACAAATTTTGAAAAAATTATTTGTGTATATGTGCGAGTCTATGGGACAGAATCCTTCTATACCATTAAATCGGAGAAAGTTACATGATGGCCATATCGCCATTTTCTTATATTACATATTGTATTATATTCTCAATATAGTATTATATATTATATTATAATATCAAAGCGGCTGAGATGTAAATAATAAATAAAAATATGTAAAACAAATTTCTACAATTTTTGTGGTAAGTAAAACACGTATATTGAGAATTTTCACAACACACGTGTTTTACTTACCACATATATTATGGAATTTCACCAAGTAACAGCCTCATCAATCCAATATTCTACAATTTTGTTTTTCAAATATTCAAAATTAAATTCTGTTATGTTAAAAATAATCGTATTTAAATACTCGCTAGTTGTGCGGTCTCTACACACGTATTATTGTTTGTTACATGGTTTTAATGAGTATGTAAACACGCGGATCGAACAATGCCTGCCAGGCAACGTTCCTGTACATTACAAACCACACTTTGACCCAAATTTCTCCTCCAGAAGTGAGGACATATGGTACTAAAGTGAAAATTTGTCCAAACCGCAGACCATGCCACGATTGAGATATGCCTTAGCATGTAGGAAGTGGTTGCCCATCTGGCATGCGTAACTATATCATTATTTTTGGTATAATGTAGACATAATTTACCCGCTAATGGAGAAATTTGCTGTGATTAAACATCTTTTGCGAAACAAATTACTTACCTCGTAGCAAAGTTATTACACACTTTTATTAAATACCGCAATATGGTTTACACGCTAATAGAAGGAAGTTGCAAATGGTTGATGAAAATGGAAGTTAATGTAGATACAGCAGAAAAAAAAATTAGATACAGCAGGTCCGGCTAGATGTGTAGGGAAATCATCGATACATTTTATATGCAGAGCGTTTTTATCAATGCTTCATAGGGATTTACAAGTTACTGTTTATTAATGATTGTTATATTGCTTTCCGCATTATTTTTGGCAGATTTTAAGTTTGCGCATTCCTGAACAACTTTGAATCATTTTTATGAGAAAAGTAGAAAATATAAAACATACATATATGCATCTAGGTACGGTTACCTAAAATTATCGGCTAACCATTCAACGGTGCAGGTCATTGTGTGTGAGTTTGATGAAAAAATATATTGACCGTCTCTTGCCCTCGCTCTAAACAAAACAATGCAATCTGTTTCAAGTCAGTCGAAACAGATATGCAGGGTGTTTCAGAGCTCTGGGAACGGTCAATCACGTGCTTATTTTTTAAAATTTCGAAAAATGTTTTATACAAAAGTTGTGCAGAATAGTGAGCTGCATGCCCTAAAAATATTTAAATGTATACAGGGTGTCTCATAACAAAGTTACAGACCAAACTTATGTTTTTTTTAATGGAACACCCTGTATATTTTAGCATTTTTGGATTCCTTGTTACTTGGAGATTAAAATGACCTAGGTTGTGGGGGTTAAAACTGGGCGGTTTTTGTGTTATTCAGTTGTTTATACAAAAATTTGAACAAAATTTGAAACACCTACGGTACGGTTATCTAAAATTATCGGCTAACCATTTAACGGTGCAGGTCATTGTGTGCGAGTTTGATGAAAAAATATATTGACCGTCTCTTGCCCTCACTCTAAACAAAACGATCCAATCTGTTGCAGGTCAGTCGAAACAGATATACCGGGTGTCCCATTTTAATCCGCCAGTAGCGATAATTCTGAAACATTGCATTGAATCAAAAAGTGTTCCAAATGAAAAGTTAATGGTTCTGAGGGGGACATCTGATGCCGTAGACTTTGCCCCCAGCCCCCCAAGGGGGGCGGGAACAGGGGGCAACTTTAAAATCTTAAATGGAAACCCCTATTTTTTATTGCAGATTCTGATAGAGGGTTAAAAAGTATGTAAGTTTTATCCGAAACATTTTTTTATTGGTCGAGAGATGGCGCTGCAAATGTAAAAATTAGGTTGCGAAAATCGTCACGTAATTAACTGTTATTATTACTTAAGACTTACTCACAACCTTACAAGGTTGTTTTTTTCTCAGCTTGCCCAAATACTACCCCCGCCCCCCCCTACAAAGACGTAAAGTACTCAAAAATAGCGATTGAGCACTTCTTTTTCAAATTAAATAATGGTAAAATAATTCAAAAAGAATGTCTTTTTTTTTTCAAATAGTGTTTCACCGGGCCCCCCACATAGCCCCACCCCCTCTCGCCCTCCCCGGGGGGGGGGGGTGTGTTGGCAACTTTAGAATCTTAAGACCTACATTTTAAAACTCGATCCGAATCTGAGGTATTTGGAATTTTTTTACGATCACAATATTATCCCTTAGTTTGTAAGGAGAAAGTAAAAATAAATATGACAGACAGACACAAAGGCAGTCACACAGACACATTTTTTTCATAAAAATTGTCGGAATCAACGAAATGGCGATTTCCGCAAAAAAAATATAAATTATTTACGATCACAATACTTTCCCGTGGTTTTTACGAAGAAAGTAGAAAATAAAAATGACAGACAGACGCACATAAAGGCAAACACACAAATTTTCTACAAAAATTGTCTGAATCGAGGAAATAGATATTTCCACAAAAAAAAATTAGGAAATTTGTTACGATCACAATATTTATCCCTAGTTTGTAAGGATAAAATAAAAAAAATAGATATGACAGACAGACAGACTCAAAGGCATACACACAGACACTTTTTTTCACAAAAATTGTCGGAATCAACGAAACGGCTGTTCCACAAAAAAATATGGAAATTTTTTACGATCACAATATTTTCCCGTAGTTTGTACGGAGAAAGTAGAAACTAAATATGACAGGCAGTCAGACACAAAGACAGACACACATATTTTTTTACAAAAATTGTCACAATCGAAGAAATTGATATTTCCGCAAAAAAATGTTTGGAAATTTTTGATGATAACAATATTTTCCATTACTTTGTAAGGAGAAAGTAAAAATAAATAAGACAGTCAGACACAAAGGCAGACACACAGACACATTTTTGTCACAAAAATTGTAGGAATCAACTAAATGGCTATTTCCGCAACAAAATATTGGAAATTTTTTACAATCACAATACTTTCCCGTAGTTTGTACGAATAAAGTAGAAAATAAATATGACAGACAGACATAAAGCCAGACACACAGTTTTTACCGAAAATTGTCAGAATCGACGAATTGGATATTTCTGCAAAAATATTTTTTTTACGATCACAATAGTTTCCCGTCAATTGGCATACACCCTGTATAGTATAAGTTATGGTTTTGGTCCGAGGGTGGAGAGTGCCACTGACTCGAAGCCCAAGGCCAAAAACCATTTTATTAATTAATCCGTGGTGATTTTTTGCTACATTATTTTTTTAATTTCATTAAGTTTAAATTTATAGAAAATTCAAATTACAATTTATACGAGAGAATAGAAATAATCGTAATTTATATGACACGTTTATTCTGTTCGTAACCATGGTAATAGGTGTAAATAAGAATGGAAGTTTTTCACTAATTTTGAAAATAATCATTAAATTGTTGTTAATTTTCAAAATTTACTCGAAATTTATACCATTTTATGCTGTAAAAAAGACCTTCTATACACCCTGACTAAATTATAAAATAATCACCGGAGAGCTGGGATCATTGGTTTTCTCCAGTGAAGACAATAATAATTTTATCACGCCATATTGGATCCGCCATTTTTAATTTTTCAGTTTTGACATCAAATTCATAATCTACCCATTTATGTTAATATGTATCAAGATTTAGACTTTTGGCCAGCTTTTTCAAATTCTGAACCACTGTGCGTCGTGATATTACGAAAGTAGATGCTGAAAGTGTTTTCTTTGTTTTTGGCAGTGGTTTTAGTAGAATATTAGAAAAAACAAATGAAACTTTTTGTTTTATTATCTAGGCCAGTGATGGGAAAACTACGGCCCGCGGAAAGGTTTAATCCGGCCCGTTTAAGAGTGCCGTTGTGAGAATGTTTGAACGCGTTCTTACTTCGTAATGTGACGACCCGCATAAAAACTACCTGCGTCGATATTCAAAACACAATAGTATTCTGGACAAATCCATCCGACCTAAACAGATGACTCATCTTCGCTCGAAACTTCCAGACACTCTCGCAGGTAGGTATAAATACAAGCGAGGCCGCCCGAAGATCAGTTAGTTAGCGACCATTAGCGATTTAGTCAGTCATCTGCAACGACCCGCTGTAATTGTTCGAGTAATTGTTTGTGTAATCCCCCAAACTCCCAGTGCCCCAACAAACTCCCGCGTAAGAGCATTAGTTAGCAGTAAGCTTTCGTCAATTGCGTTTCTGTGTGTTGTTCTCCGTAGTAGGTAACGTCTAAAATGGATGTTAAAAAAAGAAAAGTGGATTCAGAATGTCAAGTTTTTAAAGAAGAATGGACGCGGAAATATTTCTTTACTTTATTTAAAGAAAAACCTGTGTGCTTACTTGCAATACAACTGTTGCAGTTTTAAAAGAATTTAACATTCAACGCCATTTCAAGAGCAAACATGAAAACCACTCCTACTCATCGTTAAGTGAAGAGGTGAAAAAAATTAAATCGAAAGATTTAATAAAAAATTTATCAAGTCAACAACAATTATTTCAGAGAGCTAATCATTCTCAAAGATGCGCTACGAAAGCCAGTTATGTGTTGGCTTATAATATTGCTAAATCTAATAAAGCATTTTCAGATGGTGAATTTATAAAGCAGTGCATGATAGATGTGTGCGATATTATGTGCCCTGACAAGAAAAAGGATTTTCAGTCACTGTCTCTCTCAAGAAGAACAATCACCGAGAGAATTGAAAATATTGATAAAAATCTAATTTCACAACTGACTACAAAAACTCAAAAATTTATTTTTTATTCAATTACCATGGATGAAAGTACAGATATCAGCGATACTGCGCAGTTACTCATATTTGTAAGAGGAATCAACGCCCACTTTGAAATTACAGAAGAACTTGCAGGGCTGCAGTCAATGAAAGGAACAACGACTGGTGCCGATATATTTTGTGAATTTGAAAATTGCATCGATAAACTTCGTTAACCTATTGACAAGCTATGTAATGTAACTACAGATAGTGCTCCTAATATGGTTGGAATCAATCAAGGATTTGTTGGGAAATTTAATTCTAAGTATCCGGAAAATGATGTTGTTTTTTTGCATTGGCTTATACATCAGGATGCTCTCTGTAAATCGGCTTTAGATATTGACCATATACTTAATATTGTTGTAAAACTAGTAAATATGATTCGTTCCAGAGGATTATTACATCGCCAGTTTCAACAGTTTTTGGAGTCCGTACATGCTGAGCATTCCGATATCCTGTATTATTCAAAAGTTCGTTGATTAAGTGCTGGAAAAGTATTTGAAAGAATTTGGGATTTAAAAGACGATATTGTGAATTTTCTTCTTGATAAAGACATTTCTAATCAATTTGACGTCTTAGAAAACGGAACGTGGTTTACTGATTTCTCTTTTTTCACAGCCCTCCTCATACACATGAATAGACTTAATCTCAAATTGCAAGGAAAAAATCAGTTTCTTCACGATATTTGGCAATACCTGAAAAGTTTCAAATTACAGTTATTATTATTTGCTAATCAGATCTCTAAATCTGATTTTTCTCATTTTCCAAGAATACAATCTTTAAAATTCACTATATCAAACAATAAGATTAAAAAATACGAAATTAATTTGAGAAAACTATCTACAGAATTTGAAAAGAGATTTCAGGACTTTAGAAAAATGGAACCAGAGTTTAGTATTTTTGCGACCTCATTCAATGTTAATTACGAAGAAGTTGATGCAAAATTTCAACTTGAGTTAATAGAACTGAACTGTTATACTCTCCTGAAACAAACTTTTCATACAGTACCATTACTAGAATTTTATAATAATTTAAGTCCAGATAATTTCCCAAATCTAATTACTCATGCAATGAAGATAATGACAATGTTCGGCTCATCTTATATATGCGAACAAATCTTTTCAACAATGAAGCTTAGGAAAACTTTAAGAAACAGCATTACAGATGAGCACCTTTCATCAGTTTTAAGAATTTCTGCTTCGCAAATAGAACCGGACTATGATGAAATTTTGATGAAACAGTCTCAATTTCATTTTTCTCATGCACCATCAACCAGTAATGACACCAGAAAATAAAGTGATTATACTTCACATCAAGAACTACACTAAATTCATTTTATTTTTTGTGCTTATAGTTTTGTTACCTTTTGCTTTTTTACTATTAAAATAATAAGTGTATGTAATAATATATGTATATGTTTATAGAACACATAAATTAGTTAACGATTAAGCATTATTCTTTGGCCCGCTACGATTGTCTAGTTATTACAAATGGCCCGTCTTAAAAACAGTTTCCCCACCACTGATCTAAGCTTTAGTCCAACGATCAACTATCTCCAACCATTCACGAGATATCCACTGTCATGCCAAAAAATAAACGAACCCAAAATCTGATTTATGGCATAATCAGCATTTTTAACACAATCCGCATATGAAAGAATATTTCAATTATCTACATCTGCTCATGAAATATTCATTCGAATATAAAAAAAAAATAACGAAACAAATTGTTGTATTATTGGCTATAGTCCAATAAACCGCCTAATGAAATTCGCAAGATATCAGTCCAAACAGAATAAAATAATTGAAGCGAAATTTTGTTTTTTTTTGTCTAAGAGTCTGCGTTTGCATTTATACGTGAAATATAGTTTTTTTTTAAAGGATAATTATTCGAAAGTCTGGTTGAGAAAACATTGATGGTGCGCTTGTGCCGTGTGGGTTCGAATCCCAGCCCGGCCGAAAGATTTTTCGGGAATCGAGAAGTATTCGGTCGGGTCCAGGGTTGGTGTGTATACATCTGACATTATTCATTCATTCATTTGTTCATTTATTCATCCAAAAATTAAAAATACATAATTAAAATAGTCGATGTGACTGAATGGCTCATGCCTAAGTCAAAAAAAAACATTGATGGTGTAGGAAATTGGGATAGAGAACAGGATTTAAAAAATAGTTGATATAACAAAATTCAGCCATTTTCGAAAATGAGAATCTCAATGATGTATCGATAAATATTTCGAAACAATTACATTGTCCCATTTTGAGACCGGAATGCCTATACTATGCCCAGGGATCATTAAGAAAGTCTACGATGCCATGAAGGGATGATATCTGCAATGCATCATCCTATTGAGGCAGGAAAGAGTGAAAAAACTTGAAACTTGTCACATTAAGTTAAGCTTTCTAAATATTATCTTAAAAACGTTTCTGTTAATAAATTATTTCTGTTAATAAAAGTCAACGCATATTTGAATTTAGATTTATACTTCTGTTATAACATAGCTTTTTACTTTCTCCATTACGAAGTACGAGAGAGTATTTTCGTAAAAAAAAATTTGAAAAAAATCACGTTTAGCTTAACCTGACGTCACCACCCACGTGTCAAAGAGATTCCCTCCCAACGTAAACAGCAACTTGGTGAGGTATGGCTAGAGGACGGCGCACAGTGTGGCCGATTGAGCAAAACGCGGCCATCCGCGGGGCGGGAGGGTCGTTTTTCGACTTGAATTATTTAAAAAACTAAGTACAGCATCACGTTCCTCATACTTTGGAACCTCGAAGTCTAGAATTTCAACGAAGTAGTGTTTATGATTAACGAGTAATTAATTCACAAACATGGGCAATTTCAATAAGTGAATTTTGAACGAAAATCGACGCGCGTTTAAATAAACATATTTTCGTAATAGTTTAAAATATGTATCTATTGTTTTTTTCTGTAAAAGTTAGATGATCTCTGCTTCAGATAAATAAAGAACCAAATGATTATCATTATTATTTAATAAGTTATAAATTTATGAAGTCACATAATTTTAAAATATAAATTTTAACTTTGCGAAACTCACAAAAACGTATTTCAAATTTGTCCAACCTATAATTAGCACTAAAATGTAGCCCCAAGTTTTGTCAATAAGAGGGAATCAATATTTTTCAAATATCGAACCAACTCCGTGAGAAAATGAATTTTTAATGTCGCGAGGCGGGCCAAATCGTCAATCGCGCGAGGCAATAAGTCGACTGAGCTGGAAGATATTCACGCGGCAACTCTTTCTTATAAAAATATTTGTTATTACCACTAAAGTGATCAATTTTTTTTCGAATAGCAATCCATAATAAATATATACTTTACAAAGAAAATGTGTATAATATTTTTTTTTAATTAAAACCTAAAAATGTATCTTCCGTAATTATATACCGGGTGTAACTGAATTCTGGTAGACCCCAAATATCATTTGAATGTTTACATAATTTTTTATTAAAATTTGTATGGCTTTTTAAGGAATAAAGTGTGTCGACATGTGGACTTTTAATAAAAATTCCACTTCCGGTTTAACCGGAAATTAACTTAACTTTTCTATTTCAAATAGAATATCTTGTATATTTTTACATAATTTAATCCGTCTCTAAATTCTGAGTTTTTAAATGTATCATAAGTGACTTTTAGTTGTTTAAATTGGTTGTTTAAATTAAATTTAAATAAAAAACAAATTTAAACTAAATTTACAGACAAATTAAATTATATAAAAATATACAGGGTGTTCTATTTGAAATATAACAATTAAGGTAATTTCCGGTTGAACACGAAATGGAATTTGTATTAAAAGACCACATGTTGACATACTTTATTCTCTAAAAACATCATACTGAATTTCATAAAGATTTATGTAAAAATGCAAATGATATTTGGGGTCTACCAGAATTCAGTAACACCCGGTAATTGACCCATTTGGTTCCATTTTAATAGTTATACGGTCTTTAAATTTCGAATAGTACTCATTATCTAATTAAAAAATAAAAATGTGCATACCTTAAACGCTGAAAAAATCAATCTCTTCGTCTGAGTTAAAATCATCCTCCGATGTTTAAATCTGCTATCAAGAACAAATTTCGTGTATGATTATTTGATTTAGTAAGTATGGAACTTATCTTTAAGTAGTTTTAAGGAAGCACTATGCATTTTATTTTTTGTTCCCAACTAAACTGTTTCTCTACAAACGTTTATTGTGTTAGTTCAACGTCATTATTATTAGTATTATTATTTTTTGTCTGTTCAAATCTCCATTTTTAGTTTTCTCTATATGCTGAAGGTTTGGATGGAAGAACAGCTGGGTTGTTACCCAAAGCTGAATCCCACCTTACGATTCTCTCTAATTTATTTTGTAATTTTTCGCTGTATATATGTGTGTATCACCACCATGTGAGAATAAAGTTTATTATTATTATTCACTACTAATCACGCATTGTTCAAGAAGGGGGACTGCTTCTGCTGGAATTATTTTCCGTTTCATTTTTGGAGTATCACGTTTTAAGGAAATACATGGATCTGATGATACTAGGAGCATATTAAATAAGTCCGTTACTGTATTCGCCCGTGAATTTTTCCTGGTGTGATTTTCTCGCAGTTTCCTATATATTTTATTACTGGCTTCTTGGGCCTCTTCAGATAATTGTCCAATGGGTAGCATAAAATGTTTTAAAAACTTTGATCCATGCATCAATATCTTGTGAATGCTTACAGGCATTCGATACCATCCATACAATTGCACGAATAGTTTGGCTGTTTCTGATGCATATTCATCAAATATTTCTGGGTTGATGTTGTACCCACTCGAAAGAACAATCAAAATGATAGAAAACCTTCTAATTAATGTTTCATCTATTCCTGTTATGGATGCAACTTTTTCAGGATTTCTGAAAAATTTTCTGGCTACATTTCCAGTATTTGATGTACCTCCACCTTGTACTACTGCATCCACCTGAATTCCTAGCTCTTTCCGCAACAACTTCTGAATATTTTTTTTACGGAGATTGATAGTGTTTCTTTCATCTGCAGTGGCACCATGGGTTGTAGGTTTTTGTAACTTCAATTTATAGGATATGTGTAAAACGCATTCCAGAAACTTAATCCATGCGTGCAAAGAAGATATTCCATATGCCAGATTTTCAGCAACAATAGGCAATTCTTTAATTTTTTCCAAATTGTTCATATTTTTCGGTGAACATTTACAAATAAAACAATTTGTACTTGGGGTTCCAGTTAGTGCGTTTATAATTTTTCCATCTACCATTGTAAAATGTAATACAAATTGAACTTGGACTAATGTACCATTTATTTCTGTATTAAATACAATTAAATTCTCTACCTCTTTCTTCATTAAATCAACTTCTTCCCTGATTGTTGTTATTGTTTCTTTAACATACCTGAATTTGATTGGTCTACAAAAACATGTAGATGATGATTTCTCATTATTCCACAGGATTTCATTATTATTTGTAATTAATCTCAGTGGTACAATTGAAAAAAGAAATACAGTTTTGTCTGTAATGTGTTCATCGTCTGAACTACTATCATTATGGTACATCTGCATATATTCATTATGACCGGAACTCCCGTCACAGCCATATTTCAATATCATTTTAATTTCATCGAAATCATCCGTATTTTTAAAGGCAAGCCCCTCTACTAGCCGTAAAAAAGTGTGTTCTAGAAGATCTTGTAACCGGACTGAGGCACCTGTAGTAGTCGTGGTAATATTATTCGGATAACATCTTTTTTTTGCCTGCTGTACCATTTTATATGATGGTAAAACATTTTTAAATCCACGTGAATTGAGTTGTTTCCTTAATTCGCAGTAACTACGGACACTCATTTTAGCAAGCAGCATAAGGCCTAACGCTTCGTCCTCATTAAATGGCCTTGTTTCTTCACCACGTGATAATCTTCTATAACTACTCAGGAGGTTATCTATATTTTGAGGTGATTCATTTATAATATTAGTAACAATTTTTGCTGCTTGGGGTTGTTTTTGTTTTCGTAAAACATTACCTTCAGCCATTAATATTTCGTCGGAACTTTTGTTTTGTACGATTTCCTGAATTTTTCTTCTTTTACTTCTTATACTTAATTCTTCAAATGGCTTTGATGTACTCGGCATTGAGTGTAGATTTTCCAAACCGCTACACATTTCATCAAATGACTTTGATGTGCTTGGCATTGAATCGGGATTTTCCAAATTATTATTACCTTCCTGGAATGACCTTGAAGTACTTGGTATAGGAGGGAGATTTTCCAAATTACCTTGGCTTTCGACAACAGTTTTAAACGACAGTTTTAACCAAGATTCGTGTTTATTAATAAAATGATTATAACTGTATGATGCAGCTTTCCATCTTAATTTCAATTTAACACAAAACATTCGTAATTTTCTATCGAGACCAGGATAACCAGCTTCTGGTACGACTTTTAATAATTCAGTTTTTAACAGTTTTTGTGTGGACTGGGATGTTACACATAATCTTTCCGTTTGATTATACCAAATGTGGAAAAGTTCATAGTTTGTAATTTTATCCATATTTATATTTACACAATTGTCTCTGTATTAACACTAAATTTATTACAAACTAAATTACCACTAAATTTTTATCACTTAAACTATTTATATTTACACTACACTAAACAAACACTAAAACTATGATAATGTCAAAAATGTTAATTAGGGTCTTAGTTTAGAAAAGTCAATAATGAAATAATAATAGAAAGAGGCTCGGTTATTATAATGCACACGCATCGACAAACGAATGAAAACTGATATAAAAATCCCTTGAACTGTGAGAAACAGAGGTCCACTTGACACCCCTTGGAAACAAAAAAAAAACTAAGCCCTTGAAGTGCAGAACACAGACGTAAACACTACATATACCAGAGTATTATGTGATTAGTAGTGAACCCGAGGATGATTTTAAACAGACGAAGGGAGTGATTTATTCGGCGTATAAGATATGCATATTTTCATTTTTTATTAAATGCTATTGGGATTATTGGAATTTTTAAGTCTGTATTAACTATTAAAATGGACGCGGAACAGCTGAAATCTCGTCTTACAAAAATGATTTAATTTTTATTATAATTGGTGCAACTTCAATAAAATTGTTACATGTAATAATGAAAATAGGTAGTCGAAATATGATGGTATTGGTTAGAATACGGACAATTGTTTCTTTCAGCTTGACCCAAGCGTTTAATCGTGTAAAAATACATTTTATTGGTTTTAATTTATAAAAAAAGTATTATATACACTTTCTTTGTAAACTATATATTTATTAATGGATTGCTATTCGAAAAGATTTTCATCACTTGTGGCAATAACAAATATTTTTATAAGAAAGCGCTGCCGCGCGAATATCTTCCAGCCCAGTCAACTTATTGCCCCGCGCGATTGACGATTTGGCCCGCCTCGCGACATTAAAAATTCATTTTCTCACGGAGTTGGTTCGATATTTGAAAAATATTGATTTCCTCTTATAGACAAAGCTTGGGGCTACATTTTAGTGCTAATTACAGGTTGGACAAATTTGAGATACGTTTTTGCGAGATTCGCAAAGTTAAAATTTATATTTTAAAATTATGTGAATTCATAAATTTATAACTCATTAAATAATAATGATAATCATTTGGTTCTTTATTTATCTGAAGCAGAGATCATTTAACTTTTACAGAAAAAAATAATAGATACATATTTTAACCCATTACGAAAATATGTTTATTTAAACGCGCATCGATTTTCGTTCAAAATTCACTTCTTAAAATTGCCCATGTTTGTGAATTAATTACTCGTTAATGATAAACGCTACTTTATTGAAATTCTAGACTTCGAGGTTCTAAAGTATGAGGAACATGATGCTGTACTTAGTTTTTTAAATAATTCAAGTTGAAAAACGACCCTCCCGCCCCGCGGATGGCCGCGTTTTGCTCAATCGGCCACACTGTGCGGCGTAGAGTTATAACTCTAGACATGACTAGAGGACGGCGCACAGTGTCCGGAAACGCGAGAAATGGGGCCAAGCGGGTCGAAAATCGGGCAAAAATAAAGTCAGTTTAAAAAAAAAATAACGGATTCATGTTCGCAACACTTATAAACCCCCTAAATTTAAATTTTTGAGTCATAATTCTAAAACATTATGGCGTATTCGGGCATTCAAGTAGACTGTTTTTAACTGATGAGTTTCAAGCAAAAATTGCACCGGAAATAAATATTATTTTTATCGCATTTTGGAATGTTTTCCGAATGAATTTTATATCACGTAAAACTGAATAAAAACACGATTTATTGGTACTAATTGCAAAAAGAAAGTCTGATAAAGTTTTAAGATAAAACAGTTTGAAATTTGTAGAAATTTAAAACTAATTTAGGATTTTAAAAGAGTAAAAGTTGCTTATATGAAAAATCGTGTCGCCCAATTTACAGTATTTGATAGCCCCAAGTGTCCTCTATCTTTTCATACCAAATTCACCTTCAGGTTGATCCCACCTCGGGTGTAGTGATTTTTTTTCTCTCGCAAGACGCCGAAAAATCGGACAATTCAACGATAATTTGGAGTATATTTGTTATTTAGTTTTTATAGAATATTTAAAAGTTATCCGAATGTATTTTATATTACATAAAATAGAAGAAAAATATAATTTAATGACACCAATTAAAAAAAAATGGCTGATAATGGCTGTAAAAAAATTAAATCAATTTTTGATTTTGAATGGGTCACAATCATTTATATAAAATATCAAGTGGCTAAATGTATGGTATATGGTAGTCCCAAGTATCCCCTATCTTGCCACACTAAATTCAGTTTTAGGCTGATCCCCCCGGGGTGTGGTGATTTTTTTTCCCTCGTGAGTCGCTGAAAACTCAACAATTCAACGATAATTTGGAGTATATTTGTTATTTAGTTTTTATGGAATATTTAAAAGTTATCCAAATATATATATCATATAAAACAGAATAAAATAGTATATTGTACAACGACCATATAATGATGGCTATTAATCACGAGAACGATGTTTGCGGAACAAGCCGTAGGCGAGTGGAGCAAATCGTTTGAGTGATTAATAGCCATTATATGCGAGTTGTACAGTATACTTTGTTCACGAAAATTAAAATCAAAATTAAAATCAAAATCAAAATGAAAAAAAAACAAAAACAAAATCAAAATCAAAATAAAATCGAAATTAAAGTTGTAATTACAATTGAAAAAAGAATAAAATCAGTATTAAACAGGGTAAACAAAATATTATCATAAATCGCGTTCTGCGAATTAAAGCGCGAATTGGCGTGTTTAATAACCAAATTAAACACGCAAATGCGTGAGCGTGTTTAATAATCATATTAAACACGCAGATGCGTGTTTAAGAAATTGAGTGTTAAATGTACCCCGTTAATGCTACCCGTAGAATTAAATATTGTGCACAATATTTATAACATTTTCGTGAATAAATATAATTAAATGGCACTAATTAAAAACAAATGCTGATATAGCTTTAAGGTATTAAAATTTGAATTCTGTAAAAAATTCAAATCAATTTATGATTTTGAATGGGTCACAAACACAAACACTTATGTGAAATATCAAGTCGCTAAATGTATGGTATATGATAGTCCCAAGTGCAAATTAAAAAATATAAATATAAAGTACATTATTTTACGTTATATAATTGAAAATAATAAAAATATCACTAAAACACAAAACTCAAAACTATTTTAAAAAATGTAAATCTCAACTTCTGAAAATGATCTGCTCAATATGCTGCTGGTCAATTCAGACCCCCTTATTTCAGCGAAGAGGTCAACTAAAATAATAAACAATAAGACATTACCATCCAAAGCGCGAAAAATAATTGTTGCCGAATCAGATATTGGTGAAAGCGAAGAAGAACTTTATTTGGATGAGGAATTATAATATAAAACCACAAATTATTAATTTTGAATTTCTGTGAGCCACCAGAGTTTGTTGCCAACTACGTCCACCAATTCAATAAATTAATTCAAAATTACGCCAAAATAGTATTTTAGGTAGTTTCCGACTTAATAAAAATATATATGAGAATATAATTTTAATATTTACTTAATAGTGATTAACGCTTAATTTTTCGCCAGATACAGAATTATTCAGGTCCTGTGGGGATTCATCCTGAACCGCTCAGGCATTACTGCGCACATTAGAGTATGGCATTTCAGGTAAAATTCCAGTTATTTCTAGTTTTCCTAAAAGAAAAATTCATTAAGTAATGTTTTTACCTTATATTAAAAAAAACCTCCTTCCAGGGTGGCATTCCTTCGAAGATAAGTGATATGCGGGAGGTTAGGGATCACGCTAGAGAACAGTATGCCACGTGAAATTTCAGTCAATTTAAGGGTCTTTTACAAGAATAATTATATAAAGAAATAGTTACTAATACTACTCACTTTTTATAGCAATAAAAAGAATATGAGAGTAAAAAATATACTCCATCGTCGAATTGTTTGATTTTTCAGCGACTAGCAAGGGAAAAAAATCACCACATCTCGGGGGGGATCAACCTAAAAGTGAATTTGGTGTAGCAAGATAGGAGATACTTGGGACTATCATATACTATACATTTAGCCACTTGATGTTTCATACAAGTGATTGTGGCCCATTCAAAATCATAAATTGATTAATTTTTTTACAGAATCCAATTTTTTATGCCTTAAAACTTTATCAGCCATTTTTTTTTTAATTGGTGTCATTAAATTATATTTTTTTCTATTTTATGTAATATAAAATACATTCGGATAACTTTCCAATGTTCTATAACAAATATACTCCAAATTATTGTTGAATTGTCCGAGAGAGAGAGAACATATTTATTCAATAACTATATAATATATGTACAATAAAGTTCTTACATCTAAAAAAGTTTTATTTAATATATTAAATTATTATTGAACGGGCTATCGACCGAGGTCTTTCCGCCCCTGAAATATTATGTATATTAATTTATGGTTTACAATATGGTGCAGATGAAAGTTGACAACTTAAATGTGAAAGAAATGATTATGAGATAATATGGCATGATTGATGATTATGCTAGTTGTTAGTGTATTCACTGTCCGTGATGTCTTGTGTTAGTAGTTCTAGGAGAGTCTGATTGGAGGTTTTAAATCTGGGTGGGATATTTGGATTACGATGGATGCATAAGGGTTCAATTGATTCTTAGTTACTAGTTTTGTTGCGGAATCTATTAAATAGTGTTTTTTGGCGTTCATGAAGTGGAGTTATGTTTGTTAGACTATACAGTGTTTCGTTGTTTATGTTATGAAGGGGGTTTTGTGGATGTCGGATTTTGGTAATTATGCGCAGAGAGGCGCGTTCGGCCACTTGTAGATGTTGCAGAGAGGATTTGGATGCTAGGGTGAATAGGATTGATCCGTAGTCCATGATTGGCCTGCATATTGATTTATAGATGTTAGCTGCGACCTTTCTATTTATTCCTTCTCTTTTATATGTGAGGGACCTAAAGGTCTTGGCTCTTATTTTGGCTTTTTGTTTGGCATTTTTTGTGTGTTGTGTAAATTTAAGTTTATGATCGAGTGTGATGCCCAAATACCTGGCGGACTGTTGCGGAAATACCTGAACTTGGTGCATTGTGACATTTGGAGAGGTTGGTGATAATTTGTGGTGGAAGATGAGCAGTTGCGATTTATTCGGATTAGCATGAAGTCGCCAGGTATTTAGCCATCCCTCGACACTGTTCGTAAGATTTTGGAGTTCTTGCATTGTCTTTGCTAAGTTGCAAGAATGTGCAACTAGTGCAGTATCGTCGGCATATTGGAGAACGTATGCGTTTTGGTTAAAGTGGTTTGGGCTGTTACTGTAAAGATCATGGCAGAATAAATTATACAACGTGGGTGATACAGGAGAGCCTTGAGGGACCCCCTGCTGTGGGCTAAATTCATAGGAAAAGCAGTCTTTGATTTTAACTTTAATTTTGCGGAAATATAGTAAATTATTGATAAGAACGACTATAAACGGTGGTAAATCCAATTTGTTTAATTTGTAGAGTAATCCCTTGAGCCAGATAGAGTCAAACGCTTTATTTATGTCTAAAAATAAAGAGGCAGACTTGAAGCCCTGAAGATGAGCGCTTTGCACATTAGATGTTAAAATGGTAAGGGGGTGAATTGTAGATTTATTTGCTGTAAAGCCAAATTGACAGTTAGGGATAACATGTTGGGCGTAGGATAATAATTTATTTTTAATATGCGTTTCTAATATTTTTCCAATGACGGGTAAAAGGGTAATGGGACGAAACTTGTATGGTGATGATTGGTCTTGTCCCGACTTGGGTACACAGACTACAATGCCTGTTTTAAATTCTGGGGGAATATATTGATTGAGTAGGCAGTAATTAAGAATTTTGATAATATACAGGTGGATGGAGATATCTAGTTGTTTTAAAATAGAGCGAGGAATATTGTCAATACCAGGTGCCGTGTTACTACCTGAATATAAAATTGTGAAGTACTCTTCCTCTGACATTAAATCCTCCATTGGAGTTATATAACTGTTGTTTATGAAGTTGGAATACCAATCGTTGACAATGTTTAATGTATTGTTGTCATATTGATTATTGTCTGTAAATGAAAACTGTGAATTGTAATGATCTGCGAATGCATTTGCAATGTCAGTATTGTTGGTATATTTTTCATTGCTATTTGGATCAATAATATTATATGTGGAGGAGGTTTTCCGGTATTTACTTAACTTCCTAACTTCGTTCCAAAATGTTTTTCCTTTAGCAATGTTAATTCGTTCACATGCATTTAGCCATTTGTTTTGACGGAATTCTTTAATTAACAGTTGAATTTGTTTATTAAGTATGTTAAATTGTCTTTTAAGGGCTCTGTTATCGGTTTGCTTAAAGTCTCGATAGATTTGTCGTTTATGCTTTATTAGTCTTAAAATGAAGGGAGGTAGTGGGTAGTTGTATAAGTGTTGTTTGACTTTAGGACTATTATCTTGTATTGCATTAGTAAATACTTCCAGGAAGTGAGTGATTATGGATGGGTGGTCAATATTAGGATTTTTAGATTCAAAGTTGTTTAAGATTTGATTAACTTTGCTTATATCACATTTACTGTAGACGGTCTTGTATACAGGCGGAAGTGTGCATATATTTGTTGCTAGATCAATTTCAAAAAGTATTGATAGGTGATCGGATCCTAGGTCTGGAGTTAGTTCTACATTAGCTATTAATGGCTTTATATTTGCTGTACACAAGAAAATATCTGGAGTGGTGTCGGGATTATTGGGCATAATGAAGGTAGGAGGAGTATGAATTTTTATGAAGCTGGAGTTATTCAGGAATACATCGATGGTTTTCTTTTTAGAAGGGGTTATATTGAAATCCCCAATAATAATGGCATAATCACAAAGTGCTGCTTTAATAAAGATGCTATCATCTATCCGACTGTGTGGGTGTATATATACCAGAAATATATGTAACAGGTTATTACGAAACGGCAATGTAAAATGTAGGCATTCATTTGATCGGTTATTAATTTTAGGTGGATTGGATTTACCAAGTTTTAACGTTGGATGGGCCATTACCGTGGCTCCACCGCGATGGTTCTTATTTAAAATTGAAGAGGATTTTTGCAGGATATTCCAGTCACGATAGAGAATTGGATTTGGGGTTTTGGTTTCAAGGAAAAGGGCACATGAGATATTGTTCCGGGATATATAATTGAGGATTTGGTGGGATTTATTATGAAAAGAGTTAATATTGTTATATAAAAGCTTTATGGGCGCCATTTTAATGCAGGGAGATTGGTGAGGATTCGTGAAGTTCGATACCATGAATGGGCATTGTGGCTTGAGGAGCTTCCATATTTTTCAGGTCAAACATTAAAATATATACTCTGTTACCTGAGAAACTAACGACAGTATCGATGTTAAATGATTGAATAAATCGTTGTCTGAGTTTGGTTAGTAATGCTTGTCTGTCAATATGATTACTGGAGTTAATTTTTGTAATGTATGTATCAAGAATGAAATCATGAATAGAAATTTTGAGATGTATACGACTTGCATCTGTAATATTTTTCTCGATCTCCTCTGTCTTCTTGTTTGCTGATAGCATTTTCTGATTTGGAATTCCCGGGATAGGTTTCCTTGGTCGCTTTTTACATTTTGTACTCCATGCGGAGTGTCCAATCTCATTGCAGCTTTTGCATATCTCTGGCAAGAGTGTTTTACACTTCGATGTTAGGTGTTGTCCTTTGCATTTATTACATTGGGTTGGGGTTGTACACTTTTCAGTTGCGTGTGTGAATTCAGTGCATCTTCCACAGGGAACCGGTAGTGGTGGTGGGGCTATGCTTTCATGTGTGATGTAGTGCCTGTTTTTATAAAAGATGCCATGTTGTAGTAGGTGTTCATATGACTTTATACATCCAGTAATAATTCTTATCATCGCTGTTGGGTTCCCGGTTGCCTTAGAAATGATGCGTTTGCAAAATCTATGTTGGATGTAGTTGTTTTTAAGGTGCTGACTCATATCTGTGTCTTGTATTTCGTGCTCTACAGATGCAATAATGCATGTGTATGTCGGCTCAGGCAGTCTTCTTTCGGTGGGTTTGTGCGGTGTTGTCTCTTTGATGTTGGTTATTATATGTTCCGTTTGAAGCTTAGTTAGTGTGGTTAGTATTTCCTCTTTGGATCTATTAGACTTGATAAGAAATCCTAACTGTGTTTTGATTAAAATATCATTAGAGCCCAGCTTCTGCTGTTCCCAATAGTCAGCAAGTTCGGTTCTTGACATTTCTTTAATGGTTTTAAAGTAGAAATTTGAACAATAGTTAGTGTGTTTAAATTGCGTAATTCGTGTATTTGTTTGGGGGGCAAGTGCTTGTTTAATTAGTGTAGGCTCTTTGTGAACACTTGCCGCTTGGCTGTGTTGGTTTGTTTGTGTAATCGTTACATTGTGTGTGATATTTTTTGTTGTAGGCAGGTTTGCTGTTTCTTGGGTTTTTGTTATTTTATTGTGTTGTTCATCGGTATTTGTTGCTAAGTTTCGAGCTTGTATATTACGCAGTATATTTTGGAGTGTTTGGTTAGTTGTTGCTACTTTCGTACCTGTGTTTGCGGCTGCTCTTTTTGTCAAGTTTTTGACGGACGTTTTTGGTTTCTTCGCCGGTTGGCCGCGTTTTTTGGTGACGGTGAGGAATTCTCCGAGGTGTGAGTGCGATGTGCCGGGCTGCGTTCGGGCTCGCGGTTCGTCGACCTCCATCTCTGTAGAAGATTCTTCTTCGTTTTCCATGATTTTATATACCCTTTGAGGGGTGTTTTATATTGCAGAATGACTATATTACTTCTGTTATTGTGTGGACGTTTGATCTGGTTTAGTTTGGTAATATTCACTGTACGGATTAGATTATCGTCGGAAAGGCAAATGCGTGTGCTCTGCTCGACTGTACGTACTCGACATTGGTGTAGCAAGATAGGAGATACTTGGGACTATCATATACTATACATTTAGCCACTTGATGTTTCATACAAGTGATTGTGGCCCATTCAAAATCATAAATTGATTTAATTTTTTTACAGAATCCAATTTTTTATGCCTTAACACTTTATCAGCCATTTTTTTTTAATTGGTGTCATTAAATTATATTTTTTTCTATTTTATGTAATATAAAATACATTCGGATAACTTTCCAATGTTCTATAACAAATATACTCCAAATTATCGTTGAATTGTCCGATTTTTCGGCGTCTTGCGAGAGAAAAAAAAATCACTACACCCGAGGTGGGATCAAAGTGAAGGTGAATTTGGTATGAAAAGATAGAGGACACTTGGGGCTATCAAATACTGTAAATTGGGCGACACGATTTTTCATATAAGCAACTTTTACTCTTTTAAAATCCGAAATTAGTTTTAAATTTCTACAAATTTCAAACTGTTTTATCTTAAAACTTTATCAGACATTCTTTTTGTAATTAGTACCAATAAATCGTGTTTTTATTCAGTTTTACGTGATATAAAATTCATTCGGAAAACTTTCCAAAATGCGATAAAAATAATATTTATTTCCGGTGCAATTTTTGCTTGAAACTCATCAGTTAAAAACAGTCTACTTGAATGCGCGAATATGCCATAATGTTTTAGAATTATGACTCAAAAATTTAAATTTAGGGGGTTTATAAGTGTTGCGAACATGAATCCGTTATTATTATTTCTTTTAAACTGACTTTATTTTTGCCCGATTTTCGACTCGCTTGGCCACATTTCTCGCGTTTCCGGACACTGTGCGGCGTCGACTTGGCCGCGCGTGGGATGTGGCAATAATCCGTTGATAGGTAAGATCTTGTGGATGATCCACTCAGTGCTAATCGACTAGTTGCGGTTGTTAATCGGTGCCCCTTGCCCCAACCCTCTATCCACTCAATGGTCCAGAAAGTCCGACATGCGCTCCTTACTTGCTAACGAGGCCACGGGAGCCACGTCACACGTACTAGTCTTTAATATCTGGTTTGTTCACAGAGTCGTAACATCTCCCATTTGCTACCCTGCTGAGCTACGCCGGTAACAACTTTCATGTGATAAGTGCCACATAGATAATTACAGACCTATTATCAAATTTTAGTAAATTGTTCGAATCTATCCTCTCTGATTGTACTACAAAGTAAAAAAACTGGCTGACTACAAGACAACATGGTTTTATGAAAATACGATCAACACAAACTGATTGAATTAATGTCACTCAATTTATTTCTGATCAAATGGATCGTAGTAACCAGGTTGACGTTATATACACAGATATGAGTAAGGCTTTTGATCGAATATCCCACAATTTATTAATCAAATTACTGCTTGAATTTAATACACTGATGTAAAAAAATGAAACACGAAATTCTTGAAATTTCGACCATAGCTCGGCGTATTTTCAATCGATTGTGGTGAATCTTTGAGGGCGAAAAACTTTGAAGTGTCTTCTTTAAAGTCATGAACTTAAGCGTAACCTCTTCCGCCTCCCTCTAGCACCCCTGTAAAAAAATGTTATTTTCAGGAAACCATGTCCAACTTTGACAATGTGCACGCAGTTGGAAAAGAAATGTCTACTTGATCCACCGTAAAGGCTTTAAAATTTTATCAATTTCCTATGCAGGACTCAAAGAACGAAGTTCCTACGACGATTTGGTACCAAGTTATGGGTGTTGCGGCCTCAAAAATTCATCAAAATCGATTGAAAATACGCAGAGTTATGGCGGTTTGAAAATGGCTGAAATTTTACGAATTTTAAGTGTTTCATTTTTTGCCATCAGTTTATTAGTGGCAACATAGTATCTGTACTATCCTCATACTTATCCAACAGTACTCAAACTGTGTCATATATGGGAGTCAAGCAAGGGCGTTTCCAACCAACTAGTCTAGGGGGGGGGGGGTAATAAAAAAAAAGTTAAATAAACTGGCGCTTCTGCTCTTATACACCCAGTGGCTAAAAACTATGTTTCCTCGTTTTTTTAGGCGTTTCCAGTCGATCTAAGCACTATTTACGACTAAAGTTATTTAGCATATCTTCGTTCCTGGAAGTCTCACAAAAAAATATTATATGCAAAAAAAAAAATCTTGAAAGAATCACCAGATTTTGAAAACTCTTGGTGCAATGTGTTGTTCACTCATCGAATAGATGCAGATAAACACAAAAAATAAATTCGTCGTTCAATTGTTTGAAAGGATGGCCACATTTTAAATATTCATCCAGCAAAGTGTTACCCGTCGTTCTTTTTTTGAGGATAACTCGTGTAACGGATAATCTGATTTTCAAAATTCTTCCGGCAAAGTATTGTGCTCACTGAATTGATGCAGATAAGATAAAACATTAAATTCGTCGTTCATTTTTTTGCGGTTTTAAAAGCATAACTCTTGAACAAAATGGCAGATATTAAAAATTCTTTCAGAAAAGTGTCATTTTTGACAGTTGGAAATTGTGGTTTTTGGCAGTTGAAAATTGCCATTTTTAGCAGTTGACAATATAAGTTTTTGGTTGTTGAAAATGATCAATTTTTGCATTTCAAGATTGTAGTTTTTGGGGGTTGAAAATTATCATTTTGATAGCTCAAATTATTTTTGGCAGTTGAAAATAGCCAAAAAAAATTGTCATTTCCGCCAGAAAGCAGATGGTCATTGTAAGCAGATAAAAATTACAGTTTTTGACAGTTGAAACGGTAATTGATTGCAGTTGAAAATTTATCATTTTTGACAGTTGGGAATTGTGGTTTTTGGCAGTTGAAAATTGCCATGTTTAGCAGTTGAAAATATAAGTTTTTGGTTATTGAAAATGATCAATTTTGGCATTTCAAGATTGTAGTTTTTGGAGGTTGAAAATTGTCATTTTTTGTAGCTCAAAATTATTATTTTTAACAGTTAAAAGTAGCCATCGTTAAATTTGTAATTTTTGTCGCGATTTTGATATTTGAAATTGCACACCTGCCAAATGCGTCGTCCGATTTTGATGATTTAAACACGTCAAAATGTGGCAAATTTATTGTAATGTTAAAACAGATTACAAAACATTTTCGTGAAATTATCACAAAATGCAAAAATCTCACTTTGTAAAATCGAAATTTCGATTTTTGAAATTGCACACCTGCCGAACGCGTTGTCCTATTATAATTATTTAAATTTCAAAATATGTCGAATTTATTGTTATTTTAAAATGGATTCATATATTTTCTCGCGAAATTAACGCAAAATGTAAAAAATTGCAATTTTTTAAGTTTCCAGAATTTAAAAAACGCGATTTTAATTTTTGAAATTTCACACCTGCCGAATACGTAGTCCGATTTTAATTATTTAAACGTCAAAATATGGCGAATTTACTGTTATTTTAAAACGGATTACAATATTTTCTCGTGAAATTAACACGAAATGCAAAATTGCAGTTTTTAAATTTCCAAGATTTTGATTTTTTTTTAAATTGCACTATTGCCGCACGCGTTGTTCAATCGTGATAATTGAAACTTCAAAATATGGCAAATTTTATGTAATTTTATTACGGGTTACGAAATTTTCTCTTAACATTAACACAAAATGCAAAAATTGTTTTTTTTTTAATTTTCAACATTTTAACTTTTGAACCGAGGACGAGATTTGTAAAATTCTTTCGACAAAGTCTTATATTTATCCGGAAGATGTAGAAAAAATGTCTCGACTGATGGAAAAAGAATATTACTCAGTAGAGGATTATATCAATTGCAAATGATTTTGTTCTTATTTTCTGTGACGTATTGAATTAGCTGTAGAATTTGATTTTGTTGTGATGTACTTTGTTATAATTTATCATGTACTATATCTAAATTTGAATAAAATTAAAAAAAGAACCAAAAAATTAAATTTGTTCAATTGTTTTTCGGGTTTCACAGGATAACTCTTCAACGTATGACCAAATTTGGCAAATTCTTCCAGCAAAGTGTTGTACTCGTCGAATGGATGCAGATAAGACCAAAAAATTAAATGTTTCCTTCAATTGATTTCTGGTTTTTGAGGATAACTCTTGAACGGATGATCGAATTTGGGAAATTCTTCCAGCAAAGTCGAATAGATGCAGTTAAGACCAAAAAATTAAATTTGTCATATAATTGTTTTCTGGTCTTTAAGGACAACTCTTGAACGGATAAACATATATTGAAAAATCTTTCAACAAAGTATGTGTATGTAAAAAAAATAATTGCTCAATAGTTCTGTGGTTTTGAGAAGATAGCTCTTGAACAAAATGGTCGATTTTAAAAATTCCTCCTGAAAAGTATTTCTACTCATCGAATAAATGTGCAGGACCAAAAAAATCATTTATTTAAGATAACTTGTGAACGGATGACCAAATTTGGCAAATTCTTTCAGCAAATAGATTTTTAGATATTTGTAGTTTTTTGAGGATAATCCTTAAACGAAAGGAAAGATTTTGCAAATTCTTTAAGATAAGATAAGAGTTGGTCTTTTGCATTGTATTTACAATGCGAGACACGTCAAAATAAAGAGTAACTTAGGTCAACTAACAAAAATACCCAAAAATAAACTAAATAAAATAACTTAAAAATAACTTACCATAACTCAACGTTTTAAATCCTCTAATTTTAAATTTTTTCCTTTCGGTAGTCATTAAAGAGATATAGATAAGATAAAAAATAAGTTTTTTAACCAAAAATAAGTTTTCAATTCTTAAAGTATTACACTATGCGCCACTATAGTGGCTTTCGCGGATGCGATTTTCAAATTGAACTCTGCCGTACAGAGAAACAGCCCCGTGCGGGCTATTTTTCGTTTTTTTTTTAGTGCTTCTTCTGATCGATTTTTCTTTCCTAAAAAATGAGACGGTGAGATATATTGTGTGTGCTAAATGGCTCTACCGTCAAAATTTTCCTAGAGACGCCACTGCTCCGGGCACAAGTTTAAGTATTATTTTTTTAGAGCAAAAGTACTTCATCTTATCTGTAAAAATTGGGCTTTTCACTGTTGTATTAATTATTTTAAAATACTAATAGCTCACGAAGATATAACAGTACAAAACTATTTGTACCGTTTTCTTTTTGACCCACTGTGCATTATTATATTATATGTTAAGTGGCTCTACCATCCAAATGTTCCACGAGCCGCCACTGCATACACCTGTTCCATGAAATCTCCCTATCCTCTTCCAACGTTTTAAAGCGTTGGAAAAATTTACCGGTTATATTATTTGTTTGGAATATGGAATATCGGTAATTTTTAACAATAAAAATTGTTACGTGAAAAATTCTTAGGGGGGGTAATTACCCGATTACCCCCCCTTTGAAACCGCCACTGGAGTCAAGCCCAATACTTATTTGGACAGCAGTGGTATTCCTCAGGGATCTAATCTTGGTCCACAGATGTTCCTAATATTTATAAATAATGTGTGTAATGTATTAGAATGTGACTTCCTCAAATGTATCGATGATATTAAACTATATTTAGTAATACACAACCCTGAACAATTCGTAAAACTTCAAAATAATTTAACAAAATTAAACGAATGGTGTACTTTAAACAGTATTAACATGAATACTTCGAAGTATAATGTCATATCATATACCCGTTCAAATACTCCAATTTTACATAAATACGTTTTAAACAATAATACTATCACTCGAGTGTAGTGTATAAAAGATCTTGGCGTTTGTATTGTAAAAGAACTTCTGGTTTCGTTATTAAAAATAGTCGTGAGTTTCAGTCAGTAAATACCGTTCCTCAATTATATCAGTCGCTAATTCTATATAAAATTACAAACTGTTCAACTGTTTGCTCACCTAGATACTTAAAATACATTAGTATTTTAGAAAATGTTCAAAAGCTGTTCTTAAAGTATTTGCATGTCTTTAAATACGGCATTTATCCTAATTATGATATTTCATATCGCACATTACTTGATAAATTTCAGATAGAGTCTGTGCATAACAAATAGGAGTATAAACTTATATCAGTCAGCGACAATTCTAACTTAGAACTCAACGTTCCACGCATTTTCTCGCGGTATCGGCGGACTTTTTTTCACAAAACTTCACAAAGCACTATTTATTTTCGCCCTTCTGTACAATGATTCAAAATAACCTTGATGTTCAATATTTTGTCGATGTATTTTGTTCTGATTTAAATACATTTTTGGGTGACTTGAAATATTTTTTTTTATAAAATCCTTTCGATTTGTAAAACTCAAAAACCAAATGAAACTAAATATTTTTTTCTTGTTGAATCTCGATAGGCCGGAGAATAAGAATTGAAAGTCATTTTTTATTATCTTCAACCGTTCACGAGATATTACCTATTTGTCAAAAAACAAATGAAACCAAATACTGTTTTATTGTTTAATTGGCAGTTTTACTGAAATACAAATATGAACTGTGCTTATGTACGCCGTTGCTATTGCATATATATGCTAAGTAATAAAGAAATAATTGATTTGTTAGCAAAAAAACCTGAAATAGTACATTATTATACAAGTTTAATAAGAGGGTATATTGTGGCACGAGTGGGATTGGAGCACGACTCATGCAGCGAGGAGTGCTCCAATGTAACGAGTGCCCCACAATGCCTCTTATTAAACAAGTATAATATACTATTTTTTCTACTTTGATTTTAAGTTAAGGATTTATTTCTAAAATAAAATTTGTACTTAAACGTAGTGAGTTTTATATGCAACATGTGGCAGCACTGACAGCACTGTTTCGTTTCGAACGAACGTAATATTTGACATACGTATTTCAACAGCGATTTCAATAGTTAATTTTAAAACATAATTAATCAAGAATATTACTTACACACCTCCAGAAATAAGGGAAGTTGCTAAGGGTGCGATAAACAAACTATTTCCATGTAAGTTGTAACCAATTTAAGCTTATAGAATAATGCAACGTACTTGCCTAACCTAAATGTATATCGAAATTGAAGGTTTACATTTCTTTCTCGTTTCTCGTGTAAGGCATCGATCGACGCTAATTAAAAATCCACACTGAATTAACACTCCGACAGAAGCGGCTCTTTTTCGCCTCAAATAAAACATACGTTTTACTCTCGCTGTTTCTTCCGTGATATTCGTGTTGCAAACAAAGTGATAATATAATAAATTACAACCTTTCCTATGTGCGGGATGAATTCATGCGTCCGGCCATTCTATTACTGAGTTCCTCCGTTTTCCAATTATCCTATGAATTAACAGAAATTTTAGATTTTGATGTCGACACATGTCACGTTTAAGTACTGCCAATCGCGACAACTTAAATTTTACCACAAATAGTTTAATAATGAGCAAAAACTGTAAAATAAAAAATCTCATTATTAAACATTTTTACTTTCTCTGTTACGAAGTACGAGAAAGTATTGTGATCGTGATTTTTTTTTCAAATTTTTTTTTTACGGAAATATCTGTTTTAGGGTCCCTAAACGCCATTTCAACAATTTCTGGAAAAAAAAAATTTGTGTCTGTGTATGTGTGTGTGTGTCTGTCTGTGCGCGCTATATCTCAAAAACGAATAGAGCAATTGATATTAAACTTTGAACATAAGTCTTATTTGATAATCCGAAGAACTGAAAAGCTTTTGGTAAAATTTCGTACACCGGAAGTGGGCGTTTACCTCAACTGTTTTTTGTTTTTTGCCAATATTTTCTTAAATATAAAAAATCTCACAAAAACATTTAAACAAACTTTGAAGACAACAAAGAAATGAACATCTCTTGCTTGAAAATATTTTTCATAAAATCATTGCTATTCGAGAAAAAAAATTATTATTATTTTTTTTGTTTTTGGTTTATAATTATGAAACGATAATAGTTACAGCAAATTTATGTTAATGATAATGGTAGACAATGCCAAAATGAACAACTTATAAAGAAAATTTTTTTGTCGAAATCTCTTTAGTTTTTGAGTAAACTGAGTTTTTAAATTTGAAGTATAATTTTTCCATCTTTTATAACTTTGACGTTTTAAACGTCAGTTTCATTCGAGTCTACAAAACGCTCGATGTACATTTAAAATATGATTTAAATAGAAAATAAACCATCAAAGCGTAAATATAAATGATACCATAAGTCGGACAAAGTAACATGATGGCCACATCACCATTTTTTCTCTACATAACAGTCTGCGCGCTGTATCTCAAAAACGAATAGAGCAATTGATATGAAACTTTGAACATACGTGTTATTTGAGAATTTGGAGAACTAAAAAGTTTTTAGTAAAATTTCGTATTTCCGAATATTTACCTTTACAGGTTTTTGTTTTTTTAACCTTTTTGGTACGTCAGGACAATGTTTTCAGAATTTTTTTAAGGGCATTTTTAAAAGACCTTCCTTCGAGGATTCAAAACTTATTTTTAAAACTTTTTCGTTCAGGACCTTTATTTTCAAGATTTCTTTTCAAAGCCGGGATTTTTTTTCGGGACGTTTTCGGGACTTTCTGTTGAAGACTTCTTTTCGGGATTTTATTTAGAAAAAAAAATTCAGAATTTTCTTCTTGACATTTCTTCGAATTTCTATTTTCATGACCGTTTTTGGACCTTTTTAAGAACTTTTTCAGATATCTTTAGCTTTATTTTAAAAAAAACTTTTTGTTTGAGGAATTTTGTTAAGGACTTATTTTAGGCCTTTTTGCAGGACATTTTTTCAAAACTCTATGGAATCTCTTTTTAGGACAATTTCTTCAGATCTTTTCAAAAGGGCTTTTTACTATGCTTTTTTTCAGAAATTTTTTTGTTTATTTTTTAAACATGTTATTTTCAGGGAATTTTTTAATGATATTTCGGGATTTTTTTCGAAATTTTCTTCATGATGTTTTTTAGAATTTTTACTTTTCATGACCTTTTTTGACTTTTTTAAGGACTTTTTTTTATTTCAGGAATTTTATTAAGGACTTATTTCAGGCCTTTTTTTCAAGACTGGGATTTCTTTTTCAAGGCAATTTCTTTAGATCTTTTTAAGGACCATTTAAAGGATTTTTTACAACGCTTTTTTTCAAAAAAAAATATTTGTTTATATTTTAAACATGTTATTTTCAGGTCATGTTTTACAGGACAATTTTTTTATGATATTTCGGGATTTTTTCAGAAATTTTTTTCAGAATTTTCTACATGACATTTTTTAGACTTCTCCTTTTCATGACCTTTTTTCGATCTTTTTATTTTCAAAACTTTTTATTTCAGGAATTTTCTTAAGAACTTATTTTAAGCCATTTTGAAGGATTTTTTTTCAAGACACTTTGGGATTTCTTTTTCAGGATAATTTCTTCAGATCTTTTTAAGGACCATTTCACAATATTTTCTTCCAGAAATTTTTTTGTTTATTTTTTAAACATGTTATTTTCAGGGCATTTTTTCAAGGACAATTTTGTTATGGTATTTTATCAGGACTCTTTTTCTGAACTTTCTTCAGGACTTATTTTAGCTTTCTTTCAGAATTTTTGGGGCTTTTTTCGAGACATTTATTTCAGGTATTTTGTATTGAGACTATTTTCCAGGACTTTTCTTCGCGGCTTTTATCAGGATTCTGTTTTCAAGGCTTTATTTTAAGAACGGGGACTTTTTCGAGAATTTCTTAAGAACCTCTTATAGAGGACTTCTTTTCAGGATTCTTTTCTGAATTTTCTTAATTAGATTTTTCGGGAATTTTTTTTAAGCCTTCTTTACAGGACTTGTAGGTACTATATTTCAGGACATTTTTTATAGGATTAATTTTCAGGACTTCTTGTTCCGGACTTTTTTTCGAGACACTTTTTCGGACTTCTTCCAGGACATTTATTTCTGGTGTTTTATATGAAGACTAAATTTCTCAGAACTCTTCTTGCAGTCCTTTTTTCTGGACTTTTTTTACTACTCTTTTTCCCAACTTTTTAACAGGACTCTTTTTTCAAGATTTTACTCTCAAAACTGTTTCTCCAGGACTTTTTTTCAGGACCTTTTTTGAGAGAATTCTCTTTCAAGACTTTCGTTCAGGACTTTATTTCTGGTCATTTTGAAGGAATGTTTTAAAAGAATTTTTTTTGTCAGGACTTTTTTATCGGGACTTTTTTCAAGACTTTTATTAGATTTTTTAGGGACTTTTTAATTAGGACTATTTTTAGAAGTCTTTTTCAGTACTTTCTTGTTCAGCGCTTTTATTAGTTTTTTCGGGACTTTTTAATCAGGACTATTTTTAGAAATTTTTTTCAGTACTCCTTTTTAGAATTTCTTTTTTAGTTTTTCAATAAACTTACGGTGAAGATTATTAGAATTTGAAACATAATTTGTCATTTTTTCATTTCATAATTTTGTCGTTCTAAACGCCATTACCACTCGATCATGTGAAACGTTCGATTTAAAATATGTTTTTAATTGAAAATAATGAATGAATCTATAAATATAAATAACTATTATACCATCAAATCGGAGAAAGTAACATGATGGCCACATCACCATTTTTTGATATAACAAATGGTCGATTATTAAACAAAAGTAGAAAAAGTACATTTTTAATATCAATGTTTGCTTATAAGAATTTTATACAGGTAAGTGATCATTTTTTTAAGGAATCAATTCAGCAATGTGTTGATGAACGCGCATCTAGTATTATTACCTAATATAATTTTTCTCTAACCTATTATTTTTATGAAAATGATGAATGATAAAAATTCCATGTAAACCGTGCTTGTTTGTCATGGTCCATTGTGTCCTGGAGCATTTATCAATATACGTGTTATGTGAATGGGGGCCACCTATGCAGAAGAATACCACAGATATCAGCCATTATACACGACTTTATAGCATTCATAGGCGAGTTCATTCACAACTCGCTGTCTGAATGATTTACAGTCGAAGTTTCGGTTTTGCGGAGTTGAATTCCCCGTCGCGCTCCATTATTGTCGAGTGCATATCGGGAGTCCAAGTTTCCAAATCCCATTCATGTTAAACAGCCACCGATCCACTTACAACACTTGTCTGTTTGTGCAAATACAAGAAATTATTTGTAATGATTGCATAGAGCGGTTTACGTGTTATTGTCGAGAAAGTTGATCCCCAGTGGGCTATTGTGGTTTTACTATTTGACAAATAAGCACTATTATTGGTTAAGTTAATAAATACTTGCAATGGAAAAGACCTCATCATTCTTTCGCGCACTAGAAAAGTTCACCCCCCGCCCTTTGACCCATGCTACGCCACTAAACGAAAACGTTAAAGCTCTATAAATATAATTAATTTACTTACAACTATTGATAATAATAACCATATTGGCTTTTATCAATTACCCTTAATAACAAAAATATAAAGCTGCGCTACTATTCTCTAATAAATAGAAAAGGAACCCATCGTGAGTCTAATGACAATACTTACCCACGATAAATTACAGTCGAAGAGCTAAACATGAGACGTCATTACGGAGAAATAACGTCTTCCGTACCTATTAATTAACTATTATTAAAATAAATTTAATGGAGATCGAATGGTAACCCAATTGGTAACATAAAAACATACGATTGGATTTTTGGATCGTCTCGGAATGGCCCACCTATTTGTGTCCGTGTGTACACCGAGTGTATCATCTGTTTAATAAATAACCCTAAATATATTATTAGTCTACGAACTACTGGGCCGTAATTATTGTAATCAATTTCTTGCGGTATGTTATGTCTTCTGTCTGGAAGCGCGGTGAAAATGGGCGCGCGTTCGGCCGTTATTTCCTAGATGGCGGCACTGGTATCTGAAGGGAATTAAATTTTAGAAATTCCGAAAACCCGTTCTTCACTCGTATGATATCTACTGCGGTGTTCGATTCGCTGCGTAATTGGATTGAACTTTTCGATAGCTTTCCTGTAGAAAGTATTTTTTATAGTTTATATACACAGGCACTAATCATTTTGTGAATAATATAATTAATTTAATTTGTTGTTGCATATATAATAATAATCGAAATTATAATAAAGTATAATAAATACCATGTATTACACCTCTACAAACAGAAACAATAATACATATATTAGGCTTGTGATAAGATGACTTTATAAATTCAATAAAGAGGAAGTAGCCTGAATTGTATTTATTAAATACTTCTGCAACAAGTGAGGGTTTTTCAATTTTAAAATAATTTTATTTTGTTATACTGTCAAATGGCTATCGACAAGAGGTCTTTTTGTTTAATAAATACTATTTTCGTACTGTACTAGTATGAGTAGCCCGTACTATGAAGTCATTAAGTGTAATTAATCTCTGAAAGATTCAATAATTTGCGGTTAAAAATTTCTAACGTCATAACCCACATTTAAGCTGTATACGTACTTACTGCAGTTTATATTTACGTATTAATTTTCACACATTGCATGTGGGAAAGACTCTCGAAACGTTGATGTGATTTTTACTTTCTCCGTTACGAAGTACGAGAAAGTATTGTGATCGTGATTTTTTTTTCAAAATTTTTTTTTGCGGAAATATCCGTTTTGGGGTCCCTAGATACCATTTCAACAATTTCTGGAAAAAAATTTTTTGTGTCTGTGTGTGTGTCTGTGTGTGTGTGTGTGTGTGTGTCTGTGTGTGTGTGTGTGTCTGTCTGTGTGCGCTGTATCTCAAAAACTAACGGAGCAATTGAAATGAAACTTTGAACATACATCTTATTTGATAATCTGAAGAACTGAAAAGCTTTTGGTAAAATTTCGTACACCGGAAGTGGGTGTTTACCTTAACTGTTTTTTGTTTTTTGCCAATATTTTCTTAAATATGAAAAATATCACAAAAATTTTTAAACAAACATTAAAGACAACAAAGAAATGAATATCTTTTGCTTGAAAATATTTTTCATAAAATCATTGCTATTCGAGAAAAAAATTTATTATTTCTTTTTTAATTTTTGGTTTATAATTATGAAACGATAATAGTTACAGCAAATTTATTTGAATAATAATTGTAGAAAATTACAAAATGAACAATTTCTAAAGAATAAGTTTTTTTCGAAATGCCTTTAGTTTTTGAGTAAACTGAGTTTTTGAATTTGAAGTATAATTTTTCCATCTTTTATAATTTTGACGTTTTAAACGGCAGTGTCATCCTCTCGATGTACATTTAAAATATGATTTAAATTGCAAATAAACCATGAAAGCGTAAATATAAATAATACCATCAAGTCGGAGAAAGTAACATGATGGCCACATCACCATTTTTTTTATAAGTATTAAACAGTTATTTTTTTTAACTAAATTCATTCGAATAAAAATTAAAATTGGAAACCCTCACTTGTTGCAGATGCACTTAATAAATTTAATAGAAACAAAATTTAGCCTGAATATTCAATCTGTTCGTAAAACTTCATCATTAGAATATTTTTGTTAACGTGTTACCAATGGTTTAATGTAATAAACTTTAATTTAGAATATTTAACTTGTTCGTAAAACTACATAATTTGAATAATTTTGTTAACGTGTTACCAACGGTTTTATAAAAGAAAACTACATTTCAACAGCTCAAAATAATGGCGTTAAAAATTTTAAACAATTATACCGGTTTGTTTTGTGTTGAATTATTTAAAATCTCAATCCAATGTGGATTTTTTTTCCAACAAATATATTTAGCTATGATTAAAGTTTATAATTAATTATTTTAACATGTACGTATTGGTGGTTCATACAATCAAGAATAGTAATATGACAAGCTATGACAATGCTATCGAATCAAAAGATAGTTTAGAGTCTGAATATTTGAAAATCTTGACCAGTTTCCCCCTATCAGGGTAGTTTCAAGAAATATTTAAGAAACCTAAAACAATAAAACGAGACTAGTCGAGAATTGCAAACATTCAGATTATTTATTTAATAGTATTAACTAGGCGAATTTCGCAGGAAATTCGATGGAATTTTGCGATCTAAGAAGTTTTCGACTTTCGTGACCCCCTGAAAACCCCTACAAAAAGTCCTTTGGATTGACAAAAAATGTTAAATTTTTACAACTTGTAAAAATTCTATTTCGGTCATAACTCGGTCAATTTTGCTCAGAAGCCGATGATTCTTCGCGATCTGAAAAGCATAAGTTTCATTCCACCCTCTGTCACCCCTAGTGCAAGAAAGGTTTTCGACAGGGTGATAATTTGTTCATTTTAATTGAAATTTTAAACAAAAGACAAGTGAAAAATGTAATTTTTTCAAAAATTCATAGCTTTGCTCTAAATCATCGAAACGACTCGAATTTCGAAGGAAATTGATTAAATTTTTTTGCTATTGTGGTGAAATTTCCCGCCGATTTTTTTGCGCACGGTACAGACAATTTTTTACATACAATTTTTTTTTCCATCGTGTTGTTACGGGGGGTGGGTTGGACTTGGGGTCAAAATCAACTACACATTCTTAAAGATAAAACTTGAATCTTTTCCAAACTGAAAGATTCATCGATTTTCGACCAAATTGAACCAAGTTACGACGGTTTGAAAAGTCAAGTTTTTTGTCGATTTTTCGAGCGCTTTTTTTTGTGCGAGTGTACATAAATATTACGTATAATAATAATAATACGTTGTATTGCCAAAAACCTTTTCTATATAATAAATAAATATTAATTCAATATATCTAAAAATACATTTTCAAAATCCTAAAAAAATGTTGGTTTCCAAAGGCCAATTTGTTTCTACTTAAACGTTGATCGCACGCACCAATTTACTACTAAACAAAAAATCTTTATTTATTAAGTGTTTTACATATTAACTAAGCAAATTTAACAATTTAATAAAGGGCTATCGACCGTGCGTCTTTCTGCCCATGTTTCTTGTACCGCCAATTTATTTATTTGCATTTGCAAATTCGAAATTATTGTTTCAAACGTTTAATTTTAGTCATTATACACCCTGCATTATCTTGTGCTGAGCAAAGCCGTAAATAAAATGCTTACAATATTCTCAACCGAGGAAGAACTTGAAAAAAGATTGTTTTTGATTTGTACTCACTTTTTTTATGGTGTGAGCCAATTGAGTTTATACACGCAGGTCTCCCTGTTTAAAATGATTTCTTTTATTTTTATCAAAAATAAATCTTTTAAATGAAAACGTATTAATACATTCTTGCACCTCTGGTCGATAGCCAGTTATTATTAGTGATAGGTTAATATATTTTGAATGTTTCTTAAAATGTATAAATTGCTATTAAAGATATTTGTATAAATTAATATCGATTTTTAGTAAACGCCTACGCAAAAGAAAAAAAAACTCTTTCTATACAGGGAGGGATTATGATATTTTGTAGCCCCAGCGAAATACTGTTTAGGGGCCTCTTTCATGTTTAAAAAGAAATTCTTGAAACAAAAAATATGATTTATTTATATGTATACTAAACAACAATAAAATAAACAAAATTAATTGATTAATTATTCAAATTAATGTACCTTTCTTGTTATGTTTTTCTTATAATACGTTCCACGTTTAATTGCTGTAAGCTTGAATTTTCAATAAATAAAATTGTTAATCTACTTAAGTGTTCTTGCGTTAAATGATTACTCAAATGTTTTTACTTAGCTTAAGTACAGACTCCACTCGCGTTCGTAATAGGGATAGCTAATGATTTTTTAATAAAGTTTCAATGTTAGGAAACGTGAAAAGCGAGCCATCTATCACCACTTTGTGCATCAAATGGAACTCAAACAGTTTTTTCTTTTATTAACTTTATACATTGAATTATTTCGACTCTAATATCATTATTTTCGCAAACGCCACTACAATCAATATAATTTTGAGATTTACAAATTATTCAAAAATTGTAAAAAATATTGTATAAATTGAGAAGACAGTTTTAAAACTACACGCAAACAATATTTCTCCAACAAACAAAAATTATATGTTTCATTCTATCTGAAAAATTATTTGCTTACATTAAAGTATATTTCTTTATTGAAGATGCAGTCATTGCACGACTGAAGAAATATACCCGAATAGAAAATGTATGTTTGCAATGAATAAACACAGAATTTAGTTTCAACGTGCAATATAAATTGAAAACAAAATACATGCATTGAAGAAAATCAAATTCTACGAACAAAAATATTCTCATGTGTGGAGAAATGTATTGTCTTAAACGGTTAAAATCAGGTACATAAACGAAAACGAAATAACAAAATTAACCGAAATGTTTTTGGAATCTTAATGGAATTACGTAGTAGCATCAATTTGTTTGTAGCCGATATTTTTCAATTTTTCAAAGAGAATGAAAAAAAAAATGATTATCTTATAACTAAGGGAAGAGATATTTTGAAATTTTCACAAAATCACGTAGTAGCATTTACTTTGTCATTATAAAAAAATCTTGCTTGTTGTCATTGTTTTCCAATTTTTTTACCGAAATTTAAAAAAAATTACTTCGGAGTTTAAGTGGGATTATATTGTAATTGAGGGAGGGGGTATTTTGGGAGTTTTATGAAATCGCGTAGTAGTATCTATTCTAAATAATGTTATACCCGTTCCTGGATTATTGGCCACCCAGGTGCACAAATGATATCGCCGCCCTTGGTAATTAAATGCATATAGTTGCTAATTTACACTAAGGTGGAGCCAAACTGCGAATTTGAGTACATTCGTGTTGTTCTGGCTTGTCTCACCTTTACACAATTTTTTCTCCAAAACGCTATCAACCGTAGTTCTTGTATTATTTTACGATAAACTGTATTGTTATTTTCTCCGTTACGAAGTACCAGAAAGTGATGGTGAACATATTTTCAAAAAAAAAAATGTAACTCTGTTTTGAGGTCTCTAAAAACTATTTCAAGATTTCTGGAAAAAATATAATTTAAATTGAAAATAAACCATGAAAGCGAAATATAAATGATACCATCTAGTCGGAGAAAGTAACATGATGGCCACATCACCCTTTTTTAATTACCTATGAAATAAAAAATCAAATTTCCTGCAACCGGAGGTTTAGATAATCTAAAATTGATTTGAACCCTTCTGGAATTTTTTTGGAAGGTTTCGTCGTTTGGGGTGAATTCGGACGATTTTGACGGTTTTTTGCAAATTTAGCACCCAAAATATCTATTTTTTTTCGGTTATAAATTGTGCGAATTCACCCCTATGTGTCCTGTGAATTCGGACAGCGTTTATTTTGCACAGAAACTTGAATTCAGCTGCAACAATTGGTGATTTCGGTCAAAAAAATACGAAAAAAAAATACTTGCGCAAAGGGTAGGATCAGTTTAAGGAAAAAAAAATTATAAATACTAAAAAATATTATTTGAATGAAATAAAAACAGTATTTTAAAAAATGCACAGAATGCAAAAACTAAAAAATCACTTCTTATAACAAAAAAAAAACTTTGGCAGAACATAAAGAAGGGAATTGAAAACGTTCTCTTCTAAGGTTTCTATAAGAGTTAAAAATTTGTACTATTTGATTGACTTCTACGAGACCTTCATCTTTAACATAAGGATAAATAAAATAATCTCCCATTTTGTCAGACGCCTATTTTCTTAAAAAGTTAACAACGTACAAGGGTGAAATTTTATCTGGGATCACAGTTGTTACACAGCCAATAAAGAGTTTAACATTTTTCTTAGTGCTAAGAAGCCTAACTAATAAAAAGGTTCCAACTTTAATCTCAATGTCTTTAACAGTTTTATCTGGAATGTCTGGAATCGTTGTGTAAGAACAAGACTCACAGTCACTTAATCTTGAATTTTTCTCAGCGACTTATTTTTCTCGAGCGCTTAAAAAATATTAAAACAATTGTCAGACACTTGAAATTTTCTAAAGCTATTCAAACAATACTTCACTTTCGGAAAATGAGGAAGTGTACAAGAAAATCCAAACTTACAAATCTCGTTCCGAAACGAGACAAAAAAACGAATATTTTGATTATCTTCGGCCACCTTGTGCAGATTAAAAACTGCTCGAGTTTTAACACGGGGGTCGAGGTAAAAATATGAAAAAAGCTTTTGACTAAATTGTGATGATGGTCACATGAGAGCTGAGCGAATTGTTATTGTGAAAATTATCATTTCTTGTTGGAAAATAAAATATAAATGCTATTGCAATGTAACACACTTCTAATTTTCAAGTGAATAAAATATATAAAAACCATTGTCACATACTTAGAAGTTCTAAATTTACTTAATAATTTTTATACTTTACAAATTACTAAAAATATCAAAACATTTCGTCACAAAATTTGGAGATAATCACATGAGAACAGAATATATTGTCATTCTGAAAATTCTAATTTTCTAAGTGAACAAAAAATATAAAACCAATTGTCACATACTTGAAACTTTATAAATTTACCTAATAATTATTATACTTTACAATTTAGGCAAAATATTAAAACATTTCGTCACAAAATTTTGAGATAATAACATGAGAACAGAATATATTATTATTCTGAAAATTCTAATTTTTCAAGTGAATAAAAAGTATACAAACAATTGTCACATACTTGAAACTTTCTAAATTTACTTAATATTTATTATACTTTAGAATTGTCACTTTTTAAATTCACTTCGTATTCAATATACTTGACAATTAAGTGAAAATAACAAAAATTCTCGTTACAAAATTTTGAGATAGTCACATACAAACATGTATTGTCACCGCGGAGAGCGGTTTGCCTAGTAAACAATTTTAGATACAAAAACGATTAGTTGTAAGAAAAATTCAGAGGCGGCCCCTCTGGTCGGCCGCCCTAGTGCAGTTACACCTTTTGCACCCCCGCTAGGAATGGCCCTGTTTATAGCCATTATTTTTAATATTTTTTAACCGAATTTAAAAATGGAAGCACAGAATTAACACTATGTCGTTTAATTAAGATTATGTCGTCAGGGAGCATTTTTTTTGGAGATTCATATGTAATTACGTAGTAGCATCTACTTGAAGTAATTTCAGAAAGTTTTATTCTTGTAGCATATAGTTTTCATTTTTTTAGCCGAATTTACAAAAAATGTACGTTCCAGTACGATTACTTACAATTAAGGGAAGGGTTGTTTTGGGATGAAATCTCGTAGTAGCATGGAAGTAAGTCATTGTAAAAAGTTTTAAGCTTGTTGCCATCGTTTTTCAATTTTTTTTTAACGGAAATTAAAACATGTTACTTCGGAATGAACACTACGGCATTTAAGTGGGATTATTTTGTAATTGAGGGAGAGGGTATTTTGGGAAATTGTTGGAATCACGTAATAGCATTTATTTCAATTGACTTCAGGAAGTTTCATTCTGGTTGCAAATATTTTTCATTTTTTTTAGCAGTTTAGAGTTAATAAGAAACACATCTTGTAACTAAGGAAAGGGATATTTTGGAGTTTTTTTTAATGAAATCACGTAGTAGCATCTATTCTAAGTAATGTTAGAAATTTTCAGGATTGTAACCATTGTTTTAAATTTTTTTTTATCGGAATTAAAAAAATATATTTGAGGAATGAACACTATGACGTTCAAATGTTCAAATGGGATTATCTTATAATTGAAGGGGTATTGGGGCATTTTTATGAAATCACGTAGTAGCACATATTTGAAGTAACTTCAGAAAGCTGTGTTTTTTTGCGTCGAATTAAAGCTCAAGTAAGCTGAATTCTTGTATCATTTATTTTTTAATATATAACGGAATTTTAAAAAAAGTTCACTTTGAAATTAATACGTGGGTATTCCATTGGGATTAACTTGTAATTAAGGCAACAAATATTTTGGAGTTTATATAAAATCACGTGGTAACATCAATTGTGAGTAATTTTAGAAAGTTTCATGATTGTAGCTATTGTTCTTCAATCTATTTTACCCGAATTTCAAAAATTATAACTTTAGAACGCAAAGATGTTCAAGTGGGAATATCTTGTAATTTAGAAACGGGATATTAGTGATTTTATGGAATTACGTAATAGCATATATTTAAGGTAACTTCAGAAAGTTTCATTCTTGTAGCAAATGTTTTTCAATTTTATTAAACGAATTAAAAATAATTGATCTTTAGTATGAACAAAAAGACGTTCAAATAGGATTATCTTGTAATTTAGGTATGGGATGTTTTAGTATTTTTATGGAATCACGTAGTAGCATCCATTTGAATAATTTTAGAATTTTTTATCTTTATAGCAAATGTATTTCAATTTTTTTGAGCCGAATTTCAATAAATGTAACTTAGAAATTAACACAAGGGTGTTTCATTGGGATTATCTGGTAGTTAAGGGAAGAGGTAGTTTGGGGTTTTAATAAAACCACGTAGTCATGTCAATTCTAAGTAATTTTAGAAAGTTTTTTGCTTGTTGCCATTGTTTTTCAGCCGAATTTAAAAATATCAACTTCGAAATGAACACCAAGGCGATTTAGTAGGATTATCTAGTAATTGAGAAAGGTGGTATTTTAGAATCTTTATGAAATCAAGTACTAGCATCTATTTTTGCAGCAAATGTTTTAAATTTAAAAAAAATGGTGATGTGGCCATCATGTTACTTTCTCCGACAAGATATTATCATTTATACTTACGCTTTCATAGTTTATTTTCAATTGAAGTCATATTTTAAATGTACATCGAGCGTTGCGTAAACTCAGATGAAACTCGGTTTACACAAAAACTAACGAGATTTCGAAAAAAACTTATTCTTTAGAAGTTGTTCATTTTGGCATTCTCTACAATTATTATTCATATAAATTTGCTGTAACTATTATCGTTTCACAATTATAAACCAAAAATGGCAATGATATTATGAAAAATATTTTAAAGCAAAAGATGTTTATTTCTTTGTTGTTTTCAATATTAGTTTAAATGTTTTTGTGATATTTTTCATATTTAAGAAAATATTGGCAAAAAACAAAAAACAGTTAAGGTAAACACCCACTTCTGGCGTACAAAATTTTACCAAAAGCTTTTCAGTTCTTCGGATTATCAAATAAGACGTATGTTCAAAGTTTCATATCAATTGCTGTATTAGTTTTTGAGATTCAGCGCACACAAACAGACACACAGACACAAAAATTTTTTTTCCAGAAATTGTTGAAATGGCATCTAGGGACCCCAAAACGGATATTTCCGTAAAAAAATTTTTTGGAATTTTCACAATCACAATCACGATCACAATACTTTCTCGTACTTACTAACGGAGAAAGTAAAAATGCAACTTTGAAATTAACACATGGTGGTGTGTCAGTAGGATTATCTTGTAATTAGGAAGAGATAGTATCGGAATTTTATGAAACCATCTATTCTAAGTAATTTTAGAAAATTTCATGCTTGTTGCTATTGTTTTTAAATTTCAAACCGGATAAGTAAAAAACGTTATTTCGGAATGAAAACTATAACGCTTAAGTAGGATTATCGTTATAACTTATAACCGGTAAGAATCGTTATTTAATTTCGTTTCTCGAAAACGAAAACGATCATTTTTGTATGAGAACGTAAAGAACGAAAACGAAAAATTTCGTTTTCATTCAAATCAGAAACGCGAGAAATAGTTTTCGTGTTTAGTCTCTGTTAAAATAAGTATAAGTAGTATACAAGAAAGTATTATGTCAGCCGTGTTGATGACTGATGTGTTTGGCGATTATCAGTATCATCTCATTTCGTTCGCAATATAATATTTTATTTTGTGAAACTGTCTGCCATACCTAAGCTGTAATTATCAACGTAATGCTAATTATTACTTGATTAAATAAAAAAAAAATTAGGTTAATTTATTTAACACTTTCCTGGCGGCTCGTGGAACATATTGATGGTGGAGCCACTTAAACAATATACCCCCCCCTCTTTTTTTGGAGAAAGAAAGAACGATTTATCTTCCTACACCAAAGTAACTGGCGAAAAATTAAGAATTAATTAAAAATTCTTGTAGAGCTTGAAACTACAGGTAGTGCCATGGCTTCTTGGCTCAATATAACAAGCCGCCCCTGCCTTCATTTCACTATGGAAAATTTAGAAAAAAGTCGATTTTTTCAGACTTTGAACGACCGTAGCGGCTAAGCGAAGAATCCAAATCAAACGCGGTTTTCAAATCTGTGCTCCTTGCAAATTAGTCGGATTTAATTAAAATTGGCGATTTTTAATTTTTCACGAAAACTTGAAAAATCACCCAGGGCGATTCTTGCTTTTGCCCAAAAATTGCATTTAAAATGATTTTCTGAAAAAAACACCGGTTTGATTCGGGGTTTCTATACGTCACCGGAAAGATCCCTTTAAGACGCTTTAGAAAATGTAGTTGCCTAAGCACAAATGTCAATTTGAAGCCCTTGGCGCGTCAGCAAAGAAAACTCGAAAATGGAAAAAATCTAAAAAATCAACTTTTCTAATAATAATCGTAGACCTTTATGTAATACCTTTTTTCATCAGAAGAACGAGCTAAATCGATTGTCTTTAAAAAATTTCATCCAGAAAAAATTGAAAAAAGGTGGCAAGTCACCATAAACATGGTAGCCGTAGCGGCTAGATGAAGAACGCGGTTTTTAAATCTGTTCTTATTTGGTACTAATTAGTCGGATTCGATTAAAATTGATGATTTTTAATTTTTGACGAAAACTTGAAAAACAACTCAAGGGTGCCCCTTCTTACTTTTGCCCAAAAATTACATTTAAAATAATTTCCTGAGGAAACCATTGGGTTGATTCGGGGTTTCTATACGTCACCGGAAAGACCCTTTCAAGACGCTTTAGAAAATGCACTTGCCTAAGCAGAAATATCAATTTGAATCCCGTGGCGCGTCACCAAACAAAACTTGAAAACGAAAAAAATCGAAAAAATTAACTTTTCTAATAATCATTGTAGACCTTTATGTAATACCTTTTTCATTAGAAGAACCAGCTAAATCGATTGGCGTTAAAAAAAATTAATTTAGAAAAAATTGTAAAAAAGAAAAGGAAATTTGGATTTTTTTTAGATTTTGAACGGCCGTAGCGGCTAAACGAAGAATCCAAATATCTAACGCGGTTTTCAAATCTGTGCGCACTGGGTGCAAATTAGTCGGATTCAATTAAAACTGGCGATTTTTAATTTTTGACGAAAACTTGAAAAACTACCCTTTCTTAATTTTGCCCAAAAATTGCATTTAAAATGATTTCCTGAAGAAACCACTCGTTCGATTCTGAGTTTCTATACGTCATCAAAAAGATCCCTTCAAGACACTTTGGAAAATGTAGTTGCGAAACCACAAATGTCTATTCGAGGTCCGTGACGCGTCAGCAAAGAAAACTCGAAATGGAAAAAATAAAAAATAAACAACTTTTTTAATAAACATCCTAGACCTTTATGTTGTACCTTATTTATATTATACTACACATGATGTACAAAATATTTTTTTGCGGACATACGGAGCAGATGTTTTTGAAATATTTTATCATAATCACATTGCCAAAGGTCGTACCCATCAGGGAAGTTAAAAACATTTATGATACCTCGAGACATCCCTATTTCACCCTTAAAATACAAAATACGGGACTACATGATAACAAAATTAATTTTTTTTCGGACATACAGAGCAGACGCTTTTGGAATTTATTTAACATAATCGCATTGCTAAAGGCCGTACCTAACATAAAAGTTAAAAACATATTAAAAACTTTACATCCTCGGTAGCTCGTTGGGTGTTCTCCGCCAGAGTGTATGCATTTAGGTTTGCTACTTTTAGGTTTCACGCAGTCCTTGGTGAGGTGTTTTCCCACACACCTGACACACCTCGGTCCCTTATTGCAGTATTTCTGGGTATGCGCATAAGCTTGACACCTTTTACACTGAGGTATCAGTTTGGACGCTCTTAGGGTTTGTATTTCTACTTTACTTCTTAGTAGCGTTTATTTGCGGTATCCAGGACTTGGTATCCTTTGTTTTTTAAGTCACTAACTATTTTCTCCGTGTTTTCTCCCCGTGGCATGTATGGTAGAGGTTTTTGGCAAGAACTCTGATCGGTCTTTTCTGCTTATGCCATTCCAGATTTGCATTCTTTAATATGTCAGCCATAAGACGATATGTTTCCCCATTTGTTACGTTAATTTTAATGCTTTCTTGGCTTATTATTTTTGTTCTCAGGTTTCCTTCTGGTATATATATATATATATAGTAACAAATTTTTTCGAAGAAAAGTCCTCGTATCAGGGAATCCGACCAAAAAGGGTGTTAATAAGTCATCTATTTATCATATACCGAGCTTTCGCAAATCTTTATTTGCTTCATCAGGGTGACGCTACAATTAATAAAAGTATAATTAGCGTGAAAGAAAAAAAGTGAAAGGTTATGTGAGCACATGTGCTGAAGGCTGAAGGGTTGATTACTTACATGTAAGATTAAAAATAAACTACCGCACTTAAGGGACTAAGCGTGGCCATGGACGATGAACAAGTTACACATTAAAAACTTTCCACAAAACGTGGATGTTAACAGATTAAAACGATTTAAAAATTCACATGGTGGACGATAAACACGAGTAAACGTCGTCGGCCATCTTATTGAACAATGACTGCATGGTAGATGGGATAGGTTAAATTGCAGTTGTGTTGCCAACGTATATCTGAAAAAGTGGTGGGGAGATCGGTAGTACCAATCGTATTTACTGTCCGCTGATGGCGGGTGGCGGGTAAATTCAAAAATTCAGTGGGTGACCTGGGTGAATTTACCCGCCACCCGCCATCAGCGGACAGTAAATACGATTGGTACTACCGATCTCCCCACCACTTTTTCAGATATACGTTGGCAACACAACTGCAATTTAACCTATCCCATCTACCATGCAGTCATTGTTCAATAAGATGGCCGACGACGTTTACTCGTGTTTATCGTCCACCATGTGAATTTTTAAATCGTTTTAATCTGTTAACATCCACGTTTTGTGGAAAGTTTTTAATGTGTAACTTGTTCATCGTCCATGGCCACGCTTAGTCCCTTAAGTGCGGTAGTTTATTTTTAATCTTACATGTAAGTAATCAACCCTTCAGCCTTCAGCACATGTGCTCACATAACCTTTCACTTTTTTTCTTTCACGCTAATTATACTTTTATTAATTGTAGCGTCACCCTGATGAAGCAAATAAAGATTTGCGAAAGCTCGGTATATGATAAATAGATGACTTATTAACACCCTTTTTGGTCGGATTCCCTGATACGAGGACTTTTCTTCGAAAAAATTTGTTACTATTCCCAACAAGTACGACCGTTACTTCCCTCCAGCATCTATATATATATATATATATATATATATATATATATATATATATATTTGTAGGAGTTTATTGGGTGTTGCGGTCGGAAATAAAGCCACCTTTCAGTCCCCTATAAAAAATAGAAATTTTCCATACAAGAAATTGTCAATACTTAGGTTTATAGTTTGTTTTGTATTATTTATTAATTCCCCAAAAAATGAAAACGCACACTAGTTCATAATTATGTATATTTAGGCTTACCAAGTTACAATAATTTTAAGAGTTTTTTCCAATCAAAAAAAAAATATTTTTTTTTTATATATTTTTTATAATTTTTATAATCTTTTAATCGAATTTTATTAATTGACAATATTTTAACAGCATTACAACCATCCACTTAGATTAGTGAATTTTAACAATAGTAACAAATTTTAAAGTGTTTTATGTTCCTGTTTTGTGTACTTACATCGATGCCCAGTTGTCGGATGTATAATAACATCACCGACAAAATTAGAATACACTAACCTCGAATTCCTGTAAGTAAAATTTTAAAATGTATTCTGTTTATTTAAATTTTATCGTTAATTTTACCTGTACTGACGTCATAATGTTGTAGCGCCCTGAAGAAGGGAGAATAGTCTCCCGAAATATTGGAAGTATGGAATAAAGAGTATTCAGTGTTGATAATTGCTTTCCGACCGCAACACCCAATAAACTCCTACAAATATTAATCACGGTCACTAAATTCAGAACCATATATATATATATATATATATATATATATATATATATATATAGTAAAAATGTCGAAGAAAAATCCTCGTATCAGGGAATCCGACCAAAAAGGGTGGTTAATAAATCATCTATTTATCATAAAACCGAGCTTTCGCCAATGTTTATTAGCTTCTTCAGGGATAACGCTACAAAATAATTTACAAGAGTGAAAAATTTTATAAGTTAAATGAAATGAGGTTATGCACGTGTTCGCGACGCACGTGTTGGCGAAAATGTACTTACATGGAAGATGTGAAAAAATAAACCGTTGAACATACGGAATTAATGAAAAGGCTCGATGCAGTAATAGTGAAACATATTAAAATTTGTTTAAAACGTTGATGTCACAGGATTAAAATTTACAAACACACATCGCCGGACATGTTGGTTTGAGACGATGACTAACAGTGATTGTGAACTAGGTTAGATTGTAATGGCCGAGGTACAAGCCAAACTGGAGGGAGAACACTACACAATTAGTGCCAACCCTGGGAATTGAAGCCGTCAAAGTGGCGGTAAAATTTGAATTTGACAATTTAAAGTGTAAAAGAGTAAAAGTGTAAAAATGTATAATAAAGGGGGGGTGGTGTTGTCTGTGGCTATCAATTTAACCTTTACAAATGTAGATTATAACATTAACAATGACTGACTCATTTTAACGTTATAATAAAATGTAGGGGTTAGGATTAATAGATGAGTTAAAAAATATATAATATAAGTGTTAGAAATGGTAGTTAAGTGATGGTGGTTAAATGTTGAGCACACCATTTACGGTGAATAAAGTGGATTAATGTAACCCCCAGATTGTAAGTTGTAATATTAACAATGTACAAGTCATTGTAGTATTGCAACACATTGCAGCGGTTGCAGGGTTGTTATTGAAAACGTATAAGTTACGTAATGTTAAAGATATATAAAAAAAAGGGTAGTGTTTAAAAGTTTAAATTATTTAGGTGTAATACAGCAATTTCAATAAATTGCTGGGGTAAGAGAGAAAACGTGAGATGTATAATAATAATTGGTTTGATTACTGATAACGAGAACAATTAACTAGATCCAAACGAAAATCAAGTAGCAGAAACTAAGGAGTTGTGTGAATTATTAATCAGGGGATCGTTATTAGTCTTATGATGGTCTGAAAGACTGATAAGGTAGGAATAGATATTACTTAAGTGATCTGTGTCTGATTTGAAATTCATTGTTTTTTCACGGTTCTTCTGAATGTGATACATCTCCAGAAACAGTCTGCCCCTGTAGGACTTACAAGTGTCGAGAACTTTTACGTTGTTGAAGTCTGGGTTGTGGTTTGAAGAGTTGCAGTGAATAGAAAGAGCACATGACTTCTTGCCCAGTCTGTAATCGCTCCTGTGCTGTGTCAAACGTGACTTGATATATATATATATATATATATATATATATATATATATATATATATATATACCGGGTGACCCAGGGATCTGTAAAAGCCCCATAACTTATTTGCTATTTGAGATATCGACTTCTTGTTTTCCTAAACTGATACCTACACTTATTCTACATATTTTAAAAATATGTATGTTTTTATATAGGGTGTCCCAATATACATAACTGACCAAAGTTATGTTTTTTTAAATGGAACACCCTGTATTTTATATTTTATTTTCAACCCTCTTGAGAAGCTGATAAAAATAGTATAAGATAGTATGGGTCTATTATGGACGATTGGTTAGTTATGGGCAAATTTGTGGCAAAAACAAGGACACATTGAAAAAGTTGCAGAAGCGCTTCTAGCAATGTTAGCGTCGTTTTTTATACACTAAAGAATTTTTCACATCATGAAGAATAATACAAATCGGCTTTGGTTCTTTTTTGTTCATACTGCTATACAGGGTGTCAACATACGCAAAATAATGGATAACTATTTTTTTTCAAATGAAACACCCTATATATCTTGACACCAATGCATGGAATTTTGAATAAGCTTTCCAATGATGTACAATTTGTATAATGAAATATTAAGGATTCTTATGATTTATCCATAAAAACATTTTTCTTTTGTCACCTCCTGCTCATTTTTGAATTTTCAGCCAAAACTATGCATTTTCTGAAAAAATAATATGAGACCAAAGTTGTAGAGCGGAAAATTTTCGATCGATATATGTCTTTCGACTTTTCCAATAATGCGTGCATTGCTCGCCAGAGTACGCAAAATCGTGACCGCATATGCATTTTAGCGTTTTTTTGTTAATTAATTGCACTATAATTTATTTGTCACGTTCTCTAGCAGAAAAACGGGTAACTATAGAATTATTTAAATGACCTACATCGATTGAAAATATTCCGCTCTACAACTCTTAAAAGAAGGATTTTTTGCCCAAAATGCATAGTTTTCGCTAAAAATGTAAAAAACCATTGAAAAACGCAGAAAATGATATATACATTTTCAATCTGCATTTTTAGGGAAAACTATGCATTTTTGGCAAAAATTGCCTCTATTAAGAGTTGTAGATCGGAACATTTTCAATCGATGTGGGCCATTTTAATTTCCCTATAATTTCCCGTTTTTCCGCCAGAGGGTGCAGAAAATAAAGTATAGTGCAATTTATTAATAAAAATTTGAAAAGAAAACGCTAAAATGCATATACGGTCACAATTTTGCGCGCTCTGGCGGGTAATGCACGCATTATCTTAAAAGTTGAAAGACCTATGTCGATCGGAAATTTTTCGCTCTACAACTTTGGTCTCTTATAATTTTTCCTGAAAATGCATAGTTTTGGCTGAAAATCCAAAAATCAGCAGAAGGTGACAAAACAAATATGTTTTTATTGATAAATCTCAAGAATCGTTAATATTTTGTTATAAAAACTGTATATCATTGGAAAGCTTATTAAAAATGCCATAGATTAGTAGCAACTTATATAGGGTGTTCCATTTGAAAAAAATAGTTATCCATTGTTTTGTGTATGTTGACACCCTGTATAGCACTATGAATAAAAGAGAACTAAAGCCAATGTGTATTATTCTTTATGATGTGGGAAATTTTCTAGTGTATAAATAATGATGCTATCTTTGCTAGAAACGCTTCTGCAATGTTTTCAGTGTGTACATGTTTTTGCCACAAATTTGCCCATAACTAACCAACCGTCCATAATAGACCCCTAGTATCTGATACTATTTTTATCAGCTTCTCAAAAGGATTGAAAATAAAGTATAAAATATAGGGTGTTCCATTTAAAAAAACATAACTTTGTTCTGTTATGTATATTGGGACACCCTGTACAAAAACATACATATTTTTAAAATATGTAGAATAAGTGTGGGTACCAGTTCAAGAAAACTAGAAGTCGATATCCCAAATAGCAAATAAGTTATGGGGCTTTTACAGAACCCTGGGTCACCCGGTATATATATACCGGGTGACCCAGGGTTCTGTATAAGCCCCATAACTTATTTGCTATTTGAGATATCGACTTCTAGTTTTCTTGAACTGGTTCCGATACTTATTCTACATATTTTAAAAATATGTATGTTTTTGTTCAGGGTGTCCCAATATACATAACAGAACAAAGTTATGTTTTTTTAAATGGAACACCCTATATTTTATACTTTATTTTCAACCCTCTTGAGAAGCTGATAAAAATAGTATAAGATAGTATGGGTCTATTATGGACGATTGGTTAGTTATGGGCAAATTTGTGGCAAAAACAAGGACACGTTGAAAAAGTTGCAGAAGCGCTCCTAGCAATGCTAGCACCGTTTTTTATACACTAAAGAATTTTCCACATCATGAAGAATAATACAAAGCGGCTTTGGTTCTTTTTTGTTCATACTGCTATACAGGGTGTCAACATACGCAAAATAATGGATAACTATTTTTTTTCAAATGGAACACCCTATATGTCTTGCAACCAATGCATGGAATTTTTAATAAGCTTTCTAATGATGTACAATTTGTATAATGAAATATTAAGGATTCTTAAGATTTATCCATAGAAACATTTTTCTTTTGTCACCCCCTGCTCATTTTTGGATTTTCAGCCAAAACTATGCATTTTTTTAAAAAATAATAAAAGACCAAAGTTGTAGGGCGGAAAATTTTAGATCGATATAGGTCTTTCGACTTTTCCAATAATGCGTGCATTGCCCGCCAGAGTGCGCAAAATCGTGACCGTATATGCATTTTAGCGTTTTTCTCAAATTTTTTGTTAATTAATTGCACTATACTTTATTTTCCACGTCCTCTAGCAGAAAAATGGGTAATTATAGAAATATTCAAATGACCTACATCGATTGAAAATATTCCGCTCTACAAGTCTTAAAAGAAGCAATTTTTGCCCAAAATGCATAGTTTTCGCTAAAAATGCAAAAAACCATTGAAAAACGCAAAAATTGATATATACATTTTTAATTTGCATTTTTAGGGAAAAGTATGCATTTTTGGGAAAAATTGCATCTATTAAGAGTTGTACAGAGGAACATTTTCAATCGATATGGACCATTTTAATTTTCCTATAATTTCCCGTTTTTCCGCTAGAGGGTGCGGAAAATAAAGTATAGTGCAATTTATTATTAAAAAATTTGAAAAGAAAACGCTAAATGCATAGACGGTCATCGCGCTGTGGCGGGCAATGCACGCATTATTGGAAAAGTTTAAAGACCTATGTCGACCGGAAATTTTTCGCTCTACAACTTTGGTCTCGTATAATTTTTTCTGAAAATGCATAGTTTTGGCTGAAAATCCAAAAATCAGCAGAAAGTGACAAAAGAAATATGTTTTTATTGATAAATCTCAAGAATCCTTAATATTTTGTTATACAAACTATATATCATTGGAAAGCTTATTAAAAATGCCATAGATTGGTGGCAAATTATATAGAGTGTTCTATTTGAAAAAAAAATAGTTATCCATTGTTTTGCGTATGTCGACACCCTGTATAGCACAATGAATAAAAGAGAACCAAAGCCGATGTGTATTATTCTTTATGATGTGGGAAATTTTTTAGTGTATAAATAATGATGCTATCTTTGCTAGGAATGCTTCTGCAATGTTTTCAATGTGTACATGTTTTTGCCACAAATTTGCCCATAACTAACCAACCGTCCATAATAGACCCATACTATCTTATACTATTTTTATCAGCTTCTCAAGAGGGCTGAAAATAAAGTATAAAATATAGGGTGTTCCATTTAAAAAAATATAACTTTGGTCTGTTATGTATATTGGGACACCCTGTACAAAAACATACATATTTTTAAAATATGTAGAATAAGTGTCGGTACTAGTTCATGAAAACTAGAAGTCGATATCTCAAATAGCAAATAAGTTATGGGGCTTTTACAGATCCCTGGGTCACCCGGTATATAAAACAAATCATCATAGTTTGTGATTCCTTCAACTATAATCGGGGGTGGCGGTTTTATTTTTACAGAAGCTTGTTTAGGACTCTTTGGGGTGCAGATACAGGTGGCGTTAGAGTAGTATTTATTTTTCTTTTCTTGCTTTTGGTTTTCGCTCGTATCCATTCGGTCTCCTTAGCCAGTTCTTCCTCGTCGATCCAGTATGCTATGCTAGTAAACAGGTGCACCGACTGGGAAAGTTTCAAGCAAAAATAAACCTAAGTATACGACTTAAGAAAGTAGAGCAAGTGGACTCGGAACTGGAGAAATTCATCAATGACATACAACAAGCTGCGTGGGAAATTACCCCAGAAATCAAAAAAAAAAGACTGCAAGGCCAGAACTACCCAAGAGAAATTATGAACTTGATAGCCGTGAAAAGAAAAGCAAGAAGGAAATGGTTCCAACCTGGAGCATCAAGACACAAGACTATACTAAACAACTCACACAGCAGCGGAAAAGGGAGATTAAAGAATTAAAAGATGCATCAACTAGAACGTACTTGAAAAAACTTATCAATGACATTAGCGCTGATTACTCACTCTGGAAGTCAACTAAAAGAATAAAAAAACAATCATGCAGATACCTCCAATCAGGAACGACGACGGGCTAAAACTAGCGAGCAAAAAGCACAAAGTTTTGACGAACATCTAGAAGAAATCTTTCGACCACACAACGTACAAGAAGAGCAAACACCTGAAGACAACGCTTTACAGGAAAATAAAACAATCACGCCTGTGAATCTCAAAGAGGTCAAGAATGAAATTAAGAATATTCAACCGAAAAAAGCTCCGCGAGTTAATAACAGGTGCAATTTTGAAACAACTCCCAAACTCACAAATATTATTAATGCTGCACTTCGATTAAAATACGTACCTAAAATGTGGAAAGTAGCAGAGATTGTCATGATACCAAAACAAGGCAAAGCCTCACAAGAAGTCACATCCTATAGACCAATTTCGCTGCTTCCCATCATGTCTAAGCTTTTCGAAAAACTTCTTCTCAAGAGGATGCTACCTATCATCGAGAAGAAAAACTTGATACCTAACCACTAATTTGGGTTCAGACATAAACATTCCACAGTAGACCAGGTCCACAGAATAATTAGTATTATCGAAAAAGGACTGGAAGAGAAAAAAGTCTGCTCCGCAATATTTCTCGACGTGGTGCAAGCTGCAAGCTTTCGACAAGGTGTGGCATGAAGGGCTCTTATGCAAACTAAAGAAGATAGTCCCAAAGCAATGCACAGATATCTTGAAGTCTTATTTATCAGAGAGATTCTTTAGGTTAAGCAGGAAGAGGCCTTGTCTTACCTCAAGGAAATAAAATCCGGGGTGCCCCAGGGCCCGGTTCTCTACCTACTCTTCACTAGTGATATCCCGGAACTGGAAAACAACACAATGGCCGACGACACTGCTATTCTAGCTGTATAGCTGTAAGCAGAAACAACGAAGAAACAGCAAGCATGCTCCAGGCAGCCACCAATAAAATCCTAAGCTGGACAAAACAGTGGAAAATTAAGCTCAATGAAGCCAAGTCTGTCCACATAGACTTTATCAACAAACGCATAGAGAACATCCCGGTAACCATGAACGGTCAGATAATACGCTACGCTAACACGGCCAAATATCTCGGGCTAACACTAGACACCAAGCTACGGTGGAAGACCCATGTTGAAGAGAAAAGGAGGAACTAGGCATCCGATATCGAAAGATGTATTGGCTAATATATATAACAAGCTCTTATTATACAGGGTTCCCCATAATAGACTACCCATTTTATTTTATTAATTAATTCCCTACGAGATAACTAAATAAGTTTATATCTGTGGGATTATGTTCTGTAGTCTTTGTGATTTAAGTTAATTATTGATCAAGTAGGAACCTGTCAGAAATAAGTTTAATATTAATAAATTTGTGGAACGTTATTTTTCTACGAGAAGTTTGTTAGTTTTCATCATAATTATTTAACTTTCATGGATTACTTAGTCCAACAACGTGTGTTTTGTGTAGAAACTTTCATAAGAAGCAATTCGATAGAAGAAGTTAGGCGTGCATTCCGGCGTCAGTTTAATAGAGGTCACGCGCCAAATCGTAAAACTGTTAAGTTATGGGTTCGTCATTGGCGTGAATGGTTCTGTACAAAATTTAGAGAAGCCTGGACGTCGAAGAACAGTTCGTACACCAGAAAATATTGAACGAGTTAGAATTGCGTTTACGAGAAGTCCTAAAAGGTCTGTTAATCAACAAACCCTTATCCTAGGAATATCAAAGGGAAGCTTAGATCGAATTCTTCAAAGAGATTTAAAATTTCATCCCTATAAATACCAAATGGCACAGCTACTTATAAATCAAGATAAAGAAGCAAGGTTAGCATTTTGTCAAGAATTTTTGAATTTACATCAAGGAGCAATTCACAGTCTCTTAATGAGCGACGAAGCAAATTTTTATTTGAACGGCATGGTTAATAAACGGAATTTTAGATACTGGCCAAATGAAAATCCTCGTGAAATCTTTATACAGAACCTTCATAATCCAAAAGTTGTTGTGGGGTGTGGAGTAGGATCTTTTGGTATTATTGGTCCATATTTTTTTGAGGATGAAAATAACCGCGCTGTAACAGTAACATCCGACCGCTACGTAAACATGCTAGAGACATTCCTCATTCCAGAATTAAATAGACGAGCATTACTAAACAATGCCTTACTATTCCAACAAGATGGGGCAACAGCTCATACCGCTAGAAACTCAATGCGGGTTCTGCGAGAAACGTTTAATGGCCGACTCGATTCGGAAATTTGCCTTGGCCTTCGAGGTCCCCCGACTTAACGGCACCCGATTTTTTCCTGTGGGGATATTTAAAAGCCAAAGTGTTTGCGAGTCGTCCAGGTACAATCGCGGAACTCAAAGTCAAAATTCGTGAAGAAGTTGAAGGAATAGACAAAGGTTTGCTACGCCGTGTAATGAACCACTTTTTATCTAATATCGAAAAATGTGTTGAAGTTGGTGGAGGTCATTTAGAAGACGTGATTTTTAAAAGTTAGAATTAAATTAGCCAAATATTTATATTTAGTATAATAAAAAGTTGGTTTTGTTAACTGAAAATAAATTAATTCAAATATTAAAATGGGTAGCCTATTATGGGGAACCCAGTATAAGCAGCTACTAAAGCCAGTGTGGACATATGGGGCGCAGCTATGGGGCTGCACAAAGAAAAGTAACGTGAAAATAATTTCGACCATTCAAAATAAAATACTAAGGAACATCGTTAATGCACCCTATTATATTAGAAACGACAATCTTCATAAGGACCTTCAAGTGCATAATGAAATAAAGAAACTCGCGAGAAGTCATAAGAAACGAATTCACCAGCACGTGAACCCTGAAGTGTTACAGCTTCTTGATAACCCTAACCTAGTAAGGAGACTTAAGAAAAAAATCCATTTGAACTGGTATAGTGCGAGCATTGCTTGTGCTAGTGCACTAAAACAAAGTGCCCTTATGAAACGCCAGAAATACTAGGAGCCGCCGGTGGGCGACTCTTAGATAGCGAATCATTTAGTATTTTAGGAACAGAATAAAATAGCTTATTGGTCTAAGACCAGATTGCAATATTATAAAAATATGTACACAAATAATATTTTTACTAATAAAAAAAAAACTATTTCTGTTACAATGAATAGATATTAGTTGCTTGAGAAACACACCGAATTGTACAGAATTTTGAAAAAAAAGGATGCATGTCTCCCAAAAACCACCAAAAAAGCCTCAACCCAAAACTGAAGAGCAGGAACTTGACGAATTAGGAATTTGTGCTGCTGTAGAAGATATGCGTTCTGCTTCAAAATCTTTAATACAATAGTATGGTGCAAATTAACCTGTTCAGCAATCTTTCTTGTATTTCTTAAGCAACTCGTATGTATTCATTGTAGGAAAAATAAATTTGACAACTACATAAACTGACATCGCACTTATTAAAACAAAATTATCAAGGTTCGCAGTGTACCATCGTGCATGCCCTATGTTCCTAGTAGCCGACACCAATCTGTATAATAAGCGAATACCTATGTAATAATAGTAATAAAAATCACTTGGTTTGTTGTTTCATAAATTAGTTTATTACTATTATTACATATTACAAAATGTAGAAAGAAAAAAAAACAAATATCTTCTCAGAAATATGGATTTAATTTATAAATTACCCATGCAGGTGATAAAAAGTAATCTGAACGCCCTTGATACATACACATTTGCACCAATAACGTTCTCGTTAAATTAAAGCTTAATATGCGAAAAATAAACGTCGGTCAATTTAAATGTTATTAGCGAGTAATTAAAACTGTATAATTACATTAACGATCCACCATAAAGCCGACCATGCAATTAATTCGAGCATTAAATCCAGTTTTATGTTTTATGAAAATTTCTTAATCAATTATGATTGTTTATTAAATAGAACTCTTTCTCGGCCGCGATAATATTAATTAGTAATTGGCTCTATGATTTATGCGCGGCGTTTTAATTGAAAATATGTTGACTGCGACTATTAATGAAAACTTGTAACTTGTACAAAAAATTAATAGACATGGCCATTTGGATCTTTTTAATTAATCTCTACTGGATATGAAGATGGCTGGAAAACTACTTCCTTATATGGTGTTTTGAAAAAGTATAGCTGTAATTCAATTTTGTCTATTATTTACAATTCTTAGAGCGGTAGTTGGTGCACAAGAAACAAAAGTAAGGTACAATAAAATAACGCCTAAATAGGAATGGCTTGTAGTGATATAGTTGTTGATATTATTAGAAAGAAAACTCAAATATTTCATGACCTCCATCTTCGAAACCCAAAAATAAAAAAATAAAAAAATAAATAAAAAATAAACACAATTAATAAATATAAGTCTAATTATTTATATATTATTAATATACGGTAACACTATCTCTACACACTAGATAGATACTTATGCAAGAACATAACGAAAAGAAGAGAAACAAATAAAAAATATAAATGGAACTAAACTAAATTACAATAGCATTAAGTATGAGGCGTAAACAAAAATTACTTAATATGATTTAAACTAAGTGATTAATAACAAGTCGTTCTATAAAATTGTCAATAATGTAAAAAATGGAGATGTGGCCATCTTGTAACTTTCTCCGATTTGGTGGTAAAAAAGGATTTTTTTATATTTTGTGTTTATCAATTTAAAAAAAATGGATTTCGAAGAAAACTTATTCCTTATAATTGATTTATTAAGGTATGTTCTACAATTTTTGTTTATATAAATTTGATGCAACTGTGCATCATATTATAATTATACAGGGGCGGCTCGTTATATACAGCCAAAGAGCCATGGCACTACTTGTAGTTTCAAGATCAGCAAGAATTTTTAATTATTTCTTAAAACTCTTTTCCGCCAGTTACTTTGGTCTAGGAAGATAAATCATTCTTTCTTCCTTCAAAAAAGGTGGGGGTGAGGTATATTGTATAAGTGACTCTACCATCAACATGTTCCACGAGCCGCCACTAGTTATAACTGTTCGTTATTAAACATGTATTTTTTAATTGCGTTCAAAATTGTGCATTTTTCAAAATAAATAAGAAATATTGAAAATTGTTTAAAAAATTTTAAATAATTTTATACAACTCCTTAATTATTATATTTTGAGAATATAATTAACTTCTTAAACTCCAACAATGTTTTAATTGGTTATAACTCTTCGTTGTTAAACATGCATTTTTTAATTGCGTTCAAAATTGAGTATTTTATAAAATAAATAAAAAATAGTAGAAATTGTTAAAATTCTGAGATAATTCTACACAACTTCGAAATTATTATATTTTAAGAATATAATCAACTACTGAAATTCAACAATGTGTTATGACTGTTCGTTGTTAAACGTGCATTTTTTAATTGCGTGCAAAATTGTCTATTATCTAAAATAAATAAAAAATAGTAGAAATTATTTAAAAACTCTGAAGTAATTCTGCACAACTCCCAAATTATTATATTTTAAGAATATAATCAACTTCTTAAGATCCTCGTAAAGTATATAATTATCAATATTTCTAACGTTCTATCTCGACCTCCGTGTTAAAATTTGACCAGGTCAATCTGCCCCTGGCGATTGAAGATAATCAAAATATTCGTTTTTTTTTCTCTCTCGCCCGGAACGAGATTAAATTCTTATCACCAATCCACCTGTTGATATCAATTCAGTTTGTATATCGCGGCCGCGGAAGACGTTTGTTCTGGTTCGGAATTTTGATTTTTCGAAAGTTTTAGTGCCCGTTGTGCTGTGATCTCAGGATTTGTGTGTATGTGTGTGTGTGTGCTGGTGTTTGTGTTCTTCCATCAATCCGAGGGAAGCAAAGAATCATCATCTAGGTAACATCTTAACCGTCAAAACGCCTCGAAAGGATTTTCCTTTTTTGTAAGTTTTGATTTTCTAGCATTTATTTCTTTCACCGAATCTGAAATAAAGTATTGTAGCTTTAGAAAATTTAAAGTGTCTTTTTTTCAATTACGTTTAAAATTGAGCATTTTCTAAAATAAATAGAAACAGTAGAAATTGTTTAAAAATTCTGAAATAATTTCATAGAACTCCCAAACTACTATATTTTGAGAATATAATCAACTTCTTAAATTGCAACAATTTTTTAATGGGTTATAATAATTCGTTGATAAACACGCATTTTTTTATTGCGTTCAAAATTAAGCATTTAAAAAAATTCTGAAATAATTCTGTACAACTCCCAAATTATTCTATTTTAAGAATATAATCAACTTTTTAAATTCTAATCATTTCTTAATGTGTTATAACTGTTCGTTGTTAAACACGCATTTTTTAATTGCGTTCAAAATTGAGCATTTTCTAAATTAAATAAAAAAATAGTAGAAATTGTTATTACTATTATGTTTTAAGAATTTAATCAACTTCTTAAATTCCAATAATTTTTTATTGGGTTATAACTGTTCGTTGTTAAACATGCATTTTTAATTGCGTTTAAAATGTAGCATTTTCTAAAATAAACAAAAAAATAGTAGAAATTGTTTAAATTTTTTAAAATAATTCTATACAACTCCAAATTATTCTATTTTAAGAATATAATTAACTTCATAAATTCCAATAATTTCTTAACGTGTTATAACTGTTCGTTGTTTAACATGCATTTTTTTTAAATTTCGTTTAAAATTGAGCATTTTCTAAAATAAATAAAACAATAGAAGAAGTTTAAAAATTTTGAAATAATTCCATTCAACTCTCAAACTATTATATTTTAAGAATATGATCAACTTTCTAAATTCCAATAATTGTTTAATGGGTTATAACTGTTTGTTGTTAAACTTGCATTTTTGAATTGCGTTCAAAATTGAGTATTTTCTAAAATAAATAAAAAAAATTGTAAAAATTCTTTAAAAACTCTGAAATAATTCTATACAACTCCAAAATAATTATATTTTACGAATATAAGCAACTTCTTAAATTCCAATATTTTTTAATGGGTTATAACTAGGGGCGGTTCGTCATACATGTATAGAGTAGCACTGCCTGTAGTTTCAAGCTCAGCAAGAATTTTTAATTCATTCTTAAAACACTTTTTCGCCAGTTACTTTGGTTTAGGATGACAAATAGTTCTTTCTTCAAAAAAGGAAGGGGGGGGGGTGCATAGTGTATAAGTGGCTCTACAATCAACATGTTCCATGAGCCGCCACTGTAATTATAGACCAAAAATTGTGATTTTTTTATAAAGTACATTTATTAACAAAAGATATGCAGTTATTACAACACTATTTCCAAGGAGCAAGGTAATACCAGCCAGCTCTAGGTGGCTGGTATCACCTCAGAAATTAACAGGCTCCCTAAATTACAATTCAATATAATTGGCTAAAGCAATATTTCTTGAACTTTAGCTCAGAGGTTTGTACACTTGATCGGCTCACGAGACGCTTAAGAAACTATATATTATTTTAGGAACCCTTACCATCCCAAAAAAAAAATGTTAACTTTCTGCCCTCCATCCTTAAATGCTTCCCTGTTTCGTTATGACTTAAGAGTCATGATGGCCCTCGTCTTGAGTCACCGTGTCATTAGATAGAAGGTTGTCATTAAGTGAGTAGGCAATACATTCCTAAAAAACTGTAATTGGCTATGGATGCAAGTCCTACACCAGGATCACAGAATACAAAGGAAAAAATTAATTGAAAATTTTTTTTCTTAAAAATTAACTCATGAAACCCTTGAAGAAGTTACGTGAAACCCCGAGTTTAATATTAAACTTTTAAATTAAACTTGGTCCCACTCTTTTCATTTTGAGGTGAATTTGACGGTTTGATACCAATGACTTATAATTTCATCAGTAGCATTTGCGATATTTCGTGTAAACACGATGAAAATTTAAGAAAACCAATTTTGTTGACGCCAGAAAAATATAAAAACAATTACTATCCACTTGAAACTTCTCAAAAATCACTCAATATTAGTTCAAAATTCATTTTGTGAAAAAATGACAACACATTCCGTCAATAGCTTTCTCAATATTTCATGCAATCGCAGTGTAAATTTATGAAAAATTGTAATAATTTTGTTGATTCGAAAAATATATAGAAACTGTCCATTTAAAATTAATTCAAGAATGATTTGTTGAAAAATTATAATATATTTCGTCAATAACATTTGCGATATTTCGTGCAAACAAGATGAAAATTAATAAAAAATTGAACTAATTTTATTGACTCTAAAAAAATATAAAAACAATTGCTATCCATTTAAAACTTCTCAAAATCACTCAATATTAGTTCAAAATTGATCTTGTGTTAATATGATAAAACATTCCGTCTATAACTTTTGCGATATTTCATGCAAACACAGTGTTAATTTATGAAAAACTGTAATAATTTTGTTGACTCGAAAAATATACAGAAACAATTGCGATCTATTGGGGACTTCTTAAAATCACTCAATATTAGTTCAAGAAAGATTTGATGAAAAATTATAATATATATCGTCAAATATATTTTGTACAAACACGATGAAAATTTATAAAAAATTGAACTAATTTTGTTGACTCGAGAAGAATATAAAAACAATTGCTATCCACTTGAAACTTCTCAAAATCACTTAACATTATTTCAACGTTGATTTTGTGAAAAATTACAATACATTCCACCAATAACTTTTGTGATATTTCATGCAAACAGGGTGTTAATTTATGAAAAATTGTAATAATGTAGGTCTGAAAAATATATAAAAGTAATTGCTATCCATTTGATACTTCTCAAAATCACTTAATTCTAGAAAAATTTGGTGAAAAATTAAAATTCATTTCATCAATAGCATTTGCGATATTTCATGCACTCGATGAAAATTTATGAAAAATTGTAATAATTTTGTTGACGCGAAAAAAATATAAAAACAATTGCTATCCTCTTGAACCTTCTCAATATTACTCAACGTTAATTCAAGACTGATTTTGTGAAAAATTACAATAAATTACGTCGATAGCTTTTGCGATATTTCATGCAAACGGGGTAAATTTATGAAAAATTGTAATAATTTTGTTGACGTAAAAAAAAATAAAAACAATTGCTATCCTCTTGAAACTTCTCAATATTACTCAATGTTAATTCAAGATTGATTTTGTGAAAAATTACAATACATTACGTCAATAGTTTTTGCGATATTTCATGCAAACGGTGTAAATTTATGAAAAATTGTAATAATTTTGTTGACGTAGAAAAAAAAAATAAAAACAATTGCTATCCTCTTGAAACTTCTCAATATTGCTCAATGTTAATTCAAGAATAATTTTGTGAAAAATTACAATACATTACGTCGATAGCTTTTGCGATATTTCATGCAAACGGTGTTTATATCTGAAAAATTGTAATAATTTTGTTGACGTGAAAAAAAATATAAAAACAATTGCTATCCTCTTGAAACTTCTCAATATTACTCAATGTTAATTCAAGAATAATTTTGTGAAAAATTACAATACATTACGTTGATAGCTTTTGCGATATTTCATGCAACCGGTGTAAATTTATGAAAAATTGTAATAATTTTGTTGATGCGAAAAAAATATAAAAACAATTGCTATCTAATTGAAACTTCTCAATATTACTCAATGTTAATTTAAGATTGATTTTGTGAAAAATTAGAATATATTATGCCTATAGCTTTTGCGATATTTCATGCAAACGGTGTAAATTTATGAAAAATTGTAATAATTTTGTTGACGTAAAAAAATATAAAAACAATTGCTATCCTCATGAAACTTCTCAATATTACTCAATGTTAATTCAAGATAGATTTTGAGAAAAATTACAATACATTACGCCGATAGCTTTTGCGATATTTCATGGAAACGGTGTAAATTTATAAAAAAAATTAATAATTTTGTTGACGCGAAAAAAATTTAAAAACAATTGCTATCCTCTTGAAACTTCTCAATATTACTCAATGTTAATTTAAGATTGATTTTGTGAAAAATTACAATACATAACGTCGATAGCTTTTGCGATATTTCATGCAAATGGTGTAAATTTATGAAAAATTGTAATCATTTTGTTGACGCGAAAAAAATATAAAAACGCTATCCACTTGAAACTTCTCAATATCACTCAATATTATTTCAAGATTGATTTTGTGAAAAATTACAATAACCTTTGCAATATTTCATGCAAATATAGTGCAATTTTATGAAATTTTTTATTAATTTTGTTGAAAACAATATAAAAACAATTTCCATCCATTTGAAACTTCTCAAAGTTACTCAATAATAATTCAAGAATGATTTGGTGAAAAATTACAATATATTTCGTCAACAGCATTTGCATTATTCCATGCAAACATTATGTAAATTCATGAAAAAATGTAATAATTTTAAAAATAGAAACGCCGCAGTGGCGGAATCTATTGGCTGAATGCTGTACTGAACCAAATCCGAGTGGCTTAACGATCGACAAGATACGGATATTGCCAGCGGTGGCAAATATAATAATAATAATGTAAACATTAAATATTGTTTCCCCATCAAAACACCTACAGACTGGTTTCGACCTTTCAGCAACAAACTACACTGATGCGACCTGAAAGGTCGAAACCGGTCAGTATGTGTTCTGATGGGGAAACAATATTGAATGTAATAATTTTGTTGACGTGAAAAAAAAAATAAAAAAATTGCTATCCCACTTGAAACTTCCCAAAATCTCTCAATATGACTTCAAAATTGATTTTGTGAAAAATATTACAATACATTTCGTTTGTGGCTTCTGCGATACCCGTAATCTTCTGCTTAAATCATTTAAACAAAGACTAAGAGAGTTTTTAATATCTACTTCGTACTCCTCAATTGAAGGATTCTAAAAAAACGATACTGGAATCTAATTACAGCTTGCCTAATGTTATTACTACTTTATTTTATATTATTTATTTTGTGTACTTCTTAATTTTACATTGTATGTTATATCAACCTAATCTGCTTTAATTATTTACAGTTTTTTTATTCAGATGTTTTGTTTCAATTATTATTACAAATTTTAACCTGTCTAGTTCCTAACTTAAATGTATCGCTTTTAATATCGTTTATTCATTTTTAATTACGATTTTACTCTTTTGACTCATTTAGTTTTAATTTAATTCAATTTTTAAATATTTTAGTAGTGGATTATGATTTGATTAGATTTTATTTATTTTAATTTATTAGCGCCAAGTGCTATTACATTAATTTATTTAATATACTTAATTATATACCTTCCTGACTTATGTAAAACTATGTCGTTAACATGAATAAACATTATGAATTATGAATTATGAATTATGATATTTCGTACAAAGATTCAGCAAATGCAAAAAAAATTGTAATAATTTTGTTGACGTGAAAAAATATAAAAACAATTGCTATCCACTTAACTTTTCAAAATCACTCAAAATTAGTTGAAAATTTGATTTTGTACAAAATTACAATGCATTCCGTCAATAGCTTTTGCGATATTTCATGCAAAGATGATGAAAATTATGAAAAATTGTAATAATTTTTTTGACGCGAGAAAAATATAAAAACGATTGCTATCCACTTAAAACTTCTTAATATCACTCAAGTCAAGATTGATTTTGTGAAAAATTACAATACCCTTCGTCGATAGCTTTTGCAATATTTTATGAAAACACGGTGTAAATTTAAGAAAAATTGTAATAATTTTGTTAACGCGAAAAAACAATTGCTATACACTTGAAACTTCTAAATATTACACACTATTAATTCAAGATAGATTTTGTGAAAAAATTGTAATGTAATACACCCCGTCATTAGCTTTTGCTACATTTCATGCAAATACTGAATAAGTTTATAAAAAATTGTAATAATTTTGTTGTCTGGAAAAAAATATAAAACCAATTGCTGTGTGCGACGTTCGACGTTCGACGATGTAGTGGTCGTTTGAATACAGAATAACATCAGGCTGCGACAAATTTCAATGGTCGCTTGTTGCCAGTGGCGTCAGCATTTCAAGAAAACAATTTTTAGGGATCTTAAAAGTGGGAACGAAAAAAAGGGTCAACTGTCAAGTTGTTTTGTTGTATAATTTTCGATGTTTCAAAATTATTGATACCTTCTTAGCCCCCCTCGCCTCAAAGAGACGCCACTGAAAAATAATGACCAGAATTTTTCTCATTTGATAGAAAGGTTCACCATCACTGACCTAGTAGTTCGTTTTGTATTTTTTGAGTTTTGTTTTTGTATTTCATCAATTTGGTATTTCTTGTAGTATTTGTTTGATTTGTTATTTCATCTTTGCTTTCGCCAGAGCCTATTTTAAGGTTGGCTCTTGGGTTATTCATTTTCTCAGTTTTTTTTTCTCTAAAGTTTATACTAATGATATTGTTTTGGAAATTACAATGGTTCGGCAACAAAATGGAAAAGACGACAAGAGCAAAATGTTTCACAACATGGGATCATGTTTTATTCTAAAAATTGTCGAAAATATGTTTCACTGCTCGAAACAAATATTCAAAAGAATTTAATTATTCATTGTATAACACAGAATGAACATTTATTTTTTAAAGCAAAGTAAAGTTTATGACAAATTTAAAAAATATAGTGATTAAGATAATATGTTAAATGTTAAATATGATTAAGTAGCTTACGCAACAGCCAAATTCTATTTTAATAAGAACTAATAGATCACCCCGCACTCTAAATGTCAACAATTGTGTTGACAATTGTATTTAATAATTCAAGTGTTCCATGTCGTGGCCCCATTCATTCAATCGGCCAGAATTCATGTAGATGCATATTACGATAATGTGCGAGGTAATCGTGGTTGATGTATTATTGTTGAGTTTCCGACCAATATAAATTTATTAAGATAACATCGATAATTGATTACGTGCATCGATTGTTTTGGGGTGTAATTGAAATAACAATTGCAATTGTGTAAGATTGGAAAAATGTCGAAATAGCATAAAGGAATGGTATAAAATACAATGGGTATAATGTAACGTTCCATCGAGGAGGATCGGTACGCCCGCGGGCGGAAAGGTACACCGAGAGGCGGTAAAAGGTGTTAAGAGGCGGTGAGAAGACTTTAACAGCGCACGCGGATCGAAAGTGCGGATTGAACAATGCCATTTATTATTATCGTGTGCGGCTGTGTGGAATCGAAAAAAAAATTAATAAAACGGTGCACAATGAAGAGTGCGAATAATAAGGAGCCCCCTGTTCGGGAAGCGTGAAAAAGTTCCCGTGGGGCGCGAATTATTATTTAATTGGCAAACAAAGCGCGCTTTTAATTGAATTAAAAGCGTCGAGGCGCTAGATAGCGATCGCTGGCGACGTGTTCAAAAATGTGTGAAGTAATCGCTTTATGCCGTTGCCGGAGTTTGTTTGTTTTTCTTTTCTTTAACCGGGCACACCTCCATTATACAGGAATTACCTTTTGTCGACGGCGCTGTTTTATTTATATACGAAAATTTATTGTCACTCGAACCGAAAGCGGTTTATAATTTATTGAGGCGCGCGCGAGGGCTCCGCTCCGGGTTTCCTTTTTAATTAATATAGAAGAGAAGGTGAGTGAATGTGTAAAGAATGGCCTGTGGGTTTGGCCCTCCTCCGCCCACTGACGTTGACACTGAATTCTGTCCCACAGAAAGACAGAAAGGCTATTCACGACGAGGAGACTCAATGGGGAAACTTCCATACGAGTCTGCGAGACAGATGTTGCCCATACATGCGCATATATTTACAATCATATTGTCAGGAAAGGCTAGAAATATTACGCGCACAATTACTGCAAAAGGCCCTAATCTTCTTGTTCTACATTCCATATCCGCTCAACGGACGTTAGCGATCATGCTGGATATCACATTTTGTTAACGACCTCTGTTAACTGCGAAGTCATGCTTTAACTGAAACAATTAGCACAATGATGTTCTTCTGATTTTTTGATTTCCTTGAATAATAAAGTGCTTTTAATCAACTTCACTTTCCTCTCAAAATACATTGTTATACTGTCTCTTAATTTAACTGCGATACTGTTTATCTGTATTTTTATTTTATCTATATGGAACGTTTTGTATCTAAAAGGGTGAATCCCGTAATTAAATATATTATTATTATTATTATTATTAAAAGAAATCAAGTTGAAAAAATAACACAGGTCCACTTGTATTGGACATGTGTTAAAACTAATTTATTTCTCCAAGATAAAAAATACATTTTAAATAAAATGTTATGTTTTTCTTGGATTATATCATGAACTGAATTATTGAAACTTTGATAAATTCGTAAATAAAACACGATAACACTTTCAAATAATTTATTGGGCAAAATCGCAACAATTGTTTCGCCACACTGTGGCTTCTTCAGGCGAAGAAATGAAGAAGTCACGGTGTGGCGAAACAATTGTTGAGATTTTACACAATAAATTATTTGAAAGTGCTATTGTGTATTATTTACGAATTTATCAAAGTGCACATGAACTTTCAACAACTATCAGCCACAACTATTCAATTATTGAAAGCAGTGGCGGCTCCTGGAACATGTTGATGGTAGAGCCACTTCTACAATACATCCCCCACCCCTTTTTGAAGGAACAACGAACCATTTATCTTCCTAGACCAATCGAATATTTTGGCCAAAAAATCAAAAATTTGGAACAAAACAGCCTAAGATTTAAAATATCGGCCAAAAAATAAAAAATCCTGATTTAAAAATAAAAATGCAGACCAAAAAAACTGCCCCAAATATAACTCTTTTTAGTTTAAAATAAGTTCCAACGAGAAATTCGAAAATAATAGCAAAACAAAAATTTAAAAAAAATCGCACAATAAAATCAATAATTCAAGTTAAGAAAATCTAAAATAAGGGACAAAAAATGAAGACCAAAAATCTAAAATTCGTACCCAAAAATCAAAGTAGTAGACCAAAAAAATCAAAATTTTTAACAAACGAATCGAAAATTTAAGTCGAAATAAAGAAAATTTAAAATTTCGGCTAAAAGACCTTTGAAACCAAACCATCGAAAATACAAAATATAGGTCAAAAAGTAGGACCTAAAAAGGTGAAAATTTAGACAAAACATCGAAAACGGGCGTAAAGATAAAAATTGCAGACAAAAAAAAATCTAAAATTTCCACAAACCAATCGAATATTTTGGTCAAAATAAAGAAAAATAAAAAGAATTGGAAGAAAAATCGAAAATAGAGAAATCTAAAATATGGGCCAAAAATCAAGAATCCTGATTTAAAAATAAAAAAACGCAGACAAAAAATTAAAAACTTAAGTAGAAGCAAAATAATTTGCCAAAAATAAGTAAAAAAATAATAGCCAAAAAATAAAAAAAAAACTCACAAAATTAAATCAATAATCCAAGTTAAACAATCTAAAATATTGGATTAAAAACTAGACTAAAAAACTAAAATATCCGATACAAAATTTGGGCATAAAAATAAAAATGGTGGACCAAGGAAAGAAAAATTTGAACAGACAAATAAAGACAATTTTAGGTCAAAAGATCAAAAAAATAATAATAAAAATTTGTAATGTTGGCCAGAAAGTGGAAAATTTAAACATTGCATAGAAAATTCGGTCCAAAAGATTATAAATGCAGGTTAAAAAATCGAAAATTTCAACAAAAAAAAACTCGAAAATACCGTAAAAATATAAAATATCTCGCATATAAATCAATAATGCAGATCATAGATATTTTAATCAAAATCAAATCAAAAATTTGGAACTAGAATTAAAATTTCGGCCTGAAAAATACAAAATGCTGACCAAAGAATAAGAATTTTAATAGTACATTATTATACAAGTTTAATAAGAGGGTATATTGTGGCACGAGTGCTCCAATGTAACGAGTGCCCCACAATGCCTCTTATTTCTACATTGGTTTTGGTTAAGGATTTATTTCTAAAATAAAATATATACTTAAACTTAGTGAGTTTTATTTTTTAACATGTGGCAGCACTGAAAACATTTGATCCTTTCGAATGAATTTAATATTGGACATACGTATTTCTACGGCGATTTCAACAGTCAATTTTAAAACATATTAAATCAAGAATATTACTTACACACCTCCAGAAATGAGGAAAGTTGCTAAGGCTGCGATAAACAAACTATTTCCAAGTAATTTGTAACCAATTTTAGCTTACAGAATAATGGAACGTACTTACCTAAATGTTAATCGATATTTAAAGTTATGTTTACATTTGCTTCTCGTTCCTCGTGTCAAAATCTAATCAAACATTTCTACAAATATTTAAAAAAGTCTGTGAATTCTAAAAACTTAAGAAAACTTAGACCAACAAAACTCGAAAATACCGAAAAAAAAAACAAAAAATCGCTCATAAACATCAATAATTCACGTTAAAAATTTAAAGTACATGCCAATAAAAAATTCGCTCATTCAAATTATTAACTAAGGTAAGAAAAATAAAATTTAGACCAAAAAATCGAAAATTGAAAACTTGAGGTTAAAATAATGTATACAGACAATAAAACCAAAATTTCAACTTAAAATCGAAAATTTTGGCCAAAATAACAAATATTTAGGTCAAAAATTTAAAAATCTGAAACAAAGCAATCGCTAATACAGACCAAAGATCTAAAATATAGGCCAAAAAATCAAAAACCTTGGTATTGAAAATTAAAATGCAGACCAAAAAATTTAAAAATTCAAGCAAAAGAAAAATAATTAATCATTTTCAGCCCCAAAAACATCTTTAGCTGATGATGAGTTGCCAACCAGCAAAAAAAAAAAAATCGCCTATAAAAAATAATGTTTCAGGTTAAAAATTCTAAAATGAAAGGCAGAAAATCAAAAACAAAAAGATTGAGATTTATTTTAAGTAAAAAACTGAAATGTAAGCAACAAAATTAGACCAGAAGAAAAATCCAAAAATTTTAACAATCATTAACAATCAAATAAAGCCAAAATAAAGAATATTTAGACTAAAACTTTAAAATCTGGAAAAAGGAAATCGAAAACACAGGTCAAAGATGTAAAATACAGACCAAAAAATCCAAAGTTTAAAAAATAAGAAATGCAGTCCGAAAAATGAAAATGCAAGCAAAAGAAAAAGCATGCAAGCAAAAAGATTGAATATTCAAGTAAAAAATCTAAAATTTAGGCAAGAAAATCGAAAATTTAGTACAAAAATCGAAAATTCGAGGCTAAAATAAAAAATTCAGACCAAAATTCCCTAAATTTTAACAAGCAAATCGAAAATGTTGGCCAAAATAAAGAATATTTAGAATAAAACTTTAAAATATGGAAAAAGGAAATCGAAAACACAGGCCAAAGATGTAAAATATAGGTCAAAAAATCAAAAGTTTAAAAAATAAGAAATGCATGCCGAGAATTGAAAATTCAAGCAAAAGCAAAATAATTTTTCTATTTTCAGCCCCAATCACATGATTGAAAAACTCGCAAATGTTTTCATAAATTTGTAATTTTTAAATGTAAATAAAGTATAAATATAAATCACTATTATACCATCAAATCGGAGAAAGTAACATGGTAACATTACCATTACCAAAATTCGTAAATGTTTAATGGCATAATAGTGATTTATATTTATACTTTATTTACATTTAATAATCACGAATTTATGAAAACGTTTACGAACTTTTCAAAAAATCAAAAATAAAATCAAATATTTCGACAAATATTTTAAAATGCAGGCCAAAAATTTCTAAAATTCAGTTTACGAATTCTAAAAACTTAAGAAAAACTTTGACCAAAAACTCGAAAATATAGAACAAACAAATAAAAAACTCGCGTTCGATTCAAAAATCGAATCAAACATTTCGACAAATATTTAAATTCGCAGGCCAAAAATTTCTAAAATTCAGTTAACAAATTCTAAAAACTTAAGAAAAACTTTGACCAAAAACTCGAAAATATAGAACAAACAAATAAAAAACTCGCGTTCGATTCAACAATAATAATAATTAATATTTAGTATATTTTATTGCAATGTAAGAGTAACATTGGATTCTCTACTCAACGAATAAGTCCGTCGACATCATTTAAATTCACATCAGGCCAAGTTTTTTTTTTTTTTATATTAGTTTTAAGTTAATTATTAAGTCGTACATTGTTTTCTGTTATGTTTTTATTATATTTTTTATTTATTCAATTTCATACAGCAATCTCTATTATTTACATAATACATATGTAATAAAGTTGTAAAAAGGTGAATCCGTCAAATAAATTAAAAATTAACAATCAAATCAAACATTTCGACAAATATTTAAAAATGCAGGTCAAAAATCTCTAGAATTCAATTTACAAATTCTAAAAACTTAAGAAAAACATTGACCAAAAGCTCGAAAATATAGAACAAACAAAAAAAAACTCGCGTTCGATTCAAAAATCTAATCAAACATTTCGACAAATATTTAAAAACGCAGGCCAAAAATTTCTAAAATTCAGTTTTTTTTAGTTCCAAAAAAAAAAACTTTGACCAAAAACTCAAAAATATAGAACAAACAAATAGAAAACTCTCGTTTAAAAATCTATAACTTGGGTCAAAAATTCTAAAATATAGGGACAAAAATGGGGACTAAAACATTGAAAATTGTAACAAACATATCAAAAATTTAGACAAAGATAAAGAAAATGAAAGATAAAAATTTAAACCAAAAGAATTGAAAATACAGGTCAAAAATCTGAAAAAGAGACAAAAAACAAAATCCAAGCCCAACAACAAAAAATGCAAACAAAAAGATTAAATGTTTAACTGAAAAAACCAAAATATAGCATAGAAAAATAAAAAATTTAGACCAAACACGAAAATTCGTAAATTTCAACAATCAAATCGAAAATTTTGGCCAAAATAAAGAATATTTAGGCAAAAAGCTTTTAAAATCTGGAATAAAGAAATCCAAAATACAGGCCAAAGATGTGAAATATAGTCAAACAAATCAAAAATCCTGGTCTAAAAAATAAAAAATGCCGACCAAAAAATGAAAATTCAAGTAAAAGAAAAATAATTTGCCCCAAAAATAACTCTTCAGCTGAAAAAATGTTGCCGGCCAGAAACTCGAAAATAGTGGCCAAAAAGTAAAAATAATCGCCCATAAGAAACAAAAATTCAGGTTAAAAAATCTAAAATGGAAGGCAGAAAATTCAAAACTTATTTCTAAAACTGGAAAATACAGACAAAAAATTAAAAATTCGCGTTTAAAAATCAATATATTAGATTAAATACAATATAACACAATACAAAAATCTAAAATATAGAGTAAAAAATTTTGGCCAAAAATAAATAAATAGAAATCGAAAATTTTAATAAACAAATCGAGAATTTAGTTAGACCAAGACAAATAAAATTTAGGTCTAAAGATCAAAAATTTAAATCAATTCGAAAATACAGGTAAAAAACTGAAAAATGCAAACAAAAAGTGAAAATAAATATTCAAGTGAAAAATCTAAAATAAAGGCAAGAAAGTCGAAAATTTAGTCCAAAAATCAAAAATTCCAGGCTAAAATAGGAAATGCAAACCAAAATTCCTTAAATTTCAATAAACAAATAATAATAATAATAATAATAATAATAATTTATTAACGGAACCTCCATTATACAAAATACAAGAAATAAAAATACATTATATAATACCTAATCTAACTTAAAACTATCTTAATATTTAACAAAAATTAATACGTTTAAGATGCGTTATAAAAGTGTCATGAGACCCAGAAAATAAATCGAAGTTTGGATTCATTGACAATGAATTAGAAATCCGCATAAAGCGTGAAATTGGACTATCCAAGCCGTAATTTGTACCATGAAATGGTATTCGAAATATAGGTAGATGTCTGGTTGGTCGGTTAGTAGGATTCACATTAAAACTTATTTGGGATAAAAGAGCTGAACAATGTACACTGTCTGAAATAAGTTTATAAAAAAATGACATGTCCGCATAAAATCTTCGACAGCAGAGTTTATCTATATTTAACTCGAACGCAACTGAGGGTATGGCGACATCCTTATATCGCATCTTAAAAGCAATCGACTTTAGAAACTTAATCTGAATGTTTTCTAACAAGTTTACATAACTGACTTGAGTTGGTGACCAAACGCATGAAGAAAATTCCAAATGTGAACGTACATAGGCAAAGTAAACAAGTTTAAATGATACGGGCGATAAATCAACAGACGTTCTTTTAATATAGCCTAACATTTTAGATGCACGATTACAAATATAATTAATGTGTGTAGCGAAAGACAGTTTGTTATCGAAAATTATCCCCAAATCTTTAATTTCATCAACTTTTTCTAGTGTGTTACTATTAATAGAGTAATCAAAATGTATGGGCTGTTTGTTGCGATTAAAACTAATAGATTTACATTTTTCAATATTGAAGAAAAGGTAGTTATTACAGCACCAATTATATACAGATGTTAGGTCATCTTGTAATGATTTGCAGTCTTCAACTGTTACGATCTCTTTAAAAATCTTCAAGTCATCGGCAAATAACAAAAATAAAGAGTTTTTTATAGCTTGCGATATGTCATTTATAAAAAGTAAAAATAACAAAGGGCCAGAGTGTGAACCCTGAGGCACACCCGAAGGAACATTAATGACATCTGATAAAAAATTATTTATTTTGACACACTGCGTCCTATTAACTAAAAAACTCCTAATCCATTCAACAACAGAATCGTGAAATCCCAAGGCCGTTAATTTCGCAACTAAGATGTTATAGTTCACACGATCAAACGCTTTAGCAAAATCGGTGTAAATAGCATCAACAGAGTGTTTTGCTTCAAAGCCATTTATAATTGAAATCTTATATGATAGAAGATTCGTTGTTGTGGATCGCCCTGACCGAAAACCATGCTGTTCATCGATAAGCACACTCTTACACATCCATTTCAATTTAACAGATATGAGTTCATCGAGCAATTTCGGAATAACAGATTGTATTGAAATACCACGATACTTTGTTACATCTTCTCTATCGCCAGATTTGTGGAGTGGTGTAATAAAGCTTTTTTTCCAGAAGTCTGGGAAAATCTTCTGCTTTACTGACGATTGAAATAAAATAAATATTGGAATGACTATAGAAAAAATACAGTTTTTCAGAAAACTAGAAGGGATGCCGTCAGGGCCCGTACTATTACTGGATTTCAAATTATTAATAGCATCAAATATTTCACTTTGAGAGAATTGGAATGGCATATGGATAACTTCCGGCATATTATTAAAGGTCGGTACGTGCGCTGGTGTATCATGACTGTAAACAGTAGAAAAATAGTCGGCGAATAGATTCACATGTTGAGATCCATCGCAACTATTAATATTATTGTAACGCATATATTTTGGGAATTCCGGAATGGAATTAGAAGATCTAACAAAGTTCCAAAATTTTTTAGGGTCATGTGTTATACTTAAATTGACTGATTCTACATATTTTTCATAAAGATTGTCTCTTAAGAAATTACATCTTTTGCGCAATAACTTAAAATTATGATAATTTGTTGAATTACGGCACTGCGTATATGTTTTATGGGCATTTTTTTTATCCTTTATTAGGTTTATCAATTCAGTATTAAACCAAATTGGATAAGTGGAAGATTTTATACGTTTTATTGGAACATACTTTTCAAGAACAAAATACAAGGCATTGTAAAATGCGTCAACCATGTTATCAATACTACCTCTATCCAGAAAAATTCACCAATCAATAGTTAATAAATGACTATTAATAGCCGAATAATCAGCACGTGAAAAATCATAAACATACTCGTTATATTGAAGTGGTTTGATTAATTGATTGGTTGACATTGAAATTAGGTATGGTACGTGATGATGGTTGATGTTGAACAACAAATCGGATGCTGCAGCAACTTCAAAGCCGTCGTGCGCGAAGATTAAGTCTAAGAAAACATTATTCTCATTGGGTATATTGCAAATTTGAAAAAGATTGTAATAACTAAATGTCTCCGCAAGTAATTGGGCTGGATATAATAGTGTATTATTATTAATAAGACCTAGTTCATCATTAGACCAAAATGCCGCCGGAAGATTATAATCACCACATATAATGAACTTGAAATAGAAAATTTCTGCCAAAATAACGAATATTTAGTCCAAAAACTTTAAAATCTTGAACAAAGAAATCGAAAATACAGGCCAAAGATGTAAAATATAGTCAAAAGAATAAAAAATCCTGGATTAAAAAATTAAAAATGCAGACGAAAAACTGAAAATTTAAGTAAAAGAAAAATAATTTGCCATTTTCAAGTTTAAAAATCAATAATTTAGGTTAAAAATCTAAATATAGGGTAAAAAATTTAGACCAAAAATTTGTGCCTAAAAATAAAAAATGTGGACTAAACAAACAAATCGAAAATTTAGACTAAGATAAAGAAAATTTAGGATAAAAGATCAAATATTTAGACGAAAAAAAATAAAAAAATTGAGGCCAAAAATCTTAAATATAGGCAAAAAAATCAAAATACACGCCTAATAATAAAGAAATGCAAAAAAAAGATTTTTTTTTGTTTTTTTTGTCACGGCGTTACGCCTGGCTTGGTTCTATGACCATTAGCCATCATCAATGTAGATATATAAGTTATAAATTAAATGAATAAATGAACAAATGAATAATGAAAGACGTACAGACAACAACCAGGGACCCGAACGAATACTTCTCGAAAACTGAAAAGTCTTTCCCCCGGGCTGGGAATCAAACCCACACGGCCGCGGTGTAACCGGCACAAGCGCTGGCCTGTACCCACTACACCAACGGAGACCGCAAAAAAAGATTGTAAGATGCAGACCAAAAAACCGAAAATTTCAACTTACAAATCGAAAATATAGCCCAAAAAATTTGAAAATCAAGCAAAAGAAAAATAATTTGCCCAAAAACATTTTTAGCTAAAGTTGCCTACCAGAAACTCGAAAATAGTGGCCAAAATTAAAAAAAAAACATCGCCCGTAAAAAACGATAATTCAGGCTAAAAAATCTAAAATGAAAAACAGAAAATCAATAATTTGTGTCAAAAATTTGAAACATAGGGTCAAACATTTAGATCAAAAATTCGGGTCTAAAAATCCAAAATGCGGACCAAAAATCGAAAATTTGAACAAAAAAATCGAAAATTTATTCCAAGATAAAGAAAATTTAAGCCAAAAATCTTAAATGTAGGCAAAAAATAAAAGTCCAGGACTAACAATAAAAAATGGTGATGTGGCCATCATGTTACTTTCTCCGACTTGATGGTATCATTAAACTCGGATGAAACTGACGTTTAAAACGTCAAAATTATAAAAGATGGAAAAATTATACTTAAAATTCAAAAACTCAGTTTACTCAAAAACTAAGGAGATTTCGAAAGAAACTTATCCTTTATAAGTTTCTTTGTTGTCTTCAATATTTTTTTAAATATTTTTGTGATATTTTTCATATTGAAGAAAATATTGGCAAAAAACAAAAAACTGTAAAGGCAAACACCCACTTCCGGTATTCGAAATTTTACCAAAAGCTTTTTAGTTCTTTGGATTATTAAATAAGACGTATGTTCAAAGTTTCATATCAATTGCTCTATTAGTTTTTGAGATACAGCACGCACAGACGCACACACACCCAGACAATATTTTTTTTTTGCAGAAATTGTTGAAATGGTATCTAGGGACCCCAAAACGGATATTTCCGTAAAAAAAAATTTGAAAAAAAAATCACGATCACAATACTTTCTCGTATTTCGTGACGAAGAAAGTAAAAATGCAGGCCAAAAACTTTAAAATCTATAAATTAGAAACAACCTTACTTGTTGTAGAAAGCAGTAAATAAATTCAATAAAACGCGTATATTCAGGCTATATTTCGTTTTATTGAATTTATTTAAAATCTATAACAAGGAAATTGAAAATACATGCCAAAGATCTAAAATATAGCCCAAAAAATTGAAAAATCAAGCATAAGAAAAATATTTGTAATTTTTAGCCCCTAAAACCGCTTTAGCTAAAAATAAGTTGATTACCAGAAACTCGAAAATAGTAACCAAAATTTAAAAAAAATATCACCCATAAAAAAACAATAATTCAGGCTATAAAATCTAAAATGAAAAACTCGAAAATCCAGGCAAAAAAATTATTGCGTTTAAAAATCAATAATTTAGGTCAAAAAATTGAAACATAAGGTCAAACATTTATATCAAAAATTCGGGCCTACAAAAAAATCAAAAATTTAGGCCAAAAGATCAAAAATTTAGACTAAAAAAATTGAAAATACAAGTGAAAAATCTTATATATAAATATAAACAAAAAATTCAAATTTAGGCCTACCAATAAAAAATGCAAACAAAAAATTGAATATTTAAGTAAAAAACTAAAATATAGGCAAAAAAATCACAAATTTAGACCAAAATAAAGAATATTTCGGTCAAAAACTTTAAAATCTGGAACAAAGAAATCGAAAATACAGGTTAAAGATGTAAAATATAGGCCAAAAAAACAAGAGTTTAAAAAATAAAAATGCGAACCGAAAAATGAAAATACAAGCAAAAGAAAAATAATTTGCCTTTTTCAGCCACAAAAATAAATCTTTAGCCGATTAGAAACTCGAAAATAATTGCAAATAGTAGAAAGGATTACCCATAAATACAATAATTTAGCTTAAAAATGGCAATTATTTATATTTATCCTTGCATAGTGTATTTTTTATTTAAATTATATTTTAAATCTACTCCGGGCATTTTGTAGTCAGTTTTACCGCCAGTTTACTCAAAAACTAAAGACATTTCGAAATAAACGTACTCTGTATAATTTATTCATTTTGGCATTCCCTATAATTATTATTAACATAAATCTGATTTAACTGTTATAGTTTCATAATTATAAACTAAAAATGAAAAAAATTATAATTTTTTTTTTCGAAAAACAATGATTTTATGAAAAATATTTTCAAACAAATGATGCGCATTTCTTTGCTTTCTTCAATGTTTGTTTAAATATTTTTGTAATATTTTTCATAATTAAAATGTCAAAAGTTTCAAGTTTCAAGTATATGAGAAACCGCACAGATAGACACACAGCTGACACACAGGCAGACACACAGACACAATGTTTTTTTTCAGAAATCATTGAAATCACTTCAATAAATATTTCCGTTAAAAAAAAATTGAAAATATTTTCACGATCACAATACTTTCTCGTACTTCGTAACGGGGTAAGTAGAAAGAAATAAAATGTGTTTTGTCCTAATAGAGAGCAGCAAATTGAACCAATGATCTTATTTTCCATATTCTTTATTTTTAGATTAAATTCAACATCCCTTATGAAAATATGTGTATAGGCCAAGGCAAGGTCTTTAAGATTATGTAAGTAAACAGCGTCGCTTTTTTATTGGTAGCGAGCGGGAACGATAAAAAATCGTCATTACTTCCACGATTTCCCTTTAATGTTATGGGGGATAACATTTTTTACGGATTCCCCTTTTTTCATCCCTCCGGTTCTTTATGGCATGCAAATATTTCACTCGAATGTTATGGAACGTATCGCGTGGCGGCGCAATTTAGACGTGCAGAACGTTCCTTAAAGTCGACGTGATTAATGAAAAATCCTCCCCGGGACCCAGACGGCCACTTTTTCCCATTTTTTCCCTCTCTTTGCACTACGCAGTGGAAAAAAAGAGCCGAAGAGCGGTGACACGTGAAATTCTAAAGGCAAATAAGTTATGTGACAGGGTCGTGTCAAGTTACACGGGAATGATAATTAGCCCTCGTGGATAAAAAGAGGGCCCCGGGGTTCATGAGGGTGAGATTTAAAGACGGCATTATACAATAAAGGTTAATTTAAAATCCGTGAATATAAAATTGAATGGATGGATTCGGGAGGGCTTTGATACAAAGCGTTCAATCACATTGTAATTCCGCCCTGACGGTGTTCAATCTGAATGAAACGGCGGTGAGACGCGTGCTACACCATAGACACCGTCGATACCGCGACAGAATCGACACACAGAGGAGATCAAAACGGTCCGACCTTTGAACTTCATCATGAATTTTAAGTTTGTTTGACAATGGGATTGGTTTAGCTGCGTCCCATCATTGTGCCTTGTTTACCATTTTAAGGCGCACCCAAACATCCTTCCATTACTATTTGTATTAGTCGACATTACTGCGATCTAGATAAGGAAAAATCAATTAATTCCATTCTATTTTCACATTTTATGGTCTATTGTTTATGCAATATATTCAGTTACTAGCGAAATTCTCAAAAAAGAAAATAGTACCAACTCTTAATGAAAAAGTTAAATAAAACCCCAATTAATAGACTCTTAATTGATGCAATTGTTTTTATCTATTCCTTTCGAGTAAAAAAAATAGAAATGCTATTTATTACTGTACGATAGAGACTACACATCGAGCGAGGACAACAACCAACATAAAATGAACAGTAAACAGACAGAATGGACTGAAGTTGTTCGTAGGAGAAAAATATCAAATGGAACATTTAAATTTAATGGAAAATCCACTAATATGGACCTCCCTGTCGCAGAAATTACAACCCGAAAATGGATTTTTGCATCAAGATTTCATAAAAACGTTGAATGCAGCGACATAATGGAATATCTGAAAAAGACAGGAAACCATCCTTTCATTGTAGAAAAACTTAAACCCAAATATGAGGACGCACATTACTCATCATTCAAGATAGGGGTGCCTATAACTGCAGAAAAAGTTGTAATAAATGAAAATTTCTGGCCCGAAAATGTATTTATAAACAGATTCTTTTTTAAGCCAAAAAGTCGCAATAATGCGAATTTTCAATTAAGTCAGGAAGCAAAATCGAAAAAATAGATAGACATAATAATACTCTAAAAGTATTACATCAAAACGTACAGTGTCTGACAACAGCTTTACACCACCTGGATGCACTATTAGAAGAAGTTGAATGCAATATCCTGTGTTTAACAGAACACTGGTTAACAGAGGAACAACTACAACAACCGAAAATCACAGGTTTTAATCTGGCATCAAGTTTTTCAAGAAACTATCGAGAACATGGAGGACCGGCAATATACATTTCGGGTTTAATGCAATTCATACCGATTGACGTCCATGCATTTTCTCAATCAAGAATACTTGAGTGCGCCGGTGCAAAAGTTAGTGTAAATCAAGAATGTATTACTATAATATGTATATATAGGCCACCGAATGATGATACAACTATCTTCTTTGAATTATTCGAAAATTTATTAAATGAACTCACAAATCAAAATGTAAACTTTTTCATAATCGGTGACTTTAACATCGATGTATTAAAATGTAATAATACTACTTTAGAATTTAAAAATTTGTTAGCGACGTTTAACGTACATTTTTTAGTCAATGAACCAACGAGAGTCTGTAAAATGGCCCAAACTTGTATTGATAATATTATTACTAACGTCAAATTAGATACATCAATAGAAATAATTAATACAACAATATCAGATCACACTGCACAGCTTCTCAATTATGATATTCAGTTATGTTACAAACCACCAGTACACCGACACAGACAATTTTCTTATGAAAATACTCTTAATTTCATTCAAGACATTTCAAATGAATCAATTCATAGCATATACTTAGAAAAAGATACAAATTCGAAATACAATATGTTTGCCAATATATTTCTAGAATACTTCCACAAACATTTTCCAATTAAATCTACACAAGGTAAAACCAAAATAAAAGTGTATCAAACCGAAGAAATTACTAGATGTAAAGAAAATTTACTCATTTACAAAACAATTAGCACATACATTCCTCAGTATGTGCCGCTATATAAACAACAACAGAGGCAGTATAATGAACTATTAATATCGGAAAAAAATAAACAAATTGAAGCAAGATTAGAGAATTCACAGAATAAATCAAAAACATCTTGGAATATTATTGGAGAGATTGTAGGTAAGCCCAAGGTCTACAAACTGCCCGAGCAGAGCCAACGACCAACGACCAATCTAGAAATAATTACAATTGCTAATTCCCTTAGTAATGATAGAAGTACAGGGATAGATGAAATTCCTGTGCATGTTATTAAAAAATGTATAGAACATTTAGCTTCACCATTAAGCCATTTAATTAATTCCTGCTTAGAGACGGGTATCCAGATTCATTAAACACATCTATTTTGACACCAATTTTCAAAAAGGGAGACAGTAATTTATTAGCAAATTATAGACCAATAAGTCTATTAAATTCCTTTTCTAAGATTTTTGAAAAAATTAAGTTTAACTACTTTAAGTATTTAAGTTTCTTTAAGAAGTTTAAACTACTTTCCCCTACACAGCATGGGTTTCTTAAAAATAAGAGTATTGAAACTGCTCTTTTTGAATTAACGAATTGCGTATTAAATAATATGGAAGTCAATAATCTAACATGTGGCATATTTTTAGACCTGTCAAAGGCTTTTGACGTAAATTATATCGCTATGGTGTGCGAGGAGTGGCATACAAACTAATACAATCTTATCTGGAAAATAGAACTCACCACACTATAACTCATTTAATAACCAGGCGGACTAAACGCGAAAGTCATATTTACACTATAAAAAGTCACCAGAAAAGTAACCAGACATGTTTTGGCGGTAAAAATAAAATTATTTCAAATTCTTTTATCCATAACTTCTTTGGCAAGTCATCTCTATTCTTTAATTCAATTAATATTTAATTCAATGTAGCGATTTCATTTTTAAAAAAACATTTTCCGCACACAAAATTTTTGCTGCTTTCATTGTAGATATCTTCGGTCGCTGGACGTTCTCCGTACACTCCCTAATTGTGTGAAACTTCATACTTCTAGCCAATCCTAAATATAATGTATGTTTATGATTTGATTCCATATTGTAATAACTTGCGCCACACTTACCTAATGAATCGACAATTTTCTGTACGACGGCAGTAGGTTTTAGAGCCTCTTGCATTAAAGTTTTATATAAGATAATTTTAGATTGTTTTTCCTTGAGCGTTAATGCTCCAAAATTCAAGCATTTCCGTTTCTTGGGGGGGCGAAAATGACACCAAACTTGTGACGGCATATATCCATAGTTAAAAATAAAATAACTATTTCCAAAAAAATCGCGGGATGAGAGGAATCCATTCTTACACGATCAACGGAAGAAATAACTGACTAAAAACACAGAAACTGAGCCGAAACGCGTGGAATCGGTGGGACACAAGGAACGGCGAGAGATCAGCTGATCATAACAACGGCCATTACTGTTTTATGCAATTTGGGCCTGTGTAAAAACGGCGCCCCTTTGGCCAATCACAACAACGTATTTTGGCGGCAATAATTTGATTTAGTCCGCCTGGTTATTAAATGAGGTATAAAATAAAACACCCCACTTCAGGTGCCACAACAAAATCAAAACCGTTAACAGCAACTAAAGGCATACCGCAGGGAATTATATTAGGCCCTTTACTGTTCATTATTTTTATAAATGATATTTGTCAAAATTTACCACAAAATTGTAATATAATAAATTATGCGGATGACACAAATTTATTGATAGAGGGTTTTACATTTATGGACATAATTAATACGGGTAACATTAGTATGCATTCAATTGAAACGTGGTTTCAGGATAATAAATTAATTCTAAACAAATCTAAAACCTCCTGTATACTATTTAAAACCAATCAGTCATTATTAACTCCAGACACAATCAAATTAAATTCAGTTTCATATAATTTAACAACAAACGCAAAATGTCTAGGAATTCTGTTAGATGAAACTCTATCATATTCAGAACACATTAACAAGCTCTGTAATAAAATAAGTAGCACAACTTATGGACTAAGAATTCTGTTAAGGCAATGCAACATCAATACGGGTAAAATATTCTACTCTGCAAATATTGAGTCATATATGAGATATATGACTTATTCTCTGGGGAGGATCCGTACATGTAGATAAAATATTTAAAAAAAAACAGAAAAAAGCCCTGAGAATTTTATTTAAATTGAAGTATTCTGAGACGTGTAGAAGTATATTCAAAAATGCAATTTTGACACTTTATGGTCTATACATTTATGAATGTATAAAATTTTTGTGGAAGAACAAATTGTATTTTGATAATGTATTTCATTCAACTAGATATAATACAAGACACGGCCAAACATTCAGCCTACCACAGCATAGGTTGAATAAATTTAAAAGTGGCTGTTTTTATAACTGTATTAAATTATACAATCATCTCTCAGTTGATATAAAAGATATTAGCACTTATAATAAACTAAAACACACACTGTTCAACGTTTTATGTGATCTAGAACCATATTCTATGAACGAGTTTTATAATCATACATTTGAGAGCTTAGATAGTTTATTCGATATATTTCATTTCTTTCTGATGTTTTGCATTACGAATGTACACTTTTCTTATGTATATGTATAATTTGTAAATGTAAATAAAATAATTACTTACTTACTTACTTATATCAGTGGGTTCGGTGATATATCCGCACAGGAAGACTGCTCACGAGACAACTGCGCACAGACAACTGCGCACAGCGAAAACTCCGCACACGAAAACTCCTCATACGGAATAATGCTCACATGTAAAACTCTGTACACAGAAAATAACACACAGTGATAATTGCGCACACGAAAATTGCTCACACTGAAAAATGTTCACACGGAAAATGACTCACTTTTATCGCTCGTCACAGGGTGCGCACAACAAATATTTTTGCTATAATTATTACATTTCACATTAATTTAAAAGCAACAATGTACTGTGTTTTTAATTAAAAGTATAAATGTATTAATTTTAATAAACAATTTAATGATAATGCCATCACAGGTATGCTATTATTATTGTTTATTAACTGGAAACCCCTTTATAATACATAATTTTACATGTGTGAATAGCTTAAGAACTAATACATAATAGTTGATAAATAACATTACTACAAGTTAACTAACTACTTAGAAATTCAAACGATGTACATGGAATTAATTTAATTTAATTTAATAATAACAATGAATAGATTAATTAATATGAATGCTTAATTGAAATTTAAAGTGAGGATAAGATGAATTAAATAACTGAAACCAATTAAATTGATTAAAATAATTTGCTGATCTTAATATACGTTCAAAACTATGATGATACGCAAAATTTGAAGTATGAGTCGTGATTCGAAAATTAAATTTATTTTGTTTTTAGTTTTATTAAGGTTTGATCATTGAAGATCTACATTAGAATTAAATTTTACTGGATCTATATGCATGTGTTTAGAAAATTCTAATAAAGGGTTGTAACACTCCAAAGCTTATATTACATTTACGCTACAGAGCGTGTATTAATAAACGATGATTCTGCTGTTTCGTATATTTCAATTTTCACAACTTCTCCGCCTGATCAAATAAAAGTATTTTAAAATCCAGTGAAGGGGTGTAAATGGATTTTCACGAAATCATAATCTAGAATGCATTTCTAGTTATTGTAGAATTCGATGGCTATTATTTTTCTATTTTTTTTTCGAGCCGGCGAACTGATCAAATGAAAGTATTTCAAATGCCAGTGAACTCAAACATTAAAATTCAAGAATAACACTCCGTCGCGCTGTTAAAATCGAAAACACCGAATAGACTCACCGGTGGAACTGGAAATTTTTGCCAGGTGCGAACCGCCGAATCATTTGACCTTTGCCCCGGAGGCAATTAGTATCCGGCGTAGATGTTTGCAAAAAACTCATTCTTTCGTCGTCTGTTATCAATTCTTATCCACGATGCATGAACGAATTCCAGATTAAATCTCTTTTTAGTCATTGAAAACCATTCGATTCGGCAGTTTACCTTCCACCGCGTGAGTGAGTGTTCGTGTGTTTTAGTGTGTGCAGAATATTGAAAATTACATTAATGGAAATGGATTATCAGTTATGAAGATAGTTCCTACTGTTGGTAAGCGATTAAATGAAATTAATTAAACTTTATTGAATGAATAATTTATTGTGAATTTCTCAATGCGATTTACTAATATCTCTCAACACAAATAACGATAGGAGTAGAGAGACCATCAAGTCAATAGCTCATTTATGTAAAATTTATGGAATGAATTATTCACAATAATGATTTTTTCAATGCGATTTAATAATATCTGAATACAAAAACAACGGTGTAGTAGAGACCATCAAGTCAATAGTTCATTTATGTTATGCTACAATAGTATACAAAAAAAATACGGCAATAGTAGCTTATTGACAAATCGTACAGAATCTTATAATTACATTTACCTTCTTACCAAATACCAGTTAGCTTTCTCACCATCGAATGGGTTTATTTTCTGGAGCTTAAATAACCAATTAAAAAAAATATTCATTCTATGATTAATTTTTTAAATCGTACAATTTTCAATTTTGGTGTGTTGCTGTTTCTTTTCAATCTCGGATTTGGCACTCATTTTTATTCGAAATCCGAAATCTATAATTTTTTCAATTAATTTTAAACTCTTAAAACGAATTTCTCTTTTGATTATTTTTTTTCTATCCTTCTAAGCAATTTTTGTTTTCCCATTTTCAGTTTGGAAAATTGCTGTTTTGTTTTAACCTAAGATGAGAAATCAATAATGTTTATTTTTTTTTAGATAGAAGTTCAACTTTAATGAATTTTTTACAACTTTTAAATTCGTAGCATGCATATTTCGTTTCCCCATACATTGTTTAGAATGTTGTCATTAGTTTTCAGCTATAATTTGACAATTGTTTTAACAGAAAATCAGAAATGTATTGTCCTGTTCATAGATCTTAATCTTTTAAAGCAAATTCGGCTCAGCAATTCAATGATTAAACCAATGCAGAAATTTAATTTTAATTGGAATTTAAAACTCGTTACACTTGCTATTCAATATATTTTTTTCTGATTTTTTTATCATAGAGTACACATTTTAAAGTTTAAATAAATTTAATATTCGTTACACTTGTAGGATTTTACAAATTTTATTACTTAACTTAAAATTTTAATTTTCAAAAATTCATAACTCATGCAAAAATTGACTCGATTTCAATAGTCACATTTATTGCTCCTTTGTACTTAAACTGATTTGTTTTCAATGCACCCTTATCACGGACTTTAAGAGTAGCGAATGGCCTGATAAGTAACGCCAATTTTAAACTGTTTTCAAATAATATTTCAGACTTTAAATCTAATTTATCACGAATAGATCTATCGGTATTTGTTTGTGGTCATTTTAGAAAATTGCAACTTTCTTGCGGGGGTTTTCATTATTTTAATTATTTATGACTAGCGTATTGCATTGTATTGTTTTTACTTGTTTTTTGTTTGTCATCTCAAAGTTGTCGAGATTTTAAATTTTAAATTGTAATTTTAACTTTTGTATTTTTATATTTTATATTCTAATTCATTCTTAAATGTACGGGGTAAATCCCGTTAAATACAGGGTTTTCAAAAAAGTGAAGTGTAACTAGATATTTTGAAAAATGTAAAGTCAATTTTTTCAAATAAATATATCTCAGTTATTATGACAGATAGAAAAACACTATACAGGACAAAGTTGTAGATCATTTTACGCAACTTAATAAAATAAATTCAGAAACATTTTCCCGCCTTTATTTTCCGAGATATGACGCAAACTTACATTTTTTTTTAAATATAAACCATAGTTGGCTATGACCTCAACCGAAAGACTATTTTTTTCTCTTTAATCCGATATCACATATGACATAGTTATTTCTAAAAATAAGTGAGTTAATCATTTTTAAGACTTATTAATAATCAAAAAATAGTAAGTCATGAAAAAGATCAAAGTAAAACAATTACAGTTGTTTATAATAACAATAAAATAATATGGTTTTTATTTTTATAGAGATAAACAAAGTAAGTTGACAAAAAACAACAAAGTATTATAATTATTTAATTATCAAAATAATAATACGATCGTTTGATCGAAACTGCAGTCATTAATAAATAGTGTGATATTAACTAAGTAAAAGTGCGTTTTATTTAAATAATAAAAGGAGACAAATTAAATTTTAAAAAGATGTATTTTATGCCGTAATATTAATGGTGGACTTTTTGAGAATCTTTTGTAATATTAAAATGTGTCTCCTATTATTATTGAAATAAAATGCACTTTTACTTAGTTAATATCACACTATTTATTTATTAGTGACTGCAGTTTTGATCAAACGATCATTTATTATTTTTATAATTAAAGAATTATTATACGGTGTTTTTCTGTCAACTTTGTTTATCTCTAAAAATAATAACTACAATATTTTATTGTTGTTATAAACAACTGCAGTTGTTTTACTTTCATCTTTTTGATGGCTAACTATTTTTTTATTTATAATAAAACTTTTTTTGGCCTCGGGATCGTAGCCTATATGGCCAGCTCGAGGCGGCTACTATTTATGTACAATTTTTGGATGAATAAATGAATAAATGAATAAATGAATAAATGAACAAATGAATAATGTCAGACGTATACAACAACCATGGACCCGAGCGAATACTTCTAGATCCCCGAAAAATCTTTCGTCCGGGCTGTGATTCGAACCCACACGGCACGCGGTGCAATAATAAATCTTAAAAATGACTGTAACTCACTTATTTTTAGAAATTAGTCATATGTGATATCGGATTAAAGAGAAAAAAAAAGTCTTTCGAATGAGGTTAGAGTTAAATTAAATAGAGTTTTTGAAAATCCGCCAATTATTTCGCGAGTTGTGAATTTTTGAAAGTTTTAGTTTTCGAATTGTGTAATACTCGAGCTGCATTAGCTGCATACGACGTGCGAGAGTGAGTGTGTGTAAATTAATCCGCTCTAATAATCTTGCATTATTTTCGGTTTAAGTAGAGGTATAATTCCACAAATCTCCCAAGTTATTACTGTAAGTACAAGTATTAAACTGTTAAGTCCTAGCAAACACCTGTCTATCAGTTATTGAGTAATTAGGGTTTTAATTTTGTATATGGTACACGATACACCGCGGTGCACCGGTGAAGAATTCGCCTGTGTTTTTTCCCAGATCGACCTCTCACCGATAAAACTGATTGGAATTTGAATATTGTCCTTGTAGTCTTTAGTCCGAGCGATTTATTCAAAATAACTCTTTCTATTACCATTGTTTTGCTCCTCTGTTTTCTTACGTAATCCCTTCCGTGGTCTACCACCCCGTGTATGTTTATAAAGTAGTCGCTACGAAAGACCGCGTAGCGTGAAGTTTGTTTTTTGTCTCCCCAATTTGCATTTTGTGGTGTTCGTAATATATAATATATAAATATTCATATATATATTTTTTCAATTATTTTTATTATTGCTAATATATAAAAATAAGCATGGGTATGCATTGTCAAACTTGCAGTAAATTTATTAGTCCTTCCCATAAATCTATCGCAATAAAATGCAATGGTAACTGTAGCAATTGGTTTCATGCGGAATGTATGCAAGTTATTCCTTCTGAATTGAAATTTTATGAAGAAGAAAAAAAGAAAACTAACGGAGCACGGTGGATCTGTCTCATGTGCAAGTTTGCGAAATTTAATAATGTTACAACATCTGTAGCCACTCCACCAATTGATAATCTTACAAGCAGTACACAAATCTCGAAGCAAGACATTGAAAATCTTTTTTGCACTCACTTCAATAATTTTAAGTTAATTATCCATAATGATATAACTGAAATTAATGATAAGTTAGATGTATGTTTACTTAAAATAAGTGAGTTAAAACAGCTCAATACAGTTCTTAACAAAGAAATCGAAACTCTTAAAGTAGAATTAGACAATCGAGATACCAGTTTAAGTAACAAAATTAATACTACTCAGGGAATTATTATTAATGAAATTAATGAAAGAGAGAGAAGAAGAACTAATTTACTTTTATATGGTTTGAAGGAATCGTTATCTAATTCCACGAACACGAGGATTGAGGAAGACTTTAAATTAGTTGAAAATATTTTGAAAGGAATAGATAACGTAAGTAATCCTATTAAAGCATTTAGAATCGGCAACCGAACTGCTAACAAAAATAGACCACTCAAATTAATATTTGAAAACAATATAATACCAACACGGATTTTAAAAAACATGCAAGTGAAACAAGAACATCCCGATCTTCAATTTAAAAGTGACTTAACAAACATGCAACGCAGTGAAATGTCTGCATTATACGATGAGCTTAATTCCAGGAAGGATAAAGGTGAACCTGATTTAATGATTAAATATATTAATAATAATCCAATCATTGTAAAACGTAACTTAGATTCTCGAACTAAGCATTCTTCGACCTCTCTAAAAAACTAAATCTATTTTATCACAATGTAGGTGGCTTAAAATCTAAATTACTCGATATAAGAATTAATATTAGTTGTGGCAATTATGATATTATTGTGTTTGTGGAGACCTGGTTTAATGAATCCATTACCGATAATGAGATTAGATGGGATAAATATTCTATCTTTAGAACCGATAGATCGCCGGCCAATAGTGACAAATTATTGGGCGGAGGAGTATTAATAGCTGTCAAAAAAACAATTGAATGCTCGGAACTGACTTTACTGCATGACTCCGTTGAACAAGTCTTTATTAAAATTAAGTCATTGGATTTAATTATTGGAGCTGTATATTTGCCACCACAATCTCATTTATCCAAATACATTACTCACTGCGAAACTGTTGAAAAATTGTGGACAGATAATGCTGATACGAAATTGATAATCTTGGGAGATTATAACTTACCACATGCCTCATGGGGCAATGATGACTTAGGCGTCTTATGTACTTGTAACCCAACACCCTGCCAAGAAACAATCTGCGATTACTTCAGTATACAACATATGTTCCAAGTAAATTCGTTACCTAACTCTAGATCAGCATTCCTTGACTTGTGCTTTAGTCATATTCAAGACATTAAGTTCAGCTACGCAGAAGATGGATTAACTGTAAATAGCACTCATCATTCAGCCTATGACATCGCTGTTCCAATTAACAGGAGTATTAATCATCTACAATCTGGAGAATGGATCTTCGACTTTAAAGGTGCCAATTATTCGCTATTAAATGAGTTTTTTGTGAGTATTGACTGGAATAATGTTTTATGTGCAAATGATATAGATGCTTCTAGTGAGTTGTTCTATAGTTTAATATACGATGCTATTGCTATGTATGTACCGTTAAAATTTGTCAAATCTAATAATTACCCAGTATGGTTTAACAGCGAACTAATTCAGCTTATAAAAAATAAAAGAACTGCGCATTATGAATATAAAACAAGTGGTTTACCAGCTGATTATCGGAATTTTCAGCAGCTGCGCATGCAATGTAAAACTTTGAGTAAACTGTTATATTCGGAGTATATTAAAAAGGTTGACTTTGATCTTGGAATTAATCCAAAAAAGTTCTGGAAGTTTATAAATAACAAACTAGATCGGAATAAATACCCTTCTGAAATGACTTTGAATGGCAAGTCATGCTCAACTGGTAATGGATGTGTAAATCTTTTCGCTGACTTTTTTTCTTCTGTATACAGTAATGTCAATGCTCCTGCAAAGTCATTTAATTTTGTTAGCCAAGTTGATTGTACGTCATTTTTATTTAGTTTGGAAGATATTTTGGAAGGTATTTCTTCATTGAAAGCGTCTTATAACTATGGACCTGACGGCATTCCCCATTATTTCCTACAGAAATGTCAATTTACTTTAGCAATTCCCTTACATATTTTATTTCCTAAATCTATCTCTACCGGTAATATTCCCACTGTTTGGAAATCTAGTTATATAACACCACTATTTAAATCTGGTGCGCGTGACGATGTGGGTAATTATAGGGGAATAGCTGTCCAGTCTGCAATTCCTAAACTTCTTGATTACTTAGTAAGTAAACAATTGCAATGGGTTTGTAAAGAAATTATAATTGATCAGCAACATGGATTTACTCTTGGCAAATCAACAGTAACCAATCTCTTATGTTTTAAATCATTTTTAATAGATTCTTTAGAATCAGGAGCCCAGGTTGACACAATTTACACTGATTATGCAAAGGCATTCGACCGAATAAACCATTCATTGTTAATATCTAAACTCGCAGCACTTGGCTTTGGTAATCAAGTTGTAAATTGGTTATCAAGCTTTCTCATAGGGCGTACACAAACTGTTAAGATCAATGAATATGTTTCTAAACCTATATCTGTTACATCTGGTGTACCGCAAGGTTCGCATTGCGGTCCTATCTTATTTTTGTTATTTATAAATGACATCTGTGAAGTAATTAAATACTCAAACTTTTTACTTTTTGCAGACGATCTAAAATTATTCCACTCTGTTAATAATATCACTCATTGTGAACAATTAAATTATGATTTGCAGCAAGTGCAAAAATGGTGCCAAGATAATTACTTATATTTAAATTTTAAAAAATGTGTTTCGATTACATTTACCAAGAGTAATAATCCTCTAAAGTTTTCTTATGCCATTGATGATGTTCAATTAGCCAACATTGACTCTGTAAAAGATTTAGGTGTCTTATTTGACTCTAAAATTACATTTAATTTACATATAGAGAACATTTGTAATATTGCGCTCAAAAGACTTGGCTTCGTAAGTAGATTTGCTCGGGAATTTTCTCCATTTTGTCAAAAGATATTGTACTTTTCTTTAGTTAGGTCTATTTTAGAATATGCATCACCGGTATGGTCTCCTTACAATGAGAACGCAAAAATTAGACTTGACATGGTTCAAAACAAATTCAAAAATATATTAAAATATCGAATGGATGAGCATGCTTATCTACTTATTGATATCAAGTCTCTACGCCATCGTAGAAATGTAATGGATTTATGTTTTTTTTATAATTTAATGTCCGGCAATATTAGATGCTGTGAACTCCTAAGTCATATACATTTTAATTATACCACCCGTCAAATTAATAGAAGCACACGGTTGTTTCGAGTGGAGTTTCACCGCACCCAATACGGCTTAAACAGTACCATTGACAGAATGATGCGTTTCTGTAATCTTTTAAGTAATAATATTAATTTTGATTTATTTGGTAACAATTATTACAGATTTAAAGTTAATTTAAATTATATGGATTTAGGTTATTTAAAATAATTTTAATCTCTGCATATCGTATTACGTATTTTACTTATTTGTATATATATATTTTGTAAAATTGGAGATTTCCGTAATAAATTAAATTAAATTAAATTAAAAAAAATAAAAAAATATAAAACGTGTCAATTAAACTCTATAAAAAGCAAACTAGATTTGCAAATCATCGTTTTATCAAAGTAAATATAGTTTTTAAAAATTAGCTAATTATTTCGCGAGTTGTGAATTTTTGAAAATTTTAGTTTTTGAATTGTGTACTACTCGAGTGAAAATTTAAAAAAATATATATGAAACGTGTCGACGAGTTTCTACAAAAATTAAATTAGATTTGCAAATCATCGTTTTATTAAATTAAATAGAGTTTTTGAAAATCCGCCAATTATTTCGCTAATTGTGGCTTTTTGAAAATGTTAGTTTTCGAATTGTATACTACTCGAGCGAAAATTTAAAAATACATATATAAAGCGTGTCGACGAAATTCTATAAAAATTAAATTAGATTTGCAAATCAACTTTTTATTAAATTAAATAGAGTTTTTGAAAATCCGCCAATTATTTCGCGAGTTGTGAATTTTTGAAAATTTTAGTTTTTGAATTGTGCACTACTCGAGTGAAAATTAAAAAAATAAAATAAAACGTGTCGACAAATTTTTACAAAAATTAAAATACAATTGCAAATCATCATTTTATGAAATTAGGTGCAGTTTTTGAAAATCCATCGAATTTTTGAAAATTTTAGATTTCTAATTGTGTAATATTCGAAAAAAAAAATATAAAACTTGTAGACTAAATTCTACAAAAAAATAAATTGGATTTGCAAATCATCAGTTTTATCAAACTAAATATAGTATTTGAAATCTACCGATTATTTGGCGAGTTGTGAATTTTTGAAAATTTTAGTTTTCCAATTGTGTAATACTCAAGCAAAAAATTTAAAAATAAAATAAAACGTGTCGAAAAAATTCTACATAAATTAAAATACATTTGCAAATCAGTATTTTATGAAATTAAGGTTTTTGAAAATCCATCGAATTATTCAACGATTATTTCGCGAGTTATGAATTTTTGAAAATTTTAGTTTTCGAATTGTGTACTACTCGAGTGAAATTTAAAAAAAATATATAAAACGTGTCGACGAAATTCCACAAAAATTAAATTAGATTTGCGAATCATTCTTTTATCAAATTAAGTAAAGTTTTGAATTTTTGAAAATTTTAGATTTCGAATTGTGTAATACTTAAGCAAAAAACTAAACAAAATAAAAAAAGTGTCGACGAAATTCTACAAACATTAAACTAGATTTACAAATCATCGTTTTATCAAACTAAATAGAGTTTTTAAAAATCCGCTAATTATTTCGAGAGTTATGAATTTTTGAAAATTTTAGTTTTCGAATTGAGCAAAAAATTTAAAAAAAACATATATAAAACGTGTCGACTAAATTCTACAAAAATTAAATTAAATTTGCAAATCATAGTTTATCAAGTTACATAGAGTTTTTGAAAAATAAGTTGTGAATTTTTGAAAATTGTAGTTTTCGAATTGTGTAATACTCGTGCAAAAAAAATATAAAACGTGTCGACTAAATTCTACAAAAATTAAATTAGATTTGCAATCATCGTTTTATGAAATTAAGAAGGGACAGCTCGGTATATAGAGCCAAGGAGCCATGGCACTACTTGTAGTTTCAATCTCGGCAAGAATTTTTAATTAACACTTTTGTCTAGGAAGATAAATCGTTCTTCTTTTCTTAAAAAAAGGGGCAGGGGATGTTGTACAAGTGGCTCTACCATCAACATGTTCCACGAGCCGCCACTGGAAAAATGATTCTTGAAATAAAAACAACAAACAATTGAAAAATACATTTAGCAGTTTAAAAAAATGTGCACAATTAATAACTCAATTAAAAAGATTTAAACTTACCAAACCTGAAAACAAAACCACCATACTTAAAATATGAACTGAATTAACGAAAATAGCTTTCATTGTTGAAAAATAATCACTTGACGAAACAATTTAAAATCACCAAATCTATTCATTAGTAATGTATCTTTGATTTCTATTCAAAACAATTGACATATCAAACCTGACTACAAAACCCGAATATGCAAAATAACTGAAGAAATAAAAATTGTTTTCAGCGAGAAAAAGAAAGCTTTAAAATGGTCAAATATATCCCGACGTTTTTCCAACAGAATTTAACCAACAACAAAACGTCAATGCCCATAATATTATTTGAAAATTGTTTTCAAATGGTTTTCAAAAAGGTACAAAATTAACGTTTTAAAATCATCGAATCTACCCAAAAGTAATGCATCTTTATTTTACCATCAAAACCACACATCACTCAAGTAATAAGAAAGTAAAAAGAAAATTGCCTTCAACAATTAGAACATTTAAGTTGAGAAATATTGTTCGCTTAAATATTATCAAATCCATTTAGTAAAATTGAGCAACATTGTTCATTAACTTAAATATTATCAAATCCATCCTAAAGCAATTAATATTTAATTAACCAACAAAACAATTCATTTACCAAAATGAGTAAAATATGAGTGATGAAACCAAAATTTCATTCGGAAATCATTTTACAATATTAATCAATTCGATTCAGAATTGTCAAAAACACATCTAGACACATTTAATATTTGACATATCTTACTTCACAACACTTAAAACATGAACTGAAAAACGAATTTTGCTTTTAACGATTAAAACGATTGTGCAAAATCAATTACTTGCGTAGTTTGCTAGAAAATAATCAGCAAAATCCAAAAATAGCTAATCTTTTATTTACGAATAACACATTTGATAAACCCCACCTAAAAACAAAGCCACAACACTTAATAGTGAAGTGATGGAGCAAAAAATGCTTTCAATGATTCCATAAATTGTGCAAATTTGATCACTAAACGAATTCACTTAATTAAAATATCAAATTCATAGACAAATTACTAATTTTTTAAGCTTCAACAAAAGATTTGACGTATCTCACTTTAAAATAAATCCACCACAATCAAATGTTGAACTTTTGTTTTCATTCTATTTTTGGCTTTGGTAATTAAATCTTTAGTCATGAGAGAGCTATTGAAAACTATAACTATATCTAAATACAAAATAATTAACCGAAATAACCAAAGTTGCATTTTCGCGATTAGAAAAAGTGTACCAAACTATTTACTATAGGAATTCCAAAAATTATAAAAATTAATTACTTAACAAATTTGTTTCAAAATAGATGCAAAAATATCTAATCTTTAATAATTAAAAATCCAAAATTACATTCAAACACTTAAAAAAATTTACAAAATAAATCACTCGACAAATTTACTTCAATCTTGTCAAATATGTCTAACAAATGTTTGATATACAGGGTGTCCCACGAGGTAGTAGACAACCGATATCTCGAAAACGGTTAGTAGTATGAAAATGAAATTTGGTGGCTTTAAATGGGTTAAAATGATTTCCCTTTCTGAATACATGGATTTTATTTCCGTTTCTCCAATTCCGAAAAAATGACATCAACTTCAGAATTTCAAATAGGACACCCTGTATATTTATGAATTTTTGGAAAGGTGATTGAAAGACAAATACAGCCATACCAAATTATTTTTATATTACTGTTACAAAAACAAACAAAAAACAATGTTTATAAAAAACAAAGAAGAAAGATAACAAACCAGTTAATAAAAGTTGTAAGTGGCAGGGACTTAGGCTAGAAGATGTAAAATTAAATTACATTTGTATTCTTTTATTTTATCGCGCTGGATAATTTATCGCACTATTTCATCCGACTCAGCGTCCTTGGAAACAAATATACTCAGTAACTCGTCGAGAATGGTGAGAGGCTGCATCATCCTGTTGCCACCACATCATTGCTCTCTCGTTTAGAACTGGCCTTTTGACTTTCCAACCGAATCTTTCTTGCTTTTAACTTGATGAAGGTACTATTGTACGTTAGACGATTCGGATATTTAACTCGAGAGAGTCTTCTATCGACATACTTCTTATACGTAAAGATGGGACGCATTACTTACACTAACCAGAAAATATTCTCAACTTGACATCGAACATTTGATACGAGGTGTTTTCAATTATTTGTTTAAGGTTTTATTTTGTTAATCCGTCACCGCGATTATTTATTTTGATTATTACTTCAACAATACTCCCTTAATTTACAATAAAACTATGAAATAATATGGTATTACTGAATTTGTCTTTTAATCACCTTTCCAAAAATCCATAAATATACAGGGTGTCCCATTTGAAATTCTGAAGTTGTTGTCATTTTTCTGGAAATGGAGAAACCATTTAAAGCCACCAAATTTCATTTTCGTACTACTAACCGTTTTAGAGATATCGGCTGTCTACTACCTCGTGGGACACCCTATATATATGAAACAACAACATATCCCACGTGGAAGCATAACATTCAAAATAAAAAAAAAAAAAACAAAAAATGCATTCATTCGAGAAATTCGTCAAATTTAGAAGTTACAGGTTTTATACTATGACAGAAACAAATTTCAATTTGATTTCTAAACAATAACATACATATAATTAGAGAGAGGATTTTATGCATTATAAAATGCTGAAATATATGCATATATGTCCAAGATAAGAATGGGGATCTTGAAAACGGTAAAACATCCAATGTGGCTTAAATTGGGAAAAAGTTGCACTATTCCGAGTATGTTTACAGGCCAATCGCAGAAATTCATGATTGTTTATCGTTTTCGAAATTTTCAAAAAATGCAATTTTTCGGATTTCTGATTTTTCCAATTTTGGTTTTTATTTTAAGAGATATTAAAAAACCAACGGCACTTTGGCGTTGTCACTTTTTAAGCTCTACAAAATGGCATCTTCAAATTCTTTATCCGAAGTTTCATCTCCGAGAAATCATCATCAATTTAATTTCTTTATATGGTCACAAAAATAAAAACACCGGTTGCATTTTTTATTACAAATTTGACGATACATCACACATCATGCTTCTAAAGCCAAAAAAACAGAGAAAAATAAATGTTAATATTTTGTAAGTTCTTAATCTAGTAGGCGTTGGAAAAAGAATTCAAAGATTATTGAAAGTATTCATTATTTTCTAGACACAAGTATACTCTTTGTACAGTTGTATTTAAAACTTTGTCTAACACTTTTAAGGAGATAGTGTTAACTGCTGCTATAACCGATGCCAATCATTGTTCTTTATTTTTAAAAGTTGAGTAATACACTTGATTTTTTACATAACCCCACAGGAAAGAGTCTAATGGGCTCAAATCTGGTGATCGGGCTGGCCAAGCTACTTCACTGTGCGTTTCAATCCAGTTTTCAGGAAACATCTGCGACAAATATTTCCGTACATTTTTTGAGTTGTGCGCTGAAGCACCATCTTGCTGAAACCAGCAGTTGTTAATTATTGCTAGAGATAATTCATCTGAGGCGTCTTCCAATTCAGTCTACAGCAGGTTAAGATACTGCTCGGAATTTAAATTGTTATGATAAATAAAGGGTCCTATTACAGTTGTGTCGCGATAGTCTCGATACTAGGGAGTTATCTCTCGAGACTCGAGCAATTTTAAACTTAAAAATGGCACTAAAAATAAGTACTTTATTAATTTTGTGAGTTGCGATAAAGATAAACGAATTATGACTTTATTAAAATATTTACATAGTCCAGAATCTTTTAAAGTTATTTCCTGGTTGTTCATTAAATCATTTGTTGAATGTTTTTCCAGAATCTGAAACACAACAAATAGGTAATATTTCCGAAACATTTTCATGCAACGGTAATAGTAACCAAGACCCGAGAACTTTTAATATAACATACACCATCTACAATTCTACATACCTACATACACCACTATGATAAAGTTGCGTCAAATTTGTCTCCATCCAATGTAACCGAAAAAAAGAGGTTAATTGTGAAAAATCACGTCAATTTTTCACACCAATTTAAATAACCAACGTGCCGAGTGGATGTAATTAATTAAGCCAGCAATGTACGCACAATGACACACCCGTCGTCTCTAATTCCTCTCTGGAGAGCTGTTGATGCAGACGAGACGCGAGACGCATAAAACACTTTTTCAGTTTCGGCGATTTCCTGCCTGTTACAAAAAAACGGCCATAATAACGAGCGGTAGCAGAAGAGTTGTCAAGATATTGGGCAATATATCACGCCGGTTAATAAACGTGAGATGAAAAAGTGCGGTGTAGTGTTGCGACTGGTTGCACGCTACATTGGCACTCTTCGAAATTTGTTATGCCTTGTTATGTTATATTTATTCCGGCTACTTCCTTTCAATTAACATAACTCATTCATCAAACACAAAGGAAGACGTTTCTGTTTCGTGTGGAGTTGCCTTGTGGGTAGAGTCCATACCTTTTGATCTAGGAGTCGTAGGTTCAAATCCCGTCTAAGGAATAATGTCTTGTAAGTCCATATTTGTTTTATTTATTTATTATTTATTTATTTTATATTATCCACTAAATTATTATACGTAATCATATAATTATAAGATTTTAATTTTAATATATGATAAATATAGTCACATGACATATTAAAATTGTTTTTAGTGTTTGCTTCACATGTTTATTTTTCAAATATTACTACAAATCGGTTGTGGCTGAATAATAATATATATTATTATTATTTTTTTTTTTTAGCAGTGATTCCCAAAGTCGGCGCCACCGCCCCCTAGTGGGTGCTGCAGCGATTTAGGGGGCGCTGGTGGCCACAGGTGCATTTGGGGGCGATGAATAACTGTAAGGGGGCAGTGATAATATAAATGAAAGATGAAACCAATATTGGTGATCCTATTAATTGCTTTTAAAATTTAAAAAAAAAATCTAGGGGCGCTAAGTAATATTTTTTCTGGAGGGCGGTAGGACAAAATAGTTTAGGAACCACTGATATATAGCGTTATGACAATAATAACTTTATATATAATTAAATTTCGAATACACTACCTTATATTTTGCTATCATTACAATTTTTATTTCACTTTGGTCATGCCTATTTTAAGTGAAGTTGAGTTGATGTGTGTTTCTTAAAAAAATAATTATTACAAATTCTTTAACAATATCTAATTGAAATATGAACCCACGTCTTTATTTTGAAGTGTTATAAATAAAGTCCGGATTTAAATGCGTTAAAAAAGGCGTTATCATTTTTTTATATGCGCTAAAGAGGCATTTTAATTTGTTTATATGCGCTTAAAATTAGCCAATATAATTTATTTATTTATTGGAATTTATTTATTTCATTCATGTTAACAGCATAAAACTTTACATTTGTCAAAAGATGATATTATATATAAGTTAATACTATAACAGATACAGAAAATACATGTAAGTGCGTCAATGTTATAAAAATATAATGATTAAAGACTAAGAATAATTACATATAAATAAATATACATAACACGAGTACTGAAAACATTCTTAACCATAATTATTCACTTCATCATAATTAAAATTCAAAAACTCATCCCAACTATAAAACGCATTTTGAGTTAATATGTCTTTTATTTTCTTCTTAAATTTTGCATAATTGAGAATTTTAATTTCTTGAGGCAATGCATTATAAAACTTGATAGCATAGTACCTAACGCCAGTCTGAGATTTAGACAGCCGTATCGAGTTTTGATAGATATTACGATGTTGTCTAGTGTAATGGTTATTGGCACTCGGACAGGTATTATATGAGGAGGGATGTTTTTTTAATGAAAATCAGGCATTCGTAGATATACAGACTAGGTAAGGTTAGTATCTGCATAGCTACGAAAGCCCGTCGGCAATCCTCAGAATAACCAAGATCACACAGTATTCTAACTGCCTTTCGTTGGAGACCAAAAATCCTGTGTCTAATAGTAGAATGGCCCCAGATAATGAGTCCATAAAGCATGTGGGATTGAAATAGGGAGTAGTATGCTATTTTAAGGACATCATCCGAAACCTCTTTCGAAAGGGAACGAATTGCAAATATCGATGAGCATAGTTTGCTGGAAATTGCATCACCATGTGACGTCCATGATAAATCGGTAGCAATGTGCATCCCAAGAAATTTTGTGAATTCTACTTCGCTGTCCTTGCATCTTAGAGAAAACGTCCTAGCTGCCGTTTTTCTGTCATTTACCTTTAGCCGATTACTAAGAAACCATTCTGAAACATTTTCCTGTGCTTCCGTGTGTGAATTTGTTACGACGTCTAGATCTTTAGACCTATTAATTAACGTAGTATCGTCCGCATATAATATAAAAATCGCATTTTTTACTACGGTTGGAAGGTCGTTGATATACCGGGTGATCCAGGGATCTGTAAAAGCCCCATAACTTATTTGCTATTTGAGATATTGACTTCCAGTTTTCTTGAACTGGTACCCACACTAATTCTACATATTTTAAAAATATATATGTTTTTGTACAGGGTATCCCAATATACATAACAAAACAAAGTTATGTTTTTTTTAATGGAACACCCTATATTTTATACTTTATTTTCAACCCTCTTGAGAAGCTGATAAAAACCGTATAAGATAGTATGGATCTATTATGGACACTAAAGAATTTTCCACATCATGAAGAAAAATACAAATCAGCTTTGGTTCTTTTTTGTTCATACTGCTATACAGGGTGTCAACATATTGGATAACTATTTTTTTCAAATGGAACACCCTATATATCTTGCCACCAATGCATGGAATTTTTAACAAGCTTTCCAATGATGTACAATTTGCATAATGAAATATTAAGGATTCTTGAGATTTATCGATAACAACATTTTTCTTTTGTCACCTCCCGCTCATTTTTGGATTTTCAGCTAAAACTATGCATTTTCTGAAAAAATAATAAGAAACCAAAGTTAGAGCGAGAAATTTCCAATCGATGAAGTCTTTCAATTTTTAAGATAATGTGTGCATTGCCCGCCAGAGTGCGCAAAATCATGACCATATATACATTTTAGCGTTTTTCTCAAATTAATTGCACTATACTTTATTTTCCACGTCCTCTAGCAGAAAAACGGTTAATTATAGAATTATTCAAATGACGTACATCGATTTAAAATATTTCGCTTTACAACTCTTAAAAGAAGCAATTTTTGCCCAAAATGCATAGTTTTTGCTGAAAATGCAAAAAAACCATTGAAAAACGCAAAAATTGATACATACATTTTCAATTTGCATTTTTAGGAAAAACTATGCATTTTTGGCAAAAATTGCTTGTATTAAGAGTTGTAGAGAGGAACATTTTCAAACGCTAGCGGGTGCGGAAAATAAATTATAGTGCAATTTATTAATAAAAAATTTGAAAAGAAAACACTAAAATGCATATACGGTCACGATTTTGCGCGCTCTGGCGGGCAATGCACGCATTATCTTAAAAGTTGAAAGACCTATATCGATCTAAAATTTTTCGCTCTACAACTTTTGTCTCTTATAATTTTTCCTGAAAATGCATAGTTTTGGCTGAAAATTCAAAAATCAGCAGAAGGTGGCAAAAGAAATATGGTTTTATTGATCAATCTCAAGAATCCTTAATATTTTACTATGCAAACTATATATCATTGGAAAGCTTATTAAAAATACCATAGATTGGTGGCAACTTATATAGGGTGTTCCATTTGAAAAAAATAGTTATCCATTGTTTTGCGTATGTTGACACCCTGTATAGCACTATGAATAAAAGAGAACCAAAACCGATGTGTATTATTCTTTATGATATGGGAAATTTTCTAATGTATAAATAATGATGCTATCTTTGCTAGGAACGCTTCTACAATGTTTTCATTGTGTACATGTTTTTGCCACAAATTTGCCCATAACCAACCAACCGTCCATAATAGACCCATACTATCTTATACTATTTTTATCAGCTTCTCAAGAGGGTTGAAAATAAAGTATAAAATGTAGGGTGTTCCATTTAAAAAAAACATAACTTTGTTTTGTTATGTATATTAGGACACCCTGTACAATATCATACATATTTTAAAAATATGTAGAATAAGTGTGCGTACCAGTTCAAGAAAACTGCAAGTCGATATCTCAAATAGCAAATGAGTTATGGGTTTTTACAGATGCCTAGGTCACCCGGTATATCAAGAATAAGAGAGGCCCCAAAATTGATCCTTGCGGTACCCCATATATGATCGGTAGCTCAGGTGAGGCGACACCGGATGAAAAAACACACTGAGTTCTACCAGATAGATACGATAGAATTAATTTACAGCTAGTCGGATGTAAATTATAGCAGTACAATTTTTTTAGGAGGATTGAGTGGGAGACAGTCAAATGCTTTAGATAGATCTAAGAACGAGGATTTTAGATGGTCTTTCTCCTCAAAACAGTCAATAGTCATTTCAGCAAATTTGCAGATGGCTTCGGTTGTTGAACGTCCTTTTCAGAAACCATATTCTTTGCAGAAAATATTGCAATTTTCGAAATATTCAGTTAGTTGCATTTGTGGGATCTTTTCGAAGATTTTTGCTATCACGGGCAAAAGTGAAATCGGTCGGTAATTATCAGGATCGGAGTACTCACCCTTCCTAATGAATGGGGATCACTTGTGCTTTTTTTAGTGAGTCTGGGAAAATTTGGTCGCTAATACATTTGTTTATTAGTTTTGTCAGTGGAGAGATTATTGTTGTAAGTACAGATTTTAAGACATCATATCGAATTCCATAAATGTCCCTGCTTTTGCTAGGTTTTAAACTGTTAATGGCTTTGATCCCCATACTAGTTGAAACTTCAGAGAACTCAAAATACGTAGTATATGTAGGAGAATGGCGACACATTAAGGTTATGGGATCAGTGTTAGACTTAGGCAAAGAGCTTATTATATCACTAGAGACTTTGGAGAAAAACTGGTTAAAATCCGTTGCGGATATACTGCAATTTTTATTCATATTTTTATTATTTGACACTCTGGTTGAATTTATGACATCCCACACGGCTTTTGGTTTGCAAGCTGAATTTATAATGTGAGCATTATTTTGCTGGTACTTGTAGTTATTAATTGAATTCCTGTAACAAAGTCGATATTTATTCTGTATTATCTTTAGTTCGGGATCACACGTTTTATTGTAAGCTTCCGTGATTAAGGCAAGAGTGTTTCTCATGTCATCTAGATGGGAATTATACCATTTTAATTGTTTAGGTTTGGTTTTGCTAGATTGTTTCTTCAGTGGAAAAGACGTATTATGGTGCCGTATGAATGTTGATAAAAATCTGCCGAAATATTCATTTGCATTGCTTGTGTCATCAATAAAACCCCATGGTTCCTTATCCAGCAACTGGAATAAGGTAAATTTACCACGACTTTGATAGGACATACAGTTTCGAAGGATGGTTTATTAACTGGTTGTTGATCAACCATAAAATTAAATAAAATGCCTTTGGGGTCTGATAGGCCAAGTTCAAGAGGTTGTGCCCCAGAATCGGTTCCAGAGCTACTACAAACATCATCAATACAGTTGTTAAGTCGTGTGGGAAAGTTAACTAAAAATTTTAATCCATAACTTTCAGCAAAGTCTACATGTTGGGATCTATTACTATCACTACCATTAAAAGAAACATTGAAATCAGCTGCAAGATATACTTGTTGGTAAGTTGTATCAATACCCTCCAATGCCATTGATAAAATTCGTAAAAAGTTTTTAAAAACTCCAAGTGGAGATCGATAAGCAGCAAGAATAATAGTGTTATTAATACAAATACCAACAATTTCACAATCCTTTTCAGATATTATGTTAGAAAAGTCGAGACGCGTGTAAAGAATATCATTTCGAATCATAATTAATACGCCTCCATGACGGAAAGTCTTTCTGGAAAATTGTACCGGTACATGGAAATTAGTAAGAGCAATATTTGCCCATCCCTCATCAACTAGCCAGTGTTCACATGCACAAAACACAGATATATTATGCAGGCTATCATTTAAAATAATGTCAAGTTCACTTATTTTAGAACGAATTGATTGAATGTTAATATACAAACAGAATAAACATTTGGTGTTTACAGTGGCGCTATTTATAATATGTTTAATATGTATAATATTACAATGTAGAACCAAAATTTGATTTTCATTTTCATTTTAAGTAAAGTTAAATGACATGGAGTCCATGTTAAAATTTATTATGTCCTCCTCAGTCTCGCCTTTCAAAATTCCACAAATCATTTTAATTTTTTCGTATCCCGGATTTCGATATAATACGCAAGTTAGGGAACTGATTTTAAATATTCGCAGGGTTCTTCAATAATTTTAAAAGCCTCAATTAAAGGATTTGAGCTGTTTCCAAATTCTTGATTGCAGTTAAATGAGCAATACAAGCTAATTGTTGCAAAATATTTATACATGCAACACAATCTTTACATTTGTTAAGTACTGCCGATTCTTCATCATTAAAATTAAGAAGAATATTTTCTAATTTTTCACAATTGTTGGCGTAGAATAAAGCAGCTTCCAGCCAAGCACAACTACCGGGTACTAGAGGTGGGCAGATAGTTCAGGAACCGGTTCAATGAACCGGTTCTTAGCAAAGAGCGCTCAGGAACCGGTTCGCACAAAAGGAACCGCGGTTCCTCTGCTTTTCAATATGTACTTGGCTTTTTCTTCAAGAGTGAAAACCAGACGCGTACCCCTACCTGTAGAAGCGCCCTGGCAAAAGTGCATGAAATCACCTACGAAAATTTCATGCGGTTCCAAGAGAGGTTAACTGCGAAAATTTCATACGGTTAAGTCCACTATCAAGTGAAATACGAGCTTCATGCGGTTCCTGCTATGAACCGTAGATAACTTCAAGAGGTTCACACCTCGAAACGCATGGAATTTCCGCGGTAACTTCCTGGTATAAACCGCATGAAGTTCTTGAAATGCTACCGCATTCCCGTTGAGAACCGCTTGAAGTTATCTGCGGAAACTTATCGCAGAAATTTCATGCGGTTCTCGTGATTTTTTTTTAGTCCAGTCTTAAATTTTGACTTAAAGTTTTACATTTAGAATTTTAAATGAAAATGTAGAAACGTTTAATTAAACTCAACATTTTTTTCTTTAAGTCAAAATTTGTTTTTTTTGACACTTTAAGTCAAATTTTGTCTTTTAACTTAAATTAAATTTGACATTTGTAGAGGCTTAACGGGGTTAAGTAAAATTCGTCGTTTTTTGACGTTTGGCGATTTTAAGATAAATTTCGACATTCATTTGAAGATGGAGTCTTTTAACTTTAATTTGATTTGGCATATTTTCTAGAGACTTAACAACTTTAAGTCAAAATTAGTATTTTCTCTTGATGCTTGCTGACTTTAAATCAAATTTACACATTAATTTGGACATAAAAACTTTAACTTTAAATTTGACACTTTTTTTAGAAGGTTTAGATTTTAAGTCAAAATTAGTCGCTTTAATTCAATTTGACATTTTTTCTAGAGGATTAAAGATTTAAGTCAAAATTAGTCTTTTTTCTTTACGCTCGTCGACTATAAGTCAAATTTCGACATTAATTTGTTATAAAGTTTTTTAACGTTAATTAAATTTTTACATATTTTCTAAAGGCTGAACAGATTTAATCCATAATTTGTTTTTTTTTTCTTAACACTAGTCGAGTTTAAGTCAAATGTCTACATTCAGTTGTCATAAAGTCTTTGAACTTTAGTAAATTTGACATTTTTCCAGAGGCTTAACGAGTTTAAATCAAAATTAGTCTATCTTTTGACTCTTTTCATTAATTTGTCATAAAGTTTTTTAACTTGAATTAAATTTGACATTGTTTCTATAAACTCGATTTTAAGTCAAAATTAGTCGTTTTTCTTGGAGTTTGTTGACTTTACGTCAAATTTCGACATTAATTTGCACATAAAGTCTTTTAATTCTATCAAAATTTGACACTTTTTCTAGGGGCTTAAGGGTTTAAGTCAAAATTAGTATTACTTTCTTAACGCTTCTCGACTTTAAGTAAAATTTCGACAGTAAATTGAACATAAAGTCTCTTCACTTTAATTCAATTTGACGTTTTTTCTAGTAGCTTAACGCCTTTAAAGTCAAAAATTTGTTATTTGTTGACGCTTATCGACTTTAAGACAAATTTCGACATTAGTTTGCACATAAAGTCCCTTCACTTTATTTAAACTTGACATTTTTCTAGAGGCTTAAAGACTTTAAGTCAAAAGTCGTTTTTCTTGATGTTTGTTGACTTTAAGTTAATTTTCGACATTAATTTGCACATAAAATCTTTTAATTCTACCCAAATTTGACAAATTTTCTAGAGGCTTAAGGGTTTAAGTTAAAATTAGTCTTTTTACTTTCTCCGTTACGAAGTACGAGAAAGTATTGTGATTTTTTTTTCAAAAATAGTTTTTACGGAAATATCCGTTTTGGGGTCCCTAGATACAATTTCAACAATTTCTGGAAAAAAAAATTGTGTCTGTGTGTGTGTGTGTCTGTGTGTGCGTGTGTGCGTGTGTGCTGTGTGTGTGTCTGTCTGTGTGCGCTGTATCTCAAAAACTAATAGAGCAATTGATATGAAACTTTGAACATACGTCTTATTTGATAATAATAAAATTTCATACACCGGAAGTGGGTGTATACCTCAACTGTTTTTTGTTTTTTGCCAATATTTTCCTTAATATGAAAAATATCACAAAAACATTTAAACAAACTTTGAAGACAACAAAAAATGAACATCTTTTGCTTGAAAGATTTTTTTATAAAATCATTATTCTAAAAAAATAACATTTTTGGTTTATAATTATGAAACAATAATAGCTACAGCAAATTTATGTTAATAATAATTGTAGAGAATCCTAAAATAAACAACTTATAAAGAATAAGTTTTTTTCTAAATCTCTTTAGTTTTTGGGTAAACTGAGTTTTTGAATTTGAAGTATAATTTTTCCATCTTTCATGATTTTGACTTTTTAAACGTCAGTTTTATTCGAGTTTACGCAACGCTCGATGTACATTTAAAATATGATTTAAATTGAAAATGAACTATGAAAGCGTAAATATAAATGACTATGATACCATCAAATCGGAGAAAGTGACATGATAGCCACATCACCATTTTTTTCTTAACGCTTGTCGAATTTAAGTCAAATTTCGACATTAATTTGGACACACTCTTTTGCTTTAATTAAATTTGACATTTTTTTAGACGCATAACGACTTTAAGTCAAAATCAATCTTTTTCCTGTAGGGTCATATTTCCACAATAATTTATCATGCAGTCATTTGACTTTAGTTAAATTTGATATTTTTTTAGAGGCTTAACGGCTTTAAGTCAAAATAAGTATTTTTTTTTCTATCGACTTCAGGTCAAATTTCTACAATAATTTATCATAAAGTCTTTTGACTTTAATTAAATTTGACATTTTTTTAGAGACTTCACGGCTTTAAGTCAAAATCAGTTTTTTTTGTCGACTTTAAGTCCAATTTCTACAATAATTTATCATAAAGTCTTTTAACTGTAGTTAAATTTGGTACTTGTTTTAGATTAAATAAATAAATGAAAAATAAATTAACCCGCAGCATAAAAAGAAACAATATAATATTTTATAATTTCATAATAAAGAAATTATACAATTTTGAAATTATTGATTTATTTCATTCTAAAAATTAAGAAGAGTATGATATACTGGGTGTGCATTTTCCTGCTATTTTTGAGAACAGGTACAAGAGTAAATAAATGTTCAAAGTTTAAAAATCTACCAGATTTGATTTATATTTACAATCGATGTGCTACCAGAGAGGAGAAAATGTGAAAATTATATGATAATGTAAAAATAGCAGAAGCCTAAAACTTGTAATTTTAAAAATCAATCGATTTAGAAATATCAGAGTAAATATTTAATGCCCACTTCCCGTTTACGAATATTTACCAGTAGCTTTTCAGTTATTCATATTATCAAGTATAAAATACAGAAAAAGTAAAAATATATACCGACGAGAAGTTATCCATAAATAATAAATTTCTCGGCGGTCAAAAAGCTTGGCGAAATTTTTTTTTTGCAATGACCTTGTTTTATGGTACAACTACGGATTTCTGTTAAATAAAAAATATAAGAAAAAATCGAAGCGGTTTTTTGACACTTTGTAATTGTTAAATGTAATTGCAAGGCATTGGGAAAATAAAATATTTGTTTTTGCAATGCTCTTTTTGAGTTACGATTTTTTTTAAACACCACTCGTGGATTGATGAGCTGTTAGATATATATTTTTTAAATTTTAGTGGCTTTTGACCATTTGTGTTTGCTAAATACACCCGCAGAAAGGCACTACACAAGTAAAATTTAAAAATCGCACCTGATTTTGGTAGATGCGCTGAGAAATCTATGGCTGGAAGTTTTATTTACGTCGGTAAAATATATTGAAGTTGTGACCACACTATGAATACCCATATTCAATATTGGAAGTCTGCAACTCATTTTTGACAAACTGGTATATAACTATAGAAAAGACCGGTGAACCGCTCCAATGAACCGGTTCATCCAGTGAGTGACCGGTTTGGAACCGTTCCCGACAGTGAACCGTTTTTCCCGTCTCTACCGGGTACGGTTGCATCGAGTATCATCTGCACAGGCGTACTAGCTTAACTTGCTTATGGGGAAATCCCCTTATTCTATATAAATAATATAATATATACATATCTACATGACACGAGGTTACGTTCGCTAGTTAGGGGAATCCCGTAAATTTATCTTATACGATTTCATAAAAAAAGATTTCTACGTCCGCAAATTTATCAATAAATTACAACAAAATCAATTACAATTAACCACTTCACGCCCATGCCGCTTTGATTCGGGTCTAGCATAATCCCAGCTTTATTGAAAAATTACTTTTTTGCTGTTACGTTTTTCTACGAAATATTATTTCACTGTTATAAACTTGCTCATTTATGCAAAAAATATGCAAAAATATTCCATAGATGGCGCTAAAGTGGTATTTTTTTGGAAAATTTTTTTTTCGCTTGTCGCCACATATGGCGACCTGGGCGTGAAGAATGGAAATATTGACTTTATATGTAGTTAAATGCGGATATATGCTCAAATAAGTTTATTGTGACAAAACCTCGAAATATTAAGTTATATGCGAAATAAAACTTGGTACTTGGATTTATTTCCAAGAGAAACGTATAGATTCAATTCGCCAGTTCCATACGACAGAGCAAATAAAACATGTAATAAAATATAAATCCGGACTCTAGTTATAAATAAAGAAATTTATATAAATACTTTTAATATTCTAATAAGAGATTGTTGCAACATAAATATTTAATGATTTATTACATATTAATGAATAACTGTCAGATTGACTATGATTTATTTATTGTTGCTGTTAATGACAATTCTCTTGGTCTAAATACACGAATGTGTCTAAAGTTTACTTTTATAATTTGATTTATAAAATGAGTTTGTGCAATAAATGTCATGTGAATTGATGTATGAAAATATATTAAATTATGTTAAATGATATGGCGTAAATTAGACTAGTACAGTCAGAGAAAATACAAATGCGAAACTTGCTCGGCGAGGGAATGCTGCCGCATGTCGGCGCTTACTTCGGTCGAAACCGGTCAGTCCCTGCTTAAAATACAATTATGATGTAATAAAATTTACAAGCCTAGTTCCCTTTTCGCCCCTAAGTGATCGAGTGACGGACTCCAATCTGTGATTTTTTTCATCTTCCAATTTTCGGTGCGTCATCTTCAAAAATTTGAATAACTAAAATTTTTACATTATATTGATATTTTTTATATATTCATCAATTGAAGAGTAATTTTATTTAAAATTGTTGGTAATATTTTGGTATTAATAATTTTATTTCAGTTGCGTATAAATAGTCCCATTTTTTGCCAAGATATGACCTTGAAACCCTCGAAAAATAAGATTTTATTTTTTTAACCACTAAAAATTATTATAATAATCTGAAAAATTCACATATATTTTTTACCCAAATAAAAGGTTATTTAGGGTATTCGTGTTTTTATTAGGTTTAACCATTTTTTTTCGCTCCGAACCGATCAAATGACGGAAAATTTTATTTACTCAATGTTCTTTCAATGTTTGGTGCGTCATCTTGAAAAATTTGAATAACTAATCTTTTTACGATATTTTGTATATATTTATCAACAATTGAGCAGCAAAATTTTATCAAATTAATAATAGAGTAACAGTATGTTTATGTTGAGTTTAGATTCTTTTTTTTTAAATTTCAAATATCTTATATCTTTACCAGTGGCGGCTTGTGGAACATGTTGATGGTAGAGCCACTTATATAATACCACCCCCTCTTTTTTTTTTTGAAGAAACAAAGAACAATTTATCTTCCAAGACCAATCGAATATTTTGGCCAAAAAATCAAAAATTTGGTACAAAACCGCGTAAGATCTAAAATATCGGCCGAAAAAATAAAAAATCCTGGTTTAAAAATAAAAATGCAGACCAAAAAATTGAAAATACAAGCAAAAGAAAATCATTTGCCATTTTCAGCACCAAATATAACTCTTTTTAGCTTAAAATAAGTTCCAACGAGAAATTCGAAAATAATATCGAAAATACAAAATATATGCCAAAAAAGTAGGGCCTAATAAGGTGAAAATTTAGACAAAACATCGAAAACTCGGGCGTATGCAGATAAAAAATCGATAATTTATAAAAATAAAAAACGCAGACAAAAAATTAAAAACTTAGGTAGAAGCAAAATAATTTACCAAAAATAAGTTTCTGATCAGAAATTAGAAAATAATAGCCAGAAAATAAAAAAAAATCACGAAATGAAATCAATAATCCAAGTTAAAAAATTTAAAATATTGGATAAAAAACAGACTTTAAATCTAAAATATTCGATACAAAATTACCAAATATCTAAAATTCTGGCATAAAAATAAAAATGGTGGACCAAGGAAAGAAAAATTTTAACAAGGCAAATAAAGAAAATTTTAGGGCAAAAGATAAAAGAAAAGAAAAATCTACAATATTGGCCAAAAAGTCAAAAATTTAGACGAAACATCGAAAATTCGGACCTAAAGATAATAAATGCAGACTAAATGAAAAATCAAAAATGCGGACCAAAAAATCGAAAATTTTGACAATAAAATCCAGAAGTTAGTAAAGAAAAATTTAGGTCAAAAGATTCAAAAAAAAATAATACAAATTTGTAATGAGGGCCAGAAAGTCGGCCCGAAAAATAAAAAATGGGGACCAAAGAATCAAAAATTTGAACAATTAAATCGAAAATTTAGGTCAAAATAAAGAATAATTCGAATATTTAAAAAAAATCAAAAAAACAATGATAAAATATTTTGACCAAAAATATCGAAAATACGTGTCAAAAATTTAAAAATTAAAAATTCGCCTGGAAAAATAAAAAATGCGGACCAAACAGTCGAAAATTTTACCAATTAAATTTAGGCCAAAATAAATAATGTTTAGGCCTAATAATCAAAAATTTAAACAAAAAAAATCGAATATACAGGTCAACAATCTAAAAAAAATCAATTTGCTGAGTACAATGCTTTGTACTGATTCTGGATTCTAATCCAAGAATTTCATGAAAATTCTCCAATTTGAACCATGGTTTTGGATCTTAAACGCATAATTTGTGACCAAAAATTATAAATTTGGATTTTAATTTGATAATTTTATGTAAAATCCGAAATTTGAAATATTCAATCTAAGTTTTTGTCCCCTAAACGCAGAATTTGAGACTTAAAATTAATGATTTGGATTCTAATACAAGAATTTCAATAAACATCTTGAATTTGGACCATAGAATCCATGGTTTTTAAACGCAAACTTTGTGTTGAAAAATCCAAAGTTTGTATTTTAATTTGATAATTAGTATATGTAAAATATCTAATTTGAAACTTTAAATCCAAGTTTCTGGTCCCTAAACGCAGAACTTGAGACCCAAAATCTAATATTTGGATTCAATTGATCAATTGCATTTAAAATCAAGCATTTGGAACATAAAATATAAGTTTTTGACCCTTAAACGCAGAATTTGAGTTCTAAAATCAAAAATTTGGATTATAAACTACGAATGTCATGTAAAATCTCAAATTTGGACCATAGAGTTCATGGTTTTGAACCTTAAACCCAAAATTTTTGCAATAAAATCCAAGATTTTGATTTTAATCCGATAATTTTATTAAAGGTTTTATTAAAATACAGGGTGTTCCATTAAAAAAAAACACAACTTTGATATTTTAGGGCGTTTGGAACACCCTGTATAATATGAAATTAATTTTAAAAAGTAACCATAGTAGACCCCTATATATCCTAAAAGTCAAACTTTTTGAAAGTCACGTATTTTGGCCACAATATTCTGGGCCGTATAGCGTGAATAACCCTATATATTTCAATGTATCCTAAATTTATTTCAATTGTTGATAACTTTATAAAAATATAAAATGTCCTTGAAAAATTCATCTAATTTGGTATTTCGATCAATAATATATGTGATTTTTTCAGATTTTTTTTAGTGGTTAAAAAATTTTTATTTAAAAAAATCGTATTTTGGGGCTTCCCGGGTCATGTCGGGTTTTTTTTGATATACGGCTTACGACTATTTTGGTTAAGGTCACAACTAATGATATTTTCATATTTATTTAAAAATCCTTGTCGGGTGGCATTTTGACCATCTTATCTCGGGATACCCTTTTATTACCTCATAAATGGATTTTAAGCAGGGACTGACTGGTTTCGACCGAACTAAGCACTGACATGCGGCAGCATGCCCTCGCCGAGCGGGTTTCGCATTTGTATTTTCTCTGACTATACATTGCTACTATTAGTATCTTATAAGAATAAAATTAAATTTGAAATAAAAAATTGCGTATTTGTTAATTTTGAATATGATTTGAGATTATAACTAAATATAAGAAATAACTCTAAAACCTATGGGACAGAGTAACCAGAATCAACGAAAATAACTAAATTTTATTCTTTAATATCTGACATATCTGTCAGTTTAATTTATTCTTAACAAATCGCAACTGCAAAATGAAACAAAGATTTAAATAAAATTCAGCAGACGTAACACTTCCCACGAGAAGGTGTATTATATTCGTTATAATCTAGAGGTCAAGATGACATTTTTTTCCAACGTATAAAGAAAGTAAACATGACGAGAATAAAAATACTCGTGACATATGTGCATGAATTAATATTGAAAAGATCCGGTAAAAGCATGTACAATGTTGAAAGTAAGCAAGATTCACCCACTCATATTTCATTTCCTCCAAAAATATCAAATCACCGGAAAACTGGCACAATAAAACGCAAGGACCGTCGCAGCTGCCGAACAAGAGTGCACCACAGCAGTGTTTGTGTACTTTTACGCAGACACCTATTCATCACTTGATGATGGTACTCCTCCGTGTATATGTATGAATGTGTGTATATATAGAACACCTCAGACAAACTCGACGGATCGTTAAAATACATAACCGCGAACGACGAAAACGACCATAGTCACGATTATGACAAAGTATTCCGAACGTGTCATCTTCTGCTTGTATTTATAGTCGGCGGTATTTCTAGATGATAAACGGTCTTACGGATATGATATTTCTAATCCATCTGTGACAATGTAACACTGCGCCTTTGAAATCTAATAGGGACACTTCATCATTACGCCAGTTATTTATTGGACCTAATTAATTTACTCGGAATTTACTAATTCATCGTCGCGTATGCCACCAATTGAAATGTACCATAAAATAAAGTATTGCTATTCCTTCACATCGGGAACGATTTATTAAAGTAACACGTGTGAATACGATGAAACAGACAAACTTTATTTATTGCAGGATGTGAAGTTCATATGACTTCGTCAAGATCACAAAATGGTTTGAACTTGTCAGATTTGATTCTGAAAAAACTTTAACCCAGGCCCGAGACGATTCCGACCATTTTTGAAAAATTCCTGTGTGTCTAGATTAAAAATTAAAAAAAAATATTTTCAATTTAATTTGAAAATCTTTTTTAGTTTTTCATTCAGAAATTTTTAAATCTTAACCGTTTGTGGTTTTTTTTCAAAACAAGTCAAAATATGATAAATATTAATAAACGTTTAAGGCCCGAGATGATTCCGACCATTTTTGAAAAATTCCTGTGTGTCTAGATTAAAAATTAAAAAAAAATATTTTCAATTTTATTTTAAAATCTTTTTTAGTTTTTAATACAGAAATTTTTAAATCGTAATCGTTTGTGGTATTTTTCCAAAACAAATCTAAATATGATAAATATTAATAAATGTTTAGGGCCCGAGACGATTCCGACCATTTTTGAAAAATTCCTGTGTGTCTAGATGATAATGCCGAATTGCACATCTTTTAAAAAATGTATTTCATAAACTGTGGTCTAGGAAATTTAACGGTCACCAATAACATACTCTTCAAACAGCAAAACATTACGCGTGGTTTCACAGATGGAAAACCATGAATTCATCAAAATGTTGACTTTGTGTTTTTTCCCTTCATTAATTAATTTGTTGACACTCTGGGATATGTTTAACTAGTTGAATTATAGGATAGGGCCCACTCACCACCTGTTTTATTGATTGGATTGAAGGATAGGACCTACCCACCACACTTAGTATCCAATTAAATATAACCTACAAACACACGGTTTAATTTAATACAATTTCTGTCATTTTAACAGTGATGTCGGGAATTTAACAATGATCAGTCAGTGCCTGGATCCGTTTCTAGTAACGGCCCTGATTCTAGGCCGTGAAATATCAATTTTACGGACTAGGCTTTAAAAATGCTTATTTATGCCTAGGCTGTAAAAGTAATGAGCCAATCAGGTGAGACTACGTCATGGTATTTCGCCAATTAGACGACGCCGCGTCGACCAATGGAAGCCGCGTGGAAATTTTCACTTTTTAATAACACCGCATGTGTTTTCCACTACCTCCATGCGAATCCCTAACTTATCCACGCACAATAATTGAGTCGCGAAATGGTGGCGAAATTTGCTTGCCGTGACCGGCTCCTAGTGGCCCGGCAATTGACGTTTAAACGCCGTTGACCGGCGCACTTATTTCGTGGCACAGTAAAACGAGAGACTTTCCTGCAGATGTTGCCTGTGAAAGAAGCCCAATAACGGCTTCTGCGAAGTATTAACAACCCCGCGTAAGTTTTCTCCGAGCACCGTGTGTTTGCCTAACTTTTCCACGTGATTGAACCCGAGCAGCAATCGGAAAAATAATCGAAAAGGATTTGGAGTTACGTATTATGTATTATGTTTTATTCCAATTTAATCATTGAATAATAATAATAATAATAATAATAATAATATAATAATATATATTTATTTTCCCAACAGATAACTACAATCCAATTACAGGGAAAAAATACTTAAAAGATATATATTCATATACAAATCAACTCATACACACACACATACACACATACACTCACACTAAAAATACATAGTACATAATATGATATACAAAATAAATTGTAAACATTAAAAAGAAAGTAAACGTAATAATGGAAATAAATTAACCACAGCGATAAGTACCCAAACCAATAATACCTATTTGCAGTTTAGATGAAAACGTAATGTAAGCTAATACTCCAACTTAAGATACCCACAAATTATTTGATTATACTTGTGACTGCTCGACGATACAAAGAAATGGTGTCATTGAAAATATCAACTGAATGTTGTACTGTGCCATATAATCTTGCCATCCGTATCATTGGTGAATTAAAGTGAGACGTGGTATTCGTTTTGGAATACTTAAATAGACTTGGGTTTCTTGAAGCCACTCTTGGCACGTTAATATTTATATTTGCCAGTAAATTGGGTTCATCAATGAGACCATTTAGTATATTATACAGAAAAGTTAATTGAATTAAGTCGCGACGACTTACAAGGGATTGCAGGTTAAACATATCTAAGAGATTATTATAATTAAATGACTGGTAGTTGGGATAAATTCCAGTTAACTTAAAATATAGCAGTCGCATGAATCGCTTTTGCACATTTTCAACTGCTTTTATTTGTTTGTGATAAGTAGGTGACCAAATTAAGCTGCAGTATTCAAGTTTAGATCTTATATACGTAACGTACAGTTTAATGATGACCTTTATGTCCTTAAAATCAGAACATGTACGTTTTATAAATCCAAGAAATTTCATACTATCGCTGCAAGTTTTGTTAATATGGGGGATAAAAGTTAACTTTTGATCAAAGTATACTCCCAAATCCTTGATTGCATTAACACGTAATAAGACAGTGTTCTTGAGTGTATAATTGAATTCATTAATAGTTCGTTTCCTACTAAATGAAAGGCAACAGCATTTTGCAATGTTTAGGTCCAGTGAGTTCCTCGTGCACCAGGATTCAATTTTGCTGAGGTCGGATTGAAGAATCATATGATCATTGTTAGATTTTATTGTTCTAAATATTTTGACATCGTCTGCATATAATAATATAGATGACGAAATGTCCTTCACGATATCGTTGATGAACAAAACAAACAATAACGGACCTAAATTTGAACCCTGCGGAACACCACTGGAAGGAATATAATCTCCAGAACAATGTCCACCACATTCAACAAAACTAACACGATCACTTAAATAAGATTTAATCAAACTTATCGTCGTTGTATTTATGCCGAATGAATCTAATTTGGCCAAAAGTAATTCATGATTGATTGTATCAAACGCTTTACGAAAATCTGTGTAAACAACATCTATCTTCTTCTGGTCGTCTAGTTCTTTGGACACAAATTGTGTAAGGTTTAGTAGATTCGTAACGGTTGAACGCCTACTAACGAAGCCGTGTTGTTTAGTCGTGATCTGACTATTCACTTGATTATAAATTCTATACGTTAAGATCAACTCAAACAGTTTAGCAAAATTATTAATAATTGAAATTGGCCGATAATTAATTACATAATATGAACATAATGACTTTAATATGTTTAATCGTAAAGAAATGTGTGTGATACCAACGAAGTACATTTCATTGAAATGTTCCTGAACTTCTGAATCAAAATGTTTCACAAAGTAATGGCTTCCACCATCAACCATATCAGTAAAGAAATGAATTGAAGAGTTTTACTCGAAATAATTATACGGTCTGTCCGATTTAAATATTCATTGCATGTCACTCACGAAATCATGATCATTATGATTATAAATTATTACACCACACACACACACACCGTCAAAATGCGGACACCACAATGTCTATTGTAAATGTCAATTTTTGTTTTTCTTACAATTTTTACAAAGCTACTTGCGATACGTTGATAGAATTGAATATATTTAAAAATATTGCATTGCAAGTTAGTATTAATTTCTCCTGAACAATCCGCGAAAAAATTATGTGTTTACCACGGCAATAAAGCAGATTTCCTGACTTGGCTGGATTCACACAACTCCAGCCGCGTCCGCAAATCTGTCACTTTATTGCCTTGTTAAACAATAGTATATTGTACAACGAGCACATAATGGCTATTATATGCTCGATAGCTATTAATCACGAGAACGATGTTTGCGGAAGCGAGTGGAGCAAATCGTTTGAGTGATTAATAGCCATCATTATATGCGAGTTGTACACTATACTTTGTTCACGAAAATTAAAATCACAAATTGAATTAAAATCAAAATCAAAATAAAAAAAAAACAAAAACAAAATCAAAATTAAAATAGAAATTGAAGTTGTAATTACAATTACAATTGAGAAAAAAAAATTAAAATCAGTATTAAACTGGGTAAATAAAATATTATCATAAATCGCATTCTATGAATTAAAGCGCGAATTAGCGTGTTTAATAAGCCCGTTTAATCCACCCCGCGTAACCACCCTTAATGTAGCTTTTATTACATGCGCATTGTATATCTCCATATTTATAGTAATTGTTCGAAAATATACGCAAATTGGACCAAGGGCCATAAACAACTTAGCGGGTAATTCCAACATCTGCCCCTTAGAGGAACATCCAGAAATTCATCCAAGACACTTCCAATCAAGTCTTTGAGAAGAGAAGATCAAATAGGGTCGCGACAATTTTATAAACCTTTCTTGCATGTAAATATTGTTTGTTTTAATATATTAATTTGTTATGACAAATACTTATAATTATTTGTAACGGCATCCAAGTTGAAAATTGGTCCTTCGAATTAGTTGAACGGAACGGATACAAATCCTCAACATTTGGTCCTTCGAACCGGATAATCGTAACATGGATTCGTTGTTGATATATAACTGTTATTTTTATTATATGTACATATAAACAGAAAACCAAAAACTGAGTTTGCTGGTTAAGTAAACGTAGAATCGAAGGTTTGTGGGGGGGGGGGGGGGGGCGTATCCCACCATCTAAACAGTTGAACATAACCAAGGGTTTTATAGATGAAAATGAAGTGACGAACGAAAGGATCAAATTATGTAGTGAATTTGTTTGCATAAGTTAACCCTGTTTAGGCCTAACTGGTTGGATTATGGGATAGGGCCCACATACCACTCATTGTATTATGGTATAGGGCCCACCCACCACCTACTGTATTATGGCATAGGGCCCACACACCACTCATTGTATTATAGTATAGGGACCACCCATTTTTTAAATTTTTGTTTCGTTAGTCATACATAACTCTTGTTTCTGTTATACAAAGAGAAAACTAGAAACAGGGTTTGTAGGTTAAGTAAATGTAGAATATGAAAGGCGGTGGGTGGGTCATATTCTACCCTCCAAACAGCAGAAACCGCACGAGGGTTTCACAGGTGGTAAACCGAACATTAAATTGTAGAAACTCTGAGTTACGTAGGATTGTAGAATAGGACCCACCCGCCACTTTCAGTATCTAATTAAATATAACCTACAAATCTATGTTTGCACGTTTGCAAAGTTGCACGTTTTTTGCCCAAAAACGTGTTTTTTGTTAGGGGGTTGAAGGGTTCGAAAAAGGATAATTCCAATCTGAGTTTATCCCCTTAAAGTAGAGCCAAAATGGGATTTCTTTTCAGAAAGAATTATCAAATTTGGTTGAAAAGTTACTGAGTTATGTGCGAAAAACCTCAAAATGCACTTTTTTCAACACCCATAACTTGGTGTCAAATCGTCGTAGGAACCTCGTTCTTCGAGTCCTGCATAGGGAATTGATCAATTTTATTGCCTTTATGGTGGATCGAGTCGACAAAATTTCTCCGTAGACATCGTCAAAGTTGGACATGGTTTCCAGAAAAAAACTTTTGTTCGCAGGGGCGCTCGAGAGGGTGGAAGGGGTTACGCTTAAGGTCGAATGCATGACTTTAAAGAAGACACTTAAAAAATTTCAGTTATGGCGGTTTGAAAATCGTCGAAATTTCACGAATTTCAAGTGTTTCATTTTCTCCCACCACTGTATAAGCAAAAAAACCAAAAACCGGTTTTGTAGGTTAAGTAGACATAGAATACGAAGGACGGTATGTAGACCTTACCTATTTTCCAAACAGCAGAATACACGCGAGGGTTTCACAGGTAGAAACCATGAATTAATCAACAAATTTTTTGACTTTCTCTTTTTTTTTCATTAATTAATTAATTTCTAGAAATTCCTTTTTACTATTAGGTTAGTTTCGAATTAAAACACTTGTTTGGTTTTATATTATTATGTTAATTTGTAGAAACATTGGCTTATGATTTACAGGTTTGATTGTAGAATAAGGCCTTCCCATTACCCTTTATTATATAATTATAACATAACCTATAAACCTCTGTTTTATTCAATAAAATTTCTATAGCAATTAATTTGTAATATTGTAGTTCAATATATATTATTTAATAAATTGTTAATAAATGCGTTAAAAGTATTTGTACTCAAATAATAAGCCTTAACTCGTTTAGCAAGGCGCAGCATCTGCGCGTTGTCTCACATGGTCTCACTTTCACCGCACCTCCGGACGGCGTGACATCGATGCGGTGTCACGCTAATTTAGTATATGTAGTTATAGTTATAGTTCAGTTATATTCGGATATATATTCGGTCTGAAGTCACTCTCTAAATTTATGGTATACGATTTGCAACCGTCCCAGGAACCATTTTATGCTCTCGGTCTCGGGTCGGTATTTTCTTGGATGATTTTCCTTTTGGAATCATAGAATGAAAAAAAATGGACCCCGTGACCCAAAATTTTGCACTTTGACCGGGTTTAACATGTTAATACGTCATAATGGAAAGAAAGTTGAATCAAGTATACAAAAAAGTATACAAATCAAAATAACAAAATTATGCATAAATATTTGCATTTGTATCCATTTAAAATTTAGTTGACACAAGATTTTTTTTTAACAAGACCATTTACGATGCCATACATGCGCCAATCAGATGTTACGGCTTGATATGATAACCCTAATTTTTATGAAAAAATCATAATTAGTGATGACTACTTGCATTTAAATGGATGCGTTAATTAACAAACAAATTAGTTCTGGGTAATAAAAAATCATCTTTAAATTACCTAACGCATTCAATAAAAGTGACAGTATGGTCTGCTATGTGGTCTAGTCTAGAGGAACCATCAGCACTTACTTTTTTGAATATTATTGTGGCGTTAGTGTAACTGTTACTGAAGAATGTTATTGTAACATGATTGATAACTTTTTGACACTAGAATTGGATGCTTTGGGTTTGGTTAACATGGGGTTCCAACAAAACCATGCAAGTTCACATACAATGTTACTGGGTGTTCCAGAGCCGATCCTAGACCCTTGGCCGCCCCCTCACGAGTAGTAAAACATTTCTTGGGGTAATAATAATAATAATAACTATTTATTTCCCAACAGACATATATCCAATTACAGGGAAATGTAACATTATTTAAGACATTAACAAAAATTTAATTAAGATAAGTAATATTAATAAAGTTTTTAAGCAGCAAAATATCATGTCAGAGCGTATACACATTTCAAATTTGAAATATGTTTGGTCTGAATTGAAAGAAGAAATGACTAAACAATCTGACTAAAGTTATCCGGGACTGCCACATGTATTTTTGCATTGTACAGTTCTGGATACATTGCTAGAGGAGTATTTTTTCTTTTAAATTCAGCTGGATGCTGAGGGCAAGAAGTGATAGAACGGTTGATAGCTTAATCAATCAACTATGTCTGTATAAAAAAGCTTTACGGGCCAAGGAAGCTGGATTCACCAAGCAGGAAACTCTCACCTGCAATCATCACAGCAACGACGTTCAGTCGATGCGAAGAAAAAGAAAAAACAACTGATATGCAACTACTGCATGAAGCCCAATCACATGGTTAAAGTGTGCAGGAAATGAATTGCTGAGGGCCGTCCTCCGAAACCTAGTAAACCGAGTCCGATACAAATATGATACTAATCACTGTTAGCTCAGCTGAAACACATACAAAGTCATCAAGATGCAGGGAGGAAAGTGACGCGACAAGCCAATTGCTTTAGAACGTTCGAGTCTTTTTCAACTGAACACACAGTGACCACAGCAAATGGTGAGAAAATAGATGCCATAGGAACACGTGAAGTAGAAGTTGGGGCAGCAATCCAATGAAAACGTACAAAATTACCTTGGCTGATGTTTGATGTGTACGCCTAATCAAGAGGAATCTGTGCTTGCAGTTTAGGATAAATAGGTACTCGGACAGCCAATTCATCTCATCAGCTGAAGTCTGCAACTTCCTGGTCAAGAATTGGAGGAAGCTCGTCATAGACGACTGTTTAAGTTGACCGTGAGAAGTTTGAACCCTATCAAATGATGTCAGTGCTGTGAGTTAGGGAAACCTGTTACAGTTGTGCCATAAACGATTCGTCAGCTGAAGTCTGCAACTTCCTGGTGAACAATTGGAGGGAGCTCGTCAAGGAAGACTGTCGTAAGAAGTTTGAACCCTATCAAATGATGTCAATGCAGTGAGTAAGAGTTATCCCATGAACGATTCGGACATCAGAACAATCGCATGTGATATCGCTACTGAACAGGGAGCTTGACATGAACACAGAAATGTATAGTGAAGGTTGTATTTATAATAAAGCTCATCGCCTACCGTTCGACACGAGATCTAGAACAACGGAACCGGGAGAGGGAATTTACACAGATGTCTGTGGTCCACTTTAAGAATCGACGTCTAGATATCGGTATTTTGTGCTTTTTAAGGACCATTACACAAAATTCAGGACAGTTTAGTTTTTGCGGCAAAAGTTGTTGATAAACTGAGCCAGTTCCTAGCAGACTGGACCTGCTGAATGATAAAGGCAGGGAGTTCGACAACAAACAGATCAGGATCAGTCTACACAAACAAGGTATTGTTCAACGTCTTATAATTCTCTTAACTCTAGAACAAAACGGATCCAGTGAGAGAGAAAACCGTACGGTAGTGGAAAGTGGTAGAGCAATGATGCACGCATGGAAACATCCCTCAGGCACTTTGAGCTAAGAAGATATGAACAGGTACCTAAATCCTTAACAGGACAGATCCTAGGAACATCACCTTTCGAGTTGTCGTATGGTAGGAAACCAGGTTTAAAAATTGCTGAATTCACGTAAATTAACATCGAATGAGCAAAGGACGAAAATGGATTTGAAGTCCATTAAAGGAATCCTCATCGGCTATGATAACGACGGATACAGGATCTATAGTGAAGAGAACAAGCTTTACAGACCAAAGGACGTCATCTTCGAAGAAAAATTGGTAGAAACGGGGGTTATTATACCCCAGGAAGCAACGAAGTTGAAGAGACAAAGCCTACTGGTCTGATCGACAGCAAATCCCGGATTGAAGAAAACGAAGAAATAGAATTCGGGGAACCCGATGACAGTGACAGTGATTGGACAATTTGAAAAATGCCGGAACCAATGAAGAAGAGAATGATGGCGAGACTACGCAACCGAATGGATCTTACACAGAAAATTCCAAGATTGTGTGATACTCACATGACGACCTTCGAGGAACCTGACACCTACAACGACGCCACAAAGTAACAACAAACGCCGATGGATCGATGGGCAAATTCAAAGCCAGATTGGTCTTTCGCAAAGAAAAGGAGTAGATTATGATCAAACCTATAGTTCAGTGGCAAGAACATCGACTATTTGAACGCTACTCAGTGTTGATCTAAATTCCAAAACAATACCTTTCGCGATTTTTTTTTATGCAATAATTCATCAATTTCACTGTTTTGATATAGTTGACCATAAATAATTTTTAATTAAGTCCAATTTAGAAAAACTCCTTTCGCCGGAAGGCACAGTTATCGGTATTTTTAAAAATGTTCTTAGACTAATACTGACATTTGGAAAACAAAGAACTAACAAGGAAACTAACCCATAGTTTAGTTTTTTGGCTATAACTTTTGAACAAATTATGATAGCGTAATTTCGTAAATGTACATTTTAAATTCTATCTACTGGTGTAAAAAAATGTGTGCATTGACTACTTCGAGACTGTAAAAAAATATTAATAAAAAAAAAAAAAAAAAAAAAAAAAAAAAAAAAAAAAAAAAAGACCTTTATTGGCATACAAATAAAATACAAATTACATTAACTTCCTTTCCTTCTCCTCTCCTTTTCCCACCCCAACCTCGCCAGTGTCTTCACCCCGGTTCCGTCCTCTCTCATCCATTCGTTCACTCTTTTCCCCCCTCCCACCCATTCCTCACACACACCCTCGCACTCCTCTGCCAAATGCCTCCAAGTATCCCTCCCCCATTCACACAATACACATCTCCCATACTCTGTACCCATCCATACTTTCCTCCCTCTCTCTCCTGATCCACACCTGGCTCTTGCCAGCGTCACCATTTCCTCCCTCCTTCTCACCCAGGTATCTCGGCAACCTCCCATGCACCTGCCACCTTTCATACATATCATTATACTCACTCTCCCTGATACATCCCTGCCTCTCCTGAATTTCCACTTCCTTCTCCTTCTCTTTCACCCACGCTGCCGCATTCCTTCCACTCTTTATCCGATCCATCGCTTTGGCTTCCGACAACCCCACCCTCTCATACATTCTCTTTCGCTCCATTCTCCATTTGTACTCTCCTACACCCACACATGTTTCCCACACCTCTTTCACCAGTCTCTCCTCCTCTAATTCGCACAACCTCATCTCATATATATTATTACATCTCAAAATATTAATATTTGTGGCTGTAATTACTGCAACAATAATATTAGTTTAAAAAAATCATACATAATAATTTTTTCCAAACGTGGAATTAAAATATATATATCCATACATTTCCTTTCAGTAAAACCTTTCCATTAAAGAAAGGCTTTATGTTCACTAGCGGATAATACGAAAATTTAGTTTTATTACTTATATTTTTTTTCAATTTTTTGTTACACCACAGGCTTTGAGGGGCGAGTTCACACCCTAAACATGTGTTTTGGCCGAAACAAAAAAATATGTATGGAATATTTTAGCTCCCTCTACAAATCTACCAAATTTCATTCAAATCGGAGGGAACACTTGGGTTAGTTTCTTTGTAAATCTTGGCTGATTAAATGATTTATAATTTCTTGTGGTTTAAATTGGGAATGATTAGAAAATAGTTCTCTAAAAGATAACAGTTCTTTCAAGAGTTCTGCTCCATCAAAATTTTTTGTTAATTTTCTGTTTTCGGTTACCTGTAATTCAATATCTAAATCCATACATTTTCTTAGAAAATTCAAACTCTGTAGAAATACTAGCAAAATTTTAAACAAGGAACAACAATTTTTTAACAGTTCAGAACGTTTATATATCAAATTAATAGCGAAGCCCAAATTTTCAAAATAAAAGTCAATTCTAAATGTTTCCTTAGGATAATACCCTTATAATTGGACATATGCGGTTTTTTCTTAGACGAACTTCAGATGAAGATGACACACTTCTTCCGCTTCTTTGGCAAAATCATTACCCGGTTAGAAATCGGATACACTTCAGGCAGTGGTCCAGGCGATCGGCCGCTATTTCAGCGACTAAATTTTACAGATTTCGGACGCCGCGGACCCTCCATTGGTGGTCCGCGGGCTTCACCGGTTTCGTCAAGAAATGGTGATGTCGATTAGAAACCACCGTCTCCTGATTTAACAGCCCTGAACTTCATTTTGTGGGGATATCTAAAGTCAACAAACAAGAAGCAACTTGGGCAAAACATTCGTGACGAATTTAATAAAAAAACGGGTTGAAATGTGTGAAAATTGAATAAAAATAGCTTGTATTTGCGAGGCGAAGAGAACCAGACATTTAGCTAACATTGTCTTCCACACGTAATTCCCAACATTCAATAAAACATTATCAACATTTTGTTTATATATCCATAAAGGTATACAAAAATAAAGTAGTAAGCCTTTCCGGCGAATACCCTGTATTTAAGGAAGAGGATTGTTGCGACCGTTACTACGTGGTAATCCATAATTGAACTGATTAGTTGTGGTTAAACCATAGTGAATGTTTCAATTGAGTTAAGCCCTGTATCTAATATGAAATGTTTGACATATTTTCATAAATTGAAACAAGATTCGGAATAATAAAATCTACAAAAATATTATCCAAATAAATCAATTTCAATCAGTTGTGAATTAATTAATCTTAAATATTATATTAATTCATTGTATTACTGTTCTTCAAATAAGCTACACAATAGATTAACCTAATCACTTATATCTTTATTGGCAGCAGATGATTTGTAAACGTGGGTGGGTAAGGCATGCATCATGCGAATAGAAAAGGACCGCTCCCACCTGATTTTCCAATCGGCAAGGGGTGGGATTGTGAGAAACGTTTACATTTTCCAGAATATGCATAAAACCGAGATCAAAGGGAACGCCTCGACTCCAACCCTCATGCCCCACGTCATCGTTTGTCCGTGGCTCGTGTGCCATGGATGGCACTTTATCGCAGCAGGATGTATCAAATGACGTCCGCGCCGTTTCCATTTAGCCAAGGATCACAATCCACGTATCCCCATGTCCACGTGCGTTTTCTATGAATCCAATTAACTGTATGAAAGAACGCGTAAGCTCACGTTCATTTATTATTAATTAGCTTTTAAAGAGGGGTCCGTTTATAGCCTATTTTCCACTTGTTTTATGTTTTAAGAATATAAATAGCTATACAAAGTATGATTAATGGTAATTGGTTAATAATTTCGTTATATGTTATGTAAGCAATCAATATTTAGTTGGTAAGAAATAACGATGAAATTTTACACATATATTTCTCGTATTTGCCAAGATATAAGCTTTATATGTTTCAATCATATTTCAAAAGACTATAAAAATTGGCATAACGTGGGGATATTTATTGTCTGAGATATCCAGTAAAATTCTTACCATAAACGTTGACGTTCACATATGTACATATGAAAGATAAGCAAGTTTTCTTTCGTTGTTCGAGTATTTCTGTTTGTTTTTCATTAATTCGTTGTAGTTATTTATTAATTCGAAGTGTTTCTCGTACTATGTATAGTTTAGTTTAGTATGAATAGGTGTACAAACAGTTGTTTTAAACGTTTTAAAATGATTTTAAATAAACATAACTTCAAAACGCCTGGATAGAGGCTTAGTCCAGAATGTCAAGATATGATAGTGAAATTAATAGGCTATTTTAACAAGGAAAAACGTACTGGAGGTTCCCTTTTACCTTTGGATACAGTTTATAAGGAAAATAGTTAAAATAAATGTAGCAAACGGCGAATACTTAAAATGCATTTTTTCAGTGTGTATTCCAGGGATTGGATATTGGTATGAGGCCGATGTCAAGCAGTGCTGCCAACCCAGTCAGAGTTAAAAACGGTATATGAAGACCGAAGATTTTAGTAGATTCCGTAGAATTTCGGGATACATTTTGCTTTGAATTGTTCTTTATAACTTTTTGTAATAAAAGTTTCCTGAACTGAGATCTTGTTAATATTTTATTAAAACATGTTAATGCGGCCACCGTGCAACTTTCTCCGATTTGTTATAAAATAAATTTTTATACTTTGCAAAATTAACGATTCTTTCAAAAACTTGTGGGGTTTTAAATAGTCGTATTTCTTACAAGTCGTTCATTGTGACGTTTTCTACAATTTTTGTTCATACATACAAATTTGATGTATCTGTCATCATTTCAAAATTATACATCAGAAATGTGAAAAATTGTTAGCTTTTTCTCAAAAATCAAAAATGTTTTCGTCATTATATTTAAAAAATGGTGATGTGGCCATCATGTTACTTTCTCCGATGGTATCATCATTTATATTTACACTTTCATGGTTTATTTTCTATTTAAATCATATTTTAAATGTATATCGAGCGTTTTGTAGACTCGCATCAAACTGACGTTTAAAACGTCAAAATTATAAAAGATGGAAAAATTATACTTTAAATTAAAAAACTCAGTTTACTCAAAAACTAAAGAGATTTCGAAAAAATGGTGATGTGTCCATCATGTTACTTTCTCCGACTTGATGTTATCATAGCCATTTATATTTACGTTTTCATGGTTTATTTTCAATTGAAATCATATTTTAAATGTACTTCGAGTGTTGCGTAAAATCGGATGAAACTGACGTTTAAAACGTCAAAATTATGAAAGATGGAAAAATTATACTTCAAATTCAAAAACTCAGTTTACTCAGAAACTAAAGGGATTTCAAAAAAAACTTATTCCTTATAAGTTGTTCATTTTAGCATTCTCTACAATTACTAATAACATAAATTTGCTGTAACTATTATCGTTTTATAATTATAAACCAAAAATTAAAAAACAAATAATAAATTTTTTTCTCGAATAAAAATGATTTTATGAAAAATGTGTTCAAGCAAAAGGTGTTCATTTTTTTGTTGTCTTCAAAGTCTGTTTAAATGTTTTTGTGATATTTTTCATATTTAAGAAAATATTGGCAAAAAACAAAAAACAGTTAAGGTTAACGCCCACTTCCGGTGTTCGAAATTTTACCAAAAGCTTTTCAGTTCTTCAGATTATCAAATGAGACGCATGTTCAAAGTTTCATATCAATTGCTGTATTAGTTTTTGAGATACAGCGCGCACAGACACACACACACACACACACACACACACACACACACACACACACACACACACACACACACACACAGACACACACACACACACACACAGACACAAAAAAAAAATTCCAGAAATTGTTGAAATGGCATCTAGGGACCCCAAAACGGATATTTCCGTAAAAAAATTTTGGAAAAAAAATCACGATCACAATACTTTCTCGTACTTCGTAACGGAGAAAGTAAAAAACTTAATCTTTATAAGTTGTTGTACAATTATTATTAACGTAAATTTGCTGTAACTATTATTGTTTCATAATTATAAACCAAAAATGAAAAAAAATAATAATTTTTTTTCTCGAATAACAATGATTTTATGAAAAATGTTTTTATACTAAATAATCTCATTTCTTTATTGTCTTCAATATTTGTTTAAATATTTTTATGATATTTTTCATATTTAAGAAAATATTGGCAAAAAACAAAAAACAGTTAAGGTAAACACCCATTTTCGGTGTACGAAATTTTACCAAAAGCTTTTCAGTTCTTCGGATTATCAGATAAGACGTATGTTCAAAGTTTCATATCAATTGCTGTATTAGTTTTTGAGATACAGCGCGCACAGACACACATACACATACAGACACACACACATACATACAGACACACACATACAAAGACACAAAAAAAAAATTCCAGAAATTGTTGAAATGGCATCTAGGAACCCCAAAACGGATATTTCCGTAAAAAAAATTAAAAAAAAATCACGATCACTATACTTTCTCGTACTTCGTAACGGAGAAAGTAAAAACACAGTTCTTCGGAATGTCAAATAAAGCTTATGTTCAAAGTTTATTATCAATTCTTGTATTCCAATAGACTAGAGATAGGTAACTCTTGAGTGAACCGATTAAAAGAATGGAGTCATTAAAGTGAGTCAGTTGAAAATATGAAGATCCTTTTGAGTCACGTCAAGCAGAATGTAGGTTTGAAAGATTTCTGAGCTCTTTACTTTATGTCAGAGATGTTAGTATGTTTTTACTGTGAGTCGACTCTTTAAGCATGTAAAAAGGATCCTTTTGTAGGTCTTCAATCCTCGCCACAGATATTTTGACAATGAGCCGGCTCTTTGTAAAGAATCATACTACCGAAAACTTTCAAGCAATGACCTTTATTTTTAGCTTCCCACTTTGTGTACGGGACATATTGGACATTTTTAAAAGTGAGGACCTTTTTCTTCATAATTGTATAGAATGCCAAAATGAACAATTTATAAAGAATTAGTTTTTTCGAAATCTCTTTAGTTTTTGAGTAAACTGAGTTTTTGAATTTGAAGTATAATTTTTCCATCTTTTATAATTTTGACGTTTTAAACGTCAGTTCCATGCGAGTCTACAAAACGCTCGATGTACATTTAAAATATGATTTAAATAGAAAATAAACCATAATGATTATGATACCATCAAGTCGGAGAAAGTAACGTGATGGCCACATCACCATTTTTTCTTTTAATATCAAAAATGCCGTTTTTGATTGTAAAATCCACAATTTTTGGATGCTACTAATTTCTTTATTTACTGTTGAATCGTACCGTTTGTGGTAGCAGAAATGCAGAATTTTTGACAATTTGTAATCGTTACTTTTGACCATTGGAAATTTCCCTTTTTTAATTTTGAAAAGTGCCAATAGTGATAGTAGAAATGCTTAAATTTTGACAGTTTTTTGGCATTTGGAATTTTTCGTTTTATTGTTGAAATGAAACCGTTTTCAGTAATGAGCAATTTTTGACAGTCCTAAATAGTTATTTTTGGCAATTGAAATTTCCTTTTTACTGCCAACGTGCAATTGTGATGGTATATATGTGCAATTTTTGACGGTTCGAAATTGTCATTCTTAGCAGTTGAAATTTTCTATTTCTTAAATATCAAAAAACGCCGTTTTTGATCGTGAAATTCCACAATTTTTGGCAGCTGCTAATTTCCTTATTTACCACTGAATCGTGCTGTTTGTGATGGCAAAAATGCAGAATTTTTGACAATTAAAATAATATAAATGCTCAAATTTTGACAGTTTAACATTTTTATTTTCAGCAATTCAAAATTTCTTTTTTATTTGTGAAAGTAGTATTATTTTTAACAGTTCGAAATTGTCATTTTTAACAGTTGAAATTTACTTCTTTTTTTTAATATCAAAGAATGCCGTCTTTGATAGTAAACAAACATAATTTTTGGCAGCTGCAAATTTCTTTACCGTTGAATCGTGCCGTTTGTAGTGGCAGAAATGCAGAATTTTTGACAATTCGAAATTGGCTTTTGTAGCAGTTAAAATTTTCTTTTTCTTTATATTAAAAAATGTCGTTTTTGATGGTAAAAATCCAAATTTTCGAAAGCTGCAAATTTCTTTATGTGCCGTTTGTGGTGACAGAAATGCAGAATTTTTGACAATTCGTAATTGTCATTTTTGACGGTTAAAAATGTATCTTTTTACCATTGAAAAATGCCGTTTCTGACGGGAGAATTGTACAATTTTTGACAATTTATAATTGTTACTTTTGGCTGTTGGAAATTTCCCTTTTTTAATATTGGAAAATGCTCAAATTTTGACAGTTAAACATTTTTGGCATTTGGAAATTTTCTATTTATTGTTAAAACTTGCCGGTAATGGGCCATTTTTTGACGGTACTCAATAGTTATTTTCAGCAATTGAAAATTTCCTTTTTACTGCTAACGTGCCATTTGTGAAAATAGTATTATTTTTGACAGTTCGAAATTATCATTTTTAGCAGTTGAAATTTTCTTCTTTTTTTAATATCAAAGAACACCGTCTTTGATAGTAAAAAAAAAACATAATTTTTGGCATCTGCAAATTTTATTTATTTACCGTTGAATCGTGCCGTTTGTGGTGACAGAAATGCAGAATTTTTGACAATTCGGAATTGCCATTTTTAGCAGTTAAAATTTTCTTTTTTTTAATATTAAAAAATGCCGTTTTTGATATTAAAAATTCACAATTTTTAACCGCTTCAAATTTCTTTATGTGCCGTTTGTAGTGGCTTAAATGCAGAATTTTTGACAATTCGTAATTGTCATTTTTGACGGTTACAAATGTATCCTTTTACTATTAAAAAATGCCGTTTCTGACTGTTGAATTGCACAATTTTTGACAATTTATAATTATTTCTTTTGGCTCTTGGAAATTTCCCTTTTTAATATTGGAAAATGCCGATAAACTTAGAAGAAATGCTCAAATTTTGACAGTTAAACATTTTCCATAATTTTTGGCAGCTGCTAATTTCTTTACTTTGAATCGTGCCGTTTATGGTGGCAGAAATGCAGAATTTTTGATAATTCGAAATTGTCATTTTCTTTTTTTAATATCAAAAAAATGCCGTTTTTGATAGTAAAAATCTACAATTTTTGACAGCTGCAAATTTCTTTATGTGCCGTTTGCGGTGGCAAAAATGCAGTATTTTTGACAATTTGAAATTGTCATTTTTGACGATAATTTATTCGAAATTTCTGTATGAAAACCTTTCGGTTTTGACAAAAAGTGACATTTTCATGCAAAATAAAAACAAACACCTAATACAAAATAAACTATTTATGAAAGAATTTTTTTTTCATTTCAGCTTTCAGGAATATGATTCTAAGACAACTGTTATTTTTTTGTTTTCTGGGCCCGTTTGATAAATTTAATTCCCATTGTTTTTCTATGGCACAGAATATTGACGTATTTTGACAAACATGCTAATATCTTGAAAATGAACAGATAGGTATAAAAAATGCAAATATAGATCAATGCAGAATTAAATTCTGCGTCAAAATAAGTAAAAATTAAACTGAAAAATTTACTGATTTCAAATTAACTAAATGTGGTAAGTTGTTTTTAACGCCATGTATTTTAGAATTCCAAAAATAATACGCTAGTGGGTACCTTAGAATATTGGCTTTTTATAGCCCAAATTTCTTCGATTTTATTTTGTTTTGAGATACGTATTTTTAAAGTGAATTATGAAAATGCACCAAATTTAAAAAAAATGTCAATCATCTCGAAAACTGTTAAATTTAGAGCTTATGTTATTTATGATTTTTTCACAGAATTTTAAGTCGAATTCAAATTTGCAAAAAAATATAGCATTCAATTAAAATTAGGAAAGTTAGTGAAGTCGTATAATCTTGAAAATATTATCATTGGAAAGAGCACACTTGATTACATATATGCTAAAAATCTCATTACACTACATTATTTAGAAGTCCATATACTTTTAATGTGCGGTTTAGGGATGGACTAGCAGATTTTTATTATAATTAATTTTAACATACATCCGAATAAATATTTTGAAGCGTCTTAGCGGTGATGTGGCATATGACATACATATATTACAATCGCAATACGTAATCCATTCATATGATTAAAAAAAAAAAACGTATACTTGTACAATAGCTAAAACGCCCAGTTTCAGCCTATAATTTCATGACATTTGATATGACAATTATTAGATAATAATTGATGAGTGCTTACATCGCATGTTCGAAAGCTAACATTATATCTAATCAGAAACAAAATTAGAAACGGAACTTTCCTGTAGTCCAAGTACAGACGGGAAGGATGAAGTTGTAAAAAATGAGCGATCGTGTTATTACCTAAGTACACGATGCATTGAATGACCGTCAATCCTCACAAAATAGTAGTTATTTGGTGTAATGCAAGTGATATTTAGAGTAAACAACAGTTAGTGCATGGCTTAATTAGGGTTGTATAGGTTGTTTAGTGAAGTGTGGTTGGAAGTATTCGGACGCAGAGTCGGCTCGTTTGAAGTGTGCCAGTCATCCTGGCCACTGTTACATGCACCATCATGATTAATTTACTAGGACTACATCGTCATCATCATCGTCAAGCACCCTCTTCTACTGTCGCTATTAGCCCTTCTGTTCGCCGATGATCCGAGCACCAGGTACGGAATGCTAAATGCTCGCCTCGTCTCTCATGGATCAAGTTCTAATGAGTCCTCCTCGTTCTGTATTATGTTACCGCTTCATCCGCCACTCATTATGATGACTCGCTGGAAAGACTACGCCTTGTTTGCTTTGTACTTCCACGGTAAATTAACTAAGCGGATATTTGTAATAATTATGTAAACGATATTTAATTAAAATATGGTGATACTGATAATTTTTTTTCGGTAAATTTAATGTAATGTTGAATGTCAAAATGTTACCTTACTTCTGTATTAATGCTTCCCAAACAGATTTTTGATGAGACATGGCTGAGGAAACAGTAAGAGAAAAAAATACAAATTAAACTATGTTTTAACCATGTTATAACATAATGAATTTTTGAATACAGTTTAATTATGGATTACCACGTAGTAACGGTCGCCATCATCCTCTTCATTAAAAATACAAATGTTTGCGAAATTTTCCGGAAACAACGTAACATGAAAAGTTGTTCTGTATGTTTGTAATAAACTTTACACAAAATTTATTAATTTGTTTACCTACTACGTGGCTGTTACTAACCAGTTTTATAATATTGAAAGAAATTATGATTATGAAATTTAGTAAATTGTATTTTCCCAGCTATCACCTGAAAAACATAATCACTCAATATTTAAATTTTTCGAAAACAGGTAGATTGAACATTTTACCGCTATCTCGTCTTTAGCGCCGTTGCGTTACATTAAATAATGAAGTGATGTTGCGGTCTGTGTTCTATTTCTAAATATTGTTATATTTTTTTTTCCTTCGAGCCAATTTTATGTTATGATCAAGTAACTGACCCCAATTTAACGCATTCACTGCCAACGCTACAAGCATATATCGATAAAGCCACAATGATTTAGGCACATGAAATCTAAATGTAAATATCCAGCCCGAGGGTTTCTAAATCAAGGAGTTTCTAATAAATGCATGTTTGTTATTTTTGTAAAATATTTTAGACAGGCACAGGTCGAAACGGTTTTGGAAACCTCAGTATGAATTTTTCGAATTTGAACATTTTCACGAAATCATACATTCAGTGTTTCAGACAAAAAATATATAATAAGTAAATAAAGAGTGATAAAAAAACAGTCTGAAAATGTCTCAGAAAGCAGTTAAACATATTAATAATAAAGAAACAATGTTGAATATCTGACAATTTTATTGGTGTGTAGTGTAACACAAGTCATACAAAGGGAATCTCGGGTTAAGATGGTCAAAAATGACACGAATTTTCTAATAAATATGAAAATATCATGAATTGTGCTCTTAAACGAAAGCAGCCATAATCCCCATATGAAACCCATAAATGGGATTTTATAAAAAAAATATTATTATTAGAGAATGGACAAAATCACATATATTTTGAACCCAAATACCAAATAAGGTGAGTTTTTCAAGGTCATTGGAGTTCAAAGAATGGTATGTTTCAGCTATTAAAAATGGTATTTCTTACTTATTAAAATGATATTTTTCAGCTATCAAAAAAGTATTTTTCGACATTTTTTATTTGTCAAAAATGGCATTTTTCAGCTCTCAAAAATTGTACTTTTTGTTGTCAAAAATTATATTTTTTAACTGACAATAATGGTTTGTTACAGTTGTCAATAATGGTTTGTTGTAATTGTCAAGAGTGGCATTTTTCATCTATTGAAAATGGTATTTTTCAGCTGTTAAGAAGTGTATTATTCCAATGTCAAAAATGATATTTTTCAGTTGTCAAAAATGTTTTTTTTTTTAAATATCAAAAAAGGTATTTCTCACCTATTAAAATGTTTTTTTTTCAGCTACCAAAAACAGCATTTTTAGACATTTTTTTAATTGTCAAAAATGGCATTTTTCAGTTGTCAAAACTTGTACTTTTCAGCTGTCAAAACTTGTACTTTTTGTGTTGTCAAAAATTGTATTTTTTAGCTAACAATAGTGGTTTGTTACAGTTGTCAATAATGGTTTATTGCAGTTGTCAATAATGGTATTTTTTAGCTGGTAAAAAGGCTATTTTTCAGTTGTTAACTAGAGTATTATTTAACTGTTAAAAATAATATATTTCAGTTGTCAAAAATGGTACATTTCAGCTGTCAAAAAGGAATTTCTCACCTATAAAAATGGTCTTGTTCAGCTATTAAAAGTAGCATTTTTTGACATTTTTTAATTGTCAAAAATGGCATTTTAAAGCTGTTAAAAATTATATTATTTGTGTTGTCAAAAATTGTGTTTTCTAGCTGACAATAATGGTATGTTACAGTTGTCAATAAAGGTTTGTTGCAGTTGACAAGAAAGGTATTTTCAGCTGTTAAAAATTGTAGTTTTCAGCTGTTAAGAAATGTATCATTCAACTGTCGAAAATGATATTTTTCAGTTGTCAAAAATGTTATTTTTCAGCTGTTAAAAAAGATATTTCTCACTTATAAATATGGTATTTTTCAGCTTTCAAAGGCAGCAGTTTTGGTCATTTTTGATTGTCAAAATAGCATTTTTTAGCTGTAAAAACTGTTTGTTGTCAAAAATTGTATTATTAGTGTTGTCAAAAATTGTGTTTTCTAACTGACAATAATGGTATGTTACAGTTGTCAATAAAGGTTTGTTGCAGTTGCCAAGAATGGTATTTTCAGCTGTTAAAAATTGTAGTTTTTAGCTGTTACGAAATGTATTATTCAACTGTCGAAAATGATATTTTTCAGTTGTCAAAAATGTTATTTTTCAGCTGTTAAAAAAGATATTTCTCACTTATAAAAATGGTATTTTTCAGCTATCAAAGGCAGCATTTTTGGTCATTTTTCTTTATTGTCAAAATAGCCTTTTTTTAGCTGTAAAACTTGTACTTTTTGTTGTGAAAAATTGTATTTTTTAGCTGACAATAATGGTACGTTACAGTTGTCAATAATGGTTTGATGCAGTTGTTAAGAATGGTATGTTTCAGCTGTTAAAAATGTTATTTTTTAGCTGTTAAGAAGTGTATTATTTAACTGTCAAAAATGATATTTTTCAGCTGTCAAAAATTATATTTGTCAGCTGTGAAAAATGATTTTTTCAGCTGTCAAAAATGATATTTTTTAGTTGTCAAAAATGATATTTTTCAGCTGTCAAAAACGATATTTTTCAGCTGTCAAACACGCTATTTTTCAGCTGTCAAAAATAATATTTTTCAGCTGTCAAATATAATATTTTTCAGCTGTCAAAAATTATATTTATATTATATTATATTATTATATGGTATTTTTGAGCCATCAAAAGCAGCATTTTTCGAAATTTTTTTAATTGTAAAAATGGCATTTTTCAGCTTTTAAAAATTGTATTTTTAACCTGACAATAATGGTATGATGCAGTTGTCAATAATAGTGTGTTGCTGTTATTAGGCATAGTATTTTTCAGCTATTATTGTATTATTCAGCTGTCAAAAATGTACTTTTTCAACTGTTAAAAATGATATTTTTCAGCTGTCAAATATTATATTTGTCAGCTTTAAAAGATGATATTTTTCAGCTGTCAAAAACTATATTTTTCAGTTGTCAAAAATGATATTTTTCAGCTGTCAAAAACGATATTTTTAGCTGTCAAAAACGCTATTTTCAGCTGTCAAAAATAATATTTTTCAGCTGTTAAATATTATATTTTTCAGCTGTCAAAAATTATCTTTTTCAACTGTCAACAATGGTATTTCCCACCTATAAAAATGGTATTTTTCAGCTATCAAAAGCAGCATTTTTCGACATTTTTTTAATTGTCAAAAATGGCATTTTTTGGCGTTTAAAAAATGTATTTTTTAGCTGACAATAATGGTATGATACAGTTGTCAATAGTGTGTTGCTGTTACCAGGCATGGTATTTTTCAGCTATTAAGAATTGTATTATTCAGCTGTCAAAAATGTAATTTTTCAGCTGTTAAAAATGATATTTTTCAGCTGCCAAAAATGGCATTTCCCACCTAATAAATGGTATTTTTCAGCTATCAAAAGCAACATTTTTTTGGCATTTTTTAACCGTCAAAAATGGCATTTTTCATCTGTCAAAACTTGCATATTTTGTTGTCAAAAATTGATTTTTTTTTGTTGTCAAAAATTGTATTTTTTAGCTGCCAATAACGGTATGTTTCAGCTGTCGGGAATGGTATTTTTCGGCTGTCAAGAATAGTAATCCCCAGCTGTTGAAAATAGTATTTTTAGCTGTCTCAAGTTGTATTTTACAGTTGTAGAAAATGGTATTCTTCAGCTACCAAATATACTATGTTTCAGCTGCCAAAAACAGTATTTTTCAGCTAGTAAAAATAGTTTTTTTAATTGCCAAAAGTTGTGTTTTTAAGCTGTCGAAAATAGTATATTTTGCTGTCGAAGAATGGGCGGCTCGTTATATAGAGCCAAGGAGCCATGGTACTACTTGTAGTTTCAATCTCAGCAAGAATTTTTAATTAACACTTTTTCGCCAGTTACTTTGGTCTAGGAAGATACATCGTTCTTTCTTTCTTCAAAGAAGGAGGGGCGAAGGAGGGTATATTGTATAAGTGGCTCTACCATCAACATGTTCCACGAGCCGCCACTGCAATATAAAACAGAAATGTTGTGTGATGAATTAAGACAATATAAAAATACTTGGAAATTTTTTATTGAAATTCAAAGTATATCATATCATATCACTAGGCATGGGCTTAATAGCGATTGTTAACGTTTTGCAAGTTATGTTGGAAGACGTTGGAATCGGTGGACATTATGTTGGCACCAATGTTGTTTGATTGAGAGTTGATGTTGTCGTAACCGTATCCTCCCCATCCTCCGTAACCTCCGTAACCATGACCGTATCCTCCATAACCATGTCCGTATCCTCCATAGCCACCAAGTCCGTAACCACCTCCGTAACCGCCATATCCGTATCCGTGACCAGCATAACCGCCATAACCGGAATATCCGCCATAGCCTGGATAACCAGCATATCCGCCATATCCACCATATCCTCCAAGTCCGGCATATCCGCCATATCCACCATATCCTCCGAGTCCGCCATATCCGCCATATCCATAACCAGCACCTTCGCCTACATTTTGGATGTCAGATTGGTATACATTTGAACCGGATGACATGACGTTCATGCCGGTGTTGGTAGAGCCGCTGTAGATGTTTGCATTGGCAACAGCTGCCACTACGGCGAGGACGAGTGCCTGAAAGTAAGACATATTTTATCGCTGAAACTATAGTATGTGTTAAATATAATGGGATACATAATCCGAACTAACTGATTAAAGTTAAACACTCACAACTGAAACTTGTGCAGGGCCGCACCATAGCTTAGACAAATAAGAGAAAGGGCCTAGGTTTTGAGGGACCCGGTCAAACCGTCCACTTTGAGAAGAGAATTGTGAAAATTATTTTTAATTTTTTTTTGATTAGATATGACATTAAACTTTAAGATTCTGTAGCACCTTACATGAATACATAACCGTTAGTGGCTGAATAGCTAACACCAAATAAAAAAAAGTTATAATATCGTATCATTTAAAAAATTCTTAATAAAGTTACATGTTACTTTCGTTCTTCCCTATTGATTCTACTTTTATCCAGTCCAATAATAAAAATAAAATGTTTGTATTAAAAAATCATTTTTCTGTAAAAAGTTAACATACACATTAGTTTTTAATTACACTAGAAACATTTATAATTTTTAAATTTTTTACATTAATTTGTTGTTTTAATTTTTTTTATGTTGGAGCCGAAAACAAAAATATATAGGACCCTAAAATGGGCTAATGCGGTCTCATTATTCAGAGATAATTGGTAGAATTAATATCTATTTCATATTACTATCCTTAATAATATGAACTACCAATACATACATATTATTTAGAGAGTTAAATTATTATTCGAATTGAAAAATTTAAAAGTGAGATAAACACATCCAATTGCAATGCAAATTTGTATTGGTTATTTGTGTAACAGTGCAGTAAACCTAAACCTTTTAGCAGTAATAAAGGTGAATGTAATATAATAAAATCTAATTAAGTCATAATTGTAATTACTGTGTTGTTTAATTTTCATCCGAAAACAAACAACTTACATTTTATGTCAATTTCATATAATGATGGCCCGGAAACTACGATCGTATTCAACCCAATATACACTCATTTTAATGCCTCGGTAGTAATATTCAATCATTTTTTTGACTCATTGTAATGGAGATTTCATTTCATTTTTGCCCGATTAAATAAGTTTACTAGATGATGGCTAGTAAATGCAGTCTGAAAATTATATGCAACCTAATACACAGTCATTTTTCTGCCTTGTGCTGTTTATTATTTCCGAAAATTACTATGAAGATTTCTTTGAAATCAATGAAAAATGCAAATTTTAAAATAATAATACAATATATTTCTGGTCAAATTAAATTAAACTTCTCATAATAGCTGAGAATGTATTATTTAATATATTTTGTATACTTACGAAAGTCTTAAACATCTTGGTTGTTTGGAGCTAGAGGACCAACTGTACTGTTTCAGAAAATTTTCTCCGTATTTAAACAGACGGTTTTTCTGCCTAATGAGACTTTATGCATATTTAGATATCCAGGCTTGAAAAAATTAATTTGGTTTGGTTATTATCGGCATGTTTAAACACTTTCATTGTATTCAATGGCCAACTGTGACGATTTTAATTTAAAAATTAATATAATCGAATTCCAAAGTGCATTTTAAGCGCAGTGTTAAGCCATGAATAATTATCGTATTTTTTCAATGTATTAATTAATTACTGCTTCTACTAAATACAAATATATTCGGAGGCTCGGTTAATCTGAATTATGTAACAATAATAATAATAATAATAATAATAATAATAATCTTACTTGTCACATATTCTCAATTTGTTTATAATAATAATCGTTTATTTGTGATGATCACAATGGGTGTTACATAGGTGAAAAAAAGATAAAATCTAAGGCTATTCATAAATCGATAAGGTATGTGCATCTATATAAAAAAATATAATATAAAAAATAGGGTAAATATGTGTACGTAGATAATATGATATATACAGGATGTCCCACCGAGACTGCGCATTAAAAGTATTTGGACTTCTAATTGATGTATTGTAATGAGATCTTCAGCATGTATGTAATCGAGTGTGCTCTTTCCAATGAAAATATTTTTAAGGTTATACGACTTCCGGTTATACCGCAAGTCAACACCAATCTCGTTATTTTAAATTAAATGCTATATTTTTTATTGCAAATTCGAATTTCACATAAAATTATGTGAAAAAATGATTATGAAACATAACTTCCAAATTTAAGCGTTTTCGGGATGTTTGTCGTTTTTCTAAATTTAGTGTTTTTCTTAATATACTTTAAAAATACGTCTCCGAACATCTCCGAACAAAAGAAATTCGGAGGATTACGTAATGTTAGCCACAAAAATCCAATACTAAAAGGTATCCAGTAGTGATTTATTTTTGAAATTATAAAATACAGAATTTTGAAAATTTCATATGACATTTAGTCGACTTTAAACCATTAAATCTCGATCTTTTTAAATAGAACACCCTGTATATTTTTACATATTCTGACGCAGAATTGAATTCTGCATCGATCTATATCAGTATTCCCTATACCTATCGTTTTAGTTTTCAAGATATTAACATATTTGTTAAAATGGTGATGTGGGCATCATGTTACTTTCTCCAAGTTGATGGTATAATTTATATTTATGCTTTCACGGTTTATATTTAATTTAAATCATATTTTAAATGTACATATAGCGTTTTGTAGAATCATATGAAACTGACGTTTAAAACGTCAAATTTATGAACGATGAAAATGACAAATTATACTTTAAATTCTAATAGTCAGTTTACTTAAAAACCAAAGAGATTTCGAAAAATACTTATACTTCATAAGTTGTTCATTTTGGCATTTTCTGCAATTATTATTTAAACAAATTTGCTATAACTATTATCGTTTCATGATTATAAACCAAAAATGACAAAAAACTATTCTTTTTCAAAAACAAGGCTTTTACGAAAAATATTTTTAAACAAAAGATGTTAATTTCTTTGTTGTCTTCATGTTTTATTCCGGTGTACGAAATTTTACCAAAAGCTTTTTAGTTCTCCGGATTATCAAATAAGGCTTATGTTCAAAGTTTGATGTTAATTGATGTAGTCGTTTTTGAGATACAGCGCGCATAGGTAGACACGTATACATTAGAACAGGATTGCATATCGAAATAAATTGTATACCTTTTTCAATAACAATAACAATAAATTGGATGAAAATAGGACACGCTCTATTTCCATCCTAGATCTAGTATGCGAGCATACCCATTTTGAATTTATATAGCTCGTCTGCGACATAACCTAAAATTGTAGCACCTGAGTTGAGTTTAATGGTCAGTTTACTCAGAAACCAAAGAGATTTAAAAAAACTTATTCTTTATAAGTTGTTCAATTTGGCAATATTTACAATTATTAATAATCTAAATGTGCTGTAACTGTCGTTTCATAATTATAAACCAAAAATGAAAAAAAAAATTGTTTTTCTCCAATAAAAATGATTTTATGCAAAATATTTTCAAACAAAACAAGTTCATTTCTTACTTGTCTTCAACATTTATTTGAATGTTTTCGTAAAATTTTCCATATTTAAAAAAATATTGTAAAAAAAAACAAAAAAACGGTTAAGGTAAACACCCACTCCGGCGTACATAATTTTACCAAAAAGTTCTTCGAATTCTCAAATAAAGCTTATGTTCAAAGTTTCATGTTAATTGCTGTATTAGTTTTTGAGATAAAGGGCGCACAGACACACAGACACACAGGAACAGACATACACACACAGACACATTTTTTTCCAGAAATTGTTGAAATGGACCCCAAAACGGATATTTGCGTAAAAAGAAAATGAAAAAAATTTCAGGATCACAATACTTTCTCTTACTTCGTAACGGAGAAAGTAAAAAAACGTCAATATTCTGTGCAATAGAAAAACAATAGGAATGTAATTTAACAAGCGGACCTAGAAAACACTTTTGAGGTCGAACATATTCTGCTTCTCAATCGTCAAAAAATGTGGTATCAACATGATGGCGCACCAGCTCATTTCAAAGGTTGCATGCACATTTAATGAACGATATGTTGATCGCGGGGGTTACTTGACCAAGAAACAATTAGATTGAATTAAATTAATCAAGATGGTGTAACTATAGTGCGTGTTTACGACTCAATTGTTCGCCAATGTCATACTTGCATGCGAGTCCAAAGGACATTTTGAATAACTATTATAGGCAAAATGTATTTTTCTTACATAACCATTTGTGTGTTCTAGCTATTTTTCTGTAACTAATCTTTTCTACGACCGTCAGAAAAGGGTCACAATGACACATTCGAATAATCGTTTTGTCTTGACATTACGATATCAACAACAAGTGACATTTTCATGCAAAATAAAAAAAAACATCTATAACAAAAATAACTATTTATGAGAGAAAATTTAAAAAATATATATTTTAGCTTAGAATATGATTCTTATACAACTGTTATTTTTTTGTTTTCTAGGCTCGCTTGATAAATTTAATTCCCATTGTTGTTCTATTGCACAGAATATTGACGTATTTTGAGAATCATGCTAATATCTTGAAAATGAAAAAAAAATAGGTATAGGGAATGCTAGTATAGATGAATGCAGAATTGAATTCCGGATCAGAATATTTAAAAATGTATAGGGTGTTCCATTAAAAAAAAAATTAATGGTTGCAAGTTGGTAAGTAATTTTGAACCCTAAGTATTTTAGATTTCCAAAAATAATACATTAGGGTATTTGTTTTTCATAGTCAACATTACATCCTTTAGATTTCATTTTGTTCGGACAAACGTATTTTTAAAGTGAATTATGAAAAAGCATCAAATTTAAGAAAATGTCAAATATCTCGAAAACTGTTCAATTTAGAGGTTATGTTATTTTTTGTCTTTTTAAAGAATTTTATGTAGAATTCAAATTTGCAATAAAAAATATATCATTCTATTTAAAATAAGGAAGTTGGTATTGACTTCCGGTATAACAGAAAGTCATATAATCTTGAAAATATGTTCATTGGAAACAGCACACTCGATTACACATATGTTGAAAATGTCATTACAATACATAAATTACAATTCCATTTACTTTTAATGTGAGTCTTCGGTAGAACACCCTGTATACAACGCGACAATTCCCTGATAACATATAAAATTAGGGCTAATATTTATTGCTAAAAACTAAACTATTTATTACTTCACAAACATATTAAAATAATTAAAATTAAAATGTACAGTGTATACATGCGATTACACATTAAAATGGTTTATGACAAAATAATTTTTTTATAGAAAACAGACGTCATAATGCAGGAAGATCTGAAGCCAAAAAATTGTCTAATGAATAGGAAGCCCCTTTAATTAACAATTCCTTCATTTTATTTTTTAAATCCGGATTTGTAAGAACTTTAAGAAATTGAAGTGGTAGCTTATTATAAAACTTAATCGCTAAATAATTTATTATTAATAGCTTGCAGATTAACGAACAGGTTGAATATTCATATATTCAGGCTACATTTCGTTTTATTGAATTTAGTTTATACCTGTTTTAAATCTTGTTTTATGAGTGTGAGGTGTTTGTATTTATTAAGATATTTCTAGATGTTCAGAAGACATTCCAATATGTAGAGCAATGGTAAGTCAATATTCCAAGTTCTAAAAATTTGACCTTACAATCTTCACGATACATAGGACTACCTAATAATTTAATAGTACTGTTACAGCTTTTAATGCAATGCAATATATTCTGAAAATGTTAAAATTATGATTTAGTATCGATTATTAACATTACTCTGCTCTTGATAGTTTGCCTAACTCTACGTAATTAAACCATTAACTTATTATTACCAAATATAAACTTTACATTATATTTTGTTAAAGCTACTAGAGATGGACGAAATGACTCTTTTCTGTGAGTCGAGCGAGTTAACTTAAAAGAGTCGTCTCTTGACATGACTCATGACTCTATTGAGAAAGTAAAAAGTATGTCTGGACAAAAGTGATGAACAAAAAAAAGTTCTCACTTCAATAATCATGGTGGAAATTTACAAAGACTCTAGTCATAATTGAAAAAATAAAAATGGTTCTCAACTCACCTTTTTTTTATAATTTGCAAAATGATAGAAAATTTCATGGCTCAAAATGAGTCAGGATAATTACACAGGAGTCTTGACTCCTTGAATCATTTCTAAAAGTCGACTCTTTAAATCGACTCATTTATGAGTTACCCATCTCCAGAGGCTACACAATAAAATTTGAACGAAACTGCAGCCGGATTTTTGCGTCCTCTATAACTCATTATAAGTTCTCACCGATCCTTAAAATGGTTATGAACTATAATATCATTTACTTCCATAAAAATTGCAACACCTAGAATTTGTTGAACGATTTTATTTTCATAAAACGTCTATTTTCATAAAACGAAATGATTCAAATCTGAAAACTAAAGAACAAAAATTTGAAAAGTTTTGAGTTGCTCCGCCACGATTTGTAATGCTCATTTAGAAGGCGTGGCATGTTATTAATCAAGTGATCTATACAGCAAATCCGGCGACCAAGCAGGCCATGGTAGGACGGCAATGTTAGTTTCTTCCAACAAACGTGTTGTCCCTTGTCGTATGAGGGCGCGCATTATCCTGTTGGAAAATGGGATGTTCCAGCCCCTGAAGATATGGAAGCGCAACGGATTCTAGCATATTGGCAATATAACCATCTGCGTTTAGGTTGCCGTCAATGAAGACCAAGGGTGATTTGCTATCATAACATATTGCACCCGATGTCATCACTCCTTGTGTGAGAGCTGTGTTGCGTTCCACAAAAATGTTGGATTTTTACTTTCTAAACGCATCCGTCTGACCCTCCTACGACAATCGTGGGCCACGAGCAAAATCGGGCCTCGTCACTAAACACAATTTGATGCCATTCTTGCACCCTATTTGCTCTTTCGTTGCTCCATTCTAGCCTGCGTAGACGGTGAAATGGTGTAAGAGGAAGACATAAAACTGGACGATATGAACGCGGCGCATAAGACCTTATCCGGCGATAAACAGATGACATTGACATTCTGGGTTCTACACCACTCATCCAATCATTTGCAATTGATCGAGTTGTTGAAAATCTGTCTCTTGTGGCCAAAAGTCTTAAGCGACGTTCTTCGCGATCTGTAGTCCTCCGTGGACGTCCAGATCCAGGGCGACGTTAAGTTAGGGATACCACATGGTTCCATCCTTGCAAGTCCAATTTACAAACTGAAATTTCTTCTCTTTGTTCTACAAATTGAAAAATGTTCCTTACCAAATAGTAATTAATCGGAGGGATAATAGGTTGCAATGCCAATAAGTAAATGAATGTTCAGAGAAATTGAAGTTTTGATGAATTTTTTAAGAAATTTAGAAAAAAGTGGTATGGACTAGAGGTCGACTAGTGAAGTGACTCGTGTTGAAATAAGTGACTCACAATAAATCATGGATGTTTTTAAAAGATTGTGTTAGCGTGGTAAAATATACATTGTTGTAGGTGAGGACCTTTTTTTTACAGACAGACTTTTTACTTCTAGCAAGAGTCAACTCTTCTCCAAGAGTCATTCCGCCCATTTCTAGTGCATACTCAAAATTAATAAACAAACCAAGTGCTTTTTATTACCAATATTACAAAACTGAATGCATTTCCTGGAGATTTTGTACTATTGGTGCCCCTTTTAGTACCCCCCTTCTCATTGACTTATAATTAGTAACTCACAAGCTAGTATTAAAAAATCATAATAAACAAAATTCTATCCACTTCTCAAAACGGTTCACCATGACTGTTTTAAATGCTGATTTCGAAATCAAAAGAGATTGTTGCTTCAATTCGTTTTTGCATGTATGTGTAGTGCGAGATAATTGAAAAATTCTTTTAGAGTCAGATTCTACGATCTATCATGCTGATTTCGCAATAAAAATAGTGTGTTGCTTCAATTGTTTTTGCATATAGGGTGTTACAATTACGATGCATTAGCATTGCTATGTCAGTAACTATAAGACATAGAGAGTCGGCTAAATTAAGACAAAGTTGTACATTTTAAAGCTGAATATTTTATTAAAAAGAAATTTAGAATATTCTGACTACTTCCGGACACTTCCGCCGCCGTCAAAAATCGGGACACTTGCGCCCAGATCTGCATCCGGCGGATACTTCCGCCCAACGCCCACACGGGAATTTCACTTCTGTCATTTAAAAAAAAAAATTTTAAACCATTAACCAGAAAGTAACGACGATCGATAGTTCCGCTTCGCTTTGCTATCGACCTCAGCGAGCCCGTATAACTGCTTCTAATGACAGCTTCGCCGTCACCTAAGCTTCTGCGGGTAAAACTACTGGGCAGTCCAAAAAAAGGGGGGAACCTTAAACTAACCCTAGCCTAAGCATAAGCACCTACCATTTGCAACCATTAACTGGCAAGTAATAACGATCGATGGCTCCGCTTCGCTCCACCATCGACCATAGCAAGCCCGTTCATGACGGCTTCGCTGTCACCTAAAGTGTAATGAAAATAGAATAGAATACGCAGATTTATAACCCTTCGCCGTGGGCGCAAGTGATCCGCTGGAGCGCCTTCTGGCCGCAAGTGTCCCGATTTTTGACGGGGGCGCAAGTGTTCCGGGTGCAACTGCCCCAACACCAATCGAAATAATCAATTTTAATTTTTATTTTTATACTGTATTTTATTTTGAGTTATGGGTCATTCCATGCTATTTCAACAAAAGGTTGTGCTACACCATTTTAATTTTTTTAATATTTTGCACAGATATTTATATATGTATCTAGAGTTCAAAACTAATTTAAGAAAAATAAAAATTCTTGCCATTTTTCAAATTTAATGGCCGTCAAAGTTTAGCATTGAGATTTGAATTTTTTTCTTTTTCGGCCCTGCTTTGGACTGGGAAGGGGGCAATACACTCAAACCAAATTTAGTTTGCAAGTATAACGGTAACAATACATTTCATCTGAGGCAAAAAATCTAAAGTTTTTTAAACCCTTCTAAATTTTTTTCGCTGGAGAAAATTGGAATTTTCAACAAAATCCGTATTTTTCTAAAGTTGTATCTCCAGTGGGGTACACAGTACAAATCTGAAATTTACCGTTCTAAATTTCATCACCAGGACTATGACTTGCATTAATGAGTCGCCAATCATCTCGTTGTACGGAAACTCTTGGTAGGTATTTTAATGCCTAGTACCAGTGATTATAATATTAACAAGTGTATTATAATCACTGCTAGTACTGGTGAGTTCCATTTTAGTGCCGGCTTCTAATATTTAAAGTTCGATTTTTAATCCGATTGCATAAAAATTCTTACAAATTTGATCTTAAATATTTTTGTTACTAGGCAAAACAAAGTTACCAAATTTTGTAATGGTGTTGCTCCCGGATAGAAGCATTGGTAGTATACATTTCAGATTTTTACTGTGTACCCCACTGGAGATACAGCTTTAGAAAAATACGGATTTTGTTGAAAATGCCGATTTTCACCAGCGAAAAAGAATTAGAAGGGTTTAAAACACTTCAGATTTTTTGCCACAGGTAAAATCTATTGATTGTATTGCCCCCTTCCCAGTCGAAAGCAGGATCGAATAATAAAAAAATGCAAGTCTCGATGGTAAATTTGAGGGCCAATAAATTTGAAAAACATATCAAATAATGAAAGAAAATTAAACCAAAATATTCACCACTTTAATGCGAGTTGGAAGATTTTTAAATTTTTAAATTTGCTCAATTCGAAAAAATGTTATACCACTTTGCGCAAATGCTTGTAATCACAAAAATGTACATGTTTCAAGCTTCATCTGGGGACATATCTGCCACGCGGCAACAATTTTTTTTTTCTAAAATTAGTTTTCTACTCTAGATACATGTATAAATATCTGTGCAAAATATAAAACAAAATAAAAATGGTGCAGCACAACCTTTTGTTGAAATAGCATGGAATGACCCTTATAATGATTTTTCTACCAGATTTTTTGAGTCGCAAGTGTCCCTAAACGATACACGCACGGATAGAGTTTTTCGTCTTTGACTGGCTGTAACTAAAAAACTGTCCATTATTGAGGCTTGCGCCTATAACATGTTTTGTTCGGTAGATCATGAACTAGAACATATGTGAAAATGAGTCGATTTTACCGGCAAACAAATCCCATAAGATTAGTGCGGGGTCCTTTAACGTGTAAGGTCGCGACCCCACTGGTCCCGCAATAAGACCACCATTTCTAATCCATTTTTGGGTAAATTGTGTTGTGGGGGCGTCCCATCGTGCTGGAACCAGATTCGACATAGTCTGTTCAAGAGAATATCACTGGAACTCAGTAATTAAGAATTCAAAATATCTCTCACCATTTAAATTTTCTTCAAACAAAAATGGACCAATAATTTTATTGTCATGGATCCCAGCCCATACATTAACACTAATTCGGACTTGGTTTTTATTTCTCTATTCTCCCTGGGATTTTCAGTGCTCCAAATATGCTCACTTCCGCAATGTGTGAATTTACATTCATCGGATAAAATATTTTTCAAAAAAATCAAGTCTGCATCGATGCGTGCCCTTACAAAGTGCAATAAGTTAATCTTCTTTTCTAGAGATAGGCAAAACTGCTACTTTTGAATCACGTTGCTACCTGTGATTGCTACTTTCTAATATCAGTGATTTTAAACTGTGATTGTGATCACGGTTAGTAAACGTTGGTAAACGTCTGACGTAAACACCTTCTGAAATTGGTAATGGTTTCTCAAAAATGTTTTCGATATGATTCTGCTAATATTTGTCCACCCGGTCACGTAAATGGTGTTCCTTTTGATATTATATCTGTGACTGAAGGTTATATTTCGGTTATATTATCTGCTATACCAAATAAATATACGACTATCCTTGATTCAGTTCAAAATTCGAAAAGTATTTTTGAGATTTTTGCAGAAATACGGAATGTTTGTCCAGCAAATTTGAAAAGTTGGAAAGTTTTAGGTATGTAGCAAATGTTTTCCTATTTTGGTTTTACCTCAGACAAAACGCATCTTTCGAAAGATTATTTACTCGAAGGATTATTTTGAAATGAAAGCATTCACCAATAGAGATATGGGTTTTTGAAAATTTTCGTTTTAATTTTTTGAGCACTTGAATGAAACATCGCAAAAAAATATTAAACGCGCAGACAAAATTCCATAAAAAAATCATCCTCAATGGCCGAAGTATACCTAATTCAAAATCAATTTGATTTTTGTACATTCAACAAGTTTCAATAGAGATATGGATTTTTGAAGATTTTTGTTTTAATTTTTTGAGCACGAAAAAAATGTAAAATATTCTCAATGGTCGAAGTAACGCTTATTCAAAATCAATTTGGTTTCTGTTAATTCAACAATTTTTAATGGAGATATGAATTTTTGAAAATTTTAGTTTTATTTTTTTGAATACTTAATAATACATTTATTAACGGGACATCGCCCTTGAAAAATACAAAATAACTAAAATGTACATTTCTATGAAGTAAAGTAATCTTAATCTAAAAATATACAACATACAACATTAACACTTGAATGAAAACATCGCAGAAAAAATATAAAACGCGCAGACAAAATTCCACAACAAATCATCCTCATTGGCCGAAGTATAGTTAATTCTAAATCAATTTGGTTTTTATAAATTTCACAGTTTTTATTGGAGATATGAATTTTTGAAAATTTTAGTTTTAATTTTTTGATCACCTGTACAAGGAGCATTTGGATATTTTTGCAGTTTGGTAAATGGTTTTTATTTTTTTTTCAGTTCATGAAGTTTGCAATTTCAAAATTAGTTTCGAGGTATTATTTTAAAATGTATGATTAGATATTTGCACTGAATCTTAAATTAAAATGAATTTTGAGACATTTTGGGTTTATTAAGTTGTCGGACTCATTACTTTCGACCACAGCGAGTTGTGGTTCAATTCCATGCCGTTTTTATAAAATCTCAATTAATGAATTAATAGTTGTTAGTACATAAGTTGTAATTTATTTCATTTTATATGGTATACTATAGCATTTTATAAATATCTGTCTCTTTTATTAAATATTTTTTCAAAATTTAAATACAGTGCCCTGCAAAAATGGGAGAATAAAGTAATGAATATTAAATAAGATTTAGAAATGCCACCTTGTACTGTCTTCTTACAATTATGTTTTAAGGTACAGTCACAGTTTAAGTAGCAATCACAGTTGGCACAGCTTAAATAGCAGTGGTTTAAAGTAGCAGTGATTTAAAGTAGCAGTGATTTTAAGTTACAGTGATTTTAAGTAACAGTGATTTTAAGTAACAGTGACATTAACTAGCAGTGATTTTAAGTAACAGTGATATTAAGTAGCAGTTATTTTAAGTAAAAATGATTTTAAGTAAAAATGATTTTAAGTAACAATGATTTTAAGTAACACTGATTTTAAGTAGCAGTGAAATTCGCCTATTAGTAACAGTAACGACCTGTGATTTTTCAATACCTCAATTTGTCGTGTAGAAAGACAGTTAATATCATTTACCTAAAACAAATGTTGTGTATTAGAATATTATATTTTTTTATAGTTTTAGAATACCTGGTTTAAAACCAATTATCTGTCTTATTCACTAACTTTAATTCCATATTTATTTCTCTTTTTTGGAATGTACGTTCATCTCTTAACCCATATAATCTTGAAAACAATGATTTTTTGTGTTTAAGTGGCATAAGTAATAAGCATCAACCATATCAGGTTTTTCTTCGCTGGAAAAGTACATTTATAAATCGGCACTGAATCTAATTGTCAGGTCAAAGGAAAAAAAGTCAAAAACACTGAAAAATAAAATAAAAAATTCAGGTCCGAATTTAAAAAATAAAGTTTCTACAAAGGAAACGTCGTATCCAAAAATAAAATTATTTTCTTGAAGAGCATAAAAAAGTGCTGTAAGAAAGTGCTCTTATATGTGAATATCTCGCGAAAGGTCAGAGATATTTGAAAAATTCTCTTGGATTCAAATTCTACAATTTACCGCAATGAAAATTTTGTAATAAAACATTACGTTGCTTCAATTGTTTTTGCATATAGGTGAATATCTTGTAAACGATTGAAGACACTCTTTTGGATTCAGATTCTCCAATCTATCAAATTCCTGATTTCGCAATAAAAACAGTATGTTACTTCAAGTATTTTTGCATATACATAGGTAAATATCTCGTGAAAAGTCAGATATAATTGAAAAATTCTTTAATATTATTCTAGGATATACCAAGTGTTTGTGTAAGTGTGTATCGCAAGTACCTAGATTTTAAAACTAATAATAAAAACATGCAAATCGCCAACGAATTTTGAAATATTAGAGTAACCATCGACTTTAGATATATGAAACCTTATATGAAACGAAAGCTTACTTAATGAACTTTTAAATTATGAAATAGTATATAGGGTGTTCCATTTGACAAAAAATAGAAATTGTGCAGTTTGCGAATGGCTATCACCCTGTATAAAACGCTGAGTTATGTTTTGGTTGATAGAGTAATTTTGAAGACTAAAGTTCACCTAAACTTTACCACTAAATTAGAATGAATTATCTTTATTAGTTTCAGGGAGCACTTTAACAATTTTGTTCAAATGTTTGTATAAACAACTGAATAACACGAAAACGGCCCGGTTTCAATCGCCGAAACCTAAATCATTTGAATCTCCAAGTAACAAGGAATCTAAAAATGCTAAAATATACAGGGTGTATGTATAAGTTTAGTCTGTTACTTTGTTATGGGACACCCTGTATAAATTTAAATATTTTTAGGGCGTGCAGCTCACTATTCTGCACAACTTTTGTATAAAACATTTTTCGAAATTTTGAAAAATAATCACGTGTTTGACCGTTTCTAGAGCTCTGAAAACCCTGTAATTTTTTTTTTACTTTTTAAACACAACTTAATGAAAAATATGAGTACTGTAGAGATAAAACGAATTCTTTTTAAAATAAAATAAAAAGTATAGATTCTATTTGAAAAAATAAAACTGGTTGTCATAACGAAGAAACCAAAAAATATTTGAACAAAACAATAACGTACTTATCGCATTACTTTTAATTCAATTATATTTTTCTAAAATTAAGAAAATAAACCAATCATTCATTAGTTTTGTTACATTCTGAATATCAGTTGTTGTGTTATATGTGCATACAAGGAGTTGAATTATGTAATATCAATTCTTTAAAAATCTGGCAATTTTATGAAAATAAATGTTTATTCTGGCTGCAATTGAATTTCATAGAATTGTCAAAATTAAGTTGAGACATGAACCTTGCGGGTGAGATTCTTTGGATGTTTGTAAAATATTACAATACATTTATTCACCTGATGGTTTTCAAAATTTTGAGTAATATCTGCTGATTGGACAAATGAAAACCGAGTGAAAAAGTGTTTGATAAAATCGCGTCGATATATGCGAGATCAAGATTCTTGCCGATCCACGTCGATTAAATAGGCTTAGAACAGCAAAGTGGGCAATGCCAGACACGCAGACAACCTGAGAAGGTGGCAGGAAAGCAGGTATGCTCCTATAGTTATTTATTTATTAAGAAAGTAATTTTTTTGAAAAATAAATCACCACGTAAACTGTTTTAACAAATTGAGTAAAATGTCTAGTATTGTATTATTTGAACTTAAATCAAGTTTGGTCACGCTACCAAAGGTCAATAAAAAACTTAAAAGAATGATATTTTTCTTGAAGGGAAGAAATAATTATTACAAAAGAATATTATATAACGTGAGAATACAGTACAAATAATAAAATTTGATATTTACTTTTTATTGGAATTCCTATAAGATAATAATATAAGTGCGAGATGCCTGATTGTTATAAACTGAATTGTATTAATAATTCAACTTGTTGCAGAAACATTAAATTAGGATTAAATTTGAATTATTTTAAAATCAGTGAACTGTTTTGTATAATTCCAATTTGCGGAGTAGCTATAATGCTGGAGATGACTCCGTTGAGGTCAGCGAATGGGTGCCCAAAACTGTGTAGTTTTATTCTTATAGACCCATGCGTGTGTTAACTTTATTACGCCAAAAAATTTAATAATAAAAAAAGTAATTAATTAGTAAAAAGGGAACGCAATTAGGCGTCCAATTAATGTCCCCCGCGTCGAATTACAAACCCCACGGCGGCCATAAAACGCCACTGATCTAAAACCATAAACAAGCCCCGTACTTACCCCCGTTTATATAAATTCCCTAATGGCCCTTGCTGCAATATCAAATTATCCAGTTGTATATCTTTCATCCAGTCATCCAGTCATCCATCCAGCGTCTAAGTGAATTTGCAGGGATTATTTACTTTCTGCTATCAATGGATAATTCAATGAAATTTGTCATCTCGCTTCCCCCTATTAAGTACTTGATTTTCGAGCTTGTACAAAGGGTCCCCTGGGGCCCTAATTTATTCCCCACGAGGCCAAATTATCCCCCTAATGCATATAACTAGGGTTAAAATTGCGGTGACTTATGCGCGTTAATGTGCATACATTCAACCCTCACTAACCATTTCTGATTTTCCGAATGCAAACGCATTACCGTAATAATGACAATGTGCATGCGAAGACGAAAATTATTTATTTAAATTACCTAATTGGCGTATCTGCTAATTTTAAATATTCCGATATGTATTTGCAAAACAAATCTGTCGGCGAATGAGCGCCTCCGGCGGTTTTTTGAGAAAATTTTCGAGCTCCGGCGCCCCGGGAATTTAACTGTCCGTTCGCACATTATACATGTAAATGCTTTATACGTTTTGCAACTTTGATTAACACTGCTTTTCCTATTACGTATGCTAAATGATGCGTGGAATGTCGGTTGGAGTAATTTTATCAATTAATTTAATTTTCTGATCTCTTCTGGCATAATGATCTAGAACCATTAAATAGATATTTCATTTCATATTTGTGTTTGAATAACAACGACTACTTTTATGATACAGCAGATTTAAAAAATCTAGGCTCAAGGGGGATGTGGTGGCAATTGACCTCATTGCTGGATTGGCCAGCGAAGAATATAGCTACCTACGATTCACATACCGACTTGTATTTCTAATATATTTGAGAAAAAAATCGTTAGTATAAGTGCAAATGATCTTACTACCAATGTAGTTTTTTTTTTATATATTGTAACCTAATTTGGACCATTTTAGATAGGCATAGATGAGGTTAATGCAATCGTGTTTGTAAAGAAACGCCTCGTGGTTACATTGAGAGAATTTATTTATTTGACTATGTAGAAAATTAGTTATTTCGACGTACCTGTAAGTGAAAACCGTTAATTCGTCTAAACGTAAGTCATTAAAAGTCTTATTATATCATCACAAAGCTTACTTATTTATCTATAATTTGCAGTTACAATTTTAAGAGGTTATGTTAGGTTTAGGTTGTTGTACAATATCAAACATTAAATATTCAATTTGCCCAAGTTGGACCGGTCCAATTTCGGTAAATAGTTGTCTAAATTGGACCGGTCCAATTTCGGCAATGACATTTCTTTCATAGGCAAATTAAAATTGAAAAAATATCAGGGTTATAATGTTAAATAGAGGACACTATGGACTATGGTCTGAAAATGATTTATTGTTAGCTATTGCCGCATACAGAAATGGTGATTACAGTTTGAACGAATGCCGTCGTGAGTATGGAGTTCCTAAGGCAACTATCAAGAGATATGCTGATGAGTGAGAAAACTGGCTTATGATATTGCAAAAAATTATAACTTACCATATAGGGTGTTATTCTGAACAAAAACGGTAACGTTAACAGCGCTGTTATTTACTAACATCGACAGATGTTATGAATATACGATTCTGTACACAATGTCTGTCAACTAACATCGATGTATATTAACATTTTCGATGTTAAACAACACTTCTCAAAACGGTCGACGTTACGAGATTGTTAATGGTGATATACATATTTTGAGGTTATTTCGTGGTTTGTGCTTTTCGTCAATAAGAAACTGAAATGGATAGTAATATTCCAATATTCATAAACATGCTTAATGAAACACTTATTTTATTACTAAAAATATCCTCAAAAACGTATTATTAATAATCTATTATAACATACATGAAGTTGGTTGCCCTGCAGACGTTGCACTGTTGCCAATTTGTGTAGATCGGATTGTGCAGAATACAGTTTTTAACAGCGCTGTTCAATTTCACATAACATTGCAATGTTAATAACATCCATGTTATTATCATCTCGTTCTTATTCGTTAAATTATCTCAACAAATACCACTCGCGGTTATAATTTCGGCAGGATAAATTGTATTTTAAGCACTCGTCATTTCATCGCAAATTTCTTTTTTTCCATCTCAATTCATTCTCGAAATTTATGTCAATTCAATGGCTCGTGCAAACAAATAAAATTTATCCGGCCAAATTTAACCTCTCGTGGTATTACCCCCGACTATTCCATTCTTCCTAGCAAACTCACAAGCCTGTAAATTATTGCTGTTTGTCGTGTGGCCATCGAGCAGTAGGAGAACTTTATTATCTATATTGCAGTTGACATGCTTTTGAAAATGTTTCAGTCACTCAACAAAGAGATCTGAGTTAATGTATCCCGTGTCCAAAATTGTAACAATACTGGCGGGAGGTGCTCCAATTTTAAGATCATTAAGACATTTTTTCTCTTAAAAATTATCATTGGTGGAATATATAGACCAACAGCACATACCATGGTTGTGTTGACGCCACGTTCACCACTTCCTACCTGGTGTTATCCTTTACAGGCAACGATTTTTGGGAGACTCTTTTGCACAGTAGTAAACCCAGATTCGCCCACGTTATATACAGGGTGCGGCATTTATCCTGGACACCCGAAATATTACGGAAACGATAATTCAAAGAAAAAAATGTTTCAAATGAAATGTGTTTGCAATGAAGGGGCTAATACAGCAAGCATATATGTAAACAGTTATAAGTGGGGTTTCAAGGTCATTACAAGGTCTACTTGTGATTTTTAAACGTAAACTTTTAATGTCTTATTTGGGCATCGAAAGCTACGAATTAAAACAATTAACTTTTATTAAATACAGTTTTTACTTTCTCCGTTACACAGTGCAAGAAAGTATTATGATCGTGTTTTTTTACGGAAATATCCGTTTTGGGATCCCTCGATGCCATTTCAACAATTTCTGAAAAAAAAAATGTTGTGTCTGTGTGTGTGTCTGTGTGCGTCTATGTGTGTGTCTGTCTGTGCGTGCTGTATCTCAAAAACTAATAGAGCAATTGATATAAAACTTTAAATTAAACATCCGTCTTATTTGATAATCTTAAGAACTGAAAAGCTTTTGGTAAAATTTCGTACACCGGAAGTGGGCGTTTATTATAATATTTTCTTAAATATGAAAAATATCACAGAAATATTTAAACAAACTTTGAAAACAACAAAAAAATGAACATCTTTTGCTTGAAAACATTTTTTATAAAATCATTTTTATTCGAGAAAAAATTTTATTATTATTTTTTTAATTTAATTATAAAACGATAATAGTTACAGCAAATTTATGTTAATAATAATTGTAGAGAATGCTTAAATGAACAGCTTATAAAAAAAAGTTTTTTTCGAAATTCCTTTAGTTTTTGAGTAAACTGAGTTTTTGAATTTGAAGTATAATTTTTCCATCTTTCATAATTTTGACGTTCTCAACGTCAGTTTCATCCGAGTTTACACAACGGTCGATGTACATTAAAAATATGATTTTAATTAAAATTAAACCATGAAAACGTAAATATAAATGGCTATGATACCATCAACTCGGAGAAAGTAACATGATGGGTCACATCACCATTTTTTCTCCTGTGCTTACTTTTTGCAATATTTATTTTTTAAAGGAAATATGTGGATCTTTTCAAAAATTATTTCCATCGCAATTTATGAAGACTACTGCAAATAAATTACTTTAAATTGTTTATTAGGTGTTTCTTAACAACCCTGTATAATGCAGTCAAGTGCAGCTGGCGCTAAACGCCACTTAGGATTTTTTTGTTTCGCGTGAATCCTTGGCAGACCTCAAAAATTTAATTCACCGCCAATTTTTATTAAAATTGCAATCATATAATTATTGGATTATACGATACGTTTTTTTTTAATTAAATGCGGGACTAAATAACATTTTGTTGAGATTGGTCATAATTCGGATGATGGCAGAGGTGTCAAAATCCGTGGCTGGAAAGTTGTGGCCAACTTCTCGTCGGCGAGATACCACTTTCTTCATAACAAATGACCAATACTGATGGAAGAATTGAATTTAAGAGTAGGATTGAATATTTGATATCAACATGATGGTTGTCCAGCGCATTCGAATACAAGTATTGGATCATAATTATAATGGTAGTTTGATACACGAGTTGTTTCATTGTCTTGACCTGCTGGATCGTCAGATTTATCGCTCCTTGATTTTTTTTTATGGAGATATCGTATGTTCATTAAGAGAAAACCTCAAGTGTGCCATGATTTTTTAATTTAAAAAACTTAAGTTGGCACACATGTTAGGAATTGACATACAAAACGTCAGATCGTTCTAAAAGTCACAATTATTCCGTGACCACAATAGTTTACAGCAACCAGCAAAAAAGTTTCTAGTTGAAAGTTATTTTCGAAATAGGACTAAAGTGAACGGAAATTGGGTGTATTCATTCGACGCACCTATGGCAGAGTTTCGGGAACGTTCTCATTATTTATGATGAATTTAAAAATACCTTATCACTATCTGTTGTATTTTTTCATGAAACGGGTAGTATTCTCCGTAAACCAGGAAGTGGTAGACCAGTCAAACGTACTTAGGATGCTATTAACACAGCCCAAGGAATTTTGGACGTCTTCTCTGCATCATTTATCACAGCAAATTAATTTATCGGCAGGAACATACCGTAAGTAACATAACCTCAATATGTGTTACCAACTTAAATTTTTTTAAATAAAAAGTCATGTTCGCTGTTAAACACTTGTTAAATTGATATTTTTGTAAAGTAGGCGGTGCAGAGAAAAATGTTTTAGATAAAAGTTATTTCCTCTAATTCCTAGGTTCATATTCCTTAATACAAATTACAGGTTTCCATTAAAAAATAACAAGTTGACCATGAAAACCTACTTAGAATTAATAATACCTATGCCTGCTACATTAGCCTCTTCATGTGAAATACACTGGTGGAAAAAAAAATGAAACACTTGAATTGCGTGAAATTTCGACCATATTCAAACCGCCATAACTCGGCGTATTTTCAATCGATTTTGATGAATCTTTGAGGGCGAAAAACTTAAGCGCAACCCCTTCCGCCCCCGCTAGCACCACTGTGAATTTTTTTTTTCAGGAAACCATGTCCAACTTTGAACAGACTTAGAGATTGCTTGAAAAAAAATCACTAGGAGCTAAGCAAAATCCATATCCAGATGGCTTCTCGCAGTGTTCCAATAGCTCAGAAAGCAGAGGAAATAACCAGCAGCCCTTATAAATCGTTGTTAAAACCGAAAATTAAAAAAAATAAGTTCACTACACTTTAACAAAATGCAGAAATATAAAAAATAAACTGGTAGTTCATAGTTTGGTGTATTTTGCGAAGAAATAAAGGAAGAAGGAATGGTATTATACATGAAATGTCGCAGCACTACTATCCGTTCCAAAAAGGGAGTCTCCTCACTTCAAAACCTCATATTTTTGATTTAGAGGACACGAATATTCTGAAATTTATACCATATAAAGATGTATCATTTTTCTATATGTATATTAATTTGTATGGAAATATTTTGATAAATACGCCTTTTTTCCGATGTATTTGTTTGAAAATGTACTGTTTTGAACGACAATTTTCGAAACTCTCATCTTTGTGTGCATATAACATTGTTATTAATCACTTGAATATTATGAAAAAAATATATATCTAATGCTATTCTATTCTGAAGGCGTAGAACGAAAGAAAATATTTTTGTTGTTTTTATTTTAAGAGTTCAGGCCTATAATCGAAATATCTGCTATCTCGATAATTATACAACGAATTGAAATGCGGCTTTCGCTTATAGATGGATTAATATTATTTAGGAAATAATTGCAAATAAATTTCAAGAAAAGAGTAGAACTTTTGTCAAAATTGAGTAATTTTCCCGTCGATGATTATTTTAGATCAGCGAGAGAGATGCAAATATGTGACTCAGGCGTTCGTTCGACGTTAGTACGGTTCAGTTTGACGGTAAGCAACAGATCCAGGCAGAAAATCATGCACAGTCATTAGAAGCGGCGCCAACGCATCGTAAATATACTGACACGATATTCCGCCCGCTTCGCCCCGCGCGTCTGCTGTGAGCGTAAATATTCTCTATTTCATTAAAAGGTTTTTAATTTATGTAATTAACAAAACTATATTTATTTACGATTAAATGATATATTTTGCATCAGATTTATATGAAGTACGTAATCTGAAAAATGCTGATACATTTATTCATTCATTACTGAAAAAACAATGCTCCGCATTTTACCAAATTACAACAAAACTTATTTAAAAAAAAAATTCACATTACACCACATAATAGGTAAAGGTACAATTGATCTCATGTAATTTTTTCAGATTTTTATAAACAGTAGCTTACTTTCTACAAGCTGTTGAATTTCATACATCTTAAAATTTGCTTAATATCGGGTACTTTTTTACACTTTTTCAGTATTATCTCGACAAATAACAAACGTAAACACTTAATTCTATAGCAGATTGTAGATAATACTACAAAGAATGGTGACCAATTTTATATAATTTTAGAGTGCACTAGTTTTTGAAATATACTTGCTGAAACAGAGGAGACTCCCTTTTTGGAACGGATAGTAGGTGTGCTGGAGTTAGTGCTAAAATTTAAAGGTTATTTTGTTGCAATTGTCGTTAAGAAAGCTAATGATCCAATTTAGGAAAGTAATGGTTCAATTTAGGAAACCGGTTTCCTTATTAAAACCGATGACATCATTTTTTTGAATTATTTTTTTACGGTTATAAATTGATTTTAAAATTTAATAAATTCTTTTCTACTACTTCATTTTAATTTACACTTCTTATGTATTTCTATATACTGAAACATATAAAATTGGCCCAAATTAGGCTACTGTTCGAGCCAATTAATATTTATTTGATTAATGAATTAGAAATGCATATTGTCGGCCGTCCGGTGTCGCGCTCTATGCACTTTTAGTTTAACTACGTTTTTTGTTGTTGAGAGCGCCCGAAAAAAGGACGTTCGTGGCCATCGCGAATGAGAGTGTGTTTTGGCTCTGTTCCGAAGATGAACAACGCGGTTTATATTTTGTTATAATTACGCGAAGTTAGTTTGCCCGCAAATCTCGATTATTGAGTGGGTAGAGTTTTGGGTTTGGCATTCTGAGTCCGCAGAGGAGGAGCGGGACCACGTGGTTGACGCCGTTTTTTCAAAGGAACTACACCCTACGGTATTCGGCGATCCCATCCTCGAAATCCTCAATTTATCGTCCTCCTTTATTTCCCCGAATAACGCCAGTTACGGTTGGATCCGGAGAATTCCGGCGTGGAAACCAGGTGAGTGGTTTTTTTATATTTTCGTCTACCGGAAACCGGGAAGTGCATTCCTTGGCGGATTCAGAAGGTTTAGATTGTGTGTCCAAAATTACAGTCCATTGATAACATTTGGTCCGATGCGAACCGGATTTAAGAACACGTGCCACCGCCAGCCGGGCGAGGTTAGTTGCCGGTTTTTGTTCGTTGCGATTCACGCGTCGGTGTTGTTTACGTTAAATCAATCCATTTGTTCGTTGTCGGAATATGATTCAACGCAAGACAATAGGTTGAGTTGTTCGTTGTGGAAATGAATATAATTAAATGCAAGCTGATAAAATTTAATTATTTGTTGTTGGGAAAATTAGTTTTATTAAATTGCAAATTTGGTTGTATATTTTACATTTAAATTAATTATCAAATTGAAAGTGGTTGTTGAAGAGTTTCATTTTGATAGTCCATTTTCCATTGGGAAATATAGTTGATTAATTGTTGTTTCCATTTTCCATTGGAAGATATATTTAGTTAATTGTTGTTATTTCCATGCTACCGTGTTGATTGCAATTATGGAAAAACCACAAAATTTGTTGAAAATTCTTTTAAAAAAGAAGGAGACTTTGTTTCAACGTGTTCAAAGAATTCATGATTTTGCAAAAAAAATAAATGAGGGACAGAATTTGAATAATTTTAAAATTTCGTACGGGTTGTTGCATAAAACATTTACCGAATTTGATGAGTTAGAGATGCGGATTAACGAAGTTGCGTTGGAGCTGGACGCGGACTTTGAACCGACATTTAATGTAGCTATTCGGGATTTGATTGAATATATCGAAAGAGTTGCGAGTAAGGTTTTTGAGCAGCCGCCCCCCCCCCTCAGTTGCTGGCTTCAGCGTCAGCCCACAAAGTAGAACCAATTAGGTTGAAACGTTTAGAAATTCCTAAGTTTGATGGGACCCAAGAATCTTGGACGGCCTTTTACGAATTATTTTCTAGCCTTGTCCATGAAGATCCGCGTTTGAGCAATTTGGAAAAAATTCAATACCTGACTGCGAGTTTGACCGGGTCAGCAGCGAGCATTTGTCAAAATATTAAGCCCACCGGGGATAATTATGGTAGTGTTTGGCAGGCTTTGGTAGATCGTTACAATGATTTGAGAGCGTTGGGAAATACTTATGTAGAAAAAATCTTTGATTTTCGTCCGCTCAAAGTTGAATCTCGACGAGGTCTTACTTCCATTTTAGACGAATTTTGCGCCCCAGTTGCTGCGTTGAAACAACTGAATTTACCAGATATTGTCGATTTTATTCTGTTAAATAGGGGGTTGCATATTTTGGACCCAACGTCAAAACGGGCGTTTGAAGCCGCTTATCGGGATAAAGACCTACCTACTTATGTAGATTTGGTAAAATTTATTGAAAAACAGATTCGGACGCTACCTTCCGGGGAACGACTCGTAGAAAATAGCACCAAGGTTACGAAATGGTCGAGACCTATCACTCGGGCTTTTTGTATAAAATCTGAAGATGTTAAGATCAGCCCTGCGTCATGTTGTTGTTGCAAGGCAAGGGGTCATAAACTTCACAAGTGTTCCGAATTTTTGAAATTGAGTCCTTGGAAGCGGTTTGGATTTGCAAAATCCCATGGTTTATGTTTCCGGTGTTTGTGCGATAAACATCGCGTATCGGAATGTTCAGTGTCGGAGACCTGTAGTAAATGTCAAGCTTCGCACCATACCCTTTTACACTTCGCGGACTCGCCCTCGGAAAAGTCGACCGACTCGGGAATGTCCAAAAATCCGGACACCTTCACGGTATGTTGTAATTTGAGAATGAATGAAGTGAAACAAGGCAGAGATTTTAAGGTTGTTTTGTCTACAATGGTTGTTCAAGTGCATGATTTGGAAGGGAAAAGGCATTCTCTCCGGTTTTTGCTCGACTCAGCTAGTGAGTCGAACTTCATCTGTTCCAAAATTTGTGCTAGGTTGGGTTTGATCGTCAAAAACCTAAATTCTACAGTAGTTGGATTTGGCGGAGCCCGAAGTCCGGTTGTCGGGAAAACCTTGACCAAATTATTTTCTTGTTTCGACCATCGAGTGGTAATTAATTTCCCAGCGTATGTGGTGGATAAGATAGTCGATAAAATTCCTTCACGCTCCATGGATATTTCAAAGCTGACATATTTAAAGGATTTGCCGCTCGCTGATAGTTCGTTTAATCGGCCGGGAAGGATTGACGGCATCATTGGAGCCGGGGTATTTCCTCTTATTGTTGGTGGAGAAAAAATTGTTAAATCTCCAGAATTGCCCGTTGCTTATAAAACGTCTTTCGGTTATGTGCTCATGGGACAGCTCCCAACCGAAAAGGAATCCACAGAGAATGTGGCGTTTATGACCTCGAAAGTTGAGCTCAAACCTCTTTTGCAGCGATTTTGGGAAATAGAGGAAGTTCCGTCTACTTTGGAGGCTGTTTTTGATAAACAGGAGTTAGAGTGTGAGAGACTGTTCGAATCTACGGTCGAACGCCTCCAGACTGGGAAATACGTTGTTGCTCTCCCGTTCCGAGAAAATCCTAGTCTTTTGTGTAATTCGTTCGACTTGGCTTGCAAACGACTTCATAACTTAGAAAAACAATTTCAGCGTTCGTCCTCATTGAAAAATAGATACCATGCAGTGATGAGAGATTACATAGATCAAGGTCATATTTCGTTGAGTCCTGTTCCTCCCGCTTCGATTGGGTATGTGATTCCGCATCACGCAGTGTTTAAGCAAAGCTCAAGTACCCCCTTGCGGATAGTGTTCGATGCCAGTGCAAATGGTAGAAGCGGGTTGTCGTTAAACGAAGTTTTACACTCAGGACCTAAATTGCAAACCAACATTATCTCGCTACTATTAAATTTTCGTTTGTTTTCCTGTGCCGTGACTGCTGATATCAAACAAATGTATAGGCAGATTTGGGTATGTTCGGATCATCGACAATTTCAGCAATTGGTGTGGCGGTTTGACCCTGACGATCCAATTCAGATTTGGCAGTTAAACTGTGTAGTTTTCGGTGTCAGCTCGTCCCCTTATTTGGCATTGCGCACCGTCAAACAACTGGTCGAAGACGAAAAGGAAAGTTTTCCACTGGCCGCCGAGCATGTGCCGAGAGACATGTATATGGATGATTTGATAACCTCGGTTCCCTCGGAAGAGGAGGCGGTGCAGCTATATATACAGTGTAAAGAATTGTTCAAAAGGGGTGGGTTTGAACTTTGTAAATGGGCCACGAATTCTGTCGTTGTGGGAAATCAGTTTGAAGTTAGGGAAGGGTTTGCCGAGCAAAAAACCTTTGAAACCGATAGTAGTTTTGCGGTTTTGGGGTTAAGGTGGCATCCACCTTTAGATTCATTTGATTTTAAAATTCAGCTAGAGAAGCGCCTCGGTACAAAACGGGAACTTTTGTCAACCGTTGCCCGAATATTTGATCCGCTGGGCTTCTTAGCTCCAGTCACCTTGTATTTGAAGATTTTAATTCAAACATTGTGGATGGGGAAATCCGATTGGGACCAGCGTCCATCGGAACCCGTTTTGGAAAAGTGGAAAGTGTTTCAGGAGCAGTGCGCCGAGCTTTCGACCCTTTCCATTCCTCGTTATGTTGGTGTCACCGACCAATCCCAGTTATGGTTGATCGGTTTCGCAGATGCGTCGGAAGTCGGATACGGAGCCGTAGTGTATTTGAAGGTGGTATCGAGTGTTTCTGAGGTCACTATCTCTTTGATATGTGGAAAATCCAAAGTTGCTCCAGTCAAGGTTTTGTCGATTCCGCGCCTAGAACTGGCAGCCGCCTTACTTCTGTCCAACCTGTTCCAGGTTGTGTTAGCTGTGTTCCATGCTCGTAAGTTGTACCCCAAAGTTCGAGCATTTACGGATTCCACTATCGTACTGTGCTGGTTGCGTTCCCCTCCAAATCGGTGGACAACATTTGTGGCCAATAGAGTCGCCAAGATACAAGCGTCGATGGACGTAACTATTTGGGCCCATGTTGAGGGAAATGAGAATCCGGCAGATTGTGCTTCACGGGGCTTGACACCCATTGAACTAGGCCGTCATGAATTGTGGTGGAACGGTCCTAGTTGGTTGACCGCTGACGAAATACGCTGGCCTGTTCCGTGCTTGTCAGCGGATCTGAGCGACCCTCCGGAAGAAAAAGCGCTTGTTTGTTGTGCTGCGCTGAGTACGGAGGCTTCCGACTTGTTTGAGGAATTTATTGATCGGTTTTCTTCCTTTTCCAAGCTACGACGTAGTATGGTGTACATAATGCGATTTGTTGGGTTAGGACCAAGGCGGGAAGGGATCACAGCCGAAGATTTGGAGAGGGCCGAACTCCTGCTGTGTCGAGTAGTACAAAGAAGATATTTTCGAGCAGATTTGAGGGTTCTAGAAAATGGGAAACTGTGTTCCCCTCGACTGCGAAAATTGTCACCGTATCTAGACAATGGACTACTTCGTGTAGGAGGTCGTTTGGGCCAGGCGAAAATTGAGTTGGACCATGCTCACCCAATTATACTTCCAAAAGAAAGCCATTTTGTACAGTTGTTAGTGAGATTTCTTCACCTGCGAAACCTACATGCAGGTCCTCATTTATTGTTGGCGATTTTAAGGCACAAATACTGGATTTTGTCGGCTCGATCTATCGTTCGAAAAACATTCCGAAATTGTAATATTTGCTTTAGGATTAAGCCAAAGCCAGTTGTGCCATTAATGGGGGATCTACCTTTCTATCGCATAACTGAAACTAAGGCTTTTGCTCGAACTGGTGTAGACTATGCCGGTCCTTGGTCGATCAGTTTGGGTCGCCGCAGGAAGCCAATTGTTCAAAAGGCATATATTTGTTTGTTTATTTGTCTTGCCACCAAAGCCATCCACTTAGAGTTGGTCTCAGATTTGTCGACAGCGGCGTTTCTGGCAGCGTTCAAAAGATTTTTGTCAAGACGTGGTGTGTGTTTAGAGATGTATTCCGACTGCGGAACCAATTTTGTGGGTTCTAAGCGGGAACTGGACGAATTGGCGAATCTACATGCGTCCTCGGATTTTCGAAACGCTCTGATTGATGGATTAGACGAATATCGCATTAAGTGGAATTTTATCCCTCCCCGAGCTCCTCATTTTGGAGGGCTTTGGGAGTCTAATATTAAAAGCGTTAAGTCCCATTTATTCCGAGTAATCGGAGATCAACTATTGACATATGAGGAGATGAACACCTGTTTGGTACAAATTGAAGCGTTGTTGAATTCGAGACCTCTCTGTTCGTTGAGCGAAGACCCGGCAGAACCACTCGCGTTGACTCCCGCGCATTTCCTCACGCTAACACCTTTAAAATCCTTACCCGCGAGTGATTTAGAAACTATTCCTCAGTCAAGACTATCTCGGTTTCAATTGTTGGACAAAATCGTGCAATCCTTCTGGTCCAGGTGGAGTCGAGAATATCTCCATGAACTTCAGGTTCGAACGAAGTGGATTAAACCGACGCCATCTTTGGAAGTAGGTACTTTAGTGGTTGTAAACCACACTCCCATGCCTCCATTACAATGGCCTCTAGGTAGGATCGAAGAGGTTTATCCGGGTAAGGACGGAACCGTACGAGTCGCACTAGTGCGCACGAAGAACGGTTTATATAAGAGGCCCGTGGTGAAATTGTGTCCACTGCCCTCCCAATAGTCGTAACTATAATCCCGGGGGTAGGAGGCACCCAGTAATTGTGTCTAGGGATTTATGAACCCTCCCCTTACTTCAGTTACTTGCACATAGGGTAAATATCTACCCAGGTTATAGTTTGATTGATTTTGTTTTGTTTAGTTGAAAGACTTATGAGATTCAATTTGGTTTCGTTTTTTTTTTTTTTTTTTTTTTTTTTGTTTTGTCTCCTTTAAGATGGATATGATTTAAATTGTATTTGGGTTAGGCTCGGAGTCTGACCGTCTTACGCGGTAGTTGTTGGCGCTGAAGTCGGTGGCTTCAGGGGCGGGGGGATGTTCGAGCCAATTAATATTTATTTGATTAATGAATTAGAAATGCATATTGTCGGCCGTCCGGTGTCGCGCTCTATGCACTTTTAGTTTAACTACGTTTTTTGTTGTTGAGAGCGCCCGAAAAAAGGACGTTCGTGGCCATCGCGAATGAGAGTGTGTTTTGGCTCTGTTCCGAAGACGAACAACGCGGTTTATATTTTGTTATAATTACGCGAAGTTAGTTTGCCCGCAAATCTCGATTATTGAGTGGGTAGAGTTTTGGGTTTGGCATTCTGAGTCCGCAGAGGAGGAGCGGGACCACGTGGTTGACGCCGTTTTTTCAAAGGAACTACACCCTACGGTATTCGGCGATCCCATCCTCGAAATCCTCAATTTATCGTCCTCCTTTATTTCCCCGAATAACGCCAGTTACGGTTGGATCCGGAGAATTCCGGCGTGGAAACCAGGTGAGTGGTTTTTTTATATTTTCGTCTACCGGAAACCGGGAAGTGCATTCCTTGGCGGATTCAGAAGGTTTAGATTGTGTGTCCAAAATTACAGTCCATTGATAACAGCTACCTTCCCCTATTCTTTGTTGTAGAGTAAGGTACATAATATTGGACAAAACTAGTAATAATGACTGGTAAAATAATGATTTGTCGTTAAAACGCAGTGAATGTTTCAATTAAGTTTAATTATGGATTATCACGTAGTAACGGTCACAACCATTGTCTTCATTAACCAGGATATTGTTTACATCCTTCATTTTTACAATTCGATATTTGTGGGTACACAAATTATTTCCATAAGTTATTATTTACTAGCCTTAGAAAGATAACTTTTGTATACATCACGAAATTTTACGTATATCTTTTAAATTAAGAGAAGCAAAACAAAGTTATTTTCTCATAGCTATTAATTGATGCAACAGCAATGTTTCACAATATTCTAAGTATGCCTTTATGGAAATTCCAACAAGTGCCAACAACAAAATAATTAGTTGCGAAGTATACGTGTTTTTGCATTCCTGCAAATTAAAACATTATCTGCAATTATTGATCGGTCTTAGGGTATTGCAAGAAATAACACAAAACGTTATTTCCCCTACAAATAACTTTTAATAATTGTACCATCCCATGATTATTTGTAAATTACAACAAGCTAAATGCACGGATATTTTATTTTAATTTATAAACAAATTACTGAAATGATTTCTATTTGCATAATACGAACTGGTCAACCATTAATTTAATACCAGTATTAATTCAAGTTTAATTTCTAAAAGTCTCCCATTGGATTCCTTTAGTCTTTCTCTGGTTCGCACTAGCGCTTCACTGTGCTCTGCTTACACTTTTATTTATTTTATTGAAACCCAACAGACTGCGAGTCCACTTATAGGGCTAATTTACAAAATACATTACAAAAAATAATACCAGTTAGTTTAACTTAATACTATTATAAAACAGTTGTTAGAGCCAGAAAAAAAAACAATAATAACATAAAAGTAGTGTCTACAATCAAACTTTTTATTTTAAAACAAGTAATGCTTCCTTACTGAAGCACTTAATCGACGGTTGGAATAAATCAATTACATATTGATATTCATATATTTATATATGTGCCACAAGCGATAAACTGGAGAATTTAAACAATAATTACTATTAGGAATGGGGTAAGTAAAAGTTCTGCTATTTCGTGATGTTAGTCCGGGGACTTTTGTATTAAACTGAAAAGTGTTGTCGATAGACTTATAAAAATATACCGGGTGTAACTGAATTCTGGTAGACCCTAAATATAATTTTCATTTCAAGATATATCTTTTTGAAATTTAGTATGGTGTTTTTAGGGAATAAAATGCGTCGATATGTCTACTTTTAGTAAAAATTCTACCTCCGGTTTAACCGGAAAATGACTATAACTTTTCTATTTCAAATGGAACACCCTATATATTTTTACGTAATTTAATTCGCCTCTAAATTCTGAGTTTAGAAATATATCATAAATAACCTTTCAGTTGTTAGTTTTTTGTTTAAATTTAAATTAAATTTTAACAAAAAAGAAATTTAAATTGAATTTAAACAAAAAACCAAATTACCAAAATGTCACTTATGATACATCTCTGAACTCAGAATTTAGTGACGAATGAAATTATGTAAAAATATACAGGGTATTCCATTTGAAATATAAAAGTTGTAATGAGTGCATGGGTCCCGTAATAAAAATAATTAATGTAATATTTTTTTCAGCAAAATCATTCGTAATTGTAATAATCTGATAAATGTAAATTCACACAATAATCATAACAGTGCATGATAAATATCAATCGTAAAAGATAATGTGAGCAAGAAGTTGAAATAAGTAAACAAATAACGCGTACACGCGCGGTCTCGCGGTCGGAATAACATCGCTAAGATGAACAAAAACAACCGCGCCGAAAAATACGCTGCATCATCTGAAATCATACTTAATACCGGGAAGAAAACGTAAACATCCAACTGACAGAAAAATGCAATTCATAAAAATCAACGTCCAAATCAAGACCAGAAAAATATTAATAAGAAAATTCATGGGAAAGTTCATGAACTCAAACAAACACGAGGCAATTTGGCACGTGTATTCTTGAACGTGGCGGGGGCAAATCAACTTATAAAAAGGGAAGAAATCGCGAAACTCTAGAGATTGAATAATGAGCGATCCATGATGCAACATAAAGTGTGAGTATTCTCCGATAAAAAAAGGGTTAACTGGAAATTATAAACGACCGCATCCTCTGCATCACTCTTCAACGAAATGTGAAACAATTCACATTTGAATTGCCTCGAAATGCGAAATCGTCAGAGAAAGAATGACTAACCTGAGTTAGCAGATATTATGCAACGAATTACTTTCTTCACAACCTCCAGACGCTTTGAGCGCTAGGACCATGGGTTGTGAAGAAAGGGGTATCTCCAGACGCTGTGAGCGCTAGGAAAAGAGCCCTAATTACCATCCGACAGAATGACTAACCTGGGTTAGTAGACATTATGCCACGAATTACTTTCCTCACAACCTCCAGACGCTTTGAGCGCTAGGACCATGGGTTGTATGGAAAGGGTGTATCGCCAGACGCTGTGAGCGCTAGGAAAAGGGCACCTAATTTCTGATGGTAATCATTCTCCAAACGAAAAAGTGCAGTCAAGGTCACCGCTTGTGTAAGTTATTCATTGAGATATAGTTGAGAGATTTATCGACATCAATCAAAGAGGTCCACGTCGTTACAAACAATTATGAGTCATACGTATTCTGGTCTGGTCAAAGAGAAAGTACAACGTCAAATCTCTAATTCTTGCAATATTTTTTTGTAAAAATGTTCGACGACAGTTCTGAGACTGGTTTTCCCACATGGTTTTCCCAGATCTATTGGTACAACAAGGAAATGTTCATAAATCAAATGACATACTCTTTGTTGTACCAATGCAAATGCCAGGACTGATAAATCAAATGAATAAACGTCCATTCGTTTCAACAAACAAGCATTTCATTTACCTAAACCGAACCAACACGCATCGACACTCGTAACGAATCTGTTAAATAATTAAGGGTTACTACAAAAATTAAACACGTACTACAAAGTTATGGTCATTTCCGGTTAAACAGGAAGTGGAATTTTTATTAAAAGTAGACTTGTCGACGTACTTTATTTCCCAAAAACACCATAGTAAATTTCATAAAGATATAAGTAAAAATGCAAATGATATTGAGTTGGATCTTCATGTTCTGAGGATTGCTCCGGCTTAGTCTCAAACTAGGACATTGAAAAAATGGGCCAAATCAATTAACAGGGTGTTTTTTGTATCAATTAACGGTATAAAAAAGATTGTGTCAAAATTAATGGTTACTGGGAGTGTGAATAATGTTAAGAGGACAAAATCCGACCTAAATGAAGAAGATAATGCTGCAGTTGTATTAGCTATGAATTGTGTAAAAGGCGCTTTCCACAATTGTCATTAAGAAGGAGGGCATTAGAAATTGGCAATATTGGTAAATCACATTTGCAAAAAATTTATAGTATTAACAAGGTGAAATCATTTAAAGCTAAGTTTATACATACTTTAGAAGAAAATGATGAGGCAAAACGGTTAGATTTTTGTTTGTGGTACGGTGTTAAGTATATTGAAAATCAAAATTTTGGTAGAAATATAATTTTCTCGGACGAATCCACTTTCACCAATAATGGGGTGGTTCGCAAAATTTACGGTATTGGTCTACGGATAATCCGGAATGTCGAGTTCACTGTAAAACAATGACCTCAATTATGTATAATTTTTAAATTTTGGTTTATTTGTATTCTATGTACAGGTTATAAAAATAAAGGCCTATTATTATATTATTATTATTATTATTATTATCTGTTAAAACTCAGGTTAAGAGAGACAATTGATGCTATTCCAATTCAGGAAATTTAAAATGCTGACAGAGCATTTACTAAGCAAGTCGAGCGATGTGTAGCGGTTTGTGGTAGCATATTTGAATTATCGCTTTAAATATTGTGTTTGTTCGTTTTTTTTTTGTTATGTTAGTTAATAAGGTTTAGTATCTTTTTAATAAATAATTATTTGTTTTTAAAGTACTTTGTTTACTTACTCTTCATGCATGGGTCATTAAAACCACAAATAAAAAATCATCAAAATGCTGATGAAAAAAATCAAAGTATGCTGATTTGTATAAAAATTGAAAGTCTTCCATAACTTTTGATTCTAAACAACTTTTTATAAAACATTTTTGTTGTATCTGCTAAAATAAAGACAGTTTTCTCTTTACTAATTTTTAGAATTCGGCCAAAAAACACCCTGTATATTAATTGATTTGGTTCATTTTTTCAATATCTTAATTTAAGACTAACCAGGAGCGGTCTTCAGAACATGAAGATCCAACTCTAAAAAAAAATATCATTTACACCTTATATGCACTGAATCCGTGGACACACTGTATATATATACCGTATGATTTTTTGACCGTGCAACATAGGAAATATGCATGGGGAACCATGGATTCTTTCAATTCGTACTCCCATGAAACTACTAGACCGATTTCTCTCAAATTTTGCACACATGTTCTTACCTCCAAAATTAATTGGATTCAGAATTATGACATGAAAAAAAATATGAACATTTTTCGAGTTCTTTTTACTTTAAAAAAATCCGCCACTCAACATATGGAAATAATCTCAGCCATACTGGTAGGTATCGATACCACCTTTAAAACAAAAAAATCTTGGTGGAAGCTTTCATAGTTTCCACGAAAAGTGTACCTAAACTTAAAAACAGTAAATTGTACAGGAGAGTCAAAAAACTTAAACATAGTCCCTCACTTTTCTTACAAATTAATCGGAAAAACGTAAAATAAAATTTTTATACTCAGAATTGAGTGTCGAATCAAAATGAACGATAAAAAAACGATAATGTTGTTAATTTTTGAGGAAGTGGCCTCCTTAAGGGGGCCACTACAAGAAAATTGGAAAAAATCATTTTTTTTTTAAATTCATTTTTTGAAACTAGACTTATTTATGAACACAGTAATACTATTCGCACATTTTATTCGCACTGTAAGGGGTCGAGAATCTTCCCCAAATTGAGCTATGGCCGCTCTCGCTTTTCGCTCCCCTGAAAAGTACTTTCATTGACAGGGGCGGCTCGTTATAGAGGGCCAAGGAGCCATGGCACTACCGGCAGACTCGAACTCAGCAAAAAATTTTAACTCATTCTTAAAATTATTTTGTTTTCCGTGTGTATTGTTTGATGGTGAGGTCACGTGGACTAAGAATGGTGTTACAGATTTAGTGCATGCATGGGACAAAATATGTAAACGCAGGATAAATCTAAAGTACACATAAATCATATTTTCAGCTTGTTTGAATTCGGCTGTTTGAAATTATGAACCTTTGCTCTACAACTCAAAATAATCTTGGACTATGATGATTAATCGTTCTCTCTTTCTTCAAAAAATTATATTATATATTGTAAAAGTACCATCATGTTCCACGAGCCACTATTGAGGGTCATACTAGCCAAGTAAATTGTTTCATTTGAATATTCAAAATGTATCTACTAAATCTAAAGTTGTCGAAACTCCCGGCACAAAAGATGAAACAATAAGGTGGTGATCGCAACAAAGTTAAAGGTTTTATTTGAATTCTTTTTCAAATTAGATTCACTTTTTTGGACAATTAAAGGGAAAATTTAAAAAAATCCTATTAAAAAAATTGGAAAATTACTTTGAACAATAGAGTGATTTTTGAGGCTAATTTGAACCATTTTCTTACCAGAATATTCTGCATTTTTTATTATTCAGCATGTATTTTCGATTTTTCTTGTCTAAATTTTTGATCATTTGGCCTAAATATTCCTTATTTTGACCTAAATATTCGATTTCATTGTTTAAATTTTCAACTGTTTGGTTCACATTTTGAATTTGTAATTTTTAGATATTTGACCTGTATTTTTGATTCTTTTGGGTCTACATTTTTGATCTGTTGACCTAAATATTTTTTATTTTGACCTAAATTTTCTATTTAATTGTTAAAATTTTTGATTTTTTTGTCCGCATTTTTGATTTTTCGGGTCGAATTTTCAATTCTAGTTCCAAATTTTTGATTTTATTTTGGTTAAAATATCTATAACCTGAATTATTGATTTATATGCGAGATTTTTTTTTATTTTTTCCGGTATTTTCGAGTTTTGTTTGTTGAAATTCTCGATTTTTCAGTCTGCATTTATTATCTTTAGGCCCGAGTTTTCGATGTACTGTCAAAATTTTCGACTTTCTGGCCAACATTACAGATTTTTATTATTTTCTTTAATCTTCTGACCTAAATTTTTCTTTATTTTGTTCCAACTTTTCGATATTATTGTTAAAATTTTTGATTATTTGGTCCGCATTTTTGATTTTCCTTTTAGTCTGCCTTTATTATCTTTAGACCCAAGTTTTCGATGTTTTGTCTAAATTTTCGACCAACATTGTGGATTTTTTTAAATCTTTTGCCTAAATTTTTCTTCATTTTTTTTTATTTGTCAGTTAAAATGTTTCTTTCCTTGGTCCACCATATTTATTTTTAGGCCAGAATTTTAGATTTTTGGTCTCAATTTTTGATCGTATATTTAAGATTTTTGGTCTATTTTTGATCCTATATTTTGGATTTTTTAACTTTGATTATTGATTTTCACGAATTCAAAAATTCGCGAATTTTTTAATTTTTTACTATTATTTTCGAATTTCTGGTCAGAAACTTATTTTTGGCGGCTGAAAGTAGCAAATTATTTTGCTTCTACCTAAGTTTTCGATTTTTTTACTGCGTTTTTTATTTTTAGATCAGGATTCTTGATTCTTCGGCCCATATCTTGGATTTCTGTATTTTCGTTTTTTTGTTCCAATTTTTTGTATTTTCCTTTATTTTGACCAAAATATTCGTTTGGTTTGTAGAAATCTTCGACTTTTTTGCCTCCAATTTGTATCTTTACGTTTGTTTTCGATGTTGCGTCTAACTTTTTACTTTTATGGCCTATGTTTTGTATTTTCGATTGTTTAGGTTTCAATTTTTGGACTTTTGGCCGAAATTTTTTTATTTCGACTTAAATATTCGTTTGTTAAAAATTTTGTTTTTGGTCTACCACTTTGATTTTTGGGTACGAATTTTAGATTTTTGGTCTTAATTTTTAATTTTTTGTCCCATATTTTAGATTTTCTTAACTTGAATTATTGATTTTTTTTAAATTTTTGTTAATTTTTTCGAATTTCTCGTTGGAACTTATTTTAAGCTAAAAATAATTATTTTAGGGGCTGAAAATGCCTAATTATTTTTTTTTTTGCTTGTTTTTTCAATTTTTTGGTCTGCATTTTTATTTTGAAACCAGGATTTTTGATTTTTGTCGATATTTTAGATCTTCGGCTGTTTTGTTCCAAATTTTTGATTTTTAGGCCAAAATATTCGATTGGTCTAGGCAGATAAATGGTTCTTTGTTTCTTAAAAAAAGGAGGGGGGGTATTGTATAAGTGGCTCTAGAATCAACATGTTCCACGAGCCGCCACTGTTCATTGATGTTTTTTTTTTCTCTGGTCCTATGAGTGAAATCGTTTTTTTTTTTTAATATTGTTCGTGCCGACCTTAAGATCATCCGATGATTGGCGAGAATTTAAAATTACAACATAAATCAAGTTCTGGTCTTACAAAGCACGACAGGATAGGCTCGATTTTTCAAACTGCTTTGAAATCATATAAAAAAGTAATAATAATAAAATCACTAGTTCTTTAGATTAGCTTTGTAAATAACCCTACAAAATTGCACGTCAATCGGATGAACGGTTTCAGAGAAAAAGGAACATGAAAATGCATGATTTTCAATGTAAAATGGCCGCTGTAGTAACCTCGTTAAAGCTTTATACAGATGATAAAACTGCGTTAAATAGTAATTGTATCTTACCGTAGGAAGCGCAATAAATTAATCTACCCAACGGTGGCACAAGATTACTTTTAGGTTAAACAGGAAACTGGCAATTAAAAAAAAACTCTCTTTAATAATCGCACGGTATATAAAATTTAATTGTTTTGTTTTTGTTTTTTTTTCAAATATTTTTGGAAGTATACAGAATATTTTATATTTCTTTTTAAAAAAATTGTTCAGCATTAAAATGTGCAACTTTTCCTTCATCTAACCAACTCTATCTCCTATAGTTACCGAGATAGCAATTCTAATGCATTGAATTTGAAACAGCCTGTACATATAATATAACTATACATGCTTGTAAAATGTTGTCAATATTCTTCCAACATCATTATATAATCTTCAGGAACAATCCAACTCGTGGACTTTTCAGCTTCCGCTAAAAAAATCATGAAAAATACGTCTATTTTTTCGCCTTGTTAAATAAGTAGGCACACTTAATTTTCGTATTATTTTTTCTAGAAATGGAGCACGTATGAGCAAGTCCGGTTTGTGGCTTCCAATAATGTAGATATTGAAGTTGTCTATAAAAAAGGAATCTCCATTTCATAACGTTTTATAACTTTATGAGAAACTTTAAATTTACGGCGTTTACAACCATTTAATCTACGTCACATAACACTGGAAACTCACTGTATTAGCCAACTTTAGCTACATATTTTTACAACTTAATGTTGTAAGAAACATAATGCCATATAATTTTCCAAATAGGCCTTCTGTATGCATCGTACACAAATATGATTTGCAAGCCGTATTATTATGCATTCAAAGCACTCACTATATGTTACGACTTTGAAATTTTATAATTTTATCGACCTTTATCTTTCAAACTAGCTTAGTTTTGAAGCTTCTTTTCGACTTTGCAATTTAGAATTTTGGCCAGCTTTTGAGTGCAGCTGGACTAGTGTACATTGAGATGTTAAAAAGTAACAAAGAAACAATGTCGGTTGATTTTTTTAATTCTGTATAATAAAAAAACTGTTTGTTTCAAAAGGTTACCTTTAATGACAATAATTTAATTTTTAGTGACTTCTTCCAAAATTCCCTTTTCGTACTCTACAATAATAGTAACTTCTGCGTAATTTACTAAAGTTCCTTCTAAAATCATTTGTTTTGCTGGTAATTTTATGACTACTAGAAGACTGGGTTTGTAGTCAAAGTTAGTGGGTGGGCCCTATTCCACCCTCCAAACATACAAGAAGTCTTCACTGGAATAGAACTTTTTTTTTGATTTTTCGGAAATTATTTAATTTGTGCAAACCCTGGGTTGGTTTATTACTGGTTGAATTGTGCGCAATTTTTTTTCTCTCTGAATCAGCAATCACCAACGTTACGCCCTCGATACATAAATAGCTTATACATTTATACTAACCTTACGTCAGGATCCTGATTTTGAGCTGTCGTGTTGAGGTCTAATGAAATTATCCAAACCTCGTTTAGATTGAACATAATTCTAACAAAGTGACACCGCGACCCATTCGTTTCTATTAAACGCGGTTGTTATTGAGTGGAACTGCGGGGAGTCCCTGATTAAACCGACAAATATCCCTCCCTTTTCTCTCCCCGACTCGCACCCTGCGGTTGAAATTTCTACCCTCTTCATTTATATACACACGAACCCTCCAGCCATTATACATACCCGCTGATTGTTGTCATATTGATGGTAATATGTGAAAGAGAAGAGGACAATAAAATACACTGAAGTTAAGTTAAATCTTAGAGAGAGCGGATAAATTTAAAACACTTTTTTTTTTAAATTAAAGCATTATTCATAAAAAACTAAAGCACTTATATGTTACAGAAGCATTAAATAAAGACGAAAAGTGGCTTGAATTTATAAATATTAAACCTGTTCGTAACTGCAAATTAAGTCTTACACAGAATTTGCAGAGTTACGAACAGGTTGATTATTTACATATTCAGGCTACTTTGTGTCTTTATTTAATTTAAGTATCATTAGTTATTTGAAGGATATTATTATTAAATAAAAAGGCAATGTAAAGTTTGCATTCTTAAAGTTCTCGATTAGTTTCTAGATTATTTTTTTAAATTTAAATTAAATAAGGCATGAGCCTTTATTATACAGTTTTCGTCTTTATTTAATTTACCTAATGCTTCTGCAACAAGTGAGGATTTTCAACTTTATCCTAAAGCCTAAAGAAAAAAATTAGCGACTGATTAACTTTTGGCAGATTAATTTCACTTTTGGTTAAGTAGGTATTGATAAATAAAATCGTTTTTCAGATTGAAAATTATATTTATTTACTGTCAACGTGTTTCACAAAAGCTCGTAAAATAATTTACAGATAGGTACAATTTACAAGATTACAGATTCTTTGGCAAGAAGAGAAACATGATATTTTCATATAATAATATAATAAATCCCTCGTACACATCAATCAGTAATAAATTGAGAAGAGAAAAAAACAACGGGTATAATAAATTTGTCAACAATATAATATGATATGTTACACTCATTAAAAACACGTTTCTCAACGGCCAATCACCGTAATTACAGTTACATTAAATTTTTTCTCATACGGAGTAAAGGGGGTAATTAAATATTTATAATATTTACAAATAGGTAATATTAAACGAAGCAAAATAAGGAGTAGTAAAGCTCTGTCCTTTCACAGAATGTAGAAATATGTACAAGCGAATATTATACAAAATGTTCATTTAACAAATTAAAGAAATGAATTTTGTTTCTTTAATTCAATTCAATTCAATTCAATTCAATTCAATCACTGTTTTGGGGGGTGGTGGGGTGGAGCGGGGCCTGGCCGCTAGCGGTAGGTGGGGTAGAGCAGCGTGGGGCCCCACCGTTTTCAAACCAGGCCTGGGGGTTTCGTGTCCATGCCCAGGTCGAGCCCCCCCATCGGGGGTCCGGGGGGTGGTGTGTGGTTAAGGGAGGCCGGGGAGTTTACGTTGTTGGTTAGGTCTCCCTGGCTGTTTTCTTCGGAATCGCTGCAGGATTCCGAGCTGCCCTTTTTGCCGGTACCATTGTGAGTCTTCACGTGTTTGGCTAGGTGGTCTGAACGCATGAACCGTTTGTTGCAGACGGGGCATGCGAATCTTTTTTCACCTGTGTGGGTGCGTAGGTGCCTCTGGAGTTCGTCGGAGCGGGTGAAGCGTTTTCCGCAAAATAACCAGTTGCAGACAAAGGGACGTTCTCCGGTGTGCCACCTCAGATGGGCTTTTAAATGTGAGGTCTTTCCATACACCTTCCCACATCCGGGTATGTGACAGCTGTGGATATTCTTTTTCCTCAGGTGGACTCCAGCAGGACCTAGCCTTTCCGCTTCCTGGCAATTCGGGCAATCGCATGTCGCCCTTCCCGTGTATCTCCGTTGCGATCTAGGAGAAGGTACTTGTGGTGGTAATGATCCACTGCCTGATGTGGGTGAAGGTGCTGAGCCAGTCGCGTGCAGACCAAACGATGCTCCCACAGTCTGCGCTCCGGGTAACATCGATTTATACGTGTCTTGTAGTAAATGCTGTCCGGATGATAATAAATGATTGGACGCTGCCAGGGAGTGCGTTAATGTTGAGTAATCCGAAGTATAATTAGCAGCTGCCATTTGTGCGTGCATTCCAGCAGCCCCGCTCATATCCAACCAACTTCCTGCAGTCGCCGAGTGCACATCCCACCAGGCATTCGCCGACGTCACCGAATCACTTTTAATCCCACCGTGATGACCCGCACTCGACATCGTGTTAAAAGGCCAGGATTCATAAGGATGCCTCGAATACACCGATCCTAATGCCGCGTGATGAGCCGTCGCCGCTCCCTCCACCTTCCCCAACAGCGATGACTGGTGATGGTGCACGTGCGAATTATCCGCAACCGCCGGCTGCGACGTGGCACCGGGAAAATACAAATCACTACCGTAAGAAGCCGTCGTCGGCACACTTGAGCAAGACGTCATAACCGGCCTACTGGAGTACGTCGTGTTCGACGCCGAAGACCTCTGCGAAGGCAACGAACTGGCCACCGAAACTCCCGTGGAACCCGGAGACGGCGCGCCCTGAGGACTCTTCTTCCACGGATGAAACCCTTTTCCCACGGCGGCGTCCGCCAAAGGAGGTGGACTCTTGCTGGATAATTTGTTGCACTGCGCCGCCAGCATCGCAAGAGGCGTTCCCCGTAGGCTCGGGTGTTCCTGAAACAAACGAGAACGTGATCAGTTTTACGTTTCTAATGAATTTTGTGTTGAGGGATCAACCAGGTATAAAAAAAAAAATGATGGCCCGTCCGGCGGCGGCCCATTTCCATGCAAATGTTATAATTTCGAGGGTCTGGGCAGGAAATGGGTCGTTTTGATTTAGAGAGTGCCGGCCACCGGCGCGGCCTTTAAACACTTTTCAATATTTCAATTAAATTTAATCACTAAATTTCCCGATAATAAGCATAAAATCAAGAATATTATGTTAACCAGTAAATATCATAATCTAAAGTGAAAAATAGTAAACATTGCACAAGTTTTCTTGATTTGATATATCCACCGGCAACAAATACACTGCCTGAAAACTACAAAAGGATTACCCATAAATATTTTTAAGAAAGAGTTAAAAAGATTCTTAATATCCATGGCGTTTTATTCAATAGAAGAATACTTAAAAATAATTCTCATTGTAATGTATTTATTTTTGTATGTTTGTTCGATTTATGTACTTGTGGTCATTAATAAATATTATTATTATTATTATAAATACACTGTGTTAATTACATCTAATCTGGTCCGCAATTTACGTTGACAGAACAATAATTCACGTCTAAAATCCAAAGCAATCATTCTTGGTGTGGCTATTAACCATTATCCTTAAAATCTAGAAATAATTAATTCTATAATTAAGTTCAAGAAGTTAACACTTGATCAAACAAAGTAATACGGTGTAGTGTGGAAATTAAACACTTGTTTTAATTTAATATTTTCATATTCGATGATTTCCCGAATTACGGAGTATTAATACAATTAAATAAATAATAAACGATAATGATTCAGCTATATACCGAGAAACTTCGTTTATTATTTATTTAATAATATTTTCAGTTCAGAGTATCATTGTAAAGCATTTGATAAAATCTATAACACGAGTCGGGCAACTGAAATTATAAACATAGCAAGTGGTTAATTACCAAACTACCCTTTATTAAGGATTATTAGGATTTTATATTCCGAAAATGTTTGCTCATTTTTCCTGAAAGCACGTAAAAACGTAATGAATCTTAACGAAGGATGGTTATGATAATTTCCTCTTATTATCATTTGACATTTACGGTAACACATCAAAACTAGGGCAGTGAATATTTTGTTTTCTTATAATCTTGAATATTTGTTACAATAATTGTATGTAGTCAAAACATTGTGTATTTGTTTAACTTAGCTTACTTAGTGTGAGGGGTTCAGGTTAGCGTTTTTGCTTTCACCGTTACGAAGTACGAGAAAGTATTGTGATCGTGATTTCTTTTCAAATTTTTTTTTACGGAATTGTCCGTTTTGGGGTCCCTAGATACCATTTCAATAATTTCTGGAAAAAAAATGTGTCTGTGTATGTGTGCGTGTGTGTGTGTGTGTGTGTGTGTATGTCCCCACATATTTGTGGCACTTTGTGTGTGCTACATCCTGAATTGTGGCGGAGGCGCGTTCTTGTGGCACCTTACCCTCCGTGCCACAAGTACATTCGGCTATTTCTCCATTGCTTCATATGTCACACTTACGACATTTAGTACCAATGTTAAAGAAGATCAGATTATTTCAGTTATCTATACGAAAATTCTCTAAAATCATTCTCACGAAAGTTATGATACCTTAAAAATAATTGTGTGTATGACGCCACATCATGGGTACCGATCATGTGTGCTACACACCAAATTGTGACAACCCTTGTTGGTAGCGCCACCTGGAACAAAATATGCTGCGTTGCCGACCTATCCCACATACCTACCGAGGGGATCGCATTGTTTGCTCAATTCTCGGGTTGGAAATAGATTTACAATTGGCGTTAGGACTTGCAGTGTCCATTCATAAATATTTCAATTAAATAAATAACATAAATTATTAATAAATAAATATTGAAATATTAAAATATTAATGAAATAAGAAATTGTGAGTAGAGAAATTAATTAAATTAATAACAGTAATTATTAATAAATAAATAAAAATTGAATTATTTATGAAACATAAAATTGCAAACAGAGAAATAAAATGTACAATTAAATGTTAAAAATGCACGGAATTTCTTGTAATTGTCTAAATTATTATTGTTCTTGACAATTAATACCCAACTTAAATTGATTTTTTTGTTCCCACTTTACTTGAATTACAGTTAAAATTATGCATAAATTATGCAAATTCACCAAATTAAATAGCATTTATTTATATTAATTTATTGGATTCTGTTTTAAAGTTTAAACGGGTTCGGGATGATAAAATGATACAAATATTATTACAATCTTTATATGTATATAAAAAGTGCATGTAATATAATTTATTTCGGATTCAATTAACAAAATTTTCCCACTTTCTTTGAATTTTTAATTTTATCTATATGATTTTTAACACAAAATTTAATGTCAGTCCAACCGCGTGAAGATAATATAGAATTGCTATTCATACATTTTATGCAGTTTACTTTTCCTGGTACAGTATTTCTTTTTATGTGCGTTGCAAAAAACTTCAACACTGCTCCTTTCTCTGCACTAGAGCATTATACATCATATTAAGGATACAAATAGTTTATGATTAATTTTGAAATAGCACTAAACAATATTAATAAATATCATTACCTGAACATGTACGGGGAACAGGTACTTGAGTCGACACTTATATTAAAAAAAATATTTTTTTAATGGAATAAAACATGTTTAAATAATTCTAATTAATCCCATCATATAGAAAAATAATTGATTTATATTACTAACAAAAATTTGCTTCAAAATTATATGATAAAATATACATTAACACAAGGTAAAAGTTTTAGCATGTAAAATCCTATGGCCCACGATAAAAAACATACTGTATATCTAACGGTCAATCCATGTCAAATCAACCAATGATAGTCGCTAATTTTTTTTTATTTTCCAGAAGTTTTAGCTATTTTTTAAATTTCTAACCAAAAAGCTAATAAAGTCTCAGTGATGAAATTTTAACCACTTAGTACAACACCATTAAAGAACGTTTTGTGAAAATATTGGGTTTTTAAAGTGTGTCCCTTCCGAGATATTTCAGATCGAAAATACCTGATTTTAGGAAAATTGCAATATTTGAAGACCCGTTAAAAAAGGATGTAACTCTCTGGCCTGATACTTTTTAGGGAAGTAGTATACTATAGACACTATATCCACAAAAAATGAATTTGAGTCTTCGTTTTATCTTTAACACTTTTAATTTTTAAAGAGAAGCTTTTTATTTTGGAAACGTTAACATTTACCTATTTTCTGCTAATTTACAATTTAGTATAGGCCTATATATATATATACTTAACAGAAAAAATTGTACATTTTATGTTCTTTAACATGGTTTCTTTTTGAACCAAATATCTCCAAAAACCGAGGAGCTACAGAGTTTAACGTAAATCTCTACAAAATGCAAAATAGGCTGACCCACCAATACAAAATGGCTGTTCACAAAAAAAAACTGAACATCTGAAAAATTAATGCATAGCTGTTTTCAACTCTCTGAATATACTACAACATAGGTAAAAAAACGAAAATAAATAAATTTTGTCAGAGACCTTTTGAAATTAAATTGGTTGATTTGATTGACCCCTAAGAATTTTTAGTGATAATCTAAAGACAATAATCAAACAAACTGTTTTAAAAATATGTTTACTTCTTAAAAATAATATTTATTGTTTCAAAATTGTCTAACAATAAGTAAGAAGTTCGTTTGAAATGCATCTCCCTAGATATATGTTCATGAACGCTGGAATATTTAGGTTGGTTCATATACTTACATGTTTGTTTGCAAAATATTAGGAAAAGTTGATAAAAACCAAAGAAAATATGAGCGATTAGATTTTTCACCATAATTGCTTTGAATAGTATGAGAGTGCTGTCTTTATTCTGACAACAATTAAAATGTAACTCATTCTAATTTGGTTTCTGTATCGAATAGAAAATTCAGCAATGTACATTGGTGATTTACATTGTATTTATATGTTTATGCAAACTCCTGCTTCCCATACAGATGGCAAAAAAAGGCAATAGCATAACAAAAAACGTGTATTGTAACTTGTTACTCAAGAGTGAAAAAATAAAATTAAAATATTTGGGATTTCACACGAGTTACCGCGCTTGTCATCAATTGAAAATCTATAAATAGATTGTTAATAATTTTCTTAAAATACAATCCGGAATGAATTTTGAGTAAATTTTCAAATCGATGGTAATTATTATTACATTTTTTCACTTAAATTATTACAGATTTTCAAGAACTTATACTTTATTCTCATGGATTTATCCCACAACTTGCGGATGGGGTGTTTGCAGGTTTTTATGGATTAATAATTATAATTAATTTTTAGTAAATTTATAAAGTTTATAGGAGAGACATATTTCATTTCATTTTTTCATTTGAATGGCAAAAATATTGTTATTTTCAAATAACAACCTACCTTGTTGTTTACTTTTTAGATAGAGCATTTTTAACTACAATACAATACTATTTTTTCTCCACGACCACTGTAGAATTTAAGCATTCTGAAATCAATTTTGATCATAGAACGTACACATTCTCACTCTTGTTATGGATCAAAATAAAATGCACTTATGCGTTTTGCATGTAATTCATTCCATAATAACTAATGGAATGAATATTCTCACACCGTTTCGAATAAAACAATTAGCCTTGGATATCACAATTGTCAAAATACTATAAACATAACCACAAACGTGATAATAAAACGTAAGTTCTTTGTGTTAATTATAATTAATATACTAATACAATAATTATTGTATTAGTCTATTTTATCTGGTCGAGGAGAAAGTATAGTCTACTACTAGGTAAGAATGGAAATTCTGATGCTAGTCCACTCGCATCGAATTTCCATTTTAACCTTGTTACAGAGTATACTATTATACCCTCGCCTAAGGCATTTTTCAAGTTAATTTGACTAAAATAAGCGCTGCGTGTCTAAAATTTGTCGCATAATAACATTTTTTTTTAAATTATTTACCAAATTCAGTATTGCATCAAACTAAAGTTGATTATTTTGTTGCTATAACAATACACTTTTTTATTCTTTATAGAGATTTTTCTCTAGTAATTTTTTTTAAGTTGCATTATTAGAAATTTTTTGAGTAATTTCGTTTTGAAAATAAAAGCAACAGTGCGTTGTCCTAGCAACAAAACGATAAGTTCCAACGAATATCCAACATCATCACTAAACGCATTATTAAATTCCAAAGAACTTGTATACAAATCATTTTCGGATTCGGTAAATAAAATAAAAGTAAAGTCATTACGCAAAACCCTGACCGCTTATTTAGTCGATTTTTTTTTTGAAAATGTTATTGTATTTGCAACCACATTTAATTGATGAAAATAACATTTTCTCATACCAGATTTACATTCCTTCCTTACAATTAGTTCAGTGATTTTTTAATTAAATTACGTTCATAAAACTCACATAAATGGATATTTTGTATATGCTGCACTGTCAAATAAGCTCCAATTATGTGTCTAATATTAATTTCTTGGTTTATTTGATCCATTCTCATTTTACTGTAAATGTGTAAATGTTGTTATGTGTTAATTGCTATTGTGTGTTAGTTTGGACCGGATATTGGGATGTGACGCATTCATTCGACGAATTCCTTTTAACATTTAAAGGGACGGTCCAAAACAGGTAGAACACTTGGGGGTGACGAATGCTAACATCTGCGAAAGATAAATATTTGAGGCCTGGCTCCTACTTCTATACATATTTAAAAATAGACTTTTATTATTGCTATTTAAATTAATAACTTTCTGTAAATTTCTTGCTCTTTCAAACTGAATTTCAATGGCTATTGTAATGCACGCTAGAGAAATAAATCTTCGATTTTTTTATTACGTCCATTTTCTCAATAAAACTTTATTCATACATTTCTTATAGATTTTAATATAGAAATAAATACCAATCAATAATAATAACTTACTACAAAAAATAATGTTGGTAAAAATCAAACTATTATCTTTTAATTTTTATGCTATTAAGGAATTCATTATTTTTTGCTGCCCAAAACAGCGAATGGATAAAATAAACCATGAAATGAACATTAGATACATAATTTGCGAATATTTGAACGTGTGAAATACCCGAAATGTCCATTTATGTGACGTTTATAAATTCAAAACTTACTAAAGTAAGGAGATATTGTAAATCTAAAAAAAATATGACTTACATCTACATTCAAATCCTTATTTCGAATAACTCTATCGACTTTTTTCTGACTACATAGTTTCGACAAATAAGTGTGTCAGTTTCGGACATAATAATTTTTTAAATGAGAACCGAAACTTTCAAGTGACGAGTGTATCCTAAAATAAGTTTTTCAAAGCAAAAATTTTGTAAATCAGGGCTTGACGTTACTAATATGGCGGAATCGTAAGTGGTTTTTTCTACCGTTTGTTTACTCATGACTTTACTAGTTTAGAGTTTTTCGAACAATTTTAAATTGTATATAACATTTACTAAATTAAAAATTGGTGGTTAAATAATAGCCTAAATTATACTATTTCAAGTAACGTTCGATGATTTTATAAACTTATATTTGCCTGAGCTATAAATCTGAGATATTTTTTCAGCTAAATCGCCGGAAATAAATAATGAATACCAATATAATATTTAATAAAAAATGTATTGGTTTTGATTTTCAAAAGTAAACTGATTTTTCTTCGAATAATGAATAATGCATAATTTACGGTATTAAACCTGTATTTGATAATCCTTTTGTGCCGTAAATTGTGTGTGTAATAGAGAAAAGTTAGACAGAACAACATAATGACAAATCTTTTTTTTTTCATTTTAAAATTTAATTTGAATTCATAAATTTTAGAATAATTTGCCTAATATTATAAACATAGTAAGATATGCTAAATTTGCGAAGTAAAAAAAATATAAATTGTGTTAATTGTGAGTTAAAATTATAAAACGTATCGGGAAGCAGCTGAAATATTTAATAAGAAACATCCAGACACAAATGTACATACAATAATTAATATTTTGAAATGAAAATAATTAAAACATATGGATATGTTAAAAATAAATTAAATAACAAACGTCGATAACTGAGGACTTTAAAGTGAGGACTTTAAATGTAATGTTATCTACAATAGAATATATTAAATATTAGCTGCGCAAAAGGGTAAAGATATGATGGCAAATATTTTGAAAGCACACAAATTCCACCCATATAAACCACATTAAAACCTAGAGATTATGTTAGTGGTTTCAATTTTTGTTCTCTTATCCAAGGAGAGTTAGAAGAGCATCCATTTTGGGTTAGAATAATCATGTTTGAAGATGAAGCTTCATTTAATTCAAATGGTACAGTGAGTTCCCAAAATTGTCGATGATGGAATGACCTTCAACCCTAACTAACTAACGAAATAAATATTCATTACTGTAGTATTGTGTACATTTTTATCTGGATGTTTGTTATAATATATTTCAGCTGCTTCCCGATACGTTTTATAATTTTCAATCACAATTAATACAATTTCTATTTTTTCTCCAAACTCAATGTCACCGGAATTACTATTCATTTATAATGTTTAAATAATATCTGATGTTTAATGACAGACCTGTCACTGTCATTTCAACATTTGAAATATCAATGTGCATGTATCACTGTAGAGAAAAAGAAAAATTACAAAATCTTATTTTTAGCAACAGGTATACATGACTGTATGATTGAACCCAGTTTTCAATTCTAAATAACTTTTTTTTATAACAGTTCTTGATATTGTCAAAAATAAAGGTACTTTATTCTGGAACAAAATTCATATTTTCACACAAACTCCGTATATGACCAAAAAAATTTGACAGCTGATGGTTGCATTTTAGGTTTTGGACCATGCAGAACTTTTTATAAAGAATAACTTTTTTCCTAAAATTAATTTTCAAATGGGATGGTTGAGAAGCTGCAAACTAACATCATTTATTACAATGCAAAAAAAAAATTAAATATATTGATACCAACATAAGCACAACTTATAAGATGAATTGATATGTAGTGTATTTTTTACTGTGAACTTTTAAAGTTTTCATATTAAGTTTTAAGTGGTACTATATTAAAATTTAATTATTTAACTGTTGATATGTTAACTTTGATAACCGAAATACGAGAAAATGTAATTCATGTCAATGTCATTTTCCTAAAAATTAAGCAAAAACCTATGAATTACAATCTATTGTCTGTTATAAAAATGTTCTAATTATAAGAACAATCAGTTCGCTGTAAAAAGATAAAATTTTAATATGGATTTTAAGCAAATATTTTCATATGTTAAAATATGGTCCAAAAGTTAATTTGCAAAATCTTAACGGCCGTGGTAATAAAATACACGGCATATTATAACATACCCCCTAAAAGTATAATCTATTAATAATATATCATCTAAACCTATAATTTGACTAAATTACAATGTTCGAAAGACATTTATTAGCAAAATATGTAAATTTAGAAAAACAAATTGAAATTGTATTTAATTAAAATATTTGATACAATTAAAATTATTTACCGTTTTGTGCCAGTTATTGAATTCAAATCACATAAATTCAATGGGCAATTGACTCTTAGCTCGATTCGTACTAGATGATACTTGTAATAATCATAATACTGAAATAAAATTGCAACGGATATGCCCGTGTGTCACATCACTGAAATCAGCTAAAAAAATCTGATTTAAATATGTATATATCATAAATTGTGCCCACAATGAAAACGAAAGCTAAGTGTAAAAAAACAAAAACTAACCCTGTAGATAAAAATCGTTCGCCATTTGATAAGACGTAAAAAGATGCCGTAGGAACGTTTTTACGAAATTACGATTTACACTTCTTTCCAAACTGCAGAGAAACCGTTAAAATAATTTAAATGTTAAAGCAGATTATTAATCAACATAAAATTCTGCAAAAGTGTCGAATTTAAACCTACCCTCTATTTCCTATAATAAGCTATATCCCCATACTCGCCCTCGAATTTCAATCACCCTTTATATTTCACCCGATAGCTGACGAGGCAATTCAAGTACAATTACTCAAAATATAGCTTTAAAACATTTTCGCATATTCTGTTATATTTTTTATACCAGAAAAGTTTTAAATGTATAAACCTCACTAAAGACGGTTGTAACATAATTAGTATTATCAACCTACCTAAAATAACTGGATGTAACAATAGTTTCAAAAAGGCCAATAATTTTAATCCTATTACAAAAGTTTGCTGTAAAAGTTGTGAGCTTTCATACATTTAAAACATCAAGAGACTATTTTTATTGTCCCAACAGAAATCTTGGAGCATGTCAACCACAAACATAAAAAATCACTTTTTGTCAAGGTTATTTAATTAAGCCATGCATATTCTAAAGCTATGCTTATTCTAAAATATTTATTTTACCATTTTTCAATTAGTTTATAAGGCACATTTTGATCATAAACCCAAACTTAAAATGTTTGTACAATAAAATTAGGTTAAATTATTAGTTCAAAGGGTATGGTTTAATACTCGTTTTTTTATAGATATTATATAAATTTATGGTTTCATCGTACAAATCCTTGTCGTGTGGGACCCAAAAATATTTATGGGGGCCTATTTAGGTTATTGGAGAGATAATTTCGGAAAAATTGTATTGTCATGCTCCGCTGTTTATAATTATTTAAATCCGAAGGGTAAGTACATAAGAAATCATTCTCGTTTTTCTCCTGTGCTAAGTTCCTTTATTATCCAGTAACCAATATTTATAAATTATTGTTTTCTGTGGTTACATACAAAAGTATTTTAAAAGGATAACAGACAAGAGTTTGCTAATATGCATAATTATGTAATATTAACGTGATTATTTCCGTTTTTGGCCTCTTCAACTACCATTTTTTGACTTCGATTTCGTTCTGAGCCGAAACTTTGTGATGGTTATAAATTTAAAAAAACATATAAATAAGGAGTCTAAATCTAGTTCATAGCGTAGCTTTGAGTGGTTTATCTTTCAAATTGTATTAACAAAAAAAGTCATTGCTTCAATTTGTGGATATTATTTTTATTTCCTTAATTTGAAAGTTAATACAGACATTTTCATATTTATTTTCAAAAACAAAACTCTCATTAGCGTAATGAAATTGATTTGCCAAAGGCAATAAACTTTACATGTGGAAACATTTTGGGGGTTATTAATATTTTGAAAAAATGATGGGATGTTCAAATTCAATTTTTGAACATGGTAAGGAAATTACAAACATACGTTAGCCCTTATGATAAAATTGACACTGACAAATTGATTTCATGACATTACCAGTGTTTCGTTTTCGGCATTGAATATGAAAATTATAAATTTAATTTATCTTGAATTTGATACTATTTTAAATTGAAAATTCACGTGACTTTTAAACGTTTAATTGTAAAAAACTGTAAGAAAAATAATATTTGTCTACCTTTTAAATTAAAAGGGAAAAAAGGTTTAAAAAACTACAAGAGCTTAAAACAACTGAAAACGGAAATTTTTCCTCACGAAGATACTTCACGATTTATAAATGAGGATTATATTCAAGATAAAATAATTCTAGATTTAAATATTATTCACGTTAAATCTTTATATTGAAACTGCATTTTTAGTGTTTATAGTACTAGGAAAGTTGTATTTTCAAACATTTATAATATCCAGATGTCGGCATTGTTCGTCTCAGCAGTCGAAAGCAGGTACCAAGCGTCCCTTTAAATTTTTAAAAGGAATTCCTAGAAAAGAGGACAGACGACTCATTTCAAAATCCGGTTCAAACCAATATCATTCATATTGTTTATTCTGGAGACTTCCACTTCTTTATACATGTTGAATAATATAATAAAACACTTTTCACTTTGTTTTGTATAACATGGTAATATATTCAAATTGAACCGGATGAGAAATGCTTGTTTTATTTTCATGTTTGAAAATGGTAGGCGTTGTTAGCGAAACATATTATACAACATAATTCATATTTTATTTATCCTTCGAGTATATTCAAATTCTAAATAGTATTTCTCATTATCTCTATAGTTGTGGTTTTTATAGTCGTTTGTAGCGATACTTGCCGCTACATAGCAAATTTTATACACAAAACATATAACTTTTAAAAGTAACCTGATAAATTATAAATACATTCATGAATCTTTTAAATAACTTATAATCCTTAATAAATGAACCATTTATGTTAATACTATAATTCATAGAAGTATATTTTTTTAAGTAAACAGAAGTTTTTCAATATATCGAAATTTTGTAAGTGATAAAAGAAAATCATTCGTTGTAGATAATTAAGAGAAACATCTTATTTTTAATTGTTACAATAATACAAATGAGTGAAATAAGTAGAGTTTATACTATATTTAATGGTAATGCATATCTATAGTATAGATCTTTATTTAATAAAAAAATTATCAAGTTGACTTTGATTTTAAAATACTTCATATGGAAAACGTTTCCCGACATTTGCGATGAAATTCCTTTTTTCTCCGAAATTTTGTTATGCAATGTGTAATTTTTTTTACACCAATGAAAAATTTAGAGTTTTGGCTGTACAACGCCGTAATTTTTTTAGGGGGGTGCCATTTGAAATTTTCGGAAAAAATGACAACATGCGAAGATCAATAAAAAATTATTTTTTTCCATAAATTACCCGAAAAAAAATTATGTGAAGGTACACGAGGTCTTAACCTGTACCTCAATTCAAAATTTAGGCGCCGGCGTCAATTAGTTTCTCTACAAAAAAATCTCAAAAATGGGGCGCAATTTTGAAAGAAAGGGTTATAACAGCGAAACCGCTAAAGTGAAGGGTATAACATGTTAGATAAAAAAATAAGTACTCGTCGAGCACTTTCCAAATCTGCAATAAAAAATAGGGCATTCCATTTAAAAAAACATAAGTTTGGTACGCCACTGGAGTACGGCACGCCACTGATGATTAGAAATATTTTTGAAACATAGCGACGGTAACTATGCACCACTTTGTTCTTAGATTTTTTTCGATAGCTTTTATCGTAAAGGAGCTATGATCCGAGGCGTCTTAAGTGCCACACCCTGTATATATATATATATATATATATATATACATATATATATTTATATATATAAACATGCAAATGATATTTGGGGTCTACCAGAATTCAGTTACACCCGGTATATAAGATACAAATTGCAATATTGTGCTTAATGTTAAAAATCTTGAATCTGAATCTTTATGTTTTATTTTAATTCATTTAATTACTTATATTTTATTTATTTATTTATTTGGTATTACATTTTTATTTTATTATCTATTGGAAGCGTTGCGCGGGCAAGAAAATGCGTGACAAGGACTTTCTTTGCAAATTATAAGACGGTCACATCTCCACGGCAACATTGCTTTTCACACACTTACACACATTTTCATGGCATGCAATATTAGTGGCACCATAAATTGATACCAGTCATATTTGTGACACCATGTGTTAACTTTTCACGTTTCATAATATTTGTGGCACATTTGATTTTTTTGCAATAACTTTTGTTATATGGAGGGTATCGTAAAATTAACCACATATTCAGAAATAATGGAAAGAAGCGCAGCGGAACGACAGTATCTTAACAAAAGCGCCACAAATGGGGATATATCATGCGGTGCCACAAATATGTAGGGACGTGTATGTGTGTGTGTGTGTGTGTGTGTGTGTGTGCGTGTGTGTGTGCTGTGCGATCTGTATCTCAAAAACTAATAGAGCATTAGATATGAAACTTTAAACATACGTCTTATTTGATAATCCGAAGAACTGAAAAGCTTTTGGTAAAATTTTGTACACCGGAAGTGGGTGTTTACCTTAACTGTTTTTTGTTTTTTCTCAATATTTTTTTAAATATGACAAATATCACAAAAATATTTAAGCAAATATTGAAGACAACAAAGAAATGCACATGGTTTGTTTGAAAATATTTTTCATAAAATTATTGTTATTCGAGAAAAAAATTATTAATGTTTTTTTCATTTTTGGTTTATAATTATGAAACAATAATAGTTACAAGAAATTTAAGTTAATAATAATTGTAGAGAATGGCAAAATGAACAACTAATAAAGAATACTTTTTTTTTCGAAATCTCTTTAGTTTTTGAGTAAACTGAGATTTCGAATTTGAAGTATAATTTTCCATCTTTCATAATTTTGACGTTTTAAACGTCAGTTTTAAATTGAAAATAAACCATATAAATGATACCATCAAGTCGGAGAAAGTAACATGATGGACACATCCCAATTTTTTAGATGACTTTTGAAACGTATTTACATACAATCCAATTTGCAATTACTTTTCTGTCTAGTCATCAAAGTACTATTTTACTGTTGATTTTAGCTTCAATTGTATGTTACATTAAGATTATCAATCTTTTGTGTATGCAGTCCAATTTGCAATTAATATTCTGCCTAGTAATCAAAGTCATATTTTACTGTTGTTTTGAAGCCAAAAACAAATTGATGAGTTGATTTCATAAACAGCATTTGTCCAAAAATGACGTTTTGAGAACATCTAAAAAAACTGTTTATCTTGGTAACAGTTACAACTACTATTCATTGAAATGGCATCTAAGGAGCCCAAAACTGATGTTTCCATAAAAAAATTTGAAAAAAAATCACGATCACAATACTTTCTCGTACTTCGTAACAGAGAAAGTAAAAAATGGGTTATTCCATTAAACAAATTTAATTACGAGATATTTAAGAAGGCACTTAGATATTGACAATTTAAAAACATTTAATGTCGAAATTGACAGTTTCCAATTATTTTAGTCATAGAGGCATTCTCTAAGTGTAATTAGAGATACAAATAATATTTTTAACGATCTTATTCTCAAGAGAAATTACAGACAGATTTCAAGCTGCCTTTTAGAGGTTAAAATTTTAGAAATAATTAATTTTCTTGAAAACTAAAAGAAATAAGTGTACAAACGTTTGTAAAAAATATGTTAATAGCAATCCAAAAATATAATAATATACAAGGTGTTCTATTTAAAATAACAAATTTGGTGCTACTTTCAGTACAATCGGAAGTGATAGAAAGTTGAACATTTTTCACATGAGGAGAACTAATTTAACCATGTGACGAGGCTTTTTTCCAAATTTTTAATACAACGGCAACCCTGTAAACTTTTAATGAACGATTTAGCTTAGACACCCTGTATATCTGCAATTATTTATTTTTAGTAGAGTATTTAATGTTTACTAATTCTCACGCACAAAATATCTTTTGAGTGTTTTTGTTTATTATGTAAAATGTTAAATTATATTTTGTATTTTACGTTAATAAGCTTTTATATTGTTATTAAAATATGAAGGTTTGGATGATAGATCGGTAGTAGTTTCACTTTATACTGAACCCCACCTTATGGTTTTTTCTATCTTGTTTCTTTTTGTTTGTATTTAGTGTATAAATTGAATTACGTTCGACAACGAAAATTAAATTGATTATTAATATTGTTATTTAAAATGTAGCCATTTGAAATTGAAAAATATCTGGGTGGCCCGTTGGTGTAGTAGGTAAGAGCGCGAGCATCTGCCTGCTGCACCACTAGCCTGGACAGAAAATTTTTCTGACCGAGAAATATCCGCTCGGGTCCGTAGTCGTTGTATTCGTCTTAAATTATTCATTTGTTTATTTCATTTCGAAGTTATGTAAATTTAATTACCTAGAATTTCGTTGGTGGCCTAACGGCTAATCGTCGATGCCAATAAAACAAAAAAAAAACGTATTCTTGATTAGAGGAATTACACACATTTTTGTAATTTTTTTTTTTAAAGGAAGGATGTTTGATGGAATTGCGGGTTAAGGAGAGTGAATGACTGTAAGGAAATTGGCGTAAGCGATTTGCTGTTCGGCCACTAACGTATATAAGTTTTTGAATATTTCATTTTAACAATGAATGGGACATACACTAGACATCCATGGACCCGCACGGCCACTTCTTCGTTCTGAAAAAGTGACCGCACGGATGGGATTCGAACCCACGACCACGAGGCCCAGAAGCAGGAACGCTACTCACTAGGCCACCGCGGCCCCCATTTTTGTAATTGATAAATATTTAAATATCCAATTATAGACCCTACGAATTTTATAAAGGAAAACTTTTAATGCAACAAACTTTATACAATGAAAATATTTTTTAGTTAATTTTCTATTAAATATTGAATTTTAAGTTTTGCATCTTCCAATTACATATTAATTAAGCTTTTAGTTTTACCAAATGTCGAAATTTTTTTTAACGAATTTTTCAAGTTTTTAACTGTTGGGAATAAATTACATAATTTAATAATAAATAATTATTTACTTAATGAAATGATTTTTCTTTATTAATTCCAATGTTAGAAAGAGAAACCATGTTATCTTTTACGAGAAATAAAATAGTAGAAGTACTTTTTTAAACGCCATTTCTTCGAAAACAGCTGAATATCGACATGCGGTATGCTATATGAAAAATACTCAGAATTTTACGTAGAATCCATATTACATGTGTTATGTTTTTTCTGAAAGAAAGTGCCCTAAATTTTAATCGAATCGATTCCTTACTTTATGTACACAGTGTATATACATTATACAGTACGTTTTTTTTTTATCGTGGGCCATAGGATTTTTTTTTGTTAAAAATTATACCTTGTTTTAATGCATATTTCAAGATATAATTTTAAAGCAAATTTTAGTTAGTAATAAATCAATTACTTTTCCACATGATGCGCTTAATTAGATTACCTTAAACATGTTTTATTCCATTAAAAAATGAAATTAATTCACTAATCAATCTGACATTTCAGAAATTCAAGGTACTTTGATTATGTTTGCTCAGTTATTTATTTTAAATAATTTCATTTTTTAATGGAATAAAACATGTTTAAATTATTCTGACTAGCACATCATGTAGAAAAATAATTGATTTATATTACTAACTAAAATTTCCTTCAAAATTTTATGATAAAATATACATTAATACAAGGTATAATTTTTAGCATATAAAATTCTATGGCCCACGATAAAAAAAATACCCTGTATACATAAATGTAAGTTAGGTTTACTATCATTTCGTCTTATATTTAAATTTTAAGGCGTAACAAAAATTGTTATCATTTACAAAACATAATAGCAAGTTCATCTATAGGCGAGTTTATCGTAAAATGACATGCCTGGTAATACAAAAGTGACAGATGACACGGGCGGAGCAAAATCCTAAACGAAGTTTTATAAACAGTTATAAAACGGCGCGCGCTAGCGATTGTCACTGGCTGATAGTTCGGTGTAGCCTGACGAATAAAACATTAGAGAAATATCAGCCATATCAATGAGCATGGATCACACATTTAAATATAATTGTAAGTTAAACCTTCAAATTGTTATCATTTACAAAACATAATAGCAAGTAGCTAAGCTAAGTCATCTAAGCGAATTTATCGTAAAATGACTGGTGGCAAAAGAGCGAGTTCGAAGACAGATGAGACGGGCGGAGCAAAGTCCTAAGCGAAGCAAACAGTAATAAAAAGGCGCGCGGTAGCGATCGCCACTCGTAGTTCAGTATAGACCAAAAAAGAAAACATTAGAAAAAATGGTGATGTGGCCATCATGTTACTTTCTCCGACTTGATGGTATCATGGCCATTTCTATTTACGTTTTCATTGTTTATTTTCAATTGAAATCATATTTTAAATGTCCATCGAGCGTTTTGTAAACTAGGATGAAACTGACGTTTAAAACGTCAAAATTATGAAAGATGGAAAAATTATACTTCAAATTCAAAAACTCAGTTTACTCAAAAACTAAAGGGATTTCGAAAAAAACTTATTCTTTATAAGTTGTTCATTTTAACATTCTCTACAATTATTATTAACATGATGAAACTGACGTTTAAAACGTCAAAATTATGACAGATGGAAAAATTATACTTCAAATTCAAAAACTCAGTTTACTCAGAAACTAAAGGGATTTCGAAAAAAACTTATTCCTTATAAGTTGTTCATTTTAATATTCTCTACAATTATTATTAACATAAATTTGCTGTAGCTTTTATCGTTTTATAATTATAAACCAAAAATTTAAAAAAAAATAATAAATTTTTTTCTCGATAAAAATGATTTTATGAAAAGTGTTTCAAGCAAAAGATGTTCATTTCTTTGTTGTCTTCAACGTTTGTTTAAATGTTTTTGTGATATTTTTCATATTTAAGAAAATATTGGCAAAAAACGAAAAACAGTTAAGGTAAACGCCCACTTTTCGGTGTACGAAATTTTACCAAAAGCTTTTCTGTTCTTCAGATTTTCAAATAAGGCGGATTTTCAAAGTTTCATATCAATTGTTTTATTAGTTTTTGAGATACAACGCACACAGCAGACACACACACACACACGCACACACACACACACACACACACACACAGACATTTTTTTTCCAGAAATTGTTGAAATTGCATCTAGGGACCCCAAAACGGATATTTTCATAAAAAAAATAACTAATGTGTAGTAATTTTAAAAATACATTTTCCGAGGTAATTTAATGATTTTTTAAAGACTTGTAATTATTTTATTACTTAAGTACCTAATTAAGTTGGTAACTTAACGAGTGTGTCATTACGCATCATATTTACCGAAGGTTGGTAATAAAACGAGTGAGTAATTATAAATTATTTAATGGAAGAATTAATAGAAAATATAAACAATAAACATTATCACAATGTTGCTTTCGTTACTACATTTATGTTCAATAATAATTTATTAAAACACAAGTTGCATAAGGAAGGCTTAATTGCACGAGACCAAGTTTAAAACACGAGCCGCTTGCGGCAAGTGTTGTAAAGGGCAAAAAATACTCATGAAACTAGTATCTTTTACATTATTTATAGTAAAATCGTAAAAGTTGTATTTTCTAGGCAATTTGCCTAGTTGGCTATCAATCACGAGATCCTTCGGCCGTGTAGATTTGTATATTTTTCGCATCTTATTAAATCATATAAACGTTGTTAAATCGTTTTTGATTGAGAAAGTTGTCCATTATTCGGCCGAATCATTTTCTTCACAGGTGACGTCCAATCAAATGATAGAGGTTTCATTGCCCAACAGGTGACGTCCAATTAAATGATAGCGGTTTCATAGCCCAAAAGTTTAGTTAGCAATTTCCAAATAGAAAAGTTATTCGTTATAATTTAATACAAACAGAAAAATCTTTGGGAAATTATTTAATATGATGCGAAAAAGTATAGTATTAAACTCGTGAACAAGTTGGCCATTGCCACTCGGGTGAATTGCAACACTCGCCCACGGCTCGTGTTGCAAACTTCACCCTCGTGGCAATGGCCAACTTTCTCACTCGTTTAATAATATACTATTGCTTGTTACTTCAGAAACATCATTCATTGTATCCCACTGGTGAATGGTACCGGTTACCCATCCGAATTCAGACCTGTACCAACGTTGCTTGACTTAAGCAATCGTTGAAACCGTTTTTTGCCCATTTTTCTATAAATATGAAAATTTACGAAATTTTAATCATGGTTGATGGCCATAGCCGTATTAAATGATTAAAAAATATTACATTTATTTAATGTGTCTGTAACAATTAGGGGTTCCCTATTTCATTTAAAATTCATTTATGTACCGTGTATGATCATTTGACATATTTGACTTTTAATTTCTTAACAGTACGACCATTAAAAAATAAATAAGAGTAAATTTATTACAGCACTTGTATCGAATAGCAATAAACCATTCTGATACTACTTTTGCATGCTGTAACAGCTTCATTACATTAATTAAGAAATTTAAAACAAAATAATTTAATAAACTTATTTAATGTATCAAATGTTCAAAATGAGCAATGTAAGGGATCGGTTTATGACCGATTGACTTTTTGCCAAGAGAGGAACGGTGCTCATTCTGAACATTTTTTTTTGCCTTGGGAACGTAGACCATATGGCCAGCTCAAGGCGGCTGCTATATTGTATATACAAATTTTGGGTGAATAAATGAAGAAATTAATAAACGAATAATGTCAGACGTATACAACAACCATGGACCCGACCAACTTCTCGATCCCCGAAAAATCTTTCGATCGGGTTGGGAATCGAACCCACGCGGTGCAACTGGCACAAGCGGTCGCTTGTACCCACTACACCAACGGGCCGCCCCATTTTGAATATTTGATACATTAAATAAGTTTAAAAAAAATTCAATTTCTGAAATTAAAAAAAAACAAAAAAAAGCAAAATATTTTTACACAGTCGTAAAGAGAATAAAAAGGGCTACAAATTTAGTGAAATAAAAAAAAATGGTTTCCATTTTTTTTTAATGTCGTGAAAGACTAGTGACGTCATACTATTTTTGAAGACGCTAAAAAGTGCGGAATAAAAAACAAAAATCGATGTGTCCGAGGATTTTTTTCTGGAACTTCTCATTTCATAAATACCGAATTTGTTCCAGTTAAAGTTTCTACCCTGTATTTTTTACAATAATATTTTTTAAACATAGTACATTTATTGCTATTTTAAAAATATATTAATTTTTACATACTTTGGTTCTAAAGTGGTCAAAATCATCGAAGGGATTTGAAAGATACTCTCCTTCAAATTCAAATTTATTAGGCTCCGTGTAAAACTGAAAATTCGAAAGAAAAAAAAATGTATTAACACTTTACAGACCGGTGGCGCACTTATGCGTCATCTGTAGAACAAAAGATGATCAAACGCCGTTGACGCACTTATGCACCGATTAGTTTATTATATGGTAAAAACAATATAAATAGGAGTCGTTGACGCATTTGTACATCGAGTATGATTCTTAATTCCTAAGTTAAAAATAATTTCAATAGCACAAAAACATAATGTAATTTTACTATCTCGCAGTGTATAAATGGGAAATAAAAAAATGGGAACTGAGATACCATGAGCAGTTACCTGTGCAACCACCTGGCCTGTAAAGTGTTAATATTTGAAGAAAGAAACAGTGAATTTTGACAAATTTTGACGTTTATTTGATCAAAATCGACAGTTTTAAAAATGCAGAGGTTAGTCGTTCAAATCTTTCTTTTAGAAGAAATCTTCATTTAATTTCTATATCAATTTTGATGTAAAAAATATTGCTGTCCTGTGAAATCTCGATTATCCGCGGGTAAATCATCTTTCATTTTTAAAGCTATAAGGTGTTAGCAATCAGCTGAAAAACAAAATGTATCACTCAATTACAAATAAAGAACACTTGTTTTAAAACAAAATAAAAACAAAAGAAGTTTTCTCTTGAAAATGCCTTAAACATTTATAATTCAAATTCGAAAAGTCAGAAATGTGAATTTTTTGTAATAAATTTTAAGAAAATTCTTTTAAAATCGAAGCAAATCGCAATTAACCGTTACTCAAAATCACTCATCGACATCAGGGCTATAATATTCACTCAAAATATCAAAACATTCTGCAGATGGTTTTGTGTTAATCAACGGAAAAGTCGAAAATGTCAACTTTTGTAATATATTTAGAGAAAATTCGCTTAAAATCGAAGCAAATCGCAATTAACTGTTACTCAAAATAACTCATCATGGCTTTAATATCCATGCAGAAGATAAACATTTTGCAGATTTATTTTTTTCAACTAGAAACTCAAAAATGTACATTTTTTTATATTCAATCTTGAGAAAAAGTGAAAATTCGTTTAAAATCAAAATAAATCATAACGGACTGTTACTCAACATTACCTACTAATATCAGAACTTTAATATTTATGCAAAATATCAAAACATCCTGAAGATAGTTTTTGAGTTATTTCACCAAAAACGCGAAAATATCAATTTTTGTAACAAATATTGGGAAAAATTTCGGTTAAAATCAAAGCAAATCATAATAAACTGTTACCTAAAATCACTTATCAATATTAGGGCTTTAAAATTTATGTAGAAGATCAAAATATTCTGCAGATTGATTTTGAGTTATTCAACTAGAAACCAGAAAATGTTATTCTTTTTTAATATACCTTAAAAAAAAATAAGAATTTTGTTTAAAATCAAAGCAAATCACTATGAACAGTTACTCAAAATCACTTATCAATATCAAGGCTTCAATATTTATGCAAAATATTCAAGCATTCTGCAGATGGTTTTTGAGTTATTCAACTTAGATAAAACAATTTAATTTTTGTAGAATTTAGTCGACGCGTTTTATATTTTTTTTTTCGAGTATTGCACAATTGGAAATCTAAAATTTTGAAAAATTCACAACTCGCGAAATAAATTATGGATTTTCGAAAACTGCACTTAATTTGATAAAACGATGATTTTCAACAGTATTTTAGTTTTTGCAGAATTTTGTCGGCGCGTGTTATATATTATTTTTTTATTTTTTGCGCGAGTATTACACAATTCGCAAATTTTCAAAAATTCACAACTCGTGGATTTGCGAAAACTGTAATTCATTTCAGTGGCGGCTCGTGGAACATGTTGATGGTGGCGCCACTTATACAATATACCCCCCCCCCTCCTTTTTGAAGAAAAACAAAACGATTTATCTTCCTAGACCAAAGTAACTGGCGAAAAAGTGTTTTAAGAATTAATGAAACATTCTTGATGAGCTTGAAACTACAGGTAATGCCATGGCTCCTTGGCTCTATATAACGAGCCGCCCCTGCCATCTGATGATGATATTTTCAACTTCTAGTCTGACCGAAAGTGGGTTGACCGGAAGTGAGTTATTTAGCAGACCAGATTCTCGATTTGGTAATCAACATTTTGTGGATTTTCCAAGAAAACCATTTGTTTTAAATATTTTAACATGTTTGTACTTTAATATTTTCACTACCTGCTGTATTGCCTTTATTCTAATGGTCAACTTATGTTTTTACAATTAAAATAATAAATCTTGCTAATATTAATACCAGCGATCTGTCTGCTGATAAACTATCTATGTTTTGTACACACTTGTTTTTATAAATCCATTTATCAACATTATCTTGACCTGTGTAAAACTATGTTATTAGCACCAATAAAATTATTATTATTATTAGTTAAATTTATTATTATTATTTCTCTTGATTTTAAAAGGGGTGGACAAGTAGTCGTATACACCCTGTAAGTACTCCATCTTTACTATTTACGGAATGTTGATATAAAAAGACGTGTGTGTACAATAATTATACTTCGTGCTATTTTACGATGATGGAATGTGCCGAGGTGTACATGCCAGAGTTCAAGTGCGTGCGAATTTATTAAGGGACTTATTGAATCAGTTCCAGCTCCTTGAACTCCACTACACTATACACGAAAGATTCTGCCCGCTCTAGAAGCTTTATAAAAAAATCTGTTAATCGATTATCATACAGGGTGTTCGAAAAGAATGGAATATCCCGTATAGCTCAGTAAATATCCATTTTAGAGAAAAAAGTTTTAAATATAAATTATTTAACATTCGTTATCCACCACGTTGGATATATCAATTTTATGCTATAAACAAACGCGCAACGAATAACACATACAGTTTTTATTTTCTCCGTTACGAAGTACGAGAAAGTATTGTGATCGTGATTTTTTTTTCAAACATTTTTTTACGGAAATATCCGTTTTGGGGTCCATTTCAACCATTTCTGAAAAAAAAAAAATTGTGTGTGTGTGTGTGTCTGTCTGTGCGCGCTGTATCTCAAAAACTAATAAAGCAATTGATATGAAATTTGAACATAAGCCTTATTTGATAATTTGAAGAACTGAAAAGCTTTTGGTAAAATTTCGTACACCGGAAGTGGTTGTTTAATAATAATAATAATAATAATAATTTATTCATGCTATTACACAAGGCTTACATACGTCAAATTTAGTTTGGCAACGAGCATACAAGAGTCTTAATTAGAATACATATATAATATAATCACTGAAGGAAATTTAGACTAAGGTTAATAGGACTTAGAGTAGAACATATTAAAATTATTGTAAAGATAAAATGAGAATAAAATCGTAAATGAACATGCCAATGATAAAATAAAATTTCCTAATAATAGATATAATAAGATTACAAAATAAAATAGAAGTTGCAAGTTATTTGGTAAAAGATATAAAATTTAAAATGTAATATTATCTGATAAGACAATACATATGATGATTAAACTTACAGTAGATGTAATTTTATTTTATGTCAATGATTGTTTATCAAGATTGGCAAAATTTAATGATAGGCATTCTTCAATAGAATAGAAGGGATTGCAGACTAGATATTTTTTTAGAATGGTTTTAAATTTTACCGTGGGAAGTAACTTCAAAGTACTGGGCAATAAATTAAATAATTTGGGCCCATAATATTTAACGCCATTCAGGCAAGTGCTAAGGCGAATACTAGCTGGGTATAGATGTTCACTAGACCTAGTTTCATAGGCGTGAACATCCATATGCTGTATATACATGTGTCTATTTCTGTGTATATATAGCAAACATTCAAGGATGTAAAGGCTAGGGAGCGTTAATATCTTTTCACTTATAAAAGCGTTACGACAGTCTGCTCTGTAATCGAGGGATGCTACTATCCTGAGTGGCCCCATATCAGGATGCCATAGGCCAGATGACTTTGACACAGGGCAAAGTAAGCAGTTCTTATAGCCTGGTGGGGTAGTTCAAATTTTAAATTCCTTAGTAGGAATATTTGTGAACAAATTTTATTTGCAAGATGTTGTTCATGGATTTGCCATGATAGTTTGGTGTCAACATGAATTCCAAGGAACTTGGTACTATTTTTTGTGGAATTTGGTTTAAGTGAAAACACAATGTTGGCAGACTTCTCTGCATTTGCATGTAGTCTGTTAGCTGAAAACCACTTTATTGCAGTATTGACGGATTGTGTATTTTTGTTTATTGCATTGGTTTCCCCGTTAGATATGTCAACAATAGATGTGTCATCGGCAAATAATGTGACTGATGATGTTGGTAGTTGTTTGGGAAGATCATTGATGTATATAAGGAATAGTAAAGGGCCAAGTATAGACCCCTGAGGTACCCCGTGTTTGTATACCATACCTTCAGACATGGTATCCTTCAATTTGACCAACTGTGTACGGCCATTCAAGTATGAGCTTAGTAATTTACAACTACTGGGGTGGAAATTATAATAGTACAATTTTCGAAGAAGAATCTCATGAGAGACACAATCAAACGCTTTGCTTAGATCCATGAAGGTAGCGGAAGTATATAATCCTCTTTCAAAACCTTCATAGATCCGGTCAGTAAAAGCAATGATTGCATCCCTCGTAGATTTACCTCTACGAAAGCCGTACTGGTTGTCCGTTATCAAATTGTACCTGTCCAGATAATCTACCATTTGTTGAAACAAAATTCTTTCAAGAACCTTAGAAATAATTGGAAGGAGTGAGATGGGCCTGAAATTATTGACATCAGTCCTGCTTCCTTTTTTGTGAACAGGTATAATATAAGCTCGTTTGAGGCAATCGGGAAAAACACCTGACCGTATGCATGAATTAATTAGTTTGGTTAAAGGACTAATTATGGTGTCAATTACCTCTTTCAGAAGGTTAGTAGTTAATCCGTAAATATCTCGACTCCTTGAGTTCTTTAATTGGTTCACTATGGTCCTGACAGTAGCTTGACTGACTTCTTGAAACGAAAAGTAGCATCCCTTAGTTTTTACATTAAGTTCGTGCAAGAAAATAATGGGATCACAAGGAGCCTTAGGTAAATTTATCATGATATCATCAGCTATATTACAAAAAAATTTGTTGAAGGTATCCGTTTACCTTAACTGTTTTTTGTTTTTTGCCAATATTTTCTTAAATATGAAAAATATCACAAAATATTTAAACAAACATTGAAGACAACAAAGAAATTAACATCTTTTGCTTGAAAACATTTTTTATAAAATCATTTTTATTGGAAAAAAAAATGTATAATTTTTTTAAAATCTTTACTTTATAATTATAAAACGATAATAGTTACAGCAAATTTATGTTAATAATAATTGTAGAGAATGCTAAAATGAACAACTTATAAAGAATAAGTTTTTTTTAAATCCCTTTAGTTTTTGAGAAAACTGAGTTTTTGAATTTGAAGTATAATCTTTCATAATTTTGACGTTTTAAACGACAGTTTCATCCGAGTTTACACAACGCTCGATGTACATTTAAAATATGATTTAAATTGAAAATACACCATGAAAGCGTAAATATAAATGATACCATCAAGTCGGAGAAAGTAACATGATGAGCACATCACCATTTTTTAATTGATAAGGCACATCTTTATTATACTCATTTGATAGTATAATGAAATATTTTTGTAGGAAAAGTGATGTCTTCCATGTTAGTCCTTACCGATGTGAACCTAGCGCCTGACTTTAAAAAAGTTGGACTTTTTTAACGTAGATCGATTGTACCTCGTTTGTACCTGTTGGTACCGCTATTAACTTCGTTTGTACCTCAAAGACAAAAAAGTTATTAAACAATAAAAAAATGGCCAGCGCTCAACTTTCACATTTTCAAATTTGGTTTATGCCATTCGAAAGAGAATCGTTTGTACCCGTTTGTACCTCTTTTTGAATTGTTTGTACCTCAAAGGTGCCGGAAGTACAGGCTTTAAAAAAAAATTAAATTCTATGGAGGCGATTTTATTCAATTTTCAAGTTATCACAATTCGCCCAATGGGAATCGAAAGAGAATCGTTAGTACCCGTTTGTACCTCTTTTTAAATTGTTTGTACCTCAAAGGTACCAAAAGTACAGGCTTTAAAAAAAATTACATTCTATCGAGGCTCTTTCGATTCCCCGTAGTCGTTTTGCGATTACTTGAAAATGGACTAAAATCGCCTCCATAGAATGTATTTTTTTTTAAAAGCCTGTACTTCTGGTACCCTTGAGGTACAAACAATTTAAAAAGAGGTACAAACGGGTACAAACGATGCTCTTTCGATATCCCTTAGTCGCTTTGCGATAACTTGAAAATTGTCTAAAATCGCCTCCATAGAATGTATTTTTTTTAAAGCCTGTACTTCTGGTACCCTTGAGGTATAAACAATTTAAAAGAGGTACAAACGGGTATAAATGATGCTCTTTCGATGTCCCTTAGTCGCTTTGCGATTACTTGAAAATTGAGTAAAATCGCCTCCATAGAATGTATTTTTTTAAAGCCTATACTTCTGGTACCCTTGAGGTACAAACAATTTAAAAAGAGGTACAAATGGGTACAAATGATGCTCTTTCGATTCCCCTTAGTCGCTTTGCCATAACTTGAAAATTGACTAAAATCGCCTCCATAGAATTTAATTTTTTTTAAAAGCCTATACTTCCGGTACCTTTGGGGTACAAACAATTTAAAAAGAGGTACAAACGGGTACAAACGATTCTCTTTCTAATGGCATAAACCAAATTTGAAAATGTGAAAGTTGGGCGCTGGCCATTTTTTTATTGTTTAATAACTTGTTTGTCTTTGAGGTACAAACGAAGTTAATAGCGGTGCAAACAGGTACATACGAGGTACAATCGATCTATGTTAAAAAAGTCCAAATTTTTTAAAGTCGGGTGCTAGGTTCACATCGGTTTAGTCCTTTATTTGAATTTTTGAGTTTTTTTTTTCTTTTTTCAACGACAAATGTTACTAGCAAAAAGAATCTATAAATTCGATAAAATCGCGCTCAATGTACTGAGTGTGCACATTCATATTTTATTTTTTAAATGCTCATGTGCACCCGAAAAGATTAAAGTTGGCCACTCTATATTGAACGTAATGGCAAGAATGTACGGAACATGCCATGTGCCAAATTTACGTCTCAGAGTCGGTAGTGGCTTGTGAAAACCAAGGTGAGGCCAAGGTAAAAATAGAAAGCAGTGCTGCATGAGGGGTTGTCATGAAGACGAGCCAACTCAGATCAGAGGAAACTAAAAATTTTTTCGCCTGCCTCTATTATCCGTCAATTTCAATCTGAGTGGTGAGGAGGCGGGCCGCGCACCGAGCATCCAAGCGAGAGGAACAAACAATTTCCCGAGTATAATCGGAGACAAAAATTGGGCGGTTTATTACCAGTCTAGAGAAGGTCGTCATTCGGCTCGTACGCTTGCCGCCAGACACGTGCGGGCCTCCCGCAGGGAACGCACACCGTTTTCAACAGATTATGATAATTTTTGTCATTGAATGTCCTAAACGAACGCACTCCGTATTATACCGATGGCCTTCTCCCGCCCTACGCCCATCCATTTGCCAGTGCGCAACTACTCTAGTTGAGATTGACGGATTATACATAAACCATATATTTCTACCATAAAAATCGGGCCGAAACTACGATTTAGCGTATCTAGGGCCGAAAAAATTATATGCATAATCTAGACAACCTTCCGCGGAATATGAGTAGGCTATGCAAAAATCTGACAGTGACAGTTCAATGGTGCGCGATATAAAATTTCCTGAAACACTGTTTTTACTTAAGGCAGGCGAAAAAATATCGAGTGTGATTCATGCCGAAATGCTTTAGCAACCCTTCACTTTAGCGGGTTGCTAAAGCCTATTTTCGGCCCTTGATACACTATATACTATTTTGCATTTCATTAATTTAATTAATACGGTTACTAGAAAAGGAAGTCACAACAGCCTGTGTCGGCCGTATAAAATGAAATATGACACTTCAGGTACTTTCCAACTTGAACTGTCATATTTCGTTTCAATTGTCAAGTGAAGTTGCGAATAAAACATGGACGTGATATAAACGTAATCCTCTTTTCGACTGCGTTTACTTGGCTGTGGCTTTTGGTATGATTTTAACGTAGATTTCTGATTTCTATAATTAATCACAGCAAGCCGTTGTAGTTTGAGAGATAAATCGTTTTCACCAATTACATGTCCCACAAGCGAGTTTAGTAATAGACCGTATACCAATGAGGAAACTATAATAAATATGTGTAATGCGGGGGCTTTGGAATCAATTTAGTTTTATGTTATCGGCGTCGTAATTAATTGAGTGGGTAATCGTGAACCAATATCTGTCAGTCAGGCATTGAGGTTAGTTAGTTGTGCAACGGGCGAAACGATCGGAGATTAATGCCCCATTTTTGATGGTTTTATTTTGATTGGGGCGTCTCACGGAACGTGGGGGGCTGAAAGGCAAGAGCAAGAGCAACATTGTCTAGTCATTAGAGAATAACGTTTTAATGCAGTCCATTAGTGAAACGGCAGTAATGCGCTCGCCTAAAAGGTTAATCAAAGTTCAGTTCGGGCACAGTAGCCCGGGACCCGGAGAGAGTCTCCGGGTCGATATCAGCGCCGCCAATCACAAAGACGTCTGTGGGCGTCGCCTGCCTATGTGTCTTTCGCTACTGGCACCAGCACTACACACACTAAACCACCCATCACTCACTCGGCCACCGTCCCGCGGCTATCAGAGAATAAAAGCTCGTAATGGACGCTACTGTGGATGGCCGAGTCGAGCGCGGCTCTCTTCGAATCTCCGAAGGTCACCCTCCTCTTAATTACTTCCTAACTGTGAGAAGCTATAACTCAAAATATTAATCAATAGACCAACCGAGCCGGTGGCCACTCTCTAAATCAGGGCGACTCATTTCCTGACCCTACAAATTATGAACTGGGGCCACCAAACAGTTTTCGGTATTTCAATTAAAATCTTTCATATCGTACGATCATCCACAAATTATAAATAACGTGTAAGAATAAAAACTCGACCTATTTTCTAAGAATTTGCGGGTTTGCTTTTTTCTTCGTAATGAGTGTATGTCGTCAAACTTTCATTGCCACAGTTTTTGGAATTCAAATCTGTTTGCAGCGGATGTTCGGCGAAAGAATATTTGACCGAAAACCCAACGGAATATTTGCTTTCTCTATTAGAGTAAATAGTGCAGCACGGGTGGCATCTTTGTCTTTGCCTCCCCAACGGAAATATAGTACAATCGCGCAGAGATGACAGTGACTCATGCTTTTTCGATCTAATCATCGCGCCTGGATAAATATCTATACTCGTTCGCATGCTTAAGAAAAACGAAATGAAATACGAAACGTATGTCGATATGTAAATTTAAGGGCTTAGTGGAACGTATGTCCTTTCTCATTCTATCTGTTCTAACCTCAAAATTCCCGTGCTTGTATCTGGTTTTGACCGTCTCCGATTTCGATTTAGTTAAGAGCAAAATTGATTGTATCCATTTCATTAATAAAAAGGTTAAATTTAATAACCAATTTCCAGTTGTATTTACCGATTGCCGAAAAATGCACTCGCAAAGTTTCGTCGGGAAAATATTTGCACGCTCGAGAATTTTTTAATTTCTCGCCTCGACTGAATCGAATTATTTTAAGGACATACGTTTACTAGAAACTTAATTCAGGCAACATGGAGCGATGAGTCACTGTACTATACACGAGCCGCCGCTGTCTGTTTAGCTTCACAAGATTTGTTTTCAAAATAATGCTTACAGTGGTTGTGGCAAGTTATGGCTAGGCAACACATATAGCAGTAGTGGTATTTGTTAGGCAATTTGCCTAATATCGCATTTACTCGTTCGCGCTCACGTCGTCGGTATAGAATTACAGACTATAAATAGGATTGCAAATTTCACAAAAAGAATTAGTTTGAGAATAAGAAGTGTATTACCAAAACGCTGCTCAAGTTTGGTAAATCACCCTTTATCATCATTATTGAAGTTTTGTTTCATCAAGTGCGAAGCACAGAAAGTAACAATTTCATCATTTTGATGTGTGTATATATCTGTTTTTTTCAGGCACCAAAATAAAAAAAAAAAAATTAATTATTGTTTCCCTTCAACGATAACAGGGGCGGCTCGTTATATAGAGCCAAGGAGCACTACCTGTAGTTTTAAGCTCAGCAAGAATTTTTAATCAATTCTTAAAATTCTTTTTGTTTTCCGCGTGTATTGTTTGATGATGACGGCGAGGTTACGTGGTCGAAGAATGGTGTTACAGATTTAGTGCATGTCTGGGACAAAATGTAAACGCACGATAAATCGAAAATACACATAAATCATATTTTCAGCTTGTTCGGTTATTTGAAATTATGAACCTTTACTTTACAACTCAAAATAACCTTGGACTATGAAGATTAATCGTTATTCTTTCTTCATATTGTAAAAGTACCATCAACATGCTCCACGGGCCGCTACTGAGAGTCATACTAACCAAGTGAATTGTTTTATTTGAATTATTCAAAATGTATCTACTAAATCTAAAGTTATCGAAACTACCGGCGTAAAAGCTGAAACAATAAGTTAATAGTTTTATTTGATTTTTTTTTTCAAATTAGTTTCACTTTTTTTTGACAATTAAAGCGAGAATTAAAAAAAATCCTATTAAAAAAATTGGAAAATTATTTTACACAATAGTCATTTTTTAGACTAATTTAAACGATTTTCTTACTAGAATATTCTGCATTTTTTTATTATTAAGCTTGTATTTTCGATTTTTTTTTTGGCTAAATTTTTGATAATTTGGCCTAAATATTCTTTATTTTGACCTAAATTTTCGATTTCATTATTAAAATTTTCGTCTATTTCGTCCGTATTTTTTATTTCTCCCGACAAATTTTGTTTCTAAATTTTTTACCTGTATTTTCGACATTTATAAAAATATTTTAACTTTTGGCCTAAATATCTTTTATTTTGACCTAAATTTGCGATTTCATTATTTAAATTTTCGACTTTTTGGGCCCGCAATTTGTTTTCTACTTTGGCAGGTGCCCTTCAGTAGCATCGGTTATTGTAATATATTATTCATATTAAATGAAATAGACATCCACAAACACCCATGCCCTCGCCGGGATTCGAACCCAGGACCCTCCGCATTAGTTCTGGCGCGCTAACGCACTAGCCGCGTGCGTCCGAATTTTTAATTTTTCCAGCAAATTTTTAGTTTTTAGATTTTTGACCTGTATTTTCGATTCTTTTGGGTCTAAATTTTTGATCTGTTGACCTAAATATTCTTTATTTTGTCATAAATTTTCGATGTATTTGTTAAAATTTTCGTATTTTTTTGGGCCGAATTTTTAATTTTTAGATTTTGGACCTGTATTTTCGATTTTTTTTTTGTCAAACTTTTTTATCTTTTGCTGTAAATATTCTTTATTCTAAATTTTCGATTTAATTTTTTAAATTTTTGATTTTTCGGTCCGAATTTTTGATTTTTCAGGCCGAATTTTTAATTGTAGTCTCAAATTTTTGATTTGATTTTGGTTCAAATATTTATAACCTGAATTATTCATTTATATGCGAGATATTTTTTATTTTTTTTTCCGGTATTTTCGAGTTTTGTTTGTTGAAATTTTCGATTTTTTAGTCTGCATTTATTATCTTTAGGCCCGAGTTTTTGAAGTGCTGTCTAAATTTTCGACTTTCTGGCCAACATTACAGAGTTTTATTATTCTTTTTAATCTTTTGACCTACATTTTTCTTTATTTTGTCTTAACTTTTTTTGTTAAAATTTTCGATTTTTTTGTCCGCATTTTTTATTTTTCGTAATTGTAGTTCCAAATTTTTGATTTGATTTTGGTTCAAATATTTATAACCTGAATTATTCATTTATATGCGAGATATTTTTTATTTTTTTCCGGTATTTTCGAGTTTTATTTGTTCAAATTTTCGATTTTTTAGTCTGCATTTTTTATCTTTAGGCCCGAATTTTCGATGTACTGTCCAATTTTTCGACTTTCTGGACAACATTACAGATTTTCATTATTTTTTAGAATCTTTTGACCTACATTTTCCTTTATTTTGGCCTAACTTTTCGATTTTACTGTTAAAATTTTCGATGTTTTGGTCCCCATTTTAGATTTTTCGTTTAGTCTACATTTATTATCTTTAGACAGGAGTTTTCGATGTTTTGTCTAAATTTTCGACTTTTTGACCAACATTGTGGATTTTTTTAAAATCTTTTGCCCTAAATATTTCTTTATTTTGACCTAACTTTTCGATTTTACTGTTAAAATTTTCGATTTTTTGGTCCTCATTTTAGAGTTTTCGTTTAGCCTACATTTATTATCTTTAGACCCGAGTTTTCGATGTTTTGTCTAAATTTTCGACTTTTTGACCAACATTGTGGATTTTTTTTAAATCTTTTGCCCTAAATTTTTCTTTATTTTTCTGTTACAATTTTTCTTTCCTTGCTCCACCATTTTTATTTTTAGGCCAGAATTATAGATTTTTCGTCACAATTTTTTATCGTATATTTTAGATTTTTGGTTTATTTTTTAACTTGGTTTATTGATTTTATTTCGTGATTTTCTTTTTATTTTTTGCTATTATTTCGAATTTCTGGTCAGAAACTTATTTTTGGCGGCTGAAAGTGGCAAATTATTTTGCTTCTACTTAAGTTTTTGATTTTTAGTCTACGTGTTTTATTTTTACATCAGGATTCTTGATTCTTTGGCCCATATTTGAGATCTGTATTTTCGATTTTTTTGTTCCAATCTTTTTCTCTATTTTGACCAAAATATTCGATTGGTTTATAGAAAGTTTTGATTTTTTTGTCTGTAATTTGTATCTTTAGGCTCGTTTTCGATGTTTTGTCTAAATTTTCACCGTTTTAGGCTATATTGTGGATGTTTTATTGTTTGGTCTAAATATTCTTTATTTTGACGAAGATATTAATTTTAGATATTTTTGGTCTTATTTTTGTCCCATGTTTTAGATTTTCTTAATTTGAATTAGTGATTTTATTTTGCGATTTTTTTTAAATTTTTATTTTTGCTATAATTTTTTTCAAATTTCTCGTTGGAACTTATTTTAAGCTAAAAAGAGGTATTTTTGGAGCTGAAAATGGCAAATTATTTTTGCTCGTATTTTCAATTTTTTGGTTTGCATTTTTATTCTTAAACCAGGATTTTTGATTTTTTGGCCGATATTTTAGATCTTCGGCTGTTTGATTTTTTGGCCAAAATATTCGATTGGTCTAGGAAGATAAATGGTTCTTTATTTCTTCAAAAAAGGAGCGGGGGTATATTGTATAAGTGGCTCTACCCACAACATGTTCCATGAGCCGCCACTGAATGATAACGATGGCCTCGTGGTCGTTGACGAGAGATGTCGCCTTAATGGTGTTTCTATTCCGACTAAAAAATATTTGATTTACAACGAAATTATTCCACCGAATCCTACACTCGAGTATTTGAAACTTCAAATTACTTCATTGCGGTCTGTACAAGACTTCTCCACTAACGAACAACAACACGTGTTAATGCATTTGCATTCGTCCATCTAATTGAATAATTGGCTCTAATTAAAGTGCGGTACTAACATCTTCTATGCCCGAATGCCAAGAACTATGCGCGCCACTTAAATTAGACCGACCGACCAACAGCAGCGTAACAATCCAATTAATTTGCAAAACTACGTTTGCTACTCTGTCTAATTACCTTTTAATAAAAAAAAAAATGGAAAAAAGCATTCGATATAATTTTTTTTTTAATTTATAGTAAAGATAAATTAAATAAAGATGAAATTTCAATTTTTTATATTTAAATGGAATAAGACCACCGGCGGCTCGTTGCGACAAAGATGCCGCTCGTGCTGCACTACTTACTCTAATAGAAGAAGCAAATATTCCGTTGCTTTTTGGGTCAAATTTTCTTCCGTTGCCTCACGAGCCGCCTCTGAACAAGACTCAAACATTTCTTGCAATCTCCAGAAATAACATAAGTTACTAAGGATGCGATAAACCACCCACTTTCAAGTAAGTCGAAACCAATGTATGCTTATAGTGTACTACGTGCTTGCTTAATAGTTTGTTAAAATTTAGAGGTTATGTTTACACTTCACACCCGATATGCCGCGGAGATGTATCTCAAATTAACCGCAATTTGTGATGCGTCACATACGCACATACGCTTTGAATATATGAATATTAAACCTGTTCGTAACTCTGCTGCAGAATTAGGTCTGACAAATACCTTTCTGTTATTTTCGTAAACAACATTTAAACATGAACATTAAATATTGTTCCCCCATCAGAACACCTACAGACCGGTTTCGACCTTACAGGTCTCATCAGTGTAGTAGGTTGCTGATGGGGAAACGGAAATTACTATAGGAATATAAGTATTCCAAACACCGTTAAAGGTAGAAACGCCGGTCTGTAGGTGTTCTGATGGGGGAACATTATTTAATGGTCACATTAATATTGTTATATTTGCCGCCGCTGGCAATGTCCATATCTTGGCGTTGTTAAAGCCACCCGGATTTGGTTCAGTACAGCATTCAGGCAATAGATTCCGCCACTTTGGCGTTTCTACCTTTAACATTTAAACACTTGACGTGAGACTCGAACCCGCAGCGTCCGCTCCGAAAGCACAAGCTAACTCCAAATAAATAAAATTAGTGCAATAAATTTGTTGAAACATGAACACTTTTTTTAGTTACCATTTTAAAAGCGCCTAATTAAATGTCAAATGGGTGATGTGAAGGATGAAGGGCACCGAAGAGAGCCACAAAAAAAATGTAAATTTATGTTTAACCCTCCTTAATAGGTTTTTACGAGTGGCGTGGATAATCAACATAAATCTGTGCGTATCTATAAATAATATTCGTGTAAATTCAGGAGCAGTTAGGGGGCCTACGCTCACTCGTATTCGTACAAGACAGCAACGCATCGGACGGTGATGATGATGATGATGGTATGCGACTTCGGCTACCGGTCTTCACGTTTTGTACACGATAAATAAACAGAGAAACAGAAAGGCCGGGGAGTTAACGAGTTTCGGCCATAAACAAGATTGGGAACGTAGGTGAACAAATTTATATGCATGAGTTGCCCGGGGACATAGTTAGTTTTTGAGTTTTATGGGACCTACACCCTGACAGCGGCTACTTTTCCACAATGGCCACTTCCGAAACTGATTCTTCTGGGACCCATAATATTGCCCGGCCACTTTTGTTCACCTCAAACGTATAATAAACGGGCCGACCCTCTTACGTCTCATTCGCAACGACATCTGAAAACGTACGAAATGACAAGTATTTGAGGTTAACAGACTTTTGCAGAACTATGAACAGGTTGAATATTAATTGTCCGTCTTTATTCAATTTATTTAATGCTTCCTACAGAGAGTTTTCAATTTTAATTATCAGACTTTCATAACTGAAACAAGTTGTAATATTTGTAACGTCAATATTTATTCTGCTACACAGAGAATTAACAATCACTTTGTTAGAAGTAAATAAGACTAATAAGTAAAGTAACAATCATTCAACTTCGACTCATTTATATTTTGCACTTTAACTGCCGGTTGTCGCTCGTATGTTTGACTAAATGTAAAAAATATATTTACTAATTGTTTTTCAATTGAATATTTCATAACAGTTCCTATATTCAAAATTGTAATAAAAGCATCAAAGTCCATGTTATTAAAATTCAAAACCAGATTTGAAGAAATACATTCATATCAAAGTGTTAAATATCATTTTGAATACTTTGGCTGCCATATGATTCAAATACAATTCACACCTATAACTCTAAGTTATATTTCATTAAAGCCTTAGATTAGGAAGTGATGTGGTGGTCTTAAGTTTCCATGTCTTTTTACTTCAACGTAGCAGTGATCGTGTTAAGTAATGTAAATAGACACTGCATAGAAACTTAAACAGTCAAATAAGGGATGGCACAGTCTTGCTGGAACCGCGTTTACTCAAGATCTATACTATTTAAAGCAGACAATTTTGAAACATTTGTATGGCTTACGTTTTCATTTCAGTAAGTTTGGGCATTAGAAGGTTTAGCGATCGGATTGGCGGAATAAAAAGTGTTATATCTTTACTTCAAACAATATAAGGCTGCGGGATAAAAATTGTAACACCTACTTGGGTGTTTTCTTTATCCCGTTACGGTTCAATGCATTCCATAACATGTCGGGTGTGCAGAAACGGAAACTTGTAAAAACATTTGGTGCTGCAAATAAATTCATAATTGAAATAACCTGGCGCCAAGAGAACCAAATACTACAACATGAAAAAAATGAGATAATACAAATAATATTTGATACTTATTTAAAATAGTCTCCATTTACGTTATTACACTTATTGCAATGTTCTAAAAGTTTTTCAAAACAATATGAAGCAACTGTTCAATTCGTCGTTTACTTTTTTCATATCTTCTACGTCTTCAAATCGTTTCCGATTGAAAACAGTAATTCTTAGAAAATAGAAAAAAAAAGGTGCCAAATCGGATGAATAGGATGGGTGAATCATTTCAACCAAACAGCGTTTCGTAAGAAATTATTGCACAATTAGTGATTGTAATAATAATAGAAATAACTACCCAATGCTCAAAAATGCGCTTCTGTAATCTCTTGGACACCATAAAGAAAGAGAACGATACAATCGTTTTGCAATCAACTGTATATCTAGAAAGAGATTACATATTGAACTATTCTGTAGTCAGCGAGGTCCATACAGCTGTGATACCAAACCTCCGATAGAAGATGCAGTACAAGACGAATAATCATTTCATCACTTTCTGTTATTAGAATAAATACATGATTTTATCCAGTGGCGGTTCGTGGAACATGTTGATGGCAGAGCCACTTATACAATATACCCCCTCCCCATCCTTTTTTGAACAACGATTTATCTTCCTAGACCAAAGTAACTGGCGAAAAAGTGTTTTAAGAAATAATTAAAAATTCTTGCTGAGCTTCAAACTACAGGCAGTGCCATAACATAAAAAATTATTGGAATTGAAAAAGTTGCTTATATTCTTAAAATATAATAATTAAAGAGTTGTATAGAATTATTTCAGAATTTTTAAATAATTTTTAATATTATTTATTTATTTTGGAAAATGCTCAATTTTTAAAGCAATTAAAAAATGCTTGTTTAAGAACAAACAGTTATAACTTATTAAAAATATGTTGAAATTTAAGAAGTTGATTATATTCTTAAAATATAATAATTAGAGAGTTGTATAGAATTATTTCAGAATTTTTAAATAATTTTTAATATTATTTATTTATTTTAGAAAATGCTTAATTTTTAAAGCAATTAAAAAATGCTTGTTTAGCAACAAACAGTTATAACTTATTAAAAATATGTTGGAATGTAAGAAGTTGATTATATTCTTAAAATATAGTAATTAGGGAGTTGTATAGAATTATTTCAGAATTTTCAAATAATTTTTAATATTTTTTATTTATTTTTGAAAATGCTTAATTTTTAAAGCAATTAAAAAATGCTTGTATACCAACAAACAGTTATAACTCATTAAAAATATGTTGGAAATTAAGAAGTTGATAATATTCTTAAAATATAATAATTAGGGAGTTGTATAGAATTATTTCAGAATTTTTAAATAATTTTTAATATTATTTATTTATTTTAGAAAATGCTCAATTTTTAAAGCAATTAAAAACTGCTTGTTTAACAACAAACAGTTATAACTTGTTAAAACATTGTTGGAATTTCGGAAGTTGATTATATTCTTAAAATATAATAATTTGGGAGTTGTATAGAATTATTTCAGAATTTTTAAATAATTTTTAATATTTCTCATTTATTTTTGAATATGCTCAATTTCGAACGCCATTAAAAAATGCATGTTTAACTACGAACAGTTATAACCAGTCGCGGCTCGTGGAGCATGTTCATGGTATAGCCACTTATACAAGATACCCTACCTCCCTCCTTTTTTGAAGAAAGAAAGAACGATATAACGAACTGGCGAAAAAGTGTTTTAAGAATTAATTAAATATTCTTGCTGAGCTTGAAACTACAGGTAGTGCCATGGCTCCGTGGCTCTATATGACGAGCCGCCCCTGATTTTATCTAGAATAAATACATGATTTTTGCATATCTAATTGGATATTGATGCGGTGCAGTATTTCAATATCAGAATATTCTGATTTTTTTTATTATTAAGCCTGTATTTTCGATTTTTTTGTCTAAATTTTTGATCATTTGGCCTAAATATTCCTTATTTTGACCTAAATTTTCGATTTCATTGTTTAAATTTTCGACTGTTTGGTCCGCATTTTAAATTTTCATGCCGAATTTTTAATTTTTACATTTTTGACCCTGTATTTTTGATTCTTTTGGGTACATTTTTGATCTGTTGACCTAATATTCTTTATTTTGAAATAAATTTTCGATTTTATTGTTAAAATTTTCGTTTTTTTTTTGGTCCGCATTTTTTATTTTTCGGGCCGAATTTTTAATTCTAGTTCCAAATTTTTGATTTTATTTTGGTTAAAATATCTATAACCCGAATTATTGATTTATATGCGAGTTCTTTTTTATTTTTTCCGGTATTTTCGAGTTTTGTTTGTTGAAATTTTCGATTGTTTAGTCTGCATTTATTTATTTATTTAATAATAATAACCCAACAGGCAGTTATTGCCCAGTTACAGGGAAAATATAAAAATACATAGCAAAAAACAATAAGTAATACAAAGTAATTATTGAAATACAATACATGTACACATCGCAGTATAAAAAGTTTGTTTACTATAAAGACAAAATTTTAAAAATTTAAAAAAGAATTTATTATCTTTAGGCCCGAGTTTTCGATGTTTTGTCTAAATTTTCGACTTTTAGACCAACATTGTGGATTTTTTTTAATCTTTCGCCTAAATTTTTCTTTATTTTTTTTTATTTGTCAGTTAAAATGTTTCTTTCCTTGGTCCACCATTTTTACTTTTAGGCCAGAATTTTAGATTTTTGGACTCAATTTTTTATCGTATATTTTAGATTCTTGGTTTATTTTTGATCCTATATTTAAGATTTTTTAACTTTGATTATTGATTTTCACGAATTCAAAAATTCGCGAATTTTTTTATTTTTTGCTATTATTTTCGAATTTCTGGTCAGAAACTTATTTTTGGCGGCTGAAAGTAGCAAATTATTTTGCTTCTACCTAGGTTTTCGATTTTCTGTCTGCGTTTTTTATTTTTAGATCAGGATTCTTGATTCTTTGGCCCATATTTTAGATTTCTGTATTTTCGTTTTTTTTTGTTCCAATTTTTTTGTATTTTCCTTTATTTCGACCAAAAATTCGTTTGGTTTGAAGAAATTTTCGATTTTTTTGTCTGCAATTTTTATCTTTTACGTTTGTTTTCGATGTTTTGTCTAAATTTTTACTTTTGTATTTTCGATTATTTAGGTTTCAATTTTTGGTCTTTTGGCCGAAATTTTTTTTATTTCGACTTAAATTTTCGATTCGTTTGTTGAAAATTTTGATTTTTTGGTCTACCACTTTGATTTTAGGTACGAATTTTAGATTTTTGGTCTTAATTTTTTATTTTTTGTCCCATATTTTAGATTTTCTTAACTTGAATTATTGATTTCATTGTGCGATTTTTGTTATTATTTTCGAATTTCTCGTTGGAACTCATTTTAAGCTAAAAATAATTATTTTTGGGGCTGAAAATGGCTAATTATTTTTCTTTGTTTTTTCAAATTTTTCGTGTGCATGTTTATTTTGAAACCAGGATTTTTGATTTTTGCCGATATTTTAGATCTTCCGCTGTTTTGTTCCCAATTTTTTATTTTAAGGCCAAAATATTCGATTGGTCTAGGAACATAAATGGTTCTTTGTTTCTTCAAAAAAAGGGGGGGGGGATATTGTATAAGTATATTATTGTATATCTACCATCAACATGTTCCACGAGCCGCCACTGAATTATGGAGCTCGAATATTGAATCAGGGTTCGACGAATGCATAATTGGTATTTTTTCTAATATTCTGTTATCAATGAAAATTCTTCATAAATCCTCTTGACTTGTTATATTTGTACGAGCGACAGTCTTTGATTCGTCCATGTTTACAACTATATCATCGGTTTTAGCAGAATCCTTTTGACCCTAAAACTGTTTCTTATATTATTTATATGGAATTTCCGCTTAAATATTTTTAAAGCTAACATGTATCCGCTAGGTTTTTGGTAATTTTTAAGAAAACCTCTTGATGGAATTCCGTCAATCTTCACAAACATATTCGAGACACTAGTTAATATAAAATAAACGACTAATTCAAAATACTTAGTCACCAGTTATTCCGAAATTTCCTTTTAAACATTATTGTTATAAGTTGCAGAAACAAGCATTAGATTGGATTTTTCTTAATTTTTAAGAAAATCTCCTAACGGATTTCCAAAAAAATCGCTGGGTGGATTTCCTTCATTCTTCACCAACACATTCTAGACACTCGGAGTTAAAAAAACAAATTAATAACTGGAAAATATGAGCTCACTAGTTTTTCCGAAATTTCCTTTTGAACATTGAAGTTGCAAAAACATGCATTAGATTGGATTTTTCTAATTTAAAAAAAAATCCATGAACGGATTTCTAACAAAATCGCTTGGTGGATTTCCTTCATTCTTCACCAACACAGTTTACATACTCGGAGTTAAAAAACAAATTAATAACTGGAAAATACGTGCTTGGATTTTTCTAATTTTCAAGAAAATCTCCTAACGGATTTCTAAAAAAATCGTTGTTTGGATTTTCTTCATTCTTCACCAACACATTCTAGACACTCGGAGTTAAAAAAACAAATTAATAACTGGAAAATATGTGCTCACTGGTTTTTCCGAAATTTCCTCTCGAACATTGAAGTTGCAAAAACATGCATTCGATTGGAGTTTTCTAATTTCCAAAAAAGCTCTTAATGGCTTTTTTCATTTTTTATCAAGATTTTAAAGATATTGGTAAATCATAAACAAATAAATTCAAAAATATATGATTAATAGTTCTTCCGGAATTTCCCCTCGAACATTTTTGAAGTTGCAAAAAGATGCATTCGATTAGAATTTTGCATTTCCAAAAAAATCGCTAGATGCATTTCCTTCACTCTTCACCAATACATTCTAGATGCTCAGAGATAAGAAACAAGTGAATATTTCGAAAATAATTTTTCCGAAATTTCCCCTCGATCATTGAAGTTGGAACAATATGGATTCACTTGTATTTTTCGTATTTTACATCTTAATAGATATTTTCATTCTTTACCAAGACTTTTTAGACGCTAGTAAATTATAAACGAATGAACAATTAAAACATATGTAATTATTACTTTTTCCGGAATCGAACATATTTGAAGAAGCAAAAACATGCTATCGGTTACATTTTTGCAATTTCTAAAAAATCCCTGGATGGATTTTCTTTTTTGTTTATAAGCACATTCTAGACACTTAGAGTTAAGAAAACGAATTAATAATTCGACAATTTGTGCTCACTATACTCGGCGCACCGAATAGGTGGTATGGTCACGTTGCGTTCACCCCTCGTCCTCGTGATAGTTCGTCGAGACGTTATGAAAAGCCTGATTCTCACAGCCTTGCCACATTTTAGTTCTGTGCCGGAAATATAAATCTTTCTATTTTAACCCACAAAATCTAACTATTTACCACTTCCTAATTAATTGTAGTTGAAAAAGGCTGATTTAAGGATGGAACGTAATCATTACATTTAAATAAGACAGAAAAACGAGAACATATGGCATACAACGGGCGTGATTCAAAATTTCGGCGGCGTGACATACGCTTCACATGCGTTTGCGCTGACCAATCAGCGAACATCACGCGAAAATCACGCAAACCCATAATACCACCGATTCGGTGTGCCGAGTATAGTTGCAAAAATGTGCATTCACTTTGATTTTTCTAATTTCCAAGAAAACCTCTTAGTGGATTTTGTCATTCTTTAGTAAGACTTTCTAGACGCTCGTAAGTAATAAACAAATGAACAATTAAAAAATATGTGGTTAATGTTTTTTTTTCGGAATTTCATCTCAAACATTTTTGAAACTGCTAAAACATGTATTCGATTGGATTTTCATGATTTCTAAGAAAACGCCTCTGTGGATTTTCGGTCAGGGATTTAACAGAACTGAATGCACATACACTATTTAGAGCAGCAGAACACCGAAAATATTTTCCATGATTGTTTCTTGAACATTAAGACGAAGACGGGCGTAGCTTCAAATTCTTCCTTACAAATTACAAATGAAAATAGGAGACATTACTATCTTCGAAGGATATGGTAAATCTATTTAAAGCTTCAAGTATTTGGCGCTACACGTTCTTATCAACATAATTAGTATACTTATTGTTCCTCATGGCTGTAGATTAAGTGGAAAATAAGAACTTATTTTAAAAAACGGAAGTGACATTCGCCATAAATTTCAAACCTGAATATTTTTAAGAAAAATCGTTTTTTTTTCTACTTCAGATTGCTAATAAAACATTGCATTGACAAATTTCCATAAAAGCGCCATTTTTCGTTTCAACCCCTAATTTTTTTATCGCATCCTTCAAATAAAAACATATTAAAATTCAGCTTAGATTATATTTATATGCAATGTTTTTCATAGAAAAAAACAATCCAAATCAAAACAAATCTCCAAATTTATTAATATGCGCCATCTTACATAAAAAAGTTAGCAACAAATATGGATTCAGCATACATTAAATTACTATTTAAAATAATAATCATTCGGGCACCGAGCTTTTATCATAGAAAAAAAAAAGCTTGCGGACGGTTAAATCTCAAAATATATAAATGTGTGCCAACTTCCATTAAAAAGTTAGCAAAAATATGGATTCAACATACATTGAACTACTATTTAAACAAATTTAATTTGGAACATCGAATTTCCATCAAAGAAAAAAAATATTCTTTATTTTGACCTCAATTTTCGATTTCATTGTCAAAATTTTCGACTATTTAGTCCGCGTTTTTTATTTTTGGTTTTCTAAATGTTGACCCGTATTTTCGGTCAAAATAATATACTTTTGATCTGTATTTTCAATTTTTGATCTGTCGACCTAAATATTCTTTATTGTGGCATAAATTTTCGGTTTAATTATTAAAATTTTTGATTTTTTGGTCCGCATTTTTGATATTTCGGGCCGAATTTTTAATTCTAGTACCAAATTTTTGATTTGATTTCGGTTAAAATATCTATAACCTGAATTATTAATTTATATGCGAATTTCTTTTAATTTTTTTCCGGTATTTTCGAGTTTTGTTTGTTGAAATTTTCGATTTTTTAGTCTGTATTTATTATCTTCAGCCCCGAGTTTTCGATATACTGTCTAAATGTTCGACTTTCTGGCCAACATTGCAGATATTTATTATTTTTTTAAATCTTTCGACCTTAATTTTTCTTTACTTTGACCCAACTTTTCGATTTTATTGTTAAAATTTTCGATTTTTTTGGCCCCCATTTTTGATTTTTCGTTTAGTCTACATTTATTATCTTTAGGTCCGAGTTTTACATGTTTTGTCTAAATTTTCGACGTTTTGATCAACATTGTGGATTTTTTTAAATCTTTTGCCCTAAATTTTTCTTTATTTTTTTTTATTTGTCTGTTGAAATTTTTCTTTCCTTGGTCCACTATTTTTATTTTAGATATTTGGTCTGAATTTTTTAACGTAGGTATATATTTTTTTGATTTTTGGTATATTTTGTATCCTATATTTTACATTTTTTAACTTGGATTATTGATTTTATTTCGTGAATTTTTTTATTTTTTACTATTATTTTCGAATTTCTGATCAGAAACTTATTTTTTGCGGTTGAAAGTGGCAAATTATTTTGCTTCTGCCTAAGTTTTCGATTTTGTCTGCTTTTTTTATTTTTAGATCAGGATTTTTGATTCCTTGGCCCATATTTTAGATTTCTGTATTTCCGATTTTTTTTATTTATTATTAAACGGCTAATAATAAATAAAATAATACAAAATTAGAAACAAAAACTAACATACAAATTAAATTAAATTTAAATCGCAAGAAAACAAATTAGCCATAAATTTAATCTTATTTATTTATTTTTTTTTTCTTTATTTTGACCAAAATATTCGATTGGTTTGTAGAAATTTTCGATTTTTTTTGTCTGCAATTTTTATCTTTACACTCGTTTTCGATGTTTTGTTTAAATTTTCACCGTTTTAGGCTATATTGCAGATTTTTTTATTTTTTAGTCTAAATATTTATTATTTTGACGATAAAATTCGATTGGTTTGTAGAAATTTTGTATTTTTGTCTGCATTTTTTATCTTTACGCCCAAGTTTTCGATGTTTTTTTCTAAATTTTCACCTTTTTAGGCCCTATTGTAGGTTTTTACTTTTTTGGCCTGTTTTGTATTTTCGTTTATTTTGGTTTCAATATTTGGTTTTTTGGCCCAAATTTTCTTTATTTCGACTTAAATTTTCGATTCGTTTGTTAAAAATTTTGATTTTTTGGTCTACCGCTTTGATTTTTGGGTACAAATTTTAGATTTTTGGACTTGATTTTTTATTTTTTGTCCCATATTTTAGATTTTCTTGCGAATTTTGTTTTATTTTAACATATACAAACATCTTTATTCACAGAAATAACATTTAAATACATTATGATAAAAACTTTAAATCCGCTTTCCGTTGTCTGTGAAAGGGCTGTCGATTTTTATTTTTGCTATTATTTTCGAATTTCTCGTTGGAACTTATTTTAAGCTAAAAAGAGTTATTTTTGGGGCTGAAAATGGCAAATTATTTTTCTTTTGCTTGTATTTTCAATTTTTTGGTCTGCATTTTTATTTTTAAACCAGGTTTTTTGATTTTTTGGCCGATATTTTATATCTTCTTCCAAATTTTTTATTTTTTGGCCAAAATATTCGATAAATGGTTCTTTGTTTCTTCAAAAAAGGAGGGGGGATATTGTATAAGTGGCTCTACCATCAACATGTTCTACGAGCCGCCATTGCATAAGAGTCAGGAATACTATTCCAAGCGTTGAAAATGATCATGTCTTCCTTCTATAGGCCAATCAAAGCAGACCACTCTTGTGTTGTGTAAGATGTAATTTTTTTCTTACCAAGTTTTTTTTAATGAAAATATTATTGCGCCTTCCGTGGATATTTGTGCCAGAGCCGCACTTAAGGAGCCAAAGAGCCACACGCGGCTCTGAAGCCGCACTTTGCCGACCACTGGTCTAGCACATCGATTGCAATGGCAGGGATCCTCGGATAGAATTTAGGCTGGGGGCATGAATGTAATAATTATTGAATATATTTACAAATACAATGTATTGATAGCGACAAGTGCCCGCGGGAAGGCCGAAGTAGTTCAAGTTTTTGGGGTATTTCTAGAAAATTTAGCTTAGCTAATCAAGTCAATACGAGGCCAATTCGCGTATGATTAAGTTAAATAACAATAAACTAAAATATTTAATAATTATAAATTAAATACTTTATGAAAATAATTACCGTTTGTATCGTTGGAACTAATAAAGCAATTGATTGGCAAGATAATCATGAATTGTTTCCAGTGGTGGTCGACCATATGTCAGTTTGGGGGTTGCGGAAACGACTCCTGAGGGCTGAAATATCCCACTTATCGACCGCGTTGAACCATTACACACCGCGACACGTTCGCTTCCGGGCTGGCTTATTTTTTAAAATGATAAATGCGTAGAATGTCGCATTTGTCATTTTTTACAGAGGGGTAGATTATTTATTTAGAGCCGCACTCGCATAACATCCGAACAACAGGCAAACAACAATAGCCATAAAGAGGGTTATAAACACATAGACTGGCCATAAATCTTTTTACCTGCTGCTGCCGCTGCCGCAGCTTCTTGGAACACGAATAATTACAAGAAGTTGTGTAGACGGTAGCTCTTATTATTAAGTTTTAATCAAATTTAACCCTAGGGATATCACGCGAGATTGACAAATAATTATAACGTGACAGGAGTGAGCCGGTAGCGAGGTAGCGGAGGTTCCTTTATTTATTCCGTGAAATATACTAATCGGTATGAATTAATGAACCTAACATTTGCTCGGAGCGTACGTCTCAGACGAATGACCATTACTGAATTAATGGGGCTGTGCTGGTCGTGTTGGATGCAGGATTTTCGTCTGGAGGGATCAATTGATCCGTCCAATTATTTCATCACGGGTTTCGAATTGTGGATGGTAACGCGAAACCGCTGGACCTAATTTATGAAGGGCTGATTAATACAACTGGAAACCCGTCGATGGTAATGTAGAACTAATGTTACAACAGTTGTGAATGTGTACATTTTGAAAGCCAGCGGTAGCATTGCAAATGTGCCACAACCTCCAAGGTAAAATTATCTTTTCCGACAGACTGCATAATTGCTTGCATGATGTTTAAGTAACACTCATAAAAGGAAATCATTTATAATGATATAAATACTGGCGTTAACTGGAGCTGTAAATCAGGAATACTCAGTGTAATGCTTCACTATTTCTATAAAAGTTTTTAATTCAAATTGTCAATAATATGGTAAACGGGATTTTTAAAATATAATTTTGAAAAAATAAATAATGAGCGTACAACAAAAATCGGTGACGAAGTTGGCGTTGGAAATGTCTAGTCATATCTGCACTAAGATCACACGCATGAAATGCTGGTTTCGGTTAAACGGTGACCAGGGCCGATCCTACCGGGGGGCTAGAGCGTGCATTGCACGCAGGCGGCGGTTAGGGAGGCGGCGAAACCGGCGAATCTCGCGGACCACCAATAGAAGATTCGCGGCGTCCAAAATCTGTAAAATTTAGTCGCCGAAATAGCGGCCGGTCGCCTGAACCCCTGCCTGAAGTGCATCCAATTTTTAACCGGGTAATGACTTTGCCAAAGAAGCGAACCTGAAGTGCATCTAATTTTTAACCGGGTAATGACTTTGCCAAAGAAGCGAACCTGAAGTGCATCCAATTTTTAACCGGGTAATGACTTTGCCAAAGAAGCGAACCTGAAGTGCATCTAATTTTTAACCGGGTAATGACTTTGCCAAAGAAGCGAACCTGAAGTGCATCCAATTTTTAACCGGGTAATGACTTTGCCAAAGAAGCGAACCTGAAGTGCATCCAATTTTTAACCGGGTAATGACTTTGCCAAAGAAGCGAAAGAAGTATCGCGAAGCATGTAAAGTTCGTGTAAGAAAAAAACTGCGGATGTTCAATTATGAGTAATGCGATGAAAGAGTTTTCGATCCTTGGGAAAAATTTAGAACTGACTTTTATTTTGAAATGTTGGTCATCGCTATCCTTTTTGAACTGTTCGAAAATTGCTGCTGCTTGTCTAAATTTTTGCTAGTATTTCATTCGAATATCTAAGAAAATGTATGGATTTAGATATAAAATAACAGGTAACCGAAAAGGGAAAATTGAGAAAATATTTAGATGGAATGGATCTCTTAAAAGAATTGTTATCTTTTAGAGAACTATTTTCTAATCATTCCCAATTAAAACCATAAGATATTTTAATTAGCCAAGACTTACAAGGAACCAACCCAAGTGTTCCCCTCCGATTTGAATGTAATTTGGTAGATTTGTAGAGGGGGCCAAAATATTCCATACGTGTTTTCTTGTTTCCGCTAAAAGACTTGTTTAGGGGGGGGGTGAACTCGCCCCTCGAAAATCAACCAAATTTTTGTTTTTTTCGCTATAATTTCAAAACAAATCATGATGGCGTAATTTTGTAAATGTAGAAAATTTCAAAGCCTATCCTCTGGTGTGATAAAAAATTAAACAAATGTAAGTAGTAAAAAATCAATTTTCGTATTTTCCGCTAGTGAATATAAAACCTTTTTTTAGTTAGAGGAAATGTATGAATAAATATTTGGATTCCACGTTTGAAAAATATTATTAAACTAGTTTTGGTGATCGACGTTTATGTCTTTATATATGATTTTTTTAAGGAATATCATTATTGCAGCAATTACAAGCCATTTTTTTAGACGAGTGGATTGAATTTGAAATGTTGTACAATTACAAAATAACGCCATCAAAATTTGTTCAGAAGTTATAGCCAAAAAACAAAAATATGGCTGATTTTCAAGGCGCGGCCGAGTTCACCCCTAAACATGTTTTTTTAACCAAAACAAAAAAAATCGTATCGAATATTTTAGCCTCTTCTACAAATCCACCAAATTTTATTAAAATCGGAGAGGAACACTTGGGTTAGTTCCCTTGTTAGTTCCTTGTTTTTCAAATTTCAGTATTAGTCTAAAAATATTTATAACAGTACCGCTAGTTGTGGCTTCTGGCGAATTTCAAATTATTTACGGTCAACTATATCAAAAGAGCGATTTGCTAATTTAGCTATAATTCCTATTGAAAATGAGATCGGTGAAACATTAGATATTTCAAATGTAATTGATGAATTTGCAACAAAAAAATCGCAAAAAGTATTGTTTTAGAATTTAGATTAACACTGAATAGCGTTCGAATAGTCGATCGATCCATCGGCGTTTGTTTTTACTTTGTGGCGTCGTTGTAGGTGTCTGGTTCCTCGAAGGTCGTCGAAGTGAGCAGCACATAATGCTGGAATTACTGTGGAGCTCTAAGATCCACTCGGTTGCCTAGTTTTCGCCTGGTCTCACCAACAATATCTTCTTTATTGGTTTCCGGCATTTCCAATCACTGTCACTGTCATCGGGTTCCCAGAATTCTATTTTCTCATCTTCTTCAATCGTTCAGGTCAGTAGGCTTCTTCTCTTCAACTTCGTTGCTTCCTGGGGGTATAATAACCCCCTTTTCCTCCAATTTGTCTTCGAAGAGGACGTCCATGAATCTGTAGAACTTGTTGTCCTCTTCACTATAGATCCTGTATCCGTTGTCGTTATCATAGCCGATTAGGATTCCTGTAATGTTCGTCCTTTGCTCCTTCGATATGAATATACATGAATTCAGCAATTTGAACCAATGTTTCAAATCTGGTTTCCTACGCTACCATAACTAGAAAAGTGATATTCCTGTGACCTGTCCTGTTAACTACCGTACGATTTTTCTTCTCATTGGACCCGTTTTGTTCCGGAGTGTAGGGCATTATAAAACGTTGAACAATACCTTTCTTGTGTAGACTGATCCTCCTCTGTTTTTCGTCGAACTCCTTCCCATTATCGCTCGGCAGCTCCTGACTGTTTCTGCCTCAACTAGGAACTGGCTCAGTTTTTCAGCAATTTTGGATTTTTGCCGCAGAAAATAAACTATGCTGAATCGTCCTTGATAAGTATCCGTTACATTGCAAAGTTAAATTCTTTTAAGATTATACCATTTTATATAGTATTTAGAAATATTATTCAAGCAGTGTAACAAAGAAAAATAAATAAATAAATATCGATATCCAGATCTCGGTTCTTGAAATGGACAGCAGACAACCATGTGAATTCGCTCTCCCGGTTCCATTATTCTGGACCTGGTGCCGAACGATAGGCGATGAGCTTTATCATAAATGCAACCTTCACACAGTTCACTATGCATTTCTACGTTCATGTCAAGATTCCTGCTCAGAAGCGATTTCACATGGCGCTTGTTCTGAGGTCAGAATCGTTGCAGACTTCAGCTGACGAATCGTTCATGGCACAACTGCAACAGATTTCCCTTACTCGCTGCATTGACCTCATTTGATAGGGACTAAACTGCTCACAGTCACCTTACACAGTTCTCTATGACGAGCTCCCTCCAATTGTTGACTGAGAAGTTGCAGACTTCAGCTGATGAGATGAATTGGCTGTACTTATCCTGGACTCCAAGCACGGAGAACAGATTCCTCTTGATTCGGGGCACACACCAAACTTCAGCCAAGGTAATTTTGTACAATTTCAGTTGAAAAAGACTCGAACGTTTTAAATCAAATCTGATCACTTAAAATATGGCTTGTCGCGCCATATCATCCCTGCAGTTTCAGTTGAGCTAACAGTGACGAGTATCATATTTGTGTCGGACTTCGATTTATTAGGCGTCGTAGGACGGCCATCTAGAATTAATTTCCTGCACAATTTAACCATGTGATTGGTCTTCCTGCTGTAGCTGCATATCAGATGTTTTTTTTTGTTTTTCTTCACATCGATTGAACTTCGTTGCTGTGATGACTTCTTCGATGATTGCAGGTGAGAGCTTCCTGCTTGATGGATTCAGCTCCCTTGGTCCGTAAGGCCCTTATTGATTAAGCTATCAACCGTTCTATCACTTTTTTCCCACAGCATCTAACTGGATTTAAAAGCTTTACTTGCAGATTCTTTAGTCATTTCTTCTTTCAATCCAGAACAATCATATTTCAAATTTGAAATATGTGTATACGCTCTGACATGATATTTGTCTCCTTTAAAACTTAAACAAATATTACTTATCTTAATTTAGTTCTTGTTAATGTCTTAAATAATGTTACGTTTCTCTGTAATTATTATTATTATAACAGAAGATACAAATTTTTGGAATTGAAAAATAAAAGACCCCGCCCCAAGAAATATTTTACTGCACGTGAGGGGGCGGCCAACTCATCATTTGCACGCGGGCGGCCCTGACGGTGACATCTCAGATATTTTTCTTTTTGACTTAGGCATGTGCCATTCAGTCACATCGAAATATGTAATTTTGTATTTTTAATTTTTGAGATGAATAAATGAATAATGTCAGACGTATACACAACAACCATGGACCCGACCGAATACTTCTCGATCCCCGAAAAATCTTTCGGCCGGGCTGGGAATCGAACCCACACGGCCGCGGTGTAACCGGCACAAGCGCTCGCCTGTACCCACTACACCAACGGGCCGCCCATCTCAGATATTAATTTTGTCGAATAGGTAGCCAAACTAAATTTATTTCAAAGAACAAAGTCAAAGTGTTTTTAAAGAACAAAGTCAAAGTATTGAAAATGCCACTATCCAGGCATGTTTCACTTCTTTACATAAGGCAATTAAACACATTTTGCAACATTAAAGGAATCTGGTTGATTTCATTGCAATTCTCTCCTGCAGGTGAACCAAGTTGTTAACAGGTACATGAAATAAGAAATTTAAAAAAATGGCCACAAAAAGAAGTCACATACGGCAATGTCACATGATCTGGAGGGAATTCATGTTAAATGTTTAGTACGATCGTCAAAGAATTCATGAAACATTTCACTAGTGTCTGCAGCGGTGTGTGTGCTCTTGCTCCGTCTTGATAGAAACATTCATGACTTAACTCTTCATCATCAAGTTGTTCTATAAAAGGGGTCAGAATTTCTTCTCCATACTGCTGTACCGCTAAAAAAATGGGTCTGCGACTAATGGCACACCAAACGTCATCCTCATATTTTGCAAATTAACGTACCCGCTTAAATAAAACCATGCCTCATCTGTATAAAACGTTTTTTCGAGGAGGTGGTCATCAAAGTTTTGAAGGGACCATCGGCAAAATGTTATTCTTCTAAGATAGTCAATTCTATGGAGTTCTTGTACACAAGTTAAACGATTAGGGAAAAAATGCAAATCCTTCTTCACAATTTTCTGACAGGTGCCAACTGATACTTGTTAACTATGAAAGCACGCGAAGTGAAGTCCATGGTGTATTTTCTATTATTTGTCACACGTTGTCAAATAACTTTAGAGTGTCATGAAAGAATAAAGCACGCCGACGAAGTGTACATCGAGTACAACAGTTATCATCAACGGCAGTGGCGGCTCGTGGAACATGTTGATGGTAGAGCCACTTTTACTATTTATTAGATCGGATGATACTGGCGTTTGAAATGTCAAAATTATGAAAGATGGAAATGACAAATAATACAAATTAAATACCGGCAAAACAATCAAAAATTTGGACATCACAATCAATCACACACGTTAAAAATCTAAAGTATAGACCAATAAAAAATACGCTCTTAATTGAAGTAAAAAACTAAAATATACGCCCAAAAGATCGAAAATTCGCGGTTAAAAAATACAGAAAATTTCAACAAAAAAATCAAAACAAAATTGGAACGAAGAAATGAAAAATACAGGCCATAGATCTAAAATATAGGCAATAAAAAATGGTGATGTGGCCATCATGTTACTTTCTCCGACTTGATAGTATCATTTATATTCACGATTTCATGGTTTATTGAAATCATATTTTAAATGTACATCGAGCGTTGGGTAAACTCGGATGAAACTGACGTTTAAAACGCCAAAATTATGAAAGATGGAAAAATTATAGTTCAAATTCAAAAACTCGGTTTACTCAAAAACTAACGAGATTTAGAAAAAAAATTATTCTTTAGAAGTTGTTCATTTTGGCATTCTCTACAATTATTATTAAAATAAATTTGTTGTAACTATTATCGTTTCATAATTGTAAACCAAAAATTAAAAAAAATAATAATAATTTTTTTTCTCGAATAGCAATGATTTTATGAAAAATATTTTCAAGCAAAAGATGTTCATTTCTTTGTTGTCTTCAATGTTTGTTTAAATGTTTTTGTGATATTTTTCATATTTAAGAAAATATTGGCAAAAAACAAAAAATAGTTAAGGTAAACACCAACTTCCGGTGTACGAAATTTTACCAAAAGCTTTTCAGTTCTCCGGATTATCAAATAAGACGTATGTTCAAAGTTTCATATCAATTGGTCTATTAGTTTTTGAGATCTAGCACGCACAGACACACACACACACACACACACACACAGACACAATTTTTTTTTTCAGAAATTGTTGAAATGGCATCTAGGGGGGGTCCCTAACGAATATTTCCGTAAAAAAAAAATCACGATCACAATACTTTCTCGTACTTCGTAACGGAGAAAGTAAAAATCAAAAATGCTGGTCTAAAAATCAAAAATTCAAACCAAAAAAATTAAAAATCAAGGAAAACTAAAATAATTCGCCATTTTCAGCCCCCAAGATAACTCTTTAGCTCAAAATGAGTTGCCGACCAGAAACTCGAAAACCTCAGTTCCTGGAAGTCCCACAACAAAATTTTATGGACAAATTGTGTTTAGAATGGTTTCAGTCTTTTTTTAATTAAATTTAATCGATTTTAGCCAAAAAGTAACCAAAAAGGAAAAAAAAACCCCCTATGAAAAATAATAATTTAAATTAAAAAATCTAAAATCAAGGGCAAGAAATCAAACACCATCAAAAAAACTTGAAAATATCGGCAAAAAATTAAAAAAAAAACATTTACGTTAAAAAAATCTAAAATATGGGATAAAAAATTCAAAACTTCGATCTTAAAAATCAAAATTGCGGTCCAAAAAATTTTAACAAATTAAGAAAAAAAGGTTAAAGGATTAAAAATTTAGACCAAAATATCAAAATCCGGGCTTAACGATAAAAAATGAAAACAAGAAGATTGAAAATTCAAGTACGAAAATTGCCATTTTCAGCACTCGGGGTGATTAGCTCCAGAAAACATAGGAAAAAACTTAAAATTTGCTCTGTAGCAAAGGAAATTCGCACTCGACAATTTGAAAAATTAAAAAAATTATTACTTGAAGATTTCGCTTCGAATAAACTTCAATTATTCAAAAATAGTCTACTTTTAATTTCCTGAAAACAATGACATGCTCCTGCAGAAACAAGGGAATAAACTCACAATTTGCTCTGTAGTGAAGGAAATTTGCACTGATTTTAAAAATTGTAAAAAATTAATCACTTGTAGAATTAGCTCCAAAATTACTAAAACTATGCAGAAAGATTGTACTTTTCATTACTTGTAAAAATAATTTCAATATTTGTTGCTACTGAAAACAACAGGAATTGACTCAAAACTGCACTGGAGGGAACAGAAATTGCACTCAATGTTTTGAAAAATCGTAAAAAAATAATCACTTGCAGAATTAGCTCTTAATTAACCTCTTCACGCCCAGGTTCGCCACATATAGCAACAAGCAAAAAATGAAAACAAAAACATTGTACAAAAAAAATTACTTCTTTAGCGCCATTTATGGAATATTTTTTCATATTTTTTTGCATAAATGGAAAAGTTTGTGACAGTGAAATCATATTTCGTAGAAAACAACAAAGAAGTAATTTTTCATCAAACCTGGGATTAAATCAAAGCAACATGGGCGCGAAGTGGTTAAGGTAAAAAACTAAAATATAAGCACAAAAAATCGAAAATTTAGACAAATTTCCAAAAGACCAAAAATCCGAAAATTTCAACAACAAAAAAAAATCAAAAAGTTTAATCAAAATAAAGAATATTTTGGGCAAAAACTCTAAAATTTGGAACGAAGAAATGAAAAATATAGGTGAAATATCTACAATATAGGCCAAAAAAATCAAAAATTCTGGTCTAAAAATAAAAAGTGCAAACCAAAAAAATTGAAAAATCAAGGAAAACTAAATTAATTTGCAATTTTCAGCTCCTAAAATAACTCTTTAGCTCAAAATTAGTTGCCGACCAGATACTCGAAAACGGCAGTCAAAAAGTAACCAAAAAGTAAAAAAAAATCGCCCACAAAAAATAATAATTCAAGTTAGAAAATTTAAAAGGGCAAGAAATCAGAAACTGTCGGCAAAAAATTAAAAAGTTGTGTATAAAAAGCAATCATTTAGGTTAAAAAAATCTAAAATATAGGATAAAAAATGAAGAAATTCGATCCTAAAAATCAAAATTGCGGGCCAAAAATTCGAAAAATTTAGAAGAAAATTATTTTCTTTGGAAATTTGTAGACACATTATTTAAAATTAGTCTGTCCAAATTCAAACCATCTGTTGCAATAAACGTGGAATTCCCATGCAAATTTCTGAAAAATGCGCCTTATTGGTCATCAAAATTTGCTTTTTAGTGCAACCATTTTTGTTGTGATAAAGTTGCGACTATTTTCTTTGCAAATTGTAAAGACACATTATTCCGAATTAGTTTGTCAAAATTTCAACCATCAGTAGCAATAAATGTAGAATGTGAATTTCTAAAAAATCCGCTTTTTTGTCATCAAAATTTGCTTTTCTAGTGCAACCATTTTTGTTGTGGTAAACTTGTGATTATTTTTTGAAGAAATTTATAAAGGGACATTATTCAAATTTGGTCTGTAAAAAGAAATGTGTAATTCTCAAGTGAATTTCTGAAAAATTTGCCTTTTTGGTGATCAAAATTTGCCTTTTAGTGAAACCATTTTTGTTGTGGTAAACTTGCGATGATTCTCTTTGAAAATTTGTAAAGACGCATTATTCAGAATTAGTCAGTCAAAGTTTAAATCATCTGTTAAAATAAATGTGCAATCCCTACTGGTATTTTGAAAAATGCGCCTTTTTGGTCATCAAAATTTTCTGTTTAGTGCAACCATTTTTGTTGTGGTAAACTTGCGATTGGTTACTTTGGAAATTTGTGAAAACACATTATTCAGAAATAGTCGATCAAAATTTAAACCATCTGTTGAAACTAATGTGGAACTTTCACGCGGTGTTATAGGTGTTGTTTAACATTTAAAAAGTTTTTTTAAGAATCAGTTAAAAATTTTTGTTGAGCTTGAGTCTACAGGTAGTGCCATGGTTCCGTGGCTCTATATAACGAGCCGCCCCTGATCAACGGTAACATTGGGAAATTGATTTAGAAATTCCTCCAAACAATCTGGAACAGAATACGGCTACTCTCCACCAACTTTTCGCCCATTACCAAAATAAGATTAAATCATAAACGTTTTATGCATTTTAGAAAACATGTTTACGATAATTAGGGGTTACTACACAAAACCTCAGTTGTTGATTTCTTCCCGAACTTTGAGGGCCTTATGCACTCTGCAATTGTCGTGCAGCAATAAAGTTTTTTGGGCAACATCAGGAGGCCATCTTTTTATGAATAGCAACTTTCAAATTTTTAATTGTTTTCTTTTGTAATCATCTGCGTTAATTATAATATTCTGTATGTATCCAATCAGTAAAATACCCTCAGTATCCCAAAAAATTGTTGCAAATGTGTGCATCTTTGCTTTTTTGGGTGGTGGATATCCTTTGTGCAGCCATTGCATTGATTCTTGTTTCTCTGGAGGATCCACGTTTCATGGTCAGGCGCTGAGAGACATTCCGTACTCAAAAATCATTGACCCTTATTTGTCGATTGGAATGTCTTAGTGAGACCCTCAGATACCAGAAACTGAAGGTTGCCTCACAAACCAGCGGTCAGGTTGATTGTTATTGTTAAAAAATATAATACTTTCGGAGATTTTTCCACTACATTTTTTGAAGGTATACAGAATCTTCCGTACCAGTGTTTCGTCAAAAGTATTGACGTCATCTTCGATAGTTACGATAACGGATCTATCAAGTGGGCGGGAGGCGGCTCTTTCTCTACGGGGAGCTGCCGCGTCCGTGGCTACAGACTACAAGAAGAAGAAACATGTATTCAGACTAAAATTGGATAGTGGCGCAGAATTCTTATTCTTAGTCAGCACAAAAACAGGACGCTAAAAGACGTAGCTTCTTCACACTTAAAAAAAAGTACGTTGAGTCGCAATTACGATCGAAAGGAATGAAACAGAAGACAATTATAATATCAAGTCCTTTAACCAAAATTCCGGCCGTCTGTAAAGATTTTTTTTGTTCTCAAAATAAACCGCAGCTTGTTTAATTTATTTGCATGTATGGTTTTACAAAAATCAATGCTGAAACAGAACTGTTCATAACCGGCGGATATGAAGATGCCACGAAATGCTTCAAGCTCCAAGGAAGTCTAATCACTTAGAAGCAGATTATAGAATGTTCAGCCATATTTTTACTTTCTCCGTTACGAAGTACGAGAAAGTATTGTGATCGTGATTTTTTTTTCAAAAATTTTTTTTACGGAAATATCCGTTTTGGGGTCCCTAGATGCCATTTCAACAATTTCTGGAAAAAAAAAAATTGTGTCTGTGTGTGTGTGTGTGTGTCTGTGTGTGTGTCTGTGTGTGTGTGTGTGTGTGTGTGTGTGTGTGTGTGTGTGTGTGTCTGTCTGTGTGCGCTGTATCTCAAAAACTAATAGAGCAATTAATATGAAACTTTGAACATACGTCTTATTTGATAATCTGAAGAACTGAAAAGCTTTTGGTAAAATTTTGTACACCGGAAGTGGGTGTTTACCTTAACTGTTTTTTGTTTTTTGCCGATATTTTCTTAAATATGAGAAATATCACAAAAACATTTAAACAAATATTGAAGACAACAAAGAAATGAACATCTTTTGCTTAAAAACATTTTTCATAAAATCATTGCTATTCGAGAAAAAAATTTATTATAATTTTTTAATTTTTGGTTTATAATTATGAAACGATAATAGTTACAGCAAATTTATGTGAATAATAATTGTAGAGAATACCAAAATGAACAACTTCTAAAGAATAGGTTTTTTTCGAAATCTCGTTAGTTTTTGAGTAAACCGAGTTTTTGAATTTGAAGTATAATTTTTCCATCTTTCATGATTTTGACGTTTTAAACGTCAGTTTCATCCGAGTTTACGCAACGCTCGATGTACATTTAAAATATGATTTCAATTGAAAATAAACCCATGAAAACGTAAATATAAAGTCGGAGAAAGTAACATGATGGCCACATCACCATTTTTTACGCTGTGGAGGGATTGAACAAGTACTTATAAATAGTACGGATATTGATGTTTTCGTTCTTATCATTCACCTCTGGCATAGACTGTCGAACATTGGTTGTCGAGGTATCTGGTTTGAAGGATCGGGAAGCAGCTGAATCACTTGGCGGAAAAAATTGTAGGAGCAATATTTTACCCGCGTTACATGCTCTAACACAGCGGTTCTCTCCTTGGGGGTCACAAAGTATTTCTTATGGGGCCTTAAAGATAACATAATATTGGAGGGGCCACAAAAATTCGCTTCAAGGATATGTTAAAAATATTAAAAAAAAAATACATTACATTTTGGCACTAGATAGTACCATCAAGTTTTTCTATTTATCTAGTAGTTGTTAAATAAAAGTATTGAATTAAGGGGGAGCACCACCTTCACCTTTTCAAAAAATCGATTTTTTGTTTTTTGGCTAAAAATATAAATATATGTGTACTTTAATTTAGCATTCATCACAATTCCGCCAGAAACATTTAAACGTTAACGAGACGATTTTCTAAAAAAAACGTCAAGGCGCGCTAAGCGAGCGTCAGGTGCTCCTGGCAGAAGGCGAAAGCGACGGGTGTACTTCAGGGATATCGACACAAGTCAGCGATCAAGAAGAAGATTTTCTTCACTCTCCGTCCTGTACCCAGAACTAAGCCGGGATGACTTGCTGCAAAGGTGCCTAGTCGGGTTTACGCAAAATGGGAACGAAAGTTTCAATGCGACGCTCTGGGAGATAGCTCCAAAAGTTGTCCATTCTGGTATTGCTGCTTGCAATTACAATGATGAACTTCACGACACTATGCAAATAATGCAGGTGCTGCAGCTTCAGGTCGGTCTGGCGTGCTACAATTTTTTTGCGTCAACGACGACGCCAAGCGAGTGAAGTTGACACATTCGAAATTGATAAATACAACATTTTTTGGTCCGCTATCTCGAATTTGACTAATCTTATAATAAATTCACGTTCAGCGACCGCGAAAACCCTTATATCCAAATTTTGGTCAAAATTGGTTGATAAAAATTTCTTTTGGTCCGCCATATTGGATCCGCCGTCTTGAACTTTGCAAATTTGATCTCAGATTCGTGTTCACCGATGCCGAAAACATATTGTACCAAATAGTCGTCGTGCAAACTGAACAAACGAGAAAGTTATCTCAAGTTAAACTTTCCCAAAACTTTAAACGCGTTTATCTGGAAACAGTATTTTTCAAAACTGCGGGGGAAAATTCTCGGAAAGTTTACATCCGATTTCGATGCGGTTTTGCCGACTGTATTAAGAATTGAATTGTCTAACGAAACACGAGCCGGATTTTCGATATTTTTATAATTCGATTTTTGGTGCACGTTTTTGTGGGGCTGACAATGAGGTTTTTGTTTGGAAGGCCACCATTCAAAAATCAACTTTTTCAAAAAAGCTCCCGTGCGAAATATTATGCAGAATAATATTCCGTATCAACTTTTATTGCACAATGACTTGGGGGACCAGGAATCTCCGCGCAGTGGGGCGATCTCGCGCAAGAGGACGTCTGCGCCACCTGGTGCAGCGGCCTCAAGGTGGCCGCGATCAGCGCAAAAAAAAATAGTTTGGAAGCCGGTTTATCACTAAATAAAACCATCAAAAACAATTTGCCCTCCTGACTTGTTTTCATGCCGAAATTAAAATACGAAAATGACCTATTTTCTCAGCGCTCAAGGTGGTGCTTCCCCTTAAATTGACGCTGTATCATGACAAGTGTTTTCTGTAAAGATAATTTAACCTCGAATTTAAAGCTCGGCAAGGATTTTAAAATAATTCTAAAAACACTGATTTATCATTTTAAATGTTAAAATAATGCCTGCACAATAAATTTGTGCTAAATTAATTGTGGGCACGCGGTAGTTATTTCTTATGCCTTGGGGGTATACGACCAAAAACGTTTGGAGACCACTGCCACAGACGATGAATAAAATTGGTTCATTACGGAATAAGCCTTTTTTCTCATATACTATAGAGGAAAAAGTGCAAATTAAACAATTAGTGAACAAGTAAAGGTTTTCAATTCCAATTATCGTTCTTTTTTCCTCAAAAAGAAGACATATATTGTATGCTAAGTGGCTCTACCCTCAAAATATTTCACCAGCCGCCATTAATTCTTTTAGTTTCACAATTATAGACAAAATCAAATTAAACAAATTAGAAACAACCTTACTTGTTGCAGAAAGCATTAGATAAATACAAGAAAACGAAATGTAGCCTGAATATATGAATATTCAACCTGTTCGTTAATCTGCAAGCAAAAAATTAAGTCTTACTAAGACTATAAACAAATAACTAAAGTTTCACATTTCATTTTAGAATCATTTTCTAAGTTAGTCTTGTATGTAGAAATAAACGATCTTAAACCAATGTTATTATCTAGTAGTACTAGTAATAACATGCAAATTTCTTTTGTATCATTCAATATCCGACGTGGCACTAGCCAGGGAAGTAGTTGGTTCAATAAGTTATTTGTTTATAGTCTTAGTAAGACTTAATTTTTTGCTTGCAGATTAACGAACAGGTTGAATATTCATATATTCAGGCTACATTTCGTTTTCTTGTATTTATCAAAATCAAATTAATTTTTTTTTTCGAAAATCAGGAAGTTTATGAAAAACATGTATTAACAAGTTTTTCATTATTTTCAACATTTAAATAATTTTTGTGATATTTTTCATATTTACAGAAATACCGGGAAAACAAAAACAACTCTAAGACCAAACACCCACTTCCGGTCTTTCAAACTTTACCAAACGCTTTTCAGTTCTCAAGTTTCGAGTTTAATTAAAAAATCCATATTCGTTTTTGAGATACAGCAGGCTGGTCTACACCGTGTTTGTTTATTGTCACGGCTTCACCGCGATCAGATTTGCATAGAAAATTGATTATAAAACTATTGGGCATCAATAATTTTGTTTATTTTATAATTCCAAACTTCATTTATTTAATTGAAATAAAATTTCTAGCCTACCCTCCAAACATGAACTAAGGTCTCACTAATAGAAGCAATAGATGAAATGCAGAAATATCGCCTTTCTTTCTTTCCCCTTGGTAAATTTCATTTGTAATAATCTTGAGCTATGTTCAACTCGTTGGATTGTGGGATTGGACCCACCCACCACCCTCCGTATCAATTTTAATATATTTACAAACTTTTGTGCGATTTAAATGAATTTTTTTAGTTTATCTGTTATAATGATGTTTAACAACACCAAAAGGAAGGGTTTGTGGTTCATGGTGCGGAAACGGTGGACGAAACGCAGAAATGTCGCCTTTATTTTTTCCCTTTGGTAAATTATTTCATTTGCAGAAATCTGGATTTATGTTTAACTGGTTAGATAGAATAGGGCCCACCCACCACCTTTCATTAAAATGTGGTTCACGATACGGAAACGGTGGATGAAACGCAGAAATATCGCATTTATTTTTTTCCCTTTGGTAAATTATTTCATTTGCAGAAATGGTTAGATAGGATAGGGCCCACCCACCACCTTTCATTAAAATTTTGACATAACCTACAAATCTTTATGCGATTGAATGAAATTTCTTTGTCAATTCATCTGCGATGATACAAACACTGGGTTTATAGTTTTAGTTAAGAATGATACGAAGGGTGGTGGGTGAGCCCTATCCCACCCTACAGATACTAGAACATGAACGCAACGTTTTAGACAATAGATGTCCCTTTAAGGATATTTGTATGCTAAAGGTTACTTAGTTGGTTTATAATCACATAGTCAAATTCCTTTCGCTCCGCTTTTCTCTGAGCCTTCAAGTGTGGGTTAATAATGTTCCCACCAACAACAAAACCTAATCCGAAAAGGCGCGAAGCCTACACCGAACCCTAAACGCCTGAGATTATATTTTTCTTTCAACGGTCGTACTGTGCTGACGAGACAAAAGTAGGTCGAAACCTAGGATTTGGCTATGTGATTTTTTTTATAGAAGTGAGGCTGTATGCTATAGTTCTTTAATGAAGATGTCAAGCGATAGCAATTTTTAAATACAGGTCAAACTATTTGGTGCATTCTCATTACCCTAGCAAGAATTTCGAAAATCGGTATGTGGCCAGTTTGGTAATCCAGAACACAATTTACCAAGATTCTCACGCATAGCATGTGTGCACTTATTGGGATTCGGCGCAAATTAACAAACAGCCGCAGGACTGTATGACTGCAAACGACCGTTTCGTACGCAATTTAAAATAATTATTCCCTCGGTGGTGTTGACTGCAATTATAATTTACCACCATCGGAGCAAGAGAAACACCGCACAGGATAAACCTTCTCCCGATTATAAATTTCAATCTGTAAACGTCGTCCGAACGAAGGTTCGCGCCTGTGCATTCAAAACGCAGCGGTGGAAGACAAAAAGGGAAGAAAAAAAGAAATGAAAATCATCATTCGTTCCGACCATTAGAGTATTCAGAGAGGGACTGTTTATAATGACGGCTACTCGTGAGTTTTTAATTCTTTTTGTGTAGCTGTGCGTGTCTTGTGCTCTTGTGGGCGACGAACAGGCGCCACTTTTCATTATTCTCTTGATTAAAGCCGGCCGAACTTTGCTGGGCCCTTAAGTACCGCAACACGTCACAATCATTAAGTCGCCTTGAAAAATAACACCAATTGAAAATTAAAACAAAACATTGTGTGTGTGTAACAAAACACCAGAAGGAATAATAACTTGTGCAATAATGTGTTGAGTGTATATTGCAAACCAAGCTCACAAGTTGAGTTTCACTTTTGGTTCTTAAAACTATACTCGCTGTTAATAAATTGTGTGTATAACCAAGGAAAGTGTATGTTCCAAGAAGTATCACGAAAAAAACGGCTTCAGTGTCAATCATTTGATTTTGTGCGCTACTATTGGTAAAAAATTTGGACGATTTTTAGAAATGTTAACATGGCAGAAGGTAACTTGATTCTTTCCGCGATTTTTGTAATACTTGATAATTTATCCCACTTATAAAATCTGTCAAAGATTTGTCGCATGGCCGATTTAAGGCTACTTTATTACAGGGTGTTTTCAGCTACACGACACGCATAATCTTATAGAATGATAGTTTGTAATTGGTATCAGAGGCCTGCATTTATTATACAGTGTGGAAACTTCAACTGGAATAAATTCAGTATTTATGAAATCAGAAATACCTGAACAAAATCCTCAGACAGGTCGATTTTTATTTTTTATTCCGCACTTTTTAGCGTCTTCAAAAATAGTATGACGTCGCTAGTCTTTTACGTATGACGTCATAAACATTTTTTTAAAATGGAAACAGTTTTTTTTTATTTCACTAACTTTGTAGCCCTTTTTCTTTTCTTTTTAAGACTGTGTACAATTTTTTTTTTGGTTTTTTTATTTCAGAAATTGAAAAGAAACATTTTTTTTTGTAATAGCAACGATATACAACATAATATACATTTAATGTTATAACTAAGGCTAGAAATATAAAATAGATATTAAAACTCAGTTTAGATGAGACATACTTTGCTCCTTTTCGTCTTCTACAATTTAAGAGCCTTAAGATTACAATAAACAAATTATTATTTTTAAACAGCTACTTTTCCGGCTAATACCACGATGAATATTGAATGATACAATAGATCAGAGGTCTCCAAACTACGGCCCGCGGGCCAGACCCGGCCCTGAAGGTGATTTTATCCGACCCGTGAAGATTTTTGATTTTAAAATGTGTATCCATTTGACCGTAATGTTGCCGACATTTCAAGTCAGTTTCAAATGGAGATTATTGATATTTAAGCTAACGATCGAATCAAGCATAAATTTAAGGAAAGAAACTTGATCGATTTTTACTTATTTTTAGATGCAAAAGTTTCCAAATTTAAAGCAATTTGCTTGTATATTTACTTCTATGTTTGGCACTACTTGGGATGAACGATATTTCACGTAACTGTGATTTTGCACTAGTATTACAAAATCACAGGTCGTTACTGTTACTAATAGGAGAATTTCACTGCTGCTTAAAATGACTGCTACTTAAAATCACTGCTGCTTAAAATCACTGCTACTTTAAATCACTGCTACTTAAAATAACTGCTACTTAAAATCACCGCTACTTAAAATCACTGCTATTTAAAATCACTGCTACTTAAACTGTGACTTAAACTATGATTGCTCCTTAAAATCAAAACTGTTACCCAAACAGTGATTGCTACTTAAACTGCGATTGTACTTAAAACGCGATTGTAAGAAGACAATACAGAATAGCATTTCTAAATATTATTTTATATTCAATATTTTATACTCCCATTTGTTCATGTTCATGTTCAAGTTACGATTTTCATCAACTGAAAAACAATTGCTACAAATGGTAAACCCAAAATGACGCAAAATTAATTTTTAGATTCAGTGCGAATATCTACACATACATTTTGAAATAATACCACGAGACCAATTTTGAAATTGCAAACTTAATGAACTGAAAAAAAATAAAAACAATTAACCAAACTGCGAAAATATCCAAACGCACCTCCTTGTTTAGGTGTTCAAAAAATTAATACAAAAATCTTCAAAAATCCATATCTCTATTGAAACTTGTTGATTTTACAAAACCCAAATTGATTTTGAATAAGCGATACTTCGGCCATTGAGGATGATTTTTTATGGAATTTTTCCTGCACTTTTATATATTTTTTCTGCGATGTTTTTGTTCTGGTGCTCAAAAAATTAAAACGAAAATTTTCAAAAATCCATATCATTATTGAAAATGGCAGAATTTACAAAAACCAAACGAATTTTGAATAAGCAGTACTTCGGCCATTGAGGACAATTTTTCCTGCATGTTTTATATTTTCTTCTGCGATGTTTTTGTTCTGATGCTCAAAATATTAAAATAACAATTTTCAAAAATCCATATCTCTATTGAAAATAATTGAATTTACAAAAACCAAATTTATTTTGAATAAGCGATACTTCGGCCATTGAGGATGATTTTTGTGGAATTTTTCCTGCGTTTTTTATATTTTTTTTCTGCGATGTTTTTGTTCAGGTGCTCAAAAAATTGAAACAACAATTTTCAAAAGTCCATATATCTATTGACCCTTGTTAAATTTACAAAAACCAAATTGATTTTGAATAAGCGATACTTCGGACATTGTGGATGATTTTTTATGGAATTTTTCCTGCGCTTTTATATTTTTTTCTGCGATGTTTTTGTTCAGGTGCTCAAAAAATTAAAACGGCAATTTTCAAAAATCCATATCTTTATTGAAAATGGTTTCATTTACAAAAACCGAACGAGTTTGGAATAAGCGGTACTTCGGCAATTGAGGATAATTTTTTATAGAATTTTTCCTGCATGTGTTATATTTTCTTCTGCGATGTTTTCGTTCTGGTGCTCAAAATATTAAAACAAGAATTTTCAAAAATCCATATCTTTATTGAAAATGGTTGGTTGCATTTACAAAAACCAAACGAATTTAGAATAAGCGGTACTTCGGCCATTGAGGATAGTTTTTTATAGAATTTTGCTTGCATGTTTTATATTTTCTTCTGCGATGTTTTTGTTAAAGTGCTCAAAAAATTAAAACAAAGATTTTCAAAGATACATATCTCTATTGAAAATGGTTGAATTTACAAAAACCAAACGAATTTTGAATAAGCGGTACTTCGGTCATTGAGGATAATTTTTTATAGAATTTTTCCTGCATGTTTTATATTTTCTTCTGCGATGTTTTTGTTCTGGTTCTCAAAAAATTAAAACGAAAATTTTCAAAAATCCATGTCTATTGAAAATTGTTGAAATTACGAAAATCAAATTAATTTTGAAAAAGTCATACTTCGGCCATTGATGATGATTTTTAAGGGAATTTTTCCTGCTTTTAAAAAAAATTTCTGCGATGTTTTTGTTCAGGTGCTCAAAAAATTAAAACAAACATTTAAAAAAATCCATATATCTATTGAAAATGGTTGCATTTACAAAAAACAAATTTATTTTTAATAAGCGATACTTCGGCCATTGAGGATAATTTTTTATGGAAATTTTCCTGCATGTTTTATATTTTCTTCTGCGATGTTTTTGTGAATGCTCAAAACATTTAAACGAAAATTTTCAAAAATCAATATCTCTATTGAAAATTGTTGAATTTACAAAAACCAAATTGATTTTGAATAAGCTATACTTCGGCCATTGAGGATGATTTTGTATGGAATATTTCCTGCGTTTTTATATTTTTTTCTGCGATGTTTTTGTTCAGGTGCTCAAAAAATTAAAATTAAACATTTCAAAAATCCATATCTCTGTTGAAAATTGTTGAATTTACAAAAACCAAATTGATTTTCAATAAGCAATACTTCGGACACTGAGGATGATTTTTTATGGAATTTTTCCTGCGTTTTTCATATTTTTTCTGCGATGTTTTTGTTCAGGTGCTCAAAAAATTAAAATTTAAATTTAAAAAAAATCATATCTCTGTTGAAAATTGTTGAATTTACAAAAACCAAATTGATTTTGAATAAGCAATACTTCGGCCATTGAGGATACTTTTTTATGGAATTTTTCCTGCGTTTTTTTTAAATATTTTTTCTACAGTTTAAAATCACTGATATTATAAAGTAGCAATCACAGGTAGCAACGTGATTCAAAGTATCAGTTTTGCCCATCTCTACTACTTATATGTGCGAACAAACTTTTTTCAGGATGAAGTAACTAAAATCTAAATAAAGGGCACATTTATTGGATGATCATTGCTTCAGATTTTAATACCAATTTTAAAGAAATTCTTCAGGAAAAACCCAGTTCCATTATTCCCATTAAAAGTTGCATGACATAATTTTCGAACTATTATAATTTAGCCATGTTTGCTTAGTATTGATGTATTTGTAATTTCATGTAAAAAAAAAATCAATTCTGCTTTAGTCATAATGCGATTTTTTAATTCATATTCACGTGACCGCAATTGAATTTAAATCCCAATCTGGCCTTCGGGGCAAAAAGTTTGGACTATTTGTGTGTTAAAAATATCAAATTTAATTTACTCAATTTAGATTCTGAATGTTTAAAATTCTCGACTGATTTCGCCTTATAAGGGAAATTTCAAGATAACTTTTGTTATAATAAAAATGCAAAATAACTATCCGTAAATGCAGCCGTAGACTTTTCAGGGAATCCATTTTTGGCAAATTTTTCAAGTTAAAGTAATTTTTTATAATCTAAAAATTTGCTAATGTTAAAAATTCAAAATAACTATCCCCCCACAATGTAGTACTAGACTTTTCAGGGAATCCACTTTGACTCAATTTTGGGTAATTTTTTCACTTCAAAGTAAATTTTTATAACCTAAAAGATAGAGTATCAGAATCTAATGATGACCTTAGTGCTGCGAAAATATATTTAGCTCAGAAAATAACTTGTAGAAATTTCAATCTTGCAAGGATTGGGTACAGATTTGAGGAAACGCTTTCTAACCCTGGTCCATAACGTCATTCGATCTTTTTTGTTGCCTTCCTTTAAAATCCTACAAACATCGAAAATCATATCTATCATTAATAATTAATAAGGACTTATAAATTATGTAAAGTTGCACATCAACATCCATATATGTTTTTTCTCACACATCAACTATAGAATTAGTAGTATCCTGAAATTGATACCATCCTTCAAAAAAAAAACCCATCAGATTTCCGTTGATGCAATAAACATTTTTTTGCAGGATATTGGAAACGAATCCAGTTTGAGAATGGAACCACTGATCGATTTCTAATATAAAAGAAAATTAAATGGTATAACAGGGAATCAGGAAATTATACCGCAACCGATAATTATCATCCCATTAGCTGTGTCGCAACGGCAAGTTTAAATCACAGAGAAATTCGTCTCTTCTGGTTCACATCAAAATTAATTAATCTGTATCACGGCTATAAATCAAAACGCGTTTACTTGGTAGAAAGTCGTGTGGTGTTTTGATAAAAATTTCTCTGCTACCACATTTACTTTGTCTCGAGGTGTTTGCGCGGACACAGGAAATAATAATGCCGCGATAATTGTCCCCGTGTGGGCGCTAAGAATAGCTGGAGGACCTCGTGTAAATGTCAATCAAGTCCTTTCTTGGCACACCCAGGAGGCCATACTCAGGTATGAATACATTACCCGTACCCGTGTCACGCACTTTCCGACCGTTTAATAACTAAAATTGACTTTCATAAATCTTATTAAACTGTGACTGTGACCGACCTGCTGCAAGTCCAACACTTTCGGGTTTCTGGCCTTTTGTTCCGTCCCATTGTCCGCGTCCGCTGATACCGTTTTGTAATTGCAGGTTAGTTTTCGAATTTTAATTGGTGCTCACGTCACCGGCCTCGGATTTATTGTTAGCAAATTGCGGGTTGTTCGTATCATAACATTGCCGGGGAAGTGTTGGATTTGAGGGAAACGCGAGAAGTGTCATGTTGTGATCTATCTTGATGCAACGTCAACATATCAGAGCATGAGAAATTTTAATACAATGGGATGGAAATGAAATCAAATTAAAGATTAAATATAATAGCGCCATCTCGTCCATAACGTCTAAACGCCACTGTAGATATTTTGTTATGGAATATAATGAATTGTATAAAATAGATCGTAAATGATTTTTTTTGAAAATTACGATATACTCTAATGGCTTTATTTAAACTAATTGACATTACAAATGTAGAGGAAATCTTCAGTTCATGTCTAATGTACTTTGGACTTAATAAATATAATGTGTTTTCACAACTTTCTTGACCTAGATCGCGAATTCTCAATCGCCATTTTGACATTTACTTCAGTTTTGTGTTTAACTATTTATATACAACCAAATATGATATTTTGAATAAAACGTTTACATCAGGGGTGTCAACCTTAATTTAAACACGGTCCATTTGGTGCACAGGCCAGATTTACGCGGGCAACATCACATTTTCAAATTTTGTGAAATTTATATTTTGAATTGAGGATTCAGGAATATGAATATGGATGGGGTAATTAAACTATAATATAATTGCTTTTAGATTAATAGATGAATCAAATATTTTACAGGTACAAATGTGCACGTGTTTACTCATCTATCGCCCTATCTTCTTCATAATAATCTTTTCTATTTTCAATTATTCTCAGAGCATCGGGCCACAAAAATTATCTCGGGGGCCGCCTGTTTGACAACCCTGGTTTACATCATTTCAAATATCAAAATCAAATAAATCCATATATCTATTTTAGCCATTTAACTTTATCTCCAGGTAAAGATCATTTTAGTTTGGCCTAAGCATTTTATTAGATTCAATAGTTGACTGTGAAATACACACTGTGATTATCTTGAAACAGGTGTCAATGCCTTTAATAATTAAATAATTAAATGATGAAAAAAATAGAATACAATTATTTTAAACTTGACTGGTTTTTATTATTAACTGAAACTGTTAAAACTGAAGATTATTATCGTAATCACTTCTGGCGTCCAATTGAGGAATACTTTTTGCTTCCATTAGAACCAGTTAACTGGGAGATTTCCTGCGAATCGATTACCTGACCAAATCGGCAACACGATCTGCTGCAGAACCGCCGACACGGTTAATTGCTAGAAATAGATAGAGCAGATAGAGAGCAATCAGTTTGGTCGAATGGGGAATGGGGAATGAGGACGTGGCCGATGAAATATTCATATCGATTCGCACCGAATAACCGCGTAATGGCACAGATATCTATCAAAGTGCCCAATAAAATGGAATCTACTTACGGACATGGGCTGGTAAACGCACGAAATGCGTTTTTAATAATCCCCACACTCGCACCGCATACAAATATAATGAAGAATTGATTGGTTAACGAGACAGCTGCGGCGGTGTGGGAGGGACGCACATGCTGGGCGATCATTTATTATACAACCACTTCTTTACGTCCTCAATATATGCATATAGATTTCCTGAGCTACCGTGAAAAAAGTGCGTTGTCACGCTGACCATTTCGCATTCTTTGTCTTTGGACAGAATTCGGTACATTTCTATAGCCATCGGTGCTACACTTCAATGGTTGCTACTAAAATGTTCTTCGTAATAGTTAATGATAATAAAGCTTGGGTTCGGTAATTAAGACATTCTGGCTAAAAAGATGTCTGTATAGAAGTGTTTGTATTTATTTGGGTACTACCAACTGATTCTCGAACTCGTGTCTTCTAAGTTGATGTGAATTTATTTGTTGACTATAGGTTTGGCTACCTACAGTCAATGAATAAATTCAAGTGACCTTGCACCAAGCCCTAAGCTAAACATGTTTCTCCTTTCATTTCAAATACAAGGGCGTACTTTTATATTATTAACCGATCTATGAAAAAAAATACATAAGCAATCCTTTCTTGGTTTATTTCAAATACGAGGGCGTACTTTTATGTTATCAACCTATCTATGAAAAAAAATACATAAACAATCAAATATTGTTCCCCCATCAGAACACCTACGGACCGGTTTCGACCTTTCAGGTCTCATCAGTGTAGTTAGTTGCTGATGGGGAAACGGAGATTACTATTGGGATATAAGTATTCCAAACACCGTTAAAGGTAGAAACGCCAAAGTGGCGGAATCTATTGCCTGAATGCTGTACTGAATCAAATCCATATTTGGTTCAGTACAGCATTCAGGCAATAGATTCCGCCACTTTGGCGTTTCTACATAAACAATCCTTAATTTGTCTTCATAAGTACCGTTAACACCAAGGCAGAGTGCACACTGGTGCGATACGATGTGTTTCGCAATACGATTAGAGCGATACAATATGGTATTTTTTTAATCAGTTGTAATCATGAGCTCCTCAAATGAACAAGTTGTTGCTGTGGTATACTAGTATTCGTAGCGTAAAAGGAAAAAAAATGGGTGCACCCGAATAATGTAAGAAATATTAACCCTTATACCCCTACTGTCCATTTTTAAAGAAATCTGTACTGCTCATAAATAATGTACTTATATTAGCACTAAGATGGAGCCACTTATACTTCAAATAATGTATGGATATGGGAATGTGCAACGTGTGCGCACTCTTTTAATGTTTTTTCCGTGTTGGTATGTTGGTGTAATTCGCTGTTATTTGCAATGAGTGACATAAGATAAACTACTGTTATTACTATCAATATGTATTACTATATAACGTTAAAGTTGAGTACCGGATGGATCAAAGTACCTCTGCAGAACTACAAACCAAAATTTTCACTCAAATTATACTAGATAAATTGAGGAAAAATTCCGCATCCTCTTAAAAGGTTAATTCACTACCATCAAAACAAATATTTTGTTTTTCTATTAGCTATTAGAAATGACTGCTAATTCTCGCGAAATTGCTGGAAGAACTAGAAAAGGACGATGACGCTGAGTTCCACAACAGACAGCAATTTTTAGAGCAAACAATACTAATGTAGATTGCGATACGGATGAATATTCAGGCGATGAGGATTTTGTTGTTCCAAAAAATTTACACAACTTACAGCCGAAGCAAAAGTGCAAACGCCATTAGAAGAGGATTGGGATAGTAAGGACGAGTTACCGTTATCAGGGGCGGCTCGTTATATAGAGCCAAGGAGCCATGGCACTACCTGAAGTTTCAAGCTCAGCAAGAATTTTTAATTAATTCTTAAACACTTTTAAGTTACTTGGGTCTAGGAAGATAAATTGTTCTTTCTTCAAAAAAAGAGGGGTGGGGGTGTATATTGTATAAATGGCTTTACCATCAACATGTTCCACGAGCCGCCACTGAAATTAAGTACAGTTTTTGAAAATCCACTAGTGAATTTTTGAAAATTTTAATTATGAAATACTGGAACAAAAAAATGAAAAAAATAAATATAAAACGTGTCGACTAAATTCTAAAAAATTTCAATTAGATTTGCAAATCATCGTTTTATCAAATTAAGTGCAGTTTTTGAAAATCCGCCGATTATTTCGCGAGTTGTGAATTTTTGAAAATTTTAGTTTCCGAATTGTGTAATACTCGAGTGAAAAATTAAAAAAAAATATAAAAAGTGTTGACGGAATTCTACAAAAATTAGATTATACTTGCAAATCATCGTTTTATCAAATTAAGTAGTTTTTACAAATCCACCGATTATTTCGCGAGTGGTGAATTTTTTAAAATTTTAGTTTTCAAATTGTGTCGAGCAAAAAATTTAAAAAAAATATAAAACGTGTCGACGAAATTCTACAAAAATTAAATTAGATTTGCAAATCATCCTTTCATCAAATTAAATGGAGTTTTTGAAAATCCACCTATTATTTCGCGAGTTGTGAATTTTTAAAAATTTTAGTTTTCGAATTGTGTAATACTCGAGTGAAAAATTCTAAAAAACATATATAACGTGTTGACAAAATTCTACAAAAATTAAATTAGATTTGCAAATTATCCTTTCATCAAATTAAATAGAGTTTTTAAAAATCCGCCAATCATTTCGCGAGTTGTGAATTTTTTAAAATTTTAGTTTTCGAATTGTGTAATACTTGATTGAAAAAAAAAAAAAATATATAAAACGTGTCGACGAAATTCTACAAAAATTAAATGAGATTTGCAAATCATCCTTCTATCAATTTAAATAGAGTATTTGAAAATCCACCGATTATTTCGCGAGTTGTGAATTTTTGAAAATTTTAGTTTTCGAATTGTGTAATACTCAAGCAAAAATAAAAATAAAAAAATATATAAAACGTGTACTAAATTCTACAAAAATTAAAATTGATTTGCAAATCATCGTTTTATCAAATTAAGCAGGGGCGGCTCATTATATGTATAGAGCCAATGAGCCAGTAGTTTCAAGCTCAACAAGAATTTTTAATTTAATTTACTTGACGGATTTACCTTTTTTACAGATTTATTACATATGTATTATGTAAATAATATAGATTGCTGACATTGTATGAAATTAAATAAATAAAAAAATATAATAAAAACATAATAGAAAACAATGTACGACTTAATAATTAACTTAAAACTAATATAAAACAAAAAAACTTGGCCTGACGTGAATTTAAATGATGTCGACGGACTTATTCGTTAAGTTACTCTTACATTGTTAAAAACACTTTTTCGCCAGTTACTTCAGTCTAGGAAGATACATCGTTCTTTCTTTCTTTAAAAAAGAAGGGGGTATATTGTATAACTTGTTCCACGAGCCGCCACTGACCGTTATCGACAATGGTCGAGCGAACGGCAAAACTAATAAAACATTTTCATTATAAAGAGGGTGATTTAATTTCTGTGAATGGAAAGATATTATCTGTGCAATGCAATTTCTCATCTGCCACCACTTTTCAGTTGTTTTTTTGGCGAAGAAGTGATCAATCTGATTCTCAACTTTCAAACACATATGCAAGACAAGAAAAATCGTGCCGGAAATCTTACTGCAGATGAGCTCTTTTGTTTTATTGGGGTTCTTTTGCTAAGTGGATATATATCACTACCACGAAAAAATATTTATTGTCAAAATAGAGACATCACTAATAAAAAACTGGATTATGATGCAATATCGCGCAATATATTTCAAAATATTTTGAGCAATGATAATGATAATAAAATGTAATGATAATACAAGACCGAACCATGCAGAAAACTACACTAAGACCCTTATATGATATATAAGAGATATCAACAAGAAGGTTTTTATCACTCTCCAATTGAAGAAAACCACAGTATAGATGAATCTATTATTCCTTATTTTGGTCGTCACAGTGGGGGAAACAATTTATCCGAGGGAAACCGATTCGGTGGGGATATAAATTTTGGATTGGTGCTCTGAGGCTATTATTAATCCCTACCATATTGGTCCCTACCAAGGCTCCTCAATTACACTATTTGATAAAAACAAACATATGAGATTTGGAACATTTGTAGTTTCGCAGTATGCCGATAAAACAAATGCCTTACGAGCCATTTCAATTTCGACAACATTTCACGTACGTTCCCTCGCCAAGGAATTGAAGTTGAGGGGTGTAAAATCTATACCGGTAAGATCGCATTCCCCATTCCCAGTTATCGACGTCAAACTTGGTGAAGAAAAAGAAGCGAGGTTATTTTGAGCTGACGATAAAATCGTAATTATCAGACGGAATGGTAATAGCCTTATGAGTGTGAAATATAATGCCTTGAAAGTTTTTCTTCTGAATAAAGTTACACGGTTTTCTCAATCTGAAAAAAACATGGATGTAGATCAGCCGGGACTTCTAAAATTCTACAACGAGGAGGTGTAAATTACAGTGATCAAAATCTGAGTGAATGTAACATGATATTTTCTACTGTTTGCCCATACTATTGATATGCCTGCGCAAAACTCTTGCAGACTTCACAAAACCAATGGCGGAAATCTCGTTCAATTAGTTCCGAATAGCTACAGAACTGCTAGAATCTTACAAAAAAGAGAAAAGGGAACCGTCGAAACCCCCCAAAAACTCATGATTTTTCTCATTACGACAGATTAGTTCTTAGCGACGATGCGCCGAATGATGCCGAAAATGTGATGTCGGGTTACATCCCAAGGATATTTCGTACATTTCCATACCAATTACCAATTTGTCTATGTCATTGAAAAGCGAATTAAAAGCTTTTTGAAACTCTGTAAATTGCATCATTTAACTGAATAGTAGTATACTATAGTCCACTTAGTTTCGACCAATAAAAATACCTTATGATTTTTTTAAATATTTGTTTACGATTTTTTTTTCTTCTTAACAATAATAAAAAAAGAAAATGCAAGTTTTCAAAAAGACATCATTTCTACGTGGGTGAAACAGGTCGACAGTGGTCTCCCGAGAACTGTCTCTATTCAAAGAAAAATTTTATGAATTATGTAGGATGAGCCCAAAAATGAAATCATTAGACATATGTCCTCTCGCGTTCCCATCATGTCACGTTTGACAGTTGTCGAATGATATTAATCGTCGAAGATCAGCACTACATGTCGCCTTGAGTGATTTTAACATTTTCTAGAATTTTTGTTTTTTGTATGTTTGACATTATCCTTTATAATGTAGTATGAGTGTCGATTGTACATTATTTTGTTTCTGAGGAAAATATTAAATCCGACACGAAAATGCTTCTAATTATTTTTTCATCATCAAATTCTATACATTTTGAAACCGAACAACGTGTAGGTTTAAAAAATGAAATAAATCATGCACAACTGCTCATTTTGATGGTTATGATGGAAATCCCAAATTTTTGGCATTCTACCGATTTTACGATTTTTTTTAAACATAAATTTTTACAAATTTTAGCTTTCTAATAATTAAAAAAATATGAAATTGTCGTTTCTCAAAACTATTACAAAATTTTAAATTTTTTAATTGCGTCATAAATTATTTATTTAATTTTCTTTTAATTGGTGAATGAAACGCTTGAAAATCCAGGATAAAGACGTACATTTGTTCTCTTGCATAGTATTTCTACCAGTGGCGGCTCATAGAATATTTTGGTGATAGAGCCACTTATATTATTTTTTTTTGCAGAATTACGAACTACTTGAATATTTATATATTTTCTTCCCTCAAAAAAAAAAACGATAATTGACATTTAATCAAAAAATTAAATAAAGACGAAAAATAGCCTGCATATATAAATATTCAATCTCTTAGTAACCCTGCAAAATTACGTTTTACAAAGTTAATTTTATACTTGTATGTATAAAAATGTGTATTTAATTGCGTTCAATCCTCTGAAAACCAAAAAAAAATATTTTTTTGGTCCTATCTACATCTTTCGGATGAATGCAAGACTGCATTTTATAAATAAAGTTCAAGAGTTATCCTCAAAAAAAAAAACAATTTAAGACGAATTAATTTTTTAGTCCTCTGCATTTATCCGACTAGACAGCACATTTCTGGGCGGACTTTTAAAATCTTCTGTTTTGTTTAAGAGTTATCTTCTAAAACCATAAAACAATTGAACAACGAATTTAATTTTTCTATCTTTTATACATCTATTCGGTGAGTGCGATACTTTTCTGGAAGGATTTTCAATATCCATTTTCAAGAGTTATCCTCAAAAACTAGAGAACATTTGGACGACAATTATTTTTTTGTCTTATCTGCATCTATTCGATGAGTAGATCATTTTGCTAGAAGCATTTAACAAATTTGGACATCCGTTCAATCCTCTGAAAACCAAAAAAAAAATATTTTTTTGATCCTGTCTACATATTTCGGATGAATGTAACACTGCTGAAAGAATGTTCAAGATCTGCCTTTTCGTTCAAGAATTATCCTCAAAAAACAGAAAACAATTGAACTACAAATTAAACGTTTTTGGTCGTATCCAGTGGCGTATGGACATTTGGAAATGTCAAAAATAGTTTTGTGAAATAGTGATTTTCAATTGCACAAAATAGTAATTTTCAACTATCAAACTAGTGATTTTCAACCGTAAAAATGATGATTTTTAGCTGTAGAAAATTGTGATGTTCAACTGTCAGAAACGGTGATTTTCAACTGTCCAAAAATTGTAATTTTCAACTATCAAATATTGTGATTTTCAACTGTGTAAAATGGCGGCTTTTAATTTTCAAAATGGGGGGTTTATAACTGTCAAAAACTAGTGATTTTCAACTGTCGAAACATGTGATTTTCAACTGTCAAATACAGTGATTTGTAACTGCCAATGTAGTGATTTTCTACTGCCTGAAATTTATTATTTTTATTATTTTATAAGAATATTTATAGGCATTGATCATTTTACGATTTTAATGGTTTTAATATGTTGGTATGTTTGTGTAATTTGTACATATGTATGACTGTATTTTATTGTATATAAATATTTATAGTTACAGCTCTTTTTATTTTTAAGATAATATTATTATGTACTTGAATTTTGTAGCATACTGCTGATATATCCACTTGACTTGTGTAAACATATTGTAATGACACCAATAAAACATTATCATTATCATTATCAATAGACATTCATCTGTCTAAAATGGCGGCTTTCAACTCCCAAAATGGGGATTTATAACTGTCAAAAACTAGTGATTTTCAACTGTCAAAAAAATGTGATTTTTGACTGTCAAATGTAGTTTTTGTTTCCACTGCCTGAAATAGCCATATTCAGCTGTCTAAAATGACGGCTTTCAACTTCCAAAATGGGGATTTATAACTGTCAAAAAATATGATTTTCATCTGTCAAATGCAGTGATTTGTAACTGTCAATGTAGTGATTTTTCCACTGCCTGAAATAAAAACATTCAAGTGTTAAAAAATAGTGATCTTTCACAGTCAAATGTAGTGACTATCAATGGGAAAATAGTGATTTTTCAATAATAATTTCCAACCGTCAAATGTAGTAGTTTTCAACTTTGTGAAATAGAGTGTTTAACTATCAAAATTAGTTCTTTTTAACTGTCAAACATAATGATTTCAACCGCGAAATATAATGCTTTTTAACTGACAAAATAGCGATCTTTCAGTGTCTGGTGTACCGACTTTTAACTCAAAAATAGTTATTTTTAACTGTCGAATATAGCGATTTTCAGCTGTCAAATATAGTGTTTTTAACTGTCAAATATAGTAATTTGCAACCTTCAAATATAATAATTTTCAACTTCCTGAAATATAGACGTTCAACTATTAAAAATATGTCTTTTCAACAGTCAAAAATGGTAATTTTGAACTGACAAAAATAGTGCTTTTTAGCTGTCAAAAATAGTGACATTGATCTGTTAAAAATTGTGATTTTCTCTATTTTCGACAGTGATAAAATCACCCTTTTGAGAGTAGAAATCTCCAGAGAGTGAAGATCACATTTTTGAGTGCTGAAAGTCACTACTATTGAAAATCGCTATTTTAGATAGTTCCAAATTCTTCTTTTTTCGCGGTATTTGCATTAGTAAAACTTTGTTATTAAATTCTATAAATCCAAGTCTCTTTCTATTACGTTTTCTATCAAAATAAAAGCTAAATTAGGTCGTCTTGGTTCATATTATCTCGTAAGTAGGTCAAAAAGAGAAAACATTTTTCTTCATCCGAAATCATGTGATGATTTCTTCTTTCACCGAAAAACAATTTTGATTTAATTTATCTCTTTTTTTTAATTTGTAGACGTACCCCACGATTTTAAAATTAAAAACGCTTTCATCACTTTGTTTTTCGAAAAAAAAATCTATTTTCGAAAGTTTTTGAATTTTTTCAGCGGCATCTTTTGTTTGTTTGCGTTTAGTAGCGCATGCTTGTAACTACTATATTAAAATGAATTGTAACTCAATGTACAACAAATGTTGCATTGGATTGGGATACAAATGCTTTGCGATTTTTCTCTTCTCATTAAACTTTCGCAGGCACCGTTTAAAATGACGAATCGGTATTTTCAGAACTGATAAAAAAAATTCTTGCTAAGCTTGAAATTGGAGGTAGTGCCATGGCTCCTTGGCTCTAGGTAAAGAGCCGCCCCTGATTTCTAGTGGCATAGTTTTAGTGATAATGCGAAAACGCAAAGGAAAATTCACATTTTCTAGGTTTAGTGATCAAAATTGGTCCGACCGTTTAAACATTATGGCATTTTCTTGCTGTTTCGACTCATTGTTGAGTAGTAATGGTGGCAACGTTTATTGCGTTCACGATTATTTTAGGTTCGCACTATCCATGAAAATGGTATTATGATAAGAGATCACGAAATAATTCTTATTATTAGCAAGATGACTTCAAAAAGAAAAAGAAGCAAAGCAAACTTCTGTTCAGGATTTACTTAAATCTAAATATACTACTTCACCGACATTATGGAGCTATATTGTTCATTTTGTGACACTTATCTCAATCTTTGTACGAACACATTTATTCCGTTTCTTCACTTAATTATTGCTACTTGTTCACATTTATTTACTTTCAGCATGTCAGTTTGAGTGATCTCCAGAGCTAATGGTATTACCTCCTAATCCCTGCAAGAGTCACCTTTTGTGTACTTGAAGGAAATGGCTTTCTATGGTGCTAACAATAGACGAATTAGTCGCACCCGACTTTTGACACCTCGCTGACGGATGTCACCTGAAAAAGTATTAACGTTTCGTCTGAAGAAGATAAGGTAAATGCAAAAGGTACACAGTAATTAATGCATTCAAAAATGTAATACATAAAAGACTCTTATTTATGTAGAATACAATAAAAGTGACACATACAAAAACTTGATTGGGAAAAAATCATTTTTTTACTTTCTCCGTTACGAAGTACGAGAAAGTATTGTGATCGTGATTTTTTTTCGTTGCATGGCATATTTAATCGTTTTTCGGCGTTTCCAGCAGTTGTACGAACGATTTACGTCAAAAGAAATTTTGCTTGTCTCAGTTTCTGTAAGTCTCACAAATAATTTTTATAACCAAATAGTGTTCAGAATGGGATTCTAGACTTAAAAAAATACGAAAATAAATTTTTGAAGAAAAATTGAATTTAATCGTTTTTCGGCGTTTCCAGCAGTTGTACGAACGATTTACGTCAAAAGAAATTTTGCTTGTCTCAGTTTCTGTAAGTCTCACAAATAATTTTTATGAACAAATAGTGTTTAGAATGTGATTCTAGACTTGAAAAAATACAAAAATAAATTTATGAAGAAAAATTAAATTTAATCGTTTTTCGGCGTTTCCAGCAGTTGTACCAACGATTTACATCAAAGAAATTTTGCTTGTCTCAGTTTCTGTAAGTCTCACAAATAATTTTTATGAACAAATAGTGTTTAGAATGTGATTCTAGACTTGAAAAAATACAAAAATAAATTTATGAAGAAAAATTAAATTTAATCGTTTTTCGGCGTTTCCAGCAGTTGTACCAACGATTTACATCAAAGAAATTTTGCTTGTCTCAGTTTCTGTAAGTCTCACAAATAATTTTTATAACCAAATAGTGTTCAGAATGGGATTCTAGACTAGAAAAAATACAAAAATAAATTTTTGAAGAAAATATAAATTTAATCGTTTTCAGTTTCTGTAAGTCTCACAAATAATTTTTATGAACAAATAGTGTTTAGAATGTGATTCTAGACTTGAAAAAATACAAAAATAAATTAATGAAGAAAAATTAAATTTAATCGTTTTTCGGCGTTTCCAGCAGTTGTACCAACGATTTACATCAAAGAAATTTTCCTTGTCTCAGTTTCTGTAAGTCTCACAAATAATTTTTATAACCAAATAGTGTTCAGAATGGGATTCTAGACTTGAAAAAATACAAAAATAAATTTTTGAAGAAAAATTAAATTCAATGGTTTTTCGGCGTTTCCAGCAGTTGTACGAACGAATTACATCAAAAGAAATTTTGCTTGTCTCAGTTTCTGTAAGTCTCACAAATAATTTTTATAACCAAATAGTGTTCAGAATGGGATTCTAGACTTGAAAAAATACAAAAATAAATTTTGGAAGAAAAATTAAATTTAATCGTTTCTCGGCGTTTCCAGCAGTTGTACGAACGATTTACGTCAAAAGAAATTTTGCTTGTCTCAGTTTCTGTAAGTCTCACAAATAATTTTTATAACAAAATAGTGTTCAGAATAGATGCCATTTTAACAATTTCTGGAAAAAAAAAATTGTGTCTGTGTGTGTGTATCGGTGTGTGTGTCTGTCTGTGCGCGCTGTATCTAAATATGAAAAATATCACAAAAACATTTAAACAAACTTTGAAGACAACAAAGAAATGAACATCTTTTGCTTGAAAACATTTTTCATAAAATCATTTTTATTCGAGAAAAAAAATTATATATATTTTTTTATTTTTGGTTTATAATTATAAAACGATAATAGTTACAGAAAATTTATGTTAATAATAACTGTAGATTATAAAGAATAAGCTTTTTTCGAAATCCCTTTAGTTTGTGAGTAAACTGAGTTTTTGAATGTGAAGTATAATTTTTCCATCTTCCATAATTTTGACGTTTTAAACGTCAGTTTCATCCGAGTTTACACAACGCTCGATGTACATTTAAAATATGATTTCAATTGAAAATAAACCATGAAAACGTAAATATAAATGGCTATGATACGGAGAAAGTAACATGATGGCCACATCACCATTTTTTTTTATAAATTAATATTGATGATTTTTGATGAATATTTTTTTATAAACCAAATAGTTTGAAAGTATTATTATAAAAAAATACTACTATATTTTTCTCAAATATTTAAATCTTAATTTCCCGCCTGCACTCTCTTAATGTCAACCTTGAGTCATTTCATAACCTTAATGTGGATAAGAAATTACTTAGAACTATTCTGAACATGAATTTGTAAACATAAATTCGTCAAATTAATTGATGATTACTATTGGTTTCTAAAGTTTTTGCCATTTTGTTTGAAAGTGCTTAAAATAAAAATATCAATAAAAAATGCATCACGAGAGCATTCATAGTAGTAACTGTATTCGTTAGGCTTTGAGTAACTGGCCATCGATTATGAGATTCTACAGCCTTATTTTAAGTGAATGTATACAGGGTGTATTTGAAATAACGAACAGGCATTTAAGGGCACATACACAAAATATTTGTGAACCCATTTCCGTCAAAATTTATTCGAAAAACAATTTTTGAATTTTCCTAATTTTTCGAGGTTTTTTAAACATTTTGAGAACCGATGCTTTTCTCATTTAATTAGGTCTGCATGGAATGTGTATTTGTTTATTTACAACGCGAGTTACAATTTCTTGCTTCAGAAATTTTAAGTGTTATCGCAACGTTTTTTTTTTGTAAAAGATAAACAGTCCTCAAGTTCATTGACGCTTAAAGAGCACTCAGATATTTCCTACACGCTTGTTGTAATTCGATATCTAAAGCTGATGCCGTTTAAAAATTAGGTCACATTACCACTGCCCCCAAACATGTTGCGTATTTTCACTCATTAACTTTAATAATTAATTGCGGGCTTTTTGTTACAGTTATAAACAAAATAATTGCGAATATTGTTTTAAAATAATATAATCTCTTTGTGGTTACGAGCCTGTTCGTTATTTCAAATACACCCTTTATATGTGACCTTGTTACTTCGTATGCTAGCCCATATCAATCTATCCCAATATCTATTATTCCTAAAACCCCCAAAATAATTTATTTTCTAAAAATATTTACCTAACTTTACTAATGTACTTCATGTTAAATAATGAAAGCATGTTGTAAAAGGTGTAAATTCGAATGCTCAAAGCATTTTCAATTAACGGATTAAACTGCGTGTCTAATACAAGACATAACGACAGTGGAAATGCGAGTTGAATGCAAGAGGAATTACGAAGTTTAGAGGCAAATTAACAAGTCTAGCAAATGACAGTAATTTCGTGGGGACGAGTTAGATGCGGGCGGATTCCAAGAAACTCGCTTTAAATATAATATGAGCCAACTTTTGCAGCGGCGTATGAAGCAATTTAAGTTCACACCGAGATGAAGACGTTAATGGAATTAAATTTTCCGTGAAATCTCCCGCCTTCTGCAATATAACCGCAAGACATTAGAATATCAGTTTGAGATCAATTCGAGATTTAATTTCAAATGTTTATATTTTTAATGTATGAAGAAGTGTAACGGATGTAACGTGGGCGTTTTGAATAATCGACATCAATTGGAGAGAGTTTTTCAATAAAAGGTAGAATTGTTAGGCTGGGGCGTTGCAAGTTCGATCCTTGTCGGAAGTATGTTCACACTAGAAGTGGGCGAAATGACTCTTTTTTGTGAATCAACTAATCGTAAAGAGTTGAATATTGAAGTGAATCTTTTGAAAAGTCTGGAAAAAGTGATGAGCAAAAAAAATTTCTTGACTCAAAATGACTAGAGGTGGGCGACATGACTCTTTTTTATGAGTCAACTAATCGTAAAGAGTCGAATATTGAAGTGAATCTTTTGAAAAATGTCTGGAAAAAGTGATGAACAAAAAAAAATTTCTTGATTCAAAATGAGTCACTCAATTTACACACGAATCATTTGACTTACTACTCATTTCTAAGAGTAGGTTCATTTAATCGACTCACTCATGAGCTACCCACCTCTACTTTACACTTCAATTATATACGAATAATTTCGGAAATTATTTGCAGGCAAATACATTTAATTAAATCTATTCTTCATAAAAGTTGAGAACTGTTATTAAAAATAAAAGATTCTAACTCTCATCCAGGTGTTCTTAATGACTCATGCCCCAAAGTTTAAAAATATGATATCTAACGAAATATGCAGGGCGTGCAAAGGCATTTCGAAAATTTCAAGATAAACGGTGTTAGGGCCAAATTCTCGAACCTCGAGCCAGTTAATTCACCGACGGCGACGACAATAAAAACTCCTCTTTGCTCTTTAAACCGGCTAATTTACGAGCTGATGGTTTAAAATTAACCGCGGCACAAGACAAAAGCACCGGCGATAGCTTGCGCTCTTCCTAGACTAATCGATTCCAGAAAACGAGACTCTCTCGCATGTTAAATTGAAGTCGCACAATATCCTGCATGATCGTGATTAAAACGCACGCAATTATTATTTCATCCAGACAAAATTATCTTCGCCTCTCGTGCGCTGAGGTGAGAGGAATCGTGCATGTCGACAGATTTGGAAGAGTGGTATCATCTAACGCTCTTTAATAGAAACGTTTATCATTCCGAAAGCACGAAACACGCCACGTTACGAAAATGTCAACACTCTCGGATTAATTGGATTTTTCAAATTAATTTACACGAGGATAAAACCGTGTTGAAACTGAAACTTTGAAAATCTGCAATTTTGCATACATAATTAAGTTTCATTAAAAAGTCAGACGTGTTTAGTATAATTCTTTTAATCCACTGACCTGTTTTTTTTTCAAATTAAAATGCAAATTAGTAGTCGTAAAATTGTGATCACTATGTTACTCAGTCGTGTTCAAATGTAACAATTAATTTAAATTAGTGATTTTTTTGATAGATATCTGAATTGTTTGAACAACCAGTAAAATCACAATTCATGTTTTCCATTATTATTGTTATAATTGTCGCTTGTTGATCCTATAATTTAAGCTATCATATAATACTCAATTTGGTAAATTAGTGCAACCATTAAGACAATAGATGTCGCCAGATTGATGTTTTTGTCCTTACACTTCAGCTTAGACCACTTAAGGTAAAATCAGCATGGATCTAAACTTTAAGATCGCAATAGTCATATACAGGGTGTAGTGGAACAAAATGGAACATAAGATTTTCAATGTTAATTTCTTTATATTGGAATATTATCTTCCCTGATCATTTTAGAGTAAACATGTAAATACATTTTTTGTAGAGTAAAAATTTCTGCATGCAGTCATGCTGTTAATTATGTTTCTGGGTTTATAAAAACCCGAAAAAATAATAAAATAAAAATGATCATTTTCACGAAAATAATGGTTGCCTTGAAATTAAAAAAAAAAAATGAGCTATTGATCTGTTGGCTTCTGTCAAATTGATTGAATACTTCATAACTTTTCACAAGTTTAGTCATTAAAAATGTATTTTATTCAAGAAAAAGTGCAAATTGTGAAGTGGTGACAGTTTTCACGAAGTGCCGGATATGTTTGCATCAAATTTTATACATGGATTCATGCAATTATTTCTATTTTCATTCATTAAAACCAAACAGATCAACTACGCACCATTTTTTTTTAAATTTCATGGCAACCATTATTTTCGTGAAAATTATCATTTTTATTTTATTATTTTTTCGGGTTTTTATGAATTCAAAAAAATAAAAAAAAACAGCATGATTGCATGCAGAAATTTTTACTCTACAAAAAATGTATTTACAAGTTTACTTTAAAATGACCAGGGAAGATAATATTCCAATATAAAGAAATTAACATTGAAAATCCCATGTTCCGTTTTGTTCCACTACACCCTGTATACAAGGTGCAGAATTGTTTCACGCACCATAGGGATTTCCATGTTAAATTCTTAATGTTCAAATATTTGCTCCACAAATTATTTTGGAGAAAAAGTGTAAATATGTTTCTCGTAGAGAAAAAAAAGGTGTGTTAAACAAGCTGGAGGGTTGGATAATGCCCACCCGCCACCCTTCCTTTTCACTTTAACTTAACCGAGAAACCCTGTTTATTGTTGACTTTGCAACTTTTAAAACTCCAGTGATTTGACGAAGAAATTTCTTTATTCAAACAGAGTTTTCTTGGTTAGGTATAAGTGGAAACTCAGGCAAGCGGGTGGGCCCTATCCTATCATCCAATTCTTGGAACACAAACGAGGGTTTTGAATTTGTTAATTAATCGTTTAAAGAAGTACCGAACTATTTTTTATATTTTGTATCCTCGACAAATGAATTTGTTAATGGAAACTCTGGGGCATGTTTAACGAATTGGTGTGTGGGATAGGGCCCACCCACCACCTTTAATTTCTACTTTAATTTAACCCAGCGATACTCTTTATTGTTAGCTTAGCAACTTTTAAAACTCCAATGATTTGACGAAGACATTTCTTTAACCAAACAGTGTTTTCTTGGTTAGGTTAAAGTGGAAACTCAGGGCGGAGGGTGGTCCCTATCCTATCCTCCAATTCTTGGAACACAAACGCGGGTTTTACAATTGTTAATTGATAACAGAAGAATCAAATGGTTTATCGTTGCTTCGACAAAATAATTTGTTTGTAGAAACTTGGGGGCGTGTTTAACAGGTTGGAGAGTGGGATAGGGCCCGCCCACCACCCTTCGTTTCCACTTTAACGTAATCCAGTAACCCTTTTATTGGTGGGCTTGCAACTTTTAAAACTCCAGGGAGTTGACGAAAAAATTTCTTTTTTCAAACAGTGTTTTCTTGGTTAGGTTAAAGTGGAAACTCAGAGCGGTGGGTGGTCGCTATCCTATCCTCCAATTCTTGGAACACAAACGCGGGTGTTTTACAATTGTTAATTGATAACAGAAAAATCAAATGGTTTATCGTTGCTTCGACAAAAAAAAATTGTTTGTAGAAACTCTGGAGCGAGTTTAACATGTTAAGAGTGGGATAGGGACCACCCACCGCCCTTCGTTTCCACTTTAACTTAATCCAGTAACCCTTTTATTGGTGGTCTTGCAACTTTTGAAACTCCAGGGAGTTAACGAAGAAATTTATTTATTCAAACAGTGTTTTCTTGGTTAGGTTTAAGTGGAAACGAAGGGCGGTGGGTGGTCCCTATCCTATCCTCCAATTCTTGTAACACAAACGCGGGTTTAACAATTGTTAATTGATAACAGAAGAATCAAATGGTTTATCGTTGCTTCGACAAAAAAATTGTTTGTAGAAACTCTGGAGCGAGTTTAACATGTTAAGAGTGGGATAGGGACCACCCACCGCCCTTCGTTTCCACTGTAACTTAATCCAGTAACCCTTTTCTTGGTGGTCTTGCAACTTTTGAAACTCCAGGGAGTTAACGAAGAAATTTATTTATTCAAACAGTGTTTTCTTGGTTATGTTTAAGTGGAACCTCAGGGCGGTGGGTGGTCCCTATCCTATCCTATCCTCCAACTCTTGCAACACAAACGCGGGTTTTACAATTGTTAATTGATAACAGAAGAATCAAATGGTTTATCGTTGCTTCGACAAAAAAAATTGTTTTTAGAAATTTGGGGGCATGTTTAGCAGGTTGGAGAGTAGGATAGGGCCCACCCGCCACCCTTCGTTTCCACTATAACTTAACAGAGCAACCCTTTTATTGGTGGTCTTGCAACTTTGAAACTCCAGGGAGTTGACGAAGAAATTTCTTTACTCAAACAGTGTTTTCTTGGTTAGGTTTAAGTGGAAACTCAGGGCGGTGGGTGGTCCCTATCCTATCCTATAATTCCTAGAACACAAACGCGGGTTTTACAATTGTTAATTGATAACAGAAAAATCAAATGGTTTATCGTTGCTTCGACAAAAGAATTTGTTTACAGAAACTTAGGGGCGTGTTTAACAGGTTGGAGAGTAGAATAGGACCCACCCACCACCCTTCGTTTCCATTTTAATTTAAGCCAACAACCCTTTTTATTGGTAGTCTTGCAAGTTAACGAAGAAATGTATTTATTCAGACAATGTTTTCTTGGTTGGGTTTAAGTGGAAACGAAGGGCGGTGGGTGGCCCCTATCTCATCCTCCAATCCTTGGAACATACACTATAATATAGTTGCCTATGGGCGTAAAAAGAAGTCGTAATCCGGCCGGGTAAATCAAGTACATTAAAACTACTGTTTTAGCAACCGCTGATCGTTAGCCGTTATGTTAATTTAGACGCATTTTAAGTAATTTTGCATTTAAATTTTCGGCACTACAATGCAGACTGTGGGGCGCGGTGGCCTAGTGAGTAGAGCTCCTGCTCACTGGCCACGTGGTCGTGGGTTCGAATCCCATCCGTGCGGTCACTTTTACGGAACGAAGAAGTGGCCGTGCGGGTCCATGGATGTCCAGTATATGTCCCCCAATCATTATATAATATATAATTGTAAATATATAGTAAATAATTAGAAATCAATATACAGGGTGTTTCAAAATTCATGCACCAAAAATTTTTTGCGTACTCGTAGATAGAAAGAAAAATAAAACCCTTATGACAAAACTCGATTTTCTACAAAATAAAATGGATTTAACCCCTTCGCTGAAATATGAATGAGACGCCACAGTTCCCTATCAATGAATACGTTCGTTCGCTTGTATAAAAACAAACGGTGCCGATTTTAAGTGTTGACGCAGCGCGCAGTTGAAAAATTTTTATCTAAGCATAAATAGTCCGGTGCGGGTTGATAAAACCGACGCACAAATTTCAAGTTCACCTTATTTATTATACTTTTTTTATTGTTCCTGGCGGCTTCCTACACTTGTGCATTTTCATTGCTGTACAATTGTATCCCCTGCAGTCCTATTACTTAAAATCGCGGGGATAGGTGCTGTCAAATGATATCCCTTTGTTACCCAAGGCCAAAACCTAATTTGGAGTACATTTTTAGAAAGTCCGTAAAAACATCTGTGTTTCCAGGAATTGAAAAAACTCTGGGGGAATGGACCAGTTTCATATGCCAAGAAAAAAAAAATGCAGACAGTGCAAAAATTATTTTCCTTTCTTACAAGTTTTAAAAACTAAAACTGCCACCTTAACAAAATCCAGCAATGGTTTGATAAAGTATTGAAACAAAGCTGCTGTCATTCCGTCTAGTTGAATCTCGTTCTTCTTGCATAATGAACATTTTTTTAAATAATGAGCATAACAATCTGCAATAGAACAAGAAGCAAATTGTATTTGATAAATTAATACAAATAGACACTTACTGCAATAAATCGTCAAATAAGCCTCCATCCACTTTTTCACAATAACCCATTCTGTCAGAAAATTGCCAACTGATATGGCGAAATTTTTGCGCAATGATCTTGAATACTAATTGGCAATTGTTCCAAATCCTCAAAAAAGTTACCACTGTAAATCTTCTCAGACGACACGACTGTTATGTGTGGGACATCTATCCATTTAAAATCAACTTTCTTCATTTTCTGGTGTAACCTCATTTACAAGGCCGTTCCTGGGTTGTTGGCCGCCCAGGTGCAAAATTTTTATAGCCGCCCTTCATTATTAAATTATACAACCATATTTGGATTTTTGGATTGATAGAATTTACTGAAGTTTTGGATTTATGAGGAGGATTTGAGGAAGAGTTTGTGTAAGTTTGGATTCTATTTTCTTAATTTGTACACTGGTGGAAAAAAAATTCGTGAAATTTTGACCATTTTCAAATCGCCATAACTCGGCGTATTTTCAATCGATTTTGATGAATCTTTGAAGGCAAAAAACTTTGAAGTGTCTTCTTTAAAATCATGCACGCTAAATCAAGCATAACCCCTTCCGCCCTCTTCTAGCGCCCCTGTAAAAAAAAAGTTTTTTTCTAGAAAAAATTTTGCCGACTCAATCTCTATCGACTCTATAACCTTGTAGTTATTTTGAAGTAGCTCACGGTCCGATTGGTTTAAAAAATATAAAAACAATCGCCACAGGCTTGGAACTTTACAAATTTAGTTAGAATATATTCAGCTTCATAATTCAACATACTCCATTATTAGATTTGAAGATAATCTCGTGAAAACGGCGCTTGCATTGCTGATGAAGTTGCTCACAGTCTAATGGTTTGGAAAATATCAAACAACAATCATCACCAACTTAAAACTCTAAATTTACTCAAAATAGATTCAAAATCTAAAAACACCCCTTGACTACAGTTCGAGATACGAACAAGAGAAAACAATGTGTAGCCAAATCGAAGTTGCCCATTTTCTGAAGGTTTTAAAAAATAGAAAAACAATTTCCATAGACTGGAAATTATTCAAATTTACTCAAATTAGATAGAAAATTCAATAGAAATTTTGAAACTGCCTTTCACTAGATTCCGGAATAATTACACTAAAACACACCGAAGAATTATGTTAAAGTTGGTTTAAAAATTATAAAACCATCACCACAGTTTTGATTGACTGAAATTGATTCAGCTTCATAATTCAATCAAAATTTTTACAACACCCTATTACTAGATTTTAAGATAATCACTCGAAAAGACAGCTTGCAGTCATGCTGAAGTTGCTCACGCTCTAACGGTTTGAAAAAATATAAAACCAATCGCCACTACCTTGAAACAGATTTTGCTTCATAATTCAATCAAAATCATCCATACATTATAGTTCGAGATAATAACAAGAAAACACAAGAAGGTTTAAAAAAATATAAAGATTCGCCATCGACCGGAAACTTTTAAAATTTACTAAAATAAGATTTTGCTTTATAATTCAATCAAAATCTAAAAACATCCATACACTATAGTTCGAGATAATCACAAGAGAACACAACTGGCACCCATCTCGCAGTTTACCCTTTTCTGAAGGTTTAAAAATAATATAAAAACGTTAGCCATCGATTGGAAACTTTTTAAATTTACTAAAACTAGATTTTGCTTTATAATCCAATAAAAATCTGAAAACAGCCTGTCACCGGATTTTGAAATAATCATGCAAGAACACACCTTGTAGTTATGCTGCAGTTGCACACTGTCCGATGGTTTGAAAAATTAAAAAAGCAACCTCCACCAACTTGAAACCTTCCAAACTTGCTCATAACAGATTTTGCTTCATAATTTAATCAAAATCTAAAAACATTCCCGCACTATAGTTCGAGAACACAACGCAACCAAGTTGACCGTTTTCTGAAGGTTTGAAAAAATATTAAAATATTCGCCATCGACTAGAAAGTTTTCAAATTTACTCAAACTAGATTTATAAATCAATCAAAATTTCAAAACAGCCTTTCACTAAATTTCGAATCGCGATCACGCCTTATAATATATTCAGCTTCATAATTTAGTCAAAATTTCAAAACACCTCATTATTACATTTCGAGATACGAAAACGCAGCTTGCAGCCATGATGAAGTTGCTCACACATTAATGATTTGAAAAAATATCAAAAAAACAATCACCAATAATTTGAAACTTTTTAAAATTACTCGAAATAGATTCTACTTCATATTACAATCGAAACACCCTTTTTCTATATTTCGAGATAATCACAAGAGAACGCAGCTTGTAGCAATGCCAAAGTTGTTCCATTTCTGAAGGTTTTGAAAATATGAAGATAATCACCATCGACTAGAATCTTTACAAGTTTACTCAAAATAGTTTCTGCTTTAAAATTCAATCAAAATCTTAAAACTATCATTCACAAAATTTTGAAATATTCACTGGAGAACACACCTTGTAATTATCCGGAACTTGATCATTGCCCGATGCTTTAAAAAATATACAAACAATGGCCACCGTCTTGAAACTTTCCAAATTTACTCAAAATATGTTCAGTTTCAAAATTCAATCAAAATTTCAAAACATCCCTTAGATTTTTAATGATCACATGAACATTCAGCTCACTTTGCATTAAAAATGTATTTAAAAATATAAAAACAATTACCATCGACTCTAAACTAGAGGGGAGTCGATTAAAAGAGTCGACTTTTAAAAATAAGCCATTAGTGAAGTGATTCCAGTAAATTTGCCGACTCATTTAGAGACATGAAATTTGAGAAGAAGGGGGCATATGAACATTTTGGAAGTTTTGTTTGCTCTTCAGTTTTTAGCATTTTAACATTTTCGAACTGCGTTTTTTCACTTTTTTCCAGCCATACATATTTTTTTCAAAAGTCAAGAGTCACATCAATAGTCGACACTTCTCAGTCTCTCACGATTAGTCGACTCACAAAAAAGAGTCATTTCGTCCACCTCTAAACTTTCCAAATTTACTTAAAATTCATTTATTAGGATTATAATTCCTTTAAAAATTGCAAATACTCTATGCATGGATTTTAGGATAAATTCTTGTGGGCAAAGCATATTTTTTTTGATATCTGTAATAATTGTGTTGTTTTAAAAGCAAATAAAATCAATTGCAATCCACTTATAACCTTAAAAATATACTTAAAATTCATTCAGGGTTATAGTTCCATCTAAAACTATTAACAGCCCACTCATAAATTTTGGTATAAATCCACGTGAAGAAACCGCAATTTCTTCAAAATCTGTAATAATTTAGGTGAAATTTTTAATATTTCACTCTATGAATTTATTTGTTTTATTATTTTTTTCACTTATAGCCATTCAGTCACGACCGATGTGTAAATTTGCTTAAATCTAAACTAATTTATTTAAATAGTTTAAATAAATTCAAAAAACGAAATATAGCCTGAATATATAAATATTCAACCTGTTCGTAACTCTGCAAGCAAAATTAAGTCTTACTAAGACTATAAAGAAATAACTTATTGAAACAACTACTTCCCTGGCTGATGCCACGCCGGATATTGAATGATACAAAAGAAATTTGCATGTTATTACTAGTACTACTAGTGAAATAACATTGGTTAATCGAGTATTCGGTTTTCCAACTGAAAACAAGATCATTTATTTCTTCACATCTGTACTTTCACTAATCACCTAAATTCAGGTATAAAATCAGTCCAACCCTTCTATAATCTCCTCATTTGTTTACGACTCCTTCACGGTCACGGTCACCTTCACGTAAGTGTATTTTATTCTTTAACATTCAATTTAAATGCGAAGCTGCACTGATGAGAGATAAATCTCGAAACGCGTCTGCAGATGGCTATTTACTTAATTTTTACATACTTTTGGGTTCAGGTTTATAATTTAAAGTTTTCAAATTCAATTTAGTTTCATTTTTCAAGTTAGTCCTGTGGGTAGAAATAAGGGATCTTAAACCAATGTTATTTCACTAGTAGTACTAGTAATAACATGCAAATTTCTTTTGTATCATTCAATATCCGGCGTGGCATCAGCCAGGGAAGTAGTTGTTTCAATAAGTTATTTGTTTATAGTCTTAGTAAGACTTAATTTTGCTTGCAGAGTTACGAACAGGTTGAATATTTATATATTCAGGCTATATTTCGTTTTTTGAATTTATTTAATACTCTCTGCAATAAGTAAGGTAGTTTCTATTTTATTTAAATAGTTTAAAATATTCACTTGTGGAATCAAAGATGTGGCATTTATTGCAGATAATTTTTACTATTATTAAAACATAGAGAATATTCTAATTAAATTTAATCATGGATTACCTAGTAGTAACGGTCACAACCGTCCTCTTCGTTAAAATTATACTTTATTTATATACGAACACTTACACCAGTATCGAGGTGTAAACCGATCAATTACCAAATCCATTCATGAACACTCGATCGGAAACCTATTCACTGATAACATCATTCGCGATGATGTCAACAGATGTAAAATCTGGGTGCATTGTCGCAAAATCTTGGCCGCCAACCCACATCAATCACACCTAATCTGGCGGAAAGATATCCCTCATGTCCTTCGGCAAAAGCAACAGATGTCGAACAACCTGTCGCACGAAACGTGATATATTTTGTAACTCGATATTTGCACTGGATGCCTCCGGCCCGAGGACTTTGACCCAATTCCTCGTTAAATTTCGACGATGGATCATTCGCACGAAATGCACCTCGAAAATTGATTCGAGACATAATTAATTCTATTATTTGGTTACATAAATTATGGAATTTTAACATTGTATGAAACCAACATTTGCACTATCAATTTTGTTGAATATGTGTGATGTTCACGATCAACCACAGATGCCCAAACATTCCTCGAATATCAAAAACTAGAGCTATCGTGATGTAAGGGAAAACAGCGGTTCGTGAAAATTCGGAGGTGAGACTATGGGGTAAACGCGCTGGTTGGCGCAGTAAAGTAACGTTGGTTTGGGTCTGAAGTTGCATAAGTAACTGGTACCATTTACCATTGGGATCCAATTAATGGTACTTCAGACGTAAGCGATCCTCTGAAGTAACAATCCTAGTTACAGACACACAGATGCACGGCTGCAAGATATCTCAATCGAAGGCGAGTTAGGCAAACTGCTTAACAAATACCGCTACTACTACTAATTTTACTTATTATCAACAACAACCAGCTAACCTTACTAAGCTGCAACATACAACAGTGGCACTTCAACGCCATCACAGACTTAAATTCGAAAGGTTTTCAGTGGATTTTTCTTTCAGGATATACATTTCTAGAATGTTCTTGAAGTTTTTCTAGTTATATACTTGGTCAATGGAGTTACATAACCATTTGTCTCGGATTTTCCCTGGCTAACTTAGATTATGTTAGTCTCCCATCAGCAAATGTCAAATTTACAGAACCAACCCATGATTAAAGAAAATTCAAGTAATTTGGTGTCTTGAAAAAAAAATATTCGGTAACAATTGCTATCGACTTGAAAATTGACAAATGTATTTTAAGGCGTTGACTGCCACGGCCTTGCGAACTGTATTAAAAACTATGAGTATTCTCGTAGTTGGCAGTCAACGTGTTACATTATGATTCATTGGCTTGAAAATTTCCACACAAACATTTTAAAATAGTTTCATTTACTCAAATCAACTCACAATAACTGACAAATTAGTAAATACGTGGTTTTTGATTTTGATAAATTCCTGGAGAATAAAAAAATCAAAAAATGTCCATTTTGAAGAAGATCTATCTAAAGATTTTGACGAAATAGTGTCTCGTGAAAAATATTGCTGTAAAATTGGGACCTACTTGAATCAACCCGAAATATATCAAAAATTAGATAACTCACTTTTTGGAATTTTGATTAATTAAAAAAAATGCTTATTTTTTGTCCCACTGTCAATTTTGCTGAAGGCCTAGCAGGGGGTTTCGACGTATTGTCTCTCGTGTGAAATGTTGTTACAAAATCGGGACCTACTTGAATGAACTCAAAATAACTCAAGAATTAGGAAAGACGTATTTTTGAATTTTGATAATTTTTCGTAAAATGACTTATTATTTGTCGAAATGTCAATTTTGGTAAAGATCCATTAAGGAGTCTAGACGTAATTGTGTCTCGTGTGAAATGTTGCTATAAAATCAGAACCTACTCGAATCAACTTGAAATAACTCAAAGTCCTCCAGAAAAATGTATACACACTTTAAGGAACGAAAACTATTTATTAAGTGTTTGTTTCACATTTAAATACTGATCACACATGTACTTAAGCACATGGTGGCTTTAGATGTTCAAAATGTCTGCCGTTGGCGCTCAGTCATCTAAAAGATTATTTTGTTATTTGTACAAATGTCAATTTTGGTGAAGATCAAGGAGTTTTGACGTAATTGTAATGTAAATGTTTCTACACATTCTGGAATCAATTAGAAATAACTCAAAAATTAGAAAAGACATATTTTAGAATTTTGTTAAATTTCTGACAAATGATTTATTATTTGTTCAGATACCAATGTTGGTAATGATCCATCATAAGGTTTTGACATAATTGTGTTTCCTGTGAAACGTTGCTATAAAATCGGGACCGAATCAACTCGAAATATCTCAAAAATTAGGAAAGACATATTTTTCAATTTTAATAAATATTTGAAGAATGACTTGAATTTCAACAAATGTCAATTTTTCTGAAGATCCAGCAAGGGGTTTTGACGTAATTGTGATGTAATATTGCTACAAATTCTGAAATTAATTCGAAATAACTCAAAAAATAGAAAACCAGTTTAGAATTTTGTTAAATTTCTGACGAATGATTTATTATTTGTCCAGATGCCAATTTTGGTGAAGATCCATCATGAGGTTTTGACTTAATTGCGTCTCCTGTGAAATGTTGCTATAAAATCGGGACCTACTCGAATCAACTAGAAATAACGTAAGAACTAGAAAAGAAAAGGCGATTTTGATTATTTTTGAAGAATAACTTATTGTTAATGCAAATATTGATGAAGATCCATTAAGGAATATTGACGTACTGGTATCTCAAGTAAAATGTTGCTACAAAATCAGCACCTACTCGAATCAACTCGACATTCAGAAAATTAATAAAGATGTAATTTCGGATTTTAATACATTTCTGAAGAAATACTTAATATTAATTCAAATGTCAATTGTGATGAACATCCATCAAAGGATTTTGACGAAATTGTGTCTGGAGTGAAATGTTGCTAAAAAAACAGCACCTACTTGAATCAACTCGAAGTAGCCAAAAAAGGGAAATTCCTTATTTTCATATTTCGATAGATTTTTGAAGAACAACTTATTTTTCATCTAAATAATGTTGTTAACAAATCACTACCTGAATGAATCATCTCCGAAAGAAATTAGAAGTTAAAAAACGTATTTTGGATTTTTATTTATTGTTAAGAATTTTTATTAGTTTAAATGTCAAAATTTTAAGCGCTGAAATTTTTAACCGCTAAAATCTTCTTGGGTGTACTAGAAATGATTTGTGGAAATATATAATTGACGTGCTTGTTTCTTTCTGAATTACTTATTATTGGTCAAAATGTCAATTTTGCCAATGATCGGTCAAGGGGTTTTGACGTGTTTGTTTGAAAAAAAGTGCATCTGGTTTACAAAAAAAAACTTTATTCTACAGGGGCTCTAGATGGGGGCGCTTCCGCCCCTTCGGGTTACGCTTAATTTCTGACTTTAAAGAAGACACTTTAAAGTTTTTCGCCTTCAAGGATTCATCAAAATCGATTAAAAATACGCCGAGTTATGGCGGTTTGAATATGGTCAAAATTTCACAAATTTCAAGTGTTTCATTTTTTTCCTTCAGTATATAATATTAACAAATATAATTTTGCTCTAATTAAAAGTCATCGATATTTTAGGATAATTTTCACCCGAAAGAAACCTACAGTGGTTATAATTTTGGTGTCGCGGTAAATTTCTAAAAGCATTGTTTGAAACTTTCAACATTTACTTTTAATGAATGTGGTATTAAGATTTTGTTGAAACCCATATTAGATTTTGGGATTTCTTTCATCTTTCATTAACAGGCAGTATTTTATTTTCTTTGATTTGGTTCAGCAATTGGTAAACATATTATAATATGCAATAATAGTAATAAAAAGCTAGAGTAAATTTGTAAAAAAAATAGGGATGATGCGATAAAAAAATATCTGAGAACAATTGCCATCGCAAGATATTTTTCAAATTTGCTTCTAGTGAATGCCAAGTTTCTATTCTGCAAGAGATGCAAATGTAAACAAAAATTGTTATAATTTTGGTGACTCGGCAAAAATTTACTTTCCTTCAAATAGAACCTGTCCAGACTTATTCATTGATCTCAAATTTCGATTCTGTGTGAATTATTTTTTGTATTTCTGCAGTTTGTGATAACTTTCGACTTAAGTAAGCAAAATATTTTTAAATTTATTATGTTGCAACTTGAAATATCTCTGGTTGTAATTTTACATTTACTGGTAAATGTTTCTTATCGTTTTTTTCTAAACCGTTTCACTCACGATATCCAATCGAAGAACTATTTCATTTAGTTCAGCAGATGAAGACGAGAAGCATAAAAATATTAAATGATAAAGCCGCTGCATGGTAAAACAATTGCAGCAGAGTAGCCACTACAAATAAATGTGAAACTCTAACATTCGTGTTTAAAATTGAATTTTACCAAGTAATATCCTCATGAATCCAAAATTAATACACTTCGTCCTGCCTGATCTAGTTATATGTATTCAGAGCACTGGATTTCATATACACCGGATTTTTTAAGGAAATAGATTTTATCTTTAGCATTGAAAAATATATTAGATCATTTTGCACAAGGTTTTTTGCCATTTCCTCACTAATTTTTTTCTTTCAAAACTTGAATAAATTTTGAAATTCCGGGAATAAGTGACCCATTGTAGTTTGATACTGTTTTTTATTTCAAACAATTATGTTTTTACTTTCTTCGTTACGAAGTACGAGAAAGTATTGTGATCGTGATTTTTTTTTTATTTTTTTTACGGAAATATCCGTTTTGTGGTCCCTACATGCCATTTCAACAATTTTTGGACATTTTTTTCGTGGCCGTGTGTGTGTCTGTATGTGTGTGTGTAGGTGTATCTGTCGTGTGCGCTGTATCTCAAAAACGAATAGAGCAATTGATATGAAACTTTGAACATACGTCTTATTTGATAATCCGAAGAACTGAAAAGCTTTTGATAAAATTTCGTACACCAGAAGTGGGTGTTTACCTTAACTGTTTTTTGTTTTTTGTCAATATTTTCTTAATTATAAAATATATCACAAAAACATTTAAACAAACTTTAAAGACAACAAAGAAATGATCATCTTTTGCTTGAAAATATTTTTCATAAAATCATTGCCATTCGAGAAAAAACATTATTATTTTTTTTAATTTTTGGTTTATAATTATGAAACGATAATAGTTACAGCAAATTTATGTGAATAATAATTGTAAACAATACAAAAATGAACAACTTCTAAACAATAAGTTTTTTTCCAAATCTCGTTAGTTTTTGAGTAACCCGAGTTTTTGAATTTGAAGTATAATTTTTCCATGTTTAATAATTTTGACGTTTTAAACGTCAGTTTAATCCGAGTTTACGCAACGCTCGATGTACATTTAAAATATGATTTCACTTGAAAATAAACCCATCAAAACGTAAATATAAAGTCGAAGAAAGTAACATGATGGCCACATCACCATTTTTTTTAATATATGGCTGATAAAAAAAACAGATACCATTCAAAGTTAGTATAAAAGCAATAAATATATCCGATAAAATCTCGAGGTCGAAAGTTTTCACGACCACCACAACTACGACATAAAAATAGCTAATTACAGTTCTTATCTGAATTCGCTTGAATTAATCGATTTTGCACTCAACGCCTTTTAAGCTTTGACTTTTTTCAACTTTGACGCATCAGGCAAAAGGGCTTTTATGTTACGTCCATTAAGCGGAGTATTTAATTACGAAACAGTCATGCGTTGTTGGACTGGAAGAAATCAGTTATTTATATAATGTGTCGGCCGTCTCGGCCATGCAATAATGTAGTCATTCGGTGGGTAATTATAAAGTTAAAATGGGACGTGTTGCGAGATTCTACAAGATTGTATTTTATATGCAAGAGGTTTTAATGCACGATTACTTACTCGTGTCATTTTCGTATCGATGCGAAAAATCGTGCGGACCGCATTAACCAGAACGCAAACGTCACGAAGAGACAAATTGCTAGCCTTGAGGGACAGCTTTTTTGGTCTCGCAAATTTCCTCCGATTTATGTAAATTATTAAGCAGTTTTATTATCGGTAGCCAATCAATCGAGTTTAGTTCTGTATGATGAGTAGAGTCTATTATTGAATCGCTATTATTTATCTTTGGCGAGCGCTTGCGGGCGTCTGGCTAGAAGTGAGCAACTTGCGGTCGCGGATCTCGACGCTACTCTATGCGGATTACTGCATCAAACAATGCCGAGCTTTTGCAATAAAATTGATTCAAAATCAGACTCTCCGAGGATGCGGCGCATACAAACGTTAAGAGGGAATATTTAAATAATGAATATTATATATTTCATTCGTACTTTCTATAAAGTGATTTTTGGGGTGGGGCAATTATAGTCCTGCAAATATGCGTCGGGCACTATTATTGATTCATATATTACACTAGCTACTTGGATTAAGGTTAACAAATACGAGTAGATCTATAGTGATAGATGAACAAGTTTTAAATTTAAAAAAATCCATTGTAAAAATTGCTCAAGCATTCGATCATCGAGTTATAACTTGTCTTTCAATTGATAATAAGAGATGTATCATGCAACACCCATTGTTTAACAGAGCTACCGTGAATTTGACAACGTAATAAAAGCCGCTTTCTGAAAGGACTTCAGACCATCCTTCGGCGCTATTCAGAGTGTCAGTCGAAGTGATGTGCGCGCCAGGGTTATTGGTCAGGTCTTTTGTGGTCGAAGAAGGCCGCCGGACCGTAATTATTTTTCTCGAAAATCGTCTCGATTAATTTACCTCGATTTTCGCCCAAAGCGGAAGGATTCGTGCCCATAAATTTTGGTTGAAACTGTCATCGTTGTGATGTGGGGCGACCAGGGTTTTCCACGTTTGCTTATTGGATTCCAATTACGGTGATGCATCGAGTCGGAGGCCGAAAGAAATGTACGTTGGATTTTTAAAACCGCACAGTTATTAATCATTTAAATAGTTCCATGTTGCAAATAAACAGAAATCAATAATAGGTGAGATTGAGAGTGTTTGCAAATTACATGCAATATGTACATCATTTACAATATTCCAACTAATTCGGCTATGTTGATCTAACAATGACGTAACTTTAATTCGAAGGCCAGAGGCGAAGATACTTTTTGAAATTAGTCATGTTTATGTTTGGATTGTTGGAGGTGAAATATAGAAGAAAAATCAATATTAACCACAAATTTAAAAAGTAATTATTTTGAATCGCTTTGGTAAATTTTGGTAAAATTTCGTTTATCTTAACTGTTTTTTGTTTCTTTCCGATAATTTCTTAAATATGAAAAATATCAGAAAACCATTTTAGCAAATATTGAAAGCAACATAAAAGTGGACATCTTTTCTTAATAAATGTTTCCTGTAAACATTTTGATTTATGATAAAAAAAATAATTTTGTCCATAATTAATGAAATCTTAAACATTACATGAAATTTACACAAAGAATAATTAAAATGAACAATTTTTAAGGAATAAAATTTTTGAAAATCTTTGTTTTTTTGGGAAAAATTCATTATTATGAAAGATATCTCTAAACATCTTATTATTAAATCAGAGAAAGACATTTTTACAAATATTGAAAAAAACAAATAAGTGAACAACTTTTGCTGATAAATGTTTCCCATAAACTTTTTGATTTAAATTAAAAAATAAAATTTGGACAATTTTTTGTATCTAATTATGAAATCATATGCGTTACATGAAATTTACGTTAGCAATAATTGTAGAGATTGCCAAAATCAACAATTTATAAGTATGAAGAAGAAAGTTTTTCAAAAGATGAAAACTTTCACTAAAAACAGTATTATCATTAATCCGGTGAAAAATGTTGCACACAAATATTGAAGACAACTACAAAGTAGATATCTTTTGTTAATAATTGTTTCTCGTTAACTTGACTTTAGAAAAAAAATTAAAAAAAATAAAAATTTAGATTATTTTTTGTCTATAATTAAGAAATCATAAGTCATCAAATTTACATTAACTATAATTAAAAAGAATATCAAAGTGAACAATTTATTAGAAATACAGTTTTTTCGAAATCATACTTGGTTTTGAAAAAAAATCAATAACACTAAAAATCCTATTATCACTAAATCGAAGCAAAATATTTATTCAAAAATCGAAGGCGACAAAAAATTCTTCTGTTGCTGTTAAATGTTTCTCGTAAACTTTTTGATTTCAATTAAAACAATTTCAAATAAAAATTTTGGTTGTTTTTGTGTCTAATAATGAAATCATAAGCGATAATTTCGCCTAATGATGGTATAATACCCCGAAACCGGTCGCGATATAAATCATAAATAAAAAAATTAAGGAAGTACAATTATCTCATATATAGAATAATGAATAATTTTAAAGTTTTTTTCGAATTCTTGAAAAAATCAATAAATATGAAAAATACCACTAACAATCCCATTCTCATTAACTCTTTGCTGCACATGGGACTACAATTTGAACCACCAAATTTAAGCAAGCTGTGGCACATCGGCCTACAAAATACACCACTTACAAATCTGAATGTACGAAGCTGAACAAAGATGCGAATTATGAATCATATCCTCACCTCATGTTAACACTTCTAGTGGCAACTGAGAGAAGTGCGCTTAGGCCTTTGAAAATGATTGGAATATCGTGCAGCAAAGAGTTAAATCGGAAAAACTGTTTTATAAACAACATAAAATGATTAACAAACGTTTCTTGTATACTGTTTGATTTAAAAAAAAAACATCCGTTTTGAAGTTCCTAGATCGTCTCTGGATACTTCGATACTTTTTGGAAAAAATATTTTGTGTCTCCCTTTCTGTGTGTCCGTGGGTGCTGTAGTTCAAAAACCACTGTAGGAATTAAAACTAAACTTTGAACATAAGCCTACTTTGACAATTAGAACTGAAAAGCTTTTGGTGAAATTAAGAAAATCGGAAATGAGTGTTTACCTTAACCGTTATTGGATTTTTTCCAAAAAATAAATTAAGTATTATAAATATTACAAAAATCTTTATGTAGATATCAATGATAATAAACAATCTACACATCTGTTAATAAAATAATTCTATCAACTTTTTTTTTTAGATATTTTTACAAATATTGAAGAAAACAAAAAATTGAACAATTTTTGCTGATAAATGTTTCCCATAAACTTTTTGATTTTAATTAAAATTAAAACAAAATAATTTTTTTGCATATTTTGGTTTATAATTATGAAATGAACTATCAAGTTACATCAAACATATACAGGGTGTCCCATTCTATATTGCCACCCCAAATATCTCGAAACCTAAGCAACATGGCAAAAAATGTTTTAGATAAAAGTTGTAGGGAGACATTTGCTATTGGAGATAATTTCAAGTTCAAACGAAGGTCAACTTTGATTTTTCAAATGGAACCCTCTATTTTATTGCGGGATCGTATTCTCCAGAAAAAATATAAACTTTTTGTAGGAAACGTTTTTTTAAATGCTTTTTATGAATTTTTTTCACGAATTTTGTCCGTCAGATTTTTGAAATCTCAGATCAATTCAGGCTGTGATTCAAGCATTACCCTAAGCATTGGCGTCACCTGATGTGCACTATGTAGAGGTTGCCGATGGGATCATTGGTCCTGTAAAGGGCTGATGGTTTCAGTGGCTGGAGGTTCGATCTCGTTCTTAGATCAAATGCTCGATCAAGTGTCCATCCTCGTCAATGCACTTCTGTACCCTCTGGCGAAAGTTTACTTGAACATTTCGAAGGGTTTTGATGGAAATTGCTCGAAATGCAGCCCTAATCCTCTCCTTGATGTTCTGCACTGTTGTACTAATTAATTGAAAAGTTTGAATATTGATTAAACTTAATGCCATCAGACATCACACCTGACGGCTCGTCGTGTTGCTTTGATGCTAATTCCGAGATTTCAAAATTCGTGAAAAACCTCTTAAAAAAATGGTGATGTGGCCATCATGTTACTTTCTCCGACTTGATGGTATCATTTATATTTACGCTTCCATGGTTTATTTTCAATTTAAATCACATTTTAAGTGTGCATCGAACGTTTCGTAGACTCAGATAAAACTGACGTTTAAAACGTCAAAATTATGAAAGATGTAAAAATGTACTTCAAATTCAAAAACTCAGTTTACTCAAAAACTAAAGAGATTTCGAAAACATCTTATTCTTTATAAGTTGTTCATTTTGGCATGCTCAACAATTATTATTAACATAAATTTGCTGTAACTATTAGCGTTTCATAATTGTATACCAAAAATGAAAAAAAAATATAAAATATTTTTTTTCTCGAATAACAATGATTTTATGAAAAATGTTTTCAAACAGAATAATCGCATTTCTTTATTGTCTTCAATATTTGTTTAAATGTTTTTGTGATATTTTTTATATTTAAGAAAATATTGGCAAAAAACAAAAAACAGTTAAGGTAAACACCCACTTCCGGTGTACGAAATTTTACCAAAAGCTTTTCAGTTCTTCGGATTATCAAATAAAACTTATGTACAAAGTTTCATATCAATTGGTCTATTAGTTTTTGAGATACAGCGGCCGGGCCATGTGTTCAGGGAGATAAGAACGAACTATTACAAAAAAATATATTGGTACACAACCTATACCCTCTAACACACCGTGAACAGAGCGGCCCATTGAAAATAACATGCCAAAAAAATATATTATTATCTATTTCATCACTACGCTCACCATTTTAAAGGAGCATACTATTTACATACTTTAAATTCCATAGCTCTCTGTATATATCAAATGAACCATAGATGGTATCATTTATATTTACGCTTTCATGGTTTATTTTCAATTTAAATCATATTTTAAATATACATCGGACGTTTCGTAGACTCGGATGAAAGTGACGTTTAAAACGTCAAAATTATGAAAGATGGAAAAATTATAAAGCAAATTTAAAAACTAAGTTTACTCAAAAACTAAACAGATTTTGAAAAAAACTTATTCTTTATAAGTTGTTCATTTTGGCATTCTCTACAATTATTATTCACATAAATTTGCTGTAACTATTATTGTTTCATAATTATAAACCAAAAATTAAAAAAAAATAATACTTTATTTTCTCGAATAACAATGATTTTCTGAAAAATATTTTCAAGCAAAAGATGTTCATTTCTTTGATGTCTTCAATATTTGTATAAATATTTTTGTGATATTTTTCATATTTAAAAAAATATTGGAAAAAAACAAAAAACAGTTAAGGTAAACATCCACTTCCGGTGTACGAAATTTTACCAAAAGCTTTTCAGTTCTTCAGATTATCAAATAAAACTTATGTTCAAAGTTTCATAGCAATTGCCTTAGTAGTTTTTGAGATACAGCGCACACAGACAGACACACACACACACACACACACACACAAACACACACACACAGACAGACACACACACAGACACAAAAAAATTTTTTCCAGAAATTGTTGAAATGGCATCTAGGGACCCCAAAACGGATATTTCCGTAAAAAAAATTTTTGAAAAAAAAATCACGATCACAATACTTTCTCGTACTTCGTAACGGAGAAAGTAAAAAGCATTAAAAAAACCGTTTTCTTTAAAAAGTTTGTATTTTTTTCCTGTAGAATACGATCCCAAAAAAAATAGTTATATTTGAAAAATCAAAGTTGACCTTCCCTTGACCTTGAAAACTAACGCCATTAGGTCATTTTCAAGATCACCAGCAATGCCCCCCTCCAACTTTTATCTGAATTTTTTTTGCCATGTTGCTCAGGTTTCGAGATATTTGGGGTGGCAATTTAAATTGAGACACCCTGTATAAACAAAAGTGGTAGAAAATGCCATAATGAACAACTTACAAAGAACAAGTTTTTTTCGACAAATATTGCAAAAAAATTTTAGACCATAAAACCGGAAAATGTTTCATGATGGCTACTGAAAAAATCAAGAAAAATCGATTTGAAAAATTAAAAAAAAAAATTGTACTTATTACATTATTCGAAATATCTTACCATTGACTTCGAAAATTTTACAAATTCGGTTCGCAAAACCACACGCGAAAAACTGTCTATCTCCAATAGTTTCTGAGATCACCATAGAGAATACCTAAAGAAATTGTGTCATTTTCCCTGATTTAATGATAAAAGGGTTTTTAGTGATTTTTATTGATTTCTTTTTAATGATTGAGATTTATAAAAATCTTATAGCTTATAAATTATTCATTTTGGCGGTATTTACAATTATTGTACATTTGATGTAACGTTTATGTTTTCATAATTATAGACAGAAAACTACAAAAAATATTTTTTTTTTCAAAAATCAAAAAGGTTAAGAGAAACATTTATTGACAAAAGGTGTCCACTGTTTTGTTGCCTTAAATATTTGTTAAATTGTTTTTCTAATATTTTTTATATTAAAAAAATGATAAAAAAAAAAACTTTAAAACAGTTAAGGTCCACTTCCAGTGTACGAAATTTTACCAAATACATTTCAGTTCTTTGTTTGTACATTTGAAATTATTTAGTGGTTTTAGAGATACAATGATCTCAGACATACATGACACCCAGAAATACACTCGGCGTCAAAAAAAAGCGCTACTCGAAAAATCGCGAAAAAGCTCGATTTTTCAAACCGTCGTAACTTGGTTCAATTTGGTCGAAAATCGATAAATCTTTCAGTTTGGGAAAGATTCAAGTTTTATCTTTAAGAATGAGTAGTTGACTTTGACCCCAAGTCCAACCCACCCCCGTAACAACGCGATGGGAAAAAAATGTTTTTTTATGTAAAACATTATCCCACTTTGACAAGCTGTACTGTGCGCAAAAAAATTCGGCGGGAAATTTCACTACAATGGCAGAACAATTTAATCAATTTCCTTCAAATGCCCTAAAAGTTCGAGTCGTTTCGATGATTTGGAGCAATGTTATGAATTTTTGAAAAAGGCATTTTTCACTTATCTTTTGTTTGAAATTTCAATTAAAATGAACAAATTTTATCACCCTGTCGAAAACCTTTTTTTGTACTAGGGGTGACAGAGGGTGGAATGAAACTTATGCTTTTCAGATCGCAAAGAATCATCGGCTTCTGAGCAAAATTGACCGAGTTATGACCGAAATGGAATTTTTACAAGCTGTAAAAATTTAACATTTTTTGTCAATCCAAAACACTTTTTGCGGGGGTTTTCAGGGGGTCACGAGAGTCGAAAACTTCTTAGATCGCAAAATTCCATCGAGTTTCGTGCGAAATTCGCCTAGTTGTGGCCAAAAAAGGCGCAAAATGTAATTTTTTTCAAAACTGCATAACTTCGCGCCAAATCATAGCATCGACTTGAATTTTGGAGGAAATTGAACGAAAATGATTGAACTTTATTGCTATGCTGACCGATTGAGTCCACAATTTTTTTTGCACACGGCACAAGAAACCAAATTGGCACATTTAAACTTCAAACACATTTTTTTCCTTTAGGGGGTGGCAGGGGGTGCAATCGTTTTAGCAACAAAACAATTCATATGACGTTGAAGAGAATTTAATACTGTTCAGACTGCAAAAGTTAATCGATTTTGGTGCAAAATTACTCAAGTTATGGCCAAAAAAGTGAAAAATGTCATTTTTTTCAAAAATTCATAACTTTACTCCAAATCATCGAAACGACTCGAATTTTTAGGGCATTTGAAGGAAATTGATTAAAATTTTCGGCCATTGTAGTGAAATTTTCCGCCGATTTTTTTTTGCGCACGGTACAGCTTGTCAAAGTTGGACAATTTTTTACATAAAAAACATTTTTTTTCCATCGCGTTGTTACGGGGGGGTGATTTGGATTTGGGGTCAAAATCAACTACACATTCTTAAATATAAAACTTGAATCTTTCCCAAACTGAAAGATTTATCGATTTTCGACCAAATTGAACCAAGTTACAATGGTTTAAAAAATCGAGTTTTTTTCGCGATTTTTCGAGTGGCGCTTTTTTTTGACGCCGAGTGCATTATTTTTGGTCTCTATCGAACTGAAAATCATTTCCTTAAAAAAATGTTTGAAACACTTTCGCACGGAGAAATTAAGAACTTATCTTGTGAAAAAGTATATTTACAGAAGTCAATTTTTATCACTATTAAAAATTATTTAGAAAAGTATAATAATAATAATAATAATAATAATAATAATAATAATAATAATAGTTTATTGATACTACCAACATATCAATGTAAAACATCAGTTTTACATAGGTCATATATAAATATAAATCGAATTATGAATATTTCACTGATATAACTAAAAAGTATCACAGTCAGTTTCAGACAATAAAATTTAAAGTTTAAAATTAGGTATATAACAAGCACTTATAGGGGACACACTTGAATAAAAAGTGGTAAGGACTGTGTAAGTCATAATTATAATTAAAACAGAATAAAATTGTTTTATATGTTCCTTAAAGTGAGACAATGTCAAATTTTTCACATGTGATGGTAATATATTGAAAAATTTAGGTCCAAAATAGTTCACAGAATTTTTTGTTTTGTCTACTCTAAAAAATTTTTTTTTTTAACTACCATAGTAATAATAATATTTATTTGCTATAAATTCAGTTTTATATTCATCAAATACACTTTATTGCCAGAGATCTAAAGATACTGATGAATACATTATCTATAAAAATTATATAGGTACCTATACATTTCACCTTTAGAAAATTATAAAGCAAATTCGGTGTATTGTTTACACAAATTTTCTAAAATATTCAAATACAATACCTATATCCAATTAATCATTGTATTCGAAAGTGCGGTTCCTTTAGAACTTTTTAAAATGCCGTAAAAAATGGGTGGATACACTTTTTTAGGTCACGGCGGTTATTTTTCTAACGGTCTCTCAAAACTGGAGCGCGAAATCGGTATTTAAGGGCATGAAAACATTGTTTACACTTAAAGAATTTATTTTCGAAACCTTCGACCCTTGTTACAAATAACAGCTTAGGTACCTTACTACTTTAGTATCTAAAAAAATGATATGTGGTGATCATATAATTCTCGCCGACTTTTTGGTATGATATCGATTTTTTCAAAAAATGTATGGGATTTCAAAAAAATATATTCCTTATAAGTTGTTTATTATGGCTATTTATACAATGTTTGTTTACTTATATTACTATCATAATTTTATAATTGTAGGCCAGAAAATTGAAAAAATTTATATTTTTATCTTTTCCTCGGAAATCAAAGAGTTTATGAAATTTTGTGAACCAAAAATGAGTTCTTTTTATCTTAATAATTTGAAAAAATATTTTTGTAATGTACCATCATCATGGTGATGGTTGCGACTGTTACTACGTGGTAATTCATTATAGAATCACTGAATAAAACACTTACTATGTTTTTTATCACAATTTGTTTGATGTATGTACAAAATTACACATACATACATATCACGACTTAAGTTTCGACGTTTTACTGACATTATCAAGTGAAACAATTCATGGGAGAAGTTACATTTATATCAGTACGAGAATAGGGTGAGGGTAACAAAATGGTTTACAATAAGCAGTTGCAAATATTTAAACATAATTGAGAGATTAAAGAATTTTGAAAAGCGGTGAGTACATTAGATCGGTCTGCTCGTTCAAGAGATTAACGAGGGGATTATTGCTTAGTCTGAAAATTTCGGCGGATTTAAGGAAGTTAAGCGTTGTACCTTTTGTACAGTTGTGCAAAATTTTCATATTTTGGATTTCGGGGAATGAATATTTACATTCTAAAGAATGGTTAGAGAATGAACTGGAATTTTGATTTAATCTAAAGGCGCGGAAATGTTCAGAATATCTTTTATCGAAACGTGTACCATATACCATATACATAATGTATATCATATTTACAATTTTAGAAAATATAGAAAATGATTCTAGCAGAGAAAAATATAGAAAATGGGAATCATTTTCTTTTTGCCAACTGTAATTGTCTTTTCACAAGTTTAGAGTACTGCCATTTTGTTGTTAGTTTTAGTATGTCAATTGTTTTTGTTTCATAATTTCAAAATCTATTCAGTGTTACCATTTTTAACGACATTCCAATTGGTGCGTACGTATGATTCAAACTCCCAAAAAAAACAAAAGATGTTTTGGTAATATTTAAAAAGAGTACATAAGTATAAAGAATAAAAGAATAATATTTTGTGCATTTATTATTGCTTGCCGTTGGAAGTATTAAAATTGGATTTAATTTTAAGTGTAAAATTATACTGCTTATAATTAAAATTCCAGAAATAAATTTATAACTATGAAACGAAACAATCTGATAATTTAAAAACTACCATTTTGAAGTTTAGATGGAGTATATTAAAAGTTCCAAAATTCATATTCGTATGTCTAAAGATAACGCATGAAAACGCCCGATTCTTCTTAGATGGACAGGTTAGTATTTTGTGTATATATTTTTGTATATTAGTTATAATTGGTTGTGTATAATTGGCTGGAGTCACCCATTTGAATTTCGTTTTGATTTTGTGTTCACTTTAGTTTTAATTTAATTTCATTTTTAAGCATTTTTAGTAAATTTGTTTTGTAATTTGTAAAAAAGGTGTTATCCGTTTAAATGAATAAATAAATAAATCACCCTGAATATGTATTTCATCAGTTTTCAGGCAGTAAAATTAGAATTTAGCCGAATCACGTTATATTGTAACTTGCGAGATGCAATTAATTACGCTTTAATTAGTACGCAGTAATTATCTTAATTACAGATTAAAATCTGTAGTCATTACGATGTAAACATACAATAGAGGAAATTAAAGACAAAAATGGGCGTCCTTTACATTTTTTTTTCTAAATTAAGCTATTTTAATTCGTAATAATATTCATAATTAAGATATAACATTCAGTGCTTTTCTAAAATGTATCATGACTTGGTAATTATATGGAGTATTTTCCTCTGAATCAGATGGCTAAATATAAAGCTATAAGAACGTCTTCGCCGTTTTTAAATATCACCTCAAATAACGACGATATAAGGAAAAAACGAAAATCAGTTTTTTCAGTTTTTTTGACTTAACTCAAAAACAAAACAATTTAAGTAATTTTTTCAGTGGATTATTAATCAGCATTAAATTCTGCAAAAGTGCCAAATTTAAACATAACCTCTATCTCTTCTAATAAGCGAGATCCCCATGGTGAGCCTCGAATTTAAAACAGGCTTTTACATGTTAAAAATTATACCTCGTGTCAAACTACAAATTCCAACCGTTCTTCAACAGTTTAAACAGATATTTTCTAGTATAAATTCGTTTGATTACTTGCCCTACTAATCAATTTGCCATTTTGGAAATTCAAGGTACTTTATATTAAATCATTTCATTTTTTGATGGAATAAAACATGTTTAAGTTATTCTAATTAAGCGCATCATGTTGAAAAATAATTGATTTATATTATCAACTAAAATTTGCTTCAAAATTATATGATAAAATATACATTAACACAGGGTATAATTTTTAGCAAGTAAAATCCTATGGCCCACGATAAAAAAAAAACATACTGTATGATGTGCAGTGCAAATATGATTTTTTTTAAATTAAATAAATAAATAAATAATAATCGAAGTTGCTCCGTATATAGCGAATATAATTTTTTAAATTATAGTTTTTTTTTACGAAAAGCAAAGTATCTACACAAAAATTGAATATAACATATAATAATCAATACCCTGTGGCGGTTATTAAAGGTGTTATTGGCGTGTTGAAAAGTGCACAATAGCCTCTGGAAAAAAAATGACGAATCTTTGTTGAGCCGTCTATCCACGTGTCATGATATCGCAGAAAAGGTGCACGAACAATAAGAAAATAATAATGCAGTGAGGTGAATAATCGAATTGATCTGCTACTATTTTGTTCTATTTTGGTAGCGTTTCTATTTTCATAGTTAATGTGTATATTTTCTTGCACAGAAGCTATATAACCTGCGATAAAACAAATATTCGATTGTGAAGTAAGTATAAGTACACACAGGGCCGCGCCAGTCGGGGGTGTTAGGGGTGTCCAGCACCCGAGCGGCAGGCGCATTCATTAGCCCGAAGCATCGATGCCAAGAGCCCTCTTAGCTTGGCGCCCACCAAATCTTATTGTTGGTTTTTACTATTTCAAATCGGCGCTCGTAAAAAAAATAAATTCAACTAAAATACCTCCCTCTTCACATTGAAAGGTGGCGGCAATTTTTGCCTCACACCCTGGCGGCAACATACCTTAGCGCGGCCCTAGGCATTTAAATATAACTCTTTATGCGAATATAGATTGGACGTGTAATACTGATAATACGAAAGGTTTGCAGCTTTGTTTATTAATTCGTGCATTTATATCGGTTTTAGAAACTATTTGAGATCGGTTAATGCAGCCGCATAAAATCTTAATGCAATATATAGACAATCGCGCAGAGGTGACAGTGACTCATGCTTTTTCGATCTAATCATCGCGTCTGGATAAATATCTATACACGTTCGCAGGCTTAAGAAAAACGAAATGAAATACGAAACGTATGTCGATATGTAAATTCAAGGGCTAAGTGCAACGTATGTCTTTTCTCATTATATCTATTCTAACCTCAAAATTCACGTGCTTGTATCTGGTTTTGACCGTCTCCGATTTCGATTTAGTTGAGAGCAGAATTGATTGTATCCATTTCATTTATAAAAAGGTTAAATTTAATGACAAATTTCCAGTTGTCTTTACCTATTGCCGAAAAATACACTGGCAAAGTTTCGTCTGGAAAATATTTGCACGCTCGAGAATTTTTAAATTTCCCGCCTAGACTAAATCGAATTATTTTATGGACATACGTTTACTAGAAACTTAATTCAAGCAACATGGAGCGATGAGTCACTGTCACCTCTGGGCGATTGTACTATAATCCATATCAATGCCTCCCATTTTGCACATAAGTTTGTGACTGGATATTACAAATTAATTCCTGCAACCAAAGACACGCAATACAAACAAATATGTTCATACACAAGTTAGTTACAATAATTTTCATTGCTGAATTACTTATAATGGGAATTCTGACGGTCAATCTAACTTCGTTTTTGTTCTGGAATAACGTCTCACTTTTCTCTTTGTGAGACATTATGAGAATAATAGGGATAAATCGAATAAACATTTTACTTCTTTACTAGTTTTTAATTATTTACTTAACTAGTTCAAGAGTGAATTAGTAAAGGAAACCGACAAGTTTATAAAAGTTTAATCAGTTAACAAGAGATTAAAGTATTGGGGAAGACCTAATCTCCTTGTTGTCATTAACGAGATTGTTTTTACCGTCGTTAATTATTTATGTTGTACAATTTATCGGTAAAATAAGGATAGCGTTCAGAAGTCACATAAATGAAAATACAAGGAGCCTAAAAGATGTTACTCTTGATCATGGAAATTCTATCCTTTTACCTTCGAAAAATGAACCTGTTCTTCAAAGACACCTTTACGTTATAACAAAGCATGTACATCGTCAACGTAAAGGAAGTAATGTCACGTTGTTATCTAAAAGTACGATCATAAGTAGTATTAAGATTGTTGTGAATCGTTTGATGTTAGCGGAGATTCATGAAGCAAATTTTTTCTCTCTAAAAATTGATACCACCACGGACATAAACCTAATGGGTCAATGTTCAGTCGTTATTAGATATATGTATAAAGAAAATATATATGAAAGAGTATTAGGTCTTTAATCTTGCACTGATTCTAATTTCCTTAGAGAGCATGAACATAGGTATTGGAAAATGCATTTCCTTGATTAGCAAAAACTAAAAAATTATTGCCGCACCCTCTAAACCAGGGGTAGTCAACCTCGTGTATTCCTTTATTAGAGGGAAGAGGAAAATGAATGCAGAAAAGTTTAAATTTTGAAAGCGAGACCGACGAGTTAGCCATAACTTTCCAGCCACGGATTTGGCGCCTCCACCATCACTCGAATTATGATCACTCTCGACAAATTACCTATTTGGACCTGGCCACAGTGGATTTAGTAGCAATATACCCAATAAATAATTTATAACTGTGTGTTTGCAATTTTTGTAAACATTGCTGACGTATTAAATGTCAATTTTCAAACTTCAAATAATCAGTCTTTTGGCCCCCGATGGAAATGAATTTTTCAGCCACAAACATGTTAAGAAGTATGTTAGTCAATTTAGAATTGTCAAAAGACCGAAAAAATTGAATATCAACCCTTGGCGAATTTTTAAAATAACCGCTGTCCCTTCTCAGGACGGACGATTTTCAGACATATAATAAATTGTTGGGCCCCCGATGGAAATGAATTTTCCAGCCATAAATATGCTACGAAGTATGTTAGTCAATTTGGAATTATCAAAACACCGAGAAAATTGAATATAAACCCTTGGCGAATTTTTAAAATAACCGCTGTCCCTAAAAATTCATTTCCATCGGGGGCCCAATAATTTATTATATGTTTTTGAAAATCGTCCGTCCTGAGGAGGGTGGTGGAGGCGCCAAAATCCGTGGCTGGAAAGTTATGGCTAACTTCTCGTCGGTCAAAGCGAGGACTTTTTTTGCTCCTCGCCTTAAAAAATAAAAATTTCAACCTCTACCTTTTTTGCTCTTCTCGCTTTAAAAATTTGAACTCTTGCCTTCGATGAACTTTTTTGCTCCTCGCTTTTATCAAGGCACGAGTTAAAAAATTTTAAGGCTAAATAAATGTCATCTATGGCAGGATTTCAAATTAAGACGAGGAGAGCAAAAAAGGTCAACGAAGACAGAAGTTGAATTTTTTATTTTTAAGTCGAGGAGCAAAAAAAAGATCCTCGCTTTCGAAATTTAATATTTTCTGCATTTATTTTCCTCACGGCAAACGACGGTAGGAGTTCAAATTTTCAATGCGAGGAGTAAAAAAAGAAAAAAGGTCGTCGGCAACTTTGATAGATTTCCAAATAATCACACGAGAACGGAGCTAATTGTAATTCTTTCCTTGATCGAAAAAAAAATACAAAAACAATTGCCGCACCCTCGGAACTTACAAAATTTAGAAAAAAACGATTGTAATTCATGTTACAGGCAAAATATATAAAAACAGCCCTTCAGTAGATTCCCTGATAATCATACGAGAACTGGGTAAGTTCCAATCCTAACGCTGCGCCCTTTTCGGTAAAAAAAATACAAAAACAATTGCTGCTCGAAACTATAGGCAACACCTATAATAATCCCCTCATAAGATTCCCATAATAATACGAGAATTGAGCTAATTGTGATCCTGAAGCTGCACCTCCATTGATCGTCAAAAGAAACATTCAAAAACAATTGTTACAAAATCAGGGGTTGCGGAAATATTTGCTTGATTAAAAGGGGTAGCAATTGAAAAAAGTTTGAGAAGGTCAACTCTAGAAAATCTGACTTTAAACATTTGTACTTAATTTTTTTATATTTTTGATTGGCTGTTCTCTCTTTTGTGATATAAAAAAAAGTTTATAAAAATCAACGCCTGGGTTATTTAAAAAAAAAACCTTTGTGGGTCAGTGCCTATCGCCACCACTGGTCTTTAGGAACACGAAAAACATTGGCAGTTTGGGGTTTAATTGTTAATGAATAATTTATTAGGACGTGTTCTAATGCCGTTTTAGTGTCAACATACATTTTATAGGTTATATTACTTAGTGCTAGCGTTACATGCTAGATGGCGTCCGTGCTGCAGTACTACAACATGACGTATGGTTTCTAATGTTTCATTGATTTGTACAATATTATTATTTCTCTCTAAAAGATGTAATATGGAAAGAGATGTAACTAACGGACATTTCTCAAACAAGATGAGTCACACCCAGCTCTCGTTGGTATTACTATAGATTGTAACAAGCATAAAGGAGAAAAAGTCCTTGATGATTTGCTATAGAGATGTTTGGACTAACTATGAGTGTACGCAGGCTACGATTTGTTTATAAATAATTAAGGGGCGTTAAATATGGGGATTTAGCAGGTCAAGACAATGAAACAACTAGTGTTTCCAGCCATGGATTGTGGCTATTCCGAATTATGACCAATCTTAACAAAATGTTATTTAATCCCGCATTTAATAAAAAAAAAACCTATCGTATTAATAATAATAATAATAATAACTTTATTTGTGCGAAAAGAAATATCCACACGTCCAAAAATATATATATATAGATATATACATACAAAAAAATATTTAGAAACTAGAATGGATCTTCAAGATATTCTTTATAAGTATAATAAGCTTTCTTACTGAGTGATATTTTTAACTTCTTCTTGAAAGCTTGAAAATCAAGAGATTTCAACTCCATTGGGAGTTTATTATAAAATAATGGACCAAAATAATTCGGCCCATTCCGTGATCTATATATTCGGGTATAGAGTACTGGTACATCATTAGATGACCTAATATGATATGAGTGTTTTTCAAACTCAGCGAAATAATTTTGGAAATTCTTTTTTACATACATGATACAATTGAATATGTACATGGCAGGAGCAGTTAATATGCAACATTTAAATTTATGACTAAGATCACATCTAAAATCTAGTTTGAACATGATTCTGATGCATCTGCATTGTAGTTTAAACACTCGATTGATGTGTGTTGTGTGACCCCAAGATAGAAGGGCATAATTAATATGCGAAGAAATTTGTGAATGGTAAGCTGTTAATACAGTTTCCATAGAACAACACTTGACTAAATTTTTTATTAGAAATATATTCTTGGAGATTTTTCCACAGATTTTGTGTTCTGCCCATTAAGGGATATCCTATAAATATAACTATTTGTCTGCATTTTTTTTTTAGTTGTGCTTCTCTTTATTATACAGGTGTGTTAAGAAACATTTAATAAACAATTTAAAATAATTTATTTGCAGTAGTAATTTTTTAAATCAGCCACAGATTTTCTTTAAAAATTAAATATTGCAAAAAGTCAGCACCGGAGAAAAAAATGTGTTTAATAAAGGTTATTTGCTTTAATTCGTGAATATCGATGCCCTAATAAAAATTACAGGTGTGAATTTAAAAACCACAAGTTGACCTTGATATGTCCTTGAAAACCTGATTAGAATTAAAAATACCTATGCCTGCCGCATTAGCCCCATGGCAAATACATTTTATTTGAAACATTTTTTTCTCAGAATCCTTGTTTCCATAATATTTCAGGTGTCCAGGAGAAATGCCACACCCTATCATAATATACAGTGTGGGAATTAAGTAGCGGATAAATTCGGTAAACCCGAAATAAACAGGTCGATTTTCTTTGATAAAAATACACATTTTTGCATAAATGTTAATTTTCAGTAGTCATTTGTTTTTGAGTAACAACGTCATCCATTTTGTTTTTAAATGACAACCCCCTATTTTTGTTCTTGATTTTGATAGATCTTTTTATTGTCGAACTGGCAGTATATAAATGTTGCCATCTTACATTAGAAATTTTTCGAGTAAATGACAATTGAAGGTGAGAATATTTAGAGTTTTTGCAATGTTTCAGCACTTGTAGCAATTTTCCCAAACAACAATGATCTTGACTTTCCATATTACAGAATATGGTTTCAGCAAGACGGCGCACCCTCGCGGTATGTGCGTTTTTTGAACAATTGCTCTATGAATAGGTGGATTGGCAGGCGAGGACCGATGGAAGGGCCCGCGACTGTGCAGAATTAGCCCTGAAAATACTTAAAATGTTCAAGAAGAATTTCTACGTGTTCGAACTGTGGATGGCAGAACATTTAATTTAATAATTGAATTTGCTTTCTAAAGATGTTTTTGTTTATTTTGTGTTAACAATAAAATTAATAGTTTCTCACTTTCAATTGTCGTTTACTCGAAAAATTTCTTATATAAGATGGCAACATTTTTACATTGGCAGATTGACAATGAAAAGATCTCTCAAAATCAAAAACAAAAATAGGGGGTTGTCATTAAAAAAAATCATGGATGACGTCATTACTCAAAAACAAATGACGACTGAAAATCGACTTTTATGCAAAAATGTGTATTTTTATCAAAGAAAATCGAGCTGTTCGAGGATTTTTTCCAAAAATATTTAATTTCGGTTTTACCGAATTTATCCGCTACTTAATTTCCACACTGTATATGTTCTAAGACTAATATCCGTGTTTTTACAGCTTGTTTAATGAATTTACAAAAGACAACTTTTTACGATTAAGCGGTTGTTTATTATAACGGGTGGCGCACTGGGGCGTCAAAGTAACTTTTGCCCTTAAATATTCACGATAATTATCGGCTCTGTAACTTTCAAAGTACTATTTATAAACCTAGCAAACCAGGTATTTTTAGAAAGGCAAGAAAAAATTAATAACTTAAATTTCTATTAACATATACTGGATGGTTCTTTACATTTAGCGAATGCCTTCTTACTTCATAAAAATAGAATTTAATTACTTAAACAAACCCAATCATCTAAAAATATAATATTTCTATTATTAAAAAACGTTTCGATAATTTTAAAATATTAACTTATTATTTTACTGTTTTTGACCTAAAAACCAGAATAACTCAGAGAACGACCAATTTAGTCCAATAAAAGTTATTGTCAGTTTAAATAGTATTAAAAACTCCACACAAAAATGCAAAAGTATACCCAGTGTTCCATTCAAAAAAATACGTAAAAATATTTTTCTATTATAGAGTCGATAATTATCTACAACTTTTATATAAATCATATTTTTCTATCTTAAATATTTAAGGCTAAAAAGTTACAATGACACACTCGATATAGTCATTAGGGTTATAAAACTGTGCCCTTTCATTGCATAAATATTTAACCTGTTTCATTTTAAAATAAAAAAATTACCTCAAAATATTATTTCATACATCGCATGTCTTCCCCGCATAATCCACGCTCGATGAATGCGTCATGTCGAAAGCAAAAAAGCAAAAAAAAATCTGCGATATAATCATGAGCTTAATTGCTATTTACATAAATAAAACTGCAGACCCGCTTCGATTATTTAAGAGAAAAAAAAGTGGAATCCACCAATTACACCATCTTTCTCTTTTTAAGTCTCACAAGACAATGAGGAGATTCGGCACAGTAAAGAGGTTTTCATTGTCAACGACAAAAACGCTCGGCGAAGAGTTGCTTTATTTTATGAGGATCTGAGTGTTTTCGTATGTCCGCACTAATTAGCAAGTATAATTCGGGTTCGGTGGCTTCCTCAATTTCCACTGTTTGATTCACCAAAAGTGCTTCGTTTAACTCTTATTGTGCGATAGTGTTTTTTTTTACAGTGTAATCGCATGGTTTTCGGTGCGTTAAATTTAACCGTGTAAACCGAGAAAGGGAAATGTTTCATTTTTAGGCAATCGTTCGGAGATATATACCGGATGTTTCAAAAAGATATTGCCAAGCATTGGGAGGTTTAGACTTGATGCTTTTAATTATAAATCCATGTCCAGCAATAGGCGGTTTGTAAGCAAACATTGTACGTCTTGTCTCCCAAAGTTTTGTAACACATGGATAGATTATAATACAAAATAATTGTTTATTTATTGCCTTGCGGCAATTTATACAGGGTGCGCTATCTCTAACTTTGACAATTTATTTATTATTTTGTAATTTGTGTGTCAATTGGTATAAGCACGTCGTCACTTACAATTGTAGTTATTAATTCTGTGATATTTATACACCATGTACTGTGATATTATTTAGACTTTTATTTATTTATTTTTACTGAATTTTTTTCAACTTTTGTATATATTAATGTGTTTATTTTATATTTAGTAATGTAAGAGTAACATTACATCCTCAACTCAACCAATAAATCCATCGGCATCATTCAAATTCAAGTCAAACCTAGTTTTAATTTAATTACTAAGTCGTACATTGTTTTCCATAATGTTTTTTTTTATTCATTTAATTTCATATAATATTAGCAATTTATATTATTTACATAATATATCTGTAATAAATCTGTAAAACATGGTGATGTGGCCATCATGTTACTTTCTCCGATTTGGTGGTATAATAACCGTCGTACCCAAGCTGAAAACAAAATGGCAAAATTCCAAACAAGAATTGCAGTAAAAAAATTGCATTTCATGATTTAAAAAAATCGTAAAAAAATTATGACGCTAGGAATTAACTTCAAAATCTCCAAATATTTATATTCAGAATTAATGTATTTTTGCAACAATAAAAAAACAGTCGCACCCCAGCTGGAAACAAAATAGCAACACTCAAAACAAGAATTGCAGTAGAAAAAAATGTATCTCACGATTTAAAAAATTCGTACAAAAATTATCAGGCTACGCTAGGAATTAACTTCAAAATCTCCAAATATGCTCAGAATTAATGTATTTTTTTGCAACAATAAAAAACAACAGTCGCACCTCGGCTGGAAACAAAATGGCAACACTCAAAACAAGAATTGCAGAAGAAAAAAATGTATCTCACGATTTAAAAAATTCGTACAAAAATGATCACGCTAGGAATTAACTTCAAAATCTCCAAATATGCTCAGAATTAATGTATTTCTTTGCAACAATAAAAAAGAACAGTCGCACCTCAGCTGGAAACAAAATGGCAACACTCAAAACAAGAATTGCAGAAGAAAAAAATGTATCTCACGATTTAAAAAATTCGAAAAAAAATTATCACGCTAGGAATTAACTTCAAAATCTCCAAATATACTCAGAATTAATGTATTTTTTGCAACAATAAAAAAGAACAGTCGCACCAAAGCTGGAAACAAAATAGCAACACTCCAAATAAGAATTGCAGTAAAAAATTGCATCTCATGAATTAAAAAAATCGTAAAAAAAATGCTAGGAATTAATTTCAAAATCTCCAAATATACTCATAATTAATGTATTTTTGCAACAATAAAAAAGAAGAGTCGCACCCCAGCTGGAAACAAAATGGCAACACTCAAAACAAGAATTGCAGTAGGAAAAATGTATCTCACGATTTAAAAAATTCGTAAAAAAATTATGACGCTAGGAATTAACTTCAAAATCTCCAAATATACTCAGAATTAATGTTTTTTTTGCAATAGTAAAAAATAACAGTCGCACCCCAGCTGGAAACAAAATGGCAACACTCCAAACAAGAATTGCAGTAAAAAAATGCATTTCACGATTTTAAAAATGGTGATGTGGCCATCATGTTACTTTCTCCGAGTTGATGGTATCATTTATATTTACGTTTTCATGGTTTATTTTCAATTTAAATCATATTTTAAATGTACATCGAGCGTTTTGTAGACTCGGATGAAACTGAAAATTATGAAAGATGGAAAAATTATACTTCATATTCAAAAACTCGGTTTACTCAAAAACTAGCGAGATTGAAAAAAAACGTATTCTTTAGAAGTTGTTTATTTTGGCATTCTCTACAATTAATATTGAAATAAATTTGCTGTAACTATTAACGTTTCATAATTATAAACCAAAAATTTAAAAATAATAATAATAATTTCTTTTTTCGAATAGCAATGATTTTATGGATAAGTTAGGTCAATATAAAGAAAAATTTAGGTCAGAAGATTAAAAAGAAAATCTGTAATGTTGGCCAAAAAGTCGAAAATTCAGACAGTCCATCAAAAACTCGGGCCTAAAGACAATAAATGCACACTAAAAAATCGAAACTTTCAACAAACAAAACTTCGAAAAAATTTAAAAAATAATAATAAATAATAATAATAATAAACATTATAATAAACATAATAATAAGTACCAATAAGTACTTAAAAATTCTTTAATTCTATAAAACATGTTATTTATCAAGAAAGTGAATAACTGCTTTTTAAACAATGTAGATACTGATCTTATTTCCAAAGGTAGATTATTGAACATTAATAATTAATCTCTCATATAAATCAATAACTCAGGTTATAGCTATTCTAACCAAAATAAAATCAAAAATTTGGAACTAGAATTAAAAATTCGCCCCGAAAAATCAAAAATGCGGACAAAAAAATCAAAAATTTTATAGAAAATTTGGGTCAAAATAAAAAATATTTAGAGCAAAAGATCATTTAGACCAAAAAAAAATCGAAAATACAGGTCAAAAATCTAAAAATTCAAAATTCTGCTCGAAAAATCAAAAATACGGATCAAAAAAAAAACGAAAATTTTAACAATTAAATCGAAAATTTATGTCAAAATATCGAATATTTAGGTCAACAGATCAAAAATGTAGACCCGAAAGAATCAAAAATACAGGTCAAAAATCTGAAAATTAAAAATTCGGCGGGAAAATTTAAAATGGGGACCAAACAGTACAATATTTAAACAATGAAATCGAAAATTTAGGTCAAAATAAGGAATATTTAGGCCAAATTATTAAAAATTTAGACAAAAAAATCGAAAATACAGGCTTAATAATAAAAAATGCAGAATATTCTGGTAAGAAAATGGTGCAAATTAGCCTCAAAAATCGCTCTCTATTGTTCAGAAAAGTTTTCCAGTTTTTTTTTTATTGGAATTTTTTTTTAATTTTCGCTTTAATTGTCCAAAAAAGTGAATCTAATTTGAAAAAGAATTCAAATTAAACCGTTAACTTTGTTGGGATTCATCTTTTGTGCCGGGAGTTTCGACAACTTTAGATTTAGTAGATACATTTTAAATATTCAAATGAAACAATTTACTTGGTTACCCTCAGTAGCGGCTCGTGGAATATATAGATGGTACTTTTACAATATATAATATAATTTTTTGAAGAAATAAAGAACGATTAATCTTCATAGTCCAAGATAATTTTGAGTTGTAAAGTAAAGGTTCATAATTTCAAACAGCCGAATTCAAACAAGCTGTAAGACCATTATTCGTCTATGTAACCTTACCATCATCAAACAATACACACGGAAAATAAAATAATTTTAAGAATTAGTTAAAAATTCTTGCTGAGCTTGAGTCTGCTTGAGGTGCTGTTAACGATCAAGTTACGTTATCAACAGCAATATCTAAGAGATGATTCAGTCACTTTCGTTATGGAAATTTTGAAGTCGAAGATGCTCCTTGCACTGATCGACCGATTACAGAAAATGTTTATAAAATTATGGCAAAACGTGAGCAAAACCAATATTTTTCTCAGTAGATATCCCTTGAAAATGATTTAAAATATTAACTAGTCGGAATAAATTTCTAATTGGTGACACAAACAAAATGCTTTTTATTACTGTTTTCAGTCGAAATTACCACAAAAAACACCTAAATAATTCTCCAACCGTCAAAAATTTCAAAAACATTTTCGAACAAAAGTTTCTTAGATGTATATAAGCTATCGTTTTTATATATTTTCTACGTCCGTTATATAAATGTCAAACATTCGTTTCAAGAAAACTTGATGATTATTATTTTCTTCATTTAAAAAAAGTATTATTACTTATATAACATTGATTAAGGTTTTATCGAATTTATTTAAAGTTACGGACGTAGAAAAAATGTTGTATGAAACTCGAGAGTAAAGCAACTTTCTTTCACTTGTAGGAATTGTCGCGTTCGCCTTCGGCTCATGTGGCAATATTTCCTACTCGTGAAAAAAATACTACTTTATTCACTTGTTGCATTAATAACTATTAATATTCAAGGTTTCATTTCATTATAGAAATTTTGGAAACCTTTCCTTTTTCAAATGGAACACCCTGTATATTTTTATAATTTCTTATTCTAAAATTGATTCGAAGAATTTTTTATAAAAAACATTTTTTTTATATGTATAAAATAACATTTAAATTGTTATAATATTTAACAATCTAAGCATATTAAGTTAATTAATGGCTCATCATCGGAAGAATTTTTTTTCGAAATGAGGACTTTTTTTGCTCTTTACTGTTTGCTCAGGTAAATTGAAAAATTGAGGGCCTCTTTTATTTTTTCTTTGTTCATCACTTTTTCCCACACATACTTTTTCATTATTTAACAGTCTTGATTCAATTCAAGAATCAAGTCTTTTCAGTCGACTCTTTGCGACGAATCGACTCGCAACCCATTTCTGGTTTATATTATAGCAAATGCTTACTATTCATATTGCCCGGCAAAGATTTTTGTGGTGTTATGCGTTCCATAAATATCCATGATATACATCGGAGTTTATAAATATTGATATGTATCATGATATATGTATCTGATGATACATATATCGTCCGAACCCAGAAAAATATACAGGGTGTTCTATTTGAAAAAGGAAAGATTATCAAATTGCCATAATAAAATGAACACCCTGTATATTATAAATATATTTAAACAATAGGTGACACCTAATAAACTTCTATATGAACTTTTTTTTAATCTTTTACGGCTAGAGAATTATTTAGGCGTTCCCGTAATTTTGACTAACCTTGTATAAATTGTAGATAAAATTCGTTAGAATAGAATAGAATAGAATTTTATTGGTCTTTCTCATTGTTGGGTACAATATAAGACAAGTCAAAGAATACATAACTAATAGTAGGTACTAATAACGTAACAAACAAAATAAAATATACAAAATAGGGTAGTACAAAGTATTAAAATATAGCGAAACAGCTCATACATTTAATTAAAATTTCAGCTAAGTGTTGTAAGTGTTGTTGTAGTAATGCTTTTAAATCTTGAACGCAGTTAGTAAATTCCTGAATATCGTAAAAGGCATGTTGGGTGAGAAATGTTTTTAATGTTGATTTGAACTTTTTATTTGATAATGATGTAATTTCATTTGGCAGCTTATTATATAAGTGAATTCCGGAATTATGGGGAGATTTTTTGGCATACGTATGCTTACATTTGTATTCGACAATTTTGTTGTTATTTCGAGTCTGGTGATCATGGACATCTCTTTGTTTTTTAAACTTCCCTCTGTTAAAATGAATGACATATAATGTTTTCAAGATATATATGCATGGCAAAGTTAATAATTTGTATTCAATAAATTTATTTTTACATGTCTCCGTATAGTTTAAATTAAACATTAATCTTACAATTCTTTTTTGCGATATAAATAATCGACTAAATTCAGTAGATCGACCCCATACTGTTATATTATAGCTAAGATGTGAATACACGACCGCGTAATAAATGTTAATGAGTGAATTGATATTAAATTGATTTTTTAGGCGCGATATCAAATAATATGACTTATTAATTTTTGCACAGACATTATCTATACGTTTTGTCCATAGTAGATGCTGATCTATAATTATCCCTAGATAGTTTGTCCATTCGGTTGTCTGGATTATGTTGTTATTAAATGTAAAGTATGTTGTTTCAGTCTTGTTGTGTATGTTTGATATATGTAATATTTCCGTTTTTTGAACATTTACAATTAAATTATTTAGCCGACACCATTTTTGAAATTGATCCATGACTTTATATACTTTATCTATGGCCCCCTGCAATGATTTGTCGGATACTACGACGGCAGTATCATCTGCATACATAAATACTTCTCTATCAACAATATAGTTAGGCAAATCATTGACGAAAAGAAGAAATATTAGTGGGCCAAGATTACTCCCTTGTGGGGATCCAGTATTAATTGTGTATTGGTGTGATAATGAATCTTTGTATTCTTCTTCGTTAATAGGTTATCTCCAAATAATGTTCTTTTTTAATATACCTAATAACTAATCTGGAATTTTGGGCTGAAAATCACCATGTTAAATTCATGAATATAATTTAATGTTTTCAATTTAAAAAGAAATCCTTTTTCTCGAATTTGAAATGTTTAGGAAATTATGCACAAAACAAATTAAACTTCTTCCAGTAGTTCTTGCACCCACGCATACCAAACAAATGCACAATGAAAGATTTAACAATTTCATCTGTACAACAGACCCAAAATATTTACCTAGCCGTCTATTGTCGCGAATCATCGTCCTTTCAGGCTCTCGACAATAGGTAAGCTACTTAAACGTGAAGTGCACTCCAGACAAATCCCTTCTTAGTCGAGTGGTTCCACTCGAAAAAAAGGGCTGCTCTTTTCGAAATTAGCGGTGCTAGATAGGCCGCACCGTGAAAGGGCACACATGGAGCTGATTAGCAGCGTTTATTCATGAAAACCGCCATGGGTTTTATGGCCATTAAAAACGCTCAAATTCACACACTGGAAAAGAGCAACGGAACGTTACCGCATGCAGTTAGCACAGCGTGGCGTCCTCAAATTGGTTACAATGTATTTTATTCCCCTTTTGGCCGTATCCGGTAATTCCTTTCGAAGGAGGCTTAAGGGATTGCTGGAAGAGGTGTTTTGACACGTTTATAGATAATCCGTATGGGTCGGTCTTTTATCGGTGGCAGTGATACATTATTTTGTTGGTGGTGCGTTGAAGTAATCTTCTTGTAAGCCCTCCTCTTTATGTGGATTAAAACTAAAGCCGGATAAGTGAGTTTTGATGGAGGGCTTATGGCAGTGTGTTGATGGTGAGCATGTGCCGGCGCTAAACGACTTCCATGATTTATTGTGTGTCTATTTCAAACCATTCATTATTATTTTAGGAACATTAAAGTTAGATAAAGAAATATTTACCTCAGAGACAAAATTGAATTCTTGATGAGTATGTTTTTTTAACGTGGGCCATAGGATTTTATATGCTAAAAATTATACCTTATGTTAATGTACATTTTATCATATAATTTTTAAGCAAATTTTAGTTGGTAATATAAATCAATTATTTTTCTACATGATGCGCTTATTTAGAATAAATTAAACATGTTTTATTCCATTAAAAAGTGCTTTTGCACGGAACCGGACGATCGGGATACGCTGTAGAAAAGTTGTCAGCTATTTGCTTAAAATAAAAATTCCCTGACTTCTTGTAGAACAATACAACTATTACCCTGCTGAACAAACCTCTTACAAATTCCGCACGTTCTTCAACAGCATGAACAGACATTTTCTAGTATAAATTCGTTTGATTACTTGCCTCACTAATCAATCTGACGTTTCGTAAATTCAAGGTACTTTGATTATTTTTGCTCAGTTATTTATATTAAATAATTTCATTTTTTTAATGGAATATAACAAGTTTAAGTTATTCTAAGTTATGCGTTGCACATCATGTAGAAAAATAATTGATTTATTACTAACTAAAATTTCCTTCAAAATTATATGATAAAATATACATTAAAACAAGTTATAATTTTTAGCATGTATAATCCTATGGCCCACGATAAAAAACATACTGTATATATATGAGGAGTTGAACTGCAAAACTCAACAAATCCACTTTTATAATTTGTTCAGAAACCGCGAAAAACGTTCAGGAAGTCTATTTGTTGCTTAAAAAAAAGAATGTTTAGCCGCATTTTTAAATATGATTTATTGCGTTTTGAAAGGTGATTCACACATATTCGGATGTATCTATGTTTGGACAGTAAGAATCGATACCAAGCTCATTTTGGCCCAAAATTGGATTAGTTGAGTTTTGCAGTTCAACTCCTCATATTAGGCCGGAGCGAAAAAGGGGTCATCTCTCCGATTTCGACGGCCCTTAAAAATTGAGTCATTCTGGTCCTACTGACCCGTGCTATAGCATTAGGAAAGCATTCTAAGTGTGTTTTGACCTCCCGCAAGAGAGATGAAAATGGCCTTTTTTAGCACTTTTTTACGTTTCACTATATAAGTATGAAATTTTCTGTACAAATACTCGACCAACGGGCCTAAACTACTTCTATACTCATGCGGAAGAGGTTTTGCATACGGAAACATTAGTCGTAAACGTAGAAAAAAAAATTTTAGAATTTTTTTAACATCCATTTTTGGCACTTTTTACACCATTTTACGTTTTGATCTTGATTCAGAGTTTTAATGGCTCTACTCTATCAGAAATCGTTGAAAAGTTTTATTTTGTATCTATTGAAGCTAAAACATCACTTTGTGTACGATAATGTTATGAAATTCAAAAATTCTCGGAAACGTTCAAATCAGAATTTCTTTAGCTTCTAAAGAATAAGTTTTTTCCGAAATATCGTTAGTTTTTGAGTAAACCGAGTTTTTGAATGTGACGTATAATTTTTCCATCTATCATAATTTTGACGTTTTAAACGTCAGTTTCATTCGAGTTTACGCAACGCTCGATGTATTTTTAAAATATGATTTCAATTGAAAATAAACCATGAAAACGCAAATATATCATTTATTTGATACCATATAAATGATACCATTTATATGGTATCATAGTCATATAAATGGCTATGATAACTGTGCGCGCTTTATCTCAAAAAGGAATATAATATAAATTGATATAAAACTTTAAACATAAGTGTTATTTAATATAACACTTATGTTACTGACAAACTTTTGGTAAAATTTTCGTATTTCCGAATATTTACCTTAACAGTTGTTTGTTCTTTTAGCCGTTTTCACAACTTTTTTCCAGTCTTTTTTAAAAGACCTTTCTTCGAGGATTCTCTTGCAGGTCTTTTAAGAAATTTTTTTCAAGACTTATTTTTAGGACTTTTTCTTTCAGCAGCTTTATTTTCGGGCTTTCTTTTCAAAATTTTATTAACAGGATTTTTTTTCAGGAATTTTTTCTCGGTACGTCTTCGTGACTTTCTTGAGAACCCTTTGTTGGGGACTTATTGTCGGGATTTTTTTCAGAACAAATTTTTCAGAATGTTCTTCATCACTTTTTTTGCATGACCTTTTTTGGACCTTTTATCAGAACTTTTTCAGATATTTTTAGCTTTTTTTTTCCAGACTATTTTCAAAACTTTGGGACTTATATGTATATAAGGCTTTTTGGTATTTCTTTTTCAGGACAATTTCTTCAAATCTTTTTAAGTATCTTTTTAAGGACTTTTCAAAATGCTCTTTTTTCAGAATTTTTTTTATTTATTTTTTAAAGATGTTATTTTCAGGGCAATGTTTCAAGACTGTTTTTACAGGACATTTTTTTTATGATATTTCATCAGGACTCTTTTTCTGAACTTCCTTCGGGACTTATTTTAGAACCTTCTTTCAGGACTTGTTAGGACTTTTGGGACATTTATTTCTGGAATTTTGTTAGAAGACTATTTTAAGGACTTTTTCAGGACATTCTTTCACGGCTTATGACTCTTTTTCGGGACATTTATTTCTGGTATTTTGCATGAAGACTGTTTTCAGGACTTTTTTTACGGCTTTTATCAGGATTCTTTTTTCAAAACTTTATTTCCAGGACTGTTCCTCCGGGACTTTTTTCCGGACTTTTAGAGACTTTCTTAAGAACCTCTTGTTCAGGTCTTCTTTTCAGGATTCTTTTTAGAATTTTCTTCATTAAATTTTTTCAGAATAATTTTTTGGGGAACTTTTTTCAAGCCCTCTTCTGAACTTTTTTTCAAGACTGTTTTTGGGATTGCTTCAGAACTTTTTCAGGTCTTTTTAATGATCTTTTTTTAGGATTTTTACGATATTATTTCCATAACTTTTTTTCTATTAGACTATTAAGGACATTTTTACAGGATATTTTATACGGACTCCTTTTCAGGACTATTAAGGTGACTTCACCGGCTCCTGTTTCAAAACTTTTTTTATTTAAGGTCCAAAAAATTTGAAATTTTTTGAGCGTATACTAGATTTAATTATAAAACATTGTAAGGATTTTTCTTTTTTTTTAGCATTTATAACTTTTGTGTAACACATTTTTATTCGAGACATTGAAATCCAAATTCAAATTCAAATCTTTAGAAGTGTTTACATAAAATTAATAAATATAAATCAACTAAAATCACTACAATATTTGAGTAAATAAAGGAGATTTTGCAATTTAAATGAAGTACAATATTTACTAAAATCTTTACTTGATACGTGGTAAATGTAGGTTCCTCTCCAAACGTAGCAGCCAATAGAATCGAACAGGAGATACGTTGTGTGTGAGAGAGATGAAATTAAAACAAACATGTATACAAGGTGTGGTGGTGAATTTCTAGCAGAGAAGGGCAAAATTACTCCGTTTTGTGAACCAACATTATTAGATTTGCCCCGGAAACGTTGTGCACACCAACAAGAGAGTCCTCGCTTCCACAGTTGTTTAACTACTTTCTTATGACTCAAAATGAATTACATATTTTCAACTGGAGTCACTTGACTCCGCGACTCACTTCACGGAGTTAACTCTTTGAGTCAACTCACTCATGAATTACCCATGTTAATGTTGATCAGGGTGATGTTACAATGTTTTCTGTTTGTCTCACCGCGATTATTTCTTCTATCTTCGACAATAGCCTGATGGTCTGGTTAACACATGTTTGACCTTAGTACCTGCTTTTCTGAGAATTCAACGGGCGCACAAATGTTCGGAGACATAATCCGTGCACAATTCGGTCCAATACTAATTTTCTTCGAATTTCATCGTAAAAATATCGGAAAAATCATGTACGTTTTAAAACAGCTATGTACAATTGCAACTAGTTAAAAATCTAATAATAAAATGGAATAAGGCCTCAACAGAAGTAGGAATGAATACTGCATTTATCCGTGATTCAATGTACCAATAACCAATCAACAAATGTTTATTTAGTTAGCATTGAGTTAGTTCTTTGTGATAGCGTTAACAATTAGTCACCTAATTATCTTGTGAGACGTATTGTATTTTTTAAATAAAAGTATTCCTGATTTGGTTAGAATTAGAGAGCGGATTTTATGCAAAATGCATATTTATGTATATTTTTCATATTTTGCACATTTACCCATATAATGCATATTTCGCCTTCTAATGCATATTTTAACATACAGGGTCTTCATTTCAAAAGGAGCCACCCTGAATAACTTTGGATCTGGAGTAGTTACGGTTTTAAGAAAAAATACGTCAGTTTTGTTTTCGAGGGGGAACTTAAAAAAAACCGTTTTTAAAATTTTATCTTTCACCCCCTCATCCCCAGCCAACCCATCTTTATAATTTCAAATGGCACTCCCTATTGTGCGATACCTCATTTGAAAGGGCATAAAAAATACTATCCAGCAAAGCAAAAATAATTGAAATCGGTTCATTTGTTTTAGAGAGAGAGGGTATTGATTTCAAAATAGGCCACCCTGAATAACCCTGGTTCTGAAGTAGTCACGGTTACAGGAAAAAATATGTCAATCTTGTTTTTGAGGGGGGACTTGAAAACACTGTTTTTAGAATTTTATCTTTCACCCTCTCACCCCCAGCCACCCCATCTTTATAATTCCAAATAACATCCCCTTTTGTGCGACACCTCATTTTAAAGGGCACACAAAATACTGTCCAGCAAATAAAAATTAATTTAAATCAGTTCATTTGTTTCAGAGATATTCATTTCAAAATATGCCACACCAAAGATTGTGTATCTGGGGGTGAAAGAAAAAATTATGGAAACAGTGTTTTTCAAGTTCCCCCCTCTAAAATAAAATTGACGTATTTTTGCTTAAAACAGTAACTAATTCAGATCCAAAGTAATTCAGGGTGGCTTGTTTTGAAACAAAGACCCTCTCTCTCTAAAACAAATGAACTGATTACAAATATTTTTCATTTGTTGGATGGATAATATTTTGTATGGCCTTTAAAATGAGGTATCGCACAATAGGGAGTGCCATTTGAAATTTTAAAGTTGGGATGGTTGGGGGTGAGGGGGTGAAAGATAGAATTCTAAGAACAGTGTTTTTCAAGTCCCCCCTCAAAAACAAAATTGACGTTTTTTTTTTTGAACCCGTGGCTACTTCAGAACCAGGGTTATTCAGGGTGGCCTATTTTGAAATCAATACCCTCTCTCTCTAAAACAAATGAACCGATTTCAATTATTTTTGCTTTGCTGGATAGCATTTTTTATGCCCTTTAAAATGAGGTACCACACAATAGGGGGTGCCATTTTAAATTATAAAAATGGGTGGCTGGGGGTGAGGGGGTGAAAGATAAAATTTTAAAAACAGTATTTTTTAAGTTCCCCCTCGAAAACAAAATTGACGTATTTTTTTTAAACCGTAACTACTTCGGATCCAAAGTTATTCAGGGTGGCTCCTTTTGAAATGAAGACCCTGTATAATAGTAATATTTAACATTTTGGCGGACGGCACATTACAACACGTACAATTTTCGATTTTTGTATTTTTCTGTTTTAGAAAATATTGTAGAAATGAAATCCATTAGTATTCCGGTTTATATAATTTTATGGTTCAGTGTGAAAGAAAACGGCTCTGTGTTGAGGGTCGTAATTTTCAATAAAGTAAACAAGCTGCGATAAGCCATTCATTCAAGGACACATTGACACAGATGAAGAATGGATGTGATGCACATGTTCAAGCCGCCACAATTTCATGTGGGTGCATTTAAAGGATAGACATATTTATTTTCTAATGGACTAGATAAAGACAATGCTACTTCTATAAGAGTTCTGGTCTCTGTCGGGTCTCCAGGCCATCGCCGCAGGCCACAGGTATTAAAAATAATAAATTTTGATGGTGGGTTGGGCTTCGAGCATCTAGCATAGATAAGAGATGTAAGTGATCCACCCATCAAAAATCGCTCTGACGTCATACCGGTGAAACCCCCTTAAACCATCAAATCGGAGAAATTAACATGATGGCCACATCACTATTTTTTTATTAGTTTTCGTAGTGCTTCGTTAGACACAGCCATATTTGGAAATTTTTCGTGGAAAAGATCAATTCCGTAGCACTGTACTAAATAAACACGCTCTTCGTTAGTTAACATTTTTGAATACTATCAGACGTAACATTGACGTTACGGAATCGGGTATCTTGATTTTTTGTTAAATTCTCCAAATAATCGCATAAAATCACGAATTATTGTAAATGGTAAAAATTATAATTTTTATTTAAAAATTGGTACATTGCTACATTTTAGCTTAGAAACAATTTTGTTTAATAAACATTTTGTATAAAATAAAAAATAATGGTTCTTATCTCTTGAAGCATTTTCTTGTTTTCTTAATTATTAACACCTTGTACATCTGATCTCAATTTTTTTGATGATAAACAATTTTTTTTCGACAAGCAGAATTTTTTATAAAGAATGACTTTTTGCCGTAAAATAATAAAGTTTTTTTTCCTTTCGTCAATTCCATCCGTGGACACACTGTATACCACCCGTTCACCCCAAATATCTCCTGAAATACGAATCGGGTTGAGATAAAAAAAAATATGTCCAAAAATGTTTTTTGAGCCCTATCATGTGGTGCGAAATGTGAACCGAACTCCCCCCCCCCAGGGTCGGGGAAAATTCTTAAATTAGAACTCCTATTTTTTTATTGCAGATTTAGATTCTACGCTAAAAAATATTAGGTTTTTATGCGAAAAAAAAATTTCGATGAGCGACAGATGACGCTATATTCAGCAAAAACATTTATTGAATTATATTTATTTCTCGCATCAAATATGTAGTCATCTTTTAAATAAGGCGTTGACTGAAGTCATTTTATGTCAGAAATAAGCAAAAAAAAAATTCTTTGTAAAAAAAAATCGTAGAAACGAATAAAAATCAATTTGATTATCAAATTCTATTCTATTCTTGTCTGATGTTTTTTTGAGCTCTATCATGTGGTGGTTTAAATTGTACACCACATGATAGAGCTCAAAAAAATTTAAACGTATTTTTTTGTATGTCAATCCGATTTGTATTTCGCGAGATATTTGGGGTGTACGGGTGGTCTGAAACACCCGGTATATAGCGGGTGACCCAGGGATCTGTAAAAGCCCTATAACTTATTTGCTAGTTGAGATACCGACTTCTATTTTTCTTGAACTGGTACCCACACTTATTCTACATATTTTAAAAATATGTATGTTTTTGTACAGGGTGTCCCAGTATATCATGCTTGATACTATTTTAGTATGGCAAGCTATATTCGCAAGTGTGCAAAAAAATGAATCTTTTTTTATAAATCCACCTATTTTAAATTATATTCCTAGGTCTTCAGCCACCCTACCCATCTGGCCATCACACATATTGCACAATATTCTATCCATAAATATACGTTTACTGAGAAAAGTCCAGAATAGAGATGTATGAAAGTATTTGCCAAGGGATCTACAAATGGAAAATAATATCCACAGTTGTGAAAATTTAATTTCAATCAAAATGGTATAAATTTATTGAATTCATCCTACATGCTCCTGTGAGCCATAGAATTTTGTTGCTGAGTTGGCCATGCCTGAGAGAGAGAGAGAAACATAGCAGTCGTGTCTGAGATTAATTTATTTATTTTAGATCGAATTAAATTGAACTAATCCCCTCTCATGACATACCTCATTTATCTTACAGCCATCTCTGAACCAAAATTTTGTGGCTCACATGATATGTATAACTAAGCTTGTTATTAAAAGATAGTCATCGACTGTTAAAAACAGATTTGAAAATATCGAAACATCACGTTTTAAAATTGGTCGTGCGTAAACACGTCTGCAAAGTTATAGCGAATGTAAATGAAGCAATAAATCTAAATGTTAGTCGTAAAAGAACTTTGCAAATATTATTGCACATTCAATTAATTTAATTGACATTTTATGGCGTGTTGATTATTTTCGTTTCAACGTAGCCGTTATGAAGCAAATTGCATACAATTTACACTCATTTTATGTGAACAAGAACACGAATGTTAAATAAGGTCCATTGTTTCTGTAATAACAAAAAAAATGTACGAGAAAAATTACATACACTGGAAATTATAAAAAAAGGAAAATAAACGTGTAAATTGCATCCAGGCACGATCAAACTATTAATTGAATGAAATACACCATAAATTTACTTAAAACGAAAAAATATTAAATAATTAATATGTTTTTGTTTGTGTTGATTTTGTTTACATGGCACTCATTACAGAAATAATAAATTTAAATGTGTGGCTCAAATATAAATTTAAAACATAATGTGTGATATATCATCGTAAACAGAAACAAATCTTGCATTAGAAAATGTAGAAATCCAATATGGCGGCCATAAGAAAAACAAAAGTTGTCTATTGTTTCTCCGCGATCTTGAAAGCTACAATAACTCTAATAACATATGTAGATCCTCCATTAAAAAGGGCTCGCATAATGTCTTGGTGTAAAATGCGCAATAGTAATAGTTTTCGAATAAAAAAGTAAAAATGAAAATTGAAATTTTTTATTTTTCGCGATTTTTTGAAAACAAAAAAGGTAACTGCAATTTCTCAACAGATTATTAATCAACGTTATAATACACAACTTTGCTCTAATTTAAACAACCTCGTATCTCTTAAGATAACTGTGCCGCTCGAAAAACGGGCACCATGTATAGCTTGTAAAATATTTCCTTTTGTTGAGTGTTGTGAATGGGTGAGTTTTGAAGGTGTTCGTTTACGCCAAAACTGTTTATAACTAAAGCTATTTAGTAAGTGATTTGGTTTGACTTTGCGGCGTTCAGCCCGTGAGATTCTGTCATTACTGTCAGAACTTTTATTAATTTCCTCAGCGGTCGAATCTTCGTTTAAAATGATCTTTTTTTTGCCTTTTCGTAACTACATTTTTTTAGCCATGGTGACACTCACTTATTACTTTCAGACACTGGAACAGCACTGCCCTAAATAATGCAGGGCAAAAGGTGTTATTGAAATATGCAGTTTCAACGCAGTCTCTTAGACGGGCGCAGATGCATGCTAATTACTCAGTCATTAACCCTTTAACTACGAGCAAAATTATACACGATTGCAACGCCAACTTTTTTTCAAAATTTAACTTACTGAAATATTTTCTTAACCGCCATTTCGTTCTCATGTGGTTTAAATTTTGCAAATTTGTAATATTTTCTCTTTGCATTAAAACACTAAATCTTCTGTTGATGACTGCTGAATACAAAAGCAGAATTACCAAATCGCTTATTGACGATTCCCGTAGTGAAAGGGTTAAAATATTAAAAAAATAATGTAACAACATTGCATCTATCCTAAATCTACAATACGAACTAAAAAGAACAGATTGCGCTTTACGTATTGAGATTGTTTAAACATCTATATTATTTGAAAACTGTGTACACCGAAGTAAAGATTTGAGGTACGTTTTGACAGCACTTTTAAAATACTAGTTTTGGGCTATTTTTAAGTTGCCAAAATTATAAATTGCGTGGTTTCCGTCGATTCGGGTCAATTTTAATTAACACTAAAATAGACAATCGCTGCACACATTTAAAATAGAACTCGAACATATATTAACGGTTTATTGTGATTGTCAAATTACGCTTAAAATTTTCCAGAAAAAAACGGAAATATTATTATAATAATAATGTTTATTTACGGAAAAATCCATTTTATAAAAATAATAATAAAATTAAAGTAATGTAATCATGGAAAAATATAACCTTAAAACTAATTTTAAACTATCGGCGCACGTACATACAAACATATACACAAACTCATAAATTTATTTACAATGTCTAATATTTTTTAGATGCGACATAAACTGCACATGAGAATTATGAAATAAATCAAAGTTTCGATGTAATGATAGCTCGTTATTGTAACCATAATTCTTATTGTGAAGTGGAATACGAAATATGGGGGCTTGTCTAGTCGGACGATTCGTAGGTTTATCAAAAAAAAAATTATTAGAGACAAAAGAGATGAGCACTGTACATAATTAGAAATGAGTTTGTAAAAGAATTCAAGTCCGCATGAAATCTTCGACAACATAATTTGTTCATTCGCAAGTCGCAAGTAACTAAGCTGAGGTTTAATGGACAATTTATAGGCAATTGATTTCAAAAATTTATTTTGTACATTTTCAATAGATTTAATACAAGTAGCCTGAATTGATGACCAAACACATGAAACATATTCCAGATGTGAGCGTACAAACGAAAAGTAAACAATGTTGAATGAATTAGGTGATAAATCTATTGACAGTCGTTTAATGTAGCCTAACACTTTCGACGCACGACAACAAATTGTATTAACATGACTATCAAAAGACAGTGTGCTATCGAATATAATTCCCAAATCTTTAATTTCATTTACTCTCACAAGGACAGTGTCATTAATCGAGTATTCAAAATGTATTACCTGTTTTTTGCGAGAGAAACTTATTGTTTTACATTTTTCTATGTTAAAGAAAAGGTCATTATATTGGCACCAATTGTTAATTGCTGTTAGGTCATCTTGCAGTAATTCACAATCTTCTAGTGTTGCAATTTCCCTATAAATTTTCAAGTCATCCGCAAATAACAAAAATGAAGTTTCTTTATGACTTGGGAGATATCATTAATGAAAATCAAAAACAGCAATGGACCACAGTGCGAACCTTGAGGCACACCAGATAAAACATGAATCGGATGTGATAAATGATTCTTTATTTTTACACACAGTGTACGATCTACCAAAAAACTTTTGACCCATTCTATTACAGAAGAATGGAATCCTAAGGCAGACAGTTTGGCAACTAAAATTTCAAAGTTTACACGATCGAATGCCTTGGCAAAATCGGTATAAATGGTGTCAATAGAATGTTTAGCCTCCAGACCATGGATAAGAGATATTTTGTACGATAGAAGGTTTGTTGTTGTAGATCTGCCTATACGGAAACCATGCTGTTCGTCAATAAGTATATTCTTGCACATCCAATTTAATTTTATTGTAATGAGTTGGTCGAATAATTTAGGAATAGCAGAATGTATCGAGACACTGCGGTAGTGAGTAACGTCTTCCCTTTCGCCGGTTTTATGTATTGGTGTTATAAAACCTTTCTTCCAGAAGTTTGGAAAAATATTCTGTTTTACCGATGATTGAAATAGTATAAATAATGGAATGGTTAAAGAATAGATACAGTTTTTCAATAAATTGGAAGGTACACTATCAGGACCTGTGCTGTTACTAGATTTTAAATTACATATACCATCAAATATTTCGCTTTGGGAAAATGCCAAGGGCATGTGATTTACTTCTGCCGTAGTGGTAAAAGTTGGTACCTGCAATTGATTATGATTGCTATAAACAGTGGAGAAGTATTCGGCGAACAGATTAACGCATTGAGATCCATCGCTGCTATGGTTTGATCAATGGATCTTTGCGTGTGCGTCATTGCCGAAGACTGAGTTTTCCCGCCTTGGTCGACATACGTACACATATGATTGCGTCTAATTTAACTTATCGCAGAGAGAGCAAACGCATGAAAATGTTGTCGGAGCTTGGTTTAGATATATATGACGTGCACGCAAAGATCCATTGATCAAAGTTTAGTAACATTATTATAATGCATATTAATTGGAAATTCGGGGACAGAACTAGACATTTTAACAAAAATTTTTGGGTCGTGAGATATATTTGTGTTTACAGAATCAATATATTGGTTGTATAAATTATTTCGCAAATCAATACACTTAGTACGTAATGATTTAAAATGTTCATAATTTTGAGAGTTCTGGCATTGCTTGTATATTTTATGAGCATACTTTTTTTGCTTTATTAAGCTTATAAGATCTTTACTAAACCAAACTGGAAGATTAATAATAAACAAATAGTTTGTATTAAAGATAGATAGACAAACTTATTTATTGCCAGTGTTGTTATACCAACACTTCACCTTCGTAATGATCTTTCATACTGAGGAGTAATGCCATCTTGAATTGATTCTTGCTCAATAATACATCATCTTACACAACCTGTACTTCTACTTCATAATAAACATTAATTGTTTAAATATTTATATATTGACAGTTTTTATTAGAAGGTAGATAGATAAACTTATTCTTTGCCAATCTCGCTATACCAAATATCCACAATATATTCACAAAAAAAGAAATTGATCACAAGCCGACGAGCAATGTTCATTTTGGCAGTTATCTTTCATTCACGTATTACTCCAATTTTTCATTGGTTCATGATCAATAATAAATCAGCTTCAGATACTTACATTTTGCAGTTTTTTTTTTATTTAGGCATGAGCCATTCAGTCACATCGAATATTGTAATTTTGCATTTTGTATTTTTGGGATGAATAAATGAACAAATGAATAAAAACTTACATTTTGCAGTTAATTGTTTATATTTTTTCAATTATTAAATCAAGTCAAATCAATAAAGATAGATGGCCAACATTAACAACTCAATTCTGTCATACTTATATCTTAATCAATTCTGTTTATTTAGTGTTTTTGTGCAGTAATAAATATATTCAATTAATTCATATTAATTAATATTTCATTTTAACGCTGGACCACCATTATTGTATTTATGTTGTAAATATTGATGGAGGAATAAAGACTCTATTATTATTATTATTATTCAACCTTGTGTTAATTTGATATCTTTGATATTTTTAACACACAAATTATCTACGGTATCATTCAATATTCGTTGTGGTACTAGCTAGGAAAGTAGTTGTTTCGGTAGATGATTTGTTCATTGTAGTCTCTTAGATTAATTGTAGAAGACGAAAAGTATCGTATTTCTCATTTTAAGTCAAATTAAGTTTATTTATAGATTGTGATCATATACATCCAATGGATACACTGTTATAAATACGCCAGTAAAACTAAGCAACCTTATTTGGGAAAAATATTTATAAAAACCATTTGAAATAATTTTCAAGTGCAAATGTAACATGCTTCTGATAGGGATCGAACCTGCAACCTCTAGATTGCTAGTCTAGGGCGCTGCCATTTGCGCAACAGAATTCGGAGTCATTCATAACTTATAAATATGTCAAAGTGACAAATAATTGATTAGGAATAATAATATGAAATGGATGTTGACACTATCAATCAAAAGGCAGTTTAGATTTTGTCGTAAAAGACTTGTAAAAAGGATTTTATTCATTATAGTTTCGACAATACACTTGTCATTTTCAACCCATTTTCTTCCACGAAACTACAGTCAGTATATCTGTGGCTTGGTGCTAAAAAGGCCAAACTCAAATATTTTACAATTGAGATAATCGAGATAAAAGTTTTATTAAAAATGATTTTATTTGCTGATTTTGTAAAGCATATTTTTTTTTAAATCTGCTATTGGTTAAACTAGACACTCGCCATTTCAGCATTAAAGATATTATTAAAGATATTAAGAATCTAATGTACTGCTTAACTCCAAACAGTAAAATTTTTAGCCTTTTAGCACCAAGCCACAGATATAGAGTGGTATAATAAGGATTATTTTTATTTATATAGAAACATTTCTGTTTATTTTTAAATTCTCTTGGAAATGCCATAATAAATTTCGGAGTTTAAAACATTCAGGCTTTATTTGATAGAATTAAAATCTATTTGATATTACTACCCTCAACAAGTACCACATTCCAAACTTTTAAAGATGTAAACGCATCTACCATCCAACAGACAGTATAAAGTTTGGCTGTGTAAAACTCTTGACTAGTTTCACTCTATCAGGGCATCTAAAAATCTATTAGCAGATATCTTGTTTATATTACTATTCTTTATCATACTAAAAATCTTTATTTGAATGTAATCAGTATTCATTTCATGAGTTAATCCGACGATAAACTTAAAGCTCTAATAACTTTATGTCTAGCGTTTGTTTACGACTAATCTTTATTACATTATCGTTAGTCACCATTCAATTAATCTTTATAAATTAATTAAAAATATTTGAATGTACTTACTGCTGATTTCATGTTCATAGTCATTGCGGGTATTTGGGCGCCGTAGAGTTGCCCCGCAGTGGGCGTCATGTCGGTCAGCATGTTCTGTACTGATCTTCGACAACAATGCAATAATAAAAACCAATGTCCACAATAGTAACGTCCAATAAACAAAAAACTTGATCAATCACCATGCACATATGTACGTAAAACAAGACCGCTATTGTTGAGATCACATTGCTTACTGATTCCGAGAAGGGGAAGGCCTCGATACCGAAAATCATAGGTTCCCCTTCTTTGGCGTTGAGGAGGGCGTGTCGGCCCATTACGTTACCAATCCTCTACCTTCCCATTTATTTCCCGCTGGGCACGCCCACTGTCCCGTCACGTACGGCGTGCGCATGCTCCTGGTAACCTCAATCTGCGCATGACGCCCTCCTCTACGTAGCGATCTATCCTCTGTTAAATTATTACATGCACTCGTACATGCATCTATTATTTTGTAAACAAGCTCTTTATTAGCGCCCGGTGGTAGTACGTTCTTACGTGACTCTGCAGGAAGGTGTTATTTCCAAAGCGTTTCTGATGGGAACGCATTAATGCCAGCGCATTATTTACAATGATATGATATTTCGGACGGGATTATTGTTTTAAAACGCGATCCTCTTACTTTCAACACTGGCGATGATTGAGCAGCTGCGATAAGTGGTATCTCATGTACTTTGCTAAATCATACATCACATCGTCGAACAGATTTGACCTGTTGTGTGTGATCATTCATTTTTGTGTATACGTGTATTATCTAGACACCGTTGTACACTTTGAAATAAGTACTTCTGTTGCTTTAATATTAAGTATTTGAACAGTCCCAGAGCTCTTGGTAATTTAAAAATATTATTTAAGGGGCTTATCTAGCGCCAACATCGACGTAGTTATGCAGTTCCATAATAATAATAATAATCGTTATTGTGTCAATAGCTTTACAGCTTTATACTTGTCAGTTTACAATTTAAACGACATATACTACCTACTACTATACTTATACTACTACTTATATTAATTAAAGTTAAATTATATTAGAGGATGGTATTATACATCTGATATGAATGATATTATGGCATTTTTCTTTTCGATATTTCACTTACGCCCGGTTTCTCCAACGAATCTTAACTAGATAAAACCTATCTTAAAAATAAGACGTTCTTAAAATGTTGCACCAACCACAAATCAGATCTTAGCTGTAAGAAGGTCTTACATTATAAGACGCCAAAAATGGCATCTTAAGATTCGGATTCTAACCTATAAAATTAGCAATTTGTAACGTGTGCCTGTTACTGGAAATATTCATTGAAATGGCTAATAATTTATTAGAAGTGATGGATGCATTTGCATTTGATGTAGATGATGTAGAAACTGCAGATAATCCACATTACTCTCGAAAGGATTCGACAACCCAACAACCGATTTCTCATTCATTAATGATAACATAAAATCTGGGCTACTCGCTATACCTCCACCTTAACAGTTCTCTCTTACTTTCTGCAACACTCATCTCTATTCCATGTTTCATGTTCGCCCACATTTTTTTTAGGGAGTTAAATTCATGAGTGATCTCTATCCCATGCTTCTTCCTTCTGTTTGTTTGTTGTAGCATATGTTGTTTTATTTTCGACGATTTTGTGGACCGATACCAGCAACGCTAATAAATTTCGCTCTTTCCTGAAATTTGCACGCTTCGCGCACTTTCGCCATTATTAAACCAGACTAAACTCAACAACAGGAGGGTTGGAAATTAATTTGACATAGGACGGCCTGTTAAATTTACGCGAAAATGCAACGTTGCCACGTGTAAGGAAATCTTACTTAAGATATGTATAAATTGGTTTGGTGCAACAGAACAAAAAGTTAAGAACTACTTAAAAATAAGACGTATTTAAGTAAGACGTATTTTAAGATTCGTTGGAGAAATCGGGCGTTAGTGCTGATAAGGGTCAGATAAAATTTGTAATAAATAACACATTAAAATTAAAATGGAATAAAATTGAAATTGACTAAAATGAACTAGAGGATGGTTTAAAATAGAAATAAATAAATATGAACAGTACGATATAATAAAACCAAATGACAAGGAGTTGAATTAAAATAACCACTAAGGGAAGTACGTATAATAAATAAATTAAAACTTTATAATCCAACACATTAAAATATTTGAACTTAATATGTAAAATCTATTTCTGAATTTAAAAATTCATCCCAGCTGGAGTATGCGTTCTTTAAAAGATATTGTTTCAGTTGCGCGCGGAAAGAGGACAAATCTAGTTCCCCAATTGGTGATGGGAGTTCAGTAAAAACATTAATAGCATATCTTGTACCGGTCAAAGATTTGTTTGACTGGTGTGAGGAGGGATATATATTATCCTTGTATCTACTATCCGTTTCAAAAGTTCTGGCCCCTGTGTTTGAACATTCATAAAACAAAAATCATTCACTCAAACAATATAAATCGAAAAGGAATATCAACATTATTTATTTCTGTATAACGTGTTTTAATTTCATAATTTTCAGTATTACAATTATTTATGTAGTGAAGATTATATTAAAAAATGTACCGGTTTTTTGCCTTAATTTTGGAATATGCCACTAATTATTTTCTCTTAATCTATGAGATAGAAAAAATTGAATTTTTTTCAGGCCATGCAGGACACTGTTGTATACATGTCAGAATTTTTTTAAGTTGTATTTGTTTATAACTTGCAGTAAAATTGGGATGTTATTATCTAGTAATATTTTTCCTGTTAATAGGAATATCAATTAAATTTTTACGGCATTGCAATATAATACCTTACTTTAAAGCATTTCATGTACAAAATCAAAATTACCATTAACGATGGAATTACTACAGCAATGATTAAAGTTTAGAAGAGGACAGACGATGCGTGCCAAGGGACGAAGCGACGAGGCGGGAGGCTCCCTCAGGCACGGTGTGGTAGGGTCTCAATATGCGAAGATAGTCCAATATTATACTATTGCGGAGTACGAGCACATCTCTTTTTACCGCATCTCTCCAGCAATTGTTTAAATAGTGTTAATGTTTGACGTGCTTTGTTCAAAAAACATTATGTATTAATTTTGTTACTTCACATTCTTCGTAATTTTCGAAAAACCTGAACTCCTTTTTTCTTATTAAATGAGATTGCACGTCATCATAAAAATATTAATAATAAATAAAGTTACAATAATTTGGGCAAAATATGTACATCATCCGGAGCTAATACATTCCTCTATACATGTTTTCATTTGTAATATATTTTTTTAATTAATAAAAAAGCTACAGCAGGTTAATTTACAGTATATCGTCAAAACGCGTAAAAAACCGGACTTTTCGCAATACTTTTAATAATCACAATTCAATGAGTTGCTTAACGCTATTGAAACTTAAGTATGTTATTTAAAATTGTCTCAAATATTCTATATATATTTTTTAACTTTTTTGGCCCCTCCGTTTTTTTCCTATTCCCTGTTAAACACAGGGGCCAGAACTTTTGAAACGGATAGTAGTCGGATACGTATGGTTAGATTCACGAGTTGGATTACTACTGGGGTGTCTTTTTAAATATATTAGGCATTCGTATATACAGGGTGGAAACTTTAACTAGAACAAATTCGGTATTTATTAAATGAAATTCCAGAAAAAATGGTGATGTGGCCATCATGTTACTTTCTCCGACTTGATGGTATCATAGGCATTTATATTTACGTTTTCATGGCTTATTTTCATTTGAAATCATATTTTAAATATACATCGAGCGTTGTGTAAACTCGCATGAAACTGACGTTTAAAACGTCAAAATTATGAAACATGGAAAAATTATACTTAAAATTCAAAAACTCAGTTTACTCAAAAACTAAAGCGATTTCGAAAGAAACTTATTCTTTATAAGTTTCTATAATTATTATTAACATAAATTTGCTGTAACTATTATCGTTTTATAATTATAAACCAAAAATTAAAAAAATAATAATAATTTTTTTTCTCGAATAAAAATGATTTTATGAAAAATGTTTTCAAGCAAAAGATATTCATTTCTTTGTTGTCTTCAAAGTTTGTCTAAATGTTTTTGTGATATTTTTCGTATTTAAGAAAATATTAGCAAAAAACAAAAAATGGTTTAGGTAAACGCCCACTTCCGGTGTACGAAATTTTATCAAAAGCTTTTCAGTTCTTCAAATTATTAAATGAGACGGATGTTCAAAGTTTCATATCAATTGCTCTATTAGTTTTTGAGATACAGCGCGCACAGACAGACACACACACATACACACACACATACACACACACAGACACACACACAGACACAATATTTTTTTTTCCAGAAATTGTTGAAATGGCATCTAGGGACCCCAAAACGGATATTTCCGTAAAAAAAAATTTTGAAAAAAAAATCACGATCACAATACTTTCTCGTACTTCGTAACGGAGAAAGTAAAAAATCCTCGGACGCGTCGATTTTTGTTTTTTATTGCGCACTTTTTAGCGTCCTTAAAAATAGTATGATGATATGGATTTTGACACCGTAGATCATCAGCCACAATCTAATTTTTATTATATTAATCCATATTTAAATGAAAATGGACAACCACAAAAATCCATATCCTCGTCAGGATTCAAACCCAGGAGTCTCCGCATTAGTTCTGGCGCGCGGTTTGTGGGGACCCGCCCCAATTATTTCAAAAACAACAATTCTGCTAGCATTAATTACCATTGCCCATTAAAGACTAACTAATCAAAACTTGCTGAAATTTAGTACACAGTAACAATCGTCTGATTTTTTTTTTTAATTTCCACAAGATACAACGCTAACTCAAAACACAAATTTCATACTTTTCAAAACAAGTTTCTTTCTAGAAATTTAATGATGTAATACAAACATTTGTATCAAAATAAGAAAAAGTAAAATTTGTCAAATAATAACCATGCAACTTACACCCCAGGGTGTTTTTTAAATTGAAATTCATCTTTACATAAAGACACACCAATTTGTTTAGTAGTACCGTCTTTGCGAACACATACATGCGGGGGCGGATCTACATAGGCTACATAGCCCTGGTCTCCCCAAACAATATTTCACAGACAACGGAAAGCCGATTTCAAGTTTTTACTATAATGTACTTATCTAAATGTTATTATTGTGAATAAAGATATTTGTCCACGACTATTTTATAATGTTATAATATACTCATTGTATTTGTGTTTCTTCAATTATACGTATATTCATTATTCACTACAGTCAGTGTTTAATCATTATTCACTGTTTACTATAATTTTCAAAATTTTATCTAGTAGTCCGCAAAGTGTCATATTATTAAATTGAAACGTCAAAATCATGTACATTATAAGAGAGTTTTGAAGTGGTTTAATATCAAAAATTAGAAGATAAATGGAGAACGATAGTGATAACGAGATTTCTTTAACACCGCCAAAAATAAAAGAAGCTGCAGAAATTGCATCATTAAACTTATTGCCCGAAAAATCAAGAAAAATATATTTAGCTGCGTATGAATCATTTTTGGAATGGAGAAGGGAAAAAAAACCAATTCCTTCTCGGAAGCTGTATTATTGGTGTATTTTACAGAACTATCCATAAAATATAAACCCTCAACATTATGGTCCAATTATTCAATGCTTAGGAGTACGATCAACATTTATCATGGAATACCTTTAGAAAATTATATGAAATTGCGAGTATTGCTAAAACGAAAATCTGCCAGCAGTTTTTCTCCAGAAAATGTCAATGATTTTATTATTAAAGCTTCTGATGATAAATACCTGGCAACAAAGGTAATATTTAAATCATTTTCTCTCCAAAAATCATTAATTTCTTTCTTTAAGGTTGCATTAGTAATGGGAGTAATGGGTGCTTGTCGGGCTAATGAAAAGTATTGCATGAAAATGAATGATTTGCAAGATCTTGGATCAGCTTTTTTAGTAAATGTGCCCAATACAAAAGACAAAAATCACTCGAAAGTTTACAGTCACCGATATTTTTTATAAAATTTGTAAAAACTACATTAATAGCCGCCCATCTCACATTACAACAAACATATTTTTTCTAAATTATCAAAATGGCAAATGCACCGCCCAAAGAATAGGAATTAATAAATTTACTAAAATGGGAAATGACATTGCTACATTCTAGCAATTGCCGAACTCAGAAAAATATTCTGGACACATTTTCCGCAGATCTTCTGCAACGCTGCTTGTTGATGCTGGTGCGGAGGTAGCGGCCTTGACCGGCACGGCGGATGGAAGTCGACAGCAGTAGCAGAAGGCTATATAGATGACTCCATTAAAAATAAAACAGACACAGCTAAAAAAATATCTAGCTTAATGCAAATGAATAATTCCATTGATAATACACACCAAACCTATCAATGCAATCAAAATATTTCAACAAATAATGAAAATCTTAGTTTTGATATAAATTCTATTTCTGCAATTAATTTAACAAATTGTTCAAATATTACATTTAAAATTACTAAATAATATTGTATTGTATTAAATTAATGTTAAAAATAAATACTATTCCTATTTATATAACTTCTTAATAAAACAAACAAAAGTATTATATTGTCGTGGACAAAGTATAGTGTACAACTCGCATATAATGGCCATTGATCAATTAATTAATAATAGCTATCATTATATGCTCGTTGTACAATATACTATTTTCTACGACTAAATTGGTAAAATTTTACCAGTTACGTTAGAGACATTATGGCAATTGCTAAAGGAAATCATTGATTCTCCTAAATTTCTTTGATGTTTTGTATTATTTATTTGATTTAAGTTGAAAGTATTCCTTGGTTCATTTATTCATTTTTTATTTTGACAGATTATTGATGACAACTAACTTGATTTTGAGTTTCAATTGATTTTAGCGATTTAAAAATCTGGAGCTAACTTCAGCCCATGACTAAAATGCACAAAGTCACAGTTTGTCAAGGTGTATTTAAAGAATCACTTAACGTCATGAAAACATATTCGATAAATGACGTTTTAGACAGGGACGTCATTTCAGCTTTTCTCAGAGGGGGGCAAAATTATATATAACTTATCACACACACATACACACGCGCGCGCCCATAGCGAGAGAGAGCCTCGAGCGCGAACGCCATGAGAGAGACAGAAGGGGGTGGGGGCTAGTATTAAGTAGTAGAGAGACCAGAAATTTGATAAAAATCTATACACACTCTAGTTCTGTATTAGTTTATATATGTAATTTATTTATTTAATTTATTAACTGGTTATGCCGTTTTAAGAATACAGATTTATAATTAAACAATTTGTTAAACAAAGGATATCGTCTTTGTTTGAGTCGACCAAAATCATCAATAACTGCATCGACCTTTATGATTTTTGCATCTTCTTGGAGGCATGCAATTACCAGCAGATCACTAAGTCTTTGATCTCCACATCTATTTCTTAGATATGTTTTTACGCGTTTCATGCATCTAAAAAATGTTCATTTTCAACTGATGTGACTGGCAATGTTAGGACAAGGTCAATTCGTTTTAACAGCTCATTAAAACCATGTGGGAAACGACTTAAACATGTTCGAACTTCGTGAATAGTCAATAATGTTATATCTTTATCTACAGTTAGTTGGAAACCGTGCATTTATTTCAGAAATAAACTGGTCTATACACGCAAAAAGGATTTCTGTACGCATTGAATCATCAATAGTTTGAGTCGTTTCTGTAATCTCTTTACCAGTTATTGACAAGACGAAATATTCTGATAGTTTTTTAGACATCACCTGAGCTCCCTTTGGTCTATTAACGGTGGTCTTGTCATTCAGCGAGATTCCAATTCGAACTCCTATTGCATCAGATTATTTCAAAATACTATCCCAAGTATCATTCGTTCGAAATGCCATCAGATCTTTTTTGGTACATTCTAGCAATATTTCGGCTGATAAATAATCGATTGATGCATTTTGCAATTCTTGTGATAACGAATGAACTGCCCAAGTATCTTTTCAGCCACAAGCAAACAACGAAGAAACGATATTGAATTGATTCATTTTTGCAATCGTTGAGCTTCTACAGTTAGCGTGTCAATATTCTGTAAAGCAATAGCTCCCAACACATTAGCGATCGTTTCAATCCTTAGCTTTATCTTACGAATGGACCGATACCAATAAGACCATAGGGTTTTAATCAATCTTTCAAGCTCCAAGACTTCCAAATTATCTTCAATTTATGCTTTTACATATAGTTCATGACAAGGGTTGCTAACTGCCAAGAATTGTATGATGGAAAACATGTTAACGATCTTGGGAATATTTTTAATGTTGACTAAAACCAGGTTCAGACGGTGGGCATGATAATGGATGTAGATGACGTGGAGCAATTTGTTTAATTCGTGCCTGAACACCTCAAAGGCGGCCACTCATGACTGAAGCATCATCGTAGCATTGTGAAACACATTTATCCCAAGACAATTTATTTTCCATAACTGCATTGTTTATGGCAGTTGCCAGTGACTGAGCATCTACCTGCTTCATATGAAACGCTCCTAGAGGCTTTTCCCAAACTAAACCTTCCAGTGATATGGATCTGATGACGAAACTCAGCTGCTCTTTGCGAGCCATATCTTTTGATTCATCGACCATTAGTGCCCAGGAGGGTCCAAGTGAATCGACTGTATTTTTTCGAAGAGTGTTTGCGTAGCAGTATAAAATGTCATTCTGATATTGTGGTGATGTGTAGTGTCCATATCTTTTTTGAAGTCTTTTTTTGTAGTTGAGGAGAAAGCTCACTCATTGTTTCAAGCAATTCAATAAAATATCCTTTGTTCGAAGATTCCTTTGATTCATCATCTCCGCGAAAAGCCAAACCCTGGCGAGCTAGATACGAAGTCGCTAAAATCAGAAGCTTAAGATGATTTCTATTTTCAAGAACTTCTGACTTTTTCTGATCATTTATTAAATTTGCTACAGCTTCAGTCTTGCCAGCTGACACTTTCTTTGCTTCTAGCCACACTACTGTCCCGTATTTATGCTTACGACTGGAATCATGCTGTGTCAACAGTTCTTTCATGTCTTTCCATTTTCTAAATCCCGATCAATGGAGTATTCGATCCATGGAAATTGTTTAAAATATCCACAGTTGAAACGGCGTTTTGATGTCTGAGGATATTCCTTTAGTATTGGTTGAACAGGAGCGTCGTGATGAGAACGTTATAAATCTGCTATCGATACTTGGTTTTCTAGTAATGCTGGTGATCGAGATTTATATCACGGAACTCCACTTGTAGAAACTATTGCATTATGGTCTCCAGTTTGATCAGGTTCGAGGATTTGATTTTTTATTTGCACCTGATTCTGGTTTAGGAGAACTTTTTCTTTTCAAGAAGTTTAACATTGACGATTGTGCTGCTTTCTTCGACATTGTAACTCTGAAATAATCACATATTGATGACGCTTTCATTTGTCTATTATTTGTAGACGCATTCTACAGATGACACGTGTTTCGTTAAAATAATTGACATTTTTTCCCTTGAAGTTATGAAAGGTTGTAAGTTGCAAGAAATTGCAAAAAATGTCGCACATGCGAACACTGAAACCGTTGTACTGTCGAATCCATTAGTTGTACAAAAAAAATACAAGGGAGATTTTGAAGATTTTGAATCGTTTCATAAACTGGTATATTTGAAATTCACATTTTTACATAAATAAATGATTATTTGTTTATTTATAAATTGTATTTATATTTTTCATCGTCAAATCACCAACTTAAAATTTTGTTTAAAATATCATCGTGTTCGTACGTCAATTCTGAAGAAACGCTGAAAATTTAAAAATGGGACTCGAACGGGCACTATATATGGGTGATTTTCACGAAAGTGTCCCTTTTAATGTCCACATGCTAGCGATAGTGTGTATACTGTGGGTATGGACCTTACAATAAAAATACCATAATATAAATTCCTCGATTTATTGTTCTCGTGTCAAAACATGGCGGCTTTAAACGGCTTAATGCAAACTGTTCGCGACCGAGCGATACATTCTCGAACTAGTTTATTCTAGTCCAAATTTCTAATAATATTATTAATTGTTAGTATTATCATTACTATTATTATTATTAGTGGTTAAGAACTACTTAAAAAAGAAAATTACTTTCTATATCCCGATATAGTCCCGACTATATCTCCATCAAATTCAGGGGGGGCAAATGCCCCTCCCTGCCCCTCCCAAATGACGTCCCTGGTTTTAGAGGTGGGAGTAGAAAAAAATATATACAGTATATTTTTTTATCATGGGCCATAGGATTCTACATGCTAAAAATTATACCTTGTGTTAATGTAAGGTGTGAGCTACAGAATTTTGTTTCTCTTTTACATCGTGTAGAAAAATAATTTATTTATTACTAACTAAAATTTACTACACAATTATATAATAAAATATACATTAACACAAGGTATAATTTTTAGCATGTAAATTCCTATAGCCCACGATAAAAAAAACACACTGTATAAATAAATTACTTTAGTTTATGTTTAAAAAAATGCTAAAAGCAGTCGAACATAATAGTATATTATGCAACAAGTGTTATAAACTGCACTTTAATCACGAGCTAATTAGGCACGAGCGGAGCGAGTGTTTAGTAACGAGTGCCTAGAGAAGTTTATAACACGAATTGCATACTATACTTTTTCTACGACTAAATTATTAAAATTTTGAAATTATTTTATTATCTTAAATGAACATGGTAATAGTACAATATTATTAAATTGGTCTACTAGGGTAAATATACAATAACAATTAATTTAGAGACATAATGTCAATTACTAAATGAAATCATTGATTCTCCTAAATTTCTTGAATGTTGTGTATTATTTATTTGATTTAAGTTAAAAGTATTCCTTCTTTCATTTATTTGTTTTATTTTGACAGATTGTTTATAAGTGACAACTAACTTGATTTTGAATTTCAATTGATTTAAGCGATTTAAAAATCTGGAGCTAACTTCAGCCCATGACTAAAATACACAAAGTCACAGTTTGTCAAGGTGTATTTAAAGAATCACTTAGCGTCATGGAAACATATGCGATAAATGACATTTTAGAGGTGGGAGTAGAAACAGCTTTGTTTGTAACTCGTCCACAATAGCACTTCACGGACTCGCCTCCATCATCAGCCTCTCTCGCTTCGCTCGCTCGGCCATAAAATGTCTCGTCCAAGAAAGTGCTATATTGTGGACTTGTTACAAAAATAGCTATTGTATATACAGGGTGCCCGTTTTTAGAGCGGCACCATGGGGATTAAAAAGGGCTCTAATAATGTCTTAGTGTAAAATGCGCAATAGTAATAGTTTTTGAATAAAAAAGTAAAAATGAAAATTGATTTTTTTTATTTTTTCGCGATTTTTTTAAATAAAAAAAAGGTAACCAATTTCTCAACAGATTATTAATCAACGTTATAATACACAACTTTGCCCTAATTTAACCAACCTCGTATCTCTTAAGATACTTAAGATACACCCTGCATAGTAATAATATAATAATAATGATAATTTATAGTGTGATTTGTTTTATTTTGAAAATGAAGCGAATTTACCGTGTTTTAGAAAAATATAATTAATTACACATTATTTATTTATTACAAAAACTCAACAGACATATCATTTAAAAAAAGGTTCCAAAATCTGTTTTTCTCCAAGTTAACAGTTGACAAAATCGCGTTTTAGATTTTTATAAGTTTGCGAGATTTTGAAAATTTAGACAATTTAGTGTGATTTAAAAATAAATTAAGATAAAACTGAAATTTTGCGAGTTCAGAGTCAATAAAACCTCGTTTTTACTTTCTCCGTTACGAAGTACGAGAAAGTATTGTTGTGATCGTGATTTTTTTTTCAAATTTTTTTTACGGAAATATCCGTTTTGGGGTCCCTAGATGCCATTTCAACAATTTCTGGAAAAAAAAAAATGTGCTGTGTGCGTGTCTGGCTGTGTGCGCTGTGTCTCAAAAACTAATAGAGCAATTAATATGAAACTTTGAACATACGTCTTATTTGATAATCTGAAGAACTGAAAAGCTTGGTAAAATTTCGTACACCGGAAGTGGGTGTTTACCTTAACTGTTTTTTGTTTTTTGCCAATATTTTCTTAAATATGAAAAATATCACAAAACATTTAAACAAATATTAAAGACAACAAAGAAATGAAGATCTTCTGCTTGAAAATATTTTTCATAAAATCATTGCTATTCGAGAAAAAAATTATGAATTTTTTTTTTAATTTTTGGTTTATAATTATGAAACGATAATAGTAACAGCAAATTTATGTGAATAATAATTGCAGAGAATGCCAAAGTAAACAACTTCTAAAGAATACATTTTTCCGAAATCTCGTTAGTTTTTGAGTAAACCGAGTTTTTGAATTTGAAGTATAATTTTTCCATCTTTCATAATTTTGACGTTTTAAACGTCAGTTTCATCCGAGTTTACACAACGCTCGATGTACATTTAAAATATGATTTAAATAGAAAATAAACCATCAAAGAGTAAATATAAATGACTACGATACCATCAAGTCGGAGAAAGTAACATGATGGCCGCATCACCATTTTTTATTTTTTTTAATTGTTGATGTATTGAATGCGTTTTTGATTATGATGATTTGTCATTTTATTTTAAAAAGTATTAAAAGAAATACTCGTAATGAGTTAACGAAAACTGCCAAAATTTCCTCGGTTCAAATTCAAAGGCAACAAATTCGCATTTTCGATTTTTATACGCTAAAATATAAAGTATTTAGTATGTTTTAAGAAGTATAAAAAAAATTCATGTCAAAATAACGAAAATTGACAAAATCTGAAATTTTCAAGATCAACGTCAACAAAATCGCGTTTTTGATTTAAAAAATGGTGATGTGGCAATTTCTCCGATTTGATAGAATCATAGTTATTTATATTTACAGTTTCATGGTTTATCTTCAATTTAAATCATATTTTAAATGTACATCGAGCGGATGAAACTGACGTTTAAAACGTCAAAATTATGAAAGATGAAAATGACAAATTATACTTCAAATCCTAATAATCAGTTTACTCAAAAACCAAAGAGATTTCGAAAAAATCTTATTCTTTATAAGTTGTTTATTGTATTAATGTATTCTCTGCAGTTATTTTTATTGTTGATAACGTCTCGTCTTATATCTAAAATTTTTAAATTTTATATTCATACTGTTTTTAATTTGTGTGTATATCTTGTATCAGTTTTTGCACGTTTTTCCTAATTTATAGTATTTATAACATCAAGACTCTTATATTGTTTCATTTCGTATATTTTATTGTATTTACGATTGTTAAATGTTCCGCTAGTCTTTTTAAATTCTATATGTATTTCATTTAGGTTAATACCTTTTTATATTGTATCTATATTATGCTATATTGTAATTATTATAATTAAAATGGCTTGGCCGTAAACGAATAAATAAATAAATAAATAAATAAATTATTAACATAAATTTGCTGTAACCATTATCGTTTCATAATTATAAATGAAAAATGAAAAAAAAATGTTTCTCGAATAACAATGATTTTATAAAAAATATTTTCAAACAAAAGATGTTCATTTCTTTGTTGTCTGCAATTTTTGTTAAAATGTTTTTGGGATATTTTTCATATTTAAAAAAATATAGGAAATAAACAAAAGAACGGTGAAGGTCAACAACCACTTCCGGTGTACGAAATTTTACCAAAAGCTTTTTAGTTCTTCGGATTATCAAATAAGACTTATGTTCCGTTTCATAGTAATTGCTCTTTTAGTTTCTAAGATAGAGAAACAGACACAATTTTTTTTTCAGAAATTGTTGAAATGGCAATCGGATTTTTTCGTAAGAAAAAATTTTGAAAACATTTTCACGATCACAGTACTTTCTAAAGAAAGTAAATAATTGCTTAACTTTCGAAAGCATTATTTGATTTTGAAAATTTAAATGCCAAAATGTAGCGAATTTAGTGTGTTTGAAAAAGTATTAGGAACTTTTCATGTCGAGTCCATGAAAATTGCCAAAATCCGGTTTTTACAAGTTAAAAGTAAAAAAATTCCCGGTTTAGATTGTTAAAAATTGCTAAGCTGTTAAACGAATGTTTTGATGATAATATTTTATATGCTAAGAAGTAGACCATTTTTAGTCTTTTAAATAGTATTAAATATATTCATGTCGAGACAATGAAAATTGCTAAAATCCGAAATTTTCCGAGCTCAAAATTAATAAAATCAAATAAATACAATAAATACAATAATTTGTTTAATAAAATAATTTTTTTTATTTAAAAAAATTATTTAACTTGCAAACTCGGTATCCGATTTTCATAATTTAAATGCCAAAATGTAGCGAATTTAGTATGTTTGAAAAAAGTATTATGAGATAATCATGTCGAGTTAATGGAACTTGCCAAAATTCGAAATTTTCCAAGTTCAAAGTCAACAAATCTTCGTTTCCACTTTTTTTAAATTGCTGAGGTATTAGACGCATTTTTGATGATTACATTTTTATATTAAAATTTAGATAATTTAGAGTGTTTTAAACAATGTAACAAATATTCAAGTCGAGAGAATGGAAGTTGCCAAAATCTTAATTTTCAAAAATTAACAAAATCAATTTTTTGGATTTTGATAAATTGTTTAACTTACTAACCCGTTATTTGATTTTGATAGTCTAATTTTCAAAATGTGGCTAATTTTGTGTTTTTTTATATTAAAACATTTTCATGGAAAACCTTGACAAATTTGCAAGGTTTTTTGACCTTCTAATTTGATGAAACATAATTTTAAGACACATTAATAATTTTATCGATTTGAGCCATCTCTGCAAACGGGTTTTCAAAATGCATTCGCCCCCGCAAAATAACATTCGCCCTCAAAATGTGGATAGTTAGATAAATAAACACGCAATTAAAATGTCGATCGCCCACCAGGGGGCGATATCGCTCACGTTGTGATACACTACTCTACTTCATGTACATGTCCTTAATTTCAATCAAATTATGATTTCATCGTTTTATTTCGGATACCAATTATATGATTGACTAAATTTTGTGGAACCATAAGACTAATTTCTATCCTGTTCTTATTTCTGGGTAATCAAGAGATTGCAACAGAAATTTTAGTTTTAATACCGTTTCTTCTTTTGTTAGAGATGCTGCCAAACATCTTAGCAATAGTTAAAGCACCGTCTACTAGGGACTGCCGGTTATTTTAACCTAAAGATATTGTTGATGTTATAATTGAACACCTTACAAAACCAACCAATCAAATAATAATAAATGGAATTGTTTCCGATTCGCTTAAAATAGCCAAAGTAATACCTGTTCATAAAAATAGAGATAAAAATGAAATTAACCACTGTATACCAAGGTGCAGAGATTACATGGTGTGCCTAGACTCTCTAAAATATTTCCATCTCTTATTTGGCCGGTGCCCAGTGATGCAACCTTGTAAAATTCATGCTTAGCTTTGAAAAGTCGATTTAACTAATTTAAATGTCTGTCGCACGTACTTTATGTACATTTGATCTTTTTTTCGTATTGTTCAGTGTGCATAACAAATTAAACTTCTAAAACCACATTTAATCATTTTCTTACCAACCTAGTTGCTTTAAATAAAAAAGAAAATGCTCTTGATATTTTAATATATCATTGTGAAGTATAAACTAAATGTTTTATCGTGTTTTTATGTCGAAATCGAGTTTTGTATATTATACTTATTCGTTAGTGTAGATTTTTATAGTTTCATTTTTCATGGTTGGTAATTGCGGCACCAAACAAGATTCAAAAGGGGCGTGCCGCGGGAGTTATATTCACACCATGTAATATTTGCACCATGCTGTAGATCGATATTTCCAATAATCGCTGAATACCTGCAATTACCTAAATATTACCAAAACATATTTGTAATATTTACTATAGATAATTAAAAACAAATTATTTAAGAAAGCAAACTGAATGAAAATATCTACGAGTATGTCTAATTAGTAATGACGAAAAATAGCGTGAATATATGAATATTCAATAGTAAATATATTTGTTATAAAGTTAAGGCAGGCAACCCAAGTTACTTAGACAACCAATCGCAAACTATTTATAATAAAAGAATTCATAAATAACAATTGTTTATGAACAGTGACATACAATTATTTTTTTTACAACGAATGTGATTTTTTTTTAAGTATACATAAACATGGTGTAAATTTTATTGAATGCCTCATGTTCCATATTTGTACAGAATCTAATTTGCACTTTATTTTTTTCTGTCTAGACACTAATTAGTGATTTAAATCCACATTTCAGATAATTTATTTTATGAATAAGCCTTTTATTTAATTCATAATTTAAAAAAATCATAAAATTAAACATAGAGTACAATTAATTTGCACTCCATATTTATTATATTTTTATACAATTTAAGAGTAATATCACGTGTGAAATTGTAATAAAGATACTATCTGAATTAATAATGAAATAAATGTTATGTTAATTAATTTCTCATTGTATTCCCGCGCCGTAATTTAAATTGCCTTTTCTATTTAAATTAAGGGGCACGTATCGCCCTTCGGTAATGTTATGCAAAAAAGCTGTTATAATTTGGAGATTATAGACAATAGTAGCGATCACGAGCTGGGCAGGGTGGAACACTCCCCCACGCACACCCTTCGATTCCGCCCTTTTAGTAACCTGTACGATCATTTCGAGGCTGCTCTATTGATTTTCAGTTGTCGGTTTGTGTGTAAAATTTAAGATGAGGATAATTCTGCGAGGTCTTAACTTTTAACACTTTCACTGCCGGTGTCAGATGAACTAATGCCAACCGATGCTGGACTGCAGGGTTTAATATCAAAGGACGTATCACGCACCTGGTGCGTGCTCGGCCCCCGCGTTTAACCAACACCACGCAAATAGTGCGTGGTCGGCAGTGAATGTGTTAAGTAAAGATGATAGTTTCAACTGTTAGCGGAAGTCCATTTTTAGGTTATTTGGATTTTAAATGTCCTTAAATTACTTACATGATGCAAATTCTATGATTTTGATATTTTCGCACTGAGTGAAACAATATTGTCCTTAATATTCTTGTATTTAAATAAAACACACTTTTACTTAGTTAATATCACACTGTTTATTTATTAGTGACTGCAGTTTCGATCAAACAATGATCACTATCAAACTATAAGTAACGTTCATAAATGATCATTGATCGAAATTGCAGTCACTAATAAATAAATAGTGTGATATTAACTAAGTAAAAGTTTCTTTTATTTAATTAAAAATGTACGTTGAATCCAATTATCTTTCAGATTATAATAATAATTCCTTTTATGAAAATCGGCGAATACAAGAAAACTATTGAGATTGGGAACAGGAAACCCTTATACAATGTCAAAAAGTCGATTTTAAAGTTTTGGTTGGTTAGACTGCTAAGATTTTTAAATTAGAATGTGTTCAATTTTCTCTAATTCTTAATTCTGTAGAAAGTACAAGATATTTAATTACCGCTATCGTGTCAAAAAAATACCATTTGAAAGACTCCAAATTTTCTACTTCTTAGCATATAAAATATTATCATCAAAACATTCGTTTAACAGCTTAGCAATTTTTAACAATCCAAACCGGGATTTTTTTGACTTTTAACTTGTAAAAACCGGATTTTGGCAATTTTCATTGACTCGACGTGAAAAGTTCCTAATATTTTTTCAAACACACTAAATTCGCAACATTCTGGCATTTAAATTTCCAAATTCAAATAACGTTTTCAAAAGAAGCAATTATTTAGTTTCTTTAGAAAGTACTGTGTACTATCCGTTTTGGGGTCCCTGGATATCATTTCAACAATTTATGATTTTTTTTTATGTCTTTGTCTAAACTAATAGAGCAATTACTATGAAACTTTGAACATAAGTCTTATTTGATAATCCGAAGAACTGAAAAGCTTTTGGTAAAATTTCGTACACCGGAAGTGGGTGTTTACCTTCACCGTTTTTTGTTTTTTTTCCTATATTTTCTTAAATATGAAAAACATCACAAAAACTTTTAAACAAACATCTTTTGTTTGAAAATATTGTTCATAAAATCATTGTTATTCGAGAAAAAAATTATTATTATTTTTTTAATTTTTGGTTTATAATTATGAAACGATAATAGTTACAGCAAATTTATGTTAATAATAATTGCAGAGACTACATTAATTCAATAAACAACATATAAAGAATAAGGTTTTTTCGAAATCTCTTTTTTTCTCTTTTTAAGTAAACTGACTATTAGGATTTGAATTATAATTTGTCATTTTCATCTTTCACAATTTTGACGTTTTAAACGTCAGTTTCATCGGATTCTACAAAACGCTCGATTTACATTTAAAATAAACCATGAAACTGTAGATATAAATAACTATGATTCTATCAAAACGGAGATGGTCACATCACTATTTTTTAAATCAAAAACGCGATTTTGTTGACTTTGATTTTGAAAAATTTCAGATTTTAGGAATTTTTGTTGCTTTGACATAAATATTTTTTTGTACTTTTTAAAACACTCTAAATTCCTTAAATTTTAGCAAATAAATTACCATAATCAAGAAATGATTTTAATGCCTCAGCAATTTAAAAAAATCAAAAATGCGATTTTTTTGCCTCATTATTAAGTATTTCTTTTAATACTTTTTAAAATAAAATGACTTCTGAACATTTTAACAAATCATAATCAAAAACGTATTTAATACATCAAGAATTAAAAAAAAATAAAAAACGAGGTTTTATTGACTCTGAACTCGCAGAATTTTAGTTTTTGTTCATTTTCAAGGACTCGACATAAACATATCTTAATTTATTTTGAAATCACACTAAATTGTCTAAAATTTCAAAATCTCGCAAACTTATAAAAATCTAAAACGCGATTTTGTCGACTTTGAACTTGAAGAAAAACAGATTTTGGCAACTTTGTTTAAAATGATATGTCTGTTGAGTTTTTGTAATAAATAAATGTATAATTAATTATATTTTTCTAAAACACACTAAATTCGCTTCATTTTAGCATTTAAATTATCAAAATCAGGAAACGCATTTTGCAAGATCAAAATAGCGATTTTGGCAATTTTCTTTGCTTTAGTATGAATATTTCTGTATACTTTTTTAAAACACACTAAATTCGCTACATTTAAGCATATAAATGATCACAATCAGGAAATGCTGGCAACATCTCGGCAATATTTAAAAATAGAAAACGCGAAATTGTTGCTTTTGAACTTGGAATTTTTAAAGAACACAAAATTCTCTGCATTTTGGCATTCAAACCATCAATATCAAGTAACGAGTTCTGAAGTTAGGCAATTTTGCAAAATCAAAACGCTATTTGGTGACTTAAAAATGTTGGATTTTGGTAAATTTCGTTGACTTGAAATGAATATTTCTATAAATATATTTTTTTAACACACTACATTCTCTTCGTTTCAGCATATAAATTATTATAAACAAAAAATTAGTCTAACCCTTTAGGAATTTTTCAAAATCGGATAAGGAATTTTGTTGATTTTGAAACTTCCGATTTTGACAGTGAATATTTCTTGGTACTTTTTTAAAACACATAAAATTTATTACATGTCATCGTATAAAGTCATTAAAATTAAAAGGCGCTTTCAGCAAATTGGCAAATTTTAGAAATTGAAAACGCGTTTTTGTTGCCTTTGGACATGGAAAACCTGAGGTATTGTCAATTTGCGCTGATTTAAGATACACTTTTTTTTTATATCTTTGTTAAAAAATGGTGATGTGGCCATCATGTTACTGTCTCCGACTTGATGGTATTATTTATATTAAGGCTTTCATGGTTTGTTTTTAATTTAAATCACATTTTAAATGTACATCGAACGTTTTGTAGACTCGCATAAAACTGACGTTTAAAACGTCAAAATTATGTAAGATGGAAAATTTTTAGTTCAAATTCAAACTTAGTTTACTCAAAAACTAAAGAGATTTCACAAAACCTTATTCTTAGTTGTTCATTTTGACATTTTCTACAATTATTATTACATATTACATTAATTTGCTGTAACTATTATCGTTTCATAATTATAAACCAAAAATGAAATAATAAAAAATTCTCGAATAACAATGATTTTATGTAAAATATTTTCAAACCAAAGTTGTTCATTTCTTTATTGTCTTCAATATTTGTTTAAATGTTTATGTGATAGTTTTCATATTTAAGAAAATATTGGAAAAAAAAACAAAAAACAGTTAAGGTAAATACCCACTTCCGGTGTACAAAATTTTAACAAAAGCTTTTCAGTTCTTCAGATTATTAAATAAGACTTACGTTTAAAGTTTTGTATCAATTGTTGAATTAGTTTTTGAGATCAGCGCGCACAGACAGACACACACACACACACACACACACACACACACACACACACACACACACACACACACACACACACACAAACACAATTTTGTTTTACAAAAATTGTTGAAATGGCATCTAGGGACCCCTAAACGGATATTTCCGAAAAAAAATAATTTTGAAAAAAAAAATCACGATCACAATACTTTCTCGTATTTGTTGAATTTGGTTCTCGTTTATCACGTGGTAAAATATTGGATTGATGAGGCTGTTACTTGGTGAAATTCCATAATATATGTGGTAAATGAAACACGTGTGTTGAGAATTTTCACAAATTTTTAATGTCGAAACACTGCGACATATGTTTCGCCATACAATGGATTCATCAGGCAGATGATTAAACATATGCAGTGTTTCGACATTAAAAAATTGTGAAAATTCTCATTTACCACGTGGTAAAACATTTTTAATATTTGGGGTCGTTAAAATGATGTACTTGTTGGTTTCACAATATTGTTTCCCCGAGCGACAAAGGAACTTGTGCAAAGTTTATATAATAGATATCGCCTTTCAGGTGTATCTACCTTGAAATAATAAGTAATAAATGTTGTTTTACTTCTGTTCCTCTCAACTTTTTTTTGTTTGTCTTATTTTTGTTTGTCACACTAACACATAGCCTAAACCTAAGTTACATTATTTTAGGGATATCATCTAATTTTAAGCTGTTAAAAATTAAAGTGGGCGAATTAAAAATCTGACCTGTGCAAAAAGGTTGAGAAACACTGTTATAGAGCATAAACCTGACGTGATAAGCAAAAGCTAGTGTGATATTTCTATTCAGAATCCTATATTTACAGGTCTTCTTCATTCAACAAAAAACGTATTCTGCGGAAGATGTTCGAGATGACCTCCAGTTACTTCCTGTCAATAATAAATACATATTAATTATTTGCAAACATAAAATTGTATCTTAGATAATTGGATCAAAAATGTGACAGGAATCGAACCCGCAACCTCCAGCTTGCTGGGCTGGAGCGCTGCCATTTGCGCCATAGTAGCCACTAGAGATGGGCAAAACTGCTACTTTTGAATCACGTTGCTACCTGTGATTGCTACTTTCCAATATCAGTGATTTTAAACAGTGACTGTGATCACGGTTAGTAAACGTCGTAACACTTTCTGAAATTGTTAATGGTTTCTCAAAAATGTTTTTGATATGATTCTGCTTTTGATATCATACCTGTAACTGAAGGTAATATTTTGACCACATTATCTGCTATACCAAATAAATATACAAATTAGAAACAACTTTACTTGTTGCAGAAAGCATTAGATAAATACAAGTATTTAAATAAATATACGACTATCCTTGATTGCAGAAAAGCAGAATGTTTGTCCAGTCAATCTGAAAAGTTGGAAAGTTTTAGGTATGTGGCAAATATTTTCCTATTTTGGTTTTACCTCTGAAAAAACGCATCTTTTGAAAGATTATTTGCTCTGTTCTCGAAGGATTATTTTGAAATAAAATCATTAACCAATAGAGATATGGATTTTTGAAAATTTTCGTTTTAATTTTTTGAGCACTTGACCAAAAACGTGTCAGAAAAAAAAATTAAAACGTGCAGACAAAATTCCATAAAAAATTACCCTTATGGCCGAAGTACAGCTTATTCGAAATCAATTTGGTTTTTGTAAATTCAACAATTTTCAATACAGAAGATCCTCAAAAATAATTTTGAAGATTTTCGTTTTAATTTTTAACACTTAACTAAAAATATAAATAATGCAGGCAACATTCCATATGACATCATCCTCGACGGCCGAAGTATCGCTAATTCAAAATTAATTCGGATTTTGTAAATCCAACAATTTTTAATAGAGATATGGAGTTTTGAAGATTTTCCTTTTAATTTTTGAGCACGAATGAAAACGACGCAGAAAAAAATATAAAAGGCGCTGAAAAAAATCCTTAAAAAAATATTCTCATTGGTCGAAGTATCGCTTATTCAAAATCAATTTTGTTTTTGTTAATTCAACAATTTTTAATGGAGATATGAATTTTTGAAAATTTCAGCTTTATTTATTGGAGCACTTGAATGAAAACATCGCAGAAAAAAAAATAAAACGCGTAGAAAAAATTCCTTAAAACAATATCATCAATGTTCGAAGAATCACTTATTTAAAATTAATTTGGTGTTTGTAAATTCAACAATTTTTGACGAAGATATGGATTTTTGAAAATTTTAGTTTTATTTTTTTGAGCACTTGAATGAAAACATCGCAAAAAAATATAAAACACGTAGAAAAAATTCCTGAAACCAATATCCTCAATGTTCGAAGAATCGCTTATTCAAAATTAATTTGGTTTTAGTAAATTCAACAATTTTTAATGGAGATATGGATTTTTGAAAATTTTAGTTTTCATTTTTTGAGCACTTGAATGAAAACATCGCAGAAAAAATATAAAACGCGCAGACAAAATTCTATACAAAAACATCCTCAATGGTTGAAGTATAGCTTATTCAAAATCAATTTGGTTTTTGTAAATTCAACAATTTTCAATAGAAATATGGATTTTTGAAGATTTTCGTTTTAATTTTTTGAGCACTTGAATGAAAACATCGCAGAAAAAAATATAAAACGCGTAGAAAAAATTCCTTAAAACAATATCCTCAATGGTCGAAGAATCGCTTATTCAAAATTAATTTGGTTTTTGTAAATTCAACAATTTTTAATGGAGATATGGATTTTTTAAATTTTCAGTTTTATTTTTTTGAACACTTAAATGAAAACATCGCAGAAAAAGTATAAAACGTTCCGATAAAATTCCATAAGAAATATCCTCAATGATCTAAGTATCGCTTGTTCAAAATCAATTTGGTTTTTGTAAATTTCACAGTTTTTATTGGAGATATGGATTTTTGAAAAATTTTTGTTTTAATTTTTTGAGCACCTGAATGAAAACTTCGCAGAAAACAATTAAACGCGCAGACAAAAGGCCGAAGTATCGCTTATTCAAAATCAATTTGGGGCTTGAAAATACCACAATTTTCTATAGAGATATGGATTTTGGAAGATTTTTGTTTTAATTTTTTGAGCACCTGAATGAAAACTTCGCAGAAAAAAAAAATAAAACGCGCAGTCAAAATTCCAAAAAAATATCCTCAGCGGCCGAAGTATCTTTTATTCAAAATCAATTTGGGGCTTGAAAATTGACAATTTTCAATAGAGAAAATTTTTGTTTTAATTTTTTGAGCACCTGAACAAGGAGCATTTGGAAATTTTCGCAGTTTGGTAAATTGTTTTTTTTCAGTTCATGAAGTTTGCAATTTCAAAATTAGTTATGTATGTTTAGATATTTGCACTGAATCTTAAATTAAAATGAATTTTGAGTCATTTTGGGTTTGTTAAGTCGTCGGACTCATCACTTTCGATCACAGCAATTGTTCAATTCCATGCCTGCAAGATAATTTTCTTTGTTTATATAAAATCTCAATTAATTAATTAATAATTGTGAGTACATAAGTTGTATTTATTTAATTATATGTGGTATACTACGGCATTTTATAAATATTTGTCTTTTTTATTAAATATTTATTCAAAATTTAAATACAATACCCTACAAAAATGGGAGAATATAGTTATTTAAGCAACAAGGAACGTAAGGACGTATTAACATTTGAGGTAGGCGAATACGAACCGAGGCGGAGCCGAGGCTCGTCGCCTGCCGAAAATGTTAATTGTCATTACGTTCCATGTTGCTTATTAATTTTTTTCCGCTACCGGAAATATAATACTTAAAAATGATCAGAAAATATTCTAAAATACGGCTTGTAACATTTGGGATTCAAATGTTTATAGTCACCTATGCGTTCTATGCGTCCTATGGCAACCCAGCAACGGAGAAAACAATGTCGAGTTTTGTTTGTTTGTGTCAATCCAGTGACAGTTTTTGCGGGCACGGATTTGCATCCGAAGCTGCGAATATTGCGTGTTAGAATGTGTTACCGACAAAATCTAAAAAAGGTATGTGTCCTGTTACGACTCTTTTTAAGCAGTGGTTATGTAAAAAGGATGCCGATTCTGTAGGTATAGACGAAAATGTGTTGCTCGCCTATATGTTGGAGCGTTACGTTTCTGTTTATTATTTTCCTAGGTCCGTAAGTAAAAATTAAGTTCCGTCGTCAAGGACAACAAACACCACGAATGTTATAAGCCACTTACGGTACCTGTAACCATGCATGCAATGCGTATTTACGTTGTCGGTAGCGGAAAAAAGTAATTTATATTAAATAACATGTAGAAAAATGCACCGATGTGAAGATAGCCACGGATTTTTCAGCCACGGATTTCCCGGCACATCCACCACCAAATAAAAATTTCTTCAATTTTAATGATTTATAATAAATCAAACGCTGAGAATGTAATTAACATTAGCCTATGGATGTACAGTCAATCCACAATTTCAATTATTTTTTCTCGACTCCACGAGAACTCTCTTTTTAAAATGACAAGAATTCAAAGTCCAATATGGCACTGTTTGACGCGTTTTAAATTTAATTTTTTAACAACAATGTGTAGATAAGAGTCTACTTAGGCGATTTAAAGCATTAAATTTTGGGTAAAATTGTTTATAACATTTTTATGAATTTTTTTTCTCGGGTCCACCCAAACCATACATATAATATAGCAAACTTTCAAAGTCCAAAATGGCACTGTTTGACGCGTTTTAAATTGAAATTTTTAACAACAACGTGTAGATAAGAGCCTACTTAAACGATTTAAAGCATAAAATTTTGGGTAAAATTGTTTATAACTTTTTTATGAATTTTTTTTCTCGGGTCCACCCAAACCATACATATAATATAGCAAACTTTCAAAGTCCAATATGGCACTGTTTGACGCGTTTTAAATTTAATTTTTTAACAACAATGTGTAGATAAGAGTCTACTTAGGCGATTTAAAGCATTAAATTTTGGGTAAAATTGTTTATAACTTTTTTATGAATTTTTTTTCTCGGGTCCACCCAAACCATACATATAATATAGCAAACTTTCAAAGTCCAATATGGCACTGTTTGACGCGTTTTAAATTGAAATTTTTAACAACAACGTGTAGATAAGAGCCTACTTAAACGATTTAAAGCATAAAATTTATCCACACATTGTTGTTAAAAAATTAAATTTAAAACGCGTCAAACAGTGCCATATTGGACTTTGAAAGTTTGCTATATTATATGTATGGTTTCGGTGGACCCGAGAAAAAAAAATCATAAAAAAGTTATAAACAATTTTACCCAAAATTTTATGCTTTAAATCGTTTAAGTAGGCTCTTATCTACACGTTGTTGTTAAAAATTTCAATTTAAAACGCGTCAAACAGTGCCATATTGGACTTTGAAAGTTTGCTATATTATCTGTATGGTTTCGGTGGACCCGAGAAAAAAAATTCATAAAAAAGTTATAAACAATTTTACCCAAAATTTTATGCTTTAAATCGTTTAAGTAGACTCTTATCCACACATTGTTGTTAAAAAATTAAATTTAAAACGCGTCAAACAGTGCCATATTGGACTTTGAAAGTTTGCTATATTATATGTATGGTTTCGGTGGACCCGAGAAAAAAAAATCATAAAAAAGTTATAAACAATTTTACCCAAAATTTTATGCTTTAAATCGTTTAAGTAGGCTCTTATCTACACGTTGTTGTTAAAAAATTAAATTTAAAACGCGTCAAACAGTGCCATATTGGACTTTGAAAGTTTGCTATATTATCTGTATGGTTTCGGTGGACCCGAGAAAAAAAATTCATAAAAAAGTTATAAACAATTTTACCCAAAATTTTATGCTTTAAATCGTTTAAGTAGGCTCTTATCTACACGTTGTTGTTAAAAATTTCAATTTAAAACGCGTCAAACAGTGCCATATTGGACTTTGAAAGTTTGCTATATTATCTGTATGGTTTCGGTGGACCCGAGAAAAAAAATTCATAAAAAAGTTATAAACAATTTTACCCAAAATTTTATGCTTTAAATCGTTTAAGTAGACTCTTATCCACACATTGTTGTTAAAAAATTAAATTTAAAACGCGTCAAACAGTGCCATATTGGACTTTGAAAGTTTGCTATATTATATGTATGGTTTCGGTGGACCCGAGAAAAAAAAATCATAAAAAAGTTATAAACAATTTTACCCAAAATTTTATGCTTTAAATCGTTTAAGTAGACTCTTATCCACACATTGTTGTTAAAAAATTAAATTTAAAACGCGTCAAACAGTGCCATATTGGACTTTGAAAGTTTGCTATATTATATGTATGGTTTGGGTGGACCCGAGAAAAAAAATTCATAAAAAAGTTAAAAACAATTTTACCCAAAATTTTATGCTTTAAATCGTTTAAGTAGACTCTTATCCACACATTGTTGTTAAAAAATTAAATTTTAAACGCGTCAAACAGTGCCATATTGGACTTTGAAAGTTTGCTATATTATCTGTATGGTTTCGGTGGACCCGAGAAAAAAAAATCATAAAAAAGTTATAAACAATTTTACCCAAAATTTTATGCTTTAAATCGTTTAAGTAGACTCTTATCCACACATTGTTGTTAAAAAATTAAATTTAAAACGCGTCAAACAGTGCCATATTGGACTTTGAAAGTTTGCTATATTATATGTATGGTTTCGGTGGACCCGAGAAAAAAAAATCATAAAAAAGTTATAAACAATTTTACCCAAAATTTTATGCTTTAAATCGTTTAAGTAGGCTCTTATCTACACGTTGTTGTTAAAAATTTCAATTTAAAACGCGTCAAACAGTGCCATATTGGACTTTGAAAGTTTGCTATATTATCTGTATGGTTTCGGTGGACCCGAGAAAAAAAATTCATAAAAAAGTTATAAACAATTTTACCCAAAATTTTATGCTTTAAATCGCCTAAGTAGACTCTTATCCACACATTGTTGTTAAAAAATTAAATTTAAAACGCGTCAAACAGTGCCATATTGGACTTTGAAAGTTTGCTAAATTATATGTACAGTTCAGGTGGACCCGAGAAAAAAAATCATAAAAAAGTTATAAACAATTTTACCCAAAATTTAATGCTTTAAATCGTTTAAGTAGGCTCTTATCTACACGTTCTTGTTAAAAATTTCAATTTAAAACGCGTCAAACAGTGCCATATTGGACTTTGAAAGTTTGCTATATTATCTATATGGTTTCGGTGGACCCGAGAAAAAAAATTCATAAAAAAGTTATAAACAATTTTACCCAAAATTTAATGCTTTAAATCGCCTAAGTAGACTCTTATCTACACATTGTTGTTAAAAAATTAAATTTAAAACGCGTCAAACAGTGCCATATTGGACTTTGAAAGTTTGCTATATTATCTGTATGGTTTCGGTGGACCCGAGAAAAAAAAATCATAAAAAAGTTATAAACAATTTTACCCAAAATTTTATGCTTTAAATCGTTTAAGTAGACTCTTATCCACACATTGTTGTTAAAAAATTAAATTTAAAACGCGTCAAACAGTGCCATATTGGACTTTGAAAGTTTGCTATATTATATGTATGGTTTGGGTGGACCCGAGAAAAAAAATTCATAAAAAAGTTATAAACAATTTTACCCAAAATTTAATGCTTTAAATCGCCTAAGTAGACTCTTATCTACACATTGTTGTTAAAAAATTAAATTTAAAACGCGTCAAACAGTGCCATTTTGGACTTTGAAAGTTTGCTATATTATATGTATGGTTTGGGTGGACCCGAGAAAAAAAAATCATAAAAAAGTTATAAACAATTTTACCCAAAATTTAATGCTTTAAATCGCCTAAGTAGGCTCTTATCTACACGTTGTTGTTAAAAATTTCAATTTAAAACGCGTCAAACAGTGCCATATTGGACTTTGAAAGTTTGCTATATTATATGTATGGTTTGGGTGGACCCGAGAAAAAAAAATTCATAAAAAAGTTATAAACAATTTTACCCAAAATTTTATGCTTTAAATCGTTTAAGTAGGCTCTTATCCACACGTTGTTGTTAAAAATTTCAATTTAAAACGCGTCAAACAGTGCCATTTTGGACTTTGAAAGTTTGCTATATTATCTGTATGGTTTCGGTGGACCCGAGAAAAAAAATTCATAAAAATGTTATAAACAATTTTACCCAAAAGTAAATGCTTTAAATCGCCTAAGTAGACTCTTATCTACACATTGTTGTTAAAAAATTAAATTTAAAACGCGTCAAACAGTGCCATTTTGGACTTTGAAAGTTTGCTATATTATATGTATGGTTTGGGTGGACCCGAGAAAAAAAAATCATAAAAAAGTTATAAACAATTTTACCCAAAATTTAATGTTTTAAATCGCCTAAGTAGACTCTTATCTACACATTTTTGTTAAAAAATTAAATTTAAAACGCGTCAAACAGTGCCATATTGGACTTTGAATTCTTGTCATTTTAAAAAGAGAGTTCTCGTGGAGTCGAGAAAAAATAATTGAAATTGTGGATTGACTGTACATCCATAGGCTAATGTTAATTACATTCTCAGCGTTTGATTTATTATAAATCATTAAAATTGAAGAAATTTTTATTTGGTGGTGGAGGCGCCGGGAAATCCGTGGCTGAAAAATCCGTGGCTATCTTCACATCGGTGAAAAATGCCACCTTGAACTGTCTTCTTACAATTATGTTTTTTAAGTAACAGTCTCAGTCTAAGTAGCAATCACAGTTTGTCACATGTTAAATAGCAGTGATTTTAAATAGCAGTGATTTTAAGTAGTAGTGAAATTCGCCTATTAGTAACAGTAACGACCTGCGATTTTTCAATACCAGTGAAAAATCACAGATACGTGAAATATCGCCCATCCCTAGTAGCCACACAGTTTCGATCCCTGCTGATCACATACAAAGAATGTGCAAATTACTGATTATTTAAGAACACATATCCACAAACCAAGTGTTGTAAGAATGAGAAGAACATCGTGTCTGAAGAGCCAATGGTACCGCCAAACCACAAAAGCGCTATTCAGAACGGAGATTAAAAAAACAGTGATAACTTTACGGCTCTTGAATATCTAGGACCCAGCGCCGAATTTCAGCACATAACCTTGCAAAACTAGCCGGTTCTGTCATATCCAATATTATAAGATCCTCATCAAACGAGTAATTTGGAAATTAGCCCTTATCTAAGAATTTCCACATGCGCGACAAAAAATATCCTGTAAGATCGAATGCCGCCAAATTCGCAATGATATAAATATTCTCGTAATATCGAATATTCCAACGAGCTCATAATGTAAATTTATTGTTCCCGGCGAATCCACCAGATGATAAATTCGTAAATAAGCTCATTTTAGTTGTCTTTAAAGCGATGGTTGCAACTATTATAGACTAGCTCGTTAGATAAGGGTTAGTATATCCTTTTTCCTTGAGTTGAAATGTATCAGTCTGTTTATAAGTAGTTGAACGAAAAAATTGCAAAATAAGCTTAATAACTTGCTCTCAATTACATTTCAAATGTTGAATGTTTGAGGCGTGGTAAATATGTTTACAAATTACCAGGGAGTTTATTTTAAATTGTTGTTTTTAAAGTATTTATTTCTCACAAAATAAAATATAAAATCCAATTTAATCTGCATGGAATGGAGCTACCGTAGACGAGCAATGATATAAAATATCTTATTGAATACGTGGCAATTTGCTCATCCAAACCCAATTTGCACACTCGATTCGGTGGAAGTAAGTAGTCGGCAAATTGAAATATATTTTAAACAAGCGAGACACCCTCGGGGCCAATTCCTGCTCAAACCTGCTGGCTCACCCCAACTTGCGTAAATTAACATCCAATCGGCGTTTGCTATCCGCACACACACACACACACACACACACGTAGAAAATCCAAGGCGGATATCGACTTTTAAATGACAATTTTCATAATCTTATTTCCTGTCGATGTTCACGACGCAGACAGGCGACATCGAGCGAATGTCCAAATTCGGAAATTAATTACTCGCAATCGTGTGTTCGCACTCGCATAATTATAGTTTCGTGATTGCGTCGTCCGACCTTTCGCCAGAATACACATACAAGTCCAAATTAATTGATTACTGGCTGCTGGATATATATTGCCGTGAGTGAATTGGATGCTAAATTACCGTGGAGATGGATTAATGGCCAGTGGTTTTAGAAATACCTTTCTCCACGACCCCCATAGAATTTAAGCATTCTGAAATCAATTTTGATTATAGAACGTACACATTCTCACTCTTGTTATGGAACAAAACACTATGCGCTTATGCGTTTTGCATGTAATTCATTCCATAACAAGGGAGAGAATGAATATTCTCACATCGTTCCGAATAAAACAATTAGCCTTGGATATCACAATTGTCAAAATACTATAAACATAACCACAAACGTGATAATAAAACGTAAGTTCTTTGTGTTCACTATTTTATTAGTCTATTTTATCTGGTCGAGGAGAAAGTATAGTCTGATACTCGGTAAGAATGGAAATTCAGATGCTCGTGGTTCCTCGCGCTCGCCTCACGGCTCGCGCTCGAAATATTCCACTCGCATCGAATTTCCATTCTAACCTTGTTACAGAATATACTATTCTATAACTGACTTTTTAATGTTAGAAATACTAAGCATGAATTGTCGTTTTCATCAATGACAATTATATATATATAGTATAGATGGCGTTAAAAACAGTTCCAAAAGTGTAAATGTGCTCACAATATAACTTTCTTTGATTTTAACATGTTTTTTGGAATATTTTAAATTTTAGAATTGAAAAAACAGAAAAAATGCCCTGAGGAAGAATATATTCTGCGTTTAAAAAAAATAAACCACCCTGAAGGAGTTAATGTAGAACTGTAAAATTTCTTGGCAATAGTTGATGTATGTTGATTTACAACTGATTAAATTTTGAAGGCCGAGTATCACTTCTAAAAGAAATTATCTCTAATTATCTCTTTCATAACAGCTGAGAGTTTATTTCAGTTTACCTTATTTATCGCATTAGTTTGCAGCCTTTTATTGTTTGACCTAATTGTCAGTGCCTTAAAAAATTCCGTGAGTGCGAAGACGTGGACATTTTCAACAAATTAGATTAGATTGGCAGGAAGAAAGCCTAGAAGCTCGCCGTAGAGGCAGTGCACGTCCCAGAGTGACACAAGAACGCGAAGATCGACTCTTAAGGAGATGTGCAATTCGAGATCCTGCAGAACCAACACGATTGATTGCAATGAATTGGTTACGAGCAATTGGTCATAGAGTCTCTATGAGCACCATTTAGAGGCGAATATGCTCTTTTGGTTTGCGGTCTTATCGTCCTTATTTTCGTCTCTTTTTAACAATTCAGCATAAGGCTGGAGCCAGGACCGACAAGACTGGGATCATCAATGGGTAGAAATTGTCTTCAGCGACGAATCCAATATGCTACGGAGGAAGGACCCCTTTGATATTCATTCCGGGCACATTAAACGCGCGCTGTTACATTGATACAGTCTTGGAACCCATCCTACTTCCATTCATCAAGACCAAGGCAATTTTCCAGGAAGATAATGCGCGAGCTCATCCCTATAAATTGCGCTTAGTCCAGGAGCTCACAACAGAAGACTTTGATCGTCGTCTGGAATATTGTGAGGTAATGATGGAGAGATATGTTGCTAATAATTTCACCTTTTTTTTGGACGTATTTCTCGGATGAGGCAGGATTCAGTTTGAATGGCGAGGTGAATTGCCACAATATGAGATATTGGGCCGATGAAAATCCCCACTAGGTGCGCAATGGTAGGATGAGATCAATGTTTGGGCTGGAATTTTGAATAACAAAATAATTGGGCCTTTTTTTCTACATGAAAATTTCACTCACGCCCGTTACTTAGAGATGCTGTAACGGGATATCATTCCAGCAATTCTTGCTGTTATTGGAGATCCATTGGAAAACGTGTGGTATCAACAAGATTGAGCACCTGCGCATTTTGCATTACTCGTTAGGCAGTTTCTCAATGTTACATTTCCTGGGCGCTGGATAGGTAGAAGAGGCATCATCGAGTGGCCACCAAGATACCCTCCTCACCCCTGGGGCTATTTAAAAGATAGAGTCTACGAAACCAAGCCTGCGAGTATCGAAGAACTCCAGAGAAGGATAGTGGAGGTGTCAGAAACGATAACCCCGTATATGTTGGCACGAGTGAATGAGGAAATCCACTAACGACTAGCGCACTGCACTGCAGTGGATGGACACCAATTCGAACACCTTATAAAATAATCATTTTCAGTACAATAATCGACACAATATTCTTTACGGTATGCCTTATTGGTACTTCCATCGCAATGGTATCTTAGTAGATTAACACTTCAGAGTGAGTACAACGATCCGTATCCTTAAATTTGTTCAATCAATGTATTGGACAATATATTATTCGACGGAAAATGTTCGAACGGCAATTCTTTTGTTTAGTTGGCAGTCTTCCTACATTGCCATTACCGGCTAATTTAATACAAATTTAAATGATCACAATCAATTTGACTGGGGAAGGATTCTGACGGAACTTCTGGTGCCTTGGTGATCCAGGATGTCGCCACTCCGCGGACTGACGTTTCAGTTCTGGTTCGTATGCCCTGGCCCAAAATTTATCGATGGCGATTATTCGTGACAAGAATTGATCGCCGTCCTGTTGCCAGCGTACAAAGTGGTCGGAGCATATTGCAGAGTGCACCCACATTTGAACTTCCGTCAGTGCAGGCGGTACCCACCGCGAAGCGATTTTGCGTAGCTGTAGCTCATTGCGCAATATCCTGTGGACGGTGCGTTTCTCGATGCCACTTGCCCTCTCTAACTCCAGTAACGTCTATCATCGGTCTTCATCCATGAGCTGCTCGATGACGGCACATGACAATTCGGTCCGCACACTCACCGGTCGTCCCGAACGATGCTCATCACTGATTGACACACGTCCTTGCTGAAACTTTCCTACCCAACGTGCTACTGTACGATATGGTAGGGCATTATTTCCAAGGGCTTCTACTAATTCACTGTGACATTCCATCGCATTACTATAGTACGATGTTCGTCGTATTGCTTTGATGTTGGCTTTTTAGAGATAGTGATAAAAAAGCACTTAAACCATTTTTCTGGTGTTTCTTCTGTATCGTATACTAATTTGTACAGGCGAGTAAGCGTAATTATGCCATTTTCGTTAAGAAGCTTGATTATTTTTATCTTAGATATTATCTGAGCCTACCGCTTTACCATTTTTTAAAGAGCTTATCGCTTTTCTAACCGCTTCCTTTGTTATATGAGGTCCAGTAGAGGAATTATGCATGCCATGGTCTCCCGGGCGATCATCTTCAAAAAGATTTTTGATAAACTCTTTCCGCATTGATATTTTCTTTTTGGTATCTGCAATCTCGTTTCCACTTAAGTCTTCCCTTCGCTCTTTTTCATTCAGTACCCGCAGCCACCTTTATCTTCTATCTCCAGACATTCGGCTCTTATCAGTTCTTCTTTAGTATTTCGTACTTGATTCCATATTTACTTATTCAGTTTTCTGTACTTCTCTGGGTCCTTGCATTTTACCATCCTTCTGACCTTCAACAGAATGTCAGTCCAGTCTTTGTGTTTTAGGTTGATTATTTATCTACAGCACAACATGCGTTTCTCATATTTTTCCATTCCTCCACCACACTTAGATTTCCTGTAATACTTTATTCGAAGCTTTCGGCCAACAAGTTAGTTATTACACTACTGGGAGTGGTCTCCTCTCTCACTTTTCTCATATATTGGGTACGGAGTTTGTTGTTTTTTTTAAATCTTTTTAAGTCTAATCTTAAAAGATGCCACATAAGGGTTGTGATCAGAATTTGTATCCGCTCCAGGATATATTTTTGCAGATTGTATGCTATTTCGAAATCAATTTGATTTCCATCTGCTGGCGACATCCATGTATAAAGGTATCTTAGGGGCAGTTTATAAAATATGTTTGTAACAACGAGTTATTTTTCTCTACAAAATTGGACAAATCTATCTCCTTTATCATTCTGATAGTCAAGTCCATACGGTCCGACTATGCAGTCTTTTTTTCGTTGTCCAACTTTAGCTCTGAAATCTCCCATGATGGGAGCAACTCACCTTTTAAATAGATTTTTAGTTGTTTTGAAGATGTTTCCAATGTTGTTGTTCACTAAAACAATGCCAATTTGAAAAATTAACTCTACTCGATTCGCCTGAAATTAATTAAACACCTAGGGAGGAATATTTTTAAATGCCTATTAAATCGAGAAGAGATTTTGGGTAAATTTTGAAAACTTTAGATCATCAAATTGCTTCACATCAGAAATTAACTTTGTCTATAATCTGGTAATTTATGTAAAGAATGCATTATGGTTTGTACAGAGTTTTGAATAATAATAATAATGAATTTAAAAAAAATCACATGGGATTATGTCAAAATCCAGGGATAAGATTTTTCTCGATATTTTTTGGAGCTTAAAGTAAGTTAGATTTTGAATAAATTTGTAATCTCTGCAGTTAAAAGCAATTGGTTTCCTATTTTACAAACAACTGAGAGAAAATGGATTTTCGAAAATTAAGTTTGATCATTTTACATGGGACTATCTCAAAATCCAGGGAGAAGATGTGTCTCGATCTTTCTAGCAGCTTGAAGAATAAATTAACTTGAGACAACCTCACTTATTGCAGATTTATTGAATAAAAGTAATAACGACGAAAAATATGAATATTTAGCCTGTTCGTGACTTACTAAAATTAAGTCTTACTAAGATTTAAGCTTGAAGAAAGTTAGATTTTAAATTAATTTGTAAAATCTGCGGTTAAAAGCAATTTTTTTTTTATTTTTCAATCAGTGATGATTTTCAAAAATTAAGTTTGTTCATTTCACATGGGATTATCTCAAAATCCAGGGAAAAGTGTGTCTCTATCTTTCTGGGAGCTTGAAGAAAGTTAGATTTTGAATGAATTTGTCATGTCTGCAGTTAAAAACAATTGTTTTACTATTTTTTAATCAACTCAGAGAACGCGGATTTTTGAAAATTAAGTTTGCTATTTCACATTGGATTATCTCAAAATTCAGGCATAATGTGTTTTTCGCTCTCTATAGCAGCTTGAATATGCTTAGAAGAATCAATTTGTAATGTCTGCAAGTAAAAGCAATTCGTTTTCTATTTTTCAATCAATTAGGAGAACGCGGATTTTCAAAAATTAAGTTTGCTCATTTTACATAGGATTATCTAGAAATCCAAGGATAAGATGTTTTCCGATCTTTGTAGCAGCTCGAAGAATGTTGATTTTGAATTAATTAGTAATGTCTGCAGTTAAAAGCAATTGTTTTCCTATTTTTTAATCAAGTGAGAGAACGTGGATTTTGGAAAATTAAATTTGCTCATTTCACATGAGATTATCTCAAAATCCAAGGGTGACGTTTCTAGGTCTTTTTAGGAGCTTAAAGAAAATGTAATTTTGAATGAATTTGTAATGCCTGCCGTTAAAAGCAATTGTTTTTCTATTTTCCAATCAACTGAAAGAACGTGGATTTTAAAAAATTAAGTTTGTCCATTTTACATGGGATTATCTCAAAATCCAGAGATAAGATGTTTCACGACCCTTGTAGGACCTTGAAGATAGATTTTGAATAAATTTGTAATGTCTGCAGTTAAAAGCAATTGTTTTTCTATTTTTCAATAGATTGAGAGAACGTGGATTTTCAATAATATTTTTTTTTCATTTCACATGGGATTATCTCAAAATCCAGGAATAAAATGTTTCTCGATATTTCTAGGACCTTGAAAGAAGTTAGATTTTGAATAAATTTGTAATTTTTGCAATTAAAAGCAATCGTTTTTCTATTTTTCAAACGACTGAGAGAACGTGAATTTTCGAAAATTATATTTGTTCATTTCACATGGGATTTTCTGGAAATCTAGGGATGTGTCTCGATCTTTCTAGGACAGGCATGTCAAACTCGTTTACCACCAGGGGCCACATCAAGTATTACATACAAGCCGCGGGCCGCATTGCCAAAAAAAAACTACAATTGAAACCAAACAAAAAATATTTTTTTTTACCTTGTATATAATTTTTTTTTAAATATTTGATACCAACCTTGCCGGGCCGCAGACAACTTGTAAGCGGGCCGCGTGTTTGACATGCCTGTTCTAGGAGCTTGAAGAAAGTTTGATTTGGAATAAATTTGTAGTTTGCAGTTAAAAGCAATTGTTTTTCCATTTTTCAATCAACAGAGAGAACGTGGATTTTCGAAAAAAAAAATTATTTTCATTTCATATGGGATTATCTCAAAATCCAGGGACAAGATGTTTCTAGATCTTTCTAGGAGCTTGAAGAAAGTTAGATTTGGAATAAATTTGTAGTTTGCAATTAAAAGCAATTGTTTTTCTATTTTTCAATCGACTGAGAGAACGTAGATTTTCTGAAATTATTTCTTTTCATTTCACATGGAATTATCTCAAAATCCAGGAATAAGATGTTTCCCGATCTTTCAAAGAGCTTGAAGATAGTTAGATTTTGCATGAATTTGTAATGTTTGCAGTTAAAAGCAATTATTTTTTATTATTCAGTCAACTGAGAGAATGTGGATTTTCGAAAATTAAGTTTGCCCATTTCACATGAGATTATCTCAAAATTCAGGGATAGGATGTTTCTCGATCTTTGTAGGAGCCCGAAGAAAGTTAGATTTTGAATAAATTTGCAATGTTTGCAGTTAAATGTAATTGTTTTTCCACTTTTCAGTAAACAGAGAGAACTTGGATTTTCGAAAATAAAATGTTTTCATTCTCCATGGGATTATCTATAAATACATGGACAAGATGTTTCTCGATCTTTCTAGGATCTTGAAGAAAGTTTGATTTTGTCTGCAATTAAAAGCAATTGTTTTTATATTTTTCAATCAGCCGAGAGAATGCGGACTTTCAAAAATTAAGTTTGCTCATTTTTCATGGGATTATCACAAAAGGATAATATGTTACTTGATCTCTCTGAGAGCTTGAAGAAAGTTAGATTTTGAATGAATTTGTAATGTCTGCAGTTAAAAGCTTTTTTTTTATTTTTCAATCAACTAAGAGAGCGCGGATTTTCGTAAATTAGGATTGTTCATTTCACATGGAAATATCTCAAAAAAAGATGTATCTCTATCTTTCTAGGAGCTTGAAGAAAGTTAGATTTTGAATAAATTTGTAATTTTTGTAGTTAAAAACAATTGTTTTTCTACTTTTCAATCGACTGAGGGAACGTAGATTTTCAAATATTAAATTTGTTCATTTCATGTGGGATTCTCTAAAAATCCAGGGATAAGATATTTCTAGATTTTTCTAGGAGCTTAGAGGAAGTTAGATTTCTAATTAATTTGTAATGTCTGCAGTTAAAAGCAATTGTTTTTCTATTTTTCAATCGACTGAGAGAACGTGGATTTCCGAAAATTATTTTTTTCATTTCACATGGGATTATCTCAAAATCCAGGAATAAGATGTTTCTCGATCTTTCTAGGAGCTTGAAGAAAGTTACATTTGGAATAAATATGTAGTTTGTAGTTAAAAGCAAATCTTTCTCAATTTTTCAATCAACAGAGAACGTGGATTTTCGAAAATTATTTTTTTTCATTTTACATGGAATTATCTCAAAATCCAGGGATACGATGTTTCTTAATCTTTCTAGGAGCTTGAAGAAAGTTAGATTTGGAATAAATTTGTAGTTTGCAGTTAAAAGCAATTGTTTTTCTATTTTTCAATCCACTGAGAGAACGTGGATTTTTGAAAATTATTTTTTTTCATTTCACATGGGATTATCTCAAAATCCAGGAATAAGATGCCTCTCGATCTTTCTAGGAGCTTCTAGGAGATGCTTAGATTTTGAATAAATTTATAATGTCTTCAGGTGAAAGCAATAGTTTTTCGATTTTTCATTCAACTGAGCAAACGTGGATTTTCGAAAATTAATTTTACTCATTTCAATGGGATTATCTAGAAATCCAGGTATAAGGTATTTTTCGATCTTTCTAAGAGCTTGAAGATAGTTAGATTTGGAATGAATTTGTAATGTCTGCAGTTAAAAGCAATTCTTTTTTATTATTCAGTCAACTGAGAGAACGTGGATTTTCGAAAATTAAGTTTGCCTATTTCACATGGGATTATCTCAAAATTCAGGGATAAAATGTTTCTCGATCTTTGTAGGAAGGTAGTTAGATTTTGAATGAATTTGTAATGTTTGCAGTTAAAAGAAATTGTTTTTCTATGTTTCAGTCAACTCAGAGAACTTGGATTTTCGAAAATGAAGTTTGCTCATTTCACATGGGATTTTCTCGAAATCCAGGGATAAGATGTTTCTCGATCAATCTAAGAGTTTAAAGATAGTTAAATTTTCAATGAATTTGTAATTTATGCAGTAAAAAGCAATTCTTTGTTATTATTTAATCAACTGAGAGAACACGTATTTCGAAAACTAAATGTAAAGTGCTGCAAGGGCGTCATATTTTTTTTCTCTCTTCCCTACACATCCTCAGTTTTAATGTTTGGGTACGTAATCTTTCCGTCTAAGAGCAGTCGCTGACACACCCATATATCTCATAATCAGCGGCGGCTCGTGAATTTTCATGGAGGCTCTTATAGAGAAAGCAAATATTCCGCTACTGTTTAGGGTCAAATTTTCTTCCGTAGCCTCCTCGCCTAACATCCATGAGCCGCCGCTGCTCAAAATGTTCTAGAGCAAAACTAAAATGTTGTATTAACTTAATAATAATTATGTAAAAGTGTGCTGCAGGCCATCTAATTTAATCTAATTTAAGAGTAAAGTCTACTTATATGTGTTTTTAGCCAAGTGATGAACGAGAAGACGCTTAAACCGTTCCCACTTTGCAAATTGCGGCGTGCTATTTCAATCTTATCTTCACATCTCCACCATCCCTAATTGACGATAATGCCTAGTTAATGGTCAGGCAAACAGTTGTCCTCACAACTGCTAAAAATTTGTCGCTTAACCATTCAACGGACGTGCCCATTCCTTATCTGATCCACACCCCAACTGTTTCTTTTTTCTTCTGTCCTTCCTATTTCATTCTAGTTGAAACGAGCAATAATAGGTAATATTGCATATCTGGGAATCAAATCGGACATTCGGAATGGTTTCGCGTGCATTAAAGTGTTATAATTCAGACGTATGCAAATAAAATATTATTTTTCCCACGAATGATCCTCGCATTTACGCAGTAACGCGCTCATTTGCATTAAATTTTATAAATTGGATGTAATTTCTGTCGGCCATTTCTACTTTCTACGACTCTCATTTGTTTGTGTGTATGCCACATAAACGAGTATCCCGTGAATTCCCTCACGTTATGTTGCTAACTTTTATTTTTTCAAGCACGATAGCTTTACGTTATTTACTTTAACTCCAAAATTCTTATTGGGCGAGTTCCTGCTTCATCGTGCTACTTCATTGTCTGGTAGACGACACTTCAAAATACTTTTCAAACACTTTTTAAACAAAACGGGGCCGGCATTGTTGACACACGGATATGAACAGACTTTGGAGACGATTTTAATGATTTCTGGAAAAAAAAAATGTGTGACCGCGTCTGTGTGTACGCGCAGTATCCAAAAAAACTAACGGAAATTGATATGAAACTTGAACATAAGCTTTATTTAACAATCCGAAGAACAAAAAACTTTTGGTAAAATGAAGGCGCCACTTTCACCTTCTTGTACCTCCGGAACCATGCCTATGCTAATCTTGAAATTTATCTGGGATTAATGTCACATCACATAGTAAGTACTATTTGGCATAAAAAGTTTGAAATTCGAGGTCAAAAAATGGGAATTTTTCGACACAAAATCTCAACATTGCGCTCGCGCTGCTTGACTCAAACGGTTAAGAGACATTGGCGAAAAATTGATTTACGTTTAAGATTGTTAAATAAAAAAAAAATTACTAAAGAGTTAGTGGTAGAATGAACTCGATGTCTATGGCAATATCAACATTTCCCCAGCCCGAAAAAAATTCTCACACAATTTTATTTTTATCGAATTTTATATTAGTAGTTCTAATCCATGTTCCATTAAAGTTCCAACATCTAGTGAATTAATTTCTGCATACATCATAGAATTCGTGTTTTGTGTGGTTCAACAATTTACTGGGTACACCATTGGACGTGCACCTTCAGAAGTGGAATTAAATGAAATGTGAAATTTCCCGTTCGCCACTCCTTGTTACATTTCTTCTCGGAAACAACGTTAATTGCTGGCATTCGAAGTCGCCCACTCGAATACTCGACTTGGCCATTTCGCACAGTAAGCATGCTCAAGATATTTTAACGCTCGTTACAATTATGTCAGTAATTCTCTGGGTAATACCATTCCGAACTGTGAAAATCCAACTCGCGTACCAATTACTTCCTCCAGCTGTTTTTTCAAATATTTTTGTCCGTATGTTACTCCGAAACGCAAATAACGAGAATTTGTTTAATACACTAATGTGCATATCATTATTAAACCGTGTATTCTATAGATATTTGTGTATTAGGTTTTATTTCTGTGCTAAAGAATGAGGACTATTTAAAAATAAAAATCTACTGATTACAGGGGCGGCTCGTTGTATAGAGCCAAGGAGCCATGGCACTAGCTGTAGTTTCAAACTTAGTAAGAATTTAAAATTAATTCTTAAAACACTTTTTCGCCAGTTTCTTCAAAAAATGATAAGTGGCTCCACCATCAACATGTTCCAGAAGCCGCCACTGACTGATTACCAAACACATTTTATAATGTACTCCTAATATTTAAAGCCGTAGTTCCCGAACTTATTATGCCCAAGGACTTCTTCTCATAGAAAAAATCTGACCATAAACTAAAATAACTCTGCACAACTACATAATAGCGAAAATACAGATTTGACTTTTATATACTCGGCGTCAAAAAAAGCGCCACTCGAAAAAATCGCGAAAAAACTCGATTCTTCAAACCGTCGTAACTTGGTTCAATTTGGTCGAAAATCGATGAATCTTTCAGTTTGGGAAAGATTCAAGTTTTATCTTTAAGAATGTGTAGTTGATTTTGACCTCAAGTCCAACCAACCCCCCGTAATAACGCGATGGAAAAAAAAAATATGTAAAAAAATTGTCCAACTTTGACAAGCTGTACCGTGCGCAAAAAGAATCGGCGAGAAATTTCACCACAATGGCAGAAAAATTTAATCAAGTTTCTTCAATTGCCTTAAAAATTCGAGTCGTTTCGATGATTTGGAGCAATTTTTGAAAAAAAAAAATTACATTTTTCACTTTTTTGGTCATAACTTGAGTAATTTTACACCAAAATCGATGAACTTTTGCAGTCTGAACAGTTTCAAATTTTCTCTTCAACGTTATGTGAATTATTTTGTTGCTAAAACGATTCCACCCCCTGCCACCACCTAAAGGAAAAAAAATGTTTTTGAAGTTTAAATGTGCAAAGGACCCCGCACAAATATGGAAGTTGAATTTCGGTCAAATGACTTGAAATTTTCAGAAGAGTTTCTTCAAGTCATGCCGAGAAAAAGTCCTAATGGGCACAAAGTTCCTAGATGCTTTGGAGCCGAGATGTAAGCAATGGAAAGTCGAAAAACGCGTTGTTTATGTCTCAGATACCTATAATTGGAGTAGTAATAATATTCAGTATTATAGTCATAATACCTAATATTTTGTATTTAAAAAAAGAAACATACGGGCATTTTTTTATGTTTCTTCATGTTTTAATTTTTTTATAAACATTCATTTAAAATTAAAATGTGCAATAATGTCAAAGAAAAGAAAAAATAAACGTAGAAACGCCAAAGTGGCGGAATCTATTGTCATGCTGTACTGTACCCAATCCTAGTGGTTTAACACCGACAAGATCCCATCAGCAACTAACTACACTGATGAGACCTGAAAGGTCGAAACCGGTCTGTAGGTGTTGTGATGGGGGAACCATATTTAATGTTTCCAAAAAATAAACGTTTTTAAAAGCCTATTTTTTGTAAGATTTTAATGTTATTAGGTATGAAATGATTTAAAAAATAGGTTTTTTTTATAGAAAATACGTTAGCATCATTTATGTAGTTATACTTTTTTTTTTAGTAAAAATGTTCAAATTCCGCAAAACCAATTATAGGTGTCTGACAAGGAGAGGATCAGATGTGTGACTCACCGATTTGATCCATCTTTGGCACACGTGTGGGTCATGACTAGGAGTGTAACAGGTGCAAGTAATAGGGCGCACTATTCAGCCGTTTTCGAGAAAAAAATTAATTGATTCTAAAATTAAGATATTTAAGTACACATGGATTTATAAAAACTATAAAAAGAAAATGAATGAACCCAACTTCAACAATGGGATTCGATCCTTCGACCTTCCGACTACGAATCGGACGTTTTATCGATGCGCCAAAAGGTCGGTATATGTTTGTTAACGCAAAAGGTATATAAACATACGAATGAATAACAAATTTAAAAACCATTTTTTCTCGAAAACGGCTGAATAGTGCGCCCTATTACTTGTACCTGTTACACTCCAAGTCATGACCTACACGTGTGGCAAAGATGGATGAAATCGGTGAGTCACACGTCTGATCCTCCCCTTGTGAGACATAAAAAACGCGTTTTTTAACTTTCAATCGCTCACATCTCGTCTCCAAAGCATCTAGGAACTTTGTGCCCATTAGGACTTTTTCTCGGCATGACTTGAAGAAACTCTTTTGAAAATTTCAAGTCATTTGACCGAAATTCAATTTCCATAAGATTTGTGCGGGGTCCTTTGGTCTCTTGTACCGTGTGCAAAAAAAAATCGTTGACTCAATCGGTCCGCATGGCAATAAAGTTCAATAATTTTCCTCCAATTTGTGCAAAATATGCAAATTTGGTTTCTTATACCGTGTGCAAAAAAAATCGTGGACTCGATCGGTCAGCATGGCAATAAAGTTCAATCATTTTCCTCCAATTTCCTCCAAAATTCAAGTCGATGCGATGATTTGGCGCCAAGTTAAGCAGTTTCGAAAGAACTCGAAAAAAAAAATTGCGCCTTTTTGGCCATAACTAGGCGAATTTCGCACGAAACTCGATGGAATTTTGCGATGTAATAAGTTTTCTACTTTCGTGGCCCCCTGAAAGCCCCTACAAAAAGTGTTTTGGATTGACAAAAAATGTTAAATTTTTACAACTTGTAAAAATTCTATTTCGGTCATAACTCAATTTTGCTCAGAAGCCGATGATTCTTTGTGATCCGAGAAGCATACGTTTCATTCCACCCTCTGTCACCTCTAGTGCAAAATTACTCAAGTTATGGCCAAAAAAGTGAAAAATGTCATTTTCTTTTTCAAAAATTCATAACTTTGCTCCAAATCATCGAAACGACTCGAATTTTTATTTTAAGGCATTTGAAGGAAATTGATTAAATTTTTCTGCCATTGTGGTAAAATTTCCCGCCGATTTTGCGCACGGTACAGCTTGTCAAAGTTGGACAATTTTTTACATAAAAAACTTTTTTTTCCATTGCGTTGTTACGGGGGGTGGGTTGGACTTGGGGTCAAAATCAATTTGCTCCAAATCATTGAAACGACTCGAATTTTTAAGGCATTTGAAGGAAATTGATTCAATTTTTCTGCCATTGTGGTGAAATTTCCCGCCGATTTTTTTTGCGCACGGTACAGCTTTTCAAAGTTGGACAATTTTTTACATAAAAAACATTTTTTTCCATCGCGTTGTTACGGGGGGTGGGTTGGACTTGGGGTCAAAACATTCTTAAAGATAGAACTTGATTCTTTCCCAAACTGAAAGATTAATCGATTTTCGACCAAATTGAACCAACTTACTACGGTTTGAAAAATCGAGTTTTTTCGCGATTTTTCGAGTGGCGCTTCTTCTTTAACGCCGAGTGTATCTGGGATGGTGAATCGTAATATTAAAATTTTAAGTACTATCGATTCTAACATCTTTCACATGACATAAAGATGCACTAATATTTTATTTATAACTATTTATGTTCAACTGTTATTGTAATAAAAATAGGACACATCGTTTCACATTTTATTAAAACTTGCGGGGCCCTTGTCGTTTTTTTAATTTTCCACGGATACCCCTCAGAAATTCCTGGATCCCTGACGTTGTCTATTTTGCCAATGACTCCCAAAGTGGTTCCTACATTTTAGAAAACACTGGTTCAGGGCAACCAAAATATAATTCATTTAAATTAATTATACTTACAAACCCTTCTTCATATTTTTGCTTTCTCCGTTACGAAGTACGAGAAAGTATTGTATTTTTTACGGAAATATCCGTTTTGGGGTCCCTAGATGCCATTTCAACAATTTCTGGAAAAGAAAATTGTGTCTGTGTGTGTGTGGGTGTGTGCGTGTGTATGTGTCTGTGCGCGCTGTATCTCAAAAACTAATAGACCAATTGATATGAAACTTTGAACATAAGTTTTATTTGATAATCCGAAGAACTGAAAAGCTTTTGGTAAAATTTCGTACACCGGAAGTGGCTGTTTACCTTAACTGTTTTTTGTTTTTTTCCAATATTTTCTTAAATATGAAAAATATCACAAAAATATTTAAGCAAATATTGAAGACAACAAAGAAATGAACATCTTTGGCTTGAAAATATTTTTCATAAAATCATTGTTATTCGAGAAAAAAATTTATTAATAGAAAATTTATGTTAATAATAATTGTAGAGAATTCCAAAATGAACAATTTATGAAGAATAAGTTTTTTTCGAAATCTCTTTAGTTTTTGAGTAAACTGAGTTTTTGAATTTGAAGTACATTTTTCCATCTTTCATAATTTTGACGTTTTAAACGTCAGTATTATCCGAGTCTACGAAACGTTCAATGCACACTTAAAATATGATTTAAATTGAAAATAAACCATGGAAGCGTAAATATAAATGAGACCATCAAGTCGGAGAAAGTAGCATGATGGCCACAACACCATTTTTTTTCTGTAATCTTTAAAACACTTAAATATAGATAATAGAAGATTTATTACTATGTATCAACCAGATTTAATTTTTGATTTAAACGCCGATCTGCTTATAAATTAAATTATTTAATTTATTTCTGCAACAAGTAAGGGTTTTCAATATTAATTTTCATCCACCCAATTGAAAATCGAAACCCTCAATTTATACAATAATTAAATGTTTTCAGATTATTAAAGTTATTCCATCCACTCAATTGCAATATAATTTTAATAATCAATAATATTCGCCTTTCTGTATTTTATATTAATAATTATTATCTTCTATATCCGAGCTGTGGTTCCAATGACATCGTCTTACTTTTAAGCGCAGACATAATTAACCACGAGAATGAACACAAATTGCTCCTGCTCCAAACAATTTGTACCTCTTGTTGTTAGACCATAATAACCCGTAAAATATCATAATTAGTTATGTTGAACACTATGTTTACAAACGCAATTATTTATTGTGTACACACACAAAAAATGTAAACAAGTGTTTTTTGTGTGGCGGTATCATCACTTTTCTCTTAATAAACTTGATGCCATCAAGTTAGTTGTTTGTGGTTAATTTGAAATTATACAACTTTATATCAGTATCTAGGTAATTTGAAAATTATAGAAATTTCAGATGTTCATTACTACTGTTACCACGCGGGTAAATATAATTCATCTGAACTAAAACGTAATATATACGTAAAAAGAATCTAAACAAAAATGTATGACTCCAGAAGTATTGTTATTGCTAAGTGACATTTCTCATTTACGGTATAAAGGTTGAAAGAAGTACGGATGATATTGGAAGTTGGTCATTCGGTCACTAATGTTTTTTAATAATTGAAGTGATTAGAGCCATAAGGGTGCAAGAGCGTATTAGAAAAAAATGAACCAAGTGACGCAGATTGTAGGTGTAGTTTGTTTGATGGCGTAAGAAAATAAGTGCCATTTAATAAAAACGCCGGCGCAGTGTAAGGTTTCAAATTATTTTTATTGTTCTACAATTAAACAAATTGGGAATAACCTTACTTGTTGCAGAAAGCATTAGATAAATACAATAAAATGAAATGTAGCCTGAATGTATTAATATTCAACCTGTTCGTTAATCTGCAAGCAAAAATTAAGTCTTACTAAGACTATAAACAAATAACTTAGTAAGACTTAATTTTTGCTTGCAGATTAACGAACAGGTTGAATATTCATATATTCAGGCTACATTTCGTTTTATTGTATTATTCTACAATTGTTTCGCCACACATTTTTTCATCTACCTGATGATACCATGGAGTTTCAAAAAGTTACAGCCTCGTCGATCCAATATTAGAAAACAAGTGCTTTTGCAACTTACAGTGCCATCAGTTAACCCTCTAATATAGAATGTGAACAGTTTGATCATAATGTTCAGAGCGAAAAGTGTCACTTGCACCATTTTATCTCAGAACATTATAGACCCATTGTGTTGACAGATGGTTCTTTTTGATATTGTGTACTGCATTGTAGCGAATAAAATGTTGTAGAGGATACTGATAATGGCTGCTAATAGCAGCACTCATATAATTGTTATTGATTTGCTTTTACCTAATGAAATTGGCTATTAAAATGTAATAGCTTTGTAATTTAAAAATCCTAACCTATAAATATTAAGCACGTTAGTAGCACTTAATTACTTATATTTTGTAGGAGTTTCTAAAAAAGAGTTAGAGTTAGAGAGTTAGTTGGCTCATGAAAATTGACCATTCAAACCGACGAAGATGATACATTTGAGCCATCTCAGATATAAGTAGCAATGACTCGTACGTGGATAGTAATGTTTTGGTAAATGCAGGCCAACAAAGTATCGAACACATCACGCCAAAAGGAGATTTTTAGAATAAATTATCAATGACTTGCAATGCGATGATTTTCAATATTTTTAATCAATATATCGTAGCTATGTAAACATTTCGTAGATACCTAAGTAAAACAAAAATTGACATTTATCACAGATATTGTGGTGTATGCATTTTGCCGGTGTGGTGTAATAATTTATAATCATAGACAGTACTTCTGGTGAAATATTAACTCCCCCAGAGATTAGAGAACCGGCAAGAAATATAGAAATCTACTTATTATCATGATTTCGCAAGTGATATTTAATGAATATTTAAATCTGATAGGCCATAAAGTCTCGTCTGATTGGCGAAACAAAATTTCATAAGCCGTGAAGTCTAGATTTGGCATATTACTTTAAAATCCTAACCACTAACAATGGTATATTGTGCTAACGAGCATTTAATAAAAGCTATTAATTTTTTACTTTCTCCGTTACGAAGTTCGAGAAAGTATTGTGATCGTGATTTTTTTTTCAAAAATTTTTTTACTGAAATATCCGTTTTGGGGTCCCTAGATGCCATTTCGACAATTTCTGGAAAAAAAAAATTGTGTCTGTGTGTGTGTGTGTGTGTGTGTGTTTGTGCGTGTGTCTCTGAGCGCTGTATCTCAAAAACTAATAGAGCAATTGATATGAAACTTTGAACACACGTCTTATTTGATAATCCGAAGAACTAAAAAGTGAAAATTTTTGGTAAAATTTCGTACACCGGAAGTGGGTGTTTACCTTAACTGTTTTTTGTTTTTTGCCAATATTTTCTTAAATATGAAAAATATCACAAAAACATTTATACCAATATTAAAGACAATAAAGAAATGAGATTATTTTGTTTGAAAACATTTTTCATAAAATCATTGTTATTCGAGAAAAAAATTTATAATTTTTTTTTTCATTTTTGGTTTATAATTATGAAACGATAAAAGTTAGAGCAAATTTATAACTGTAGAAAATGGCAAAACGAACAACTTGTAAAGAATAAGTTTTTTTCGAAATCTCTTTAATTTTTGAGTAAACTGTGTTTTTGAATTTAAAGTATAATTTTTCCATCTTTAATAATTTTGACGTTTGAAACGTCAGTGTCATGCGAGTCTATAAAACGCTCGATGTACATTTAAAATATTATTTAAATAGAAAATAAACCATGAAAGTGTAAATATAAATGATGATACCATCGGAGAAAGTAACATGATGGCCACATCACCATTTTTTGTTTATGACAACAACAATATATTAACACATTTATTATAAATGTATTTATCAAAATTAATGTTGACAATTATACCGGGTGTTACTGAATTCTGGTAGACCCCGAATATCATTTTTATTTTTACGGATATCTTTTTGAAATTTAGTATGGTGTTTTTAGGGAATAAAGTGTATCTACAAGTTTAATTTTAATAAAAAATCCACTTCCGGTTTAACCGAAAATGACCTTAACTTTTCTATTTCAAATGGAACACCCTGTATTTTTTTACATAATTTAATTCGTCTCTAAATATTATTGCGATTTTCTCGAGTAACTTTATTACCGTATGCTTTGCGATGCTAATTAAATGGTCCAAATTCTCCTAAATTTCTGTTGATCCGTGGACAAAAAAGTTTGATGGGGTTGCCTTCTTTCTGGATGCATTCTTAATATTTTAAGCCAATACTGTATTTCTGTTTACTGAGTAAAAAATACGTAACATACCTCGCTCTTTTATTTCCGAATTATCGAGCAATATTTTTATTCATAAAGAATAATAATGTTGGAAAACAAAAAGTTATTCAGATTTTTAATTGATTTTAATTCCATGGCACGGATGATTTTTACTAAGCGCTAAAAAGTGTTTTAAACGATTATATCTTTATTTATGAAATTAAATATATGCTGTATTATATTGTTATCATCACAAAAAATGGCGAATTCAGATGTGATAAAAAATAAATATGGCGACCATAAGAAATAAGAAAGTTAATGATGGTTCAAAAGGAACGAAACGAGTTACAAAGAAAGAACTTATACCATCTATTAGATAATAAAAAATTACTATAAGAACATCTTTGCCGTTAAATAATGAAGATATAAAGAAAAATAGAAAATCAGTTTTTTTCAGATTTTTCTACTTAACTCGAAAACAAAATAATTTAAGTAATTTTTTTCAACGGATTGTTAATCAGCATGAAATTCTGCAAAAGTGCCAAATTTAAACATACCATCTACCTCTTCTAATAAACGAGATCGCCATGGCGAGCTTCGAATTTTAAACACCCTGTATATCATACCGCGATTTATTTAATGCCACCCGGTAGTACTTTTAGTGCCGCCCGTGAACCCGGCAATAAAGTTCAACTTTAACGTAATGTATTCATTATTCGACTTGGCTATACATTTTAAATAATAAAGAAAACACTATTTATTTGTTAGTAGAACTTCGAAAATCTTATTATTTAAACTATAACTTAAATAATAATATCAAAGCTATATGAACGAAATAATAGTGTTTTATTTAGACACAGTGATAGCTTCACTGACGTTTAAAAAAAATATTCAGGGATAAAATTCACAGTAAAGAAAAACTTGAACGTCATCCGAGAATAGCGTAAAATACAGTCCAAGTAGAAAAGAATGAAATAGAAGCAAATCTAAAGCCAATAAAATAGTAGTTTATTTTGACTTACAAACAGCACTATTTACATCAGTTGTGGACATACAACTTTTGTGTCCATAATTTGACCACAATAAAATCATGCATGTTCTTGTGGAATGAAATCTCTGCTAAAAAGGGTTACCAAGATATAGGATCTTGTCTACTTAGGTTTATTAAAGAGTTACCGCCAATATTAGGGCTCCTCATAGCTTACAGTGATTCTTGAAGTAGCCAAATCCAAAACAAAAATATAACAAAATTATTTATGTATAGTTTTTTTCACGAATGATGGCGTTCACATCATCAATTCCAAAGTCCCGAATCAATCCGTCAAGGATACAGTAGTGCGCATTGGCGTAAATTTAAATGAGTTGTTTTTTTTTTTACTGATATCTACATTATAATATCCCCAAGATTTTTGGCCTGACATTCCAATACCTAAACACTTGTGAACTAATCATGCCGATGAAACCTTATTGGAAGGCACTAAATGATATTTTAAATGTGCATCGAGCGCTTTGCAGGGTCGGGTGATACTGACGTTTAAAACGTCAAAATTGTGAAAGATAGAAATGACAAATTATACTTCAAATTATAATAATATTTACAGTCCGTTTACTCAAAAACTAAAGAGATCTCTAAAAAAAATTATCCCTTATAAGTTGTTTATTTCGGAATTTTCTACAATTGTTATTAATATAAATTTACTGTAACTATTATCGTTTCTCAACTATAGACCAAAAATTGACAAAAAAAAATTACCGCATGAACTTCATCCAAAGGTAAAATGGGATTTCCCATTTTCGTTAGTGAAGTACTCGTTTACCTTCGGTACCATGTCTCGGGATTTTGTGATTATTTTTATGAAACAACAATTTCTACACTTACTTACACTAAACGAAACCAATACACAATATGAAAAACACTGCAAAAATATGAAAAACACCAAGAACTAATGAAAAACTCAAACAAACAGAAATACTCTAAATTAAATTAAATTAAAGACGGTTAATGCACGCTACTGACGGATGACTGACGGTTATGGTGAGCGTTGTGTCAAGGTAGACATGCGCTATAACGGCTTAGGTTAGACAACCATTGCCACGCGTTTTCGCGCGGTGGGCACTGCTATCGGTACTTGTATAACGCTTAGAAGACATACGTTTTTCAATTGACCACGATGATGCTCAGATAATAGTATAAAATTATAGAAAGCCGCTTGTCTTTGATATGTTTAGAAACTGATGACGTGAACGCCAACATTCATGAAATAAACTCTACTTGGTGCGATGCATTCTTGTAAAAACTATTATGCACAAATTTCTTGAACCAGGTCATACGTATATGCAGTGCGATAGACACTTTTTTGAATACAACAAAATTGGACAACTATAATACAGAATCGTATCGTCTTACAGAGGTGTCCGAAATAAATAGAGATGATTTCTATTCTTTTTCATTTTCTTAATCGTATGCTGCAAGATCCCAAAGTTTTCCAGAAATTTTTAAGTGTACAAAATGTATAGAGAAGATTTCTACTCTTTTGCTTATTTTAATCGAATCATGCAAGACCCCAAAAAATATGAAGCATAAATGCCTTCCAAATTCGGAGAGATTATGTGGTTTATTTTTAGATGAGAAGTTTTTTTTTTAGTAAACCAAATGCTTTTTGTTTCAAAAGTTTGTTACAAAAGGAAAAAGCACTAAAGCAAATAATAAATCTGCAAAAACTAGAGATGAACCGAACGAACCAACAGATATTTTTGAAGATGACCATAAGCCCGTCCGTAAACATTATCATCTATATTGGTGTTTAACAATAGTATATTATTAAACGAGTGAGAAAGTTGGACATTGTTCGCCTACGGCTCGTGTTGCAATTCACCCAAGTGGCAATGGCCAACTTGCTCACGAGTTTAATACTATACTTTTTCGCATCATATTAAATAATTACCTTTTCAGTTTGTACTAAATTATTAGGAATAATTTTTCTATTTGGAAATTTCAGCAGTTCGCTGATAAAAATGAATCATAACCATAGTAACAACTAAACTGTTGGGCAATGAAACCGCAATCATTTGATTGGACGTCACCTGTTGGGCAATGAAATTGCTATCTTTTGATTGGACGTCACCTGTGGAGAAAATGATTCGGCCGAATAATGGACAACTTTCTCAATAAAAAACGATTTAACAACGTTTATATTATTTAATAAGATGAAGATGCGAAAAAAATAGTTTATACAGGTCAAATACAATATGGTGATAGTGATCTGACATATCTAACCATATATCTATAGAAATATATAATGAAAATAAAATGTGTGAGTTGGAAACTGTAATGTGGTAACATAAGTAGGACAAATGACATGTAAGTAAAGCATGTAAATAGATATAAAAACATTAGTAATTAATAAATTAGTAGTGCAAATTATATATAAACAATAGATAAAATAAATAAATAATAGTTGCACCAACACCTTAAAATTGCCATAAATCAGTGGCAAAACAATAAAATTAGAAATAGTAAAGTTAAGTTGCTTTAGAATCGGGCTATGATGTCTAAATTTATTTATTGATTATTGGATAGGTATTCCTTACGTAGTAACATGTAATGATATTGTTGTATTAGTTTCCTTAATAAATAAAATTTTGAAATAATTTTTTTTATTGTAATTATTATAATAAATAAATTTTATGATACATGAAAACTGATAAATGCTTGAAGATATAAAGGTCTAGGTGCAAATTGTTTAAACAAAAGTGGAAAGCCTGTTATAAATAATGGTTATTAAGATGCAGAAAAACATACATATGTTCCCTCTATTAAACCAACATAATTGATTTCAAAATTATTTAAGTAACTCCTAAATTAATTGTTATGAAAACATTTTTACCACCAATATCTTTAATTGTATGTTGCTACACTTAAGCCCTTATAGCTCTAACCGCTTCAATTATAAATATTCTTATGACTATATGAGGGCACAAACACTAAAACCATTTAACCGTACAGTCTTTCATCGTTAGAAAAATGACACTCCGGACGCGAGCAGAAGCAGGAATTCTACCCATAAATAAGAAATAATTTTAAGAAAAACTCTTCGGCTTTCAATTTTTTTCAGTCTAATTTAATTTACGAAATATTATATTAAATACATTTTATTGAAAGTTGAAATTAATATACCATATACCCCATACAATTGACATTTAATAGATAAATCTATAAACATAATAGGCTGGGCCGAAATACCATTGAATACTTCACAAAGTAGGTATGTATATGAAAAAAATACAAATATAAATAATAAAATGTGGCCATTATAAAACCTTAAAAACTGATGTTTGTCTTTAATTGCAATAATGATAAGGGTAAGGCATATAAATACAGTGATTGATCGAATATTAAAACTGACAGTAAAATTACAAGTTTTAGTTGTTCATGGCTACTTCTATTTTTACATGTATTCAAGACCATTTAATTCTCACTGTTTCTTCTTTCCGGCAGCACATCGATTGTAAATGTAAATGGAATTTGGTATATCTTTAAATTCTGAACATATTTTCACTCTTATGCTTTTTAATGTAATTAATTGTTCCAACAACGTATTCGTAGTTCATATTATTAAGGACAGTAATATGAAATAGATATTTATATCAGCCTTACGCCTTTTCTCTAAAATAATCAGGATAACAGCAAAATGCATAAATGTGATTGTACGTGTTAGATTCCTATGTCCGCCCCTTAACACAAACACACCGTATTATCGAATTCTAATCTATAAAAATGTCTACTTTGGGCGATGATTTAAAGTTTTGTAATGCATCGTTTGAACTGGTAATGGTGACTAAGTATGATAAATATTTCTATCGTGTGATGGCAAAACTTTATTACGAAAATGTATTCAGCCTTGAGTGGAATTGGCTTGAATTATGACAAATTTACATGAATATCATTTATTTCTAAGAATGGAGCACGATACAACAGCCATTTTGGATCGTTTTAATTTATTGGAAATGGTAAATCGTTGAAAGCAATTTGTGCAAAGAATGTAATTCTTTTTATGCGATCATAAAATGTATCATATGATTAAGGGCCGGTATAACCATCTATTCAGTAAAGTATCTGTTAGCTCTGTGTTCTGCAAACTTATAGGTCATCTGTAAGGCATTTGGGTACATTCATCGTAATTTATATGTGACGTAACTAGGGGGTAGTTACGATGTCTCAATCGTGTAGTACAATTGGGGAGATAAGGTAAGCTCTATATATTTATACAGGGTGGAAACTTTAACTGGAACCAATTCGGTATTTATGAAATGAGAAGTTCCAGAAAAAATCCTCGGACAGGTCGATTTTTGTTTTTTTTTATTCCGCACTTTTTAGCATCTTCAAAAATACGTCTTTCACATATGACATTTATATTAAATTTGTACCCTTTCTATTCTTTTTATTTCAGAAATTGAATTTTTTTAAACTTATTTAATGTATCAAATGTTCAAAATGAGCACCGTTCCACTCTTGGCAAAAAGCCAATCGGTGATAAAACCCATCCCTAACATTTTGAAACATTGCCTATTTTGGTGGAATTTGTCTCATTTCATGCCGGATAGGTTCCTTCAAATCTGACAGTTCGTAAATCTGATTGTCACAGCAATTAAATTTGCTAGTTGTGAAATTGTGTGCTTACAATTAAGATTAATTAAAAAATGGCTTATTTAACGGAAGCCTTTCGTATTGAGATTTTGATGATCGGATATGGTGAGAGATCCCGAACTCAGACTGAGGTTGCTTTATTATTTAGAGAAAAATATCCAGATTTACCACCTATTAAACGAAGTACAATTTCTAAAATAGAAAAACGATACCGGGCGTTGAGCCATGTGAGGTATGTTCCTAGGCAACGGCAGTGTTGAAGAAAACAGTAAGTTGAATGTGTTATTGTCTATTCAAGATAATCCGCAGACTTCAGCACGACAAGTGGCCCGTGACAACGATATCAGTCACACTACTGTTCTTTGAATATTAAAAAAATGCAAAGATCCATCCTTACAAGATGCAGATGTTTCAGGAATTAACTGAAGATGACCCAGACAGAAGAATTCAATTTTGCGACCAAATGATGAACCTCATCGCCCATAATCAAATATCTTTAGATTCCATCCTTTTTTCTGACGAAAGTACGTTCACATTTACACTGAAGTAAATCGGCATAACTGTCGGTACTGGAGTGACAATAACCCTCGTTGGATACTCAGCCCACAAAAAGTTAATGTGTGTGCTGGGATAATTGGCAATCGAATACTAGGGCCAATATTGATGGAGAAGCATATCTTAAATTCCTTTAGAAGATATCGTTTCATATTTAGCGGCACTATTTCCAAGTGGCTTAGATCCAGAATTGCCCAACGAACGGGTCTGGTTTCAACAAGACGGAGCCCCACCACACTACGCTGTGAACAGTGTGAACGTTCGGCAATATTTGGAAGACATTTTTCCGAATAGATGGATTGGACGAAGAGGTGCAATTGAGTGGCCGGGAAGATCTTCTGACCTTACCCCACTCGATTTTTTTCTATGGGGATATCTCAAGAGCAAGGTTTATGTTACAAAACCAGCAAATATTGCAGATTTAAAGGAACGTATCTGGCATGAAATGAGACAAATTCCACCAGTAATGTTTCAAAATGTAAGGTATGGGTTTTATCACCTAGAGAGGAACGGTGCTCATTTTGAACATTTGATTCATTAAATAAGTTTATTCAAAAAAATGTTTTTTCTTCTATAGCACATGTTAAAGTATGCTTTTATCAACTCGAAATAGTAGATCAAGTGTCATTTTACACGTAAGAGTAGATAAAGTAATACTTTAACAGCAAGGGTAGATAAAGTACTTTAATTTTTGCCATGTGGGCGTGGCCACGAAGCCAGTCGCCCAGCGGCAGAAATTCACAATATAAAACAGTGAATTATTAACACGGACATATGTAACTATTACAGAGGTCATTTATTTATTAAACTTGCAACTAATACATTTTTGCCTCTGCCTTTAAAATCTGCTATAGAAAAAAAAAAAAAGAATTTTACACACGACGATAAAATATCATTATCGACTCGCGAAATTAATCCACTCGCTCCTACGTCGCTCGTGAATTAACATTTCCGCTCATCGATAATATATTATTTTACCGTCTTGTATTAAAAATAACTATTTTTCAATTTCTTAAATAAAAAAACAAAAAAACAAAATATTTTTACGTAGTCGTAAAGAGAATAAAAAACTACAAATTTAGTGAAATAAAAGCAATGGTTTCCATTTAAAAAAAATGTCTACGATGTCATATGTGAAAGACTATTGATGTCATAATATTTTTAAAGACGCTAAAAAGTGCGCAATAAAAAAAATCTACGTGTCCGAGGATTTTTTTCTGGAACTTCTCATTTCTTAAATACCGAATTTGTTCCAGTTAAAGTTTCCGCCCTGTATAAGGGAGAAAGAGATATGGCTTTTTTTTAGTAATACAGTTGGAAGCACTGTTATGTTATTTTATTATGTTTGTGCATACGTTTTGGTTAGATTGTGAACTAGTTTAAATCGTTATTATCCTTCTTCTAGCAAATCTAACGTTTCTAAAACAGAATTTTTCGTCAGGCGAAACCGCTGTACAAATTTTATATCATCCCAACAATTTAAATTTTCTCATAGTAGGTGACAATTCTGGCTGTTAATAAGGTCGGCGATTGAAATGAATGCCTATGTCGTCATCAATTTTGTCTGGCGAAAGATTTTAGTCAAAAATAATTATAATATTCATTAAAAAAAATAATCGCTCTATGCGTTTGTCGTGATATTTGCAGGTTATAATCGTCTCCGTTATTTGAAGTTTATTAGTTCAGTAAATTGGAATTACTGAATTACTGTCTCTAGGGTTGTACAAAATAATCGATTAATCGATTACTCAATTGTTGAATTATTACTCGCAAAATAATCAGTTAATCGATCATTCGATTATTTTATTAATCAATCGATCGATTATTTGATTAATCGATTATTTGATTATTTTATTATTCGATTATTTGATTATTTTATTATTCGATTATTTGATTATTTTATTAATCGATTATTTGATTAATCGATTATATGATTATTATTATACTTAAAAAAACATACTAATTCTACTAAATGAGAAGGCTTTGGATGTTTAAAATACTCGGCCACTTTCGACTTATGAGGGCATTTATTTTTCTTTCTTTTCGTTTTATTACTTAAAATTAATATCTCAAATAAAACCAATAACTTTGTTGGTATCACTTTTATTGAATAGTTAAAAAAAATAAATAAAATAAATAAAAAATATCAAATATTAAATTAACATATCATCTACCCAATAATAATTATGATGTCGACATTCTATTTTTATTGTAAAGTCCATTACACATCGCATTTTAATAACGAGTATTAAATAAATAATTTGATTTTCGGAAGCAATAACTTGACAAAATTACACTAAAAAATATATTATTTGAGTAAACAACCTTGTAAATCACACGACAAATTATACAGAGTGTGTCTTAGTGACGCCTTATGGGGATTTTACATGTAAAACATTGTAGGCTTAAAACCGGTGCTTTTCCTCTACCATTAGGACTGTGTAGAATAGTTAATTAATATATCAATAATCGATTAATCTGTCAATAATCCATTAACCGATTAATCAATTGTTTAATTATTACTCGAAAAATAATTTGCTTAATCGATTGTTCGATTAATCAATTATTTGATAAAATCGATTATTTGAAGATAATAATTTGAAAATAGATATGAATTCTACTAAATTAAAAGACTTTGAATTGGTTAAAATACTTAGCAAGTTTCGCCTTAAAAGGGCATTTTTTTTAAAACTATCTTTTTAATATCAGCCTTAATAATTTAAACTACCATTTTCTTAACATTAAAAATATGAATTATATTTGATAAATCGATTATTTGATTAATTGATTATTTGACTATTTCATTATTTTGATTAATCGATATAATCGATTAATAAAAATAAATAGATTATTCAATTCCATAATCGAACACCTCTAGTTGCACTACAGGAAAATGAGTGTACGTTTACTTGTAACAATTTTATCAGTAACGCAACTGAACATTTTACTGAACGGTAAATATATCAGACCTAGGGCTAAGAATAAGTTGGTTACTATAAGGAAATATATATCATTAATTTAGTTAATGAATTAAGTTATCTGGAACCAGCGGCGTCCACAGGGGTAGGCTTCCTACATTCGTATATATCGATTAAGGTTGTCGAATCTGGGGAGTTGAATCATCGTTCAAATTTTAATGAGCTATCACAAATTTGTTGTAATAAATTTGTAGGCATGTCTATACTTTTCAGCTTCTCTGAATGTGATGTATCTACTACTATTAACGTATTAAAAATTCTAGGTAATTATCTAGAATTCATAATTGTGAACTTAGTATGTTAAAATTGAATAGTTTACGAAACATTCAATTAATTGAAAATAAAAAAAAATTATATGTCACATATAAAAATATCAAATATACGCCCACCCCAAGTACATTATGGTACTGCAATAATACTTCTTACCCTCTCGATATTCTGATGTTACGTATAGAAATACCAAATGTATGATAATAAACTGAAGAACGAATTGTATTTAATTTTATGATTCAATTGGTTCTTGTTTAAGAAAATAATTGATTCACATTAAAAATACTTGTATCCCAAGGACATTATGTTACTGGAATAAAAAATCTTACCCTCAAGATATTCTGGTGTTGATGTGCATCAAATCTAGATAAAGCTTCTTCCGTCTGAAAAGAAGCCATAACAATATTTCAGTATAAAATTCGGTTCACACAATATATACAAATCGTATTAATATAGTTTTTTTTTTAAGGTTTTAATTGAAATTGGAGTAGTTGCAGATATATGAAATGAAACGAAATTAATTTGTTTGGAATTTAAAATTAAACATTTGTTTTTTTTTCATGAATTTATTTTTAGTTTCCTGACACGTGTTTCGACAATTGCTTCATCAATAATGTAGCACTGGAAATATCAACCATAAACGAAATTAAGCCTGAATATACCTATAAATACAGTGAGATCAAAAAGTCGAAAATAGTTTTCAGCTCTTCAAAGAAAGGTAACTAACATAAGTTCAGTGGAATTTTGGCATAGAAAACCCTGCAATTTCAATAATAGATTTTTAATCTTGAATGTATTATTAATAGTGATGATCAGTTCTAGAAATAACTGCTAATGTTTTTATTATCGGCAGATAAAAACACACAAAAGTATTTTTAAAACAAGTAACCTTAAAAAAACCACAAGAAGTCAAAATTAATAAAATGTACAGTCGATCTAATCTTACTTGAATTATTATAGGAATTTTCAGAAAATGTGTTGCCAACTATTTTCGACTTTTTGATCTCACGGTATACGAACAGGTTGGATATTCATATATTTCATCTTTATTAAATTTAATGGTTATTTTGTAACAATAATTTCCACTTATCGTATAGTAAATATTTTTACTTTCTCCGTTACGAAGTACGAGAAAGTATTGTGATCGTGATTTTTTTTTCAAAATTTTTTTTTACGGAAATATCCGTTTTGGGGTCCCTAGATGCCATTTCAACAATTTCTGAAAAAAAATTTTTTGTGTCTGTGTGTGTGTGTGTCTCTGTGTGTGTGTGTGTCTGTGCGCGCTATATCTCAAAAACTAATAAAGCAATTGATATGAAACTTTGAACATCCATCTTATTTAATAATCTGAAGAACTGAAAAGCTTTTGGTAAAATTTCGTACACCGGAAGTGGGCGTTTACCTTAACTGTTTTTTGTTTTTTGCCAATATTTTCTTAAATATGAAAAATATCACAAAAACATTTTAACAAATTTTGAAGACAACAAAGAAATGAACATCTTTTGCTTGAAAGCATTTTTCATAAAATCATTTTTATTCGAGAAAAAAATTTATTTTATTTTTTTAATTTTTTGTTTATAATTATAAAACGATAAAAGTTACAGCAAATTTATGTTAATAATAATTGTAGAGATTGCTAAAATGAACAACTTGTAAAGAATAACTTTTTTTTCAAAATCCCTTCAGTTTTTGAGTAAACTGAGTTTTTGAATTTGAAGTGTAATTTTTCCATCTTTCATAATTTTGACGTTTTAAACGTCAATTTTATCCGAGTCTACGAAACGTTCGATGCACGCTTAAAATATGATTTTAATTGAAAATAAACCATGGAAGCGTAAATATAAATGATACCATCAAGTCGGAGAAAGTAACATGATGGCCACATCACCATTTTTTAATATTAATAAACCATTGATAATGATAATTTTTAGTATTCTATGTTTTATTTTTAATGGGGCCCCATTGGACTTCAATAAACCCTAGACCCTTAAAAACCTAGATCCGCCCCTGCACGGCCGAGTTAAATAAAATTAAGTTTTTCTTTCTTTTTCGATTAACTCAAAAGTGGTTTTGTTTGTTGTGTAGGGTAAAAGTCATTGTATGTTTCATTCCGAGAAATTGGTTTTCCAAGCCTTGAGAAGTAGCCACTGCTTTTGTCGGTCCGGAAAATCTTAACTTTCGCGACTTGGTCAGAAATAAGTATTTTTTATATCCTTATTTCTTTTTTTTACTTAAACTTTCGCCATTAAGTCTCGACCGGAAATCTCATTTCAAAATCCAAAATTACATATTTCATTAAATCATTAAAAAAAAATATAAATTATCTAGTTTAACAAAATATTTTTTGAAGGAAGCTAGGTTGATAGGAATTCGGGTTAGGAAACGCGGATGATTAGGAATTGACTTAGCCAGCTTAGGCGTTCAGCCACGATAACTGTCAATAAAATGGCACTTTTTGGCGATTTTTGTAACCCTAAAATGTTATTACAAGGGGGCGAAAAAATCAACCCCTATAATAGTTTGCATCAGAAGTTTTTAATGCATCTTCATTTTTCTATTTCAAAACTTGAGTTAAATAGAGGGATTTAATCTGCAACTTTTTTGTCTCTTCATATTTTCTCCTAAAATTGTTAGTTTGATCACAAAAAAATAAAATACTGCTCAGACCCATTTGACATAAATTCAAAATAAATTAAATTCAATTAAATTCGTCAAAAAGTGGCATTTTATTAGGAACAGTTATCTGCCACATTACATTCTATCTAATCTAATAATTCTTTCATAGTGGATATACGAAATAAAAACAATTTTTTTCCCTTAACTTTAGAGGGCTGTAACTTGGATAGGAAGGAGTTTTGAACAAAAAATTATATGAAAGACCTCCCTTAATTTTTGCTGAAAAATCAACCTTTAAAATCTTTTGCATCAATGTGGAAACACCCTGTATATTTAAATTGAATGAACAAATTAATGACCCGAGCGGTTATTTCTCGTTCAGAAAAATCTTACGCCTCGGCGGTAAATCGAACCCATATGACTTAGCAAAATAATTTCAATCTTAAATTACCTAATACTAGTAGTAACTCAGTTTTAGTTGTAATAATAACAGGTTTGAAAGTATTATCGATAATAAAGCCGACAAATCAAGGAGATAATCCTGTCATTGAAAATGATGCTGTCTATGCTGTCCAGGAAACTGTAATAAAGTTTAGTTGGAAACAGGAAAACGTATTTATAAGCTATGTTTGTGCACTTTATTTTTTTTTTATATACATTTATTATTTTTTACGGGAGCTTTAATTTTTTGTGGCTATTTACAAATGTGTAAGAATAGCAACATGAAATAGATATTAATACTACGAAATCAAAGTCTGAATATTTAAAATTCCGGACTAGTTTCGCCTTATCAGGGTATTTTAATGAGAATTTTAACAATACATTCTTCTTTTGAAAATGCCCAGATAAGGCAAAACTGTTATTTGTTTAAAATGTTTAAGATTCTCGGCCGGTTTTGCCTCATCTGGGTATTTTTGAAGGAAATTCTTTTTAAAATGCTCTGATAAGTTGAGAATTTTGAACATTTGAAGTTGCTCGCTTTTTCCTGGTTTAAAGAAAATAGAAGAACAGGTGCGCAAGACTTGAAACTTTTTTAAATTACTCAAAATTCATGCTTAATTTTGATTATGTGAAAACTACAAATTCTTAAGATTTTGAGATGTATCTTTATTTCGCGTTTTCATGATTATAATTTTTAATTTTATTATAAAAGAAAGTGCAAAAAAATATAATCGTTAAAAAAAAATTAAATAAACATCACAATTCAAACATTTCTTCAAAGACAATGAAGCGGGTAAGAACATTAATGTTAAAAAAAATAAGCGGGTAAATTGTATCTCATTGTGTAGATAAGGATTTTGGTGGATTTTAACTCTTAATGGTCGCCGCTTGAATTTTAGTCCGTCGTTCCATCGTTTCGGATAAACGGACGCGTTTTTATACAGGGTGTCCCATTTTAAATTGCCACCCCAAATATCTCGAAACCTGAGCAACATGGCAAAAAATGTTTCAGATAAGAGCTGTATGCTGGTGACTTTGGGGTCAATTTTCAAGGTCAACCGAAGATCAACTTTGATTTTTCTAATGGAATCCCATATTTTTTATTGCAGGATCGTATTCTAAGGGAAAAAATTCAAATTTTTTGTAGGAAACGTTTTTTTTAAGAGTTTTTTTACGAATTTTGTCCGTCATGTTGTTTGAAATCTCAGGCTGTGATTCATGCATTACACTCGGCATTAGCGCCACACGACGTGCACCACGTGGAGTTTGCCGATGGGATTTTGCACATCATTGGCCCTGAAAAGGGCCGATGGTTTCAGTGGCTGGAGGTTCGATCTCGTTCTTAGATCAAATGCTCGATCAAGTGTCCATCCTCGTCAATGCACTTCTGTACCCGCTGACGAAAGTTTACTTGAACATTTCGAAGGGTTTGGCTGGAAACTGCTCGAAATGCAGCCCTATTCCTCTCATTCATGTTTTGCACTGTTGTCCGAGCTTCAGCAAATACTTTCCCATTGACTAGTCCCCAGAGGAAAAAGTCAAGGAGAGAAGATCCGGGATATCTGTGATGCTAATGCCGAGGGTAATGCATGAATCACAGCCTGGATTCATCTGATATTTCAAACAACATGACGAACAAAATTCGTGAAAAAACTCTTATTAAAAAAAGTATTTTCAAAAGTAACGTTTCCTACAAAAACTTTGTATTTTTTTCCCGTAGAATACGATCCCGCAATAAAAAATAGGGAGGGGTCAATCAAAGTTGACATTCGTTTAACCTTGAAAATTAACGCCAAGGTCATTTTCAAGGTATCAGAATATGTCCCCCTCTGAACCCTACAACTTTTATCTGAAACATTTTTTGTCATGTAGCTCAGGTTTCGAGATATTTGGGGTGGCAATTTAAAATGGGACACCCTGTATATGTTTTTACACTGCACGTTCTCTTTTGCATAAACTAACTCAGCCACTATTCGTTCGTGTACGACGTGCATGTAAGTCGATTTCCATCCTACTTGCACTTTAGTGGATGGACGCCTTTAGAAGACGGCTTTGTTAACCTCAATTCCGACATGATCTAAAGTTTGTCCTTGCGACATTTTATAGTCATTGCATAAGCCGGAATGATTGGAATATGTGATGAGAACTGTATCACCATTACACTCGGAATTGCTTTTTGCTCCGATTAAGTACTAATGACCTCATTTTTTGTGCCGTTGCATAATATTATTTTTAATTTAAATTTCGCAGAAACCAGATGATGAAACCTTTCTTAAAAACTAAAGTAAAATAAAATAACTTGAGGTGGTAATCCAAAAGGCGTCTGCTCATAAAGAAACTACATATGTAGGAAAATTTAATTCATCGCTTGGATCTTCCGATACAACTGAATCAAATGTGTGACACATCTGCCCAACCTGTATATCAGTGGTTCCCAAACTTTTTGTCCTACCGCCCCCTTTCCAGAAAAAATATTACTTAGCGCCCCCTGGAAATTATAATTGTTTTTATTTTAATAGCAATTAATCGGAAATATATACCGGGTGACCCAGGGATCTGTAAAAGCTCCGGAACTTGTTTGCTATTTGAGATATGGACTTCTAGTTTTCTTGAACTGGTACCCACACTTATTCTACATATTTTAAAAATATGTATGTTTTTGTACAGGGTGTCCCAATATACATAACAGAACAAAGTTATGTTTTTTTAAATGGAACACCCTATATTTTATACTTTATTTTCAACCCTCTTGAGAAGCTGATAAAAATAGTATCAGATAGTATGGGTCTATTATGGACGGTTGGCTAGTTATGGGCAAATTTGTGGCAAAAACATGTACACATTAAAAACATTGCAGAATCGTCCCTAGCAAAGATAGCATCATTATCTATATACTAGAAAATTTCCCATATCATAAAGAATAATACACATTAGCTTTGGTTCTCTATTAATCATAGTGATATATAGGGTGTCAACATCCGCAAAAAAATGGATAACTATTTTTTTTCAAATGGAACACCCTATATAAGTTGCCACCAATCTATGGCATTTTTAATAAGCTTTCCAATAATATACAGTTTGTATAACAAAATATTAAGGATTCTTGAGATTTATCAATAAAAACATATTTCTTTTGCCACCTTCCGCAGATTTTTGGATTTTCAGCCAAAACTATACATTTTCATGAAAAATTATAAGAGACCAAAGTTGTAGAGCGAAACATTTCCGATCGATGTGGGTCTTTCAACTTTCAAGATAATGCGTGCATTACCCGCCAGAGCGTGCAAAATCGTGACCGTATATGCATTTTAGCGTTTTCTTTTGAAATTTTTTATTAATAAATTGCACTATACTTTATTTTCCGCACCCTCTAGCGGAAAAACGGGAAAGTATAGAGAAATTAAAATGGCCCATATCGATTGAAAATGTTCCGCTCTACAACTCTTAATAGAAGCAATTTTTGCCAAAAATGCATAGTTTTCCCTAAAATGCAAATTGAAAATGTATGTATCAATTTTTTCGTTTTTCAATGGTTTTTTGTATTTTTAGCGAAAACTATGCATTTTGGGCAAAAATTGCTTCTTTTAAGAGTTGTAGGGCGGAATTTTTTCAATCGATGTAGGTCTTTTGAATAATTCTATAATTACCTGGTTTTATGCTAGAGGACGTGGAAAATGAAATATAGTGCAATTAATTAACAAAAAATTTGAGAAAAACGCTAAAATGCATATACGGTCAAGATTTTGCGTACTCTGGCGGGCAATGCACGCATAATTGGAAAAGTCGAAAGACCTACGTCGATCGTCTCTTATTATTTTTTCAGAAAATGCATAGTTTTGGCTGAAAATCCAAAAATGAGCAGGAGGTGACAAAAGAAAAATGTTTTTATGGATAAATCTCAAGAATCCTTAATATTTCATTATACAAATTGTACATCATTGGAAAGCTTATTAAAAATTACATGCACTGGTGGCAAGATATATAGGGTGTTCCATTTGAAAAAGAATAGTTATCCAATATTTTGCGTATGTTGACACCCTGTATAGCAGTATGAACAAAAAAGAACCAAAGCCGATTTGTATTATTCTTCATGACGTGGAAAATTCTTCAGTGTATTAAAAATGACGATAGCTTTGCTAGGAGCGCTTCTGCAATTTTTTCAATGTGTCCTTGTTTTTGCCACAAATTTGCCCATAACTAACCAGTCGTCCATAATAGACCCATACTATCTTATATTAGTTTTATTAGATTCTCAAGAGGGTTGAAAATAAAGTATAAAATATAGGGTGTTCTATTTAAAAAAACATAACTTTGTTCTGTTATGTATATTGGGACACCCTGTACAAAAACATACATATTTTTAAAATATGTAGAATAAGTGTGAGTACCAGTTCAAGAAAACTAGAAGTCGATATCTCAAATAGGAAATAAGTTATGGGGCTTTTACAGATCCCTGGGTCACCCGGTATGTATTACTGTTTCTACCTTTTTCGTAAAATATAGTAAAGAAAGGTGTAAATTAGAAATTTATATTTACGTTTTAATGGTTTATTTTCAATTGAAATCATATTTTAAATGTACATCGAGCGTTTTGTAAACTCGGATGAAACTGACGTTTAAAACGTCAAAATTATGAATGATGGAAAGATTATACTTCAAATTCAAAAACTTAGTTTACTCAAAAACTAAAGGGATTTCGAAAAAAACTTATTCTTTATAAGTTGTTCATTTTGGCATTCTCTAAAATTATTATTAACATAAATTTGCTGTAACTATTATCGTTTTATAATTATAAACCAAAAATAAAAAATTAAAAAAATAAATAAAAATAAATTTTCTCGAATAAAAATGATTTTATGAAAAATGTTTTCAAGCAAAAGATATTAATTTCTTTGTTGTCTTCAAAGTTTGTTTAAATGTTTTTGTGATATTTTTTATATTTAAAAAAATATTGTCAAAAAACAACAGTTAAGGTAAACGCCCACTTCCGGTGTACTAAATTTTACCAAAAGTTTTTCAGTTCTTCAGATTATCAAATAAGATGGATTTTCAAAGTTTCATATCAATTGCTCTATTACACACACACACACATTTTTTTTTCCAGAAATTGTTGAAATGGCATCTAGGGACCCCAAAACGGATGTTTCCGTAAAAAAAAATTTGAAAAAAAATCACGATCACACTACTTTCTCGTACTTCGTAACGGAGAAAGTAAAAAGTTAAAACATTCGAAATCATCTTAATGAGAAGGATAAAACTGGTGTGCAGCTACCAATTTAGTAATCCTCGGCTCTATTTTCGCCAGCAGTAATCCTAAATCACCAAGATTGACTATTTGGAATTCGTTTCTTTTTTTTTGTTAATAAATTAATTAACGCACTGAACCCACGTTCCAATAAATCTTCTCTTCTTTCTTTTATACCATCACCAGCCCCCTTACAGTTATTCATCGCTCCCCAAATGCACCATCAGCGCCCCCCTGAATCGCTGCAGCACCCACCAGGGGGCGGTTGCGCTCACTTTGGGAACCACAGCTGTATATGGAAGCATGCCGATGATCTTTCGGTTGATTTTAAGCATTTACTGATTAGTAGGTGCCGGGAAAACACCCTTAGTTAACTCCTTCATTTACATATGTTGAATGTTTTCTTCATAGTTTGATTCGATAAGCCCGCCATCGTTCATCATGGTTTGCGGAATTTTAATGACATCTTTATCGTTTAGTCGATGTACGGGCATATCATTTCCCGATACAATATCTAATAGTGTCGACAGTGACAATTATGTCAGATTTTGCATTTTTTGGTTAAAACATCAACATTAAATTAATTTTTAGTAGCACTGAACTACAATTAGCTGTTAGTTTATTGTTTAAATCGGTGCTGATATTATTTATAAACATTCTGTAGAATGATTCTCGATATTAATCATTGTTTAATTAATGTATACGGTATGTTTTCAAGAGGTCTATCAGCCTTGTGAAATCGGATTTCATATACGGCGCATTGACATTTATAATCCTGTTTCCACGTCCTTATAATCGTGTAATATTCAGTTTCTTTCAGTAGTTCATATAGCGGTTTCTGACACCTGCATTTACCGACAAAATCTATATGGCCTTAACAATAAGTAAACCAAAACAATGCCTATAATAAAATAAATCAATCATTCCTTGGAAACATAACCATTTGTAATTTATTCGATTGGCAAGTTATGTTATCAAGCTTCCTGAATAGAGCCGCAAATTATAAAAGTGATTCTCCCCTTTGCGCCGTAATACCTCTCAAAGATGGATTTATGGCTTTTAAATTACGAGATAAAATCTGAATTCATGCAGATTATAATAATTTCCATACTGGGCCGTATTAATTTGCGGCGCGCATTTTCACAAATAGTAGAATATGGTAATCCTCGTGCACTTTAACTACCTAATCACAACGAGAGTTCACTTTCGAACAAACACAAATTACAGGTGTTGGCTAATTTTTTTTTGCTCGATTTCTGTTCGTCTTTAATAATAATAACGGGAGCATCACTCAAATCGATAACTGTCCAAAGGGTAATTTATCGCAGAAGCCCAAGGCCCCGTCAGGCCAATTTCCATAAGAAATTCGCTATTTGTGAGTACTTTGGTAGCACTCAGAGTGCAGGCGCATGCAATTTTCACGTGTACGTACTCATTTATCAATTAAGACGGTGTTTTATTTTTTTATATATAATTTTGTATGCGACAGTTTTGTGTAATTAAAAAAAAAGTGTCCTTATACGGATGGTGGTTAATTATGTATCAATCAACTTACACGCATGAGCAATTAACGCACAACACGATCACGCGGATGTAACAAAAATATAACAACGATTTTAATACCCGTATTGGATGTAATTGAAGTAATTGCACGCGTTCGTAATGAAATTAATTCCAAATATTGATCGTTGACCTCAGTTGTTACTAAATGGTTTAGATACTTAGCTTTAGAATCGAAGACTGATTGGCATAATTGGTTCGTGGTAATAATGATCGCATTGACATTCAATATGCTGCTCCAAATACATTGGAGGAAAAAAATGAAACACTTGAAATTCGTGATATTGCGACCATTTTCAAACCGCCATAACTCTATTTTCTATCGATTTTGATGAATCTTTGAGGGCGAAAAACTTTGAAGTGTCTTCTTTAATTCAATTCAATTCAATTCAATTTTATTCACTGATTGCCACTTTGGTACATAAAATGCTGTACATACAGTTTTACAAAATATTTTACATATAGTGGATGTGAACGTCAACATGTTTAAAATTTAATATACAATGTAGGATTTACAATAATTGTTCGCTCATAAAATAATTGTACGTATACGGTACGCTTTAATACACGTTCTATAATTAAAAATTAAAATAATTAAAAAATATATATATATATATATATATATATATATATACATATATTATACATATTAAAATTCTTGCCACGTATTTACATCTTTATTGTTTTTTGTCCTAGATAAATTCTGATAGCAGGTAAAAATTTTTATCTATGAGAAATGTTTTTAAATTTACTTTAAAACTATTTAGGCTTGTTTGATTTTTAATACTGTTTGGCAATTTATTATAAATTTGAACACAAGAATACATTGCTGATTTTTCATACAGATTAGTTCTATGTGTGGCTATAATTAATTGGTTAGAATTTCTTGTAGGGTAATTATGTACGTCCCCGTTTCTACTAAATTTATTCTCATTTTGATACACATATATAGCGCATTTGTAAATGTACAAACCCGTAAGGGTAAGTATATTTCTGCTTTTAAAAATATCCCGGCATGATTCCGTTCTTTTTTTATTATAAATTAGCCTCAGCAACCTTTTCTGAAGGACGAATACTCTTTTTAGATTGTTGGAATTGGATCTTCCCCATACAAGAATATTATATGACAAATGAGGGCAGGCAAGTGCATAGTATATGTTCATAAGTGACTCTGTATCCAAGAGTTTTTTTAGTTTTAATATTGCATAATATGCACTTCCTAATTTTGCGCATATAAAGTCATGCATATGAACTTAAGCCCAACCCCTTCCGCCCCCTTCCGCCCCCTTCCGCCCCCCTCTAGCACCCCTGTAAAAAACATATTTTTTCAGGAAACCATATCCAACTTTGACGATGTCTATGGAGTTGGAAAAATTTTGTCGACACGATCCACCATAAAGGCATTAAGATTTGATCAATTTTCTATGCAGGACTCAGAGAACGAAGTTCTTACGACGATTTGGCACCAAATTATGGGTGTTTGATAAAAAGTGCATTTTGAGGTTTTTCGCACATAACTCAGTGAATTTTCAACCAAATTTGATCATTATTTCGGGAAAAATCCCACTTTGGCTCTACTTTAATGGGGAAAACTCAGATTGGAAAGATCCCTTTTTGAACCCTTCAACCCCCGAATAAAAAGTTTTTGAGCCTAAAAACGTCCTACGTGTACCGAGTTGGAAAAAATGAGTCGATCCACCAAAAGGATATTGAAATGTATTCAATTACCTGTGTGTTCAAATAGCCTGAATATATGAATATTTAACCTGTTCGAACTCTGCAAAATCACGTACGTATGAGTTGTATGCGGGAGTCGTCAATAAATTGTTTTTAAATTATTAACAAATCAAAATTTCAACATTCATGTATGGCTCGCACGCGACTTTTTTTTCAGGACTTTTATTAGGACGTGTAGTAGGACTTTTTCAGAGACTTTGTTTGTTCAGGACTTTTTTTCAAGACTTATTTTTTCCCAGACGATTTGCAGTATTTTTTCCAGGACGTTTTTAACACTTTCTTTCAAGACTTATTTTTTAGGTCTTTTTTCTCGGACTTTTTGAAGTAATTTTTTCAGAATATTATTCAACATTTATTTTAGGAATTTTTTCAGGACTGTTTTAGGACTTTATAAGACTTTTTTTAAAGACTTTATTCAGGTCTTTTTTAAGAACTTTCTTTTCAAGACTTATTTTTTCTCGGACTTCTTGCAGCACTTTTTTAGCACTTTCTTTCAAAAGACTCATTTTTCAGGATATTTATCCCGGACTTTTTGAAGTACTCTTTTCAGAACCTTATGCAGGATTTATTTTAGGACTGTTTTAGGACTGTTTTCAGGACTTTATAGGACTTTTTCGGGACTTTTTTTTAAGACGTTCAGGACTTTTTCTTCAAGACGAATTTTTTCAGAACTTTTTGCAGGACTTTTTTTCTGCATTTTTTTTCTCGGGCTGGTTATAGGAATTTTTTCAGGACTTTTTTGGGACCTTATTTAGAGACTTTGTTCAGGTCTCTGTTCAGGTTTTTTTTCAAGACTTATGTTTTCAGGACTTTTTCAAGAATTTTTTTGGATTGTTTATTAGGACCAGTTTTTACTTTCTCCGTTACGAAGTACGAGAAAGTATTGTGATCGTGAAATTTTTTTTCAAATGTTTTGCGCTCGTGTGTTCGACACAAAAGAAATTTAAAAAAATCATATTTCGCCTGAAAATTGCTGCAAAAACCGAAATTATTTTGAAAGATTGACGTCTTGTGAAGTGAATTGAATTTTTGTAGGATTTTATCCCTGCGTTTAATGTTAATTTTTAACTTTTTGCACTCGAGTGCTGGACATTGAAAAAGGGATATTTTCAAAAATTCGTAACCCGATTAAAAATTGATAATTTAAAAAATTCGTAATCCAACTGAAAATGGTTGCATATTCAAAACCAAATATATTTGGAAAGATCGACGTCTTATAAAGTGATTTGAATTTTTGTAGTATTTTTTTCTCGCGTTTCATATTAATTTTTAATTTTTTGCGCTCGAGTGTTCGACATTGTAAAAAAATAAATTTTCAAAAATTCATAACTCAACTAAAAATTCAAATGAAAACGGATATTTTCGTTGAAATTTCGAATCAAAATACTTTGTTCGGAGAAGTTAAAAAATCCAGAAGAATTACTTATTTGGTAGGGTAAATTCTCGTATTGGAGATTAAAAATAGCGATAACAAATCAGATAGAACTGATCCTGAAAGTAAATATATCTTAGGTGCGATAAAATTAATGTACTCGCAAAGTTCATTCTTTTTTTGATCAAAATTGGACACAAATTTTTGTTAAAGAGTTTTTTTAGCTATTTTGTTTGCACACTCGGCCGATGTTTGATTCCATATTGCTGCAAGTACATTTTATCGATAAAGTCTTCAGTATTGAAGATATTTGCTGGTGATGCTATAACAATAATACTATGCTTCACACTTCAAGCGCTTATTATCGTACTCAAAACATGTCTTTGCTATTTTCTGCAGTCGCCACTAAAAAACACGCGTATGTGTGAATGCATCAATCTGGCATGGCATGGCTGCGTGTGAATCCATCATCTACTTCTCTGGCTTCGCGTGAATGGGCTTTTACAAAGACGAAAAGAAAGTTACTTGTTGACACAACTACTTCCCTGGCTAATGCCTCGTCGGATATTGAATGATAGAAAATAATGCATGTTATTAATAGAACTACTATTGAAATAACATTGGCTTTGTCTGTTTATTCTGGTATTCACGTTCGGTCATTTGTTAATAATTTGACAGAAAAAGTATTTAATTAACTGCAAGATTTAAAATTGTTGCTAATTAAATCGATAATTTATCACATAATAATAGATGCGATAACAGAAAATCGATAATTAATGGGGTAGCTTGACATTACAACAATGTTTTGCATTGTCATAATCGATAACAGAAAAACGGTAATTAGGTGAGTAGCTTTTAAGGTTACAAAAACATGATGTTCATGACGTTACGTCACTGTCATTAAGTTTTAATTTTTACAATTACTCTTGTAGCAAACCAAACTATTCAGCTTGTAATAAACCATAACTTTTCCTGATCCTTATTATTATTTCATTCGATAAATTATCTACCCAAATATACCGCGAGCTTGGATGAATTATCAAAAACACATTTTTTTCGTACCTTTTACCTTTTAGTAATTCATCTCGACATAACATTTGTTGTCAACTGGTTATTAACCTCGAGCTGAAGCTCTCGGTTAATAACCAGACAACAAATGTTATTGTCTCGTTAAATTACTAGGTAACAAGGTACTCAAAAAAATATTTTTTGATAATTAACCTCGATCTAGGTATATTACTACCGATAATAAACTACTAGATATGGTCAAAAATATATTCAACCACATTTTTCTGAGCGGGTGCCTAGATACGACGCTGGTTACATGGGTATCTTAGCGGCAGAGATAAGGCTAATTGGAAAGAGTAATAGAGAATTTTAATGCTAAAGAGAAATGAATATTACAAAAAAATGTGGTTTTCATAATTACGTGCAGTTAATTTATTTGTAAATGCTTCAAATACCTCATGCTATTTTCCACGTAGAACATTACTGGCTTATCAGTTTCTCGATAACACTTATCATATTTCAGTAATTGGCTAAAGTTGCATTTTCATTAGGAATCATGGCTAGCTCTGGTCTCAATAAAAAGTAAAGTTTGTTCAGTTTTCAACTATTACCATCCCAAAATCTCGTGTCAAGTTGCGCTTGCGCAGTAAGCATCTTACATTTCAGATGGGATGGGATGCCTATTTAATTCTCCAAGCGGAGATTTGTTGCCGCGTTCTCCGAATACTTTCTCACTCTGCGCAAACTTTATCCCCAGGTGACGCCAGGTTTTGGCTTGGTAATACGTTCGTTAATAATAATAATAATAGATGCATTTATTTCATTCCATTTTTACCATTTACTAATGTTTAACTTAGGGGTTCCCAACCTGTGGTACGCGTACCGGTACACACATGTTAAGCTACCGGTACGCGATAAGTGAACAATATTTTGCGTATAATCATGTGTTTTGGGGCCTGGGTGGCGAAGTGCGTTGAGAGCACGCCTCGTAAACCGAGGGTCGGTGATTCAAATCCCCGTCGGGACGAAAGATTTTTTTATGAAAAATATTCGTCCCGATCCATGGGTGTTCGTAAAATTATCTGTTCATTGTCATTCATATTTATATTTACAATAATAATTGGAAGTTGGCTAAATGGTGAAATATCCGAGGCCAGGCGCAAGCCGAATGTATGTAAAAAATCATGTGTTTTTTTATACAATACATCGCCAAGCCCGAGCGTTTTGTCTGTTCTTTTTCATCCCGAATACTTTTTCTTTCTCCGGTGATAGATAACAACGTGATGCAATATTGTAGCCAGTGCAGAATAGATTTGTATAAGTGTGGTCGTAGGGGGATTTACATGCTTAAATAATATAATCGACGCGACGTAATAATTTTAACATAAGTTTTTTTTATTTTATCTATCCATCTATTATATCGGTATTTATTGTCAAAATAGGGACAAGGGCCATATAATGAAGAGATTTTTAGAGCAGGCTAGATGTAGTTATTCCAACTCAGATAATTCTTCAGAGGGAAACAAAGATGAACATTCGAAAACAAAACGTAAAGAAACTTGGATTAGGCAGTACGATCCTGATTATATGAGGTATGGATTCTCAATGAAATCTGGCACAGAAACTCAACCTATTCCACAGTGTGTTATTTGCTATGAATGTTTATCAAACGGGTGTATGAAGCCTTCTCTTTTGAAGAGACATTTATTAGCGAAACATCCCAATTTAAAAGATAAACCAGTTGATTGTTTTAAAAGAAAACTTTCGGAATTGTCCACTCAAAAAGCAGCTGTGTTCTCTTTTAGTAACATAAACACTAATTGTGTTCAGGCATCATATTTAGCAAGTTTGCGTATAGCCAAGTGTGGGAAAGCACACTCAATTGGAGAAACATCGTTGCTACCTGCTACTAAGGAAATCGTCAAATCTGTGATTGGAGATAAGGCAGCTAAGGAAATTGACAAAGTTTCCCTGTCCAACAATACTGTTAAACGGCGAATAGAAGATATGGCATTACAGATTGAAAGCATTTTAATCAAGAGAATAAAAGAAAGCCAATTTTATTCTCTGCAACTAGACGAAAGTACTGACGTCTCCAAACTGGCACAATTACTTGTGTATGTTCGATTTGATTTCAATAATGAAATACAAGAAGAAATATTATTTTGCAAACCGTTATCTGCGAGAACAACTTCGAATGAAATATTTAAAATAATTAATGATTATTTAATTAAAAATAATATAAGTTGGGTCAAACGTGTTGGAGTTTGCACCGATGGTGCTCGAGCTATGATTGAAAATTTATCCGGCGTAGTGACTAGAATTAAAGAAGTAGCACCGAATTGCAAATCTAAGCAATATACGACGTGCGAGAGTGAGTGTGTGTAAATTAATCCGCTCTAATAATCTTGCATTATTTTCGGTTTAAGTAGAGGTATAATTCCACAAATCTCCCAAGTTATTACTGTAAGTACAAGTATTAAACTGTTAAGTCCTAGCAAACACCTGTCTATCAGTTATTGAGTAATTAGGGTTTTAATTTTGTATATGGTACACGATACACCGCGGTGCACCGGTGAAGAATTCGCCTGTGTTTTTTCCCAGATCGACCTCTCACCGATAAAACTGATTGGAATTTGAATATTGTCCTTGTAGTCTTTAGTCCGAGCGATTTATTCAAAATAACTCTTTCTATTACCATTGTTTTGCTCCTCTGTTTTCTTATGTAATCCCTTCCGTGGTCTACCACCCCGTGTATGTTTATAAAGTAGTCGCTACGAAAGACCGCGTAGCGTGAAGTTTGTTTTTTGTCTCCCCAATTTGCATTTTGTGGTGTTCGTAAATATATAATATATAAATATTCATATATATATTTTTTCAATTATTTTTATTATTGCTAATATATAAAAATAAGCATGGGTATGCATTGTTAAACTTGCAGTAAATTTATTAGTCCTTCCCATAAATCTATCGCAATAAAATGCAATGGTAACTGTAGCAATTGGTTTCATGCGGAATGTATGCAAGTTATTCCTTCTGAATTGAAATTTTATGAAGAAGAAAAAAAGAAAACTAACGGAGCACGGTGGATCTGTCTCATGTGCAAGTTTGCGAAATTTAATAATGTTACAACATCTGTAGCCACTCCACCAATTGATAATCTTACAAGCAGTACACAAATCTCGAAGCAAGACATTGAAAATCTTTTTTGCACTCACTTCAATAATTTTAAGTTAATTATCCATAATGATATAACTGAAATTAATGATAAGTTAGATGTATGTTTACTTAAAATAAGTGAGTTAAAACAGCTCAATACAGTTCTTAACAAAGAAATCGAAACTCTTAAAGTAGAATTAGACAATCGAGATACCAGTTTAAGTAACAAAATTAATACTACTCAGGGAATTATTATTAATGAAATTAATGAAAGAGAGAGAAGAAGAACTAATTTACTTTTATATGGTTTGAAGGAATCGTTATCTAATTCCACGAACACGAGGATTGAGGAAGACTTTAAATTAGTTGAAAATATTTTGAAAGGAATAGATAACGTAAGTAATCCTATTAAAGCATTTAGAATCGGCAAACGAACTGCTAACAAAAATAGACCACTCAAATTAATATTTGAAAACAATATAATACCAACACGGATTTTAAAAAACATGCAAGTGAAACAAGAACATCCCGATCTTCAATTTAAAAGTGACTTAACAAACATGCAACGCAGTGAAATGTCTGCATTATACGATGAGCTTAATTCCAGGAAGGATAAAGGTGAACCTGATTTAATGATTAAATATATTAATAATAATCCAATCATTGTAAAACGTAACTTAGATTCTCGAACTAAGCATTCTTCGACCTCTCTTAAAAACTAAATCTATTTTATCACAATGTAGGTGGCTTAAAATCTAAATTACTCGATATAAGAATTAATATTAGTTGTGGCAATTATGATATTATTGTGTTTGTGGAGACCTGGTTTAATGAATCCATTACCGATAATGAGATTAGATGGGATAAATATTCTATCTTTAGAACCGATAGATCGCCGGCCAATAGTGACAAATTATTGGGCGGAGGAGTATTAATAGCTGTCAAAAAAACAATTGAATGCTCGGAACTGACTTTACTGCATGACTCCGTTGAACAAGTCTTTATTAAAATTAAGTCATTGGATTTAATTATTGGAGCTGTATATTTGCCACCACAATCTCATTTATCCAAATACATTACTCACTGCGAAACTGTTGAAAAATTGTGGACAGATAATGCTGATACGAAATTGATAATCTTGGGAGATTATAACTTACCACATGCCTCATGGGGCAATGATGACTTAGGCGTCTTATGTACTTGTAACCCAACACCCTGCCAAGAAACAATCTGCGATTACTTCAGTATACAACATATGTTCCAAGTAAATTCGTTACCTAACTCTAGATCAGCATTCCTTGACTTGTGCTTTAGTCATATTCAAGACATTAAGTTCAGCTACGCAGAAGATGGATTAACTGTAAATAGCACTCATCATTCAGCCTATGACATCGCTGTTCCAATTAACAGGAGTATTAATCATCTACAATCTGGAGAATGGATCTTCGACTTTAAAGGTGCCAATTATTCGCTATTAAATGAGTTTTTTGTGAGTATTGACTGGAATAATGTTTTATGTGCAAATGATATAGATGCTTCTAGTGAGTTGTTCTATAGTTTAATATACGATGCTATTGCTATGTATGTACCGTTAAAATTTGTCAAATCTAATAATTACCCAGTATGGTTTAACAGCGAACTAATTCAGCTTATAAAAAATAAAAGAACTGCGCATTATGAATATAAAACAAGTGGTTTACCAGCTGATTATCGGAATTTTCAGCAGCTGCGCATGCAATGTAAAACTTTGAGTAAACTGTTATATTCGGAGTATATTAAAAAGGTTGACTTTGATCTTGGAATTAATCCAAAAAAGTTCTGGAAGTTTATAAATAACAAACTAGATCGGAATAAATACCCTTCTGAAATGACTTTGAATGGCAAGTCATGCTCAACTGGTAATGGATGTGTAAATCTTTTCGCTGATTTTTTTTCTTCTGTATACAGTAATGTCAATGCTCCTGCAAAGTCATTTAATTTTGTTAGCCAAGTTGATTGTACGTCATTTTTATTTAGTTTGGAAGCTATTTTGGAAGGTATTTCTTCATTGAAAGCGTCTTATAACTATGGACCTGACGGCATTCCCCATTATTTCCTACAGAAATGTCAATTTACTTTAGCAATTCCCTTACATATTTTATTTTCTAAATCTATCTCTACCGGTAATATTCCCACTGTTTGGAAATCTAGTTATATAACACCACTATTTAAATCTGGTGCGCGTGACGATGTGGGTAATTATAGGGGAATAGCTGTCCAGTCTGCAATTCCTAAACTTCTTGATTACTTAGTAAGTAAACAATTGCAATGGGTTTGTAAAGAAATTATAATTGATCCGCAACATGGATTTACTCTTGGCAAATCAACAGTAACCAATCTCTTATGTTTTAAATCATTTTTAATAGATTCTTTAGAATCAGGAGCCCAGGTTGACACAATTTACACTGATTATGCAAAGGCATTCGACCGAATAAACCATTCATTGTTAATATCTAAACTCGCAGCACTTGGCTTTGGTAATCAAGTTGTAAATTGGTTATCAAGCTTTCTCATAGGGCGTACACAAACTGTTAAGATCAATGAATATGTTTCTAAACCTATATCTGTTACATCTGGTGTACCGCAAGGTTCGCATTGCGGTCCTATCTTATTTTTGTTATTTATAAATGACATCTGTGAAGTAATTAAATACTCAAACTTTTTACTTTTTGCAGACGATCTAAAATTATTCCACTCTGTTAATAATATCACTCATTGTGAACAATTAAATTATGATTTGCAGCAAGTGCAAAAATGGTGCCAAGATAATTACTTATATTTAAATTTTAAAAAATGTGTTTCGATTACATTTACCAAGAGTAATAATCCTCTAAAGTTTTCTTATGCCATTGATGATGTTCAATTAGCTAACATTGACTCTGTAAAAGATTTAGGTGTCTTATTTGACTCTAAAATTACATTTAATTTACATATAGAGAAAATTTGTAATATTGCGCTCAAAAGACTTGGCTTCGTAAGTAGATTTGCTCGGGAATTTTCTCCATTCTGTCAAAAGATATTGTACTTTTCTTTAGTTAGGTCTATTTTAGAATATGCATCACCGGTATGGTCTCCTTACAATGAGAACGCAAAAATTAGACTTGACATGGTTCAAAACAAATTCAAAAATATATTAAAATATCGAATGGATGAGCATGCTTATCTACTTATTGATATCAAGTCTCTACGCCATCGTAGAAATGTAATGGATTTATGTTTTTTTTATAATTTAATGTCCGGCAATATTAGATGCTGTGAACTCCTAAGTCGTATACATTTGAATTATACCACCCGTCAAATTAATAGAAGCACACGGTTGTTTCGAGTGGAGTTTCACCGCACCCAATACGGCTTAAACAGTACCATTGACAGAATGATGCGTTTCTGTAATCTTTTAAGTAATAATATTAATTTTGATTTATTTTGTAACAATTATTACAGATTTAAAGTTAATTTAAATTATATGGATTTAGGTTATTTAACATAATTTTAATCTCTGCATATCGTATTACGTATTTTACTTATTTGTATATATATATTTTGTAAAATTGGAGATTTCCGTAATAAATTAAATTAAATTAAATTAACCATTGTATTATTCATCGTGAAGCCTTAGCCACAAAAAATATGCCTGTAAATTTAAGAAATGTTCTCAATGAGGCCATAAAAACAGTTAATTTTATAAAATCTCAAGCGCTTAATTCCCGCCTATTTACAATTCTATGCAATGAGATGGGGAGTATTCATAAAACACTTTTGCTTCACACCGAGGTACGATGGCTCTTACGAGGAAAAGTCCTGAGTCGACTTTTTGAGTTAGGCTCCGAGGTATCTATTTTTCTTAAGGATTCTGGAGATTCCAAAAAACATAATTTTGCCAATGAGGAATGGTTATTCAGACTAGCGTACCTATCCGATATATTTTCTCGACTAAATGATTTAAATTTAAGTTTACAAGGAACTAATAATTCTTTGTTTGACTTCAGCGATAAAATATTAGCATTTAAAAGAAAACTGCAGTTAATGATACAACAATCAGAGAAAGGAAATATTAGTATGTTTTTTTCTCTCTGCAATTTTGCTGAAGAAAACAATTTACCAGTATCAAACTGTGTGATAAACGACATTAAGCAACATCTAATATCAATGTCAGATTGGTTTGAAAAATATTTAACACAAGATTTTACTTCCCAAAATTGGATTCGTAATCCCTTTATATTCATTGCGGAAGTTCCGGATGACGTAATTGCTAAAGAATCCTTCATAGACCTCATAAGTGACGGTGGTTGGAAATTAAAGTTTGAGAGCACAAGCTTATTTTCATTTTGGCTTTCTGTTCGGGTAGAATATCCAGAACTTTCATGCCAAGCTCTGAAATTTTTAATGCCATTTAGTACAACTTATTTATGCGAAACCGGGTTTTCAACTATGGCAGCAATGAAAAACAAATATAGATCATTGCTCGATATTGAGCCTGATCTTCGCCTGAATCTGACAAAAATTGATCCCGATATTTCTACGCTGGTAAAATGTAAACAGGCGCAACCTTCACATTAATTGCAATAATTATTATTATATCTTTACACATTACATACATGTATATTTAGTATAATAAAAGTATTTACGAATTTAATTGGTTTTATTGCAATAGGATACCACCATGCTAATGTAATGTCGTTTTTCTGTGCCCGCCTCGAAACAGATTTTAACTAAATTTAATTTTTCAAAGGAAAGAAAAATAAATGTTATCGTTTAATTTTCAATTTACAAAGTCTGATCTAAAGATAAATACATCTATAAATTTATCATTGCATTCTGTTTTTCCAAAGTTTTTGCCAAAAAATGGATCTTCAATAAATTGAAAAATAAGGCCATTATTTGCGAAATATTTACACTGGTACGCGACCATATTGTCTATTACATACCGGTACAGCATATTCAAAAGGTTGGGAACCTCTGGTTTAACTAATAACTAAAGAATGGTATTTATGCAAAGTACATTTTTTTGTATACATGTTTTAAGTATTTTAAAAATGTTTTGCAAATTTCTTTAATAAACCGCTTATAGTGCACAAAATATATTAAATTAAGACAAAAAGATATACATGAACTGTTAGAAATTCATATATAATTTTTAAATTTTTTAGTAATATTTTATAATCCCAAGAAAAAGACGGGATTAAGTTTTGAGTGCCTCATTGTTCTTTGTTATTCCACCTAACCTGAAATGTTATATATTTTCAAATATATGACTATATAGTATGATATAATAACCAAAATAAACTTAAATTATATATTATTGTAATTTAACTTATTGAAATTCTAACATTCGTGTGTTATTATAATTAAAATGTATCATTGAAATTCATGGATAAGAAACCATAAACAGAAGCAGAAGAAAACTTCTGGAGTATTCTATCGAGAACAGCATTACCATGACCAATAAAAAAACCAAACACAAAAATAAACTCAAGTTTAAAAGACGATAAGTAGAGAAAAATCTATTATGGACCGTATAATAGCGAGGAAAGCACTAATCAAGAAAATGAATGACTCCAGAGTAAGAAGGGGTATAAGGTAGGAACAGATCACTGAATGGTAATATCAAAGATACATCTAAGTAAATGTGAGATGGTTAAAGGAAAAAAAAACATAGAATAGAAAATAGAAACACCAAGATTAATGGATCCAGAAATAAAAGAGGGTTATTAAAGGAAAGATGAAGAAGAAAAACAGAACACACATAAATGACATAACAAATATTATGGAATATATTTAAAAGAAACATTATACAGAGTGCAACAGAAAAATGCGGAAAAGTATTAAGTACAAACAGCATGGTGGTGCCAAGAGATAAGAGAAATAATGGCAAGGAACACTATAGAAACTTATATCATCATATCTGCACCACAGAAGGAACGATGTTTTTTACAATGGCTTCAAATTGCACAAGTTCTTATCTAGCTCTGGAGTTACTCAAGGACTGTTCTAATTGATTATGTTTATAGATGATCTTATTTCTGCAATTTCTTATCCAATTTTAGCCCACGTAGATGCAGTGGCTGCTCGTGGAACATGTTGATGGCAGAGCCAGTTATACATCCAGAACAATTTATCTTCCTAAACCAAAGTAACTGGCGAAAAAGTGTTTTAAGAATGAATTAAGAATTCTTGCTGAGCTTGAAACTACAGGTAGTGCCATGGCTCCTTGGCTCTATGTAACGAGCCGCCCCTTTGTAGATGATGTGAAGATTTTTAATCGCATTTATAACAATGGTGAACTACTATTATTAAAACAGCGTGAATTTACTAGCGCATTGATGTGATGTAAATAAGCTGACCTTAAACGTCAACATGCGTTGTGTAAGCTACTATCGCAAGAGGCTTCGCCTAATCCATGTTTATAATATTGGTGGCATTCCCTTCATAAGGAAACACGAAATAAAAGATCTTGGTGTTGTCTTTGATTGCCACCTTACTTTTGCCAGTCATATAAATGATACCGCGTCGCCAGCCTTAAGGACATTGGGCTATTGGGTTTTATAAAGTATCTCTTGACGAAATATTCTTTTTCATCACTATCTGCTCGACAGGACTTTGTAATTTGCAAGTTTTTGTTTGTTTTTTGGTATTATTGTTTCTCCTGCTCGCTATTTTTCAGTACTAGTACTCTAGATTACATTCCCGCCATTGTAATATATTCTTACCCCCAACCTAAGAAGTCATATCTTGCGTAAAATGTTAACACATTGTTGTCGGGACACGTAAAAATATATTTTTCTCAAACTGTGCGTAGAGCACGGGTCACGTAGTTTACGTTTTTTTTTATATAAGGGTGGTAGAATAAGGGAAATAAAGCTATACGGGTTATTAATGTTTGTTATAGCCCTTTCTCATACATAATATTACGAAGTACAATCATACACAAAACAATAAAATAGATAGATTGTTGGTAAGATCAAAATAATAATGGTAAATTGTGTTTATCACAGGGGCGGCTTGTTATATAGAGCCAAGGACCCGTGGCACTACCTGTAGTTTCAAGCTCAGCAAGAACTTTTAACCATTGAGAACGGATAACGCGAAAACAGATTGCACTCGTTTGAACTTTACTTTTATTTATATAATAAATGGTATCTACTGGATTTCTTTATTTGAATTAAATAAAAATAGGTTATTTTATTTTAGTTATTAAATGTATATGATATACAGGGTGTTTCAGAGCTCTGGGAACGGTCAGTCACGTGTTAATTTTTCAAAATTTTGAAAAATGTTTTATACAAAAGTTGTGTATAATAGTGAGCTGCACGCCCTAAAAATATTTAAATTTATACAGGGTGTCTCATAACAAAGTTACAGTTTACAGTAAACTTATGTTTTTTTTAAATGGAACACCTTTTATTTTTTGTTATTTTTGAATTATATGGAGCAAATAAAGGTGAGTTACTTCAATACTCTTTCGAAATATTTGAAGATTTGTTAAAATGCATGGTCTGGGTGAAATTTTATTTTTGCCCCAGTGATTGACGTTGAACGATTAAAATCATTTCTATTATTTGGTTGAAGGTTCGAACTATAGAGCCAACCATGATTTCATACAAAAAATTATACAGGGTGATAAAAAATGCGGTAGAAAAACCGCACTTATAAAGTTAAATAACTTCGTTTTTTCAAATGGCACACCCTGTATTTAGTAACGTTTTCTTAAGTAGAATCCAATTATCTTTCAGATTGTATAAGGGTTCCCTGTTCCTAATCTCAATAGTTTTCTTGTATTCGGCGATTATCACATCAGGAATAATTATTATAATCTGAAAGATAATTGGATTCTACTTGAGAGTACGTTACTAAATACAGGGTGTGCTATTTGAAAAAAAAAACACTAAGTTGCTGTTATGATATTTTTAGAGCCACCCACAACTCAATTCCACGTCCGAGATATTTTGAAAATTTTCTTAGAGCTTGTAAAACGCTTTCACGAATTTTCGACTGTTTCAATTTAATAAATATACCTTCAGAAAGGCACTGCATAAAAAATCTAAAATAGAATGCGCCAAATTGCAGTTATATTTTTAAAGCCATTCGCGACGCAATTCTTCGTTCGAGATATTTTGAAAAATTTCTTAACGCTTCTAAAATATTTTCACGCATTTTCGACTATTTAAATTGATCAAATATATCGATAAAAAGACATTGCATAAGAGAAATCACGGAATTGCACTAATGATTTGTTTAAATTTTACGTCCGGGATATTCTGAAAAAATTACAAGAGCTTGTAAAACATTTTTGAGCATTTTAGACAATTTTAATTTATCAAATATACCGTTAAAAAGGCACTACATGAGACAAATTGAAAATAAAGTGCATCGAATTGCTGTTATGATTTTTAAGTCCCACCAACGTTTTAATGCTTATTGTGAAATTTCCCAAGGGCTCGTAAAACATGTTCCTGCATTATATTTGTTAAATACACTTCCAGAAAGACTGAAAAACTGAAAATTAACTGCGCCGAATAGCAGTTATAATTTTCTAATGCCACGACATAATTCGCTTCCAGATATTAAAAAAATCCTAAGGGCTTATAGAATATTATCACATATTTTTAATAGTTTGTATTTATTAAAAAAAACTTCCAGAAACGCACTTCATAAGTAAAATTAAAAATTAACTGTGCCGAATAGCAGTTATAATTTTTTAAAGCCAGCCACTGCTTAATTCTCTTCCAGATATTTAAAAAAAATCCTAAGGGCTTATAGAATATTATCACGCGTTTTTGATTGTTTGTATTCGTTAAATATACTTCCAGAACTTCACAATTTTCAATCAAGTTATGAATTTTTGAAAATATCCCTTTGTCAATGCCCAACACTCGAGCGCAAAAAAATAAAAATTAATTTGAAACGCAGGAGTAAAATACTAAAAAAACTCAGTTCACTTCAATAAATGTCGATCTTTGAAAATAATCTTGGTTTTTAAATGTGCTGCAATTTTCAGTCGAGTTGTGAATTTTTAAAAATGTAATTTTTCAATGACGAACACTCGAGTGTTAAAAATTAAAATTAATATGAAACGCAAGGATAAAATCCTACAAAAATTCAGTTCATTTCGCAAGAATTCGACCTTTCAAAATAATTTTCGTTTTTGATGTGCAGCAATTTTCAATAGAAAAAAAAAAAATTATGTCGAACTCTCGAGCGCACAAAATTCAAAATCAGTATCAAATCCGGGAAAAAAATCACTTTACAAAACGTATATCTTTCAAAACCATTTTGGTTTTTGAATGTGCAACAATTTTCAGTTGAGTTACGAATTGTTGAAAATGTCTTTTTTTAACGACGAACACGCAAGTGCAAAAAAGTAAAAATAAATATGAAATGCAAGGATAAAATCCTACAAAAATTCAAATCACTTCACAAGACATCGATCTTTCAAAATAATTAAGGTTTTTGAATGTGCAACAATTTTCAGTCGAGTTATGAATTTTTGAAAATGTATTTTTTTTTCAACGACGGACACTCGTGTGCAAAAAAAATAAAATTAATTTGAAACGCAGGCATAAAATTCTACAAAAATTCAAATCACTTCACAAGACGTCGATTTTTCAAAATAATTAAGGTTTTTGAATATATTGCAATTTTCAGTCGAGTTGTAAATTTTTTTTAATGTATTTTTTTAATAATGCACACTCGAATGCAAAAAAATTAAAACTCAATATGAAACGCAGGGATAAATCCTAAAAAAAATCTAGTTTACTTCACAAGATGTCGATCTTTAGAAATAATTTTGGTGTTTGAATGTGCAGCAATTTTCAGTCGAATTATGAATTTTTTTAAATGTAATTTTTTCAATGACGATCACACGAGAGCAAAAAAAAATACACTTCACAATTAAAATTAAAAATTAACAGCGCCGAATAGCAGTTATAAGTTTTTTAATACCAGCCACGCCTAAATGCTCTTCCAGATATTTAAAAAAAATCCTAAGGGCTTATAGAATATTATCACGCATTGTTGATAGTTTGTATTTGTAAAATATACTTCCAAAAAGGCACTTCACAATTAAAATTGAAAATTAACTGCGCCGAATAGCAGTTTTAATTTTTTAAAGCCAGCCACGACTCAATTTATCTCTTCCAGATATTTAAAAAAATCCGAAGGGCTTATAGAATATTATCACGCATTGTTGATAGTTTGTATTCGTAAAATATACTTCCAGAAAAGCACTTCACAATTAAAATTGAAAATTAACCGCACTGAATTGCAGTTATAATTTTTTAAAGCCAGACACGACTTAAATCTCTTCCAGATATTTAAAAAAAATCCTAAGGGCTTATAGAATATTATCACATATTTTTAATAGTTTGTATTTATTAAATAAACTTCCAGAAACGCACTTCATAAGTAAAATTAAAAACTAAGTGCGCCGAATAACAGTTATAATTTTGAAATTCCAGCCATGACTCAATGCTCTCCGAAATATATTTAAAAAAATCCTAAGGGCTTATAGATTATACACTTTTGACAGTTTTTATTCATTAAATACACTTCCAGGAGACACTTGGTAAGTCAACTTGAAAATGAAGTGCGCTGACTAGCAGTTATAATTTTTTTAAGACTATCCATGCTCAATTCTCTCGAAGTTATTTAGAAAAATTCCTAAGGGTTTGTAGAACATTATCGCGCATTTTTGACACTTTGTATTTATTAAATGTACTTTCAGAAAGAAATTATTTTTAGGCTAAATTTAAAATAAAGTGCGCTGAATTAGTTATACAGGGTGTTTCAGAGCTCTGGGAACGGTCAATCATGTGCTTATTCGTCAAAATTTTGAAAAATGTTTTATACAAAGTTGTGCAGAATAGTGAGCTGCAAGCCCTAAAAATATTTAAATTTATACAGGGTTAAAACTGTACAGATTTTAAAACTAAAAATAAAAACATGCAAATCACCAACAAATTTTGAAATATTAGAGTAACCATCAACTTCAGATGTACGAAACCTTATATGAAACGAAAGCTTACTTAATGAACTTTTAAATTATGAAATAATATATAGGGTGTTCCATTTGAAAAAAAATAGAAATTGTGCAGTTTGCGAATGGCTATCACCCAGTATAATACGCTGAGTTGTGCTTTGGTTGATAGAGTAATTTTGAAGACTAAAGTTCAACTAAACTTTACCACTAAATTAGAATGAATTATCTTTATTAGTTTCGGGGGAGCACTTCAACAATTTTGTTCAAATTTTTATATAAACAACTGAATAACACGAAAACGGCCCGGTTTCAATCCCCGCAGCCTAGGTCATTTTAAGCTCCAAGTAACAAGGAATCCAAAAATGGTAAAATATACAGGGTGTTCCATAAAAAAAACATAAGTTTGGTCTGTAACTTTGTTATGAGACACCCTGTATAAATTTAAATATTTTTAGGGCGTGCAGCTCACTATTCTGCACAACTTTTGTATTAAACGTTTTTCAAAATTTTAACAAATAAGCACGTGATTGACCATTCCCAGAGCTCTGAAACACCCTGTACAATTGTGAATTCTCAAGTTAATTTGTTTCTATGTATTGGATCTTCGGTTAGGCAATGAAGTTATTATTACTATTATTAATAATAACAGATAAAAACAAGTTTGGAAGAAGTACATCAACGATCAAAACATAGCCACCTACGCAATCTACAAGAAACAACGAAAGAGGAGAGTAATAAAGGAGGTCTGTAAGCTTTGGAGGAGAAATGGAAGAAAACTTTAAGTCGAATCAGAAATTGTTCTACGGTCCAGTAAAAATCAACAAGAAACAAGTAAGGAAGATATAAAATTCATTCAAAATAAAGAGAAAAAGCTGCTAATCAATCAGGAAAAATTATGGAAAGGTGTGCAGAATACTTCAAGATCATAATAGCCGACAACAGTGGTGAGCCAGAAATGGAGCAAGAAACAAGCAATGCGATAAAGAGGGCAGCAACCATAACAATGGAAGATCTGTTAAAGGCCATAGATAAAGCAAAACTAGGAAAATCACTGGGGCATGAAATGGTAAAACATATGTGTGAAAATGTGATACAGGATAAATTGCGAATATTCTGCTTATGTACAAAATAAGGAGATGCCAAAGAAAGCAACAATTATAGAGGAATATCTCTGCTTTTGTTATCGGCGCTCTGCCGTGAGCGCCTAAACTTGATTACACAACCAAATTTTGATACAATAAAACGCGGACGCTAATCATTCACTTAATTTCTCAGAGCAACGGACCCCAGCTGCAGAGAATTTTAAATCGTTTTATTGTTCATAAATTCATTTCAAAACTCAGTTCGTAATCTTTTAATACCAAATCCGTAAAGTTCGTTTTCAATAGATTTTATTGCATGTTCCTTGTAAACTGTAAAACTTCTATACAAAGAAAATATTCTTTTCAATCACAAATTACTGCGAATGTAAAATACCGAAACAGAAGAATACTTTTTCGCCTCGGGTAGCGAAACCCCAATAAACCGATCGAGCTTAGTTACGCCCGTGAGCCGGACCAAATGTGCGCGGGTTTGCACAGAATATTCGTGACGTCACCCGACCCTTCGGAGTTTCCAATGATGCGGTTGATTAAATGTAGTTTTTCTTAATTATAAGGGATACTATAAATAATGAAGTAATCTCATTTATGCCATGAGGTGCAGCATCGAATTCCGAATCGAACAACAGGTCACTCAAAATATAATTGGTGTCCTTCATCGGAGGTCGCGGAAAAATTTAATCGCGAAGACCGCGGAGGAATCAAAATTGCAGATTCCTTCAGGACACCGAATTCCACAAGGCAACTATGCAACTCTACCATTTCCTTGTAAAGAAAAATTAGGATTGCTGCCAAAATAAATCTGAGCCGACAAGATCACCCCCCTCCCGGAAAACCATATTTAAGGAACACAGCCCTTAGAAGATTCCCAGTTACGCGGCATCTCTTGCGAAGACGTCTCGCTGCTACTTCGCCACGCGTCAAAGTATTCTTCTGCGGTAATATTTTTTTTTCTTGTGTACGTTAACTTTGTTTATCTTTATTTCATTTTGTAATTTTTGTTTTTTCTTTTTTTATTAATATACATTTGTTAAATTCGAGTCCTATCATAAGTCATTTGTTAAACACCTAAATACTTTTCTTTGACCACAAAAATTAGAGTCAGTGTTTCAAAAGTTAGAATCAGTGCGTGTAACGTTCGAACCAGGGGAGCACCGAAGCAAAGACTCTAGCAAAAAAAAGGAGCATCAACGCCCTCAAATCAAAGGTAAGTGGTCTTACTACGGTTAAATATTTTTGTGCTCATGAGTTAGTCGGAAGTTACGTGGAGGTATTTCTGCGATCTATTCTGAATTTAAACCCCCGTAACAAGTGGCGCCCAACCAAATTCTCGAGTAATTCTCACGACCCTGTTATATTAACGTAGTTTAATTGTTCTTTTGCTCATAGTTATCATTTTAATAATTAAATGTTATATTTGTTTTGTTTACATAGGACAATCAATTGTATTAAGCCTTAAGACACTCAAAAATAATTTAAACAAAGAAAAACTCGTTTCGCCTTTATTTTTGTTTACTTTGTTTGTTAGCCTCTGAAAAAAAAAATTATTTTTTTAACGGCACATAAAAAGCACAAACGCTTATTTTTTTTTTCAAGCAATATGTCCGTAATATTTTTTTTTTAATTATTGACATCACTGGGTTAATTAATTAGTACTTAGTATTTTAAATATATTCCAATACAGCAAATATATTCGGTATTGTTTTCAACAGAAAAAAAAAAGAAAAACGAATCTTAAGTTCCTACAATTTTGGTATAGTTAAATAGTTACACTATCTTTATCATATATACTTTTATTAATTAGTAGTTTGTTTAATTCTCGTTATTACTTTGACTTTAAAACGTTTATTATAATTGTGGGATTTAAGAGTTGTACTGCCAGTTAAAAATATTATTTAATTTCACCGAACAAGTTTCGACAAATTACATTGTCATCATAAAAAAAAGAAAAAACGTCGTTGTTATGTGCTTCACTTCGTTGTAGTCATGTGATAAGTAGATAATTCTATGTATTATTCAACTGTGTGTAACTCTGCATTGTATAGTTTATATGGAAGAGGTATATGTAATATCTAGGGGGTGAATAGTTAGTAATATCAATTGCTTCGTTTATTGCAAAGACGCGTTTCATCGAAAGTTCATTTATTAACATTACTTAAACCTGCAATAACCAAATTACTCTGTATTAAATCTGACATTGCTAACCAAATGAGTGATAATAAAATATTAACTCGCTCACAAACCGCGCAACGTTCCGAAACATCGATGAATTCGCAAACCAAAATGCCTGCAACCCAAGGCGCTGACAGCGCCAATCAAACACCGACCGATCCGTCTGCGCTAGGAAGTGAACAACCCCAGCAGGATTCACAGCATCTGCAGGGAAATCAGCCTTATTACACCCAGGGTGACCCACATCCTCCAAGTGAAACAATCCTCTCTGACTATCCTTTGAACAGAAGAGGCCCCCAGGACCAAGTCGCATACTACGAGCGCGAAATACACTATTATCGCGAGGAACTGGATAGGCGCCTGAGGACAGACGAGCGGCGACAAATACAACAAGATCTTCTTCTAACAGAGACCATACGCGCGTTTAGACGAACAACCCCGAATGTCACGAGAGAAAAGTTTGACCGCAGAAACCCGCGACCATTCTTAGATGCCCTAGAAGATGAATTTCAGGGACTCAACTTATCAGACAGAGAAAAGAATAGGCAGACGTTGGCGCGCATGGAACCCGAAATTGCCCAAGAATATGCAACCTACTTCGACGACGATGCATCCTGGCAGCATACGAAAAGCATATTATGTAACGCGGTGGACCCACATAAAATTCAGTATGATGAAACCGTGGAGCTGCTTACTCTTCGACAAGGCAGCACTCCAGCAGGAGCATTTGCAGCGAGAAAACAGAACCTTCTGCGAAAATACGGCCAAGTATACGACGAGGAATATAAATTACTAATCCTCTGGGAGCTTTCATCAGACAAGCTAAAAGCCGAGCTCGTGGTGAGACCAACTTCTGTAGATGACTTCGTACATAAAGCACTGCGGTCGACGTTATCAAAGAACACTCAACCTGATAATAATCCGCATAAAAGAAATAGGAATGACTCTGCACCTCACACTGAACCCCAATGGCGATCCCAACGCAGCTTCACACCGAGAGCACAGGACCTCGAACGGGGCCGCGTAAATCAAGCCCAAATCGACACTTACCATCGCAACCGTAATAACTACGATGGAAAAATGAAGAATTCCTACTCGAACAGAAACAATAACATTAGCCAACGCCCCCAATTTTCACAATCGTCCACATCCCGCGAAAATATGGAACCACCACCGTGCTTGCGATGCCGCCAAGGAAATCATTGGCACAAGGACTGCCCTCAACAGTCGGGAAACGCCAATCCGGAAGGCCCACACAACCATTCATGAGGTCTTCCAACCAAGCAAAATCTCACCATAGTCGACCGAACTGCAAAACCAGGACTACGATTAAAAACTATAAACACAGTGTAAATAAGCAAAATCGAACCGAACACTCTAAATGTGCGACCCCTACCTATCCAAGTGCTTCAAAAAACGTTGAAATGTGCCGCGAAGAACTTATATTAAACCCCCTCGCGACAGTTACACGTAATGCCACTCCCCTAATTCTGCTGCCAATAATTATCGGACAGAAAACAATTGCGTGCTTATTAGATTTAGGAGCATCTCAAAATTACGTCCGACCCGACTTATCCGACAACGCCACTCCATTATCAATGATGACAAACTTAGCAGGACGAAATTCCACCGCTGAAATCACCGGAATCACCCAAATTACTTTTGAGCTGGGAACCGAAAAATATACGGAAGAGTTTTTGGTAATGCCAGAGCTACGCTACGACATTATTTTGGGAGTATGTTTCTTCGTTAAACACGGCGCAATTATCGACTGCCGTAAAGGATGTGTTCATTTAGGCACGTCGCTTCGACAAACGATATACTGGACAGGACAAAATAACAACCAACACACAGCTTCCGAGGCAGAACTGGATCACGAATTCGAAGGACAAACAAAAATAGAATTCCTGGAATTAATTCGACGGTTTTCAAAAACCTTTGAGACTAGGGATCAATTTGCAGATCGACCTCACTGTACGGAACATACAATCAAATTAATAAACGATAAGCCTGTACGACTTCGACCCTATCGAGTAAATCCAGCGAAAAAGCAAGAAATTGATCGACAGGTCACCGATCTACTCGCCCAAGGCATCATTGAACCATCGACAAGCCCCTATTCGTCCCCAATCGTTATGGTTCAAAAGAAGAATGGAGAAAGCCGCTTCTGTGTAGATTACAGACGAATCAATGATATCACTGTTTCTGAACCTACGCCTATGCCGATAATCCAGGAAACGTTAAGAGATCTAGGCGAAGCACGTGTCTTCACAACGCTAGATCTTAAGAGCGGTTATTGGCAAATCCCGATGGATGCCACATCCAAACACTACACCGCATTTAGTACCCCAGATGGAGGGCATTACCAATTTAGAGTAATGCCTTTCGGACTAAAAAACGCCCCCGCAACATTCCAGCGAATGATGTCACAAGAAGTTCTCTCCGGAATGTTACATGATTTCACAATGGTATATCTTGATGACATCATAGTGTTCTCAAAAACACCTGAAGAGCACATTTACCACCTAGCTTTGATTTTGGAAAGGCTGGACCAGTACGATCTACGACTAGGACAGGCTAAATGTTCATTTGGGAAATCAACACTGGAATACCTAGGACACCTCATCGACGTGGATACAACCAAACCGCTGGAGAAACATTTGCAGCAAATTCAAGAATATTCAGTCCCGAAAACTCGCCGCCAATTAAGGAAATACCTTGGCCTATGCAATTGGATACGCCAATATATAGATCATTTTGCTGAAATTGTCGCACCTCTCAACGAACTCACAGCGACGACTAGACCGTTTAAATGGAATCAAACAGCTACAAGTGCTATGGAACGTCTACAAGAAGAAGTTAAGAAGCCCCTAAAACTCCATCGACCAGTTACCGAACTACCTTTCACAGTTCAGACGGATGCTTCACAGCAAGGTATCGCAGCTGTGCTGTATCAAACTGGAGAAAACCAAGAAAAACGCGTAATTAGCTTCGACTCTGCAAAGTTCAATGACACACAGAAAAGGTATCATGTAAATGAACAAGAGTGTTTTGCTCTTGTGTGGGCATTGAATCGATATCGCCCTCTTTTAGAAGGCAGACATTTCCATGTAAAAACAGATTCGAAGGCCCTAACATGGCTATCACATTTCAAAGACACCAGGTCAAAACTAACTAAGTGGGCGATATTACTACAGTCTTTTGATTTTACCATCGAACATTGCCCAGGGCGTGAAAACGAACTCCCAGACCTCCTCTCCAGGAATCCGGAAGAAACACACGTAGAAGAAACATCGTGTTTAGAAGACATCCTCCCACCGACCATCAACGTGATTGAAGAACCATTACCTAGGGTAATAATGGATGCTCAAGAAGAAGACGCTGATACCCAGGAAGTTTTAGAAACTTTAACTGACCCTCATCACCCAGAATTCCAAGCTAAGGATGATATCTTCGAAATGGTTAACGGTTATTTGTATCGTCGCGCGATAGACGACAGAGATCGAACCCTTTACGTCCCATCCGATGCCCGACGACGTGTAATGCACGAGCTGCATGACAACTCCATACATCCTGGTCGCGACGAAACGATTAGAAGTATCCGATCCAAATATTGGTGGTCAAACATTTCCAAGGATATCCGAAATTATACACTGGAGTGTCTTATCTGTATTTCTACGAAACGAGGTCCCAATAAACAGCAAGCCCCATTGAAAGCTCGCATCCCTACGGCACCATTTTCTACGATCGCCGTTGATTTAATCGGACCCCTACCAATGACATCTTATAAAAAACGACACATTCTCGTCATTACGGACTTATTTACAAAATGGGTTGAGGCATTCGTAATGGGTCAAGCTCGAACCGGCGAGATTCTATCCATCATGGAAGAACAAGTTTTCCAACGTTTTGGTTATCCAAAAGCAATTATTTCTGACAACGGACCACAGTTTACGAGTCGACAATGGACAGAACGATGTCTCCAATGGGGCACAACTACACTCTATACACCAATTTATCACCCCCAAGCCAACCCTACCGAACGCAGAAATCAGGAGATCAAAAAGTGCTTGAGGATTCAAATGCAGGACCAACCACCAAATCAATGGGCTAAATTCGTTCCAAAAATTTTATTCGAGCTTCGTACCCGAGCTAACGCTGCCACCGGTTTTACACCAGCAAAGGCCCTTCTGGGATACGAAATTCCACGTCCTGGAGAACAAATAATCATCCCTCAACAGCCGCCGCAAGCCCCGGAACACGCACAGCGAGAGGAACGACTGAATAGAATTCGCGAACGCCAAGAACGTTATGTACAGCGTTATGAGCAGCCACCTGAGCCACCGCGTTATCGGGAGGGCCAGGAAGTCGTACTTCGGAACCACCCAGCTGCGAATGTCCCGCATGCATTTGCGCGTAAATGGATCGGGCCATACGTAATTCGAAGTATCGCAAATGGATGCGTGTATTACGTTGATCGCGATGGACGAACTGTTCGAATTCACCAAAATGACATCCGACCTGCACCACGACAACAGAACCAAATTTGCGTAAATGAAGAGCGCGAAGAGGAAGACGAGGAAGAGGCGGTAGATGATCCAGCACCACTGCAGATAAATAATATGTCCCATAATATAGACGCGTACGAGTGCGTACCACCTCTCCCGGTGCGTACCCTGCCCATCCCACTCATATGTTAAAAACAAAAACAAAGTAAGGAAGTGACTTACCCACCACACGGTGTAGTGGCAACATCTAGAATACACCGTACGCCGATCTGGGGAACACAAGACCCTCAGACAAATACTGGAAGATTTAGCGGCAAATATCCTGAACCAAAGGCGTAGGATGATCGGCCGTCCAGTAAGCTGACAATGAGCAGCTAAAACCTCATTGTGGCGCCCACATTATTAACTTCCGTCTTCACAGGAAGACCAGAAGAAAAGACAATGCCCTTTTCACAAGAAAAGTAGCCGATTTTCACAGGAAAAGTGAATATCACACTCTTCACGGGAGGACAAGAAGAAAGTCGAAGCGCTCTCCACAAGGAATGTCACTAGATAATCTTTCTCCGGAAAAATACAAGACCACACATCGTCACGGACAAGGAAAACACAAATTACTGAAGATGATGATACATTTTTCTTGCTTTGATTTCAATATGTGTTTTCTGTATATAATTATGCCTAACTTTGTATACGCTCATACGTATTTCATTTAGGTTTTCTTACTTATATATTATACATGAACGAACTTCACGTATTTTAACGGGGCCGATTGTTATCGGCGCTCTGCCGTGAGCGCCTAAACTTGATTACACAACCAAATTTTGATACAATAAAACGCGGACGCTAATCATTCACTTAATTTCTCAGAGCAACGGACCCCAGCTGCAGAGAATTTTAAATCGTTTTATTGTTCATAAATTCATTTCAAAACTCAGTTCGTAATCTTTTAATACCAAATCCGTAAAGTTCGTTTTCAATAGATTTTATTGCATGTTCCTTGTAAACTGTAAAACTTCTATACAAAGAAAATATTCTTTTCAATCACAAATTACTGCGAATGTAAAATACCGAAACAGAAGAATACTTTTTCGCCTCGGGTAGCGAAACCCCAATAAACCGATCGAGCTTAGTTACGCCCGTGAGCCGGACCAAATGTGCGCGGGTTTGCACAGAATATTCGTGACGTCACCCGACCCTTCGGAGTTTCCAATGATGCGGTTGATTAAATGTAGTTTTTCTTAATTATAAGGGATACTATAAATAATGAAGTAATCTCATTTATGCCATGAGGTGCAGCATCGAATTCCGAATCGAACAACAGGTCACTCAAAATATAATTGGTGTCCTTCATCGGAGGTCGCGGAAAAATTTAATCGCGAAGACCGCGGAGGAATCAAAATTGCAGATTCCTTCAGGACACCGAATTCCACAAGGCAACTATGCAACTCTACCATTTCCTTGTAAAGAAAAATTAGGATTGCTGCCAAAATAAATCTGAGCCGACAAGATCACCCCCCTCCCGGAAAACCATATTTAAGGAACACAGCCCTTAGAAGATTCCCAGTTACGCGGCATCTCTTGCGAAGACGTCTCGCTGCTACTTCGCCACGCGTCAAAGTATTCTTCTGCGGTAATATTTTTTTTTCTTGTGTACGTTAACTTTGTTTATCTTTATTTCATTTTGTAATTTTTGTTTTTTCTTTTTTTATTAATATACATTTGTTAAATTCGAGTCCTATCATAAGTCATTTGTTAAACACCTAAATACTTTTCTTTGACCACAAAAATTAGAGTCAGTGTTTCAAAAGTTAGAATCAGTGCGTGTAACGTTCGAACCAGGGGAGCACCGAAGCAAAGACTCTAGCAAAAAAAAGGAGCATCAACGCCCTCAAATCAAAGGTAAGTGGTCTTACTACGGTTAAATATTTTTGTGCTCATGAGTTAGTCGGAAGTTACGTGGAGGTATTTCTGCGATCTATTCTGAATTTAAACCCCCGTAACACTTTGCGTAAGAGAAAAATATACGAAAGCATTCTAAATAAAATTGGAAATTGAAAAGGACATACATGAAACACAAAATGGAATCCGATCCTGAAGAGGAAGCAGTTAAATCAATGTGCATGCAATGATACATCGAAAGTATTCGACTCAATAAAAAGAAGTGACATATGAAGGATGCTAAAGAAGCATAAAATTTACAAAAATTTAATAAGGAACATAGAAAATCTATATAAACGTACACAAAACTTTTGAAGGACAACAAACAAAGTATAGAGAACGTTTATTACTAAATCGGGTGTAAGGCATGGAGGGACAATGATTTCATGTTTGTCATGGACCACATAATAAAGGAGTGCGAAGCAAATGCTAAGAACACAGAATTGGAATATTTTAAATAAGTAATTGTGGAGGCTTTCACTTCATGATACATTTTGAATAATTCAAATAAAAACGAATAACTTTGTTGGTATCACTTTATTAACTTGGAGTAGTTACTATGGTTTCGACAATTTCAGCTTATCATTTTCAAACTATGAATTGTACATTTATATATTTTTACAGAGCATTGAACAGGGGAGAGAATATTAGGTCGGTCTGGTCGTTGATAAGTCCGGATTACGCTTAACCTTGAATAGTTTGAAAATGACAAGCTGAAATTGTCGAAACTATAGTAACTACTCCAAGTGAATAAAGTGATGCCAATCATTAATGATGATTATTAATTTTTATGTGAATTATTGGAATATTTTAACTTAAAAACAATAATAACAAATTTCGCAGACGACCTAATCCTAATGGCGAAGAGAAAAAAATATCTGAAGTGTAACATTCTAGGGTAGAACGAAGAAATAAAAATATGGTCTAAGAATCAACAAGGAAAAAACAAAAAAAACAATGGCAATTGCTAGAAAACAACAGGAAATGAAGGTTAAAATAGATAATACAGAAATGGAACGAGTACTTGGGAACGGTTATCACAGAGAATTGGAAGCAGAAATGGATGGAAAAATAATACTTTGCACTATAATAGTCAACACTCAGTAAAGATAAAGTATTAATGAAAACCAAAGAAGATAATGTCAACTCAGGCAGATAGATAAATATTACATAAATGCATTAAACAAAAAGCCTTTCATTGTAATGAATAAAGGTTATAGTCTTCATTGCATATAACTTTGAGGTATACATTTTTATATTTTACCACTTATAGTAACATTATTTGTATCCACATTTATATACGGATCCGAAATATGGACATTAAATCAAAACCAAAGAGGAAGGATTCGAGCCAATGAGATGAAAACGCTAAGGAGAATAGTAAGAGATAGTAGTAGGTGATACAAAATTGAACTTTGCATTTGATGCAGAAAAATACTAGTAAACTCTTACAATTTGCATTTTTGCATCTTCTTCTGTTCGCGACCTCAGGGTAATGGCGAAGACCATGCAAACGGGTCCTCTTCTCTTTTTTTTGGCAAACTCAATATCGGTAGAGCTAGTAGAAAGTCTACCTCTTTTTGTTCTAAATATATGAATTCATATAATTTGTTAAGTATTGAAGTAAAAAAATTTTTAATGTTAAATTTGTACGAAATTGTTTACGCACAAATTCAACAATAAAAGTTTTTGAAAATTAAAAAGTGCTTTTACTTTAATACTTAACAACTCTTTTTGTTGGTCTAATACTTGTTTCCTTCAAGAAGAGCTTCGGCGATACTCGTTTTGAACTCTTGCAGACTTTGTATCTTTTTGTTTGGTATGTAAAGGCTTACGCAGTCTCTACGATAAAGTATCCAAAAGTTAACAACAGTCACATCCATACAATAAAAAAAAAAAGATAATATTTTTTCGATCTGATGTGAATTATCTACAGAGCAGTTAGCAAGTCCATCAAATCAACACCTCCCATAAGCTGTTTATAGGTTTTCTATCGATTGTGATGGTTTGTTTTGTCTTTTTTGTCGCCTACAGTTAGCCCTTAGTTCTGCCAATGCAAAAGTTGACATAAGCTTTACAACTCTATTATCTGCCCATTTCACTACCCTTACTTCAGTATCTTTAACTGGAGCAGTCACTTCTTAATGGGACCCTTTTCCTCTTTTCATCAAATCTTTGTCCTTGATTAATGAGATGCCAGGCAAACGATTGATTCCAACTATTTTTTTCTTTGCTAGTTGTCAATTTCAGTACTAGATTTGAAGTCGGATTCTCATAATACCGGTTCAATTTTCTCTGAATATATGAAAAACTCATACATAATGCCTTTGTCATCGCAAAGAACAAACAATTTGAATCCCCAATTGTGTGGTTTTCTGGATATACATATATTGTTTTATGCTTAATTTACCTTTGAATGGAACCATCTGTTCATCCACACATAGCATTTGGAGCATTGGTATTTCCCAAAACCTTTTGTTAAATGGTCTATCAAAGACCCAATCTTGAATACTTTATCTGTTTTCTCATTAGGTAAGGGAATTTGTGAATTGGCATTGAAGTGAATCTTGAACGTATCTTCTCATCTACCATCTTCCCATATATCTGTACTTATTAGTTCCTAGACAAGTTTAATTTGCTCTTTCATGAAAAAATTGTTTTTTGGCAATATTATTGTCTGAGAGAGTGTGCCAAGATTGTATTTGTGAATAGTATGTTTGTACCCACGAGAGTCTAGTTTTGTTATACTATGAGTACATGAAAAATCGTATTATCTGTTTTTTGAAGAAAATTTTTCTACGCTCTGCGCTTTCTACGAGCCAATCATATTGACAAAAAAACAATATCAAGTACATGAAACAAACTCAGAACATCTTGATGTTATTCGATTTGAAAAATGGGTCTTTTAATTTGAAATATCCTTCAAACGTTGTTTCAACCTTGCGTGTTTTCAGACTTTGCGCCAATTGACACTTTTGTTTGGGATGGTCTGAGGAATGCTTTCCCAAAGTTTGGTAAAATTTGACCGAAACCCATTTCCATATAAATCATGCGGGGTCCTTTACAGCTCTATATGAGTCATGAAATTATGATTTTTTTTTTGCTTTTCAATTTTTAAATTTTTTCTTACTTTTTCATGTCGAAGTCGACTCTTTCCATTTGACTGAGGCAGATCAGAAAAAAAGAGTAATTTCGCCCAAGTCCATTTTGTACTATACCTCATTTAATAACCAGGCGGACTAAACGCGAAAGTCATGTTTACACTATAAAAAGTAACCAGAAAAGTAACCAAACATGTTTTGGCGGTAGAAATAAAATGATTTCAATTTATTTTATCCATAACGTTTATTCAACATTTATACCAACACATAAATTAATTCTAGGCATACTTTCTTGATCATATACTCAATGATGTAGTATATAATATTAAAATAATAATTAAAGTAAGTATGAGACCCTCTTAAGAATTTAGGGGCATATTGAAAACCTCAAGTTGTACATATATTTATTTAGATGTAAAGTGGATTGAAGTAGTAGGTATATTTTAAAAATACATATAATTCCGTAAAAGGTTTGAAATATAAATACTAAATTGTCGTGAAATAAAATTTTATTAAATTAAATAAATTTGCTATTTAAAAACACATCATAACTTACTTAAAATCAATCTCATTCATTAATTTATATAATGTTTAACGGAAAGTCATCGGCGATCATCTCTATCCTTTAATTCAATCAAAATTTAATCCAATGTATCGATTTCATTTTTAAAGAAAAATCTGTGTACAATTTTCCACACGCAGAATTTATAGATATCTTCGGTCGCTGGACGTCCTTCAAGACGTTTAGGACTTGTTATTGTTTCAATCTCCTTTCACCCACTAATTGTGTGAAACTCCACAATCCTAAATATAAACTATGTTTATAATTTGATTCCATATTGCAATAACTTGTGCCACACTTACCTAATGAATCACAATTTTGTATACGACGGCAGTAGGTTTTAAAGCCTCTTGTATTAAAGATAATTTTGGATTGTTTTTTCTCGAGCGTCAATGCTCTAAAATCCAACCATTTCCGTTTCTTGGGGGCCGAAAATGACACCAAACTTGTGCTGGATATTTATCCGTAGTTAAAAATAAAATAACTATTTCCTCGAAAATCGCGGGATGAGAGGAATCGATTCTTACACTGTCAACAGTAGAAATAACTGGCTGAAAACACAAAAACTGAGGCGAAACGCGCGGAAACGGTGGGACACAAGGATCGGTTAGAGATCAGCTGATCATAGCAACAGCCATTACTGTTTTAAGCAATTTGGGCCTGTGTAAAAACGGCGCCCGATTGGCCAATCACAACATCGTATTTTGGCGGCTATGATTTGATTTAGTCCGCCTGGTTATTAAATGAGGTATAGTAAAGTGCGATGATTTCGTCGACATCGTTGTCGGTTCCAAAAACTTCATATTTTCGGTACCAAATACGTTTTGATTAAATGGTTCATTCACATCAGACAAGTTTATAAACAAATTAGAAACAACTTTACTCATTTTCTAAGTTAGTCTTGTATGTAGAAATAAACGATCTTAAACCAATGTTATTATCTAGTAGTACTAGTAATAACATGCAAATTTCTTTTGTATCATTCAATATCCGGCGTGGCACGAGCCAGGGAAGTAGTTGTTTCAATAAGTTATTTGTTTATAGTCTTAGTAAGACTTAATTTTTTGCTTGCAGATTAACGAACAGGTTGAATATTCATATATTCAGGCTACATTTCGTTTTCTTGTATTTATTTAAGTTTATGTATAATTAACATCATTTAAAGTCAAAATGATTAAACACCAGTGCATTGACTGTGATTGCAATTATTTGTCCAATTTATTAATATTATATGAATTAATTTTGATTAAATAGATAGAAATAGAAATAAAACGGTCGGGGCAGATGGCGTCGACACTGACGTTAAAGCAAACGGGGCACTAACCGAAGAAAAATTAGAGCAAAATAAATATCTGCTGATAAAATATTCTTTTTAAATAGGATCTATACATACTATCTTATTAAAACGCTAAGTTGTCCGTGCGCGTTGAACTGCTTAAATTCTTAAGCAGCAGATGTGCACGCAATAGCTTTGTTTTGCACGAGTGGCAACGGCTAATATTATTTTTTATTATACAAACCTTCAGTAATTGCTTAAAATAAGCTTCGGGCTAGTTCTAAATGTTTACTGACCAAGATAGTCTTCCCCAATGTCAGTTTGGAATGTATTGGTATAATTGTGCTTGTTGATTATATTCAATTTGATTGGTGAGTGAGTTAGCTTGGTAAAACTTCATTGTAAACGTTATAATAAAACACGAATGTTAGAGTTTAGCATTTATTAGTAAACTCTAACAATCGTGTTTTATTATAAAGTTTATAATATTTTTGTGTTTTGTTAATGAAGAGGAGGGTTAGGACTGTTAGTGGGCAACTTAAATAAACCGAGAGAAAAATTCACGAGTTTACCACAAGTCATTATTGTTTTTTTATAAATATTATTTATAACTTCAAATGTATATTTCTATCAGCAACTTTTTGGCAACAAATAAAATATAACTATAAAAATGATTTAAAAATATTATAGTATAACGTGAGAAGGCAGTTATATCGTGTTAGCTACAAAATTTTGTTTCAGAGTTGGCTGTGAGATAAATGAGGTATGTCGCATATTATTACGTCATGAGACTAGATTAGTTCAATTGAATTACATTAAAAAAAAAAAGAATTAATCTCAGACATCACTGCTATGTTTCTCTCTCTCAGGCATAGCCAACTCAGCAACAAAATTCGGTGGCTCGCAGCTTATAAATCCATACAAACATCACATTTCTGTCACTACATTTGACTACTTTGAAATTTTAGGTAATCGATGAATTTAATTTTAGATTGTTGATTTTAACAATGTAGAATATATAGAAAAAAAAGCGTATTACGTGTTTAATTGAATAAGCATTAAAGGGTGTTACCATTAATATATAATGACTTAAATCATACAAAGTTAATTGAATAATTAACTGGATATTCATAGATTCATTCAGTGGTTAAGGGTTGCAGGAGGAGAATGGGTGTGTAGTTAGAAAGGATGATAAGGACGATCAAAGTACGGATAATGATGATGACTTTTATAATGACGATAATGCCGGTGGTGGGCAAAGCAAAGCAGGCGCCGCTAATACCGCCAGAGATGGGGCGTAATTACAGTGCAGAGTCGCGCAGCCCTGACAGACACCAACCATTGCTTCTCCTCTGCCAGATAAAGTAGATGTAGATAAAAGGGCCACACGTTTTTTTTTTCTTAATTTTCGAACGGTCCCGGTACATCAGATGATGACAACACACCCTCTGACGCATGGGAAACTCATCTATCCGCATCTGTCCTCACGTCTTCTATCTGCCGTTTTTCATCGCCGCAGGAATTCCGTGCATTAATTCGCCACCGCACCAACACCTCTCGTCGTGTTCACAAATTGGCATCACCGGCATGGGATGACAGCACGAAAGACATTACCGAGATAATGACATATTAATAATACACGCTTAATGATTGAGAAGAACGACAGAGTCTGGACATTTTGGAACTTATTTTGTATAACCAACGTAGATAAAACGTTTGAAACGTTATCTTTTGAAAAGGTAGTTTAATATTTGCAATACAATCTGCAACTGTACATCCGAAATTTTTAACTAAAAACCTTAACCAAATTAGATAAAACATTTGAAACGTTATCTTTTAAAAAGGTATTGTAATATTTGCAATACAATTTGCAATTATATAACCGAATTTGTTAACTAATTGTATCTGTTAGAATTAACTAATCTGATAGTTTAACTATATCTGATGTCTGTGGAAATTTGATTGTGAAAAAGCAGCGACGTTGAATGCCACCTTTTCTCCTTCTTTTTTACTTTCTCCGTTACGAAGTACGAGAAAGTATTGTGATCGTGATTTTTTTTTCAAAAATTTTTTTTACGGAAATATCCGTTTTGGGGTCCCTAGATGCCATTTCAACAATTTCTTGAAAAAAAAAATTTTGTGTCTGTGTGTGTGTGTGTGTGTGTGTCTGTCTGTCTGTCTGTGTGTGTGTGTGGGTGTCTGTCTGTGTGAGCTGTATCTCAAAAACTAATAGAGCAATTAATATGAAACTTTATACATCCGTCTTATTTGATAATTTGAAGAACTGAAAAGCTTTTGGTAAAATTTCGTACACCGGAAGTGGGCGTTTACCTTAACTGTTTTTTGTTTTTTGCCAATATTTTCTTAAATATAAAAAATATCACAAAAACATTTAAACAAACATTGAAGACAATAAAGAAATAAACATCTTTTGCTTAAAAACATTTTTCATAAAATCATTTTTATTCGAGAAAAAAATTTATTATTATTTTTTTAATTTTTGGTTTATAATTATAAAACGATAATAGTTACAGCAAATTTATGTAAATAATAATTGTAGAGAATGCCAAAATGAACAACTTCTAAAGAATAAGTTTTCTTCGAAATCTCGATAGTTTTTGAGTAAACCGAGTTTTTGAATTTGAAGTATAATTTGCTGGGTATTTTTTACATGTTTCATAATTTTGACGTTTTAAACGTCAGTTTCATCCGAGTTTACGCAATGCTCGATGTACATTTAAAATATGATTTCAATTGAAAATAAACAATGAAAACGTAAATATAAATAGCTATGATAGCATCAAGTCGGAGAAAGTAACATGATGGCCACATCACCATTTTTTATATATTTTTTTATAATTTCTATAGAAGAAAAATAAAAACTGTGTGAATAATACTGGGCAACAAATTTTTTGTTGCATTGATAAAAGAACTTGTTCTAACATAATTTGGGTGTGCTGAATCCATATATGACGTTCTTTTTCTCCCTGAGCTACCGTTTTTATGCAATTCAACAATTAACATTTTTCGAAATTTGTATATTTATTATACATATTAAATGCATAACAAGTCATGAATCACATATGAGCGTAGAAATATAGTCATATTATGAGCCCAGAATGAAGGTTGGTGCCTTACAGTTCAGCTATTTCCGGCAAAAATTTGCACTTGTAGCTCATAGGTTTGTCTGGGTTTGACTTGGGTTTGTCAGGAAAATCTCGTTTTATAGTACAGCAGTAGTCCGCCATTGTATTCCTGTCACATCACCCTTGATAGAGCTTTTCCATGATCATCAGGTCCTGGTGGAAGCGTTCACCTTGTTCATCTCTTACACCCCACAGTTATCTGGGAATTTATCAAGGCTACTGTTCAAGAAATGGACCTTGATGCTCATGTTGCACCCCAGTTAGCGGAAAGACAACAACTTCCAGTAAAGAAAAGCTCGTAGTTTACACACAAGTCACACGTCTAATGATTATTTTCCTTTCAACGCGTTTGAGGAAAAAAATTGTATTTTTTGGCGAAGAAGGTGACTAATTTCGAGATATTTACGCGGCAACGAAAGATGCGCCTGTACACGCTAGCTCGACACCTATTCTAAATATCAACAAAAGGAAAACACCGGGTTATTCATAAGTTTTTACTACTAAAGTATGCTGAACTAAATTTAAATAAAACAGAAAAATAAGGCGAAAATTTTAGATCTCGAAATTGGCCGAACGCGCGCATTTGGGCATCTATTCCTCGGCACCTGGGTAAAATATCAACAACAAAAAAATCGGAAAACGAGAGGTTGTTCGTGAGATGTCCAAATTGGCCGAACTTGCGTGATTGGGAAGCTATTCCTCTGCACCTGTGCAAAATATTAAAACGAAAAACGGGAGGTTATTTGTGAAACATATGGCTACAAAAGTAGGCGAACCTCATCGCTCTAACGTTTTTCGTTGACGAGCAATTAAATAAATTCAACACCAAACTACAGAAATAATGAAAAATCAAAATGTCAAATTGCATGATAACCGTAGCTTGCAGAAGAAATCTGATTTCAGATTTGAAATCAGCATTGTCAAAATACCCAGAATCAGTTGAAACATCGCATGTAACAGGAAATATATTTTTATTTTTTTTCTCAGTGTAATTTGATTGGCTATTCGCACATTAAAAATATTGAAGATTAAAATTGTTATGAGACCTACCTATTTAAAAGATCAAATAAAATTATTTCTTAAAATAATCAAGATGATTTGATCACATAGTGGTAATTTTTAATTACAATTACATTTCGTACCGTGAAAGTAAATATAATGCGAATTAGAGATGGGTAAAACTGCTACTTTTGAATCACGTTGCTACCTGTGATTGCAGCTTTCCAATATCAGTGATTTTAAACTCTGACTGTGATCACGGTTTATAAACGTACCTTCTGAAATTGTTAATGGTTTCTCAAAAATGTTGTTGATATCATTCTGCTAATATTTGTCCACCTGGTTATGTAAATAGTGTTCCTTTTGATATTATACCTGTGACTGAAGGTAATATTTGGCTATATTATCTGCTATACCAAATAAATATACTACTATCCTTGATTCAAAATTCGAGAAGTATTTGGAGATTTTTGCAGAAAAACAGAATGTTTGTTCAGTAAATAAATAAATAAAGAAATAAAAATAAAAAATTAATTCTCATTTATTTCATTATTATTATATGTAGCATTTTGTAATATTTTATAAATGAGAAATAAAGTTTATTATTATTATTATAAAGTTGGAAAGTTTTAGGCATGCGCAAATGTTTTCCTATTTTGGTTTTACCTCTTAAAAAACGCATCTTTTGAAAGATTATTTGCTCTGTTCTTGATTCTTTTGAAATACAATCATTAACCAATGAAGATATGGATTTTTGAAAATGTTCGTAATTTTCTGAGCACTTGGCCATCACAGAAAAAAATATAAAACGTTTTTGTAAATTTTCAATACAGAAAATCTTAAAAAATCCGTTTGAAGATTTTCGTTTTAATTTTTTAACACTTGAACAAAAACATCGTAGAAAAAAATATAAAAATGGGGGAAAATTCCATATGAATTTATCCTCAATGGCCGAAGTATCGCTAATTCAAAATCAATACGGTTTTTGTAAATTCAACAGTTTTCAATAGAGATATGGATTTTTGAAGATTTTCGTTTTAATTTTTTGAGCACTTGAATGAAAACATCGCAGAAAAAAAACCGTAAAAAAAAATCCCTAAAATAATATCTTCAATGGTCGAAGTATCGCTTATTAAAAATGAATTTGATTTTAGTGAATTTTAGTTTTATTTTTTTGAGCACCCGAACAAAAACTTCGCAGAAAAAAACAAATAAAACGCTCAGACAAAATTCCATAAAAAATATCCTCAATAGTCGAAGTATCGCTTATTGAAGATCAAGTAGGTTTTTGTAAATTCAACAATTTTTAATGGAGATATAAATTTTTGAAAATTTTGGTTTTATTTTTTTGAGCATTTAAATGAAAACATCGAAGAAAAATTATAAAACGCGCAGACAAAATTCCATAAAAAAATCATCCTCAATGGACAAAGTATAGCTAATTCAAAATAAATTCGGTTTTTGTAAATTCAATCATTTTCAATAGACTTATGGATGTTAATTTTTTGAGCACTTGAATGAAAACATCGCAGAAAAAAATATAAAACGCGTAGAAAAAATTCCTTAAAACAATATCCTCAATGGTCGAAGTATTGCTTATTCAAAATTAATTTGGTTTTTGTAAATTCAACAATTTTTAATGGAGATACGGATTTTTGAAAATTTTAGTTTTATTTTATCGCAAAAAAAATATAAAACAAAATTCCATAAAAAATATCCTCAATGGACGAAGTATCGCTTACTCAAAATCAATTTGGTTTTTGTAAATACCAAAGTTTTTAATGGAGATTTCGATTTTTGAAAAATTTTGTTTTATTTTTTGAGCACCTGAATGAAAACTTCGCAGAAAAAAATAAAACGCGCAGACAAAATTCCATAAAAAATTATCCTCAGCGGCCTAAGTATCGCTTATTCAAAATCAATTTGGGATTTGAAAATTCAACAATTTTCAATAGAGATATGGATTTTTGGAGATTTTTGTTTTAATTTTTTGAGCATCTGAACAAAGAGCATTTGGAGATTTTCGCAGTTTGGTAAATTTTCTAAATTGGTTTTTATTTATTTATTTTTTCAGTTCATGAAGTTTGCAATTTTTAAATTAGTTTTGTGGTATTATTTTAAAATGTATATTAAAATATTTGTACTGAATCTTAAATTGAAATGAATTTTGAGTCATTTTAGGTTTACTAAGTCGTCGGACTGATTGCTTTCGATCACAGGAGTTTGTGGTTCAATTCCATGCCGGCCAAGATAATTTTTTCGTTTCTATAAAATCTTAATGAATTAAATAATAATTGCAAGTACATAAGTTGTAATTTATTTTATTTTATATGGTATACTATGGCATTTTATGAATATTTGTTTTTTTAATTAAATATTTATTCAAAATTTAAATACAATACCCTGTAAAAATGGGAGAATAAAGTAATGAATATTAAATAACATTTGGAAATGCCACCTTGTACTGTCTTCTTACAATTATGTTTTAAGTAACAGTCACAGTTTAAATAGCAGTGATTTTAAGTAGCAGTGATTTTAAGTAACAGTAATATTAAGTAGCAGTGATTTTAAGTAGTAGTGATTTTAAGAAGCAGTGATTTTAAGTAGCAGTGATTTTAAGTAGCAGTGATTTTAAGTAGCAGTGATTTTAATTAACAGTGATTTTAAGTAGCAGTGAAATTCGCCTATTAGTAACAGAAACGACCTGTGATTTTTCAATACTAGTGAAAAATCACAATACGTGAAATATCACCCATCCCTAATGCGAATACTAATTTGTGACAAAGATATGAAATTAGTCCTAAAGAAGAAACATACGTTAAATGGGAAGGAATGGACAAAACTGATGTATTGTTAATGTCCTACACCAAAGTATGTATGGTAAGAAAGGTCGATAGCATTTTCTCAAGAAATTAAAGATATATCTAACAAGAGCACGATAATATAATATTGTCAGATTAATAAAGAACTAATCCCTTACAGCATACGTTGATCAACTAAACGTAAAATTCTCCAGCATTCCTTTAAAATTGGAACTTTCAGTTGATGAACAAATGTGTGCTTCTAAAGTCAAACATTATATGAAGCACTTAATACCTGCCCATGAATCCAGGTTTGCTTATTCTTTTGAGATTTATTCTAGACAAGAAAATATGTAAACAGTCGCAAGTTTAATAGACTGACTATGATCTATCCTAGTTTTGTGCTCCTAATCCATACGTTTTTGTATGGTTTAAACGTATTCTCTAGATGTTCGCCGAAGACATCGGCTTTCTCTTTGTGACTTCTTGCCCAGATTCTTCCATTGAGGGTTGGGGGAATGTGGAGGTTTGGTCTTTTTATACTTTTTGTTGTATTCCAGAGAGAGTAATCTGTAGTTACATCATCCGTAAGTTCTTCCAAGAATTTTTGAGTAGATTTGTGTTTTTATTCCTAAACTTTTAATCGCGGATATCAGGCAGTTTCATCCTTCGGATTTCTAGTCTAGTAATGAACCAGATATTGGTGCATCGGCAAACATCGTAGTCCAGTTATCACGGATCATGATATGATAAATTATAAGCCATAAGGCATAACCGAATCCCAAATTGCAAATTGCCCACAGAACACGAACTAATAAAGAAAAAACGCGATAGTTCAGTTGAATATTTTACAACCATTTATGGTGTAGAGGTATCAACACTGATATGGAAAGATAACAAATATGTTACTTATGCTGGAAAGAATCCCGTTTTAACTGTGAGGCACTTTGAAAAAAAAAGCTGGAGAAAATTTGGAAATAGAATGTCCTAACGCCATTCGGCAATATAATTGACGGATGGATGGAATAGATCTAATGGACAGTTTTATAGAGCGGCATAGAAAAAATATAAAGTAAAACATGGTATTTATACATGGTTTTATCATTTTACTTGATCTATGTATGGTGAATGCATGGCTTCTCTTTAATATAGTTATGACCCTAAAAAGAAGACAGATGAAAGATCTATAGGCATTTAGAATTGAAGTTACAAAATGTTTATGCCGTGCTATGATCAAATGCGCGCCTAAACGTGGAAGACTAAGTTCTTCATTACAACAGGATGGTCAGTCCAAAAGGTACAGAGGCCATGCTCAACATTTACCTCCAAATGAAGTACGAACTGATCAGATTGCGCATTGGCCAATATTCGCAGAGAAAAGATCCAAGATGTAATGAATTCACAGATATAATATGCGAAAAATGGGGCGTGATTTTGTATTGTAACAAAATAATAATAGTTTCAAAATGTTTCATCAATAACTTTATAAAATTCTATTTTTGCACAATGTTGCATTATTGCAACAATAACAATTTTTGAAAATAAAGCATGATTTTTATAATTTCTTTTTTCGTATTTTTACCTTTTTCATTTTATGCATTTAAGGGTTAAGAAGGATTAGAGAGCTAACTGCTCGTAATATGATTCGTTTTTAAATTTATTATAAAAATATATTTCAATAATGAACTATTATTACATATGATACTGCTGATATTTTAGTTGTACCCCAAACAGGTAATAATATATGTAATATAAAGTTTGACCCATTAAGAAATTCAATTTTGAATTTAGCGCCATTTTTTCTGTGTCGGTAATACAGCGTGTTTTTTGCAGCTGTCATTTGTGAACACAACGCATAGAAATTGTGAAAATTCACTACCGAAATGGTGAGAGTGTGCAATTGAAGGGCTTAGAAGTGAAAGGGTTCAAGTGCACATTTTTATGGTTTTGATATAATCGACTTTGATATTTAACAATAAATATTGTTTCCCCATCAGAACACCTACAAACCGGTTTAGACCTTTCCTCTTCGAATATTACTTAGGCATAAAGATATGCTAGAGATATCTTTTAAGTGAAACATACTGCACTTAGTTCATTTTATGAAAAAGTGCACTTAAACCCTTTCACTTACAGGGCTCTCAGATGTCCTATTAATCGAGAAATTTGAGGCGATTGAGTCAGTTGAAATCCAGAAGAGACCTGTCCTTGTTCGTATAGCTCAGTATAATGAAAACATTGCAGCAGTTAGTGAGAGTGCTAATCAGAATTCTTTCACCTCAATTCGCCATCGTTCTCAGCAATTGAGACTTTCACTAAGCAGTTTACAGCGAATTTTGACTAAAGATTTGATTTCGCATGCATACAAGATTCAGTTGGCACAAATTTTGAAGCCAGCAGACCATGTGCAGAGAACGTTTACAGATTTTTGCAAGAAAATCATCTTCTCGGATGACACGCGAACTTGATGGCTATGTCAACAAACATAATTGTTGCTGAGAATCCAAGAGTGTTCTATCAACGTCCCATGCATCCACCACGAGCCACTGCTTGGTGTCCATGTGGAGCTGGAGGAGTGTTTGGACCTTCTTCTTCGAGGATGCGGCTGGCAATACCGTCAACTGCGTTCGTTACCGTGAATTCATAACCAATTTCTTTTGGCCTCAAATTACTGAAATGAATCTCGAAGACTTGTGGTTTCAACAGGACGGCGCAAGCTGCCACATAGCGAACGAAACAATGGAATTGTTGCAGACAAAAGGGAGAGTTATCTCGAGCCGCGGCAATGTGAATTGGCCACCAAGATCATGCGATTTGAAACAAAAGGTATTTGCCAATAACCCAAGAACAATACCTGAATTGAAAGAGAATATTCGACGCGCCGTTGCTGAAATTGAGCGGGCACTATACCAAAATGTCATCGAAAATTTTGTCAAAAGGACCAACGAGTGCCAACAGACACAGACACGAGAAGGTCATTTATCTGATTTTGTATTCCATACATAACCTCCATGTCTACACTCTTCATTAAAATAAAAACATCGGAACTTTTCAAATAAACTTCGTTTTTTCAGATTTTAAAATAAGCTGTTTTAATGGGCCACCATTTATGTAAGAAGTGGCTAAACGCCCCTTGTAGGGTTGCGCTGCTTCTAAAAAGCTTTCTAGATCTTCTACATATTTGTTTTTTTTTTTAGTAAATCAGTCTCCATTTCCTATACTATATTCTTGCAAATGTTTTTCCATAATTTCCTGTTTCTTGTCCCTTCCTTTAATCCTCTAACCCCGATCTTGTTTAACATCTTGTAGCCATTTGAATCTCGGTCTACCTCGTCTTTTTCTTGTTTCCCGTTTCCCATTCTAACATTAAATCGATGCCCTGTGTCTGTACATATCCTAACCATCTCACACGTTGTTCCTTTAATTTTTTTAAATATTTCTTCTAGCAGATCGAAATTTATTCTTATTTGATATTCATTTGTATTTCATTTTATCGTACCTAGTATTGTTCCTAAAATCCATCTTTCTATAATTCTCAAGGTAACCTCTTGTTTCCTTGTCATGGTCATTATTTCTGCCTTCTGTTATCAGCTCTTCTAACATTTCATTTATCCTCCTCTTAATGTCCCATTATTTTTTTATTTTCCTTACTACATATTTTAGCGCTTGAATGAATAGTGTTGCTGATAGTGCGTCTCCTTGCCTTATCTCTGATAATTTTGCGTTCTTTAGTGTCTCCTTTTTGTGTTTTAATTTATATAGTTATCCTCTTCATCGTCATATGTGTAAGTTTTTTTAATGGTGCCATTCAATTATCTCTTTTTACTGAATCGAAAGCTTGTTGGAGATCTATGAAGTGTAGTTGTAATTCCATTTTATAAGTGAGCGCTTTCGTCATTATTTGTTTTATTGTTTTTATTGCATCTCATTATTAATTTGTCTTGTGTAAATCCACACAGGTAATACCCTAGAGTTCCTTTTGTTTTATTTTTCAATTTCCGCTGTATCTTTCTTTTCTTGGCTGTTTTTCAAATATCACCATCTTAATTTTTTCCTTGTTCAGGCTTATAATTGTCCCATTTTTCTGCCTTCTGTTATTAGGCCTTCAAACATTTTATTTGTCCTCGTCTTATTCTCCCTTTAAATATTTTCCTTACTACATATTCTAGCGCCAGATTGAATAGTGTTGCTGGTAGTGCATCTCCTTGCCTAACATCTTTTTCTATTGTAATTTTTATTATTGTCCTCTTCGTCGTCAGATGTCTAAGTCTTCTTAGCTTCCGGGGCAACTTTGTGTATTATTTATTTCATTTCGTAGCTTTTGACTAACCTCGAGGTCTTTCATGTTGTCATTAAATTAACTCTTTTTACTGAATCGAAAGCTCGTAAGAAATCTATCCGTGCTAGATCTTCTATGTATTTTGTTCTTATTTCTGCGCTACTTTGTTTTTGTACATCTCATTTATTTTTGGTTTCCTTATTTTGTGTTCTGATGGTGTAAGAGTTATTTATATTTACACTTTCATGGCTTATTTTCCATTTAAGGGGTTATGTGGTAAGTAAAACACGTGTGTTGAGAATTTTCACAAATTTTTAATGTCGAAACACTGCGACATATGTTATACCTAGGAGTTATACCTAGTCAGTAGGTTAAAAGAACGATGTTTTGATGTTTCTATGTCCTTCTATTATAACATCAGAAGAATATTTTCTGAAAGTTTTATTCAAATTGGCTCAAAATTGTGAGGGAGCTACGATAGCGTCGAGCAGTAGGGTTGTCTGTTTTTGGAATCGATGATTCGTTTAAGGTAAGAAATATATATTTTATCACCAATAAGACCAAATCGAAAACTTTAATAGCGTTTTTCTCGAAATAACGTTTTTTAAAAGCTGCTAATCGGTGAGCAAGATATCTCGAAAACTGCTGTACCGATTTGCATGAAACTTAACATACTTCTTCTAATTATTAAATACTAGTCAGTAAAGGACATAATTTTAATTTTGATAAAAAACATTTTTTTTTTATTAACAAAAGAACGAAAAGATTTAACTGGAAAAATTCGTATTTTTGAGTCGAAAATCTGACACATTGCTAAAAATCAATTTTTAGTGAAATCCTTCCTTCACCGACTAGATCTATTCATACGAAAGCTTAATCCTTTTGAATTTTTTTTTTCAGATGATCCAGCTTCGAGCAATCTTGCTCTCACAGTCAAGCGTGAAGCGCCTGTGAAAAAAGAAGTCTGGAAAATAGCTATTGTTCTCGATGTTTTTAATTGAGAAAATTACGAAAACTTCTTTGATAGATTTTTATTACAAAATAAAAACAGTTTTTTCATCTCAAAAAAACGTTTTTTTCGATTTGCTGACTACGTATAACCCCTTAAACGGTATTTTAAATGTGCGTCGAACGTTTTGCAGTATCGGATGATACTGACGTTTGGCGCTTTTTTCAGTCTCCATCACACAATACTGCAGCATTTGAAAGGGGTGTGATTTACAATGGCTATAGGATTTATAACAGTTTGCCGCAACCAACCAAAGATAGCAATTCATTATTTAGCTACAAACAAGAACTTAAGAAGTTTTTGCTGTGTAGATGTATATATACTTTGGATGAGTACTTTGTTTAACATGTACATTAGTTGTATTAGTTATATAAGATGAAAATGTATGTTTTATATTATCCTTTGTTTTTGACGTTTTTCTTTTGTAATATAGGTATATAATTATATTATTTAATTTTATGTAAGGGAATAAATATTATATTATATTATTATATTATTTGAATCGCCAAAATTATGAAAGTTGAAAATGACAAATTATACTTCAAAGTCTAATAATTTTTGCCCTCAGTTTACTCAAAAACTATAGAGATTTCGTAATAATCCTATTAGTTATAAGTTGTCCATTTTGGTATTCTCTACTCTACAATTGTTATTAATATAAATTTGATGTAACTATTATCGTTTCATAATTATAAAGCAAAAATTTAAAAGAAAATGAATTTTTTTTTCGAAAAGCAATGATTTTATGAAACATATTTTCAAACAAAAAATATTAATTTCCTAGTTGTCTTTAATATTTGTTTAAATGTTTTAATATTGTTCATATATAAAAAGTAAAAAAAAAACTTCCCTTGTACAAAATTTTAACCAAAGCTTTTCAATTCTTCGGATTGTCAAATAAGACTTGTGTTGAAAGTTTCTTGTTAATTGCTGTATTAGTTTTCAAGATACTGCGCTCACAGCGAGACACACGACGACACACACAGCCACAGACACGTAGGACACATACAGGCACACACAACGACACAATATATATTTGTTTAACAAGGCAATAAAGTAACAGATTTACGGACGCGGCTGGAGTTTCACCGCCAAGTGAGCTCGAGGCTGTGAATCCAGCCAAATGAGCCGGTCGACGACGTTTAAACGTCAAATGGCGGGCCACTAGGAGCCGGTCACGGCAAGCAAATTTCGCCACCGTTCGGCGACTCGATTTTTGTGCGCGGATAAGTTAGGGACTCGCATAGAGGTCGAGGAAAACACACGCAGTATTATTAAAACTTTGTTTTGGCCTTTTTGGCCCGGGAAATTCGAAGGCAACTCTCATTTAAGCGAAAAATACATTGTAATGTCAAACAAATTTCCGGGCGGCTTCTATTGGTCGACGCGGCGTTTCATCTGATTAGCGAAATAACATGACGTAGTCTCAGCTGATTGGCTCATTACTTTTACAGCCTAGGCATAAATAAGCATTTTTAAAGCCTAGTCCGCAAAAGTGATATTTCTCGGCCTAAAATCAGTCCGAAAAATCTTACATTTCAAATCAATTCGCGAAAAAAAAATTTCCAGAAATTATTGAAATCGCTTCTAGGGTCCTCAAATCGGATATTATTGTAAAAAAAAATTAAAAAAATTACGATAACAATACTTCGTACATCGTAACGGAGAAAGTAAGAACACTTCATGTGAAGAGGATAATAAAACTGAATGAAAAATCCACAATATTTTAATCATAACTAATATTTACGACTCTGAGTTTCGATGTGTTTCCGTCTTTGTCATGGAGTGCTTTTGAATTATGCCTCAGTTCCTACTTACAAGATAAAGGGAACAATGCGTCCGTTCGCTGTAGAACAATAGGCAGTAAAATAAATTTGGTTGCATTATTTCATATAATATTCGGTTTTGTTTGTTGAAATTGTTCTATAGACGAAGAAGTGGCAATAAAATTACTTTGAAGTATAGAAGAAACGTTTACAGATCTAGCGACTTGAGTATAGTTTATTTATATTATGATTTGAGTACACTAATATAATATTTTCTACAGAGGTATTTTATGCAAACAGCAATAAAGTTGTAGTCATTAATAAGTGCCAGGGTCTGCTCAACATGGTAAGCCTAGCAGTGGCAGTTAGGGAGTACGGGAAAGTATTGTGATCGTGAAAATGAAGGTATAAATATTAATAATTATTATAATATCAATTTTTTTATGTGTCAATTTGACACCTATTGTAATCGTTGTTTTTAATTACTAGATGTTCGATAATGGCAAGTTAAAGTTGTTAAAACCATATTCACAAAATTAAAAAATTAAGTACTAGTGTTTTTATTCAATAAATTTAGTCCTTTCACCTAATAAAATGACCGCAATAAAGTATTTAATATTTATTTAATTTAACGTAACATCGGTTAACCATTAAAATCCTTAATTCAATTTATTTAGAATCATAAAAGTATGGTGAGACCTGAAACTACAAATTAAACAATTATATAATTTAAATATTTGATTAATACGTCGCTATTACGTCCGATTAAAAGTTTCATTCATTATCATGATCTGACATTGATGAATAATTATTTGTTGTGAATAGCTCGGAGCTGGTAAAAATTCAGAAGCCGCTTCTAACCTATGGTTAGACGAAAAATATAGTCTAACGTAATACCATAATAGCTAATGGCCATTAAATTGTCCATTATATATTCCTTACATTTTAATTAAAGTACCGTACAATTAAATCGAAAAGATGTCAACAATGGAATGACGAAGATTTTCAACTTGCAGAGATTAATGTTGTAAAAAAATTACTCGATCAATAACCATTACGAAAATCCTGAATAATTCATCCACACCGCGAACCGTTCTGCCAACGCGCTGAAATGCCAACCATTCTGGTCGGAATAAATTAATTAGACGATGAATACGTTTTTACGTTACGTTAAAATGGAACCGCTTAATTTATTCAGAGATGGATTTCAGCGATATCGAATGAAAAGGCGTTCCTCTCGTTCGCATGAAGCACTTTCCTATAAATAAATACGACCCATACTCATGTTTCTGTGCGCGTGTGTTAGTGTGTGTGTAATTACAGGTCTTCATTATTGATAGATAACTGTTAGAATACACGGAATGGTAATTACAAACGCATTGATTGATTCTGTTATGGATAATTGTAAATAGGCTGCATGGTTTATTCAATAGAGACCGAGGAATGAATGATTGAGAAGAGTATACGATTTGTAACTCGTCTCATTTATTTATTTCTTGGCCTCTAGATCAACTTGGAGATCCGTTTTTCAAGTCGTGCAGATACTCTTCTTAATCATTGATTTCTTGGTCTATTCTATATTGAGTAAAAAAACGGGTTATTAGAATTGGTAAAAAAAATCATATGACAACTGGATGTGCTTCGGCCAAGTTGGGTGGACTAATTACCCTTCGTGTTAATCTTAATCAATAATTACATTAGTGCGATAATACTTGTTATCTGCTGATTTGAAGACATGTTTTCCTAATATATCGTTCGCGTATTGCTGTTTATTTAGTAGCACGCAATAAATATTATTATTATTATTATAAGTTAGGATAGATATTTAGAATTCCTGATTAGTTAGCTAAAGTATAATTACTTAATTCATTTAGCACTTGATGAAATACACAATCTTTAAAAATGATGCAATACAATCGAAACTCGGAATAAACTTACATTTTGTGAATCAAAGCAAGTGTTTTTATTATTGTTATTATTATTGCAAAATGGCTCTTTTATGTAACGCCTGAAATTGAAATTAAAGGAAAACAAATAATAAGTTTGTTTCAAATAATATGGTTCCAAGAAATACTGTTTCCTCATTAACCATACTAACTTATAAAAAATAAAATTCGGATCATTGCCCCCCGAACAATAAAAATAATTAATTTCCACCCTCGCGCCATGAATTCGCGCCGAGTCCCAACAAATGGAAACTATTCATGTGTTCATATTTTTTATGGCGATATGCGAACTTTGAAAATATTTATATGTTATTAGATGTGTGCCAAATAATTATGGGGTTGAAAATTAGGGGTGGCGTTGTGACAACTAATTAATATGATAGTGCTTTAGTTGCCATTTGAGGTTTTTAAATTGTCTAAAGTGAATGTAGAGGAAATAACTTATTTTAAAATATATTGCTGAAATCTATTTTTAACTTCACACCCGTCGAAAGATTGACTTTTTCTAGAAAAGTTGCTGCCAACCCCAAACGAAATTTGGCTGATAGTTACAAATTTGGCAAAATAATCATACATAATGTACCTTTACAATTACCCAATAAAATTATTCTATCAGAACAAAAATTGCAGTGCTAGAAATTGAATTTTGCTTACAGATTTTTTTTCTGGAAAGACCATTACCAATCCACTAAATAATTTGGCAGATCATTAATACACAAATTATTCCTACACACTATTTTAGTATAACTGCCTGACGAAATTATTTTATCTTCTCCAGAATAAAAGTAGCAGCTCTCTACAAATAGGATTTTCATTATCAAAAATTAACTTTTTTCAGGAAAACCTTTTTTTAGGCATTGTCTTGCACAATTTGGCAGATCTTTAAAATTTAACAGATTAATTATATCTAATGTGTCTTTACCACATATCAACAAAATTACCGAATATTTATCATAAATGGCGTTGCTACAGAATGAATTTTGCTTACCGAAAATTAAACTAATAATAATTAAATTATCCAGAAAAAACATTGCCAATCGCACATATTAGAGAGAGACACATACATTGGTTGAGACACTTTTACAAATGGCCTCAACAAACAATTGACCAGAGGTACATTAAATATTAATAATAATACAAAAAAATATTTAAAAAATGGTGATGTGGCCATCATGTTACTTTCTCCGACGTGATGGTATCATAGCCATTTATATTTACATTTTCATGGTTTATTGTCAATTAAAATCATATTTTAAATGTACATCGAGCGTTGTGTACACTCGGATGAAACTGACGTTTAAAACGTCAATATTATCAAAGATGGAAAAATTACACTTCAAATTCAAAAACTCAGTTTACTCAAAAACCAAAGAGATTTCGAAAAAAACTTATTCCTTATAAGTAAGTTCATTTTAGCATTCTATACTATTATTATTAACATAGTTTTGCTGTAACTATTATCGTTTTATAATTATGAACCAAAAATTAAAAAAATCATAATAATTTTTTTTCTCGAATAAAAATGATTTTATGAAAAATGTTTTCAAGCAAAAGATGTTCATTTCTTTATTGTCTTTAATGTTTGTAAATGCTTTTGTGACATTTTTCATATTTAAGAAAATATTGGCAAAAAACAAAAAAACAGTTAAGGTAAACACCCACTTCCGGTGTACGAAATTTTACCAAAATCTTTACACTTCTTCAGATTATCAAAAGATGTATGTTCAAAGTTTCATATTCGTTTTTGAGATACAGCGCGCGCACACACACACAGAGACACAATTTTGTTTTTTCAGAAATTGTTATGAAATTGAATATGAAAAATATCATAACAAGTGGAAAAATTAGTGCAATTTAAAAACTTTATAAATATTTTCATAAAATTAACACAAAACGTCAAAATTGCACGTTTTCAAAGTCCAAAGATTTAAAATTGCAATTTTTATTTTCTTTTAAATTGCACAACTGTCAAATATTTTGTCTCATTTTAGTAATTCAAACAACAAAATGTGGAAAATTTAATGTAATTTTAAAACTGATAACATTTTTACTTTCTCCGTTACGAAGTACGAGAAAGTATTGTGATCGTGAAATTGTTTTCAAAATTTTTTTTACGGAAATATCCGTTTTGGGGTCCCTAGATGTTATTTCAACAATTTTTGGAAAAAAAAATTGTGTCCGTGTGTGTGTGTGTGCTTGTCTGTCTGTGCGCAATGAATCTCAAAAACTAATATGAAACTTTGAACAATTTTTGCCAATATTTTTTTAAATATAAAAAATATCACAAAAACATTTAAACAAATATCGAAGATTACAAAGAAATGAACATCTTTTGTCTAAAAATATTTTTCATAAAATCATTGTTATTCGAGAAAAGAAAGTTTTTTTTTTAATTTTTGGTTTATAATTATGAAACGATAATAGTTACAGCAAAATTTATGTTGATAATAATTGTGGAGAATGCCAAAATTAGCAACTTATAAACAATAAGTTTTTTTCGAAATCTCTTTAGTTTTTGAGTAAACTGAGTTTTTGAATTTGAAGTATAATTTTTCCATCTTTCATAATTTTGACATTTTAAACGTCAGTTTCATCAGAGTCTACAAAGCGATCGATGTACATTTAAAATATGATTTAAATTGAAAATAAACCATGAAAGCATGACTATGATACCATCAAGTCGGAGAAAGTAACATGATGATCACATCACCATTTTTTTTTTCATGAAATTAACACAAACTGCAAAAATCGCACTTTCTTAAAGTTTAAAGATTTTAATGTCTTGATTTTGGTTTTTAAAACTACATAACTTCTAAACGCATTGTCCGATTTTGATGTTTCTAACGTCAAAAAGTGAACAATTTTATGCTATTTAAAAAACTTTGTAAACATTTTCGTGAAATCAACGGAAAACGTCAAATTAGCACTTTTCAGTCCGAAGATTTAAAATTGTGATTTTGAGAGAGAGAGAGCCAATACATTTATTGAAACAATTTTACAAATTACCTCAAAGCGATTTCTTTTTTTTTAATTGCACATTTGTCAAATGCATTGATTTTGATCATTAAAACGTCAAAATATGGAATATTTAGTATACTTTTAAAGCTAATTATTTTTTTTCCATTGAATTAACTGCAAAAATCGCAATTTTTAAAGTTCGGAGATTTAAAAATCGTGATTTTGGTTTTTGGAACTATATAACTTCCAAACGAATTGTCCGATTTTGATGATTCTAATGTCAAAATGAGGAAAATTTTCTGCAATTTAAAAACGGGTAAATATATGAACGCAAATTGACGTTTTCAAAATTCGAAGATTTAAAATTGCAATTTTTGTTCCTTTGATTGCGAACGCATTCTTCGATTGTGATGATTCCAACATAAAAAGTGAATTTTTTTGTGGAATTTGAAAACCGGTTAATAAATATGTTCGTGAAATCAACGCAAAACGTAAAAATTGCACGTTATTAAAGTGCGAAGATTTAAAATTGCGATTTTGATTTTTCTTTAAATTGCACAACTGTCAAATGTTTTGTCTGATTTTGATAATTCAAACTTGAAAATGTGGAAAAAGTGTAATTTAAAAAAAAAATCTCATTAAAATAACACAAACTGCAAAAATCGCTTCAAAATCAAAATCACGATTTTGGTTTTTGAAACTACATAACTTCCAAACGCATTCTCCGATTTTGATGATTCGAACCCCAATATGTGGAGAATTTAGTGTAATTTTATAAGTTCTAAAGGTTATTTAACTTTTATTTCTTTCAAATTTGTCTGTATACTAACCTAAACTACATTATTTTAGGGATTATCATGTTATTTTAAGCTGTTGAAAATTGAAATGGGCGAATTAAGAAGCGGACCCGAAAAAGTAGGCATTTGGTCCAAAAAGGTTAAGAAACACTGTGCTAAACGATAAGCATTAGCACTCAATATTTCGAACCGAAGTTTTCGACGCATTTTGAAAGACTTGCACGTCCCTACAAAATTCAAATCGTACAACAAAATTTTGGAAATATTTGGGGGGCTATTTGCTGAAAACCTGGATATCGTTGATTACTTGCTGTTATCTCGTGAAGCTCATTTCCAGCTTTCAGGTTTTGTTAACAAACATAACTTTCGTTACCGGATGACAGAAAATCCTCAGGAATTGCATGAATTACTGCTTCATAGCAAAAAAGTTAGTATATGGTGTGCATTATCCGCCTTTGGAATTTTTGCCGTTCTTCCTTGAGAAAATCGATTTGACTGTTACTATTACATTACAGCGTTATCAACAGGTGTTACGTAACTTTAAACAACTCCGTAATGTTGGTGTGGATATTCGAAGAATATGGTTTCAGCAGGACAAAGTCACTTTCCACACTGCTGGGGAGTTTATGGCAATTGTGCGAATAATGTTCCCTGGTCGCGTAATTTCGAAATAATTTTGGGATCTCAACTACTTTATAACAACTAAAACATAATATTCGGGCAGAGATTAATGCAACCCCAATTGAAATGTAGGAGCGAGTGATGCAAAACTTTTGAGCAAGGCTTATAGAGCGCCAGCAACGAGGAGGAGATCATTTGACCGAGTGTAATATTTAAAAAAATAAAATATCCACATTTTCTCAAGAACCTTTTGTTTGATTTTTGAATAATAATTTAGCCATTTATAAAAACAACAAAACTTGAAATGGATACTTCATTCTACCTAACCTTGTATTTAGAGTATAAATGCAATAATTTATATGATAATGATGGCAACACGTGAAAACCAGAGTCGTAATTTTTCGTATAGATTTACATTACTGTATTCTTACGTTATATAATATTTTTTATTTGTGGGTAAAACATGGCTAATTTTTCAATTCAGTATAAACCTGTTTAACTATGTGTCAAAACAATATTCCAACTATTGTTAAACATAAATATTTCATTAGTGGGCTTCGCAAATAGTCATGATCGAAGAGTGGGCGTAGCACACAAATGCTTTAATTACAGGCTCGCAGTCGTGATATATGAGATTCAATTAATACTCTAAATAATTGTTACTAATTTGAGTCTGTCTCATAAGTCTATGTAGAAAAATTCATGATACGTGTATTATTTTTTTTTCTTTTCTAGACTGTGCTTTATGCTTCGCATGTGAATAATATTTAATTGCCCGATGATTAATAGCGCCTTTCCTTTTACAACCAGCCAGTTCGACCGAATATGTGTGTGCGTAATGGACACATGATGGTATCATTATGGCCGCCACGAGTTGAATTAATGTTTTGTGGTCCCCAAACGCATAAATATGCATGTGCATTCCATGATCACCGAATGCATTCATTTCTGTTTATAAATGGCGGTTTATTCCAGCAGAATTATTCTGAACACGATATCTGAATCACAGAAAATATTGTTGAATACAATTGATTGCCGCGTATAAGCAGTTGCAATCATTTCCATGATTAATGGTTGTAGATTTTTATATTAAGAATTTCGTACTTAAAGTCCGCCAAAAGCCTAGTTCTTAAAACTGTACTTTTAATTATTTACTTGTAATTATAGCAACAATAATAATTTTTGATAATAGTAAACATATATTCAGACAGGGGCGGCTCGTTATATAGAGCCAAGGAGCCATGGCACTACCTGCAGTTTCAAGCTCGGCAAGAATTTTTAATTAATTCTTAAAACACTTTTTTGCCAATTACTTTGATCAAGGAATATAAAATCGTTCTTTATTTCTTTATTGTTGTATAAGTGGCTCTACCATCAACATGTTCTACGAGCCGCCACTTAGGTACGGCCTTTAGCAACGGGATTATGATAAAATATTTCTAAAACATCTGCTCCGTATGTCCGAAAAAAAATAATTGTATTAAAGCTCTGATATTGATGTGATTTTGAGTGACAGGCTGTTGTGATTTCCTTTAATTTTGACCGAAATTTCATTTTTTCCCAATATTTGTTACAAAAAACTGATATTTTCAAGTTTTTTGTTGAATAACTCTAAAACCAACTTCGGAATGTTTCGATCTTTTGTTTGAATATTAGAGTCTTGATAAATGATAAATAATTTTGAGTGACAGTTTGTTGTGATTTGCTTCGATTTTAACCGAAATTTTAGCTTTTCCAAGCATTTGTTCCAAAAGAATTGACATTTTAGAGTTTTCAGTTGAATAACTCAAAAACCATCTGTAGAATGCTTGAATATTTTGCATAAATATTGAAGCCTTGATATTGATAAGTGATTTTGAGTAACTGTTCATTGTGATTTGCTTTAATTTTAAACAAAATTTCAATTTTTTTCAAGATGTATTACAAAAAATTAACATTTTCTGGTTTCTAGTTGAATAACTCAAAATCAATCTGCAGAATATTTTGATCTTCTGCATAAATATTAAAGCCCTTATGTTGATAAGTGATTTTGAGTGTAACAGTTCATTGTGATTTGGTTTGATTTTAACCGAAATTTCACTTTTTCCCAATATTTGTTACAAAAATTGACATTGAACTTAAAAACCATCTTCAGAATATTTTAATATTTTACATAAATATTAAAGTTCTGATATTAGTAGGTAATGTTGAGTGACAGTCTGATTTGTTTTGATTTTAGCCGAAATTTCACTTTTTCCCAATATTTGTTCCAAAAAATTGATATTTTCGAGTTTTTAGTTGAATCATTAAAAAAAATTTATAGAATATTTTAATCTTTTTAATATTAAAGCCCTGATTTTAATGAGTGATTTTGAGTAACAGTTCATTGTGATTTGCTTTGATTTTAACCGAAATTTCACTTTTTCCCAATATTTGTTACAAAAATTGACATTTTCGCGTTTTTATTGAAATAACTCAAAAACCATCTTTAGAATGTTTTGATATTTTGCATAAAAATTAAAGTTCTGATATTAGTAGGTAATATTGAGTGACAGTCCGTTGGAATTTGTTTTGATTTTAGTCGAAAAATTTCAATTTTTCCCAATATTTGTTTCAAAAAAATTATATTTTTGAGTTTTTACTTGAACAGCTCAAAAGCCATCTTCAGAATATTTTGATATTTTGCTTGAATATTAAAGTCCGGATATTTATAAGTAATGTTAAGTGGTAGTCCTTTGTGATTTGTTTTTGATTTTACCCGAAATTCACTTTTTCCCAATATTTGTTCCAAAAAATTAATATTTTCGAGTTTTTAGTTGGATAACTCAAAACCCATCTGCAGAATATCTTATTCTTTTTAATAATGAAGCCCTCATATTAATAAGTGATTTTGAGTTATAGTTTATTGTGATTTGTTTTGATTTTAAACGAATTTTCACTTCCTCTCAAGATTTAATATAAAAAATGAACAGTTTCGAGTTTCTAGTTGAAATTTTCTAGTTCTAGTAGAAAAAAATCAATCTGCAGAATGTTTTGATCTTCTGCATGAATATTAAAACCCTGATATTAATACGTGATTTCGAGTAACAGTTAATTGTGATTTTTTGATTTTCAACGAAATTTCACTTTTTCCCAATATTTGTAACAAAAAACTGATATTTTCGAGTTTTTAGTTGAATAATTTAAAAAGCATCTCCAGAATGTTTTGATATTTTGTTTGAATATTAAAGACCTGACAATGATAAGTTTTGAGTGATAGTTGATAGCTTTCTAAATATTTGATTAAAAAAATCGACATCGAGTTTTCATTTGAATAACTCAAAAACCATTTTCAGAATATATTGATTTTTTGCTTAAATATTAAAGTCCTGATAATTATAATTAATTTTAAATGACAATCCGTTGTGATTTACTTCGATTTTAGCCGAATTTCATGTAGTCTCGTATTTTGTATTTTAAAGGATGTTTGAGTGAGGTATCATAATGTTTTTAACTTGTATGTTAGGCAGGGGCGGCTCGTTATATAGAGCCAAGGTACTATGGTACTACCTGTAGTTTCAAGCTCAGCAAGAATTTTTAATTAACTCTTAAAACACTTTTTCGCCAGTTACTTTGGTCTAGGAAGATAAGTCGTTCTTTGTTCTTCAAAAAAAGGAGGGGAACATGTGTATTGTATATGTGGCTCCACCATCAATATGTTCCACGAGCCGCCATTGTATTCAGAATAAATAAATATGGTAGTTCCTGGAACGTAAAATTGAATTTTCCGGACTAAAATATATATGATGAAAAAAATGTCGGCAGGCGGGAATTGAACCCGCAACCCTTCGCTTGCCGGGCGGATCCTCGGACCACTAAGCTACAAAACATCTGTCAATGGTAAATTCGAGAATTGGAGTACGCCGTAAATAATGGTGGACGAATCCAAGTTACAGGTCTGTTGTAACTTAGTGGTCCGAGAATCTGCCCAGCAGAAGGTGCAATTCACGTCTGTCGACATATTATTCTTTTCATCATAAATATCCCTACTTCCGGCGTAGTGAGAAAAATTAAATTTAATTAGAGTGTTTCAGTGTTTTGGAAACAGTGAATCATGTGCTTATTTATCAAAATGTTATCGAAAAATGTTTTATACAAAGTTGTGCTGACTAGCGACTGCACGTGGTAAACATAGTGAAATTTGTATATATATTTTTTAATTTCTCTTTACTTGACTTTCACCGCAATAAAAGAATCCTAAGCTATAGGTATTTTAAAATCCAAATTGCTATTGTCTGTCAATTCCGAAAAATATCATATTGTTCCTAGTGGTATGTCTAAATTTGGTATCGGAAATAGTCGGAGTTACGAAATTTATGGATGGCCCCTTATATCAACAAAAATGAAAAAAATGTACCAACAAGCGGAAAATTGCACAATAATATTCCCACGATGCTAATGATTTTAAGAACTGGATTTCTATGAACCAAAAAAAGCAGAAAAAATGGTACACTGGTGAGAATTCAAGGCGTAACAGTACAGTTGCCTTGTTTTGCCGCGGAATAATGAAATAATTCAAGTGTGCAACACAATGTTTATCATTCGTAAAGGAGTTGACATTGCAATGCAGAACGGGACACAAGAAATACTAGCGTGGAAGATAAAACAGGCAAGCACGTAAAGAAGGTCACATCACCTGAGATTTGTAAGACATAATATTCAGTAGTTTCCTGCTGTCTCTTCTCATTTTTGTAAAATTATAACGAAGATATTTACATTCCGATCTGAATATAACCATAATGTACTCTAAAGTTCCCCAAAATACACCCCAAAATCCCCATTTTGGGGAAAACCCGCAGTCAGGCAATACTGTAGAAACTTTCAGTCACTTATATCACAATAAACAATTCTATAAAAACGGAAACACATTATGACCTAATGCCATTGTTTAAAATAACACCATCTGCACTTCCTACTGGGTACAGATTTTAGTACGAAAACTTCTCTCGAGAAAATCGTGGAGGATATTAAGATTCTCAACTTTCCGAAAGTGTCCAAAATAGTGGTGCGTGATTCGTGATACATCAATTTATAATTATTGTTTGTTTTGTTTCAGTAAACAATTTAATGAATAAAAATATATTTATATTATCTAAAACTAGATATATTTTTTTTCAATTTCTTTTTCTAAATTTAGAAATATTATCGTTCGTGAGAAACCAAGGTTTTGATTAAATTTATTAATGGTTATAACGCAAAAAAAAATAGTAACGATTTGTCATAGTAAATACTCCGTTTGAAAACTTAAATGTGATTTTCTGAGGAAAGGGTAATAGAAAAATACAATAAAATGAGAAATACGATACTTTTCGTCTTCTACAATTTAAGAGTCTCTAAGAGACTATAATTAACAAATTATCTACCGAAACAACTACTTTCCTAGCTAGTACCACGATCAATATTCGTCGTGGTCGAAAAAATCACAAAATGCACTTTTTTCAAACACCCATAACTTTGTGCCAAATTATCGTAGGAACTTCGTTTTTGAGTCTTGCGCAGGTAATTGAACACATTTCAATGTCCTTTTGGTGGATAGAGTCGACACATTTTTTCCAACTCCGTAAACGTTGCCAAAGTTGGACGTTTTTTAGCGGCCCAAAAACGTGTTTTTTTGTTCGGAGGTTGAAGGGTTCGAAAAGGGATTATCCCAATCCGAGTTTACCCACTTAAAGAAGTGCAGGAATGGCATTTTCCGAAATAATCATTCAATTTGGTTGAAAAGTCGAGTTATATGCGAAAAACCTCAAAATGCACTTTTTTCAAACACCCATAACTTGGTCCCAAATCGTCATAGGAACTTCGTTCTTTGAGTCCTGTATAGGTAATTCATCAAATTTTAATTTTTTTTTCGCAGGGGCGCTAGAGAGGGATGGAAGGGGTTGCGCTTAAGTTTGCATGCATGACTTTAAAGAAAACACTTCAAAGTTTTTCGTCCTCAAAGATTCATCACAATCGATTGAAAATACGCCGAGTTATGGTCGAAATTTCACGAATTTCAAGTGTTTCATTGGTTTTCCACCACTGTATATGCCTTGATCGGTTTACTGATGTACACATCAATTTTCAAATCGGGTCACGAAAATATAGTCTCACTGTTTGCAAAGGACTTGACAGGAAGGCTCATATTTAGAGCAACTATGTCCGTGAAAAGTTTCAAAATACTGATAAACTGTCTACGATTTGATGCCGTACTGCTGAAATATTTGACTCCTTCATACATAACTCACAGGAGATATATAGCCTTAGTGAGAACGTGACAGTGGATAGAATGCTCGTCGCTTTCAGAGGAAGGTGCGCTTTTCGAGTGTTTATGCCAAACTAACCGGCAAAAAACGGCATCAAGATTCAAAGCATGGCTGACTCGTTCAGTTCCTGTCTTTTCAATGCTTACATTTACACCGGTAAGGACAGTGATGGCATATGTCTTTCAGAAGCAGAAAGAAAATTTTTGAAACCAACTCAGTCAGCACTGCGCTTATGCAAACTCATTGAAGGATCGAACAGAAACGTCACTGCTGATAATTGGTTTTCGTCGCTGGAGTTGGTAGAAGATTTACGAAAAAAATCTCTAACATATGTACTATGAAGAAAAATAAAAGTATTACCACTATTCTACCAGAGTACAAGGCTGATAAGTCCAGGCAGGGTCGCGCCAAGTGGGGGTGTTAGGGGCGCCCAGCACCAATCCTATTGGTTTTTTTCTAAATAATTTAGAGATGGTGTTCATTTTCTCTAGCCCCTCTTCAAATTGAAAGGGGGCGGCAATTTTTTCCTCGCACCCCAGCGGCTATATACCTTGGCGCGGTCCTGAGTCCAGTTTTTGTATGGATTTTCAAATGATATTTCTATGACACTCTTGTCTATTGTTCCCAAGAAGAATACATCAGTTGTACTCATATCGCCTATGCACCATAGCATTGAAACTGATCCCGATAAGAAGAAACGAGAAATCGTCTGCTATTACAACAAGACAAAATCTGGTGTTGAACTTCTAGACTTAAAGTGTGCTCTTTACTTGCCCAACAGGAGAACTAGAACTAGAACCATTAGTTGTCTTTTACGCCCTTCTGAACTCAAGCTGTGTCAACAGTTACTTACTTTACTTGTGCTATCGTCAAAATCCAGTCATCAAAAGATTACAATTTATGAAAACATCACATCTCAAAAAACGGCGCAATATTCGCAATCTCCCGAGAAATATAAGGGCATTGATACGGCAAGAAATACTGGAAGAGGAAAATCCTGCTGCAGGAGGTGATGGAGTTCCAAGTGACAAGCTTGAGAACTAGAAGAGGAAGACCTATTTCAAGTGTCCATCCTCAAAGGACAGAGAAACTTCCGACAAATAACAAATAATAAGTAAAAGTTGGAATTATTATATAAATTTTCCACTTCCACATCGGCTTAGCATGTGGTTTCAACACGATGGAGCAAGAAATTAGCTAAATATTCAATTTAATGATAGATGGATTGGACGTGCAGGGCCTTTTCCCTGGCCACCACGATCTCTAGATCTTACACCTGTAGACTATTTTTTCTGAGGAGACATGAAACAAAAAGTTTATAGCGTTCCGATCAGCATCGGCTCGTGGATGTTCGGCGGTGAGACAACCGAAGAAAATTTGACCTAAACAGCAACGGAATATTAGCTTCCTTTATAAGAATACGTAGTGCAGCAAGAGCGGCAACTTTGTCTTTGCCTCCAGTATGGACATCTACGAGCCGTCGCTGGTTCTAATAAATACTAAGGAATAATTACAAGAGCTGCTAAGGAAATTAGAAATTATCTTAACAAGACAGTATCATTCCTTTAGCCAGCGACTTGGGGCGCAATTTGAATATTTACTTTATTAATTTTCTTTTTCTGTTCCTTTAAGTGAATTTTGTTCATAACCTCATAAAATTGAATCAATTATTGCATTCATATTATTAAAACTTTTACTTCGTTTCGTCACTATTCGAAAAAAAAATTGAATAAGCGATACTTCGGCCATTCAGGATATTTTTAAAAGTAATTTTGCCTGTGCGCTTTATATTTTCTTCTGCAATGTTTTTGTTCAAGTGCTCAAAAAATTAAAATGAAAATCTTCAAAAATCCATATCTTTATTGAAAATTGTTGAATTTACAAAAACCAAATTGTTTTTGAATAAGCGATACTTCGGTCATTGCGGATATTTTTAAAGTAATTTTGACTGGGCGTTTTATATTTTCTTCTGCGATGTTTCTGTTCAAGTGCTCAAAAAATTAAAATTAAAATCTTCAAAAATCTCACATCTCTATTCAAAATTATCGAATTTTCAAAAACCAAATTGCTTTTGAATAAGCGATACTTCGGTCATTGAAGATATTTCTTCAAGCACTTGAATAAAAAACATTTCAGAAGAAAATATTAAACTGGCAGACAAAGTTCCATAAAAAAATATCGTCAATGTCCGAAGTATCGCTTAATCAAACAAAAGCAATTTGGTTTTTGTAAATTTAACAATTTCCAATAGAGATATGGATTTTTGAAGATTTTCATTTTAATTTTTTGAGCACTTGAAAAACATCGCAGAAGAAAATATAAAACGCGCAGGCAAAATTACATAAAAAAATATCCTTAATGGCCAAAGTATCGCTTATTCAAAAGCAATTTCGTTTTTGTAAATTTAACAATTTTCAATAGAGAAATGGATTTTTGAAGATCTTCATTTTAGGTTTTTGAGCACATGAACGAAAACATCGCAGAAGAAAATATAGAACACGCAGACAAAATTCCATGAAAAATATCCTCAATGGCCGAAGTATCACTTATTCGAAAGCAATTTGGTTTTTGTAAATTCAACAATTTTCAATAGAGATATGGATTTTTGAAGATTTTAATTTTAATTTTTTGCACTCTTGAAGAAAAACATCGCAGAAGAAAATATAAAACGCGCAGGCAAAATTACATAAAAAATGTCCTTAATGGCCGAAGTATCGCTTATTCAAAATCAATTTGGTTTTTGTAAATTCAACAATTTTCAATAGAGATGTGGATTTTTGAAAATTCTAGTTTTAATTTTTGAGCACTTGAATCGCAAAAGAAAATATAAAACTCGCAGATAAAGTTCCATAAAAAATATCCTCAATGGCCGAAGTATCGCTTATTCAAAATCAATTTGGCTTTTGTAAATTCAACAATTTTCAATAGAGATATGGATTTATGAAGATTTTCATTTTAATTTTTTGAGAACTTTAACAAAAACATCGTAGAAGAAAATATAAAACGCAGAAAATATAAAACGCGCAGACAAAATTTTATAAAAAATATCCTCAATGGTCGAAGTATCGCTTATTCAACATCAATTTGGTTTTTGTAAATTTGAAAATTTTCAATAGAGATATGGATTTTTAAAAATTTCAAAAATCCATATCTCTATTGAAAATTGTTGAATTTACAAATATCAAATTGAGTTTGAATAAACGATGCTTCGGCCATTGAAGATATCTTATGTAATTTTGTCTGCGCGTCTTATATTTTCTTCTGCGATGTTTTTTTTTTCATGTGCGAAAAAATTAAAACTAACATTTTCAAAAATCCATATCTCTATTGAAAATTGTTGAATCCACAAAAACCAAATTGGTTTTGGATAAGCGCTACTTCGACTATTGAGGATGTTCTTTATGAAATTTTGTCTGCGCGTTTTATATTTTCTTCGGCGATGTTTTTGTTCAAGTACTTAAAAAATTAAAACTAAAATTTTCAAAAATCCATATCTCTATTGAAAATTGTTGAATTTATAAAAACAAAATTGTTTTTAAATAAGCGATACTTCGGCCATTAAGGACATTTTTTATGTAATTTTGCCTGCGCGTTTTATATTTTCTTCTGCGATGTTTTTGTTCAAGTGCTCAAAAAATTAAAATTAAAAAGTAATTTTACTTGATGTAACTGACAGCAAGTGACAGGTTGGTATGTTATCTGTTCAGAATAGCATTATTTACTTCCTGTTTTTGTTTGGTACTCGTAACGAAACACCCTGTATAAATTGAAAAGATAAGTAGCTCTTAACGTGAAGTGTCTTATTCATAGCTACAAAATATGAGTATTAATTATTTGTGGCAGTGGATATTCCCTCCTTACGCAGCCTCGAGGGGCAATAATTTTTCCCAATAACTGCTGCATTATGCGGTCGCAATTTACATACGTCTACCCAGTGGCCACACCTCTAATTAATCTCTACCCCAAAATGCCCACCATCGTATATTTACAATTTAATTTAGTAATTTACTCACCACGTGAGTCAAACAACAACGAGGGGGCATGTGTCGTGCTCCTTCCCCCTCTTGTCAATATGTCAAATTTGCAAACATCTGCGTTAACTTTCGGTGGCTAATTTATACTTAAGTAAACCCCCCCGAGGCACCGAAATATAAATTACGACACGGAATTACCGTATCGTAATCGTTAAATCTCGGCAAATATTACTGTTTGTGTCAGTTTTAAATTTAAATATCACTGAAAAATACTCGGCAATCGTAAATCTACAACAATACAAAAGTAAATGATATGTAATTACGCTTTAATGTATTGTTTTTCATACGTGGACTAATGTAAAAAAAGAATCGTGATGAATATTTTATCGTTTATTTTCAATAAACTGCACGAATATATTGATGATGGATTTTAATAGTGGGGATTTTATTTGTTGGGCTTGTGACAATTTTGGTATCTTTTGTAAATGAGAGTCATGTGTCATTCCAGAACTACTAGCCAGTGGCGTAGAGTATGCTTAAGGGCAGGGGAAAAACTTTTCTGGTCTTCATTGAAAAGGGCATTTCAATATAGGCGTTTGTTATTTGTCAAATAAAACTCATAATCAAATTAAAGGGGGGGGGGGGGGGGTGACCACAACCCCTGACTATAGCCTATGCCACTGCTACTAGTTCCAAAATATTTATACTTGCCTCGCTTTGCAGAAGAAGATTTATTTAATTTTTTCAATCCATTGCAACCAATCTAAAAGTATTGGTTCATCATATTTAATCACCGGATTCATCTTCAGGCCTTTTTTTCGTAGTTGCGCTTAGATCGATTCTAAGCATCTTTTAGACCAGTGTTTCCCAAATAGCGGGCCACAAAAGCAAAATAAAGACTTGCCTAAAAGTTGTCGGGTTTTAATTTTTCACGAAATTTTAAACTACAAGCAAACTACTATAGAAACGCAAAAGTGGCGGAATCTATTGCCTAATTATTGTACCAATCCCAATCCGTAATGGTATTACTACCGACAGATATAGCAATGCCAACGGCGGGCAGCAAATATAAGAATAATAATTTAAACATCAATACAAATATTTGAGAGAGAGAACATATTTATTCAATAACTATATAATATATGTACATTAAAATTCTTACATCTAAAAAGTTTTATTTAACATATTAAATTATTATTGAACGGGCTATCGACCGAGGTCTTTCCGCCCCAAATATTTGATATTTACTATTCTTTTTTTCATCGAGTTTGTAGCAAAGAAATTGCCAATTTGAAAGATCTATTAATTAACTACCTGTACAATTACTTGTTTACAAATAAATTTATTTGGTAACCTCATTAAATGATCATTGAAAATTGAATTAATTGAAGATCTTATCTGAATACAGAATAATAAATAATAAATTTCTATTCATAAAAAAAATCAATTTCACGCTATAGATTTCGGCACAACAAACACACAGTAAATTAAGTCGCGACGTTTCGAATCGCTCATTTTCTAAATAATTCAATTACACCCGACACAAAGCCAAAATAAACCAATTTGCCTGAATTACGAGGACTATCATTAAAGCCAGACTTCATTGTAGTCAGCGTGTAACGACGTTATCCTAGATGACTCTGCAATTTCCACGACACTTTTTCGGCGCCTCCAATTGCCGACACGCGTGCAAGCCCGTCTGCTCTGCGGTCTACCACTTCGTCGTTTTTTTTCGTCTCTCTCTCCATACCTTCCACTTATTCCTCAGATGCGAATTTGAATTTCCACGCGAGTTTCATCAATCGCCGATGGAATATAATGTCAGCAAAAATAAACAATGATTTATAATAGGCGGCGAGATCAAAAAGACGGGAACTCATCACGTAGTTGGAGGTATATGCAATTTGTATTAAGTACGACCACACGCAATTTGTTGCTTCAATTATCGTTTTCGACTATTCATACATTATAAATGCATATTAAAAACAGATAAAGTAGAACTTCATTAACGCTGGGATACTTCATTTCATTCAAATTTCATTTAAACAACACTCATATTTTATCATCAGTGAAAAATTTAATTGTTTGACGCTAAAAATTTGAAGCGCGAAATTGGTTCCCCGCAAGCAGTCATGGTGACGTGCGAAAAACATTTTTCACGCCCGCCATGTCCGCACTACTAGAGCGAAACTAGAGGTAAACTTATGGATTATAATAAAGTTAGAACTTATTTTGATTTATTAACGTTTATATTTATTTCACAATTTTTACTAATGCTAAAAATGTTAAGTGCGAAATTGGTTTGCATAAAGCTGATACGTGTTGAAAGTTGTTGTATACAGAACTCTGTACCGCATGCCATCATGGTATCGTGCGGAAAACACTTTTCACGCCCGCCACGTTCGCACTATTGGAGCGAAACTAGAGGTAAACTTATAGGCTATAATAGTTAGAATAAATTTTTATTTATTAACGTGTACATTTATTTCATAATTTATATTTTTATCAAAATTAATAGTTGTTGAACACTACTTATTTTATTTACGGATCTACCACTGCTTCTATTTGCACTTATGTGCTTTCTCGTACCTGACCCTTGACTTTACTGTAAAAAAATTAAGTGTGGCTCGCGGTCTTTTTTATATCTGTGTCCACTCGTCATTGTCGCTAATGTTGATAATGTGCTGCTTATTCATGAATAACAACTGAATACTAAGCAAAATGACATGATGTGACAATTTGACAATTTTAATGTTTCTCAAAGGAATAGTTGATAATACTAATGGCATTAAAGTTATTTTACCAAAAACCTTAAATATCGATGTTTTTGATCATCCGTATTAGCAATAGTGAGTCTATCTCGAGTAAAATTGTGCTTGCTGCACTTATGTGCTTGCTGATTCAGGCGCTCGATTCGCAATCTGCACATTTGAGGAAAACAAACACTTTTCACACTTCGTAAACAAATAACTATTACAGCCATTTTTTTAACAAAAATAAAGCAAGTGTTTATAACGTATACCATTAATTAATTTTATCCCAGTAGCTATGAGGTAAATATTTTTTTTAAGTAGAGTGGGGTAAGAGTAAGAGTGGGTTAATTGTAAAATCCCCTATAAATTTAAAAATAGGTAAATCAAAATGGAATACTGAGGCGCTATACAACCACATATACTCCCATATACGAAAATACAACTTTTGGTATGATTTATTAAATCGAAAGTTCCACTTTACACAAATCGTACCGAAAGTAGTTATTTTCAGGACGATGTTTTTTCACTTTCGGAACGATTTCTTTACTTTCGGGACGATTTTTGTTACGTTCGGAACGATTTTGAGTACATATGTAGGCGTCCCGAAAGTAAAGAAATCGTTCCGAAAGTTAAAAAAAATCGTCCCGAAAATAACTACTTTCGGTAGGTAGGTTATTTGTCAGATTCTAGTTAAGTTTTATGCTATCATGTCGAAGTCATATTTATTATTTCTGTGAATTTTTGCACTTCGGCCATTCCATAAATAAATGCACACTTTTTGGGGGTACATCAGGGATTTTAGCGAATTTCACATATATTATAAAGGCTATCAAGACATGACTTTTGGTCTTTACTAGAGGTTCAGAAAATCATTGTGTCAAAAGTTATAACAATATAAACTTTTAGTACACTTTTATTTTGAACTCAAAAATATGAAGAAAGTTATTCTATACTTTTTATGCAATAAAACTTTTTCCAAAACAAAAAAAACGTTATTTAGATAGTTTGTTTTAAATAAATAAAATATATCTTAAAAGAATAATCAATTGCTCATACTTTAATTTTCTTAAAAATAATATAAGTTATACCCTGATCCTTACTGAGAATTTTTTCTTTTTTCAAAAGTATGAGCACTTTAAAACTTTTTGAGGTATGATTTGTTTTACCCGAGCGCTGCATGAAAAAAAAACGCATCTTTTGAAAGATGATTTGCTGTGTTCTCGAAGGATTATTTTTTAAATAAACTCATTACCCAATAGAGATATGCATTTTTGTAAATTTTCGTTTTAAAACGAATAAAAACAACGCAGAAAAAATATAAAACGTGCAGGCAAAATTCCTTAAAAAATCATCCTCAATGGCAAAAGTATCGCTAATTCAAAATCAATTTGGTTTTTGTAAATCCAACAATTTTCAATAGAGATATGGATTTTTGAAGATTTCCGTTTTAATTTTTTGAGCACTGAACAAAAGCATCGCATAAGAAAATATAAAAATGCAGGCAAAATTTCATGAAAAAACATCCTCAATGGCCGAGGTATCGCTAATTCAAAATCAATTTGGTTTTTGCAAATGCAACAATTTTCAATAAAGATATGGATTTTTGAAAAATTTTGCTTTCATTTTTTGAGCACTTGAACAAAAACGTCGCAGAAAAAAAAATATAAAACGTGCCGGCAAAATTCCATAAAAAATCATTCTCAATGGCCGAAGTATCGCTTATTCAAAATCAATTTGGTTTTTGCAAATTCATCAATTTTAATCAAAGATATGGATTTTTGAAAATTTTTGTTCTAATTTATTGAGCACTTGAGCAAAACCATAGCAGAAAAAAATATAAAACGTGTAGGCAAAATTCCATAAAAAATCATTCTCAATGGCCGAAGTATCGCTAATTTAAACTCTATTTGGTTTTTGTAAATGCAACAATTTTCAATAGAGATATGGATTTTTGAAAATTTTTGCTTTCATTGTTTGAACACTTGAACAAAAACGTCGCAGAAAATAATATAAAACGTGCAGACAAAATTCCATCAAAAATCATCTTTAATGGCAGAAGTATCGCTTATTCAAAATCAATAAGGTTTTTGTAAATTCATCAATTTTCAATTAAAATATGGATTTTTGAAAATTTTTGTTTTAATTTATTGAGCACTCGAACAAAAACATAGTAGAAAAAAATATAAAACGTGCAGGCAAAATTCCTTAAAAAAATATCCTCAATGGCCGAAGAATCGCTTATTCAATTTCAGTTTGGTTTTTGAAAATTCGATAATTTTCAATCGAAATATAGATTTTTAAAAATGTTCGTTTTAATTTTTTGAGCACTTAAACAAAACCATCGCAGAAAAAATATAAAACGCGCAGGCAAAATTCGATAAAAATTATCCTTAACGGCCGAAGTATCGCTTATTAAAGATCAATTTGGCTTTTGTACTTTCAACAAGTTTTAATATAGGTGTGAATTTTTGAAAATTTTTGTTATAATTTTTGTAACACCTGAACAAGGAGGAGCATTTGGAGATTTTAGCAGTTTGGTAAATTGTCTTTATTTTTTTTTCAGTTCATAAATTTGCAATTTCAAAATTGGTTTTGTGGTATTATTTAAAAAATGTATGTTCGGATATTCGCACTGAATCTTAAATTAAAATAAATTTGAGGTTTACTTTTTGTAGCAATTGTTTTTATGTATTTTTTTCAGTTCATGAAAATCGTAATTTGGACATGAGCGTAAGAGTAAATGGGAGCATAAAGTATTGAATATAAAGTAATATTTAGAAATGATATTCTCTATTGTCTTCTTACAATTACGTTTTAAGTAACAGTCGCAGTTTAAGGAGCAATCACTGTTTAGGTAACGGTTGTGATTAAGCAGCAATCACAGTTTAAGTCACAATATAAATAGCAGTGATTTTAAGTAGCAGTAATTTTAAATAGCTTTGATTTTAAGTAGCTGTGAAATTCGCTTATTAACGGTAACAGTAACGACCTGTGATTTTTCAATACCAGTGAAAAATCACAGGTATGTGAAATATCGCCCATCCCTACTTTTTCGTATTTTTGCTCTTCAACATTTCAAGGGGAAAAGAGTCAACTCTTTTAAAAAAGATCCGACTCTTTGCAAGTAAGGTTAAAACAGCAGGTAAATTATACATGTGTGGGAACTTTTTTTTAAACATTACTTTTTTCCAGTCAGACTTTTTACTTCTTGCAAGTAAACAACTTCACAGCAGGTAAAATATACGTTTTTGGAAGTGAGGACTTTTTTCCAGACAGACTTTTTACTTCTTGTAACGTGTCAAGAGTCGACTCATAACTGTAGATTTTTTTCCTCGAGTCGACTCACAAAATACATCATTTCGTCATTTCGCCCATCTCTACCTCATTTATTTAAAAATGTCATAAATCGTGATTGTATTGAATTTGTTTATAAGAAAGAATTATTGTTACTCAATGAGTAGATATAGAAAATTAACTGAGAACTTCTAGAACTCTCATTTTGTTTTTCTTTTCGGACTACAAATTTTTTCAAAATGTTGATTTTTTTAATAGTTCTGGGAGTTCTGATTTGACTTAAGGATTGTACTCAGGGAGTTCTAACGAAAACTCTAATGGCGAATTGCGATTAAATGACAAGAAATAGGTATTTTCTAAATTAAATTTTTCTATTATCGAATTTTAAATTTATTTAAAAATGCCATAAATCATGATTGTATCGAATTTGTTTATAAGAAAGAATTATTGTACTCAATGAGTAGATATAGAAAATTAACTCAGAACTCCTAGAACTCTCAATTATCTTTTTGCTTTGCGACTGTTTTCAAATTTTTTTTTTTGATAGTTCCGGATAGTTCTGATTGGTGTTTCCTGTAGTTCTTTGTAAGTTCTATCCATAGTTGTTATGAAATATTTAGATTCAACCAATATTAAGTGAGTAATATGAATTTTAATATTTTGAATTTCCAATTTTGAAAATTTTTATCTCTGCAAATTCAACAGAACTCTTTGTTAAAAGTATCAGAAACTATAGTACTAACCCAAATGCATCTTAAAACTAGTTCAGAACTATTCGATAACAATGTTGGGGTTGGTGTCAAGTTGGCACTCCATTTTTTTTTAAATTCCTGACAGCCCAATTTTACAGAACTCTTTTTTAAAAGTTGATAGTACTTCTAGATACATCAAAAGGAAGCGATCACCCAGTTTGTCCTTGACCCCGGGCCGCCTGGGTGCAATAATAGGAGGACAAACTGGATGCTCCTAAAAGGAATTGATAACTCTATTTAGAACCATTCATTGGGGTGCCAACTTGACACACTCAAGATATGATTATTATGAGTGAATTGTTTTTCGATTTTTTTTTGTACTGTTCTAGAATGCACCAGCGTGTTAAATTGACATTATTCCATACAACCTAAAATTCCAGTCTAAGTTGCCAGATTAGTATACAATAATTTCAGGAAGGATTGTATTTTGAGTAAACATGGACAATTTTTAATTAGTAGCAATTGTTTTTCTGTTTTCTTTTCAATTTCCCAAATTACGTCTTCATTTCACGTGGGAGTGAAAGCGTGAGTTTTCGCTTCAAAACGTTCTTAGGTTAGAATCAGTTGCACTTCTAACGTGTAACGTGATTAGATAAGAACATTAAATATTGTTTCTATATCAAAACACCTACAGACCGGTTTCGACCTTTCAGGTCTCATCAGTGTAGTTAGTTGCTGATGGGGAAACGGAGATTACTATTGGAATATAAGTATTCCAAACACCATTAAAGGTAGAAACGCCAAACTGGCGGAATAGGTTCTGATGGGGGAACAATATTTAATGTTCACATTAATATTGTTATATTTGCCGCCGCTGGCAATGTCCATATCTTGTCGGTGTTAAAGCCTCCCCGATTTGGTTCAGTACAGCATTCAGGCAATAGATTCCGCCACTTTGGCGTTTCTATCATTGATTAGATTAGGGTTATATTAACAGAAATTTGTTTAGAAACCATTAGGTTATTGTTAAATTAAACTGCGTTGTTAAGAATAAAGAGGGGAACCATTTCTAAAGTGGTTGAGAGCCACTGAAATTCCGAAAATTCGCGTTGAGGATGAGAAATACTAGTATATTACCTTATCTCAGAATTTATGGTCTAAGTTAAATTATATTTTGAAATTTGTACCATTATTTAAACATAATTTAAAACAAAATTGAGAATGCGGGACTTTATATTTATACGGTATTATCTGAAAATCCAGAACGCTTCCAAATTTTCTTGAAAAGTTAGAGAAAATTCGGTAAATTTATAATTAGTTGCAAATGGTAGATATCATATATTTATTCTTTATTCACAATTACCGCTCATATAAATTTTATAATTATGGACCAAAAATTACAAAATTTTACAGTTCTAGGAGTTTGTGTTAAACATTGGTCAACAAGTGCTTAGTTTTTTATTGTCTTTAACATTTGTGAAAAATCAGTAACAAAAACCAAAAATGCCAAGAGTAAACAATCATTTCCAAATTTTACCCTTCATATTGTTAAAGAAACCTAAAGTTTAAAGTTCCATTTAAAAATCTGTACTGTATTTTGAGATATAACGAAAGATAAGCGAAAGTAAAAAATATACAAGGTGCTGTAAAAATGGCGGATTAACTCAATGGTACGTTGTCGAGGATTACTTCGAGAACATGGAAAAAATAATGAAAACAATCGGTATTGTATTTTTTCGAAGATGTGAAGACTTTAGTGTAAATTATTTCATTGCTTAAAATTTGCATAACATTAATTATTTACACTCCAGGTCATAAAATAAATTTTGCAGAGATACTTACTTTCATGCTTATCAATATTATATACAATGGATATTTTCAAATGCGATAATTTTACTGTAAAATAATTGATTTTCGCATTAAAATGAATCTACTGATGCCGATTTTTTTCATTATTTTTTTCATATTCTCGAAGTAATCCTCGACAACGTACCATTGAGTTAATCCGCCATTTTTACAGCACCCAGTATATGGAAGGGGCCCCATGGAAAAGGTTCGTCTCAGGGCCCCCAATTTGAAGTTACGCCACTGGCATAATTGCTTACTAATATCTGTCGGCACGACATTACCATAACCTAAAATTGACACGTAGTGGCAATCTACTAAAATTACTTTAACGCCGCTGATGTCCGTTATTATTTATGCGATCGGAATAGATGAAATATATTACATTTGTAGACGAAACATATCAGTGAGAGGTATTAGCCCTCTTACACATTGGCGACTTTGTGGTGCGACTTAGTAGCAATCAGCCGCGACGATTCACCCGTTATGGCGAAACTTAGTAGCGCCACTGAATCGCGAACTTTGGTGATTAAGTACAGTGTTGCCTGGAGTAATTTTTAATTTTCCCCAAATATTTCATAAAAACCCTCCAGAATACCCCTCGCATAAAATACCCACTCCAAAAAATACCCCAATATTAAAATAATTCTTTAATTTTTCGGAAAGCATCGCTAATTAACTACTTAAAATTGTTCGCATTTTTTCATAATTTCCAAACAGTTCTAGTTATACCGGGGGATCAGTTTCAGTCCTGGCCAAAGTATTATATTTAACAATATCTAAAAAAAAAAACTAAATTGACTGCAAAAATTATTTTTTTGATTTAAAAATTTTCTAAAAAAAAATAAAAAATCGAATCGAAATATTTGAAAATGAAGTAATTCCTTAAACACAAATCGCGCAGTCTGTATTTTATATCTAAATATCAAAGTACATTAGTTTTATCTTAAAACAACCACTAAAACAAAAAAAAATCCAAAATTCAGTCTGCAAAATCTAAATTATAGGGCAAAAAGATCAAAAACTTGGACCAAAAAACTCGAAAATATCGACCAAAAATTCGCTCATTAAAATCAACAATTAAACAACATTAAAATTAATAATTAGGGTAAAAGAACTAAAAACATTGGTAACAAAATTAAAATTGAAAATGAATGGGAAAAATGAAAATGCAGTCGAAAAAACAATTCAAAACATTTCAACTAAATCGAAAATTTCGGTTTAGGTGCCAAAAACATCTAAAATATAGGCAGAAACAATCAAAAATCCTGGTCTAAAATAAAAATGCAGGCTAAAAATTGAAAATTCAAGCAAAAGGAAAATAATTTGCCATTTTCTGCCCCAAAACTCTTTACCTCAAAGTAAATTGCCGAAATTCTAAACTCAATAATAATTTAAAAAATTCGCCCATAAAAACAATAATTCAGGTTAAAACATCTAAAATGAAGGGCAAAAAAAAAATTGTCAAAGACGAAAATAATTTCCAAAAGTTCGCACACAAAAATCAAAAATTCAGGTTAAAAATCTAAAGTATAGACCAAAAAAAAATTCGTTCGTTAAAAAAAAAAAACTAAGAATATTGGCAAAAAATCGAAAATTTAGACCAAAAACCGCAAATTCTCGCCAAAAATAAAAAATGCAGACGAGAAAAAAAAAACAAAAATTTTAAGTAAATATTCGGAAATTTTGTTTTATAGGCCAAAAACAAAAATTTGGAACAAAGAAATGAAAAACACAGACATCTGAAATATAGGCAAACAATCAAATATTCTGATGTAAAAAATAAAAAATGCAGACTAAAAAATTGAAACTTTATCCCAAAATAAATTTCCGAAACTCTAAACTCGAAAGTAATTAAAAAAAATCGGCCATAAAAACAATAATTCAGGTTAAAAAAATCGAAAAAATGAAAAATGTAGAAAATTTCAACAAACTATTGAAAGCCAAAAACTCCAAAAGTTAGAACAAACAAAGGAATCAAAAATGCAGACCAAATATCTAAAATATAAACAAAGGAAAATAAATTCCTGGTCTAAAAAATAAAAATATGCAGACCAAAAAATTACAAATTCTGTAAAAGAAAAATAATTTGTCAATTTCGACACCAAAAATAAATCTAGCTCAAAATAAATTGCCAACCAGAAACATGAAAATGTTCAAAAGAAGATAAAAGACAAAAAATCCAAAACTCGAAAATACAGGAATAAAAGTGAATATTTCAGGTTGGAATAGAGGGCAGAAAATCAAAAATTCGGGCCTAAAAATAAAAAAAATGCCGACCGAAAAATCGAACATTTTAACAAACAAATCGCAAATTTTAACCAATGAAGAAAAATAGTACTTTTAAGTGTGCATTCATTTCTTTAAATTTACGTATAAAACGTCAGTCATCGTCGGACTTTTAAAATTGTTTCCTCACTGAATTCGATCTGTTCGTATTTTCGGGTGATGTGTTAGTACTTTTATCAGTAATATTATTAATAGGCATTTCTCAAAATCTTGGCAAGCTCATTTTGTCTATAATTATTGTACCGCAGATTGATACACATCTGACACTTGGTGTCACTAAATTTAATTTCTCAAATTATGATGTGCAAATTTTCTGTATGGCAAATTGTCTTCACGAATCTAACCCGTGACTGATTTTTCCCAGGCAATTATTAGCGTCTGGATCACTCTTGCTTGATGCGTCTATAAAATCGGCACTCCTGCTTCGCAGTCGTTCCGATCTTTGCCGAAACAAGCATTCGTGATCCTGACGCTCAAATCATGGGCATTCGTTAGATTACTGTTGAAAATCACACAATTGCCACAGTTACATAGTTGCCGCGTTTTGGAGGTTATAAAGTATACCACATAAAAATGAACATACACGGATATCATTCGGATGTTACATCAACCGCTGGGCATATTCGGATGTTTTTATACAAAATATACAAAACCAGGTCTCCTGCGCGCCGTCTACGCAGTAAGATACGGAACTAAAAATATACACTAAATCATAAAGTTCAGTTTTTTGACATCCTCCCGAAATTTTACATACGCTTTCTTATCACCTTTTATAGATGATTTAACACGTAAAACGTTGTGACATCCAATTTTGGATGTCACAAAGTTTGCGGATGTCAAAGAGATATTAAAAATTTCATGAAGGGATTTCACAACGATAGGTGGATATATCTATATATATATATATATATATATATATATATATATATATATATTAATCATAGTGTGCATTTGCTGCCACACTAATGTCAGTCATTGTAAATTTCATAGAGAATGGATGATTAGGTTAAACAATCTAACTCGCACAATAAACGTCCAAACCTTGCAAACTTCTTCAGGAGTAAGTGTAATGAATAATAGTAAGTACTATCGCTATAAACCACTATCATAGTTGATCTCTCTTTTGCATGAGTAATTTGCATTGTATTTATTAGGTGTTCTAACCAAAATTAAAATCATTTCTGACACTGACATAAGAGTCCAATTTACTTTATCAATGATGGGACTAGTACGAAATGGCGTACATTTTGGCCTAAAGACAAACCCACAAAGTTACTATTTTCGTACAGTCGAACATAAAATACTTTTTTTCATAACACGTACGTTCGTGAAATAGAAGATGATCCATGAACGTATCTCTTTGTTTATATCGAAATTCTTTCGTTCTAAATAATTTTGAAACGCGCCGATCAATGGTGGTATTTATTTTCTTTACCGCTCCACGGCGGCTCGTGGATTTCTGCAGGGAAGGCAAAGATAAAAATGCCACTCGTGCGGCACTACTTTTTCTTATAGAGGAAGCAAATATGCCGTTGATGTATCGGTCAAATTTCTTTCCGCTGCCTCACGAGCCGCCACTGCTACCGCCCTCTTCACATTGAAAGGGGGCGGCAATTTTTGCCTTGCACCCTGGCGGTAACATACCTTGGTATACCAATGTATCGACATATGATTGTGGAGATAACAAATTCGATAACAAATTAATCATGGGTCGGCTCTAGTGGTTACGACTTTAATAGGTTCTTAGTGTAACAGTATTAAATACACTCGAGACTTAAAATACAATCGATTTAAAAGGAAAGTGAAGTGCAGCGGCGGCTCGAGGATGTTCGGCGGTGAGGCAACGGAAGAAAATTTGACCGAAAAAGCAACGGAATTTTTGCTTCCTCTATAGAAGTAAGTAGTGCAGCATGTGCGGCATCTTTGTCTTTGCCTCACCTACGGAAATCCACGAGCCACCGCTGGTGAAGGGGGCAGTTTTATCAACCATACATTTTTTCACAGCTTACATGAGTGTTAAAACTGTATTGATTTAGATACTTTATTAATAGATGTCCGTATAAATTACGGGTGATCATTTGTTGACTTTCGAATACTTTGTAGACTCTGTTAAAAAAACAAATATGCTCCCAAGAACGTAAAGAAAAAAATGAGGTGCAAATATTTAAATTTGGTAATAAGACTTTGCGTCTGTAGTAGAGATGAGTAACTCATGAGTCAGGCTCATCTTCGAAATGAGTCGAGGAGTCAATTGACTTCTGTGTTTACAATAAGTTGACTCACAAGTCTGTAGTTAAAACATGATGCTAAATAATTACTTTGTATAAATACGGGATCGATGCGGCTGTTACTTGGTAAAACCCTGTAATTTCACTTAAATTTATAGAGACGCTAAATTTGCTTTATCACTCACAATCAGTGGCTTCATCAAGCAGATGACGCCACTGTGTGGTAAAGTAATTGTAACAATATCTCTACAAATCTAAGTGAAATTATAACAGTTGAAAATAGTTTACATTTTCACAATTTTAAATCTAATTTGAAAAATGTGTTATCGACCATTTCTATTCTCTTAATTCTATTAACTAACTTTATATAGTTTTTTTTTTTATTAATACTCAAATGCCTTTGCACATTACATGAAGGTGATTTACATAAGTATGCATTTCTTATACGTTGAATATAGTATTAATATAACGATAAATTCAATATGTAAATAATTAATATTAGAACACATTTGGCCCACATGTGCCTCATATTTTTTTTAAAATCTCTTAAGAGTGAACAATCAACGACCCGCTTCAGATAATGAAAGCTCTCCGTAGGCTACGAACGATCGCAAGCGGTTGGAAACAATCGCCATGTGCACATAATCCCTCATTGTAATAAATACCTCTAAAAAGTCAGCTCCTGTGGCGGCCGTTGGCGAAGTCGCCTGCACTTGATACGAATAAGTGCAGTTCATGTTTCCGGCACAAAATAATTATATAGACACTAATCCATTAAACATTCCTCAATATATAAACAAAGTTATTACAACTATCACTACGGCACACGCATGAACCGAATGTGCACGTGGGGTGCGATTCACGATTCGTGGAAAATTACAGTAATTGCGTTTCGGTTTTGAGTAATTAACGACGAATAAAACGGTGTAATGAGTGAGTGTGTGGCAGCAGAAGCAGAGCACACAAACACAGGGTGTAGAGGCAGTTAGTCGGGAACTGGTAGGCCGCGAGTCGTGCCGAAGTGTGGAGTGTGGGTTCCGCCCCCGCGAATCAAATTGGGTCCTTATTGGACGGCCACCTGCACACGCCCTGACTACACGCCGACTTCTACTTCTACTTCTACTTCTTATTCCCGCTTTTCTGCTCGTGTGCGTCGAAATGTTTACTCGTTAATGTGTGTGAATCGGCGGGATGCTCGTTTTCACAGCAGGACCACCATTTTATTCATCCAGGGAATTACAGGATTTAGTTTGACCATGACGATGACTAAATTAAATATGTTTAAATTTCGCTTACTCTTTAAAAAGAGATACATATTTACTGTTATATTAAAAAATCAGGTTCGAGCCCGCTTAAATAATCCACATTTCTCGAAAAAAAATTGAGGACCACTGTTACCACTTTTTAAATTTTAACACGTTGACTGACGTGGGTGCCACCGGTGACCGGCTTATCCAAGATTTTAGTAAATTTCAATGCTTTAAAATGTTTCAATATTATCATCGTTACTAAATTGGTGTGGAGAAATTAATGCAGTATAGAACATATAATAGTTATTTATGCAACAAGTGAGTAAAGTAATACTTTTTTGCACGAGTATGAAAGACTGCCACACGAGCCAAAGGCGAGTGCGGCAATTCCTACAAGTGAAAAAAAGTTGCTTTACTCTTGAGTTTCATACAAATTTTTTTCTACGTCCGTAACTTTAAATAAATTCGATAAAACCTTAATCAATTTTTATAAATAATAATACTTTTTTTAATGAAAAAAATAATAATCATCAAGTTTTCTTGGTCGGAAACGAATGTTTGACATTTATCGGCGGAACTTGCGGCGTATTGCGAAGCGTTCATGACAGACTTTGCGCAAACAATTTTATAGTAGCGTTAAAAAATGAACCGCTACGACACTTTTTTTCACGCAAAAGAGTGAAAAAATGAACCGTTATGGCACTTTTTTTCACGCTATTTGTAGGGTTGAGGAATCACATATTTATGAACCCAAATTAATGAAAAAAACTGCACATTTTATAACGGACGTAGAAAAAATAGTTTTATTTATGCATAAAGGGTGTTTGAAAATATCGCATAATAACTATTATTTTAATTATAAACCGGATCTAAAAATAATCTGTACTTATAAAAGTTTTAGGTCTATGCATCTAGATTCCATTTTTTTCCTGCGAGTCACAAACGATTATTGCTTTGAAATACTCTAATATAGGGTATCTCACACTTTATACACTCGCTGAGCCCTTTAAAAAATACTATAATTTGCGGACTCCTTACATATTATGAATTTTCTAGTAGAAAAACAAAAAATGGTGATGTGGCCATCATGTTACTTTCTCCGATTTGGTGGTATAATTTATATTTACGCGTTCATTGTTTATTTTTAATTTACATCATGTTTTCAATGTACATACAGCGTTTTGTAGAATCGGATGAAATTGACGTTTAAAACTTCAAATTTATGAAAGCTAGAATTGACAAATTATACTTTAAATTCTAATAGTCAGTTTACTTAAAAACCAAAGAGATTTCGAAAAATACTTATTCTTTATAAGTTGTTCATTTTGGCATTCTCCGCAATTATTATTAAAATAAATTTCCTGTAACTATTATCGTTTCATAATTATACACCAAAAATGACAACAACAAAATTAATAACTATTATTTTACAAAAACCAGACATTTTACGAAAAATATTTTCAAACAAAAGATGTTAATTTCTTTGTTGTCTTCAAGTTTTGTTTGTGCTTTTATAGTATTTTTCATATTAAAAAAAATATCGGAGAAAAACAAAAAACGGTTAAGGTAAATACCCACTTCCGGTGTACGAAATTTTACCAAAAGCTTTTCAGTTCTTTGGATTATCAAATAAGGCTCATGTTCAAAGTTTGATGTTAATTTATGCAGTAGTTTTTGCGCATTTTAATTTATATCGCTCGTCTGCGACATAACCTAAAATTGTGGCACATAGTTCAGTTAATAGTCAGTTTACTCAGAAACCAAAAAGATTTTGAAAAAACTTATTGTATATAAGTTGTTCGAATTGGCATTTTTTACAATTATTAATCATGTAAATTTGCTATAACTATTATCGTTTCATAATTATAAACCAAAAATGAAAAAAAAAATAATAAATTTTTTTCTCCAATAATAATGATTTTATAAAAAATATTTTCAAATAAAACATATTCATTTTTTCGTTGTCTTCAAAATTTATTTTAATGTTTTCGTAAAATTTTCCATATTTAAAAAAATATTGGAAAAAAACAAAAAACGGTTAAGGTAAACACCCACTTCCGGCGTACAGAATTTTACCAAAAGCTTTTAAGTTCTTCTGATTGTCAAATAAAGCTTATTTTCAAAGTTTCATGTTAATTGTTCTATTAGTTTTTGAGATACAGCGCGCACAGACACACAGACACACACACACACACAGACACACAATTTTTTTTTCCACAAATTGTTGAAATGGCATCTAGGGACCCCAAAACGGATATTTCCGTAAAACAATTTTTGAAAAAAAAAATCACGATCAAATAAATACTTCGTAACGGAGAAAGTAAAAATACCGGGTGACCCAGGGATCTGTAAAAGCCCCATAACTTATTTGCTATTTGAGATATCGACTTCTAGTTTTCTTGAACTGGTACCCACACTTATTCTACATATTTTAAAAATATGTATGTTTTTGTACAGGGTGTCCCAATATACATAACAGAACAAAGTTATGTTTTTTTAAATGGAACACCCTATATTTTATACTTTATTTTCAATCCTCTTGAGAAGCTGATAAAAATAGTATAAGATAGTACGGGTCTATTATGGACGGTTGGTTAGTTATGGGCAAATTTGTGGCAAAAACATGTACACATTGAAAACATTGCAGAAGCGTTTCTAGCAAAGATAGCATCATTATTTATACCCTAGAAAATTTTCCACATCATAAATAATAATACACATCGGCTTTGGTTCTCTTTTATTCATAGTGCTATACAGGGTGTCAACATACGCAAAACAATGGATAACTATTTTTTTTCAAATGGAATACCCTATATAAGTTGCCACCACTCTATGGCATTTTTAATAAGCTTTCTAATGATATACAGTTTGTATAACAAAATATTAAGGATTCTTGAGATTTATCAATAAAAACATATTTGTTTTGTCACATTCTGCTGATTTTTGGATTTTCAGCCAAAACTATGCATTTTCAGGAAAAATTATAAAAGACCAAAGTTGTAGAGCGAAAAATTTCCGATCGACATAGCTCTTTCAACTTTTAAGATAATGTGTGCATTGCCCGCCAGACCGTATATGCATTTTAGCGTTTTCTTTTCAAATTTTTTATTACTAAATTGCACTATACTTTATTTTCCGCACCCTCTAGAGGAAAAACGGGAAATTATAGGGAAATTAAAATGGCCCATATCGATTGAAAATATTCCGCTGTACAACTCTTAATAGGGGCAATTTTTGCCAAAAATGCATAGTTTTCCCTAAAAATGCAAATTTAAAATGTATATATCAAATTTTGCGTTTTTCAATGGTTTTTTGCATTTTTAGCGAAAACTATGCATTTTAGGCAAAAATTGCGTCTTTTAAGAGTTGTAGAGCGGAATATTTTCAATTAATGTAGGTCATTTAAATAATTCTATAATTACCCGTTTTTCTGCTAGAGGACGTGGAATTAATAATAGTGCAATTAATTAACAACAAAATTGAGAAAAACACTAAAATGCATATACGGTCACAATTTTGCGCACTCTAGCGTGCAATGCACGCATTATTGGAAAAGTCGAAAGACCTATATCGATCGAAAATTTTCCGCTCTACAACTTTGGTCTCTTATTATTTTTTCAGAAAATGCATAGTTTTGGCTGAAAATCCAAAAATGAGCAGGAAGTGACAAAAGAAAAATGTTTTTATGGATAAATCTTAAGAATCCTTAATATTTCATTACTCAAATTGTACATCATTCGAAAGCTTATTAAAAATTCCATGCATTGGTGGCAAGATATATAGGGTGTTCCATTTGAAAAAAAATAGTTATCCATTATTTTGCGTATGTTGACACCCTGTATAGCAGTGTGAACAAAAAATAACCAAAGCCATTTTGTATTATTTTTCATAATGTGGAAAATTCTTTAGTGTATAAAAAACGACGCTAGCATTGCTAGGAGCGCTTCTGCAACTTTTTCAATGTGTACATGTTTTGCCACAAATTTGCCCATAACTAATCAACCGTCCATAATAGACCCATATTATCTTATACTATTTTTATCAGCTTCTCAAGAGGGTTGAAAATGAAGTATAAAATATAGGGTGTTCCATTAAAAAAAACATAACTTTGGTCTGTTATGTATATTGGGACACCCTGTACAAAAACATACATATTTTTAAAATATGTAGAATAAGTGTGGGTATCAGTTCAAGAAAACTAGAAGTCGAGATCTCAAATAGCTAATAAGTTATGGGGCTTTTACAGATCCCTGGGTCACCCGGTATATTATTAGTACGTCAAAATTTTGTGGCTTGACAACCGACTTTTCTCACAGGGTGACATTGAGAAAAGTGCAATACACTGAACCTCGCAATGTGAGATCTTAATTAAATAAAAAAAATGGTGATGTGGCCATCATGTTACTTTCTCCGACTTTATATTTACGTTTTCATGGGTTTATTTTCAATTGAAATCATAATTTAAATGTACATCGAGCGTTGCGTAAACTCGGATGAAACTGACGTTTAAAACGTCAAAATTATGAATAATGGAAAAATTATACCTCAAATTTAAAAACTTAGTTTACTCAAAAACTAAAGGGATTTCGAAAAAAACTTATTGTTTATAAGTTGTTCATTTTAGCATTCTCTACAATTATTATTAACATAAATTTGCTGTAACTATTATCGTTTTATAATTATAAACCAAAAATTAAAAAAATAATAATACATTTTTTTCTGGGATAAAAATGATTTTATGAAAAATGTTTTCAAGCAAGAGATGTTAATTTCTTTCTTGTCTTCAAAGTTTGTTTAAATGTTTTTGTGATATTTTTTATATTTAAGAAAATATTGGCAAAAAACAAAAAAACGGTTAAGGTAAACGCCCACTTCCGGTGTACGAAATTTTACCAAAAGCTTTTCAGTTCTTCAGATTATTAAATAAGACGTATGTTAAAAGTTTCCTGTTAATTACTCTATTAGTTTTTGAGATACAGCGCACACAGACAGACACACACACACACACAGACACATACACACACACACACACACACACACACACACACACACACACACACACACACACACACACACACACACACACACACACACACACACACACACACACACACACACACACACACACACACACACACACACACACACACACAGACACACACACACAGACACACACACACACACAGACACAATTTTTTTTTTCCAGAAATTGTTGAAATGGCATCTAGGAACCCCAAAACGGATATTTCCGTAAAAAAAAATTGAAAAAAAAATCACGATCACAATACTTTCTCGTACTTCGTAACGGAGAAAGTAAAAATTGGTTTACATTTTAATGTATTACACTGGTGGAAAAAAAACACTTGAAATTCATGAAATTTCGACCATTTTCAAACCGCCATAACTCGTATTTTCAATCGATTGTGATGAAAAATGCAATTAAAGAAATCCTTAAAAAAAGTCTTGCAAGAAATTCCATGAAAAGGTCCTAAAAAAAGTTCAGAAGAAAAAATCCCAAAGAGAGTTGAAAAAGTTCTGAAGAATATATTTGAAAAACGTCTTTGGAAAAGGCCAGACGAAGTCCCGAAAAAAAGTCCTAAATATACCGGGTGTAACTAAATTCTGGTAGACCTCAAATATCATTTGAATTTTTACAGATATCTTTATGAAACTTAGAATTGTGTTTTTGGAGGATAAAGTAAGTCAACATGTGGACTTTTAATAAAAATTCAATTTCCGGTTTAACCGGAAATTACCTTAACTTTTCTAGTTTAAATGAAAGACCCTGTATATTTTTACATAATTTAATTTGTCTCTACATTCTGAGTTTATACATATATCACAGGTGAACTTTTGGTTGTCAGTTTTTTGTTTAAATATAAATTAGATTAAATTATTAAAGAAGAAACAAATTTAAATAAAATTTAAATCAGAAACTAACAACCAAAAGGTAACTTATGATACATCTATGAACTCAGAATTTAGAGACGAATTAAATTATGTAAAAATATACAGGGTGTTCCATTTGAAATAGAAGAGTTAAGCTAATTTCCGGTTAAACCGGAAGTGGAATTTTTATTAAAAGTCCATATGTCGGCACACTTTATTCCCCAAAAATGTCATACTAAATTTCGTAAAGGTATATACAGTGGGCAAAAAAAAACGGTACAAATTGTAAATGTTCAATAATTAACGCATTCAATATTGCTTTAAAAAACAAAATATTTACAATTTCTGGATTGCAAAAATTATTAATTGCATTGTTGATAAGTGTTTTTATCGAGGATATTTCACATTAATGAAGGCTTTGCAAAGATGTGTCGCATTTCTAGGTACCAAAATTAGTGAGCCATGATTTGTTTATGTTTTCTAATGAATTTCAGACATTAAATGTCACTTCTATCATTCATTTTAGTTGTTGTGACAAAAATGGTTTGTTTAAGTAAAGAAGATAAGATTTTCATTAAACATTTGTTTCAATATGACAATTTATCTACACAAAAGATTGTAAACAAACTCCCACAAAAGGGTTGGTCGGTTACAATTATTCAGTAATTTAACTCAGAACTTATCGTAACAATAATCGCAAACAATTAAGTGGAAGACCACGTACACTACGAATTCCTGAAAGGATAGAAGAAGTTCATGCAAGAGATGCTCCGGGCACAAGTTTAAGTACTATTTCTTTAGAGAAAAAATACTTCGTCTTATCTATAAAAATTGGACTTTTGGGTGTTGTATTGATTATTTAAAAATATTAATAACTCAAGAAGACATATGAGTACAAAACTAGTTGTATCGTTTTTTTGCCCACGGTGTATGTAAACATGCAAATTATATTTGGAGTCTACCAGAATTCATTTACACCCGGTAAATTGCATTGGCTCTACCATCAAAATGTTCCACGAGCGGCCACTGGATTCATAGTGACATCACTGAAATTTAAAAAAAAAACGATTTTAAGGTACTTAAACAGTATATTTTGATGAATTCTTTATTTTTGATACAAAAGTACCAAGAGTAAATTTCGTATATCGCTCACGTATTTCTCAAAAAATATTGTTTTGAGAAAATTTCGAAAAACTATGAAGTGACCTTAACCAAAAACAATTACATAACTAATCATTTTGAGCTCTGGCGGGCGGGATTTAAAGGTAATTTGGTATACTTTTGACGTTTGATAGAGGAATGTTATCCAATTCTTCCATAGTAATAACTCAAAAATACAATTTGTTTACTTGTGTCACTTTAGAAATACGGGACCATTATTATAATTTTTATAGGAATTTATAAGTTTTTCAAATTGAGAAAATTGATGATTTTGGGGAAGAACTATGTTTTTATTTGTTTCTTTTTCGGATTTGCGTATTGTCTTGGAAACTAGACTATTAGCCATAATCATTTGTAAATTGTAATATTAGAACATCCACAGACAAGAGAGGATATTTCTTGAACCCACAGGATTTGGGATCTAGCAGACAGACGCTTGCGCTCCACCAAGCCCCCCATGGAAAATCTAATGGGATTTGGAATTGTATGCATTCAACAAATTGAGATGGTAAAAAATCACAATTTAGGCAAATGCGGCGTCATTATAATGTTACTTTACGATACAAGTAACGTCATGAAGGTTTTTACATTACGAGAGAAAAGTTTGAAAACACAAGCGACGTCAAAAATGAATTGTGTAGGTAGAAATTTAGCGCACATAAAATATTTTGATGAACAATGCTGGAAAATCTTCTTAAAAAATGTTTTATTTTAAATCAACAACGTTCATACTTGTCGGAGAATACATAATCTTTGAAAATACTTTTCATGATGGAGAGTTGATGTTCACATATACTTAATTATAATTAATAATTTACTTTTTCAACTTTGGTTTAATAACGACTTAATGTTTCATCAAAAACAATTTAACAATGAGCGACTGTTTTTGGTAACCTCTTAATTTTCAAGATATTAATTAATATATTGCACACATTTGCCCAAAAGCAAATCACGCAACGTAGATTACAGTCCTAGACCGTAGAAGGTGATGAAGCCTCCACGAGAGAAACATCACAACCATGACGATTGTCTTCTAACCGCCAATTTTCCTGAAACATCTTATTACCGCTAACGTGTTCATCCGCTGAAATTGGTGAAGCTTCCAAGAAAGCGAAGCAAATTTCCCATTCCCTATTAATTCTATTCGCGAACTGCGCAACCAGCATTCACGACGGTTACGTTTCGTATTTTTATTTCTTTGTGTTGTTTGTTGGTGAGACCACAGCCTCGATCACGAGCCATCTCAATTGAAGTTATCTCCAGATATCAGTAAATTACAGTGTCGAGGAAGTTAGAACGCCTCTGCCGTACCCAAATAACACGCTTGCACTCGCTACCAGATATAGTGTAATCTGCATCTTGCACTAACCAGGTGTTTAGTTCTTCTCACACGTGCTACGGTCCTCCCAGTTCCGTTCCAGGATCATATTTCCTGGGACACACCTACCGCATCCCAAATCCCCATTCACCGCCTCACATCTTCATTGTGTCCATTCAGAAAATACGCAACCCTACATTTTGTATCAATGGAAGAACTGGGACGCCGTTTTAGGGTTATGTCCGGATAATAATCGAAAACGAGACGCTTTTTCCGGTGGTTCGACAATTTTCAGTCCCATAAAAAAAAAGTTGATACAATATTACGAATTTTTAAAAACACGTTTACGCTCCCACAGGAAATCGTGTGTATTGTTAAGAATCGCACAAAACAATACAAAGGAAGAATTGAATTGGAGGAGTTCGTAAATACGTGATAGTTCATGATTGGTGTTTAACTGAGGTAATTAAATTTTAGTCACGATATACTAATATATTATTATGTGATGTGATGATTTGCACTCACGATTTATTAACATCGTAATTTATCAATTTTATCAATAATAATTTATCACGTTGATAAATGAAGTGCAGAAGTAACATTCTTGTAATATTATTGAATAATATCTGAAATAGTTTTAATATTTGTTGCAATTTAATTCACATCACATCGATGACAGATGTTGAAAATCGATGTGGAATTTAATTAATTTTAGTACCAAAATCTAAAACATTATATGCATCACGGCTCGGGCTTTAAACATTCTCTCGGACCATAATCTACTGATTATGCCCTCGGTACAAAGTACTTTCTTAATACCCATTTAATTATATTAAAATTATTAGCAAATTTTTATTGTAATGAGTAATGAGTAATGAATTCATAATTCACTATAGCGGCAGCCGGCTGGTCGTTGAAGGATCGATCAATGATCATTTTGATTATTAAGCAACAATCCTATGGGATTCATCATAAAAGTTTAAAGTTAATTTTATCGATCGCATTAAAAGTAGGCACTTTTTGCATCAATTTTCGTTGCAAAAGTGACTTTTTAGTACACTAGTGCTTTTTTATATTTTTATGGCACCGAAACGTCAAATTGTTTTTAAGGCACACAAATGTCAAATTTGACAGATGAAAATATTACAGCACAAAATTTCAACGAAAAACTTAATTTTTTATTAAATCATTACAAATAATTATTAAACTCTATAATATGAACGAAATGGCAGATTTAAGAGCTCTGAAGATATAATTTAATGCAAGTAGAAGCAATTAGAGTACAGCGAAACTTTTGCAAGCATGCGTAAGAGAAGGGGATGCTACCTTCATTACACAACCGCATGATTATTAATATGACCACATATACTTGCAAAAGTTTCGCTCTGTTGTAATTGCTTCTACTTGTATTAAATTAAACTGTATAATGTACGTCAATGTTAATTTTGCAGTTTGTGGAATTTTCTATGATAATCCTTGGCATCGTCGAACAAGAAGTTTCAGGAAGAACATTTGGAATATTTACTTGATCAGTTGAAATTTCGCTCAATCTTTGATTGGAAATAATTGAATCTTCTACATATTGTCCCGTAGAAGAACAAGTACTGTTATTGGAGACTCCTCTTTGAAAAATTTGGTTGGATATGGCTTTTTTGTTATTTATTGACTCTTCTACGTACGATTCGGCTACAGTGGAACTTTTCCAACCGCCATGTCGTTATAATTTTAAAATGTTTGCTCCAGCATCTGAGAGAAATGTGGCCGAAGATCTTCGGAAACAGTGGCCAGGATTTGCTAACCCAAGATAACTAGCAATTTGGCTTGGGATCTTTCCAGAAGTGTTAATTCCAATGGGTTGGACTGAACACATTACGATAATAGACAAATAATCGTTGATGGGAAGTTTGTGGAGGACGAAGTAAAACGTATCTTCTGTAAATGTCAATCATTTTTTTGATATCATTAGTGTCGCCGTCAACAAGGAACGCCCGAGATTTATAAGTCTCTGAAATGGGTATTTTTACAATCAGCATCGAACCAGTATCTTCAACATCCTTGATACTCATCTTATGTAATTCTTCTCTCCTACCAGCCCCCGCAATTCCAAAAATTTCTACAACCCACAATTTGGAAACATGATCATTAAATATTCAAACAATTTAAATTAAAATTACCTTCATCACAAAAAACCTGTCGCCAGGCGCATCGTTTAAAAATGTATATAATTGTTCCTTAATAAACACCCGAGACTTTCTACTGTGAAAGCCTTTTGATTGTTTTTTCATAAATGCCGTTAACTTAGAAAACTCTTTAAGGTCAATATTTTTTTTAACTAATACTGACGACTTAACCATAAAATACTCCGACCACAAGCTCGATGGTTTGATCTGTTTGCCTCTTGCTAAAAAGTAGGCTAGGAAGACGTTCTCCGTTAAATTATGGACTTTTTTTGACGTACACCATTGATTGAACTTAATATAAACTAATTCATACTGCTTCCGAGATTTTGCTGGAAGCAAAGTTTTCATTGCCATTGCCGCGGCCTCTTCGACATCGGAAAGAATATTTTGAATATCACTACTATCACTATCACACATTTTTGTCTACAATTTATAATAGTATAACACTCACAGATAACATTTTTCCACAAATAATAATGGTGACTGACATTTGTGCAATTTATTTACTGGTTGCTAAGTAACGTTTTCGTCAATGCACTCTGCACAAACCGTTATTCATTATTTTATTCATTGAATAATTAGCAGCAATTAAAATATTACTCATATGAACAACTTTTAAAATTGCTGCACAATCGAAGATCGATCGTTCCTCGCTCGCGTTTTTAAACGCCAGTTCATGCAATAAATAATCACTTTTTACACTTGTACCTTAAATAACTATTAATTTACTAGATATAACAAATGAACAATTTCAACAATTATCAACTTAACACGTTCGGATTGTTTACACAAGTTCACTGTCTCAGGAGCGGTGTAAGAACTTCTTGCTGAAACAACAATATGTGTCATCGTTGTTGTCCGCTCGCAAGAGTAGTCTCTTGGATAATTCATGAGTGAGTCGACTCGAAAAGAGTCTTGAAATTGTAGAAGAGGACCTTTTTTGCTCATCAACATTTTTTGGGGTAAAGAGTCGACACTTTGCAATATCGATTGCATGTAACGCTTGCACCTGCAGCATTTTTTAAGATCGAAGCTAAGCCACAGAAATTTTTCAAAAATGGATGGAATCGTTTTGGAGATCTTAAAAAATATTTCTGTTGAAACTTTAAAGGAGATATCTATTTTGAGGTTCTCCGAGATGATTCCGACCATTTTTGAAAAATGCCTTGGCATGCCTATCTCAATAACTAATACATATTTTGAAATATTTTTTTAAACATGACTCTTATTTGACAATCTGAAGAAGCGAAAATTGTTTTTTAATTCTCCCCGATATGTTTTTAAATGTGAGTAGTATCAGAACAGCACTTCAAGAAATATTGAAGATAATGAAGAATTGGATATCTTTTGTTTGTTTTTCATAAACTTCTTGATTATCGAGAACCAATTTGAAAAATATAACATTTATCATTTTATTTCCATTAACAATAATTGTAGAGAATATCAATATGAACAACTTATAATGTATAATTTTTTTGAAATCCCACTAAATTCTGAAAAAAAATCGATAAACATTGAATTTATCATAAAAATCCCTTTTATTCCATCAAACCAAAAACGAAAATTGTATGTATAAAATAATTTCGCAAAATGTTATTAAGATAGGATAGGGTGGCAAAATTGAACGCCCATAGATTAGCATCAATAGCATCAGCCTACTTAGATCGTATCTAAGTAATAGAATGTGCTTCGTTCTTTAGATGGTTTTTCTTCTTTTGAGTTAATTGCCTATTCGGGGGTACCTCAGAGCTCACACATGGGCCCTTTACTATTTAATACATATGTTAATGATTTATTAAACAATTGACCGTGTCTTAACATAGATGTTTTACACAAGTCATCATGCACATTAATAATAACTATATCTAAAAAGGGACTGCATTATTAATAAAACAAGGTTGAAGGTATAATAAAATGCATTAACTTAAACAGTGAATATTAAAAAGATAAAATACAAATTAAAGGTTTTAAAAGATGAATAGAGGCGAGCGCTTGTGCCGGCTGCACCGCGGCCGTGTGGGTTCGATTCCCATCCCGGGCGGAAGATTTTTCGGGGATCGAGAAGTATTCGCTCGGGTTCGTGGTTGTTGTATATGTCTTACATTATTCATTTGTTCATTTATTTCCATTATTCATACAAATATATAATACAAAAATAACAGCCGTGTGTGACTGAATGGCTCAGCCTAAGTAAAAAAAATATGAGTAGTAATAATATTAATAGATTAAATCAACAATAGATGAATTACATAGCTAGAATCCCTACGAATTAAAATATAACTCCAAAAGCTCTTTCCAGCTGATTTTTTTACGGATTGTAAACATTTCTTAAGTGGTAAAGTTTTAACACTATCCAGTAATACATAAAAAAAAAAACTTGATGGCATGATATTTGACTCCCATTTGAGCCTTTGCTAACCTGGTAGATTTCGGGTATATATTTGTGTTTGTCAGAATGTCAGCATAGCTTATTATCGAGAGCATCACCGTGTGCTACGCAAATCATTTGACAATCCAACTGCACGAAGAAGTTTTCCTTTTGATTAATTCCTTTTGCAAGAGTGAAAGTAAAGGATTTGGTTTTGGTATCGTTTAGCTTGACTCTATTAGTGATGAACCAACTCGAAGTCATTTCTGCAAGCAGCCTGTACATCTCGTTTAGTTCTTTACTCTGTTTCTTTTTTTAAGGTCGCATCATGAGCTTACAGAACTAATGATCGAGTCTTTTGCAACTGTGTCCAGTAAGTCTTCTATATGAATTAAAAATAATAGTGGCCCAGGAATTAAGCTCTGTGGCACACCACGTATTAGTGGAAACTTGTTAGACCCACCGAGCTCTACCAGATACGACGAATTGTAAAAATGCAGTTTTCTTAACAGAACTTCGTGAGAGACACAGTCGAATGCTCTGGATGGGTTGAGAAAACTATCTCTGGATATTGATCCTTTTTCGTGGCCGTCAATAATCGTTTCTTACAAATAGTATACCGGGTGTGGCACTTAAGACGCCTCGGACCATAGCTCCTTTACGATAAAAGTTATCGAAAAAAATCTAAGAACAAAGTGGTGCATAGTTACCGTCGCTATATTTTAAAAATATTTCTAATCATCAGTGGCGTGCCGTACTCCAGTGGCGTATCAAACTTATGTTTTTTTAAATGGAATGCCCTATTTTTTATTGCAGATTTGGAAAGTGCTCGACGAGTACTTATTTTTTTATCTAACATGTTATACCCTTCACTTTAGCGGTTTCGCTGTTATAACCCCTTCTTTCAAAATTGCGCCCCATTTTTGAGATTTTTTTGTAGAGAAACTAATTGACGCCGGCGCCTAAATTTTGAATTGAGATACAGGTTAAGACCTCGTACACCTTCACATAATTTTTCTTCGGGTAATTTATGGAAAAAAAAAATTTTTGATTGATCTTCGTATGTTGTCATTTTTTCCGAAAATTTCAAATGGCACCCCCCTAAAAAAATTACGGCGTTGTACAGCCAAAACTCTAAATTTTTCATTGGTGTAAAAAAAATTACACATTGCATAACAAAATTTCGGAGAAAAAAGGAATTTCATCGCAAATGTCGGGAAACGTTTTCCGTTCCCAAGTGTGCCATGAGAAAACAAAAGATTGGTAATTGTCAAAGTACCAAAACAAATACACAAATACGGTCAACATAATAGTATGTACCTATTTATTCAACATGATATGAAAAATGCAGATAAAGCAAATTTAACAACTTAAACTAAATGTTCGAAATGACGACCTTCCTGCTGGAGGCATAACCGCAACTTCTGGTGATATACCGCAGTTCATTATTTTCGGTAATAACTGCCTTCTTTCTAACTCTCCTTGGCCGTTTCACACTTCCCGTAGTAGTAAATCTCTCCAACACTTTTTGAAACGCACGTTCATTTGGATGTGCCCTGTGCGGATATCTCGCAGCGTACACCCGTGATGCCAAGAAACAATTCTTGTTACATTCTCCAAGAATAAATATCATGTCAACCATTTCCTCTTGAGTTCGGAACATTTTTAGAACGTTTATCAAAAATGACTTATGGCTGCTACTGACGTCTAATAATTTACTTTGACAATTACCAATCTTTTGTTTTCTCATGGCACACTTGGGAACGGAAAACGTTTCCCGACATTTGCGATGAAATTCCTTTTTTCTCAGAAATTTTGTTATGCAATGTGCAATTTTTTTTACACCAATGAAAAATTTAGAGTTTTGGCTGTACAACGCCGTAATTTTTTTAGGGGGGTGCCATTTGAAATTTTCGGAAAAAATGACAACATGCGAAGATCAATCAAAAATTATTTTTTTGCCATAAATTACCCGAAAAAAAATTATGTGAAGGTATACGAGGTCTTAACCTGTACCTCAATTCAAAATTTAGGCGCCGGCGTCAATTAGTTTCTCTACAAAAAAATCTCAAAAATGGGGCGCAATTTTGAAAGAAGGGGTTATAATAGCGAAACCGCTAAAGTGAAGGGTATAACATGTTAGATAAAAAAATAAGTACTCGTCGAGCACTTTCCAAATCTGCAATAAAAAATAGGGCATTCCATTTAAAAAAAACATAAGTTTGGTACGCCACTGGAGTACGGCACGCCACTGATGATTAGAAATATTTTTAAAACATAGCGACGGTAACTATGCACCACTTTGTTCTTAGATTTTTTTCGATAGCTTTTATTGTAAAGGAGCTATGGTCCGAGGCGTCTTAAGTGCCACACCCGGTATATTAGCATTAGTGGTAGATGTCACATCCTAAAACTTTGAAGAACTTTTTCAATATTTTTTATAAATACTTGGAGCAACGCTACAGGCCGATGACAGCCTAAATCAGAGGTCTCCAAACCACAGTACGCGGGCCAGACCCGGCCCAGCAGGTGATTTTATCCGTCCTGCGAAGATTTTTGAAAAATTGATTTTAAAATGAGTATCCATTTTACTGTCATGTGCAATGGTGCAATGACATTTCAAGTCAGTTTCAAATGGAAATTATTGATCTTCAATTCAAGCTAACGATCAAATCAAGGATAAATAAAAGGAAACAAACTTGATCGATTGTTACAAATTTTTGGATGCAAAAGAGTTTCCAAATTTAAAACAATTTGCTTGTAAATTAATTTTTATGTTTGGCACTACTTATATGTGCGAACTTACTTTTTCCAGGATGAAGTATGTGAAATCTAAATAAAGTGCAAATTTATTGGATGATCTTTTCCAATCAATTGCTTATAATTGGTGTTTCAGATTTGAATTCCAATTTTAAAGAAAATTTTCAGGAAAAACACAGTTTTATCATCCCCATTAAAAGTTACAAGAAATAATTTTCGGATTATAATTTAGCCATGTTTGTTTAGTATTGATGTATCTGTAATTTTCTGTAAAAAATAAAATTCATTTCTGCTTTAGCATAATAAGATTTTTTAATTCATGTTCACGTGGCCGGCCGCAATTGGATTTAAATCCCAATCTGGCCCTCGTGGCAAAAAGTTTGGACACCCCTGGCCTAGATCATCATATCCGTGATCGTGAATGTTATTTAAAATCTCAACCGTTACCCAAACTGTGATTGTTACTGCAACTGTTACCGAACCATTGATTTCTTCTTAAATTGTGACTGCTACTGAAAATATGATTCTAAGAAGACAATATAGTATAGCATACCTAAATATTATTTTATATTCATTGCTTTATGCTACCTATTTTATTTAAAAATAATCCCTGGAGAACAAAGCAAATCGTCATTCTAACGATGCGCTTTTTCAAAGGAAAAATAGAAATAGACAAACAATTATCACATACTTCAAACTTTCCAAAATGACTCAAAATTGATTTCACTTTATGATTATGCAAAAAGTACTTCTTGACTAGATTTTAAACGGAAAATATCGTTATTCCGAAGATGAGCTTTATCAAAGGCCAAGCAAACAGAAAAACATTACCACATGAATGAAAATTTCAAAGGACCCCTCACTAATCAAATGGAAATTGGCTTTCGGTGAAATTGACCAAATTTTGGATATGTTGTTCCTTTCGGTGTCCAGATCAAAAGTCTCCACGGGCACAAAGCTCGAAAATCTTCCCTGTGTGCAGTACCCAGCTCCGAAGGTTAGAGATATATATATATACCGGGTGTTTCAGACCACCCGTACAACCCAAATATCTCGCGAAATACAAATCGTATTGACATACAAAAAATACGTCTAAATTTTTTTTGAGCTCTATCATGTGGTGTGAAATTTAAACCACCACCCCTCCCCCCTGGGGCGGGGTGGGGGGTAACTTTGAAATCTTAAATAGGTACCCCTATTTTTTATTGCAGATTTGGCTTCTACTCTAAAACATATTAGGTTTACATTCGAAACATTCTTTTCGATTAGCAACATTTTTATTATTATTATTTTTAAATAAAAAAAATCCTGTTTGTCGTTACAAACATTCATACATTAGCATAATAGAAAAGAATAGAATGGAATTTGATAATCAAATTGATTTTTATTCGTTTCTACGATTTTTTTTAACAAAGAATTTTTTTTTTTGCTTATTTCTGACATAAAATTACGAATGACTTTAATCTACGTCTTATTTATGAGATGACTACGTAAAAAATGTCATAATCTAGCATTTGATGCGATAAATAAATACAACACAATAAATGTTTTTTCCGAATATAGCGCCATCTGTCGCTCATCGAAAACATTTTTTCGGATAAAAACCTAATATTTTTTAGCATAGAATCCAAATCTGCAATAAAAAATAGGGGTTCCCATCTATCTTCATATATATCCCGAAAATGCAAGGGGAGAGGTAAAATTAGCGAAAATCGGGGATTACCAGTCTCTAACCTTCGGAGCTGGATACTGCTCGCAGGGAAGATTTTCGAGCTTTGTGCCCGTGGAGACTTTTGATCTCGACACCGAAAGGAACAACATATCCAAAATTTGGTCAATTTCACCGAAAGCCAATTTCCATTTAATTTGTGAGGGGTCCTTTACTTAAAATATTTTCCACTTTGCAATTCTGCAAAAAGCTAGAAATGCTTCTTCATTTGTTTTGAAATGAGAAGCAAAAAGTCATTATAAGCATGGGTCTATTCGGAAGCAAAACAACAATGAAAAAACAATTGTCACATACTTGAAACTTTCCAAATTTACTCAAAATATATTCTGCCTTAGGATTATACAAAAATTTCCAAATGCTTTTGGACTAGATTTTAAAATAATCGCCCCAGAATAGTCTTCTAAGGAAACCATCCCTAGAAGAGACTAAAAAAATAGAAATATACTTGAAACTTTCCAAACCTACTACAAGACATTCTACTTTAAGATTCAGTCAGAATGTAAAACACTCCTTCTATAGTGTATAAAATCATTGCACAAGCTCAATGCTTATGCTAGTTTTTAAAACTACGAATTTCATAACTATAAAATATAAAAACAATTGCTAGAACGCTGAAACATTCCTAACTTATTTAAAATACCGTGCACGCCTAAAGTATAGAATATAGTCAGTAAAATAGAAATAAAATATTTTTGGAAAAAATCCTCGAACACGTCGATTTTCTTTTATAAAAATATACATTTTTGCATGAAAGTCGATTTTCAGTCGTCATTTGTTTTTGAGTAATGACGTCATCTAATTTATTTTTAAATGGCAACCCCCTATTTTTGTTCTTGATTTTGAGAGATCTTTTTATTGCCGAACTGGCAATATAAAAATATTGCCATCTTACATAAGACATTTTTCGAGTAAATGACAATTGAAGGTGAGAACTTGAAATCTAGAGTTTTTGCAAAACTTGTTCCAGCGCTTTTTTCCAAACAAAAATGATCTTGACCTTCCATACATACAATATGGTTTTAGCAAGACGGCGCAACCACGCACTATGCGCGTTTTTTGACAATTGCATTACGAATAGGTGGATTGGCAGGCGATGACCGATAGAATAGCCCACGAAAGAATTAGCCTGGAAAATATTCAAAATATTCAAGAAGAATTTCTACATGTTCGAAAACAAAAGAAAAACAAAAACAAAAAAAAATAAAAAAACGCGCATAGTGGGGGCATGCGCCGTCTTGCTGAAACCATATTGTATTACATGAAAGGTCAAGTTCAATATTGTTTGGAAAAATTGCTACAAGCGCTGGAATAAGGTCATTTTGAAAAAAATCTAAATATCGGATTCTCACCTTCAATTGTCATTTTTTTGAAAAATGTGTTATGTAAGATGGCAACATTTTTATACTTCCAGTTCGACAATGAAAAAATCTCTCAAAATCAAGAATAAAAATAGGGGGTTGCCATTTAAAAACAAAATGGATGACGTCATTACTCAAAAACAAATGACGACTGAAAATTGACTTTCATGCAAAAATGTGTATTTTTATAAAAGAAAATCGACCAGGATTTTTTCCAAAAATATTTTATTTCGATTTTACCGACTATATTCCATACTGTAGGCGCGCACTGTATATTGTAATAAGATCAAGTAGGGATCTAAAAGCACCCCTTTTTTCTACTTCAAATTAATCGCGCAAAAACAAAATTAGTGTTGATTTTAGAATTGCAAACATATTTGTCATGCATTAAAAATATAGAAATAAATGCTATATACCTGAACCACACAAATTTAAGATTCAAGAAGAGTATAAAATAATCCATTTTATAACTTTTCAAATGATTGCACGAGGACAGAATTTAGCTATTATTTAAATTGCTACTTTCATGAAATGTTAAAAAATTGCTTCAACTCTGAAACTTTTCAAATATACTGACATTCTTTTATAAGATTCTGCAAAAATATCCAAATGCTTCTCGAATCTTAATCTTAATCAAGGCCTTGTTTATTTAGCATAGCAGATAATATACCCAAAATATCATCTTCGTTCACAGATAAAATATAAGAAAGAACACTATTATTGAACTAATATAGTTTATTTCATGAATTTTGGCGTTTACATCATCAGTTTCTTTATATATAAAAGACAAGCGGCGTTCTTTCATTTTTACGTTCTCCTTTACGAAGTACGAGAAAGTATTGTGATCGTGATTTTCTTTTCAAAATGTTTTTTTGCGGAAATATCCGTTTTGGGGTCCCTAGATGCCATTTCAACAATTTCTGGAAAAAATGGAGATGTGGTCATCATGTTACTTTCTCCGACTTTATGGTATCATAGCCATTTATGGCCCTTTCATGGTTTATTTTCAATTGAAATCATATTTTAAATGTTCATCGAGCGTTGCGGATGAAACTGACGTTTAAAACGTCAAAATTATGAAACATGGAGAAATTACACTTCAAATTCAAAAGCTCGGTTTACTCAAAAACTAACGAGATTTCGAAAAAAACTTATTCTTTAGAAGTTGTTCATTTTGGTATTCTCTATAATTATTATTCATACAAATTTGCTGTAACTATTATCGTTTCATAATTATAAACCAAACATTGAAAAAAAATTAATAATTTTTTTTTTCTCGAATAGCAATGATTTTATCAAAAATATTTTCAAGCAAGATATGTTCATTTATTTGTTGTATTTAATGTTAGTTTAAATGTTTTTGTGATATTTTTCATATTTAAGAAGATATTGGCAAAAAACAAAAAACAGTTAAGGTAAACGCCCACTTCCGGTGTATGAAATTTTACCAAAAACTTTTCAGTTCTTCAGATTATCAAATAAAACGTATGTTGACAGTTTCATATCAATTGCTTTATTAGTTTTTGAGATACAGCGCACACAGACAGACACACACACACACACACACACAGACACAATTTTTTTTTTTCCAGAAATTGTTGAAATGGCATCTAGGGACCCCAAAACGGATATTTCCGCAAAAAAAAATTTTGAAAAAAAATCACGATCACAATACTTTCTCTTACTTCGTAACGGAGAAAGTAAAAAAAAATGGTGATGTGGCCATCATGTTACTTTCTCCGACTTTATATTTACGTTTTCATGCGTTTATTTTCAATTGAAATCATATTTTAAATGTACATCGAGCGTTGCGTAAACTCGGATGAAACTGACGTTTAAAACGTCAAAATTATGAAAGATGGAAAAATTATACTTCAAATTCAAAAACTCGGTTTACTCAAAAACTAACGAAATTTCGAAAAAAACTTATTCTTTAGAAGTTGTTTATTTTGGCATTATCTACAATTATTATTCACATAAATTTGCTGTAACTATTATCGTTTCATAATTATGAACCAAAAATTTAAAAAAATTAATAATTTTTTTTCTCGAATAGTAATGATTTTATGAAAATTTTTTTCAAACAAGAGATGTTCATTTATTTGTTGTCTTCAATATTTGTTTAAATATTTTTGTGATATTTTTCATATTTAGGAAGATATTGGTAAAAAACAAAAAACGGTTAAGGTAAACACCCACTTCCGGTGTACGAAATTTTACCAAAAGCTTTTCAGTTCTTCGGATTATTAAATAAGACGTATGTTGAAAGTTTCATATCAATTGCTCTATTAGTTTTTGAGATACAGCGCACACAGACAGACACACACACACACAGACACACACACACACACACACACACACACAGACACAAAAATTTTTTTTCCAGAAATTGTTGAAATGGCATCTAGGGACCCCAAAACGGATATTTCCGTAAAAAAAATTTTTGAAAAAAAAATCACGATCACAATACTTTCTCGTACTTCGTAACGGAGAAAGTAAAAATGTGTGTGTGTGTGTGTCTGTGTGCACTGTATCTCAAAAACTAATTGAGCAATTGATACGAAACTTTGAACATAGGTCTTATTTAATAATCCGAAAAATTGAAGAGCTTTTGGTAAAATTTTGTACACCGTGGGTGTTTACCTTAACTGTTTTTCCAATATTTTCTTAAATATGAAAAATATCACAAAAACATTTCAACAAATATTGAAGACACTAAAGAAATGAACATCTTTGGTTTAAAAATATTTTTCATAAAATCATTGTTATTCGAGAAAAAAATGTATAATTTTTTTTTTCATTTTTGGTTTATAATTATGAAACGATAATAGTTACAGCAAATTTATGTTAATAATAATTGTAGTGAATGCCAAAATGAACAACTTATAAAGAATTAGTTTTCTTCAAAATCTCTTTGGTTTTTGAGTAAACTCAGCTTTTAAAATTTGTAGTATAATTTTTCCATCTTTCATAATTTTGACGTTTTAAACGTCAGATTCATCCGAGTCTATAAACGTTCGATGTACATTTAAAATATGATTCAAATTGAAAATAAACCACGAAAGCGTAAATGTAAATGATACCATCAAGTCGGAGAAAGTAACATGATGCCACATCACCATTTTTTATTAGCAGTGTCATAACAAAAACATTTCTGCGAAACCATTAACAGTTTCAGATGTTGTGATGTTTACTAACCGTGATCACAGTCAATCACTGATATTAAAAAGTAGCAATCGCAGGTAGCAACGTGATTCAAAAGTAGCAGTTCTGCAGTTCTCTAATTTATGGCGCTGCCAACAACGTTCTTAGAGATTTCGACTGCTATAAAATACTGGTTACAACTAGAGGGAATACACAACAAAATGATCAGGCTCAGGTAATGAATTCGCAATATTAGTGGCACTGTTTGAGAAATAAATAATTGACGTCAAAATGCTGCAGTCTTGCATTGATTTTGTTACCTCGTGATGTAACAACAATGGTTTACGTTTGATCATTGAAAATGTAACAGTATTTCTTTTACAATGTGAGATTTAATACCTACTTTGCCGCTAATAGTGGATCATGTGCATGACCCAGGTATTCTATTTACCTCCTTTTATTATTATTTACGTTTTTCAACGTATTCACTTCATGCGATTTATGTACCTCTATTTTGCGTTAAAACTGATTTATTTGTTTAATACAGGTATACAGAAAGCATAGCATTCGCGATTATCACCATTATACACGAAGATGATCTTCATCATCTCCGTGAATCATAGCTGTTATAATTGCTCATATTATAATATACTATAATGTATCTGTCAATATTATTATAGATACTAAAATGCAAATTATACCTTAGAATTGAGTAAACATTTTGATCCTTAATTTATAACATTTATACATCAGCAACAGAAGAATAAGGCGCGAAATAAAGGAGGAAACACATAAAAAAATTCCGCGTGTTATTAAATAGTTTACAGTGTGTGGTTTTTAATAAATGGCGTATAATGGGCGCAATTTATGTTTTCGAGTGTGTGTGCGAGTGCACGAGAAGTGCAATTTAGTAATGGGAACTGGCTACTCATCGTAAAGCACAAAACGTTGGCACCGCTAAGTTATAAATAATTATTACAAATGAGAAGTCAGCACACTTTGAGAACGAGTACTCGGTAATGGGTACCTTCCACCACGGTGTACCCTTTTTGATGGCGCATCGATCAGATCGGGTCTGTAATTATGAGATGAGGCCCGGGGCTGAGAACACCCCCCAGATGGAGAAGAACAAGAAGGAATTGAAGAAGTGGGAGGAGGAGGATGCGGTCGCGAAAAGATGATTGTGTTTCAGAAAATATAAAAATAATATAAATATAAATTAGGTTTAGGGATGGAACAGCGTGTGAACATTGGATTGTACGGATGTTTTGATGTATGGTCTTTGGGTGCAGATGATGCCTTGTGATTTCCATGTCAGTGCGGATAAGATATATGTAACCGTCTGTCAAGTGCTATCTTGAAAATTATAGGTCGCGCCCAGCCCGAGGCCAACTATCTACTGGTTAGTTGCATTGTTTGATAACGATTATAACTGAATCCGAGAAACTCGCAGCTTCCATCATTAATTCCGATGATTAATATCTCCGAATGCCGCGCGTCGAACCGAACGATTTTAACGTTTAATGGATCATTTTTCATTTTACACTTCATCATTTTTACCTTCGTCGTGCCTTTTCATTCAAAATTTATTTCTTATCCAATGCGTGTTTCGTATATTTCATGTGTTTTATAATAGCTAGCTGCAATTAAAATATTCTTTCGTTTCGTGCTGTAATTTTGTCTAAGCCCACTTATTATATTAGAAAACAGTTTCAACGTATTAGTAAATACAAAAATTTAACAAAATGAAGAACTTTTTCCACTGTATGATTATAATTATCTTGCAATTAATACCGATGTGCTTATATTTTAATCGATTTACAAATTAGTGTAATGTTTTTCAGGAATAAACAAAAACGTGGCAGTGGCACACAGCAGTTGCCGTGGAACGCGAGACCGGATTAACCGTAAAGACAAGAAAGCAGCCACTTTAGGGCTCTCCCAGATGGGCCCCGCGAGGGGCTTGTGTGAAAGTATCAGAGTGGCCTGAAAACGTATAAAAACGACAGGTAACAGAGAGACAGCTCGAGCAAACAATAAAGAAGAACCGAATAATGTGTGTATGTCAACTTGATTTTAGACGGCAATCAACTGCTAACGAAACTACATCCAAGAATATAAATGAAGATATTCAAATTGTAATTCAAATGAAAGAAGTAACCCCCAGACCTGAAGAACCCCAAACAATATTTCTACTCCGATTCAAGAAGAAGTTGTAACAGAGCCAGAATTTCAGTTAGAGAATCAAGTAAAAGATGCATCAGGATCTGAGTACGGAAACGACATAGGGTTATGAAAAAATGTTACCAACGAAGATCAAAACTTTTGATGTTCACGAGATCCATCAGGACTTCAAATTCTGGACAAAGACTTTTCAGCCTGAACTGGACAGTTTGAGGATCAAGCCAGAGTTTTTACACGGACCATGTTATTTTGTAAATATGTAAGTGGGACACAAATTAAAAGAGTACTCTCCTTCAAGTGGAAATGTCTACTGCTTTCCTTATATAATTTTAAGTGAACATAAAAGAGGAAGGACTAGATACACAAATGGGTTTTCTGATTCGAGAAATGCTTCGCAAGAATGGGAAGGCATAAAAACAGTATATGCAGTCAGTCACCAATTAGCAGGTGGCGGTCTTACGGTCAAATTGACAGCTCTCTGGAAGTTCAGTCCAACAAAGAACGGGAGTACAGGATGCAAGTTTTATGACGAGTAGTATCAGTGGTTAAGTTTCTCTTATCACGTGAATTAGCATTCCGAGGTGACACCGAATTCCTCGGTGTATAACATACTGGCAATTACTTGAGGATTTTGGAGTTAATTGCGGAATGTGATCCTTTTATGAGCCCCCATCTAGCCAAATATAGTAATCAGCGCAGAGGAAAACATTCTTATTTACCTTCTATAATTTGTGAAGAAGTAATAGAAGTAATGGGGAAAAAGGTTTAGAATGCTATTGTAGATAAAGTTAAAGAAGCCAAGCATTACATTTTCTCACATTCATACCCATAAGCAGTCACACTGGATAAGATCTTACTATACTTGGATCAATGGATCTTTGCGTGCACACCATTACTGATAGTTGTCCGGTACAATCAAAGCTAGGGATTCCACCAGCGGCGTAGTCGAAACAAATTGCGTATCGGGCAAATAAACAACAAACTCAAATTAGTCTAAGCCCGCAACGTAAACCATTAAAAATGAGATGTATACGTGAATATGCCTTTGTACTGACCGAATACAAAACGCTTGGTCTGTCCGGTCACATTTTGCCGGAAAGTAAACAAATCAAATACGTCCAATATTCCTTCATCATTTTGACGTTTTAAACGTCAGTAAATTTCGGTCTGTGCGCAAGGAGTAACAGATCTCTATGGAGCTGTAGCGAGAAGCGCAAGCTACAATGTGATGATCTTATAAAACTGTTAAGGCGGCTTCACAACAACCCGGGAACGGTAACGAAAATATATGAAGCTTTTCGTTTCTGTTATCGGAAGTAAGTTATTAGTTGTGCACGTCAACATACGAATCATATCATTTAACTTTAGGTTCCCGTTTTGGCACCCTTGTCTAGTCTTAAGTTTTTGATTTTACTGGACATAGTCCGTAAACTTATTTTTTTGCCTGCCTCTACCGAAACCATATATTTCGGCCATAAAAATCGGGCCGAAACTACGATTTAGCGTATCTAGGGCCGAAAAAATAATATGCATAATCTAGACAATCTTCCGCGGAATATGAGTAGGCTATGTAAAAATCTGACATTGACAGTTTAATGGTGCGCGATATAAAATTTCCTAAAATACTGTTTTTACTTAGGCAGGCGAAAAAATATCGAGTGTAACTTCTCTCGCTCGTGTTGCTAAAAGCGGCGGGTTGCTAAAGCCTATTTTCGGCCCTTGATACACTATATACCATTTAAAGTTTCTGTGAAACGATGTAATATTAATAATCAGGCAGTTAGACATCAAAGAAAGAAATTACCTCTTGGACAGCATTCAGCGAAATTAAAAGACCGCTGTTTTCCTTTTCTGCTGTAAAATAGTCCATAAGATTGACCACGAGATTTCGCGCCTGAGAATTTAGACGTTTACCTGGAATTTTGAGGTTAGGCCATGCGATTTCGCTGATTGTTATAAAGTTCCAAAAAGAACTGCGAAAATTTCATGCGGTTCACTCCACTATCTGCACGAGCTTCATGCTCTTCCTGGTATGAACCGTATGAAGTTTCCGTAGATAACTTCAAGAGGTTCACACCTCAAAACGCATGGAGTTTCCGCGGTAACTTCATGCGGTTCATACCAGGAACCGCATGAAGTTCGTGCATGTAGCATTCCCGTTGAGAACCGCTTGAAGTTATCTGCGGAAACTTCATGCGGGTCTCGTGAATTTCTTTTAGTCAAGAATTAAATTTTGAATTTTAAATGTGGTAACGTTTAATCAAATGCAAAGGTTTTTCCAGGGTCTTAACGGCTTTAAGTCAAAATTTGTTTTTTTTGGATGTTGTCACTAAGTCAAATTTTGACATTCATTAATCATAAAGTCTTTTAACTTTAATTAAATTTGACATTGTTTTTAGAAATTTAACGACTTTAAGTCAAAATTAGTCGTTTTTTTGATGTTTGGCGATTTCAAGTCAAATTTCGACATTAGTTTGAACATAATGTCTTGTAACTTTAATTCAATTTGGCTTTGTTTCTAGAAGCTTAACGACTTTAAGTCAAAATTAGAATTTTCTCTTGACGCTTGCTGACTTTAAGTCAAATTTACACATTAATTTGGACAAAAAGTCTTTTAACTTTAATTAAATTTGACACTTTTTTTAGAGGCTTATTGGCTTTAAATCAAAATTAGTCTTTTTTCTAAAGGCTTGGTGACTTTAAGTAAAATTTATACAATAATTTGAACATAAAGTCGTTTAACTTTAGAGAAACTTCATGAAACTCAACGACTTTAAGTCAAGCTTAGTCGTTTTCTTGATGTTTATTGACTAAGTCAAATTTAGACATTAATTAACATAAAGTCTGTTAATTTGACATTTTTTCTAGAGGCTTAAGGGTTTAAGTCAAAATTAGTCTTGCTTTCTTAAAGCTCTTCAACTTTATCAAATTTCGACAGTCATTTGGACATAAAGTCTCTTAATTTTAATTAAATTTGACATTTTTTCTAGAGGCTTAAAAAATTAACTTGAGACAACTTCACTTATCGCAGATTTATTAAATATAAATAATAAAGATGAAAAATAGCCTGAATATACAAGAGAGTCTTAATGGATTTAAAGTCAAAATTAGTCTTTTTTGACACTTATCGACTTTAAGTCAAATTTCGACATTAATTTGCACATAAAGTCTCTTAACTCCACCCAAATTTGACATTTTTCTAGAGGAGTTTAAGTCAAAATTAGTTTATATTTTGACACTTGTCATTAATTTGCATAAGGTTTTTTTAACTTTAATTAAATTTTTCATTTTTTCCAGAGACTGGCTTTAAGTCAAAATTAGTAATTTTTTCTTAACGCTTGTTGACGTTAAGTCAAATTTCGACATTAATTGCTCATAAAGTCTTTTAACTTGAATTAAATTTGACATTGTTACAAATTACAAACATTACAAAATTTGTTTTTCTTGATGTTTATTAACTTTAAGTCAAATTTCGACATTATTTATTTTTCAATGCCCTTATTTTAGGGACCAGCTACGGATTTCCGTTAAATGTTAAATAATAATGCCCTTTTTGAGTTACGATTTTTTTAAACACCACCCGTGGATTGATGAGCTGTTAGATGTTTTTTTTTTATTTTCGTGGCTTTTTGACAGTTTGTGTTTGCTAAATACACCCGCAGAAAGGGACTGCATGAATAAAATTTAGAAATCGCAATCCATTTTGGTAGATGCGCCGAGAAATCTATGGCTGGAATTTTTATAGCCCGTTTCTCGAGCGGTACCATGGAGATTTCAGTTACATTGAGAGATACGAAGTTGGTTAAATTAGGGCAAAGTGTATTATAACGTTGATTAATAATCTGTTGAGAAATTGGAGTTACCTTTTTTTGTTTTCAAAAAATCGCGAAAAAATTAAAAAAATCAATTTTCATTTTAATTTTTTTTATTCGAAAACTATTACTATTGCGCATTTCACACTAAAACATTATTAGAGCTCTTTTTAATGGAGGATCTAAATTTGTAACTTTCAAGATCGCGGAGAAACAATAGACAACTTTTGTTTTCCTTATGGGCGCCATATTGGATTTTTACATTTTCTAATGCAAGATTTTTTTCTGTTTACGATGATATTATTAATCAACGTTGATAACGTAAGATATAGTCCGTTCTCCGGAATCTGACGGCTGTGGTCGTAAAAGAGGGTCGGAGTTCGGTAAGTAGTGGACGTAATATTTTTTATCTCAAACCAATCTTTGTTGAGAAGTACTGGTGTAAAAGTGCTTATACCAATAGAGGCGAAGGACAGTAATAAATGTATGGGATGCAATTCGACGAACCACCAATACCTTTTCTTTGAGGGTGCGTCGATCCTCAGGGCGGACCGACCGTTTTACGACCTCGGCCGCCACATTCCACCGAATATGCTATAACTGAAATCCCCATGGTGCCGCTCGAAAAACGGGCACCCTGTATATTGCAGTTGTGGCCACACTATGAATACCCCTATTATATATTTTTTTAATTAATTGGAAGCCTGGAACTCATTTCTGACAATTTGGTATATAACTGTAGAAAAGACCCGCGAACCGCTCCAAGGAACCAGTTCGCCCCAGTGAGTGAACCGTTTTTCCCAACTCTAGTTACGATTAAAAATGTACTATGCAGGTTGTAAAATCTAACAAATATTTAAAAACGAACACAAAACAGAAAATACTGCTTATAGCGCCGCCAATGCAGTTACGAATAACGAAATTACTTACGCACCAATGTTTTGTCTTTGTTCAAAGCATGGTTTTGTCGAGTGCCATACGTTTTCGCCTTAGACGACATACATACCATATTATTGCGTCTAATTTAACTTAAGCATAGAGGGAGTAAACACATGAAAATCTTGTCGGAACTAGGTTCAGCCATCTATGACGCACGCAAAGATCCATTGATCAGACTCTATAGGAGGCCAATATGCCAAACTGAATCAAATGCTCCAGAAATAATATCGCAGTCTTATGGCCTTCTAGATGATTGATATGGATATTGGAGGTTATAATGACAAAGGAAGTGTGGTAGATTTTTTGGGTAAGAAGCCAAATTGGTAATTGGGAATGTGTTTAAAGGAGTTTTTGTTTTATATGGGATTCAAAAAGTAAGCCTATTACCGGTAGGAGAGTAATTGTCTATTGAATCATTGGTTGGAGGGGAGGAGTTTTGTCAAAAGAATCGTACCGGTCATTAACAAGCTGAAAAAAAGTCATTATCATAGTCATTGTTATTTGTTTCTCTTTTCTAACTGTCCAGCAAATACTTCAGCAATTCGTGTATCGTCCGTCAATATGGAACCGTTCGTTGGGTAATATGATCCGTTTTTTGTATGTGACAAGCTTTTTTTTATCTCGGTCCAATATATCTTACCTTGTTTTTCGTTTATCTGGTTGCGGGTTTCCGACCATTTATGTTTTTTGCATTCACTAATTAAATGTTTTTCTATTTAGGCTGTTGAATTTTCGTAGTCGAATGTCCTCGTAGAATTTACTATGTCTGTAGATTTGTTTTTTATATTTCAGAAGTCTCAGGATTTATTTCAGTAAAGGATATTTGTAATATTGTGTTTTAACTCTAGGAGTATAGAGTGAAACCTAATTTCAAAGATTTGAATTGAAAAATGAAATAATGGCAGGAGTTATGTCTTGTGAGTTTTCCATTACTGTTGTGATATCATTTGTTGCAACTCTGATAATGTAGATTATATTCTGGAAGATAGTCATTTATTTGGGATTGTGTATCAACATCAAATTGTTTTGACAGGTAGGAGTTTGGATTTTTTCGAAGTTGGAACTGGAACAGAAATTTTGGACTTGAGGGATTTCCTCTTGTGTTATATTTTCCGGTCTGTTTATTTCAGATAATTCGATAATAATTGCCATATAACTTTGTTTTCTTTATGTTGACTAATGACTTTGAAAATAGGCTATAGTCTATATGAAAAAAAACACACTAATTTTCTATGCACGTGTTTAATCAAGTTGTGAAACTTCGAATTACTGGGACCCCTAATTGAAACGACTTTCCTTTACTTTCGTCGTGGTATTATCCAAGTATATAGTTGATTTGTTTATTGTAGTCTTTTCAAAACTATTAGATTTTATAAGACGAAAATCTTTTCGTTTTAAAAGAAAAACAAATTAATAGAGATACATATTTTGTAGATGTTGAATTTCATATTTTATTATTTATGTCTTGTAGAAATGAATATTTCTTGAAAGAAATTATAAATATGTTTTGTTTCTTGTTTTTAAATTATTAATTAATTATAAATAATTAATGAAATTAATCCAAATACAAAAATTAAAAGTCCTAGAAATTTTAATCAGCAAGAGCAGAGTGGCGCAGTGGAAGCGTGCTGGGCCCATAACCCAGAGGTCCGTGGATCGAAACCACGCTCTGCTATAAGATTTTTTATAGATTTTATTTTAATTTGCAAATACAAAAATATATTACAGAACCATTTAATAATAACTTTTAATTTCCTGAGTAGCTTTGGCCAGGCAAGTAGTTGTCATTGTTAAGACTTAATTTTGCAAAGTTACGAACATGTTAAATATTTGTATATTCACTTTACTTTACCTCTTTGCTTAATTTAAATTAATTTAGTTTAGTAAAAATATAAAATTATCGGTTGTAAAATTAAGAAAGAAATTACCATTAATTACACAGCCCCACAAAAAAAGTGCAATGATCTGGGTATGCGACACATGTGTCATATGTATTTTGACCCGCTGATTCCAGATCCGCCCTCAGAATCGGCCCTAAGGGCTTAGGTTGGGCCCTAAACCTAAAAAACCTAAAAATCGCTAAATTTGCCTATTTTCGAAATAAACGTGAAACAGAGGCTTGATAGGCGAATTTTAATGGTGAATTCAGATTCAGAGGGTGAAAATACATTTAAAAAAATAATTTTTATTTTTAGATCAGGTTTTTTTCCTTGTTTTAGTGCGTAACCACGCATAGGCATAGAAATATCCAAACATGAAGACGTGACATGTTGGTTGTGACTCGCATCTTGGATACAAACATTTGTGGAGTCCGCAAGATGACCCTGGACTTGGTCTTGAATCCCATTTCATGACCTTGTTGAAGGTAAAATTTGTTTGAAGATCAAATTGTTATTTTCTAATATACATTCCCAGTTCAGCCACATATTTGTGATGATCGGGTAGGTGCTTGTTGAAAAACAATTTTTTTCCTCTTGTTCTGAATTCTCTCTTCAACATTCTCTCTTCCATCACTCTGATATCTTGGGTGGAACATAAGTTTTTTTTTTCTTTTTTTTCAATAACGTCTGTGCCGGTAACTAGGGCACCTCCACGTGGTGACAGTGGGCAACAGATCCACACTGGCAGAGTCCCTGGGTAAACGGCGTTCATGCCGCCATGGCAGGCACAGATGAGAAGTGTCTTACGATGCAGGGATACGTATCGACGTCTAGACAGAGTGGGAAAGCGGGCTCGCCGACGACCGTAGCTCTCCATTGATTGGCTTCTTGGTTGATGGAGAGTATGATGCTACAAGGAGAGATACTTCTGGTATTTTACGCTTCCGCGAATATCAGAAGTGTCCAGATGTATTTTGCTATATCTGCAGCAAATATGAAGTAAACTCTTTGAGAAAAAAAATAGATGAGGAGGTGAAACAACTTTATCAGGATTGTTTCGGTCGCAGATTACTCCACCAGGAAACAACATGAGTTCCTCATATAATTTGTAACTCCTGTAGACTAATGTTGTATCGTTCAAAGAATCCTAAATATCCTAAATATCTCAAATTTTCTACACCAACCATATGGAAGAAGCCAATGCTCATGAGAGACTGTTACTTCTGTATGAATGACGTCAAAATAATCACCGCAAAACATAAGAAATCTATCTCGTACATCAATGTGTCTTCAGTTATAAGACCAATTGTAATAGATGCAAAATTACGTGTAACTGATACAATCGTAAGACAAGATGATTTCTTGATGTAAATTGACAACCAATCTGAAAAAAAGTAGCAGTGGCAGCGATGATCCCTATGAAGTTGACGACAAAAAAGATGTTGATCTTCCATATAATACCGCATCAAAAATTCCATTGTTACTTTCACAACCAGTTCTAAATGATTTTGTTAGGGATATAGGATAGTGCAGAATTCGTTGCTTCATTTCTGAAGAGAAGGAACTTCCTGGAGCCGAAGACAAACATCTCGTTTTACCGTAATAGAGATCAAGAATTCCGGAAGTATTTCACAAAAGATGAAGAAACATCTCTAGTTTACTGCACTGACATTAAAGGTTTGATAAATAACTTGAAGAAAGATGTGTATACAGATGAAGAATGCAGACTTTTCATTGATTCATCGAAACGCAGTATGAAAGCTGTATTACTACATAATACAAATGTGTATGCTCATATCCCAATAGCTCATTGCACAACGCTCAAAGAGCAGTATAACATCGTAAAAATGCTTTTGGATAAAATTAAGTATGCCAGTCACAAGTGGCAAGTTTGTGGTGATCTGAAAATCATAACTATGATACTTGGACAACAATCAGGTTTTACTAGAGAGCCATGCTTCTTATGTTTATGGAATAGCAGATATCGAGCTAACCATTACAGCAGGAAGCAATAGCCAGAAAGACCATTAATTCAACCTGGTTCTCCCAACATCATTAAAGAATGTCTAGTTGATCCTACAAAAATTCTCATCTCACCTCTTCACATCAAACTTGGCCTGATGAAACAATTCGTCAAAGCATTGGACAAGGACGGCCAATGCTTCATATATTTAGGGCAGACATTTTCAGCTATTTCTGATGCTAAGTTGAAAGAAGGTATATTTGATGGATCACAAATTAGAAAGTTATTCAGGTACACAAATTTCGTCACTCACATGACCGACATTGAGAAAAATGCTTGGGAAAGTTTCAGGGCAGTGGCAACGAACTTCCTAGGTAACCATAGGAGTCCCGACTATAAGAATATTGTGAAAAATATGGTGGAAAACTTTGTTGGGATGTTTAATGAACTTGAAGTTACACTTTCTTCACTCGCATCTGGAGATATTTCCTGAAAATTGTGGAGATTACAGTGAAGAGCAAGGCGAACGATTCCACTAAGATATCAGAGTGATGGAAGAGAGATATCAGGGTAGATGGAATGAAATTATGATGGCTGACTGGATGCTAAAGAGAGAAACCAAACCAAGAGGAAAAAAATGTAAGCGAAAACCTTTGCATAAATCTTTTGATGAAAAAAGAACGAGATATAGTTATAAAAAAAATTAATGTATGATATAACCAAGTAAAATATTTTTTAAGGTATTATGAAAACATTCAGTACCTGTGCACTTCGGGCATTGTTTTTCAACAAGTACCTACCCGATCATCACAAATATGAGGCTGGAACTGTGAATGTATATTAGAAAATAACAATTTAATCTTCAAACAAATTTGACCTTCAACAAGGTCATGAAATGGGATTCAAGGTCAAGTCCAAGGTCATCTTGCGGACTCCACAAATGTTTGTATCCAAGATGCGAGTCACAACCAACATGTCACCTCTTCATGTTTGAATATTTCTATGCCTATGTGTGGTTACGCACTAAAACAAGGAAAAAAACCTGATCTAAAAATATATATTTTTTTTAAATATATTTTCACCCGCTGAATCTGAATTCACCATTAAAATTCGTCTATCAGGCCTCTGTTTCACGTTTATTTCGAAAAATAGGCAAATTTGGCAATTTTTAGGTTTTTTAGGTTTAGGGCCCAAGCTAAGCCTTCAGGGCCAATTTTGAGGGCGGATCTGTAATCAGCGGGTCAAAATACATATGACCACATGTGTCGCATACCCAGATCATGACCAACCCTGGACCGGCACACTTATTTTTTATAACTTAAATGGCATACTGGGGTCATAGTGACCCCAGTCAAAAGATTAGGTAAAAGTTGTAAAACATAACACATTAAGGCAAAAAACATAATTTTATTTAAAATTTAATGGGAAAAGAGCCCACTCTTTGCAAATAAACAAAGCAATGTAATGTGTAAGCGAGGATATTTTAAAATGGAACATGATATTTTTTATTGCAAAGTTGCGAATTTTAATGCTGAATAATTTGTTAAAAAGAGATTCAAAATATTCCAACTACTTTCAGATATTCGAAGAAAACCGAAAAAATCAATTTTGGTTTTTATTTTTCTACGGCTTTATTGCTGGTTATTTTGAGAATCCAAACGCACTTTTGTAAGCTCTACCAGAAAACAATGTTATTTTCCAAATACTGCGTTTCGTTATTTAGATGCCCACATCAACTTGATTTTTTTAGATACGGACCTGAATTTTTATTTCAATACTAGCACAGAAAAATCTTTCTTTTTTATTTTTAAATTGTCGTTAATCTGGTGATGAAATGTCTATATTATGTTTGTATAAATCGACACACCTTTTAATTCATTGTGGAAATGAGCGAATTTGTTTTCATTAAAAAGAGGGTAATGCATTTATAAACGACGGTTTGCATGCTAATATAATGCAGAAAGAGTAATCTGGATGAGTGTTAATGGATCGAAGAAAGTTAATGACTAGGAAAACGTGTTTGTGATTAGATGCCTGTTTGTTTAGATGTTAAATTAACCGCTAAGAAACATTTCATTATTAATTGGGTTTTCTACGCCACTGACATAAATCACCACTAAACAACACCAAAATTAAAACCATTGCTTTTGCAAAAAACAATATATGGACGAATTTATCGACAATATCACTCACAACGTTAAGATGATTTATAAGTACATTTTGCCGAAATTGGTCGAAATTTATAATGTGTAAAATAATGCTGCAGGAATATTTATAAATCATTCTATTGTATGACTATAGTAAAATATCCGCGTAGTAAATGTACAGTGTAAAATTTGTTGTAAAACTAGATGTACAGAATTTTATGTATAAAGTGACAAACAGTGAATTAAATTGAATTGTACAATTATGGCAAAAAAAATAGGATAACTTTTCTGTCTAGTTTGAATCAATCTTTACTTGAATATTAATAGTAGGCAGCTATAATCACAACGTGTATTAATTGTATTTGTAATATGAAAGCATGTATGCTATTGCAAAATATGAAGGGATAGCATATCCATTGTTTACCTTTTTTTACTCTATACAGATTTTTTTAGAAAAAAAGGCACTAGATTACAAAGATGTCGCAATTGTACATCCATACATCTTTTTATATCTTAAACGAACGGCTGTTAAATGATTGTAATATTTCATTAAAAATACAGATTAATTGCCATTAAAATAAATACAATTAAACTAAACAGTGGGAGAGGGTAAAGGGAAAGAAAAAGTCGGCGTATCTTGACAACTCGGGTCTAATGTTTATACCGTCAGTTAATCTTGAGTGTGTTTTCTTTTTTTATTTTCTTTTTTATTTGGTAGAAGATGGGAGTAGACGTTATCAAGCCGAGGCCCCCGCATACAGAAATTTACTGTCCATAATTACAGGGTTGGCGATATTTAATTACAGATGGTCTGCCCGCGCTAAGCTCAAGGCTCGGCTCCAGCCTTACCAACTTCACAGATAGATTATGAGAAATATCCCCAACAACAGGCCCTTGCACGGCCCGTCCGAGACCATATGCTCCGACCGACCCTTTTTTTAATAATACATTACAGTGGAAAATCGTTTTACGCCGAATTAATAAAATACACCGAATTAATTTTTAATGGAGAAACACATCAAATAAGATTTAAGAATTTGATTTCACCGTACAAAAACCTTATTTACAATTATTAACACACAGTTTTCATTACGTAAGAAAAGGTGATTCATTGATGACGTTTATTTTTATTTAATTGCGTTATAATTCGACTTTGATTTGTCTAAAGTAGCCATAAATAGTACTGTTCTTAAATGTCATATACTTGTTTCTCATTGATCACTTGGTGAAACATTATGTTAATATAGGTTTAAAAATTAAAATTCAAACCAAGTGAATTTCAATTTTTAAACCTATACTGTTCTTAAATACTACATTTAACAAATACTCTCAGGATCACTAACAGATTAATTAATCTATTATAAAATCGTTTTAGAAATTTGCCCTGACATCCATGAATGACCGTAAATCCAAAATTCATTCATTCATAGATAACCAACAAACATATAGAAGAAATTGAATTAGAGTTCTTGACTTTTTAAAATCTAGATATTAACAACTACTATCACATTTTTGATAAGACGATTTTGAAGTCAATTTTTCAAAATTAAAGATAATATAATTGTTTAGTCAATTTATTTGTTTTGTTATATTTGGTTGAACGACTAAGGTCGCTGGCCCGTTGTATTCCTCTAAGGAGGGCAACAAACGATTATTATTATTATTATTATTATTGTTTAGAATTATTTGCCTTAATTTATTGAATTAAATTTACCGCGTTTTTGTGTGGCAATATTGGTCATTGTCGAAAGGCGTTAAAAAACGAACAATCAAAACTCAACAAAAAGATAAGTACACGCGTGTCAGTTTTGTGTTCGCTGTTGTACACAAAAGAGGACAGAAGAGGTAAGTCGATATGATTTAATTTTGCCACATATACAGGGTGAGGCACCGCATACGACATGGTTGTTTTATGGAAAACCATGCAACTTCGTGTTATTCTTTTCAAATGGATATATGTGGGATCGTTATATGCACAATTTAAAATTATTACCAGTTATACAGGGTGTCCCATTCAAAAGATACACATACAAGTTATGTTTTTTTTTAAGTGGAACACACTGTATTTTTTTGTCATTTTTGTATTCTAGGGAACAAATAAAGGTGAGTTACTTCAATATTCCCTATACCTATTGTTTACCGTTTTCGAAATATTTAAAGATTTGTTGAAATGAAGGGTACGGATGAAATTTTATTTTTGCCCCAGTGATCGACGTTGAACCATTACAATCATTTCTGTTGTTAGGTTAAAAGTTCAAACTATAGCGCTAACCATATTTTAGTATAAATTATACAGGGTGATAAAAAAAATGTGGTAGAAAATCCTAACTTATAGTTGAATAACTTCGTTTTTTCAATTGGTACACCCTGTATTTTGTATTCTCACTTAGAATCCAAGTCTCTTTCAGATTGTATTAGGGTTCTCTGTTCCTAATCTCAATAGTTTTCTTGTTTTTAGCGATTTTCATATCAATAATCATTATTATAATAATAAAAACTACCAAACAATTCGATTTTGATAAATATCAAAATGTGTCAAATTTAATGGAATTTAGAAAGTGGTTTTAATTTTATAAATTTATAAATTGACGCAAACGCCAAAAAGGCATGTTTTCCAAATCTAACTATAAAATTACTGCCAAATGCGTTGTTCGATTTTGATGGATCTAATTTCAAAATGTGGCAAATTTAGTGCAATTCAAAAACGTCAAAATGTGGCGAATTTAGTGTAGTTTTAAAACAGTTCTTGAATTTTGTTAGTACAATTTATATAATATATAAAAATTGCACTGTTCGAAGATTTTAAAATCGTGATTTTGATTTTGAAGATGCACAACTGCCGAATAAATGCGTTGTTCGATTTTAATAAATCTAACGTCAAATTGTGTCAAATTTAGTGCAATTTTATGACTGGTTCACAATTAAATTTTTTGTAAAATCAACAGAAAACACCAGAATGGCATGTTTTCCAAGTCTGAATATCTGAAATTACAATTTTAATGTTTTTTTTTTTAATTACAAAACTGACAAACACGTTCGATTTTGATGATTCAAACTTCGAATTTAGTTTAATTTTAGAACCAATTATTTTTTTCATGAATCGAGATTTTGTTTTTTTAAATTGCATAACTGCCAGAAGCGTTGTTCGATCCTAATTATTTCGACGTCAAAATGTGGAAAATTTAGTGCAATTTTAAAACCGAATATAATGTTTTTTCGTGAAATTAACACAAAATTCAAAACTTGAACTTTGTAAAATAAAAGTTTGAAGATTTTAAAGTCGTGGTTTTTAGTTTTGAAAACGCACAACTGACAAACGCGTTATTCGATTTTAATAAATCTTACGTCTGAACGTGTAAAATTTAGTGCAATTTAGAAATTGGTTGTTATTTTCTTGGAAAATTATTGCAAAACGCCAAAATGGCAACTGTTCAAAGTCTGAAGACTTAAAATTGTGATTTTGATTTTTTAAATTACCCAACTGCCAAAACGAGTAATTCGATTTTGATGTTATACACGTTAAAATATGGTGAATTTATTGTAATTTTCAAACAGGTTTTATATTTTTTTGGCGAAATTTACATAAAATGCAAAAATTGCAATTTTTTAAAGTTCGAAGATTTTAAAATAGAGATTTTGATTCTTTAAATTGCATAACTGCCAAACGCGTTTTGTTTGGTTTTAATGATTTGAATTTAGCAATTTTTTTCGTGAAATTAAAACAAAATTTAAAACTTTTTCAAACATCGAAGATTTTAAAATCGTCATTTTTATTTTTGAAATACACAACTGCCAAACGCGTTGTTCGATTTTGATAAATCTAATGTCTAAATGTGTCAAATTTAATGCAATTTAGAAACAGGTTCTTATTTGGCTTCTTCTGTAAAATTGACGCAAACGACAAAATGGCATGTTTTCCAAGTCTAACTCTAAAATTACAATATTGATTTTTTTTTAAATTACACAACTGCCAAACGCATTTTCAGAATTTGATGATTAAAATGCCAAAATATGGCAAATTTATTGTAATATTTAAACGTGTTTTATTTTTTTTTTGAGAAATTAACATGAAATGCAAAAACTCAAGTTGGAAGATTTTAAAACTGAGATTTTGATTTTCAAATAGCATACTGTCAAACGTGTTTTTCGATTTTGATGATTCAAACGTAAAAATTTACCACACATTTAGTGTGGTGTAAAAATAGGTTTTAATTTTTATGTGAAATTAACATAAAATGCTAAAACTGGACTAGTTAAAGTTCGAAAATTTTAAAATTGTGATTTTGAATTTTTAAATTACACAACTGCCAAACGCGTTTTTCGACTTTCATGACTGAGAAGTCAAAATATGGAAAATTTAGTGCAATTTTAAAATCGATTATAATGTTTCTCCGTGAAGTTGACGCAAAATTTAAAACTTGCATTGTTTCAACGTTCGAAAGATTTCAAAATAGTGATTTTGATATTTTAAATTGCACAACTGCCAAACGCGTCGTTCGATTTTGATGATTGAAATGTCAAAATGTGAAAAATTGTTATTTAGATACTGGCTTATATTTTTTACTTTCTCCGTTATGAAGTACGAGAACGTATTGTGTTCGTGATTTTTTTTTCAATTTTTTTTTTACGGAAATATCCGTTTTGGGGTCCCTAGATGCCATTTCAACAATTTCTGGGAAAAAAATGTGTCTCTGTGTGTGTGTGTGTGCGCGCTGTATCTCAAAAACTAATAGAGCAATTGACATGAAACTTTGAACATACGTCTTATCTGATAATCTAAAGAACTGAAAAGCTTTTGGTAAAATTTCGTACACCGGAAGTGGGTGTTTACCTTAACTGTTTTTTGTTTTTTTGCCAATATTTTCTTGAATATTAAAAATATCTCAAAAACATTTAAACAAATATTGAAAAAAATTTTCATAAAGTCATTGTTATTCGAGAATTTTTTTTTCTTTTTTCATTTTTGGTTTATAATTACGAAACGATAATAGTTATAGCAAATTTATGTTACCAATGATTGTAGAGAATGCCAAAATGAAGAACTTATAAGGAATAAGTTTTTTTTAAATCTTTTTAGTTTTTGAGTAAACTGAGTTTTTGAATTTGAAGTATAATTTTTCCATCTTTCATAATTTTGACGTTTTAAACGTCCGTTTCACCCGAGCCTACAAAACGCTCGATGTACATTTAAAATATGATTTCAATTGAAAATTAACCACGAAACCATAAATATAAATGATACCATCAAGTCGGAGAAAGTAACATGATGGCCACATCACCATTTTTTGTTTGTAAAATTAACGCAATACGCCAAAATTGCAAGTTTTCCAAATCTGAACTTTACAATTTTGATTTTTTTTTTATTTGCACAACTGCCAAACATGTTCGACTTTAAAATATAGAAAAATTAGGGTTAATTCAGAATTAAGTATGCATATTTTTGTGAAATTAACACGAAATGCAAAAAATGCACTTTATCCAAGTTGGAAGATTTTAAAATCGTTATTTTGATTTTTAAAATTGCAAACTGTCAAACGCGTTGGTCGATCTCAATGATTTAGACGTCAAAATATGGAAAATTTAGTGTAATTTTAAAACCGATTATAACGTATTTTCGTGAAATTAGCACTACATCCGAAACCTGCGCTTTTTTAAGTTGGAAGATTTTAAAATCGTAATTTGATTTTTGAAAATACACGACTGCCAACTGCGTTGTTTGATTTTGATAAATCTAACGTCAAAATGTGTCAAATTTAGTGCAATTTAGAAACTAGTTCATACATTTTTTTTCCTAAAATTAACGCAAAGCGCCAATTTCCAATTTCCAAAATTATAAAATTACATTTTTGATTTTTTTTTATTTGCACAACTTCCAAACGCGTTGTTAGATTTAAATGATTCAAACGTCAAAATATGGCGAATTTAGTGTAATTTTAAAATAGGTTTTAATTTTTTCATAAAATTAACACAAAACGCAAAAAACTGCACTTTTTTAAATTAAACATCGAGATTTTGATTTTTAAATTGCACGACTGCCAAACGCGTTGTTCAATGTTGATAGATCTGACGTCAAAATGTGGCAAATTTAGTGCAATTTAAAAGCTGCTACATAAGATTTTTATGAAATTATGGCAAAACCTCAAAAATTTGCATGATTGCAAAATCTGTAGATTTAAAATCAAGATTTTGTTTTTTTTAATTGCTCAATTGCCAAACGTCTTGCTTGATCTTAATGATTTGAAAGCCATAATATGGCGAATTTTGTGTCATTTTAAAAGATATTATAAATGTTCTTTTTAAATTAATACAAAATTCAAAAATTGCAGTTTTTTGAATTTTTGCATTTTAAAATCGCGATTTTGATTTTTGAAATTAAAACGCGTTATTCGATTTTGGTGAATCTACCGTCGAAATCTGAAGTTAACACTAAATGCTAAAACTGTATGTTTTTAAAGATTTAACATTGCGATTTTGATTTTTTTTTAATTGAACAACTGACAAAAGTGTGGTTCGATTTTGATTAATCTAGCTTTAAAATGTGGAGAATTTAGTGCAACTTTCTCATTTTTTTTGTGGCGCTAAACGCCAAAATTGCATGTTTTGAAATTCTGAAGATCTAACATTGTGATTTTGAATTTTAAAATTGCACAACTACCAAACGCGTTGTTTGATTTTGATGATTCAAACGTCAAAATATGGCGAATGTAGTATGATTTTGAAACGAAATTTTCTCGTCAAATTACTGGTGGAATTCCTAAGAAAGGACCCTAATTCGACGAAACTGGTCGGGAATTTTAAATATTTTAATCTAGTAATATTAGTATTTAGTAGTATTAGTATTATATTATTATCTATAATTACCTATCTTTTTACAAGTCAATGTGTTTAATTTGAAAGTAAATTTTAATATAATTAATTTTATTTAACTCGTGGAGATTTCTATTTTAGAAAATTTAAATTTACTATTACTAACATATATGCTGTTACCAAAAATATTTTAATTATCATTTAAGAAAATAAATGATTACCTTAACTATCATTTAGAATTCTAATTTACATCTCTACTGAAGTGCACTATTTAGTTATTAATCATGTGTTATAGGCGATGAACAACACAAAATATAAACTTACACGTGCAGGCTAGGATGCCAATAAATTAACAAAACCCTATAATTAAACAACCATCCAAAGATTAACCGTTTAAAATAATGCCCGAAACATGACACAATTTTTATTTATAATTTCCTGCTAAATATCGTCCACGTTTCTAATTATGCTAACGACATGAAAATCTATTCAAAATTTCTGCTCAATAAATAATCGAATCGAAAGCGTGTCACTTGTAACCAGTACGTAAATAAAAAAAAATCAGATAAACTCGCCGTGTGTACATAAACTGTATGTGATGGATTAACTTAATTATACGGTAAATTTATTAATTTGTTTACTATTTATTTTTTTGTGCAGACGTATCTAAAAAGGTCATCGCGTGTAATTTGTTCTGCATATTTCCGACGATAACATCAAAATTATTAATATAGTTTTTCAACCGAGTTTCCGATTATTTATAAAAAAGTGTAGTCGGTAATGTTGGTAATTTACTTATAATAAAAATGATTTCATTTACCCATTACTTCTGTATTCCTTGATTTGTTTGGTGGACTTACCTAGAAAGAAGAAAATAACAATAATTAGTAAACATTTAATGGATTATCGCCGTTTTGCAAATTATTGTATATTCAAGTAAAGGTTTGATATGTCAGTTTATATTGCGCGGGTTCAGATAATTCTTGAAGAATACTGTCTCTATAGAACAACTCGATTGTCCTGCTTTTAAATGAATCATATACAGGGTGCCCGTTTTTGGAGCTCAAGCATGGGGATCTCAGCTATTTGAAGAGATACAAGGTCGGTTAAATTAGAGAAAACTTGCCCAATCTGGAGTGTAACATAATGCCGTTTTGAAACATACATAAAAACATAAAATTTTCCGACTGCTTCCGAAGATATCCGAAAAAAATCGAAATTTTCAAAAAATGTTTTTATTTTTTTGCGAGACTATTCATAGAGATACTTCAAAATAATTGACACTTTAACATTGCCACTTTGTATGCTCTACAACGTGGTCATATAATAATAAAAATTCGACGTTTCGATTTTCAGGAAACATCATCAACTTTGTTTTTTCTTATGGGCGCCATCATTTTTATTATTTTCAAATACAGATTTTTTTTTTCTGATTACGGTGATGTGTTATGTGTTGGGGTTTGATCTAGCAGTTTAATGGATATGCCAAAAATCCTGTTTTTGCAAAGAGTGCCTTGGAAATGACAGCTACACATTTGTTTAATAAAGTTTTTGTTTTCCATGTGTATTGTTTATTATTAAGCCTGTATTTTCGATTTGTTTTTTGGTTAAATGTTTGATCATTTGGCCTAAATATTCTTTATTTTGACCTAAATTTTCGATTTCATTGTTAAAATTTTCGAGAATTTTGTCCGCATTTTTTATTTCCGCCGACAAATTTTTGGTTTTAAATTTTTGACCTGCATTTCCAATATTTTTGGTCAAAATATTTTAACTTTTAGCCTAAATATCCTTAATTTTGACCTTTTCCGATTTAATTGTTTTAATTTTCGACTTTTTTGGCCAGCATTTTTTATTTTCCCGCCGAATTTGTAATTTTTAGATTTTCGACCTGTATTTTCGATTCTTTTGGATCTAAATTTTTGATCTGCTGACCTAAATATTTTATTATTCTTTATTGTGACATACATTTTTGATTTAATTGTTAAAATTTTTGATTTTTTGGCCCGCATTTTTGATTTTTCGGGCCGAATTTTTAATTCTAGTTCCAAATTTTTTACTTGATTTTGGTTAAAATATCTGTAACCTGAATTATTGATTCATGTGCGAGATTTTTTTTTAATATATACAATATCTTTATTTGCAGACAGTACAATATTAAACAAATATAATACATTTAAAATTTACAAAATTATTTCTGCTAAACGGCTATCGACCTGCGGTCTTTCAGCCTTTTTTTTCGGTATTTTCGAGTTTTGTTTGTTGAAATATTCGATTTTTAAGTCTGCATTTATTATCTTCACGCCCGAGTTTTCGATATAATGTCTAAATTTTCGACTTTCTTGCCAACATTACAGATGTTTGTTTTTTTTTTTAATATTTTAATATAATTTTTTTCTATTTTGACCTAAATTTTCGGTTTTACTGTTAAAATTTTCGATTTTTTTGGCCCCCATTTTTGTTTTCTATTAGCCAAGTACAAATACTGATGTGACTGAAGGGCACCTGCCAGAGCAAAAAAAAAATATTTTTCGTTTAGTCTGAATTTATTATCTTTTGGTATTTCATGTTTTGTCTAAGTTTTCGACTTTTTGACCAACATTGTGGATTTTTTTAAATCTTTTGTCCTAAAATTTTCTCAATTTTTTTTTATTAGTCTGTTAAAATTTTTCTTTCCTTGGTCCACTATTTTTATTTTTAGACCAGAATTTTAGATTTTTGGTGTCAATTTTTTATCGTATATTTTTTTGATTTTTAGTGTATTTTGTATCCTATATTTTACATTTTTTAACTTGGATTATTGATTTTATTTCGTTTTTTTTTTACTTTGGCAGGTGCCCTTCAGTCACATCAGTTGTTGTATTTGTACTTGGCTAATAAAAAAAACAAAAATGGGGGCCAAAAAAATCGAAAATTTTATTTTATTTTTATTTATTGTTTATTTATTTAATTAAAGGTAGCACCTTTTATACAAAACAAACTTACACTTAAAAATAATCATAACCTAAATTTTTTTATATCAATTTTTTAATATTTTGCTATTATTTTCGAATTTCTGGTCAGAAACTTATTTTTAGCAGCTGAAAGTGGCAAATTATTTCCTACCTAAGTTTTCGATTTTTGTCTGTGTTTTTTTCTCATTTTTAGATCAGGATTCTTGATTCCTAGGACCATATTTTAGATTCCCGATTTTTTCGCACCAACTTTTTTTTAGAGAGAAGAACATTTTTATTAACTTATTTTTACATATCGATTTACAAAATATAATGGATTTTCGTTAGTACGGCTATAGACCAGCGGTCTTTCTGCCTAGCATTAACAGTCGTCAGTTAGTCGTCAATTATTGCGATCATGGTTGTGAATATGTTGGTGAGGTTGAATGTGAATCATGAAGAGATGTGATGAACTGATAAATTGTGGAAGGAGGATGTTTGGTTCTAGGATTAATTAAAGGATTGCGAGGTAAACATAGGTGTTGCAAGATGTCTTGGATATCTGGGTTAGTAGCAAACTTTGTAGCAAGGTGTACCAGACGGTCTTCAATGGGGATTACTTGGGTTTTTTGGTAGAGTAGTGTATTTGAGGGATTGTGTAGGGGATTGTTAGGGTGTCTTAGTTTTGTTAATATGCGAAGAGCGGATCGTTCACCCACCTGCAAATTTCTTAGAACAGGAGGACGGGGGTTTAGGAAAAGTATGGCAGCATAATCTAAGAGAGGTCGACATATCATTTTATATATTTTTACAGCTGTTTTAATGGATATACCTTGATTTTTGTACGTTAGATGTCTGAAGTGTCGAGCTCTATTTTTAATTTTTAATTTAAGGGTTTGGGAATGGGTTTTAAAGGAGAATTTAGGATCGAATATAATTCCAAGATACTTGCAGGTTCCTGATGGGGAAATGTGTGTGTTGTGTATGTTAATTCCAAATGGAGATGTTGATGCACGATGAAAAGGAATGAAAAGGTTGGATTTATTAGGATTGATGGTTATTCTCCATTTGGCAAACCAATGCTGAAGAGTGTCGATCAGCTCCTGCAGTGTACTGAGTGCTTTTGGAAGGGTCTTACAGTGTGTAATGAGAGCTGTGTCATCAGCAAATAAGAGACAATACGCGGAAGGATTAAGGTATTTGGGGTTGGGATTATATATGTCATAAACGAAAATGTTATAAAGGAGTGGGGACAGAGGCGAACCTTGCGGGACACCTTGCTGTGGTATGAATGGACGCGAGGAGGAATTACCTATTCTGACAGTAAGGGACCTGTCATTTAAAAAGTTGTCAATTAGGAGTAGAAGATGTAGTGGAATGGACAAGGAATTGCATTTAAACAGCAAACCTCTATGCCATACTGAATCAAACGCTTTTTGAATGTCAAGGAAGACTATTGCAGTTTTAAGACCTTCGAGGTTTGCTGTCTGGCTGTTGGAAGTGAGTATGGTTAGAGGAAGATGAGTGGATCTATTTTGCAGGAAGCCGAACTGGTAAGGAGGAATAGCGTCGTAAATGTGGTTAAGGAGCTTGTTTTTTATGATTGCTTCGAAGATTTTCCCCAGAACCGGGAGCAGGGTGATTGGTCTATAGCTACTGACCTTCATCGGGTCGACGTCTTGTTTAATGATGCACTTTTTTTTATTTTTCTTTATTTTGACCAAAATATTCGATTGGTTTATAGAAATTTTCGAATTTTCTTGTCTGCAACTTTTATCTTTACGCTCGTTTTCGATGTTTTGTCTAATTGTTTTTGCCCTATTGTAGGTTTTTACGTTTTTGGTCTAAATATTCTTTATTTTGACGAAAAAATTCGATTGGTTTGTAGAAATTTTGGATTTTTTGTCTACATTTTTTATCTTTACACCCGAGTTTTGTCTAAATTTGCACCTTTTTATGCCCTATTGTAGGTTTTTACTTTTTTAGCCTATATTTTCGATTATCTTGGTTTCAATTTTTGGTCTTTTGGCCGAATTTTTCTTTATTTCGACTTAAATTTTCGATTCGTTTGTTAAAAATTTTGATTTTTTGGTCTACCGCTTTGATTTTTGGGTACGAATTTTAGATTTTTTGTCTTAATTTTTTTATTTTTTGTCCCATATTTTAGATTTTCTTGCGTTTTTTTTTTATTTTTATATATACAAACATCTTTATTCACAGATATAACATCTAAATACATTATGTTAAAAACTTGAAATCTGTGAAAGGGCTATCGATATTTAGTTTTGCTATTATTTTCGAATTTCTCGTTGGAACTTATTTTAAGCTAAAAAGAGTCATTTTTGTGGCTGAAGAAAATGGCGAATTATTTTTCTTTTGCTTGTATTTTAAATTTTTTGGTCTGCATTTTAATTTTTAAAGCAGGTTTTTCGATTTTTTTGGCCGATATTTTAGATCTTCGGCTGTTTTGTTCCAAGTTTTTGATTTTTTGGCCAAAATATTCGATTGGTCTAGCAAGATAAATGGTCTGCATTTTTATTTTTAAACCAGGTTTTTTGATTTTTTTGCCGATATTTTAGATCTTTGGCTGTTTTGTTCCAAATTTTTGATTTTTTGGCCAAAATATTCGATTGGTCTAGCAAGATAAATGGTCTGCATTTTTATGTTTAAACCAGGTTTTTCTTTGTTTCTTCAAAAAAAAGGGGGATATTGTATAAGTGGCTCTACCCACAACATGTTCCACGAGCCGCCACTGTTGAATATTTATTATTATATGACCACGTTGTAGAGCGTACTAAGTGACAATGTTAAAGTGTCAATTGTTTTGAAGTATCTCTATAAATAGTTTCGCAAAAAAATAAAAACATTTTTTGAACATTTCGATTTTTTTCGGATATCTTCGGAAGTGGTCGGAATATTTTATGTTTCAAAATAGCATTATGTTATACTCCAAATTGGGCAACTTTGCCCTGATTTAACCGACCTTGTATCTCTTCAAATAACCGAGATCCCCATGCTTGAGCACCAAAAACTGGCACCCAGCATAGTATTTTTTTCTTGAGTTAAGGTGGGTATATTTTGAATTAGAAAATACGTGGATTTTTGTGGTTTTTTTAAATTTCGGTTTTCAAACAAATACGAGCGACATCGGATATTTTTCAAAGAAAAATTTGAAGTTTTGTAACGCTTGCTTGTCTGCCAAGCTTGTCGTGGGCATGTGATCCACAACCCATGTATTACAGTACAGTATTTATTTATTTATTTATTTTTTAAATCACATATCCTGTTAATATAATATCTGCAAAAATAAAGTTAATCACCCAACAATTTTAAGACACAGGATTTGTATGCGGACTTCACAACGTGTTCTTCCACTCAGACCCATTATTCTCATATAGTGACGTTGAGATTCGCGTTCGTAACATGCTCGCTTCTAGCCCGACAGCACGTAGTCCTCATGATAAATAGAAAGCTCTAAAAGACAATTTTAGAACTATTGTCAACTTTTTTTTCCATGTTACTCTCAATGGTCGCTCAAGTCTTCGATAATATATTTTTTTAAATTCATAACTACTTCTTAATCACTTGTATTAAGAAATAGTTATGAATTAAAGAAAAATTATTATCGAAGACTTGAGCGACCATTGAGAGTAACATGGAAAAGAAGTTGTCAATAGTTCTAAAATTGTCTTTTCAGCTACTGTCAAATATCTCAAATATCTGATATTGAGTGTTGATGCGGTCGGCATAGATACGTTTTTGAAGTAAATAAAATAATACATGGGCGACATTATAGTAGTAATTTATTGGTGTTATTACAGTTGTTTACACTCTTCAAGTACATCATTGAATTAAATACATTGTTGTTGTTAGATATTCAAATACAACAATAACATGATATGTACAATTAGTTACAACATTAAATATAAATTATTTCATCAATTAAGATACATTATTATTATAATATAAATACAAACCATAGAAAAAATAATTTAAACACCATTTGTGAATTAAATTTCTCATAGTATTAATTATAAGGTGTGAGCCACAGAATTTTGTTTCTGAGTAGGCCATGCCTGAGAGAGAGAAAGATAGCAGTCATGTCTGAGATTAATTCATGTTTTTAAATATAATTCAATTGAACTAACGTAATAATATGCGACATACCTCATTTATCCCACAGCCAACTCTTAAACAAAATTTTGTAGCTCACACGGTACAATTAATTTAAAAGTCAATGATTTACGCGATTATTTTCTATATTTTTTAATAATTAAATATACGAGACAAACCATATGCATAATTGATTTGGAATGGAGCAAACAACATAAGACATGAAAACGAAAAAAAAAATTAAGGCATTGTAATGAAGGTAATGATAATAATAAGAGAAGTGCGTGCGTTTGTTGCGACCGTAATTGGCATCGAAGAGCGCCATTATGTAAAATACTCTTATTGTAATATTTACATGCATCTTCCTCGCGCGCTATAACAATATATCGTGATCACAGACAAAGAAATTCATTTAAATAAATGCATATTTATGCAGATAAGGAACGCAGGAGGAAAGATAGAAACGCCATGTGAATCGATGGACGGATGGATGGATGTTCGTTGAAATTGAGCCAATTTCTGTTAATGTTTATTATGCTACTGTGTGGTGTGTGTGTGTACGCCAAGTCAAACTATGATGTGATAATTATACTTATTATTGTGATTATGATAAGTTTGTGCAACCGCCAAAAACGACCATTAAAATTATACACTCAGGGGAATGTTCGTTAGCATGATAGGATTATAATTAAAAGTCTAATTTTAGAAAATGGATTATATTCTTTAGTTGATTTAAATAAGAACAATTATTTCAATACGAGAGACTGATTTACAAACTATACTTATTATTTCACAAATTATCAGAATGTGTTTGTCTACAATAAAATGATTATTACACCCAAAACATAATTTTTCCGCTACTGACAACGTAAATACGCATTGCATCCATAGTTACAGGTACCGTAAGTGGCTGATAACATTCGTGGCGTTTGTTGTCCTTGGCGACGGAACTTAATTTTTACTTACGGACCTAGGAAAATAATAAACAGAAACGTAACGCTCCAACATATAGGCAAGCAATACATTTTCGTCTATACCTATAGCATCGGCATCCTTTTTACATAACCACTGCTTAAAAGAGTCGTAACAGGACACATACCTTTTTCGATTTTGTCGGTAACAGGTTCTAACACGCAATATTCGCAGCTTCGTTTGCATCCATGCCCGCAGAAAGTTTCACTGGATTGACACAAACAAACAAAATTCGACATTGTTTTCTCGGTTGCTGGGTTGCCATAGGACGCATAGGTGACTATAAAAATTTGAATCCCAAATGTTACAAGCCGTATTTTAGAATATTTTCTGATCTTTTTTAAGTGTTATATTTCCGCTAGCGGAAAAAAATTAATAAGCAACACGGAACGTAATGACAATTAACATTTTCGGCAGGCGACGAGCCTACCTCAAATGTTAATACGTCCTTACGTTCCTTGTTGCTTAAATAACTATTATTGTGCTTAAATTATTGTTTCCGATTAATGACAACTCCGCGGTTTTAAAATAGTAGAATGCTTTGTTACGCTAGCCTTGGGATGACTAGATGGCGCAACAAACTCTTCTATTGTTTTATCATTTATAGGTATTACGATACGAGTGCTGTGAATGCTTTGGTGCAATTTATTTTTTAGAGTTGGCAGTATTAAAAAGTGAAACGTCAAATGTATCAGACGATCATACACATTTCAAAATAACTTTTAGTTTTTTCGGAAAAACTAAGGTTATCAACCATGATAAAGTTTTCTTGGTGTTTTTAGCTAAAAGGTGCGAAATATTAAAAAAAGACTCGTTTCGAGCAAAATATTTTAAAAAATGGTGATTTGGCCATCATGTTACTTTCTCCGATTTTATAGTATACTAGTTATAGCTAGCTAGATTTATACTTTATGGTTTCTTTTCAATTTAAATGATATTTTAAATATTCATCAAGCGTATTGAAGGATCGAATGAAAGTGACATTTGAAACGTCAAAATTATCAAAGATGAAAATGACAAAATATACTTCAAATTCTAATAATCTCTACCGTCAATTTACTCAAAAACTATAGAGATATCGAAAAAACTTATTCTTTATAAGTTATTCACTTCGGTATTCTCTACAATTATTATACATAAAAATTTGATGTAACTATTATCGTTTCATAATTATAAACAAAAAATGACACAAAATTTAATAAAACATTTAATGAAAAATATTATCAAACGAAAGATGTTTATTTCTTTATTGTCTTTAAGATTTGTTTAAATATTTTTGTAGTATTTTTCATATTTAAACAATTATGAAAAAAAAATGGTTAAGGTAAACACCAACTTCCGGTGTATGAAATTATAGCAAAAGCTATTCAGTTCTTCGGATCGTCAAATAACACTTGTGAGATATAGCGCATAAACAGACACACACCCAAAGACATATTTTTTCTACCAGAAATCATTGAAACCGCCATTAGTATTAATTATTTCACTCAAAACATATTGAACAAAATATTAATTTATTGCCATCGACTTGAAATTTCACAAAACTATTAAAAAACATTCCACATCCCAAAATTTCGATCATTCGAACGGAGCGTGAAATTATACAAAATATCCGAGTCTTGAAAAAAAATATAAAAACTGTTGCTATCGACTTGAAATTTATTTATTTATTTATTTAACATAAACGGGAAAAACCCAATACAAAAACGTAAAATAATGTAAATTATAAACCATAAATATAATACTTAATACTATAATCTATACAAACTAAAACTAGAATACTTACAACAGTCCATTATAACAACCAAGTGTTTAAAACGGTGTACGTCGCTTAAAACTATATTTGAAACCGTTATAAGGTGAATTAAAAATATCGAACCATTCATTACTATTGAATACGTTTGCAAATCTCATAATTCGACTAATAGGGTTATTGTAACTAATATTTGAAGCAAACGTATTTATACGAAATTGTACAAATTTATTTAAAAAAACATTCGAGATTAAATGTTACACCCATCCAGTGTTGCCATACGTACGGTAATTACCGTACTTGTACGGTATTCTGAGTGAAAGTACGGTATACGGTCCAAATGTTAATACCGTACACAAATGTACGGTAATTTTCATTAAAAAAAATAAATAGTGATATTAAAGGATTCCAGTAAAATTTTAAAATCTTTACAATACATCTACCTTTAAAACTAACTTATTTTTTTAATTTGCCAATTTCTTATGAATTTTGGAAAAGTAACATTTTAAGTTGTCGAACAATGAACAAATAAAAATAAATACTTATATGATGGAATTACCTTAATATACATTTGGATTTTTGAAAACGTGTCAATATCTGCTCGAGTCATAAATTTTTAAAAACGATTTTTTAAGTAGTCGAATATTTAAACAAGGAAAAACTAGAAAAAAAAAAATCATATCCCTATGATTGAATTCCATAAAAAACTCTGATGCAATTTACCTTTAAAATTAACCTTGATTTTTGAAACTGAGTCAATTTTTGTGTTAGTTATGAATTTTTAAAAATTAATATTTTTAGTTGTTGAAGACGAACAAAAAAAATCTAAAACAAATAAATAGTAATATAATTAAACTCCACAAACATTTAAAAATAGTTCTACTTTACAACTAACTTAAATTTTTGCAAATTCGCCAATTTCTCCTCGAGTTATGATTTTTTGAAAATTATTTTTTGTAAGTTGTCGAACAATTGAACAAATTTAGAGAAAATAAATACTCAAATGCTCGAAATTTTTAATATATCCACAAGATTTAACATAAATTTTGATTTTTGAGTTATAAATTTTTAAAAATGAATTTCTAAGTGGTCAAATATTTTTACTAGGAAAAACCAGAAAAAAAAATATTGATATGATTGAATTCCTTAAAAACTCTGATGAAATTATAATACATTTACCTTTAAAATTAACCTTGATTTTTAAAATTAAGTCGATTTTTGCGCGAGATATGAATTTTTGAAAATAAAATATTTTGACTAAAAAAATAAATACTGATGCAATATTAATTCCTCAAACATTTTGACATCTTTACAAAACATTTACCTTTAAAACTAACTAGCTCTGCCAATTTATGCGTGAGAATTTTTGAAAATTGGTCGAAATATTTAAATACAAAAAAAAAATAATATCGATATGATTGTATTCCTATGCTACATCTTATGTGTTACATTCCTATGCTATCATAACACATTTATGTACCTTCAAAAAAAACTTTAATTTTTGAAAATGTGTTCATTTTTGGGTTTTAAATTGTCGTTTTTGGCAGTTGAAAATTGTCATTTTTGGCAGCTTAAAATGGTAGTTTCTGACACTTGAAAATTAGCTTTTTTGGTGGTTGAAAATTGCCATTTTTGGCAGTTGAAAATTGTCATTTTTTGGCAGTTAAAAATTGTCAATTTTGGAAGTTAAAAAAGGTCGTTGTCGACACTTGAAAATTCGCCTTCTTTGCAGTTAAAATTGGTCGTTTCTGACACTTGAAAATTGGCCTTTTGGCAATTGAAAATTGGCCTTTTGGCAATTGAAAATTTGCCTTTTTGGCAGTTGAAAATTGTCATTTTTAGCAGCTTAAAATGGTCGTTTCCGACACTTGAAAATTGGCCTTTTGGCAGTTGAAAATTGGCCTTTTTGGCAGTTGAAATTGTCATTTTTGTCAGTTAAAAATTGTCATTTTTGGCAGTTGAAAATTGTCATTTTTGGCAGTTAAGAATGGTCGTTGCCGACACTTGAAAATTGTCCTTTTTGGCAGTTAAAAATTGTCATTTTTGGCAGTTAAAAATTGTCATTTTTGGCAGTTAAAAATTGTCATTTTTGGCAGTTAAAAATGGTCGTTTCCGACACGTAAAAATTGGCCTTTTTGGCACTTGAAAATGAGCTTTTTTGACAGTGGAAAATTGTCATTTTTGGCAGTGAAATATGGTCATTTCCGACACTTGATATATTACATGATATGCTAGAATTTATCAAAAATTAAAAAAAAATCACAAAACATGCGTGAGTTATAAATGTTTAAAAATGTTTTTTTTTAATTTGTCGAATATTTGAACAAAGAAAAAATAGAAAAAAACCTTTAATGCAATCATAATATATTTACCTTTAAAATTAACTTTGAATTTTGAAAATGCGTGTTATGAATTTTTAAAAATTAATATTTGAAGTTGTCGAAGACAAAATAATTTTTTTTTAATACACTCACAAAACATCTCCCTTTAAAACTTTCCGTAATTTTAAAAAATGCGTCACTTTTTCCGTAAGTTATGATTTTTTGAAAATTAAGTTTTAAGTTGTCGAAAAAAAAAAAACTGATATATAATTTCTCAAAAATTTATTAAATATATTCACAAAACATCTACCTTTAGAATCAACTTAAACTTTTGAAAATGTGTCAATTTTTGCGTGTGATTAATTTTTGAAAATTAATATTTAAAGTTGTTGACAAAAATTCGATTTTTTTTTTATATATTCACAAAACATCTATTTAATTTAATTTATTTAAAGTGCCAATAACCTTGGGTTTATACAGGTCAATATACATAATATAAATAAGTGGTTTCAATAAATAAAATAAAAAATATGAGTCATAACAGATATAAAAAACTTAAACTTACAGGGGGTAGAAATATGCAAAATATGCATTCAGAAAGAAAACTGTAACATGGATAAATAACAAATGTATCTTCCTTTAAAACTAACTTTAATTTTTGAAAATGTGTCACTTTTTTCAATTTTCAAAAACGAACTTTTAAACAAGTAAAAACTAAAGAAAAAAATAGAAAACCTTCGCATCACCCCTGAAATCGCAAGTTTACATCATTATAAGTGTGTATTTCTCGTAGTCCACACCCTAGTAAATTATCACATCTAACATGTATGTATGGTAATCCAGAGTATGCGGGTACGGTAATTCGTTTCTGAACGTGTGGCAACACTGCACCCATCTCAAAGTTTTCAAATAATCTCATTCAAACGGAACGTGAAGTTGTCGGAAAATACAAAAATTTCCGAGTCTTGAAAAATCATATAAAAACAATTGCCATCTACTTGAAATTTCACAAATTTATTCAAAACCCATCCGGAATTACAATTATATTACAATCTGTAAACACCCCATCCCTAAATTCTAAGGATTATTTTAAGTTATTTAATGAATTTATTCCGTACTTTATGCAATATCTTAATTGATAAAATTCTTTGTGTATATTATAGTAAGGGATAACACTATATTGATTATAATATTCTGTACCAACTGTAAAAGAGCTATCGAACTGATGGTCATTCCACTCATTCGATATTTGTTTTGAGAGATATTAAACTGAATTGAAAAATGCATTCAATAAAATTAAACCAATTTCATTTAATCACTTACCAACTGTCCATCTTCATAACTGATAATTAAAATCGCTTTTAATCCAATTTTCCACAATCTGCACACTAAAACACCTTAACACTCACTCGCCTGAAGATAAACTGGTCGACTTTTAATGAACATGTGCAGATTGAAATGAATTTGATTTGAATCGGAGCTGCGTTGATAAACACTGATAACAGGCGAAGAAAGAATGCGGTTTTGCGATATCAACACCCGACGTGAATTTGCCTCCGGGGCAAAGGTGAGGTGATACGGCTGTTAGCACCTGACGAAATTTTCCAGTTGAGTGCGCGAGTTCGGTGTTAAAAGAGTTTAATAATGTGGTGGAGCGTTGTTTTTGGATTATCAGTTTCGAGTCAAATTTTTGAAAGGTGGATGAGGGACAGTTGTCATCTTCTACACAATATTTGATGAATGTATGTGCTCAGAACTGAGTAATTGGAGATGTTATCAAACAATTCATAATTTAACAATAGCCAGTTTACTCAAAAACCAAAAAGATTTCGAAAAAAATGTATTCTTTATAAGTTGTTTATTTCGGCATTCTCTACAGTCATTATTAATATAAATCTGATATAACCATCACCGTTTCCTTATTATAAACCAAAAATGGCAAAAAAATAAAAACATCGTGAAAGATGAAAATGATAAATTTTACTTTAAATTCCAATAGTCAGTTTACTCAAAAACCAAAGAGATTTCGAAAGAACTTATTGTTTATAAGTTGTTCATTTTGGCATTATCTACAATTATTATGAACATAAATTTGCTGTAACTATTATCGTTTCATAATTATAAACCAAAAATAAATAACAATGAATTTATGAAAATAAATTGAAACAAAAGATGTTCATTTTTTGTTGTCTTCAATATTTGCTTAAATATTCTGATATTTTTCATATTTAAAAAAATATTGGTAAAAACACAAAAACGCACAGATACACACACACAGACACACACACAGAGACACAATTTTTTCCAGAAATTGCTAAAATGGCATCTAGAGACCCCAAAACGGATATTTCTGTAAAAAAAAAATTTGAAAAATTTTCACGATCACAATGCTTTCTCGTACTTCGTAACGGAGAAAGTAAAAATGGTGATGTGACCATCATGTTACTTCCTCCGACTTGATGGTATTTAAATAATATTTTAAATGTACATCGAGCGTTTTGTAGACTCAGATGAAACTGACGTTTAAAACGTCAAATTTATGAAAGATGATAACGACTCACTTCAAATTCTAAAGCTCGTTTTAAACGACGTTATTTTCTTGTACAAGAAAATTGTATACCTTTTTTCTCGTATCGTGTAATACAAGAAATCGAATCTTAAACAATACATTTGATGAAAATAGGACACACTCTATTTTCATCCTAGATCTAGTATGCGAGCATGCGCGTTTTGTATTTATATCACTCGTCTGTGACATAAATTGTAGCACGTGAGTTGAGTTTACGCCGTTTCATTAGCGATGAGTTTTAGCTTAAAAGTCAGTTTACTCGGAAACCAAAGAGATTTCGAAAAAACGTGTTCTTTAAAAGTTGTTCAATTTGACATTCTTTACAATTATTAATCGTGTAAATTTGGGTCAACAAATTTTAAGCAACCATGCCACTCAAGGAATTTTAAAAGATATTACGTGTGTTACGGTTTGATAACCAAAATGATCGCCTTAAAAAAACAATGAAGAGATAAATGGATCCCAATCAGCTAATTGTCGAAGTGGGAAGAAAATTTGTAAAAAAATTATAATTCTGGAGGCAATATCTGCAGATGAGCATTTAGTTGTATTTATAGATGGTTGTCTATTTAAATATACTCTGTGAAACAATAAGAACTTTTTAATTTAAAATTTGGCAGAAACCTATGACTTTTCAAAAGTAACACGATTAAAATATACACTGGTGGAAAAAAAAATGAAACACTTGAAAATCGTGAAATTTCGACCATTTTCAAACCGCCATAACTCGGCGTATTTTCAATCGATTTTGATGAATCTTTGAGGACAGAAAACTTTGAAGTGTCTTCTTCAAAGTCATGCATGCGAATTTAAGCGTAACTCTTTCCGACCCCCTCTAGCACCACTGTGAAAAAAAAAAATTTTCAGGAAACCATGCCCAACTTTGACGATGTCTACGGAGTTGGAAAAATTTTATCGACTCGATCAACCATAAAGGTATTAAAACTTGATCAATTCCCTATGCAGAACTCGAAGAGAGAAGTTCGTACGACGATTTGGCACCAAGTTATAGGTGTTTGAAAAAAAGTGCATTTTGAGGTCTTTCGCACATAACTCAGCGACTTTTCAACCAAATTTGATGATTCTTACGGGAAAAAATATCATTTTGGCCCTACGTTAATGGGATAAACTCAGATTGGAATAATCCCTTTTCAAACCCTTCAACCTCCGAACAAGAAAAACACGTTTTTGGGCCAAAAAAAAAGTCCAACTTTGGCAACGTGTACTGAGTTGGATAAAATGTGTCGGCTCGATCCACCAAAAGGGCATTGAAATGTGTTCAATTACCTGTGCAGGACTCAAAGAACGAAGTTGCTACGGCAATTTTTCACAAAGTTATGGTTGTTTTAAAAAAAGTGAATTTTGTGGTCTTTTTATTTTTTCATTTGGAGGGGCGTAGAGCCCCCTCTCTCTGAGTGGGGGATAAACCCTCTCAAAGAGGACATATTTTGCTTTTGATTTCTCAAAAGATCGTCGAAATCAGTTGGATAGAAGCCGAGTTATGTCCATTCGAAAATTACCTAAATTTTTACAAATTTCAAGCGTTTCATTTTTTTCCGTGTAATTTGTTTGTTTTTATTGGACGAATGTAAAAATGGATAAATGGTGGTGAGTTAGGCCCACATTTTTCTCCGACCATACAGAGATCGTGAGTCTTTCTTGACCTAAAATAAAGTTTTTTGTTAATGGAGTTCTAGGGTACAAAATGCGAAATTCGTGATTTCGCGCAAGTGATGAATTTTCGTGCATTCCCCAAAGAACATGCAAAGAAAAGTTCATTCGTAAAAACGAAAACAATTTCGTCGAAAAACTTCAGACTTATGAATCAAAAAACCACACCCATAACTTTGTGCCAAATCGTCGAAGGAACTTCGTTATTTGAGTCCTGCGCAGGTAATTCAACACATTTCAATGCCCTTTTGGTGGATCGAGTCGACACATTTTTTCCAACTCGGTACACGTTACCAAAGTTGGACTTTTTTTGCCCAAAAACGTGTTTTTCTTTTTCGGGGGTTGAAGGGTTCGAAAAGAAATCATTCCAATTTGAGTTTGCTCCCTTAAAGTAGAGCCAAAATGGGATTCTTTCCCGAAAGAATCATCAAATTTGGTTGAAAAGTCACCAAGTTATTTATGTGCGAAAAACCTCAAAATGCACACCCATAACTTGGTACCAAATCATCGAAGGAACTTCGTTCTTTGAGTCCTGCTTAGGGAATTGATCATATTTTAATGCCTTTATGGTGGATCGAGTGTCCGAGTGGACAAAATACAAAACATTTAGTATTGTTTTAATTAATAATGCGTCTGCTCCTATTATTTAAGTATTATAAAAATAAATTACCACAAACTGTAAACGTTGCAAAAACTTTTGTCTGAAACTTTTTTTTTTCTAAAATGCATCGTGCATGAAATATTTGACCGGTTCCAGATCTGGGTAGGACATCCTAAATCGCCATTTTTTTATTGCAAAGGTAGCGGATATAACTTTCACCTATAACATTCTGCACAGAGCTTGAATTGACAACGGTGAATCACCTAGGGACCTTTTCTTATGAATGGACTGTTCCAACGACAATTATAGAAAACAGTTAAAAAGCGACAATTATAACAATTAAAATTATATTAAATGGTTGCAGAAGCATTAAAACAATTATAACAATAATAATGGAAAATATTCATTATAAAATCTCTTACCCGTATATAATAATTATAATTCATTTTCATAAAGTGTTTCCTTTTCAAGCTTCGTTGAATTATTTATTTTCAATTCAAATCAAATCACTTCACCGCTTAGGATTTGTATATGTCGCCTAAATGCATATATACTTCAAATTTTTAAGAAATATAATGTGTAAATAGAAAATATTACACCACATGTTATGTTCAAGGAGAGAACTAGCGAGTGTTAAAAATAAGAAAAGTGAAAATGAAAAAAAAACAAACAATTGATTTTTCTCACTAGTGGTAAAATAGATTTACTTCATGTGTGAGAGATGTATAGTATATTATTAAATGAGTGAGAAAGTTGGCCATTGTCACGAGGGTGAAGTTTGCAACACTCACCTACGGCTCGTGTTGCAGTTCACCCGAGTGGCAATGGCCAACTTGTTCACGAGTTTAATACTATACTTTTTCGCATCATATTAAATAATTACCTAAAGATTTTTCTGTTTGTATTAAATTATAACCAATAATTTTTCTGTTTAATGTTGGCGGCGTTTACTTCGTGGTACATGTTGATTGTAGATTGGAATAAAACACTTTAACTTTTTTATACCACTATATTTTATTTATGTGACTAGTTTCGACCATTCACTGGTCATTTTCAAACATAAGTAAATTAAATGACGGCTTTACATTTCTTATATATTACAGGGCTTCAAACAGGGGCGAATACATTATGTCAACCTGGTCGTTAAGCACGGAAATTCCCGGATTAAATTTTGCTTTGTGTATTTCGAGTGCTTCCACTAGATCCATTTTTCGGCCTTTATCCGCTAAATGAATCACTGAAAGTACATCTGTGCCGAAATTATGCCGATTTTCTAACAAATGGTTCGAGAAGGTGGATTTATTTTGGTTTAATTTGAATGCTCTCTCGTGCTCTTTTAGTCTTGTATTAAAGTTTCGACCAGATTGACCAATGTATACCCCTTTACAATCTGGACATGTTAATTTATATATTCCTGATTTTTTCATATTATTTATTTTGTTTTTAGGATTATGTATGAAGTTGCTTAATTTATTATAAGGTTTAAACACCACATTGACGTTGCATTTCTCGGTGATTCTTTTAATTTTTAAACTAACCATTCCAAAATAGGTTAGTGGTTTAAATGAGGTTTTGTCGGGAGAATTTACTTTTGGGTATAAATATTGATGAATTACTTTCATTTTGAACTTGTGGATTAATTGATTGACTAGTGATTCAGTATATCCATTGTTAGTGGCAATTTGTTTAATAGTATCAATTTCGTTTTTTAATTGCAAAGGATTTAGTGGCAGTTTGAATGCTCTATGTATCATTGAGTTAAAACTCGCTATTTTTTGTTTATAAGGGTGACGGGAATGGATGGGGATTATGGAGTCTGTGTAAGTAGGTTTTCTGTAAACATTAAAGTTTAGTTTTTTATTTATTCTTGTAAGTGAGAGATCTAAGAAGTTAATGCAGTTTTCAGTCTCGGTTTCTACGGTAAAATTTATTGAGGGGTGTATCGAGTTAATAAAATTTAAGAATTGATTAATCTGTCTGTCTGTTCCTTTAAAGCATGCAATGATATCGTCGACGTACCTATACCAGAAATTAATATGTTTTTTGCCTAGGGGTGAATTTAGTATTATTTTAGTAAGGTTATCCATGAATATTTCGGCTAGCAATGGGCTGAGCGGGGAGCCCATTGCTAAACCTTCTGTTTGTGAGTAAAATTTGTTATTGAAAGAGAAGTAGTTATGTTTTAGTATTACGTCAAGGAGAGCTAAAAAGTCAGATTTTACTATAGGGTTAACGTTATTTTGATCTAAGTGTTCAGTTATTAGTTTAACGCAATCTTCGGGGGGAACGACCAGGTTGACATAATGTATTCGCCCCTGTTTGAAGCCCTGTAATATATAAGAAATGTAAAGCCGTAATTTAATTTACTTATGTTTGAAAATGACCAGTGAATGGTCGAAACTAGTCACATAAATAAAATATAGTGGTATAAAAAAGTTAAAGTGTTTTATTCCAATCAATAATTTTTCTATTTGGAAATTGTGGCAGTTCGCTGCCAAAAAACGAATCGTAACATTGTAACAACTAAACTGTTATCCGCTATCAGTTGATTGGACGTCACCTGTTGGGCAATGAAACCGCTATCATTTGATTGGACGTCACCTGTGGAGAAAATGATTCTGCCGAATAATGGACAACTTTCTTAATCAAAAACGATTTAACAACGTTTATATTATTTAATCAGATGCGAAAAAATATATTCCTCCACTAATAGATTAAATTTCCTCCGAGATGCAAACATCTACTTTCCTCTCTAAATTGAGTGATGAAAATGTACTTTTCGAAGGTGACGCTTGAAAAAAATAATTTATTAAAAGCCAAATAGGCCGTAGTTCTTTGATACTACCTGGGGCCCTAATGTTCTATTTTAATGTTATAAGTGAATGTATGAATGTGATGATTGTTATGATTCTAAATGAAATTGTGACGTCCATTAAATTTAGACGCTTTACTATTTCTTTCAGGTATATGCTTCCACTCAAAGGGCATAATTTCTATTCTCGAGCAGGAGTGCATGTCGTGATATGCTTCCTTCATTTTGCAAGAGATCTGAAAATCATTTATATGAATACGATTCAAATGATCTACAAAGGCGATTTTTTTACGTCTTAAATATTTCATACTGTATACATGCAAAATACCATGTATTATAGAATAATTTCAATAAACTCGATCAAAATTACAGTTTCAAATATAATTCAGTCACAGCATATAGATCAGGTATTTACGCAAGTGCCATGTAATTTTACGCATGTGGAAATATTGAAAAGCAGAATTAATTAAACGCCAACCCAAATATACCCCCGGGGAATGGTTATTAGATATTAGCAAATTCAGTGAACTGCCGTAACGAAGTAAACCAATGAATACATAATGAAAGAGTAATCAGTGCAACCGTGTCGGAGAGCGTGGGATCATCAAATGGGCCTCCCTTTAAAATTCACCCCAACCCTGCGGATTTAATCAAATGTAACAGATTTACTGTAATAACAAAATTGTCCCTCGTATCATGAAACGACCCTTCGTCTCTCTCTCATCCCCATAACACCATGAAAAAGACAGCGCTAGCATTTTAGTTTGCCTTCAGGCTATCGTGTGCTAGTTTAATCAGTACTTTGATGAAATCTTTTCACAATCATTGCCAAACGATGTGAGTTTTATGTTATGGAAGAAGGAAAAGATTACTCAATTAAATTTACTTTCGAGTATTGAACCGCTTTAGGTATTAGATATAATTTTCGTGGGACTGAATTGAGTGATTTTATTGCCTAAAATTGGGTATGATTAACATTATCACTGCGGCATTCCATCCAAAATACACATCAAGGATACATCCATCTGTAATTCTTGTGATTACAAGACGAGAGCTATTCTCGATGGAATGTAATTTATGTAAATTCGTTTGGTTGTAGTACGTGCGAGACGTACCCACGACCACATTATAAAATTGTCACCGACAATTTCGAGTGGAAACTTATAATTAGAACCTGCTTTATTAAAAAAATTTGCTTAAGCTTAATAAATTATTCAGCCGGCTCGAATTGCACATAAGGCCGCGGTCATGCATTTTAATGTTTTTAATGGCTGACGGATCTCTGTATAAGGCATTCTTGGGTCTTTCAGAAAAATCTATTAAAAATTAATTTAATTATCGGCGCGTCAAAAATTTATACAGTTAATCTGATGGCGGTGAATTATCTCTCCAATATTAAAATATTCCACGGTGATTAATTGTTACTGGTTGTGATGCTATCGCCTCTCACGCCTCGTATTATCAACTTTTTTTCAAACGGGCATTTAGTTAATTGAAGTTTAGGTTAAAGGTACATTTAAAATTGTTGTTTAAAAGGAGTTTTAAGTAAATGTCTTTTTAAGATCTGTTGAGAAATTTTATATTTGCAGGTGGGCAACATTTAATTTTAACTTTAACTATTTTTTCGTTCATTCGTTTTATAAAACATGTGTTTAGTTATTTACCGCTTTGTATCATTTATCTAATACAATGTCGAGTCGATATCGTTGTAAGAATTTTTCGGAGATAATAAGTCAAAAAATAAAAACACATTCTGGAAAATAGGCAGACAAATGCAATTGCAAATGCAGAAGGTACATAAATCTGTGATTATGTCATGTATTGTATTAAGTTTTTCTTTAATATTTAATAGGCTAAAAAGAAATAAAATTGTTGAACATTTTTGTACATTTGGCTGCCGGACTGGAGAACAATTAAGTTTAAAATATAAACATTTAAACGGACTATACAGGGTGTACAATTGGTTTACGCAACATAGGAATTTCCGTATTAAATTTTGAATCTTAAAATATTGGCTCTCCAAAATATTTTAGAGGAAAAGTGTAAATATATTTCTTTTAGAGAAAAACTGTACTGTATACAACCATATCATTACTTTTTTTTTACTTTCCATACAAAGGGAAAATCGAAGAAATTAAAACTACTATTTTAGTAGAAATTAGAGATGCCTTGGAATTGTTGAAATAAAAAACCGTTGAACGTTCTGAAATTTGTGGATCATTCTGTTAACCAGTGGCGGCTCGTGGAACATGTTGACGGTAGAGCCACTTTCACAATTTATTAGATCGGATGATACTGGCGTTTGAAACGTCAAAATTATGAAAGATGGAAATGACAAATTTTACAAATTAAATACCGGCAAAAAAATAAAAAAATTGCACATACAAATCAATCATACACGTTAAAAATCTTAGGTATAAACCAATAAAAAATACGCTCTTAATTAAAGTAAAAAACTAAAATATACGCCCAAAAGATCGAAAATTTAGACAAATTTCGAAGATACGCGGTTAAAAAATTTTTGAAAATTTCAACAACAAAAAAATGGAACAAAGAAATTAAAAATACAGGCCATACATCTAAAATATAGGCCAAAAAAATCAAAAATGCTCGTTTAAAAATAAAAAATTCAAACCAAAAAATTGAAAAATCGGAGAAAACGAAAATAATTCTCCAGTTTCAGCCCCGAAAATAACTATTTAGCTCAAAATAAGTTGCCGACCAGAAACTCGAAATCCTCAGTTACTGGAAGTCCCACAACAAAATTTTATGCACAAATAGTATTCAAAATGGTATCAGTCTTGAAAAAAAAAGGATTTTTGAAAACAAATTAAATATAAGCGATTTTAGTTAAAAAGTAACCAAAAAGTAAAAAAAATCGCTCATAAAATAATAATAATAATTCAAGTTAGAAAATCTAAAATCAAGGGCAAGAAATCAAAAACCATAAAAAACGTGAAAATATAGGCAAAAAAATAAAAAAAGTCGCGTATAAAAATTAATTATTTAGGTTAAAAAAATCTAAAATATAGGATAAAAACTTCAAAACTTCAATCCTAAAAATCAAAATTGCGGACCAAAAAATCGAAAATTTTAACAAACAAATCGAAAATTTAGAAAAAAAAAATAGGCTAAAAGATTGAAAATTTAGACCAAAATATCAAAATCACCGATATAACATTAAAACAAGAAGATAGAAAATTCAAGTACGAAAATTGCCATTTTCAGCACTCGGGGTGATTAGCCCCAGAAAACATAGGAAAAAACTCAAAATTTGCTCTGTAGCAAAGGAAATTTGCACTCGTCGATTTGAAATTTAAAAAAAATATTACTTGAAGGTTTCGTTTCAAATAAGCTTCAATTATTCAAAATAGTCTACTTTTAGTTTCCTGAAAACATCGACATGCTCCTGCAGAAATCAAGGGAATACACTCAAAATTTGCTCTGTAGTGAAAGAAATGTTTTGAAAAATTGTAAAAAATTAATCACTTGTAGAATTAGCTCCAAAATTACTAAAACTATGCAGAAAGATATACTTCTCATTACTTTGCAATATTGCTACTGAAAACAACAGGAATTGACTCAAAACTGCACTGAGGGAACGGAAATTGCACTCAATGTTTAGAAAAATCGTAAAAAATAATCTCTTGCAGAATTAGCTCTCAATTAAGGTAAAAAACTAAAATATAAGTACAAAAAAATCGAAAATTTAGACAAATATTAAAAATTCGCTGTTAAAAAAGACCAAAAATCCGAAAATTTCAACAAAAAAAAATCAAAAAGTTTAACCAAAATAAAGAATATCTCGGGCAAAAACTCTAAAATTTGGAACGAAGAAATGAAAAAAACAGGTCGAATATCAAAAAAATCAAAAATGCTGGTCTAAAAATAAAAAATGCAAACCAAAAAATTGAAAAATCAAGGAAGACTAAATTAATTTGCAATTTTCAGCTCCTAAAATAACTCTTTAGCTCAAAATTAGTTGCCGACCAGAAACTCGAAAACGGCAGTCAGAAAGTAACCAAAAAGTAAAAAAATCGCCTATAAAAAATAATAATTCAAGTTAGAAAATCTAAAATGAAGGGCAAGAAATCAGAAACTGTACTTGAAATTATCGGCAAAAAATAAAAAAGTTGCGTATAAATCATTTAGGTTAAAAAAATCTAAAATATAGGATAAAAAATTAAAAACTTTGACCAAAAATCCTAAAAATCAAAATTGCGGTCCAAAAATTCGAAAATTTTAACAAAAAAATCGAAAATATAGAAGAAAATTATTTGCTTTGGAAATTTGTAAAGACACATTATTCAAAATGAATTTCTGAAAAATTTGCCTTTTTGGTGATCAAAATTTGCCTTTTAGTGAAACCATTTTTGTTGTGGTAAGTAAACTTGCGATTATTTTCTTTGATCATTTATAAAGACGCATTATTCAGAATTATTCAGTCAAAGTATAAACCATCTGTTAAAATAAATGTGCAATCCCTACTTGTATTTTGAAAAATGCGCCTTTTTGGTCATCAAAATTTTCTTTTTAGTGCAATCATTTTTGTTGTGGTAAACTTGCGATTGCTTTCTTTGGAAATTTGTAAGAATACATTATTCAGAAATAGTCAAAATTTTAACCATCTGTTGAAATTAATGTGGAACTTCCACGCCGTGTTACAGGTGTTGTTTAACATTAAAAATGGCGATGTGGCCATCATGTTACTTTCTCCGACTTGATGGTATCATAGCCATTTATATTTACGTTTTCATGGTTTATTTTCAATTGAAATCATATTTTAAATGTACATCGAGCGTTGTGTAAACTCGGATGAGACGGAAAATTTATACTTCAAATTGAAAAACTCAGTTTACTCAAAAACTAAAGTGATTTCGAAAAAAACTTATTCTTTATAAGTTGTTCATTTTAGCATTCTCTACAATTATTAGTAACATAAATTTGCTGTAACTATTATCGTTTTAAAATTATATACCAAGAATTTAAAAAATAATAATAATTTTTTTTCTCGTATAAAAACGATTATATGAAAAATGTTTTCAAGCAAAAGATGTTGTTGTCTTCAAAGTTTGTTTATATGTTTTTGTGATATTTTTCATATTTAAGAAAATATTGGCAAAAAACAAAAAACAGTTTAGGTAAACGCCCTCTTCCGGTGTACGAAATTTTACCAAAAGCTTTTCAGTTCTTCAGATTATCAAATAAGATGGATGTTTATAGTTTAATACCAATTTCTCTATTAGTTTTTGAGATACAGCGCAGACAGACAGACACACACACACACACACACACACACACATACACAGCCAGACACACACACAGACACAAACAATTTTTTTCCAGAAATTGTTGAAATGGGACCCCAAAACGGATATTTCCGTAAAAAAATTTTTGAAAAGAAAATCACGATCACAATACTTTCTCGTACTTTGTAACGGAGAAAGTAAAAAAGTTTTTTTAAGAATCAGTTAAAAATTCTTGCTGAGCTTGAAACTACTGCAGGTAGTGCCATGGCTCCGTGGCTCTATATAACGAGCCGCCCCTGCTGTTAACAGTAGTGTGGTTTGGAATTGGTGGATTCGGATATTCTACCCCAAACATATTACGTACTGCACATGCGTTATTACTACTACCATTTTGCCATCTTTTTATTCAACGAATACACAATATTAACTCAATTTTCACAAATTTTTCAACGTGACAGCTAACGTTCCACGGCTTTTTGTTTTAGCAATTCCAAGGCACCACATATTTTTGGTAAAGTAGTAGTTTTAATTTCTTCGATTTCCCCTTTATATGGAAAATAAAAAAAAAACAATAAGTAAGGAGTAGGTTGTATTTTTCTTCTCTGCAAGCCACATATTTACAATTTTTCTCTAAAATAATTTGGACAGCCAATATTTGAATATTAAGAATTTAACATGGAAATCCCAATGGTGAACCAATTCTACATCCTGTATAAGAATAATATGGAATTGAAGGAGGCCTTCCCAGATCCCATACTGATACCATTTTAGAAAATATGTTGGCTTTAATTATTATAAAAGCAGTTGGCGGAGAAGAAAGAAGAAGATTCTAAGTAAAAGCCGAGAGGATAACAATGTATTCGAAATCAATCTGCATGATCTATTAACCACATCAAATCAAATCAATAATATAACGTTAGAAAAAGAACTTTCAACATCGTGCGCAGGTATTTCGGCCTTTCTATCGCCTTCCATGTCTAATGCAGACATGTTAATAGAAACGCAGAATAGACAGCGTGCCACAATGAAGATGTATTGAAACTCGTCGAAAGGAAGTAAAATTTACACCCAAGAGGAAGTCGACAAGACCACCCGTGGATGAGGTGATCTCGGCCAAGGTGTGTTTTTACGCCGAAACAGCAAAACTGCTACAACTTGAATGTGAGCAAACAGCCATTGAACTTCGGTGCCAACCGATTTGCTGCAAGAGGAACTTTCTTCAAAAAACAATGTCAAGCAATCAGCTTGCAGTTTCTAAAGAAGAACTCAGTGCATAAAATATTTTAAATCAAATTATAAAATAAATTTATTTTTAAAATTAAATATTAATTTTACTACCAAATAAAAGACTTTTTGGGTTAAGAACTTTACCCTTTTAACCCAAAAAGTTTCTTATTTGGCCGTAAAATTGATAGTTAACCCTTTGAGTCACAAGCAACACCATCGCGATGTTGAGATTCTTTATCAAGCCACATCGATAATGACAAGCGCTATTGCGCTGTTTGGCGCAAGGGCCCAAAGGGTTAAGGGTGTGTCCCAATAAAAATCCAGTTTAATTTTTGAATAAAACACATTAGTAACTTAAAACTTATGGTAAACATTTTCATTTTAAACTAATCAGTATACAATGTGGTTCTGAGTGGAAAACAATATCGAACAAATGACCGCCAAGACTCTTCAACATTTTCACATATTTCTGGCTCGATTTCCGCAATGATGCGCTCAGTTCGGCATTATGACTCGTGACGTGAAGTGTTGTGTGAAAATTCTCATTGCCCAAAAATCCGACAGTTATGCTTGTTCACATTGCTCTCCAGCTTGAAATTAACCTCATCGCTAAAGATATTCGTCACAAAGTTTTCATCAGCATTTTGGTTTTCAAACATCCAATCGATGAACTCTCGCCTTCAGTGGCGGCTTGTGGAACTTGTTGATGGTAGAGCCACTTGTACAACAGCACCCCCCCCCCTTTTTTAAGAAAGAAAGAATGATCTATCTTCCTAGACCAAAGTAACCGGCGAAAGTGTTTTAAAAATTCTTGCTAAACTTGAAACTACGGGTAGTGCCATGGTTCCTTGGCTCTATACATATAACGAGCTGTCCCTGCTTAATTTGATAAAAAGATGATTTGCAAAACATAATGTAATTTTTGTAGAATTTAGTCGACACGTTTCGTATTTTTTTAAATTTTTTGCTCGAGTATTACACAATTCGAAAAATAAAATTTTCAAAAATTTAATAATTGGCGGATTTTCAAAAACTCTATTTAGTTTGATAAAACGATGATTTGCAAATCTAATTTAATATTTGTAGAATTTCGTCGACACGTTTTATGTATATTTTTTTTAAATTTCACTCGAGTAGTACGTAATTCAAAAACTAAAATTTTCAAAAATTCACAACTCGGGAAATAATTGGTGAATTTTTAAAAACTGCACTTAATTTGATAAAACAATAATTTGCAAATCTACTTTAATTTTTGTAGAATTTAATCGACACGTTTTATATTTTTTTAAAATTTTTGCTCGAGTATTACACAATTCGAAAACTAAAATTTTTAAAAATTCACAACTCGCGAAATAATTGGCGTATTTTCAAAAACTCTATTCAATTTGATAAAACGATGATTTGCAAACCTAATTTAATTTTTGTAGAATTTCGTCGACACGTTTTATATATTTTTTTAAAAAATTTCACTCGAGTAGTACACAATTCGAAAACCATAATTTTCAAAAATTCACAACTCGCGAAATAATTGGCGGATTTTCAAAAACTCTATCTAGTTTGATAAAACGATGATTTGCAAATCTATTTTTTTTTTTTTTTGGAATTTAGTCCACACCTTTTATATATTTTTTTTATTTTTTTCGAGTATTGCACAATTGGAAATCTAAAATTTTTAAAAATTCAATGTATTTTCAAAAACTGCACTTAATGTGATAAAACGATGATTCGCAAATGTATTTTAATTTTTGCAGAATTTTGTCGTCACGTTTTATATTGTTTTAATTTTTTTTGCTCGAGTATTACACTATTCGAAAATTAAAATTTTCAAAAATTCACAACTCGTGGATTTTCAAAAACTGTACTTAATTTCAGTGGCGGCTCGTCGAACATGTTGATGGTAGCACCACTTATACCATATAGCCCCCCCCTCCTTTTCCGAAGAAAAATAGAACGATTTATCTTTATAGAACAAAGTAACAGAGGAAAAAGTGTCTTAAGAATTACTTAAAAATTGTTACTGAGCTTAAAACTACAGGTAGTGCCATGGCTCCTTGGCTCTATATAACGAGCCGCCCCTGCTCGCCTTGCAAATGGTCGGTTGGCATAATTTGTTGGGTCAGTTGAAGCTTGTAAGGTTGTAGATTAAGAACCATTGTCAGAATTCGCTGCATGGTGCGCCTCTAAATGTTCAATTGCTGTGATCGTCAGCGAATCTAGATTCGTGAACTTCGGGCAAAACCTCTCATCTACTGATGCAATTTTTTTTTTCGCCTGCCTCTACCGAAACCGTATATTTCGGCCATAAAAATCGGGCCGAAACTACGATTTAGCGTATCTAGGGCCGAAAAAAATAATATGCACAATCTAGACAACCTTCCGCGGAATATGAGTAGGCTATGCAAAAATCTGACAGTGACAGTTCAATGGTACGCGATATAAAATTTCCTGAAACACTGTTTTTACTTTAAAAAAAAATATCGAGTGTAACTCATGCCGAAATGCAAAGCCTATTTTCGGCCCTTGGTACACTATATACTATATCAGACCGGCTTTACGGCGTCGCTGTAGCCCCATTTTTACAAAACCTGGTTACGGGATGAACTGCCGGTGGACGCGAAAGCGCCCGATGAAAACGCGAACGTTTTACACTGATGCGTTCGCTTCCACCAGCAGATGGCCCGTAACCAGACATTATAAAACCGGACATTAGTGTCGTAACATCAGTAAGTTAACCACTTTGCTCGAACTTTTCAATTATTCGAGGAATTGTCTATTCACGTTTCTCCGACCAAATATTTTTTCCCGTTTTTGAAACTATGATAACGCGTTGTTTGACAGTAAATTGGATCAGTGCGCACGTTCATCAGACTAAACAGTTGGGTGTTTACTACCAGCGGTCGTCATTTTACCAATCGTACAAATTAGACTGATTGGTGTTGGAATCAAGTTTTAAAGCCGAAATGGAGGTTACAAAGTCTTACGAGTATAAAAATATAATAACTTACCTAACTTACCTGAAAAGTTTGTCTACACATTCTAAAGTGGTCTCTAAATGTGTGTCTGTATACCGCGGCACTACACTTTTACAAAAATTCTGATTTCTTACTCGTGGATAGATAGATAGATATTTATTTATTTACGTTGCCACCAATATAATGTATATACATGGAATAATTTAACCTAAATATAACATTTAGCGGATGTACACGTCACAAAAATTAAAAAAAACAGCAGTAACAGTAGTAAAAGAGTATTGATAAAAGATTATTAAAAGATTAAAATAGACTAGAATATAAAAAGGTAGTACATTACAGTTACTCAGCATCATTGATGAATGCGTTGAACGAGTAGTAGCATTTGTTAATGAGATATTCTTTTAATAGCTTTTTAAAAGTTTTAATGCTCTGGTCTAGTTTAATCTTGTCAGGCAGTTTATTAAAAACTAGCAGGCCTGAATATTTCGGTGATTTCTCATACAAAGCGCTATTATGGCGTGTAATAGAGATATTGTTTCTGTTTCGTGTATAATAGTTGTGGTTATCACCATTTTTAGCAAAAGAACTCATATTCTGATATACATAAACAGCAGACTTATATATGTATATAGATACTAAAGTAAGTATTCTGTAATTTATAAATACATTTTTACATGATTCGGTTCTTTTCATATTGAATATTAATCGCATTATGCGTTTTTGTGAAACAAACAATCTATTTACATTAGCTCTGCCCCATATTAATATATTATAGCTAATATAAGGATATCCTAATGCGTAATATATATTTACCAATGATTCTGTGGACAGCGTTCCTTTTAATTTTAAAATAGCATAATAGGCACTATTTAGTTTATTGGCTATATAATTTATCTGCTCGGACCATGATAGCCGATCGTCTAAATAACTGCCTAGGAATTTTGCACACATTGAGCCGTTTACTAATCTGCGCTCTGGTATTTTCCTATTGTAAAACTGGATTTCTATTGTTTTATCAGTATTGAGGAGTAGATTATTTTTATTGCACCATTCAGTTATTTCAGACTTGACGGTATTTACTTTTCTCAAGAGTTCTGATTGAGTACGAGCAGATACAATTATAGTTGTATCATCAGCAAAATTTAATATATGGCCTTCGCTTATATATTCCACAAGATCATTGATAAATAATAGAAATAATACAGGGCCTAATGTTGAACCCTGCACCACACCAGTGTCTATTTTATACGTTCCAGATGTCTTCTTATTCACTTCAGCATAGATTTGCCTGTCTGTTAAGAATGACACGATCAAATCATTCACTACGCCACGAATACCAATAGCATCTAGTTTGACACGCACAAATAAAGGGTCAATAGTATCAAATGCGCGCGATAGATCGAAGAACAGTCCAACAACACACATCCCTTGGTCCATTTTCGTGTTGATTTCTTCTAGAAGGTCAACGCTGGCTGTCTCTGTAGATTTTCCTACTCGAAATCCGTGTTGGTTGTCCTTCAATACGTTGGATTTGTTCATATAGGCCCATAGTTTAGTAACCAACTCTTTCTCGATGAGTTTCGAGTATAGGTTAAGGATGCATACTGGACGATAGTTTATTTTTTCAAATTTAGAACCTTTTTTGAAGATGGGAATGAGTCTGGCGATTTTTAAATCATTGGGAAATACTCCAGTTTCAAATATTAAGTTTATTAAATAAGTAAGTGGTTTCATAATTTCATTTGCTACATGTTTCACAATTTTAGTGGTAACTTCGTCGCTTCCACAACTTTGCTTATTTTTTAGGGTGTGCAAGGTCTTCATGATGTCATCCGGACTAACTGGTTCTAGAAACATAGTAGAGTGCGAGATTCTGGAAATCGTACATTCTTTGGATATATTGCCTCCAAAGTGTTCATTTAATTTGACAGTAGCAATGTCTGAAAAGTATGAACCAAAGATTTCCGCTACTTCCGTTTGGTTTGTTATTTTGATCCCATCTAGATTTTTTAGAATAATATTTGAGTCAGTTCGTTTCCTATCTAATTCCGCATCAACAATTGACCAGATCTTTTTCATTTTGTTGGGTGCATTATTTATTTGAGTGTCCATGTGTTTTCTTTTTGTTTTATCAACTAACAATTTATGTCGTTTCTTTTCTTGTTTATATGTCTCTTGAATTTCGTTGGATCTAAGTTCGGTTTTTAATTGAAATAGATATTTCAAGTTTTTACTCGACTCCCGAATTTCATTATTTATCCACATCCTGTTATTTGTTATTGATGCCTTCCTTGTTGTTAATGGACACGCAACATTTAGTTGGTATAAAAATTCATTTATGAACAAATTATATGATGTATTGACATCCCCTGTTTCGATGAAATTCCAATCAATTTTGCTTAAATAAAACTTGAGTTCATTCATATTCCGTTCGCCAGTTTGTCTATGAGTTTTAATCTCCAGCTTTTTCTTTCCATGTGTATCGTGATTTATTATGTTTGCTATAATAATTTGACCAAAATGATCCGAAAGATTAAGGTTGACATTGAATGACACAAAATTATCAATATTAGCTACGGCGTAGTCAATTTGAGATACAGACAGGCCGTTTTCTGTTAGCTGAACTCGTGTTGGATCTTTAATGTTGTTGATCAGTTTGAAAGAATTAAATATATCAGTAAGCATTTTGCTGTGTACATTGTTTTCTAATTGATTTATATTCAAGTCGCCACATAGAATAATGTAAGTATGTAGTTCGTACATTTCGCGTAATACGTCTGCGATTGTTTCAAAAAATATATCCATGTCCCCAGTTGGAGGCCGATAGACTGACAAAATTGCTACTGTCGTTTTGTTTATTGTAACAATACATCCCACGCATTCAAAGTGGGATTGAACTGCGCATCGCTTAGCATTTTTAAATTCTTTGTAGTCAAAAGAATTGTCGACTAAAATTGTTGTACCTCCGTGGTTGTCCTTATATCTCGTAAAACTACATAATGAACGGTATCCATCAATGTTAATAATTCCGGAGTTACTTTCGTTGCACCATGTTTCTGTTAAACAGATTATATTCGGTTTGACGTCTTGTACAGCAACAAATAATTCGTTTAGTTTATTTAGTGCGCTGCGAATATTTTGGTGTAATAGTTTAATTTTGGTTACGCCGATTTTGGTATCTGGTGTTTTTAGTTTTATTGGTGGGTTTGTATTTACGAAAAAAACGGAAAGGACTTACTGTGATTCCGGTAGGCCATATGCTTGGATTGACAATGGCTGATTCGTGGTCTTTCTTCACTCCAATTTTGAAACACATGTATCTTTCACTTGATGCTTGATTTTCTCGATCGATTGCGATTACATCAATGGGAATATGTTCGATTTTATGTTGCAGTAATACCCTTAATTTGTCGCAAGTAAAGTCGCTTTTGAATTTTCCAACATGGAACCACGACTTTTCCTCGTTCTTATATACAACATCGTTGCTTTGGTCGTCGACACCCCTTACGAAGCTGGTATTACTTGTCTTTTGTATTTCTTTGTTTGGTCTCTCCTTTGATTTGTCAGCTGATTGATTCGGTTTATTTATATTGGTGTTTGTTGACCCCGGTAAGGAATTTTTCGGAATATTGATATTTCTTTCCGTGTCCCTGATATCAACTGATGTTTTTGCGAGTGCTGATTCTTTATCAAATTCCGTTGGTGAATCCATAGCGAGCGTCTTAATTTCGTCAAAAGGTGGCCCTGCGTGTTTCATTTGACTCATGAAATTAATGTGATTTTTTAGGATATCTATCTTATCCCTTAATTCCATTATAATTTCATCTTTATGTTTAATTACGTACTTCAGATAATTCTCTTCGTTGTTTATACTTGTATCTTGGCAGATTGTCTCGGTGTCGCTGTCTTTCGTCGTCAGGTCCTGGGAGGTTATGTGGGAACAGCAGTGCATTTTCCCTTGTTCGTCCACGTACATTCCGTGAATTTTCAAAACACACATTGGGTGATACACTTTGTTACATTCCACACATTTACATATTTTTTTAACGCTTACAGAGCACTGATCACACAGAACTTCTTCGACGTTAACTTTTGTCGGCGCCATCTTCTTTCTTCTTCTTTCTATTGGATGTCTTTCCACACCAAAAACATCTATGGGCACTTTCAGTTACGAGATAAATTATATTTTTAAATCCATTACTTGGTAGTCCCCATGACTTTGACAACTCCAACGCTTAATTCCAACAGCAATCGGTCTAATTTGTATGCTTAGAAAAATGGTGACCGCTGGACGAACTTGTTCACGATCAAAGTGCGTTCATCCGAAAATACCTCAGCGGTTGGTAGAAAATTCCCAACTGCTTTGTCTTATGAACGCGACCGAGAAATCCTTTAATAAATTAGCAGTACATTACTTTATTACTTTGTGTTTAATTAAGAAAAATAATTAAAAGTAAGTTGTGCTTAAATTCAATTCAATTCAAATAAATATAAATACTTTAGGAATAATAGAACACTTTTTACCTTGATTGTACGAATTAACAGTGAAAGTAAAAAGTGTTAATTATTTCAAAAAGTAGAAGCTTTATACATAACAAGTATACATATTTTAACAACACCGTACTATCATATTTATTATCATTAATTATAAGTACAATATCGTTTACAATAATAATTACAAATAAGTATTAATTAATCTACACTACGCGCCTAAAGTATGGAATAAATTCAATAAAACCGAAATAAAATATTTGTGGAAAAAATGCGCGAATAGGTCGATCTTCAGTCGTCATTTGTTTTTGAGTAATGACGTCAGCTATTTTGTTTTTGAATGACAACCCCCTATTTTTGTTCTTGAGGGATCTTTTCAGGGACGAATTGGCAGTTTTTTGAGTAAATAACAATTGAAAGTGAGAAACTTGCTGATACCATATTGTATTAAGATTATTGTTGTTTGGAAAAATTGCTACAACGCTTCAACAAGGTCATTTTGCAAAAACTCAAAGTATCGGGTCCTCACCTTCATTTACTCGGAAAATTTATTATTTCAGATGGTAACATTTTTATACAATGAAAAGATCTCTCAAAATCAAGAACAAAAATAAGAAGTTGTCATTTAAAAACGAAATGGATGACGTCATTACCTACTCAAAAATAAATGATTTTTATGATTCCCTTAAGATTTAAAAAGGATAGATTTTGATTAAATCAATGGCTTTATTTTATTATAACATTATTTTTTATTATGAGATTTAGGTTTAATTATTTAGTCTCCCATATTAGCTATAGATTCGGTTGTGATTTACTTAGATTTGTAATGATTTTATTAACTTTTTGAATTTGTTCTTTAATAATTTTAGCCAGATCAAAATTATATTTAAAAAACTATTATTATAATTTATTTTTATTTATATTATTAATATTAATGTTTTCATTGTTTTGTACTTTTAGCTCTATAAATTTAATAATATTTTATTTGTTTTTTGAAATAAGGTTAATTCCTACTTTAATTTTAATTTTAGGATGGGGGTATCAACCTGAACGTATTCAGGCTGGTACGTATTTATTATTTTATACTTTAGCTGCTTCTCTTCCTATAATAGTTTCTATATTTTTTTATTACCATAACTATAATACTTTGGATTTATTTTTAATAAATAAATCTATAAATTTAGTTACTTTATATATATATATGTATAAATATAGTTTTTTTTGTTAAAATTCCCATGTATTTTGTTCATTTATGATTACCTAAGGCTCATGTAGAAGCACCTGTATCAGGGTCTATAATTTTAGCTGGTGTTATATTAAAATTAGGGGGGTATGGCTTAATACGTATAATAATTATATTCTTAGAAATTGGAATAAAAATTAATTTTATTTTTATTATAATTAGAATAGTTGGGGGAGTATATGTATCTTTAATTTGTATTCGTCAAACTGACATTAAATCTTTAATTGCTTATTCTTCAGTAGCTCATATAGGATTAGTGTTAGGGGGTATTATAACTTTAAATTACTGAGGATTATGTGGGGCATTAGTAACAATATTGGCTCATGGACTATGCTCTTCAGGTCTTTTTTGTTTTAGCTAATATTTCTTACGAACGATTAATAAGACGAAGGTTATTCTTACATAAGGGATTAATCAATTTAATACCTAGAATATCTTTATGGTGATTTTTATTAAGATCTTCAAGAATAGCAGCCCCTCCACCTTTAAATTTATTAGGTGAAATTACATTAATTAATAGATTAATTAGTTGAAGATATATTTGTATAATTCCTTTATCTTTATTGTTCTTTTTTAGAGCTGTTTATTCTTTATATTTATATTCTTATAGACAACATGGTATGTTATATTCAGGTTTATATTCATTTTCTATAGGGCTTAGACGAGAGTATTTACTATTATTTTTACATTGATTTCCTTTAAATCTTTTAATTTTAAAGGGGGAATATTTTACTTTATGAATTTATTTAAATAGTTTAATAAAAAATATTGATTTGTGGAATCAAAGATATGGGCTTCATTTTAGATAATTTTATCGATTTGTGTAATTTACTTTGGGTTATTTTTAATTTTTAGTGTAATAATATTTTTATTTAGGTTAATGTTTATAATTATAGATTATAGTTTAATTTTAGAATTAAATATATTAACTATTAATTCATGTCCTATTGTTATGACGATTTTTTTAGTTTGAATATCTTTATTATTTATAAGGTTTGTTTTGTTTATTTCTTCGATAGTAGTTCTTTATAGAAAAGAGTATAGAAGGAGATTTAAATATTAATCGATTTATTATGTTAGTTTCTATATTTGTTTTATCAATAATATTATTGATTATCAGGCCCAATTTAATTAGTATTTTATTAGGGTGAGATGGTCTTGGCTTAGTATCTTATTGTTTAGTTATTTACTATCAAAATGTTAAATCTTATAACGCAGGCATAATTACAGCCTTAACTAATCGAATTGGCGATGTAGCTTTATTAATATAAATTGCTTGAATAATAAATTATGGAAGATGAAATTATGTTTTTTATATTGATTTAATAAAAAATGATTTATCGATACAAATTGTATCTTATTTAGTTGTATTAGCTGCTTTAACAAAAAGAGCTCAGATTCCGTTTTCTTCATGACTTCCTGCTGCTATAGCTGCACCTACACCTGTTTCTTCTTTAGTTCATTCTTCTACATTAGTAACAGCTGGAGTTTACTTATTAATTCGTTTTAATGTTTTATTATCAAATAACTTAATAATAATTTTATTATTTATTGGTAGAATAACCATGTTTATAGCAGGTTTAGGGGCTAATTTTGAATTTGATTTAAAAAAAATTATTGCCTTATCTACTTTAAGACAATTAGGACTAATAATAAGAATTTTAGCTTTAGGAGAATTAAACTTAGCTTTTTTTCATTTATTAACCCATGCTTTATTTAAGGCCACTTTATTTATATGTGCAGGGTGTATTATTCATAATTTAAATGATTGCCAAGATATTCGATTTATAGGAAGATTGGTTATTCATATGCCTTTAACTTGCTGTTTCTTTAATATTTCAAATTTATCCCTATGTGGATTACCTTTTCTTTCAGGATTTTATTCTAAGGATTTAATCTTAGAAGTCCTATCTATGAATTATTTAAATATTTATATTTACTTAATTTTTTTTATTTCTACGGGATTAACCGTTTCTTATACTTCACGTTTGATATATTATTCAATAATAGGAGATTTTAACTATCTATCTTTAAATAGTATTAATGAAAAAGGCTATATTATATTAAAGGGTATGTCAGGCTTAATTTTTTTTGTTATTAGAGGAGGAAGGATACTTATGTGGTTAATTTTTCCTACTCCTTATTTTATTTGTTTACCTTTTTATATAAAAACAATAGCTTTAACAGTTACTGGGTTGGGGGTTTGAATTGGGTATGAATTTTCTAAATTTTCTTTAAACTATTCTCTTAAATCTTTAAATCAATTAAAGTTAAGTTTATTCTTTTCTTCTATATGGAATATGCCTAATATATCTACTTTTGGAGTTAATTATTATCCCATTTATTTAGAAAAATTGGTTTATAAAAATATAGATCAAGGTTGATTTGAATATTTAGGAAGTCAAAATTTATTTAATAGTATGAAAAATAGGTCTTTATTTTTACAATTCATTTTTAATAATAATCTGAAAATTTATTTAATTCTTTTAGTCATATGAATTATATATTTATTCTTTATTTTGTATTATTTAAATAGCTTACATAGAGCATAATATTGAAGATATTAAGGAAATAATTTTATAAAAAAATATTTTAATTTTACAATGAAAATGTAATGTTTTATTAAACTATATAAATTGAGAAATAATAACATATTTCAACGCTAAGGGGTTACGTTAGAAGCTTACCCCTGAATTACCTATTTCTTTAATTGGAGAAATAGCTCAATTAAATCATTAACAGTGATTTACCTCTTTTTGGTTTCAATTAAAGAAACCTTTAACCTTGTAAGAGGTATTAAAATTTAAATTAGTTTAAGATATTCAATATAAATAATATTTATATTTATTACTAAACATCTGAGAATTTTTAATTTTGATTAAGTAAAATTAGAACTAAAAAATATAAAAATTAGGACTTGTAATAATTTTTCAATCTAAATTTATCGGCTTAAGGTATTCAATACAAATAATTGTGAAATTTTTACCTTCCTTTTAAATAAGGGTGGGTGCGCACCAAGGTTTTAGGTCGAAACTAAATACAAATTTTTGTTTCTTATTTAAGATAAATTGAATTTTCAATACTTTTTAAATGCAAATTAAATGTTATAATTAACTATTATCCTAATGGGCTCAATTTAAGGCGCCTTGCCTTCATTCATGGTAGATTCCCTATAATAGAATAAAAAGAAAGAAAAATATAATGATTATGTAGTTTAATAGATTAGAAATTTTTAATGTTTTAAAAGTGTAATTTCTACATCAAAAATTAAGAAGATTACAGCGATTAAAAAAAATTGAATTGAAAATGGCAGTGGTCTTGATCTTATAGGATCAAATCCACATTCAAATGGGCTTCTTTTTTCACGATCTATAAAGGTTTTTTTTTAAATGATTCTAGCTATTGTTATTATGATTAAAGCAATTATAAAAATAATAAGGGCTATGTATATTATGATAAAGATTATTTATACTAAAGGTTAGATTTTTTAATTGGAAGTTAAAAGTAATATTTATACTATATAAATTATCCGCCTCATCAATAGACAGATACATATAAAAATAATCATACTACATCAACAAAATGTCAGTATCAAGCTGCTGCTTCAAATCCAAAGTGATGGATACATGAAAAATGGTTATTTAAATGTCGAATTAGACATACTAGTAAAAAGGTAGTTCCAATAATTACATGGAGTGCATGGAATCCTGTTGATATAAAAAATGTTGATCCATATACTGAATCTGCAATTGTAAATGGTGCTTCTATATATTCATAGGCTTGAAGAATAGAGAAATAAATCCCTAAAATTACAGTTAAAGCTAATCCTTGAGTAGTTTGATTAAAATCGTCTTCTATTAATCTATAATGAGCTCATGTTACAGTTAATCCTGATGTTAGTAAAATTAAAGTATTTAATAAAGGAATTTGTATTGGGTTAAATGTTTCAATTCCTTTGGGTGGTCATATTATTCCTAATTCAATTGATGGGGATAATCTTCTATGGAAGAAGGCTCAAAAAAATTAAATGAAAAAAAATACTTCTGATAAATAAAATTATTCCTCAACGAAGTCCTATAGTAACTTGGTATGTATGTAATCCTTGAAATGTGGCTTCTCGAACAACATCTCGTCATCATTGATATATTACTAATAAAGTAATAATTATTCCTAATACAAATAGGTTGATGTTGAAAAAATGGAATCATTTTACTAATCCGACTATTGTGATTATAGCCCCTAATGCACCAAGTAATGGTCAAGGTCTAACGTCAACTAAATGGAATGGGTGATTTTTATGTCTATGCATGTTTATAATTCTGGTGGCATTGAGACGGTGTCGTCAAAACTATCGAGCAGCTGAAGAGCTGTACGCTTGACAGGTGATATTCAGCCAAGACAAACGTACAATAAGATGAAATGACACTCAACATTACTGCTGCTGTGGAGTCACACGTGTCAACCAAAACACTGAAATTAGTCAGTCAACAACGTGGAGCATTTTGAACAACGACCACTTACATAATTGGATGTGGGTGTAGATGTGGCCACTTGCACCAGAAACTAGACTACTAAATTTGAACACGAAACTAAGGGCGTTTTCAGCCAACTAGCCGGGGGGGGGGGGTGTAGTAATAAAAAAAATTACCGGTTATATTATTTGTTTGGAATATGGAATATCGGTAATTTTTAACAATAAAAATTGATTAGCGAATAATTGGGGGGGAGGGTAAGTTCGATAGCCATTGACAATTTATACAATTTGTTTATAAATTTTATAATAGCTTGGCATGTAATTAGCTACATGTTGTGCAATTTCCAAAAATTATTGTAGGTTTAAGACTGGAAAGTGTGTCATTTTGACATATTTATGAGGCAGTCTCCTAATCTGTTCTTTAATTATAAGTTTTTAAACGTAAATTTGAAGTCGGTCGTTGACTCACAAAATACTGAAAATTAACTTTTCTAATAATCATCGCACAGCCAGAGACGCGCCAGAATTGTCTTACCGACGCATGTTTACAGAACTTTATTTGGGGCCCCTATTTCTATTTTGGAAGGTGTGTGTGTCGTAGATAATAAAATTCATATGCAGTTCATCTGCAAACTTGGTGTTTACTCTAATAAATATTATTATTAATTAACTAACTTATTTATACTAAAAATTTAAAAATAAATAAAATAAATTTATAAGTGTAGTAGCGAAAAGTTATAGCTTCTTATATTCCCGTCTTGTAGTTACCCCTAAGATTTCAGAGACGCATAATAAGGATCTAGTTTAATTACACGCTTTTATGTATCGAGAGGTAAACATTACCATCTACTTCTATTCCATTTAATCCAAGCTAATTAATTACAGGAAAACATGCACGCATCTCCAGTAGGCATTAAAGCTTTGTATTAAAACCTCCTCCGATTATCATTCAAAGCACGCACGCATTCGTGCCCCGCCGATTGAATATCAAATTTTACCGAAATTAGGATTTTCCAGCAAGAGAGGCATTTTTTCAGCGAGCGACGAAACCGTAAATAGTAGTTTTTTATGTGCACGGGGAAAGCAGTTTTTCCACGTCGACTTTTATCTCGAGTCGAATTTCCCCCAAGGCCGATATAAAGTTGTTACGCATAAAATTAACGGCCTATTCAGGGGAAGAAATAATAAAATGTGAACGATAAACGAGGAAAAATTGGTCGAGATAGAATCGTTGTTGAGCAAATTGCATTATAAATGATCTCTTCTCATGACGGAATATCGCAGGTGTTTCACCTCATTACGCTATATTTCAGAGTTTCATGTTTATTTATCATTAAACAATGTTATTATTTTATTTTTGTATTATCAAAAAGAGTAAATGTGTAATAATAACAATAAAAAAGCTGTTTTGTTTTATAAAATTAAACTCTAATTCGACTATTTGAGACTGAATCAAATTATTCTAAAGACACGTGTACAGTATTATTGACCACTCGAGACGTGTAGGGGTAAAGTTTGCGTAGAGTGAGAAAGTATTTGGAGAGAACGCGAAAGAACGCGACAACAAATCTCCGGAGCTAATTGAATTTAAGATGGTCACTAAACAAAACGCCTCGAGTGCTTGGTACAACTCTATAAAGCAAATTTTATATATTAACATTCAAGATATTATTAAATGTATACTCCTCAGTTATTTTTTACAGTAAAAAGTGCTAACGATTTGTTCAAACTAGGGCTGGGAATCGAATACGAATAGTACGAATAATTCGAATATTCGAATACGAATAAATCTACAAAAGAATTATTCGAATATTCGAATATTCGAATTATTCAAATATTCGAGTACTCGAATATTCGAATTATTCGAATATTATTTGAATATTTAAATATTATTCAAATATTCGAATATTCAAATTTTGCGGAAAAAATCAGAAGAATTAAATTTATGGGAAATTTAATTCTTAAGATATAAGATATAATAATTTGTATTCTTATCTTTTCTCATCAGTGATACTTTTTGAGAAAAAAAAACAATAAACACTTAGAGTGTACACACATTACCGTGTGCCCCAGCAAAAATGATTAGAAATAATTTTTATGAAAATTAGTTCTAAACACATAATAAATAATAATTTTTGAGATATTTGTAAAAAAAAAACAAAAGGAAGTGTACACTTTTCAGATATTACCGTGTGTCCTAGAAAAAATGCTATAATAGTAATTTACGTAACAAGTTCCGAAAGTGATATTTTACGAGATGAGTAGGAATCCTGCGAATCCCGTAAAATCACTTTTGGAACGAGTTACGTACAATATTTTTTCTGCAGCCGTTTTTTTATGTTAAAAAACCTAAAATACACACGAATGTTATATGACAAGCGCTGTCATAATTAAATATGAAGTTCATGTTTTTGTCAAGGCCGCCTAGATATATACGCAAAATCGTCCCGAAAGTAACAAAATGCGTCCCGAAAGTATAGAAATCGTTCCGAAAGTGAAACAAAATCGTACCGAAAATAACAACTTTCGGAACGATTTATGTAAAGTGGTACTTTCGATTTAATAAATCGTACCGAAAGTTTTATTTTCGGGACGGCTGCAGAAAAATATAATTTATTGAAAATTTAATTATGAACATTTGTAATCTTAAGATTTTTCGAATATTTCAAACGTTATAACGTTTATTGGTAGTCTAGTATTTGAATACTTAATTTAATTACCTGTAGATTTATTCGTATTCGATTCGCAGCCCTAGTATCATATGATTATCAAAAAATACGTATGCTGGAAATAAATACTCGAATTTATTCGAACTATTCGAATATTTGAATATATTTGAATATTCGAACTATTCGAACATTTTGAAAACCAGTGATAGGCTATTTTGAGTTTTTATAGGATTATTAAGGTTAATGTATTTTGAGTAAATTTGAAAAGTTTCAAGTGTATTGCATTTGTTTTTATATCTTTTTTTCGCTCGGAAGAAGTGAAACTTAAAGAAAAATCAAGCACTGTTATCGGTCGATTATTTTGAAAACCATTGATGGGGTATTTTAAGTATTTTGGAGGATTACTAAGATTAATGTATTTTAAGTAAATTTGGAAAATTTCAAGTGTATTGCAGTTGTTTTTATAATATTTTTTTTACTCGGAAGAAGAGCAAATTTCAAAAATCTCAAGCGCTGTTCTCGGTCGGTTAACTTGAAAATCAATGATGGGCTATTTTGAGTTTGTAGAGGATTATTAGGGTTAATGTATTTTGAGTAAATTTTAAAAGTTTTTAGTGTATTACATTTGTTTTTATATCTTTTGTTCACTCGGAAGAAGTGAAACTTAAAAAAAAATCAAGCGCTGTTATCGGTCGGTTATTTTGAAAACCATTGATGGGGTATTTTGAGTATTTTGGAGGATTACTAAGATTAATGTATTTTAAGTAAATTTGGAAAATTTCAAGTGTGTTGCAGTTGTTTTTATAATATTTTTTTCACACGAAAGAGCAAATAAGAAAAAATCTTAAGCGCTGTTCTCGGTCGGTTATCCTGAAAACTAGTGATGGGGTATTTTGAGTTATTTAGAGGATTATTAAGATTAATGTATTTTGAGTAAAGTTTGAAAGCTTCAAGTGTGTTACAGTTGTTTTTGTATTTTTTTCTTCACTCCGAAGAAGTGCAACCTAAAAAATCTTAAGCGCTGTTCTCGGTCGGTTATCTTGAAAACCGGTGATAGGGTATTTTGGGTTTTTAGAGGATTATTATGATTAATGTATTTTGAGTAAATTTGGCAAGTTTCAAGAGTGTTACACTTGTTTTTATATTATTCTTTTCACTCGGATGGAGAGCAACTTAAAAAAAAATTAAAAACGCCGTTCTCGGTTGTTTATTTTGAAAACCAGTGATGGGGTATTTTGAGTTTTTTGAAGGATTGTTAAGATTAATATATTTTGAGTAAATTGAAAAAGTTTCAAGTGTGGTGCAGTTGTTTTTATATATTTTTTTCACTCGGAAGAAGTGAAACTTAAAAAAAGTTAAGCGCTGTTCTCGGTCGGTTATCTTGAAAACCAGTGATGGGGTATTTAGAGTTTTTTTGAGGATTATTAAGATTATTGTATTTTGAGTAAATTTGGAAAATTTCAAGTACATTGTAGTTGTATTAATATTTTCTTTTCACTCGGAAGAAGTGCAAATTAAGAAACAAATCTTAAGCGCTGTTCTCGGTCGGTTATCTTGAAAACCTGTGGTGGGGTATTTTGAGTTTTTGGAGGACTATTAAGATTACTGTATTTGAAGTAAATTTACAAAGTTTCAAGTATTTAACAGCTGTTTTTATATGTTTTTCGCGTCAATAAAAAAATATTATAATCTTTCATAAATTTACATGAAAAAACGCAAAAGCAATCGACGGAATGTATTGGAATTTCCTACCAAATTACTCTTGAATTAATATTAAGTCATTTTGTGAAGTTTCAAGTGGATCCCAATTGTTTTTTTATATTTTTTTCGCGTCAACAAAAAAATATTATAATTTTTCATAAATTTACGGGAAAAATCGCAAACACAATCAACAGAATATATTGTCATTTTCTACCAAATTACTCTTGCAGTAATATTGAGTGATTTTGTGAAGTTTCAAATGGATGGCAATTCTATTTTTATATTTTTTTCGCGTCAATAAACTAATTACAATTTTTCATTAATTTACATGGTGTTTGCATGAAAAATCGCAAACACTATTAACGGAATTTATTGTAAATTTGCACCAAATTAATCTTAAATTAATATTGAGTGATTTGAAGAAGTTTCAAGTGGATAGCAATTGTTTTTTTATATTTTTTCGTGTCAATAAAGTATTCATCGGATAAATGTAAATAGGACCAAACAATTAATTCGTCTTTAATTGCTTTTTTGTTGTTGTTTAAAGATAACTCTTGAAAGGATGACAGAATTTGGCAAATTCTTCAATCGAATAGACGCAGATAAGACCCAAAACATGTAATTTACATTTCAATTCATGAACGAGAGGACAGATTTTGAAAATTCTTTCAGCAAAGTGTTGTGCTCATTGGACAGATAAGATCAAAAAATATTTTATTATTATTGAGGATAACTCTTAAACGAAAAGTGTTAGCAAAGTATTGTTCTTATTCAATAGACGTAGGTTAAAAAAATAAAATTGTTAAATTAATTTAACTTTTGAACTGACGATCAGATCTTTAGAATTCTTTCAGCAAAGTCTTTTAGTCATCCGAAAGATATAGAGAGGACCAAAAAATTTAATTCGTTGTTCAATTGTTTTTTTGGTTTACAGAAGATAACGGGTGACCAAAGTCAAATTCTTCCAGAAAAATGATGTACTCATCGAATAGATAAGATTAAACTTTTTTTCCAGTTTTTGAGGATAACTCTTTAATGGATAAATAGATATTGAAAATTCTTCCAGCAAAGTATTGCACTCAATGAATAAATATATAAAAGATAAAAAATGAAATTCGTTCACTTGTTTTGTGGTTTTGAGAAGATAACTTTTGAACAAAATAGCTGAATTTAAAAAGTTGGTCTAGAAATGTGCTGTACTCATCGAGGATCAAAAAATTTAATTCGCCTTAAATTGTTTCTTTTTTGTTTCTTTTTTGAGGATAACTCTTGAACGGATGACCAAATTTGGCAAATTCTTCTATCAAAATGTTGTACTCGTCGAGTAAATGCAGGTAAGACCAACAAATTAAATTGTTTCGTGGTTTTTGAGTATAATTCTTGAACCATTAATTTTGATCATTCTTCGAGTAAAGTACTGCACTCACCGAATAGATGTAGATAAGATAAAAAGTAAATTCGTTGTTTAATTGTTCTGTGGTTTTGAGAAGATAACTCTTGAACAAAATAGCCGATTTTAAAAATTGTTCCTGAAAAGTCGAATAAATGTAGATAGGACCAAAAATATACTAAGACAATTTAATTCGATTTATAGACGAAAGATTGCTGCGCATAATGAGCAAATGGATTTGTGGTGATTAAACAGATGGGAACAGAGATAAACGATCTTAGACCTTTGTTATATCAATAGTAGTACTAATAACATGCAAGTGTCTTTTGTATCATTCAATAACCGGCGTGACTTTGTTTTTAGCCTTTGTCAGACTTAATTTTGCAGAATTACTAACTGCTTGAATATTTATACATGAAGGTTACTGTTATCTTTGTTTAATTTACTGAATGCTTTTGCAATGATTATCGTTTTTTTTTTCTTTTCTAAAAAGAAGGCGGTGGGATATATTATATGCTAAGTGGCTCTACCATCAAAATGTTTCACGAGCCGCCACTGGTATATGGTTGTCCATTTTCATTTAAATATGAATAACATAAAATTAATAAAGATGAAAATAGCCTGAATATATGAATAATCAGCCTGTCCGTGACTCAGCGAAATTAAGTCTTATTAAGACTACAAAAAAATAACTCATCGAATCAACTACTTCCCTGGCTAGTGCCACGCCGGATATTGAATGATACGAAAGAAATTTGCATGTCTGGCGTGGCAAATGAGGTTGTCTCAAATTTATTTATGAATAACATATGTATAAAAAGTCGGTTGTAGCTGAATGACCCACGCTATGGGTCAATCTTTTATTTCATCCATAATTCCCCAAAACCAACATTTCGTCAATCATCCTTCCTTACAAAAAAAAAAAAACATTTGTTCAAATCACTAATCTGTTAAACTTAAATTGTACGTTTTAATCAATTATATTAAGATATATCACTTTAACAAACACGTTAATCTGTTAAGCCGATATAAAACTATATTATTAAATGCAATGATTAATTAATTTACCAACGGAATATTTTCTCGTTAGGTTATGTGTGTATGTGTATGGGTGTGTGTGTTTAAATAATTACAGCACTAATTGTAATGTATAGCTAGAGGTGATGTGTAGTTAGTGTACAGTTAAATCCGTTTCCATTTTCTGCTGATATGCTGTTAATGATGCGGTGTAAAACGCCTCCAGCTTAATGTTGCTTATTTTACTGCGTGTGACATATTTCTCGGATAATTCGAATAGTAATGCTTCAAATGTCGTATTTTAAGATTAAAACTTGTCATGATTTTATAGAATTGAATATATATGAGGATTTTCGAAGAAAAATACATAAATGATCTGTTTGTCAAATGCCGAGCGTTTATGAAAGGAAATTGATGTTTGCCTGACAGATTTTAACTTAAATCTGAAAAAGTTATATCAGTACCTTAACAAGTGTTAGAAACTAAAAGCACAGTACCCAACTGTTGAGGAAATACAGGTAGTGTGGAATGTCTCAACATCAGATTTTACCAATGATCCGGCTAATTTATGATAGGTAAGTACTCGAAATAAATTATGTTCAATAGCAGTAGGTATTGATAATTCTGTTATTCAAATGAAGTCTGTTTTGACGTTGTGCATTACAAATGGTTTATTCGTATAGGTCTACCTGTGAAGATTAGTTTTATTTTTATGGATGTTTTAAGATAGAAGAGCAAATTATAGTAAACTTCTACCTATTTAGGGTTTTTAAAAATGTTTATTCATGTTTTGAGATAGAAGAGCAAAGTATACTAAACGCGTAAGTCTTGTTCTGACATATTCCGGTACCTGAAGAAACAGCATAGCTGAAATTTGTATCATAAATCCAAATCATTCGAAGAAGAGGGCTTACAAAATTGCGATCCACTAACTCTAAGCCTTGAACATCCAGGATGCCCATCATATTTTCGATATTGACAAACTTTACTAGATCGGATGGGCGCCCGCTTGCCACATCCCTTCGTTTAAACTCCCTCCGGGAGTCAATGTTTTAAAACCGCATAACAGAGATTTGCGTCACCACCATCACTATCTTTTAAATAAATAAATAAATAAAACTACACCTGAAGTATATATTTGTTATTTTAAATGGAACACCCTATATATTATTGTATTTTTTGATTCCTCGTTTAAATTGCAACATATTTTTAAGGAATGGATGTACACTTATCTCTTTTAGTTTTCAAGAAAAAAGAGAATATTTCTAAAATTTTTACCTCAAAAGGGCAGCTTGAAATCTACCTGCAACTTCTCTTAAGAATAAGATAAAAATATTATTTATACCTCTAATTGTACCTAGAGGATATGGGTATGCGACGAAAAACGAATCTTTAGAAATAATTCTAAAACTACTTACTTTAGGAGCATGGTTGTATAATACTTTTCTGTAGTAAATTTTCCTCCCAATCGTATTATGTGATCAAAATGGGTCATTCCAATAGAAAAAAAATTAATTACGAGGTATTTAAGAGGGCACTTAGATTTTGGCAGTTTGAGTACACAAAATTGACAGATTCTAATTATTTTACTCATAGAGGCATCCTCTAAGTATAATTAAAGATAATAAATAATAATTTTATCTTATTCTTAAGAGAAATTACAGACAGATTCAAGCTACCTTTTAGAGGTCAAAATTTTAGAAATAATTAATTTGATTGAAAACTAAAAGTGTACAAACGTTATTAAATTAATTATTCAAAACCCGAAATATACCAAATTGGTTGTTTTTGCATTGAACATAATTGGAAAAATGTCTTTTAACTGATTATAAATTAACAGCTGACCATTTTAATATGTACATTCAAGAACTTCTCAGTTGAGCAATTTTAATAGTTTTGCTTCTTATTTAATAGCGAATGTCTATCAAACTTCTATCAATATATTACCAGTTGATGTAGATGCTGTTAAGGAGTCAATCGTGTGTCAACTGATGATATTAATAAAACAGTTATAATTACTGGTGGCGAGTTCCTGATTGAAAATCTATGTTATATCATAGTGTGCCAGTGTACGGTGTGTTTCAAAAAGAAATTAATCTGAGTCGCATATGAACTGAAATGTGCATGTCTCTAATTAACGCTTCTTTGTACAATAGTCAACATTTTTTTTAAGTTAACTGTCTGAATAACAATCAGAGATAGGCGCATTTGAATTCTTATGAGATTGCGATTAATTTCTTTTTGTAACACATCATATAACTAGATACATGTTTCCGACTCAGTGGCAAATATCTACGATAGTACCTACCCTTAAAAAAGTACTATTAAACAGTCCGATAGGCATAGTACTATTTACTGAGAAGATTGTAGAAGAAGTGATAGCAATTATAATGATGAGCATAATATATTAATTCAAAACCAGTCGGGATTTCGCCATTATCATTCATGTGAAAAGGCATTACTAGTAACAACTAGCTCTAAAATTACATTAGATAATATTATTGCTATTTTTGTGGATTTTAAAGGTGCTAATAAATAAATAAATTACACGGTGTAGGAATAGAAAAGCTAGCATTAAGGTGGTTTGATGATTTTTTAACAGATGGTAAACAGGTCAATATTATAAATGAAGTGGTATCAGATGAGGTAAGCACAGAACATAACATACCTCAAGGGACAATTTTAGGACCACTATTAGAACATAAATAAAACTGAAATTTGAGTACGAATGTATTCAGTTATTTACCGATGATACACTGTTGTTGGTAGAATGTGATAACATAAACGAAGGATTTATTATGAATATTTAACAGATCGTAAACACATCACTGTTATAAACGGAGTGGTATCAGATGAGGTAAGCGCTGAACACCTCGTGCCTCAAGGGACAATTTTAAGACCACTATTATTTACATTGTTCATTAATAATATAAATGAAATTTGTCAATGGAGTACGAATGTATCCATTTAATTTACCGATACACTGTTGTTAGTAGGATATGATAACATAAACGAAGGAATTATTAAAATGGACAAGTTTTAAAATTGAACAACAAAAAACGAAGAAAGATATGATGTTAGGGCAAGATACGACAGATCTCAATGATCAACTTATTTATTAACGACCTTTCCAATACTTTGAACTGCCAACATCTTTTATAATATGCAACATTTCTTGATAAGTTCAACTTTTAATCTCTCGAATCCTAGGTGAAGCGCTTGAATATGTTAGTGAAATTCAATATCTAATAGACAACAATCTAAACTTTAAAAGCCATTGCAAACTTATGATTTCAAAAATATCAGATAAAAAAATATTTTCGTCGTATTTGTCAGTCCCTCAATCGAAGGAATTTATTTCATCATCCTCTTTTTACTTACTACCCGGCGATTCTCTTCCAATGTACCAACTGCAGAACTAGATGAAGTACAAGCTCAACAAAGTATGTGTCGTATATATCTTTTCTGCGGTGTGAGAAAAAAATCAAAAGTTACTTCTATTTTCAGTCCGACAGTCACTGTATTTTAGGAACATGTGTTTCGTTTACAACATTGTTTATTATCTTCCGGAATAGTGGCGCAATTGCCAGAAACAGTGACACTCGTACGTACATTACAATACAAGGTCGTCAAGAAATCATTAACATATCGCAACAGAAACAAGCAACATTTACATCATTATTTTATGAAGTGTTTATAAAAACCTTCTCGTGTCATATCAAACATTTACGAATAAATGGTGATATGTCCATCTTGTTACGATTTGATGGTGTAATGGTGACGTTTAACTGACAATCCTGAAAAGATTGTAAAAGACTTTCGTAATTTCTTTGATTCTGTTCATGTTTCCCCATCTAATAATGTTGAGTTTCTTATTTCAGTTATATACCTATTTTTTTTTTCCTTTTCGCCTGTTTCTGACAAAGTTGTTTATGACAGTATTCTTTAGGTGACGACAATTTACCAGCATTCTGAAACTCTTGACTCCGCTGCTCAAATTGATGTCATATATACTGATAAGTCGAAACTTTCGACAAAGTTGACCATAATCTTTTGATTGCTAAGATGGAAAACTTTGGCTTTTGCAAACCATCTACCTCCTTAATGGGTAAGATGCCATTAATAAAACGTGAATCATATGTCACCTACAAAAACTTTAAATCCAGTTCTTATTTTATTACATCAGGTGTTCCACAAGGATCTATATTAGGCGCCCTGCTCTTCAACTTATTTATTAACGACCTTTCCAATACATTGAACTGTCAACATCTTTTATGTGCAACATTAATTGATAAGTTCAACGTTCAATTTCTTGAATCCCATCGACACATACCGAGCATTGTATTTAGATATAAATTCTTGCATGGCGGTATTGACTTATCCTTGATTTTAAATAATATAAGGCTGCATATTCCGTCTTTCAGTGATAGACAAAAGCCAACTTTTAAGACACTACCTTGTAGTAATTGTAATCAGTTGTAATCCTATCGTGATTTATTTAACGACTCTCCTCGTTATATCATACAGTGGAATCAATCCCTTTAAACTAGTTTAAATTATAGGCGGCGGTCTACAGCATCGTATGTGTTACGTGATCATACGGAAAGTAGTAAGTTAAAGCCAAAAATAAGTATTTTGAGAAAAGTTATTCATCTCTAATGTGTACATATTAGAGATGGGCTAAGCTGCTACATTTGAATCACGTTGCTACTTGTGATTGCTACTTTTTTAATATCAGTGATTTTAAACTTATCAGTAAAACATTAAACGTAATATCTAAGTCTTTAGAAAGGAACAGAGTCATAAATATAACCAACTATTTAATTTTAATTTTAAAATATTAGCATTTGTTTGTGTCATCTATTCCGATAAACGATTCCTCCGTTCCATAATGATTAAGCCTGCTTTATTTTGACTTAATTGTGAGACGGAGATGATTTTACAAAAAAAACTAATTTCAGGGGCGATTGCTCAAAATACTCTCGGTAGAACGTCACGTAGAAATTTGTCACGCAGATTAAAATTTGAATGTTCTTAGGAAATCAATAAAAAAAATTCGACCGTTTCTAGTTTTCGAGTTATTTTGACTTAATTGGAAAAGTGTGTTGAAATTACATCAAAAAATAACTTCGAAGGTGGATGCACCAAATTCCCTCTTTGAATTAGGCTCTCAAATTGAAAATTTAATGCTCTTTGAAAATCCATAAAAATCGAAAAATACGTCATTACCTTATTTTAGAGTGAATTTAATTTAATAGTGTGATGCTTTACATAAAAAAAAAATAATTTCGATGGCTAATTCTCGAAATTAACTTGCTGGAACATCAACAAATTTACAAATTTGGCACGCAAATTGAGAATTGAATGTCCTTTGAAAATCAATCAAAATCCAAAAATATGCGTTGAGTTATTTTGACGGAATCGTAAAAGTGATGATTTTACATCAAAAATTAACTTAACGAGGACTATTGCTTAAAATTTCCCCAATGGAACATCATCAAATTTGTAACGTAGATTAAGAATTTAATGTTATTTAATATGAATTAAAATCCAGAAATCGTCTTGTCTAGTGGTCGAGTAATCTTGACTTATGAGGTTATCGTACTGTAAAATTTTCAAACAATCGATTTTTTTTGTCTTTAAACAATTCTTTGAAGTGTTTGGAATAATGTGCAGAAGGTTCCATGTAGATATTCGAAGTACTGTTTGAGTTATAGAGTTTGCAGCCAAGAAGAATTGACGACTACCGAATCGGCACGCAATTTAAACGCGTTTTTCTCGAAACTATGTTTTTCAAAACGATGAACACGATATATCAGGCTGTGATTGAAGAATCGACTTGAAATTTGGTACACATGTTCAGAGGACTACTAGTTTAGACGTGACGGACGATTTTGTCAGTACGTTTTGTTTTGCGATATATACCGGGTGACCCAGGGATCTGTAAAAGCCCCATAATTTATTTGCTATTTGAGATATCGACTCCTAGTTTTCTTGAACTGGTACCCACACTTATTCTACATATTTTAAAAATATATATGTTTTTATACAGGGTGTCCCAATATACATAACAGAACAAAGTTATGTTTTTTAAATGGAACACCCTATATTTTATACTTTATTTTCAACCCTATTGAGAATCTGATAAAACTAATATAAGATAGTATGGGTCTATTGTGGACGATTGGTTAGTTATGGGCAAATTTGTGGCAAAAACAAGGACACATTGAAAAAATTGCAGAAGCGCTCCTAGCAAAGCTATCGTCATTTTTTATACACTGAAGAATTTTCCACATCATGAAGAACAATACAGATTGGCTTTGGTTCTTTTTTGTTCATACTGCTATACAGGGTGTCAACATACGCAAAATATTGGGTAACTATTCTTTTTTAAATGGAACACCCTATATATCTTGCCAACAGTGCATAGAATTTTTAATAAGCTTTCCAATGATGTACAATTTGTATAATGAAATATTAAGGATTCTTGAGATTTATCCATAAAAACATTTTTCTTTTGTCACCTCCTGCTCATTTTTGGATTTTCAGCCAAAACTATGCATTTTCTGAAAAAATAATAAGAGACCAAAGTTGTAGAATGGAAAAGTTTCGATCGATATAGGTCTTTTAATAATGCGTGCATTGCCCGCCAGAGTGCGCAAAATCGTGATCGTATATGCATTTTAGTGTTTTTCTCAATTTTTTTGTTAATTAATTGCACTATACTTTATTTTCCACGTCCTCTAGCAGAAAACCGGGTAATTATAGAATTATTCAAATGACCTACATCGATTGAAAAAATTCCGCCCTACAACTCTTAAAAGAAGAAATTTTTGCCCAAAATGCATAGTTTTCGCTAAAAATACAAGTTAGAGCCTTGTGGCACCCCGCTGGAAGGATGGAAATACTCGGACCGGTAATTCATATATCAACGTACTGTTGCCTATTTGTTATATAAGAAGCAATTAAGAGTAGCAAGTTATTATCGAGGCCCCAGAATTTCAGTTTATCTAAAAGAATATTGTGATTGATGGAATCGAAGGCTTTGCTGAAATCTGTGTGTATAGTATCAACTTGCTCACGCCGGTCTAAATGATACGATGTATATTCAACAAAATTGAGCAGATTAGTTGCTGTTGATCTCTTTTTCATAAAAGCGTGTTGTCGAGTAGTGATACCAGATTCCACATGATTGTAAAGTTTATTAGCCAATATCGATTCTATGATCTTAGCAAAGTTGTCGATTATTGAAATTGGGCGATAGTTTTTAATGTCTTGTTTGTTACCTTTCTTATATACCGGTGTCACACGAGAGGTTTTCCAACGAGTCGGGAAGCGAGATAATTTGAAGATAAGGTTGAATATATGAGTTAATGGCTTAATGAATGCATAGATACAATCGCGTACTAAGAAAGAAGGAATTCGGTCTGGCCCAGCTGTGAAGTTGTTGCTTAGTTTTTTAGCTGCAGATAAAATATCATTTTCGCTTACCTCATCGATACATAGTAAACCATTGTGATGAGTGCATGTTTCTACAGAACGAGTTGGTTTGACATTACTCTTGTAATTTGATGCAAAATGATCCCGAAAACAATTTACAATGTCAAGTGGGTTATCGACATCAGTACCATCAAGAGTCATAGAACCTGGAATACGAGTTTGAGATTTTTTGGAGTTTACGTAGCTCCATATTTTTTTGGGATCATTGCTTACCGATTGTTCTGCATTATTGATATATGCATCCTGATCCAGTTTAATTTGTACTCGTATATCCTTACGTAGTATAGACATGCGTTCATAGTGATTACGAAATTTAAATTTTTTATACAATTTCCGAAAATGTTCCTTACGTTTAATAAGCTTAATAGTATCTGATCGTAGCCAGCAAGGACACCGGGTGGACTTATTCGCGTACGACTCAAGTGGCACAAATTCATTAAACAGACTGTATATATTATTATAAAGTGCATCGCACGCTAAATCGACATCACATTTATTGATCACATCCTCCCACTCACAATTAGATATTTTATCATATAATAATCTAAGATCTGCTTTGCGAAAATTATATTTCTTGAGAGAAGAGTTAGGATGAAATTTAGTATGCTCATAATTACAAGAACTAAGAGAAAACTATGCAGTTCTTAAACTAAAACCCATTTTACCACCAGAGTAAATCATAACTCTCTACTACTCATAGGTATATCCTTATCTCTCGTATAATATACCAGCGTGGGAAAGAAGTCATATTCAAAGGATATTTATAGCCAAAAAAAAGAAAGAATATTAAGATTAATTTTTAACAAAATTAGATTGGAGACTTGCCGTAGTTTATTTAAGGAGAACAACATACTACATTAATATGCATTTACATATTTCAAATAGCAACATTTGCTGCGAATTAATAAACTAACTAAAAACTAAACTAAGCTTAACTTTTTGCAGTCTGTTTTACCGAAGAATGCTAGTTCACACTTTACAACGAGCCAAACGTTATTGTTCATAGTAATTACAATGCGTGAATTGATATCTGACTAGAAAAATTATTCTCACCATAATATGACATTTGTCAAAATCATGGCAAGGGTTTTTTATTAAATGGTACATTGTTCAACTTATTTTAATGGAAATAAATGAAAATAAAAAAATACCCCCTTCCCAAGTTTTCGAGTTATTTTGACTTGTTATTGTGAGAGTGTGGTGAACCTTGCTCAATTTTGTACAAAACTTGTGAATTGAATATTCTCTGGAAATCGATTAAAATCCTAAATTACATCTTTCCTAGTTTGCTCAAAATTACCATGGAGGAACATGACCAATTTTTCCACGCAAATTGACAATTTAATATTCTTTAGAAATCAATAAAAATCCAAAACCATGCCTTCCACAGTATCGGAATTATTTTGACTTAATTATAAAAATGTGATCATTTTCCATAAAAATTAACTTGAAGGACAAATGCACCAAATTCCCTCTCTAGAACATCGCTGAATCTGGCAAGCATATTGAGAATTTAATTCTTTGAAAATCAATCAAAATCCAAAAATATGTCTGAGTTATTTTAACGGAATCGCGAAAGTGATAATTTTATATCTACCATAAGTGTAATATTACTATTTACTCTTTTTTTTCATATAATATGTCAATATATATTTACGATTATCCTAATGTCAATATCTTGTATGACCTTACAGGACCAATAAAGAATTTAGAATTTAGAATTTAGAACTTGATTAGACTGCACTGACAGAAATAACTAGATCATGTTTCTTGAAAATGCGAAACCTACCAAGCAATAAATTATGAATTAATAATTAATTCCACGATTGATTGATTTGCGCCACTCGCACTTATTTAGTTCTTGTTCTAATCCTGCAGTTTTTTTCTTCTAATAGTTTGTTCTACACCAACAAAGCATTTATGTATTCCAAATCTTTTATTCGCTATTCTTGGGGAACATTGATTTGAATTTCGTTCTTCGCACGCTTTTCGATCTTTGTATTTTATTTCTCGTTTTGTCTCGGCGGGAATTACATTTATTCGATTTAGGCCTTCTTAAACACCAATAGTGACACTTCTCACGCGTGGTATTGCTGGATAATATATTGCCACACGACGTCCAACACAATTATTTTAGTTGTACTACTTATTCTGATATTTTTTTCCTTTGATATACCAGACGCCAGAGAAAACTTTTTAAAATTTCGATAAGTTGGCAGTTATTGTATAATTGTTAACAAAACCTTCTTCAAACTTGGGAAAAACTCACTTGTTGCAGATGCATTAAATAAATTTAATGAAGACGAAACATAGCCTGCATATGTGAATATGCAACCTGTTCGTTAGGACTAAGTTATCTGTTTATGGTCTTAGTAAGCCTTAATTTTCCAGAGTCACGAACAGTTCATATATTTAGGCTATGTTTCGTCTTTATTAAATTGATTTAATACATCCGCAAGAAGTAAGATTTTCTCAAGTTTAATTTATTAAATTTATTTAATTCCTTCCTTTCATGATTCATCTTTTACTCTTATGTCACTGTATAATTGTTCCTAATAAATGGGAGTACATAAATTTAATCAATTTTATAAAATTCAAGTTAACCAGCTAGTTCTGTTAATTTGAATTAAATTTTCGAATGATAAATTATTACTTGATGAGCGCAGCAGGGCTTCGCCACAAATGTTGATAGCTAAGAAAGAATTATAAAAAAAATTGCATCAAATTTGTCAAATTTGTCCAAGATGTCAATATTTATATCAAAATTTCTGAATATTTAACGGAGCCATATCGGATTGTCTTACCCAAGACATAATCCTTATAGCCAGGATTTTTAATAATAACGAGAGACTTGGAGGGCCGAAGGGCTTAATTATTCCGATTATCCTTCCCTGAAACCACCCTAGTGTAATCCACTATTACTGAAATTCACAAGTTTAATTTATTGTCTTAAGAAATAATCTGTGAAAGAATCAATATTTATTATGGAATTTTACTAAGTGTATCATCCTCATCTACTTAATGTTACCGTTGATTGAAGTATTGTATAGATCGCTCACCGGCATGTATTTCGGCGAGTCGTGTTGAAAATTACCCCTCCACTCCCCGCCTAGCGCGACATCCTCAGTAAAGTGCTGCTCCAGTGGTTCATTTTTGTAATGCTACGCGACTTGATATTTGAGCCTTGGGAGTAGTTAAGAAAAAATAATTGTGAGGTCTCTATTCATCCATTCAGCCTTCGGAAGGTAGACTCGGTCGGGTAATACAACCGCGTGGCTGTTATGTAAACAAACAGCGAAAAAAAAAAATAAACACCGCACGACAATCTTTTTCGGGCAGAAAATTGAGCGACGAGCAATCATATTGGAAATATGAAATAAATTATTAATGACGATATGATTTTATTGTAGGCTGCGCGAGTCGTGCTCCAATACCACTTGTGCCAGAATATACCCTCTTATTAAACTTGTATAATAATGTACTATTGTTGGTCTACATAAATAATCGTATTGTCATTACCGCCTTAATACTTATTAAATATCAGCAACTCGTTTCTGTCGCCGAGAATGTCTCCCTTTTTACATTCCCTGTCGCAATTAGCGCATTCATTTTTCTTGTTCTTAAATATCATGTACCCAGCTACATAGGTAATTGTTTACGCTTCTAAAGTATCAATTTTTCTCGGGGAGAGATTCTGCTAAATTAACTTCATCAATCTCAGTGTCTTGCTCAATACTTTCACATGCACCAATTTGTCTGTAAACTGTTCAGATTCATCCACTACATTGCTCGTCTTCATCAACCTTGCAATTTGCATCTTCAATGGGCATCTGCAATCTGACGCATTTTGTGCTGCAATTCTATTCTAAATTCTTTTACAGTGGGATGTAACCACATCTATGCCTAAATATTGAAAAGCAGTTTTCGATCGGATCTTGATTAATTCTTGAGTTAATTCAAAATCTTCAAAGACGTCTACAAGGGCAAAATAGAAAAAAATAGATTTTATCGACCACATAAAACCTTCAACACAATATAACTTTTTTCTTTCCTTGCCTATTTTCTAGCCGGGCCAGGCCAAGTCGACAAAACATTTTATTTTATCGGGCCAGGCGCATATTCAAGGGGGTGGGGTACAGGGGGGACTGCTGCCCCCTCCCCCCGGACATCAAGAGGTTTTTTTACTTTCTCCGTTACGGAGTATAAGAAAGTTTTGTGATCGTGAAAATTTGTTCAAACATTTTCTAACGAAAATATCTGCTTCGAGGTCCCTTGAGACGACTGCAATGATTTCTGAAAAAAAAATTGTCTGTGCGCGCAGTACCTCTCAAAAACTACTGCAGGAATTAACATGAAGCTTTGAATATAAGTCTTATTTGATAATTCGAAGAACTAAAGAGCTTTAGGTAAAATTTCGTATAACGGAAGTGAATCTTTACCTTAACCATTTTTTGTTTTTTTTTACAATAGTTTTTTAAATATGAAAAATATTACAAAATTCGTTAAGCAAATATTAAAGACAACAACGAAGTTAACATCTTTTGTTCGAAAATATAAAAAAAAATCATTATTTTTCGAAAAAAACAAATATTGAATGTTTTTTCATTTTTGGTTTATAATTATGAAACGATAGTAGTTCCATCAAATTTATTAATAACAATTATAGAGTATATCACAATGAACAACTTATAAAAAATAAGATTTTTCGAAATCTCTTCAGTTTCTTTAGTAGTCAGTTTACTGACTATTAGAATACTATTATTATAATACTTACTATTAGAATTTCAAGTAAAATTTGTCATTTCCATCTTTCATAAGTTTCATCCGATCTTGCAAACCACTAGGTTTGAACAGATTGTGTGAAAAACTATAAAATATGTGTTTTTTGAAATTTCTGTGCAATATTAGAGAAGAATACTTTCAACAATTTTTTAAAATTTGAAATTGGCAGAAATTGTTTGAAATTGTTTGAAATTTTGTCTAGCCGACCAAGCAACTTCAAAAATTAATTTAAACAGGTTATATCAAAATCAAGAAATAGAATTTTTGGAAGTTTTAGAAAATTCAGATGGAAAATATACTTGCAAACATTTTGGAACCGGTGTAATTATTTTGAATTGTGTAGGCAAACGTGATGATGTGTAAATTGAAAAAAAAAATCATTTCGGTTTAAATAGGAATATATCAAAATGTAAACATGAACAAATTAGAAACAACTTTACTTGTTGCAGAAAGCATTAGATAAATACAAGAAAACGAAATGTAGCCTGAATAAATGAATATTCAACCTGTTCGTTAATCTGCAAGCAAAAAAAATTCGTTTTCTTGTATTTATCTAATGCTTTCTGCAACAAGTAAAGTTGTTTCTAATTTGTTTATTATTTAATCGTGTATTCAGTTCCTACGAAAACAAGATCATTTATTTCTTCACATCTGTACTTTCACTAATCACCTCAAAATCAGGTATAAAACCCGTTCAAACCTTCCATAATCTCGTCGTTTACGACGTCTTCACGTTCACGATCACCTTCACGTAAGTGTATTTTATTATTTAACATTCAATTTAAATGCGAAGCTGCACTGATTAGAGATAAATCTAGAAACGCGTCTGCAGATGGCCAATTACTTAATTTTCATATATTTTTTAATTCAGTGGTATTTTTAGTTATTATCAAATTTGTTTCTTCTAGTAACACTAGATAAGTTTAGCACTGTGTGTCCTTGTCAAAATGTTTTCTGGTTTTTTCATTTTAATAATAACATTTACAGTTTAAAGTTTCACTTTTCATTTTAGAATAATTTTCTAAGTTAGTTTTGTATGTAGAAATAAACGATCTTAAATCAATGTTATTATCTAGTAGTACTAGTAATAACATGCACATTTCTTTTGTATCATTCAATATCCGGCGTGGCACTAGCCAGGGAAGTAGTTGTTTCAATAAGTTATTTGTTTATAGTCTTAGTAAGACTTAATTTTTTGCTTGCAGATTAACGAACAGGTTGAATATTCATTTATTCAGGCTACATTTCGTTTTCTTGTATTTATGTAAACATGAAAGTTTCACATTTTTACGCACTTGGAAAGGATATAGCATTTTTTGGAAATTTGGAATTGGTAACAATTGTTTTAAATTTAAATTAACCAAGTGGTAAATAAACAACTTCAAAAATTATCTCAGTTCGATTCAAATGGGGTTATTGACATTTTTACAAAACTCAAAAGGAAAATATATATTTTCAATTTTTTAAAAGTTTTCAACCGGTAGATGTTGTCTTTAACGTTGTTAGCTAACTTAAAAATGCATAGATTAAAACGATTTATTTAGCTGTGTTTAAATGTCATTTTATTCAAATTTAAACTTTATTTTTTTATTTTTTATATAATTCTGGAGGTGAATAATGTATCTTTTTTTTAGTTTAAAACTTGTACTTTTTCATTATTTTGACCAAGTGGATAAATGCGCAAATTTATAAATTAATTCAGTTTTGTTCAAATAGGATTATATTGAAATCTTAACTAGAGATTTTTCAAATTTTTATAAAATTAGGATGGAGAATATACTTTCAATAATTTTCGAAGGTTTTGAAACTGAAATATTTGTTTTTAATTATTTTCACCTATAGGGGAAATGCGCAAATTCAAAAATTAACTCGGCTAGGTCGAAATAAGATTATGTCGAAAACATAATAAGGTATTTCAATGTATTTATAAAATTAGGATGAAGAATATACTTTTAGCAATTTAAGAAAGTTTAAGTAGGGTAGCAATTGTTTTCAATTTTTAAGCCGATTGGGAAAATGTGCAATTTCAAAAATTACTTTCCAAACTATAATAAAATTAAATTTAAACAAGCCCGCACCGGACCTGTCTAAATTATCAATCGGAAAGCCCGGCCCATGTAGGCCTCTCATTTTCAGTATATTTGGCGAGAGAAAACCCATAAAAACACACATGGCTCGTCAATTTTCTTATCAAAATTCATCATCGAATCTTAACAAAAATGTATCGTAAACTTCTTCGGATTATAGTGAATAATAAATGTCTTTTTAAAATTAAATCTAGACAAAAAAATGTGCATTATGATGTTTTTATACCCTATAAACACGTTTTTATGAGTGAAGGTCGCACCTCGTTCGCGTTCCGCCGAACGGGAATGAATGTTTGCAGCGGACCCTCGTTTAGTCCGGCGCCTTCGCGCGTGTATCGAGATCTATAAATTAATTCAATGCTACAGAAAACTGCAGTATACTGGACTGAAAATGAGACACCTCGATCTCGGCCCATGTATTAGTCATGCGACATCTATGTTTCGGCCCATTTTACTGACTCGTATTTTCCCGTAAGGTTAGTGATCTATACAATACTTCAATCAACGATGTTACACAACAATCTCATGTCTCACGTAAAATAATTAAAGTTGCATGCGAGAACACACTCCATTTCAATAATAAAACAGAACGTTTATTGTTATAAATTGGTCGTAAATACGTCTGTTTGCTGATTCTTTTGCAGAACATATAAACGTTGCAACAAATGAATTCTCGCCAACAAACAAACAACCGACAATTATAACAAAAGTATAATTGTCTTTTATCACGTAAGATTTCACACTTTGCACAAATTAATTTCATATTAAGAGAGCCAAGCATCCTTGACCTTTCTTGGTATTGCACGGCCTGCACTGTCGTACGTACGTGTCTTCTCAATTCCAAAAATGCATAAATCTAATTGCAGAATCGTGAAGACAATTACCGGCAACAAACGTACGGATAAATGTAATTGTTTCACTGGAAAAAAAACTGTAACTAATGCAGCCAGTAACGAACTGTACGAAGTCGTTTACTCGAGGAAAGGAACGATTACACTCGGGGAAATATGTTAATCTGCATAATTTTGATTTTGGCATTAACATATAAATATGTACATCCTGTATTTCACGTCGTCGGCGGATTAAGTCGGTGTGAAATGTTATTTATTTTATGCATGTTACATTAAATAAGATCGCCGGAATTAAATTAATTATATGTTTGCCTTTTTTTTTGTAGGAAATGGCTGATATTTGTTTATTCGCGCTTTTGTCTTATTAATGTAATTAGCCAAAAAATTAAATGTGCAAACTGCTTTTCTGATAAACATCACCAAATTAGGAGGTAATAAGTTTTACACTATTATTAATTATAATGAGATGATTAGAAGAGATTATGAAATGTTTTTAAAGTAGATAGAATAATGTTTTTTTTTTACCTGAAAAATACGTACATTTTTGGTCGTTTGTGATATTTGTACTTATAAACATAAATGTTTCGAAATAATTTGTATGTTTCGCAAACGAGAAAATGATATAAATTCTCAAAAGTTTTGGTAGCACTTGGAAAGGCTAAATACTACAATTTAGTGTTCTTCCACTTAACATCAGATTTTACTAGTGGCGGCTGGCAGCGTGACTCATGGTATGGTCGCAGTAGTCTACCTCTAGGTGGCAATACATTCACTCAGTGATTCTAATTAGTGCGGTATAGATTTCAGAATTTAGTGTTTTTCCACTGAACATCAGATTTTACAAGTGGCGGCTGGTAGCGTGACTGCTTTAGCTTAACCAATCTTTACTTCCGCTGGCCGTACCATGAGTCACGCCGCCAGCCGTCACTGCATTTTACCGTTGATCCGGACTAATCTATAATAGATTCTATGGTTCAAACGAAAAGTTTGTATTGGCGTTGTTCATTACACTGCCTTGATTAAAAATGAATTATTTTTATGCTGTTTTGAAATAGAAAAACAAAGTCTTCTAAACGTGAATAGATCATTTTGCCATGTCTCGCTAACCTAAAGAATTGCGAAGATAAAATATTCACAAAAAGTCCAAATAATTTGAAGAAGAGGGTTTTCGATATTGACAAACTTTAACGGGGCGCTCGATTGCCACAGTCCTTCGTTTAAACGCCGACGCTGATCAGAAGGAAATTTTGCAGAAATTCGCGCCAACCAATCCTCCCAAGATTTTTATGCTGCAAGGTCGGGAGTAGAGATGGAAAAAAACGATTCACTGACGGGAACGGTTCCGAACCGGTTCACTCACTGGAGTGAACCGGTTCCTTGGAGCGGTTCACGGGTCTTTTCTACAGTTATATACCAGATTGTCGGAAATGAGTTCCAGGCTTCCAATTAATTAAAAAAATATATAGCATGGGTATTCACAGTGTGGCCACACTGCAATATACTTTTTTATATTTTATACTTGACAATATGACAATATGAAGAACTATGGTAAATATTTGTTAACGGGGAGTGGGCATTAAATATTTACTCCGTTTTTTGCTTCTGATGTTTCTAAATCGATTGATTTTTAATTTACAAGTTTTAGTTTTTTCCAGTCATGGCTTCTGCTATTTTAACATTATAATATAATTTTCACATTTTCTCCTCTCTGGTAGCACATCGATAGTAAATATAAATCAAATCTGGTAGATTTTCAAAAATAATCGGGAGAGCAGTAAAATGCACACCCGGTATACCATACTCTTCTTAATTTTTGAATGAAATAAATAATTTCAAAATGGTATAATTTCTTTATTATGAAAGTATAAAATATTATTTTATGTTTTTTTTATGCTGTGGGTTAATTTATTTTTCATTTATTTATTTATTAAGCATCTAAAAGAAATTTCAAATTTAACTAAAGTTAAAAGTCTGTATGATAAATTAATGTAGATATTTGACTTAAATTCGACAAGCATTAAGAAAATAAAACTAATTTTGACTTAAACCCTTAAACACCTGGACAAAAGGTCAAATTTGAGTTAAATTAATAGATTTAATGTCAAAACTTGAATTGAAGTCGAAAAACTTCAAAAAGAAGACTACTTTTAACTTAAAGACGTTAAGCCTCCAGAAAAATGTCAAATTTGTATAGAGTTAAGAAACTTTATGTGCAAATTAATGTCGAAATTTGACTTAAAGTCGATAAGCGTAAAAAAACTAATTTTAACTTTAAAGCCTCTAAAAAATGTCAAGTTTCATTAAAGGCAAAAGACTATTATGTCCAAATTAATGTTAAAATTTGACTTAAATTCAACAAGCGTTAAGAAAACAAAACTAATTTTAACTTAAACCCTTAAGCCTCTAGAAAAAATGTCAAATTTGAGTTAAATTAAGAGACTTTATATTCAAATCAATGTCAAAATTTGACTTAAAGTCGAAAAACGTCAAGAAAAAAGAATAATTTTAACTTAAAAACGTAAAAACGTTAAACCTCCAGAAAAATATCAAATTTGTGTAGAGCTAAGAAACTTTATATGCAAATTAATGTCGAAATTTGACCTAAAGTCAACACGCGTCAAAAAAAGACTAATTTCGATATTAAAGCGTTAAGCCTCTGGAAAAAATGCCAAATTTAATTAAAGTGAGACAAATTACTGTCGAAATTTGACTTAAAGTTGAGAAGCGTTAAGAAAGCAAGACTAATTTTGACTTAAACCCTTAATCCTCTAGAAAAAAATGTCAAGTTTGGGTAGAATTATGTGCAAATTAATGTCGAAATTTGATTTAAAGTCAGCAAACTGCAAGAAAAATAACGAATTTTGACTTAAAATAGTTAAGTTTCTAGAAACAATGTCAAATTTAATTCAAGTTAAAAGACTTTATGAGAAATTAATGTCGAAATCTGACTTAGCATCAAGAAGCGTTAAGGAAAAAATACGAATTTTGACTTAAAGCTATTAAGTCTCTAGACAAAGTGACAAATTTAATTAAAGTCAGCTTTAAATTTAAATAAAATAGTTTATTTTTAATATCACACTTTATTTTTCGGTGCCTCGAGTTTCGATCATTAGCTGATCATTTTCAAACCTAAAGTAAATTAAAATACTTACGTATTTGTTTTAAAGCCTAAGACAAATTAATGACAAGCGTCAAAAGATAGACTAATAGACTTAAACTCGTTAAGAATCTGGAAAAAATATTAAATTTACTTAAATGACAATTTAATGTAGAAATTTGACTTAAGTTGAAAAGTCAAAAGTCTAATTATGGCTTAAATCAGTTAAGCCTCTAGAAAATTTGTCAAATTGAATTAACGTTAAAAGACTTTATAACAAATTAATGTCGAAATTTGACTTAAAGTCGACGAGCGTTAAAAAAAAAGAATATTTTGACTTAAAACCTAAAGCCTCTAAAAAAATGTCAAATATAGTTAAAGTTAAAAGACTATGTCCAAATTAATGAGTAAATTTGACTTAAAGTCAATAAGCGTCAAGAGAGAAGACTAATGTTGACTTAAAGTCGTTAAACCTCTAGAAAATATGTCAAATTGATTTAAAGTTTAAAGACTTTGTGTGCAAATTATTGTCGAAATTTGACTTAAAATCGTCAAACGTAAAAAAACGACTAATTTTGACTTAAACCCGTTAAGCCTTTAAAAAACGTCATATTTAATTAAAGTTAAAAGGTGGATGTCAAAATTTGACTTAAAGTTACAAGCGTCAAGAAAAAAAGACTAATTTTGACTTAAAGCAGTAAGGATCCTAAAAAAAATGTTGACTTTAATTAAACGTTTTCACATTTTCATTTAAAATTCCAAGTATAAACTTTAAATCAAAATTTAAGTCTGGGCTAAAAAAATTCACGAAAACGGCATGAAATTTCGATTCACAACGCTGTTTGCACGAACGTCATGCGGATCCTGGTATGAACCGCATAATGTTACCGCGGAAACTCCATGCGTTTCGAGGTGTGAATCGCTTGAAGTTATCTACGGAAACTTGCTCGTGCAAATAGTGGAGTGAACAGCATGAAATTTTCGCAGTTAACTTGATGCGCATCTCTTGGAACCGCATGAGTTTACGCAGGTGACTTCATACGGTGCTTCTACAGGTAGGGGTACGCGTCTAATTTTCACTCTTGAAAAAAAAAACAAGTACATATTAAAGAGCAGAGGAACCACAGTCCCTTTTGTGCGAACCGGTTCCTGAGCGCTCTTTGCTAAGAACCGGTTCATTGAACCGGTTCCTGAACCGTCTGCCCATCTCTAGTCGGGAGAGATGTAAAAAAATCCAAATGGATTCGGCCATTTGGTGTGCTATTGGATTTAACCGTGACTCTCCCCGTTCACGAGCTATAGTTTTTTTTCATTCGGGGGATGTTTACATATTGACATGAAAGTTTAGCGAACGTAAATATTTGGACACAGTGATTCCAAACGTCTCAAAATCGAAAACAAAAATAGGGAGTTGTCATAAAAAAATGAATGACGTCATTATTCAAAAACAAATGATGGTTGAAAATAGACTTCATGCAAAAATTTGTATTTTAATCAAAGATATGTTTTCTTAAAATATTTTGTTTAATGATAATTAAGTTTTTGTTTTATAGTTTTTAATTAGAAACAGATATACTTTGTTTGTTTGCAACGTTTTGAAAATTATTTAACGGTACCGCGATAAAAAATTGTCTATGATAAAGCTATTAAAGTACTTGGACAATTACGTTTATAGTACTATAACAGTATATTGTACAACGAGCATATAATGATGGCCATTAATCACGAGAACGATGTTTGCGGAACGAGCCGTAGGCGAGTGGAGCAAATCGTTTGAGTGATTAATAGCCATTATATGCGAGTTGTACACTACTTTGTTCACGAAAATTAAAATCAAAATCAAAATAAAAAAAAAACAAAAAGAAAATCAAAATCAAAATTAAAATCGAAATTCAAGTTGTAATTAAAAAATTAAAATCAGTATTAAACAGGGTAAACAAAATATTATCATAAATCGCGTTCTGTGAATTAAAGCGCGAATTAGCGTGTTTAATAACCTTATTAAACACGCAAATGCGTGTGCGTGTTTAATAAGCATATTAAACACGCAAATGTGTGTTTAAGAAATTGAGTGTTAAATGTACCCCATTAATGCTGCCCATGCAATTAAATAATGCGCACATTATAACATTTTCGTGAACAAACGTAATTGTGCGTACGCTTCATCTTACGTATACCCATGGAGTTAACTCATGTACTTCTGTTTGTCGTTATTAATCTTAATTGCATTAATTTGGCTGACTTTCCTTCACTGACATTTGAGTTTGGCAACCAGCTTCCATTATGTCCGCGACTTTCGATCTTTGTGAATGTGCAGTACATCTCATTTTTTCAACCTGATTATACTGCAATTGTAATTTAGAAAGTGCATAAAAATCACATTTACTTCAGTGAGAAGATAAAATCAAATCGTTGCGCCTTAACTTAATGCGATCTGCAATAATTTTTAATTAATGTACACACCAGTAATACGGATACTACAGTTTTATGATAGGATTATGTAAATCCTGGCGCTACATTATGTTTTTTTGCTTAATTAAAGGCAATGCGTAATTACCCTCCATCTTTTGTACTAATACACGTAATGCTTAGTTGAATTCATATTACTTTTATATTTATTCTAATACTTCATTAATTAAAAATAAATTGCTTATAAATGTAGATGATTAAAAATGATTATTTTGTAATAAACATTTTAATACTTAATATATATTTTAATGATTATCACGTAATGAGTTATTTTACATAATACATTGTTTTAATATTAACGTATTAGTAGTTAACAGCACGAAATAGATACCTATTAAAAGACAGTTTATACATTTTCTATATTACTGTTCTTGAGTTATTTTACAGTCATTATAACAGAGCATATTAGGAAACTAGAAATCACAATAGATATTTATGCATTAAGGGAGATATGGAATGTTTTTTCCCCGAGGTTGACAGGGTTACAAACCGAGGTATATCGATCTGCAATATGTATTTGCATGGTTGGTATGAGTTTGTTTAAATCAAACCGCCTGCATTTCATGAACTGACGTTTATTTAATTTGATTTGATTTGACGTTAATGCTTTAACATCAAACGTACGGTTGTGAATAAAATAGTGAACAAACCTGGAAGAAAAGTTTAATTCCAGTCTCGCTATGAAGTTGGTCGAGAGCAGACGCAAGATTGTCTATATCCAACCATCATCTTGAGCGGAGAATTTGGAAATTGTACATACTATTTGTTAGGTAAACAGGAGCAGACCTCATAAATCCCTAGGGAGATATAACTCCTATCTCCCGAGGGTGTTATGAGTACGTTTTCATGCCTTGTATCCATGACGATAATAGTAAATATCATACTACTAAAAATAAAAGCTATTTGTGACAATAGCCGTAAGTCATAAGTCATAAGTCATAAGCATGCGATTTAAATTCAAATTATCGAATTGTATTGCAAAATCTAGTTTTGAAGTATTTTAGGGCATGATCTTTCTCGAAGATTCTATGATGGTTTTCTGCAGGTTTCCCGCTACGTTTCCCAACATTTACAAGACATTGCTCTTCTTCATTTTTAACTCATTAAGCCAGGGCATGAAGTGCAAAATGTTGGGTCACGGAGCCCAAATTTGTTCCGTTCTATGCACGATAAAAAGAAAATCAGCCAAGAAAATGCAGGCCCTTGAGCATCAAATGGCCCCTGAGACGGCTGAATATCGTATGCCATATATTTAGTATTGGAGAGTGACGCCAGGCAACGCGCCATCCGAATATACTCGTACTAAACCAGCGTGATACCGCGTTGAAAGAGAGACCAAGTGAGACACCGCGTAGATGCCACTATGTGCTTAACGTATTAAGTGATGATAATGTTATCCTTCTCTTCCCAAAGCCAAAAACCTGGTTCAAGCGCCTAAACAAAGTACATTAGTCGATTCAGGAATAGGAAGTAATCTCGGAAGTGGTGGGGGTACTTTCGATTTAAACTTGCAACACTGTAAAACTCGACACAAAAGAGCCGTAAATCGTTCCCCACAGCTCAAGTTTAAAAATCATTTCAGGGCGGCAATTCAGGGTCAACAATTCAAATCTTGAAAGAATTTAATCACGATAAATTCAAGTAAAAGCTCAAAGGAGCTGCCAACTCTTCCCCAAAGTTTTGGGGCAATTTCAGAACGGGAATTCATGGTCAAAAATTTCGGGACAAGATATTCAAGTTTAGTGCTCAAAGTTGGATTTAACAAAAAATATCAAATTTGAATCATACTTTATTATTTTTATTGTCGAAAGAAATGGAAAATACAATTTTAAATTTTGTTTTATTTTGTTTTTTTTAATGTGATGAATTTCAGGCAGTACCGATCTAATAACGTTAAAATGACTAAATAAAAGATGAATATACCGATAAGACTTCTAAGTACCGTTGGGCATTAAGTGGTTTCTCAAGTTCTGGAACGGAAAATTGAAATACAAGCGATTTCTCGGCGGGGCGGTGAATTTAAATCTGGGGGAACTTCCGAGCGGGAAATTCAAAATATGTCCAGTTTTATTTCTGGGATTCGCCACAACTGAATAAAACCACTCATAAAGCTCCCCTGAATACACATTTAAAGTTGAAGCACGAGGCGCGCAATTCGAAAACTTTAAAGGTGCAAAAATTCAAACTTATCAATGTGCAAAATTTATGAATTTCTACTTTTGCAGAATCATTCCTGAAATTAATTTCCTCTCCTCGATACAGTTATAACAATTATAAATAGTATAAAAGTTAGACAAAGAAACATGACATCGACGGGTATGAAGTTAGCAATAGATTTCAGCAATAGATTTTAAAATTCATTTTTTTTGCCATACAAATGTACAATTTCCAAAACCTCCTATAAACAGGATGGGGTTACCACTAAAGAATACACATTAACCTCCCCCACCCTAAAATTCCGACCCCCTACAATTTTTCATACTATATAAAAAGAAAATCTTCTTTTTCGCAAACTTCGATGACCGATAAGAAAATGTTAAAAACATGTAATTATTCTACATACTTAGACCTACTAATACAAAAAATAAAAATAAACGTTCCGGCCTCTAGATCACTTAAAAAAAATAAAACTTGTACGCCCCATGCCCGTGAAGAGGTATGCGGCCACACTAACTAAAGTTTTTTACGATGTTCGATGTCTGTCTCGAAAAAGTAAAAAATACAATAACAATCTAGATATACAGGCCTAACAAAAGAAGAAATTAAAAAAAAAACGTGCCGATCCCTGGATCACTTAACAAAAAATAATCTGCCACCACTCTCCGAAAATGTATGCGCCCTCACATTAACTGAAGCTTTTTTCAAAGTTCGGTGACCGCCATAAAAAAGGTAAAACTTTTAAACAATCTAAATATACAGGCCTAACAACAGGATAAATAAAGAAACGTGCCTGCCCCTAGACTACTTTGAAAAAAAAATATCCGCCATACTCTCCGAATATGCGTTTTCTTTTTATTTTTCAATGAAGCCTTTCGCAGTATGAATATTTTAAAGAATAATGTATAGAACACGTGAATCAGTTTATATCCTTTTAACTTTTTTATGACGGTCACCGAACTTTGAAAAAAACTTCAGTTAATGTGACGGCGCTTACATTTTCGGAGAGTGTGGCGGATTGTTTATTTTTTTTCAAAGTGATCCAAGGGCATGCACCTTTTTTTATTTTTTCTGTTATTGGGCCTATAAATCTAGATTGTTTATACATTTTTAACTTTTTCGAGATGGACATCGAATATTGTAAAAAAACTTAAGTGTGGCAGCGCACCTCTTCACGGTGCATGGGGCGGACAAGTTTTTAATTTTTTTTTAAGTGATCTAGAGGCCGGAACGTTTTTATTTTATTTTTTGTATTAGTAGTAGGGCTCCTTAATACACAGATACACGTGCACACGGATAAACGTGTTCTTAATTAGCAAGCGGTTTTTAAACGTTTAAACGGATATTCGCGTTTAAACGGATATTCACGCTTACACGTGTACACGTTTTAACGGAATTTTGCGTTTAAACGTGTTTTCTTCGTTTAAACGTGTTGACGAAAATTGTTTAATATAGAAACGTATAACCCACCTTGTAAATATCTGTTTCGAAGTTCGTTCGCCGTGTTTTACAATATTTCCGGCAGCGGAAAAAATGAATAAATAATTATTTTGGGCCACCTTAATAAATGAATAGTTTCTCGAAAACCGTCGGAAACATCGACACCCAAAGTTTGAAGGGCCCAACCCCCTATAGACTAGGTGGTTTCTGATTGAATCGAATGCGTAAAAATATTGGGAATCTTACGAAACGCCGAGATATGACTTTTGGATCCCCAAATGAAGTATAAAAATATGAGAAATCGTTTCTAGTTTACGGGTTGTAAACGTTTATTAGGCTAAACATGTTGTAAACGTTTATTAAGCTAAACGTGTTTTATTCCTTACAAATAAACGGTAAACGTTTACACGTTTAAATGTTTAAACGAAAAATGGAGTAAACGTCGAGCCCTAATTAGTAGGTCTAAGTATGTAGAATAATTAAATGTTTGCAGCATTTTCTTATCGGTCATCGAAGTTTGCGAAAAGGGAGATTTTCTTTTTATATAGTGTGAAAAATTGTAGGGGGTTGAAATTTTGGGGTGGGGGAGGTTCATGTGTATTCTTTAGTAGTAACCCCACCCTGCTTATAGGTTTTGGAAACTGTACATTTTTTTGCCATAAAAATGCATTTTAAAATCTATTGCTAACTTTACACCCGCGTTACATCCACATATTTTCTAGTTTCATTCAAGATTCAATTTTAAAACGACGTATATCCTCAATTTCGAAATGCATTTAAAATTTTTGACTTAATCAAAGCCATTTCTGTCGAGATAATTTTATTCCCTTTTGGGCAATACGGACCGTAGGTGTACAGTGCATGATGTTTACATTATTATTGTTATATTTGCAAAGCTTTGTCATTCCTATATCTGTCGGTGGTTATGCCATTCAGATTGGGTTTAGTACAACAATCAGGCAATAGATTCCGCCACTTTGGTGTTTCTACTGTGGAGTCGCCGTGTCAGCAGTGTTGATGTTGTAGGAGATATAGTGAGAGAGAGAGGAAGCAATGTACCAGTTGCGTGATCCGAAAAACTAGTTTCCTCTAGCAGAAGTAATAAAAAAAAAATCAAGAAGACGGAAGAACATGAAAAGAAAATGGGAATCAGAATGCTGCTGAGAAACAAATAGAATCAAAATAGCGTCTAGCAGATTAGGAGTCATCTCCATGAAGACGACATAAATAGAATTAATTTTTTATCATCTCAAGTGAATATTATACGTAGAGTTTGTAATGAGTACATGGGTCCCGTAATAAAAATAATTAATGTAATATTTTTTGCAGCAAAATCATTCGCAGTTGAAATAATCTGATAAATGTAATTTACACAATAATCATAACAGCGCATGATAAATATCAATCGTAAAAGATAATGTAAGCAAGAAGTTGAGACACGCGCGGTCGGAATAACATCGCTAAAATAAAGAACAACACATCCACGCCGAAAAATACGCCTCGTACAAAGAACTCTTTAACTTGTATCATCTAAAATCACACTTAGCACCGGGAAGAAAACGTAAACATCCTCCTGACCGAGATTCAGAAAAATGCAATTCATCAAATTCAACGTCCAAAACAAGACGAGAAAAATACTAATAAGTACATTCACGGGAAAGTTCATGAACTCAAACATACACGAGGCAATTTGGCACGTGTATTTCTGAATGTGGCGGGGGCAAATTAGATGATAAAAGGGACGGGATCACAAAATTCGGGAGGATTTCCGTGATGGAAATAGAATGGTGAGAATCAGTGAGTGATTCGACAACATACAGAGTGAGTAATTTCTGTAATGCGTGAAGTGAACTTGTCTCAATGAATAACTGTATCCGAGTAATTACTCTGCAACGAAATGTGAAACAATTCACATTTGAATAATTACTCTATTACGAAATGCGAAACATAGATCCAATGAATAACTGCATCCGAGTAATCACTCTGCAACGAAATGTGAAACTATTCACATTTGAGTTATTACTCTACCACGAAATGCCAAATCGTTGGAGAAAGAATGACTAACCTGAGTTAGCAGACATTATACTACGAATTACTTTCTCACAACCTCCAGACGCTTTGAGCGCTAGGACCATGGGTTCTGTAGAAAGGGGGTATCGCCAAGACGCTTTAAGCGCTAGGAAAAGAGCCTCCAAAATATAATGTCTAATAACTTTAACTTGTCATTATTGAACGTATTGATTTCTTTACAACCTCCAGACGCTTTGAGCGCTAGGACCATGGGTTGTATAGAAAGGGTGTATTTCCAAGTCGCTTTGAGCGCTAGGAAAAGAGCACCCAGTAATCTTATCAATTTCTGATGGTAATCTTATTCTCCAAACGAAAGAGTATAGTCAAGGTCACCGATTGTGTAAGTTATTCATTGAGATCTAGTTGAAAGTTTTATCGACATCAAGCAAAGAGGTCAATTGCCAAGCCTCACGTCGTTACAAACAATTCTGAGTCATACGTATTCTGGTCTGGTCAAAGAAAAAGTATGACAGTTGTTGTAAATCTCAAATTCTTTTGTAAAATGTTCGACGATAGTTCTGAGACTGGGTTTCCCACTGGATTTTCCCAGATCTATTGGTACAGCAAGGATATGTGTTCATAAATCAAATAACATACTCTTTGGTGTACCAATGCAAATGCCAGAACTAATAAATCAAATGAAGAAACGTCCATTCGTTCAACGAACAAGCATTTCATTTAACTAAACCTAACCAACACGCATCGACACTGGCAACGAATCTGTTAAATAATTAAGGGTTACTACAAAAATTAAACACAACGTATATAAGTACAAAAAGGTCAGACTTGACGTACTACAAGTTGTATGTTATAGGAATTATAATAGTTCCCGTTCTAAAAGTAATTTCTCGTAGTGTCTGATTTATTACTGATTAAAGCAAATACTCAAAATTGGAGTGTATAGGTGATTGCAAGATTGACCTAGAACCCAACACTACCTTCGATGATGTTTGAAATATTTATGTTTTAACAGTAATTTCCCCATCAGCAGCCAACTGCGCTGATAAGACCTGAAAGGTCGAAACCGGTCCGATGGTGAAACAATATATGATGTTACTAAAAATATATTTCAATAACATCAATCCACCTGATTTGGAGATATTCACAAGAAAGCACAAGTTACAGTCATGCAGAAGTTGATAGCTTTATAATGAATGAAATTATTGAATTATTTCAAAATTTATGGATGGGATCTTTCCAGCTTTTACAGAATCATAATTGGCTACTAAATTAGCACCATACATATAACGTATATTCTGAATATTTAATTACTACACCAGCTCTGATACTAATTAATATTATTAACAATTTTGCGATCATCGATTTATAAAATAATAAAATATGTAAACGACGAGAAAATTGCAAAACAACTGGACAAGACATAATGTTAAATATAATTATCCCTCATTAATACGATTACAAGAGTGCAGTGCATCTTCTATGGGCTTAATTACTCTAATTAATTTCATATGAAGTTATAAATTTCATTTTAATTTATCGCCCAATTATTGTTATTATGTTTAACTAATTACGGTATGTGTATGCAGAAATAACGAACTATGTAATGTCTATTGTCTGCCAATATTTTAATAATTGCATAAAATTATATTATAATTAATGCTAATTATTGTCGTGCGAAATTAATCAGTTTTACTCATTATTCCAGAAAAAATTAAACCACATGCGTGCGAGATAATTATTAATGATTGATTTTAAACATGCCATGTTTTAGTCATCTTTGATATTTCGTAATCAATACATGATTGTTAAAAAAGCATACAATTATTATTAAGATACCTTCAGTTTAAATTGGTATGCTACCATCTTAATTGTTATAAATCACAACACGAACTTTAAATATTATTGTTTTTACTAAGATTTGATTTATTACTGCATCATGTATTGTTCTGTGATTCTATTGTATAGGCAATAGAAGTAATTTTGTAGAATAATACACTTTAAACTGGCAAGTATAGTGTTGCTAGCTCAAAAGTGTTGCCACCTTTCCATTAAAGCTCGAGTAATGGGGGAAGTTTGGGGGCAGGAAATTTTAATCTGAGAGTGCTTGATTCTTGTATTTCGGCCCCTTGCGGAGTGACACCCCGCACGTTATTCTTCTTGCGATATATTTTTAGACGTGAGTGATTCTGTTTATTATTAATTTTATAATCACTATGGATGATAATGCGGTTGCAGAGCGCGAAATGAATTATGAAAAGGAATGTGAATATCTTCAACGGCTCCACGACGAGCTTGAAATCGACATTGAGCCTGATGACGAGGAAGTTTAACAAGTGAAGGTGAAGAAATTGAAGATCATGACACTGATGACGAACAGACAATTGAGACTATCGATATAAATTTGGATATTCCGCTGGCAGAAGATGAAACGGGACAACAATTAGCTCCATATTATATTGAAAAAGACGGCAAGACAAACTGGAGAAAGCATCCTAGAAATAGGCAAGTGAGAGTAAAAAAAGAGGGGTAAAAGCGAGCGCAGGAGAAAGAAAAGTGTCATAGATATATGGTGTCTATTTTTTACCGATGACATTCTAGGAGTCATTGTTGAGAACACAAATATTTATATTGGCTTGGGCAACTTTGATCCCTCCAATCGAACAGCAAAGCCAACCTACATTATTGAGTTGAAGTCACTTCTTGAGTTGCTATATATTTCAGAGATATCCATGAATAACACAGGTCTACAAAAAATGTTTTTTGTTTGGTGCCGCTAATTTTATGTTATAACTTGATTAATTAGTCCGCAAGACGTCGTGGGAAGCTGTCAAATTCGCGAAGCTACATTCAGGTTTGTACCGATCGATCATAACCTAAAAAATGTATTTTATTATACTTAATGTCATTATAATCAATTAATTTCTTTTTTTAAATAATAATATCGACATGCCGTTGTCAAGAAGGTGTTGTGTAAATAATCCAAATACATTTTGTTACATTTGTGGTGAATATGTGGTAAAAAAGTTTAGAAAACTTATAACAGATGCAGTGAAGAAGACATACGTTGATTACTTTAATGTAGAGATGAAGGCTCTGGACAAACCGTGGGTTCCAAACATTGTATGCAAGTTGTGTAATGAACATTTAAGACAGTGGGCAAACGGTAAACGTAATCATTTAAAGTATAGTGTGCCGATGATTTGGACAGAACCGAAAAATCACATTGATGACTGTTATTTTTGTGTTGTAGAATTACATGGTATAAACAAAAGAAAAATGACATATCCTGATTTACCGAGTGCTAAAAGACCTCGATTGTTTTCTGGTGACGTACCATCTCCCATGAGTCAAGATCTATCAGATTTGTCGGACACAGAGATGATGGAAGTTTTTTCTGATGAACGTGACAGTGATTTTGAAGTGTCAACAGCGCCTTCACTTTTTTCACAAGATGCTTTAAGTGATTTAATTAGAGACCTTGACCTTTCGAAAGAGCGATCTGAGCTACTAGCATCTAGACTCAAAGAAAGAAATTTGTTATCTCAAGGTACTAAAATAACATTTTATCGAGATCGCGAAAGAGAATTTCTTCCATTTTTTAGCTCAGAAAATGATATCGTTTATTGTAATAATATTGGTGGCCTTTTAATGAAACTGGGGCTCTCAAGGTACAAAGCTGAAGAATGGAGATTGTTTATTGACAGCTGTAAGCAAAGTTTAAAATGTGTTTTACTAAATATTGGTAATAAACATGCAGCCGTGCCTATTGCTCATTCAACGAAATTAAAAGAGGAGTATCAAAACGTGGATCTTGTTTTAAAAAAAACTTAAGTACTCGGAGCACCAATGGGTTATATGTGTCGATTTAAAAATGGTCAACTTTCTATTAGGTCAATAAAGTGGGTACACGAAATTTCCATGCTTCATATGTTTATGGGACAGCAGGGCAAAAAAAGATCACTGGATCAAGAAAGATTGGCTTTTGAGAAATAACATGACGGTTGGCAAACAAAATATTATAAACCCACCTTTAGTTTCTAGAGATAAGATCATTTTGCCTCCATTGCACATCAAATTGGGACTTATGAAGCAATTTGTTAAGGCGTTAGATAAAACTGGTCCGTGTTTTATGTATCTTTCAAGAAAGTTTCCCGGTTTAAGTAATGAAAAATTAAAAGCTGGTATTTTTGATGGCCCACCGATAAGACTTTTAATGAAAGACAACGATTTCATTCAATCAATGAATAATTTAGAAGCAGAGGCTTGGAAATCTTTTGTTGCTGTTGTAAAATAATTTCTAGGAAATCAGAAGGCCGAAAATTACAAAGAATTAGTTCAAAAGCTCTTAATTAGCTTTAAAAATCTTGGATGTAATATGAGCATAAAAGTACACTATCTGGATAATCATTTAGACAAATTTCCTGAAAATCTTGGAGCGTATAGCGAAGAACAAGGGGAACGTTTCCATCAAGATTTAAAGGTGATGGAATATAGATACCAAGGTCGCTGGGATGAGCATATGATGGCAGATTACTGTTGGAGTATTACACGGGAATGTCCTGAAGACATTCATCGGAGAAAATGTAAAAGGAGGAGCTTCTAACCTGTCAAATATCGAGTAATTAAATGTATTTAAATGTTTTGAATTAAATTATTTTTAATTTATTTACCCTTGCGAAATCTCGAAAACTACACGTAGCATTAAAAAAGTAAGTATCAATTTTTTATTAGGGTACCGAACGTACTTGAAATCAGTTTTACTTTTAGCGGCAGCAAAATCATTGTAGGCCTGTGTAATCATGCCAATGCTGCTGATTTATTCAGAACGAATGGAACTTCTATGGAGATTTTCCGCTTGACAATGTCTCTTCAAAGGTTCAAATTTCTATTACGTCATATCTGATTTGACAACAAAACTACCCGTGAAGAACGACAAAAGCATGACAAGTTGACGCCAATCCGAGAAGTATTCGACGCCTGCAATTCCAACTTATCTAAATACATACTTTTGCCTGCAGAAAATACGACAGTTGACGAAATATTGACATCATTTCGTGGAAAATGTGGATATCAAGTTTATATGCCCAATAAGCCAAATCGATACGGTATCAAAATATACTCCAGTTGATGCGAAAATGTTTTATACAGCGAAATTAGAAATTTATGTTGGACAGCAATAACCTGGATACTTCAAAGTTCAAACAGACAATGTCTCTCTTCTTTCTCGTCTTTGTCAAGCATTTTCCGCAAGCAGAAGAAACGTGACAATGGACAATTTCTTCACCAGTACGGATGTAGCAAATAAACTATCCAATGATCATATAACAATTCTTGGGACCATAAGGAAGAATAGAAAATGATTGCCTTTGGAATTCACTCAGCCTATTCCTCGGCCTGAAAAAAACAGCATGTTTGGGTTTCAGGACAAGGCAACAATTTGCTCTTATAATTCTAGAAAAAATAAAAACGTCCTTCTGTTATCCACTATGCACTTCAAAGACAATACTATTGATGAAGAAACTAGAAAAACAGAAATCATCTTAGACTATAATAAAACAAAAGGCGGACTTGACACAGTAGATAAAATGTGTGAGACTTATAATAGTGCCTGAGCTACCCGTCAATGGCAGATGGTCATATTCTATTCTTGTTTGAATATAGTTGGCATCAACTCATTTATTATTTACAAGAATAATGCAGGGTACATGGATAAAACACCTCGAAGACACACATTTACGACGACGAGCGTTAAATGAACGGATCCCACGAACCATTAGAATTCAACTCAAGGAAATATTGGGTATAAATGATCAGCAGGATGTGCAAACACATAATTATGAAGTTCAGAAAGGCAGATGTTTCTAGTGCGACAGAAAAAACTAGGCCCACCCGGTTCAAATGTTCGAAATGCCACAAATTTATTTGTTTAGAACATTCCAAATATATTTGCCATAACTGCGCAAATGAAACTGAATATTGTGAGGACTAGTGTTCTACTTCTGAGAACTCATTTTATACTTACGTAGTATAGTGCTACCACTATAAAAAGGTTTATTTGATACACTGTTTTTTGTTTTGTTTTTGTGATAGTTAAAACTTTATTTTTTAAAAAATATAATGATTTGTTTTATACTCAATATTTCTGTTGTTCATATAATAAATAAATAAATAAGTAAATAAGTAAATAAATAAAATCGTGTTCTGTAGCGTGTCTCAAAGTACTCGTATTTCACAAAATTTATGTAGTTTTACCGACTATTCTTTTGTTATTTGAGGAGAAAGCAATTGCGGAGTATCACTCCGCACGTTATCCTTCTTGTCAGGGCTCCACACGTTATCTCTCGAAGGTTAAGGGTTAATATACAGGGTGGCCGATTTATTTGAAGACATTCAAATATCTCGAATACTACGCATTGAATAAAAAAAAATAGGGGTGGGGTGGGAGAAACTTTGAAATCTTAAATAGAAACCCCCATGTTTTATTGTAGATTCGTTCTCCCCATAATAAAATAAGGAGTTTTCAACTGAAATCTCGTGAAATTACGGATCGAAAAAAGAATAAACACAGGTTTAATTTTTCGAAAAGCTATTCAACGATACGAAACTCAATCCACACCTACCCCAATGTGGTAAAAATGGAAGTTGCTTCAAAATCGTGACTGGAAAACCCAATTTTGTATAGCGATGAATGGGGGCCTAGCTGGACAACAAGTCACCATATAACAAAATATTGAAATAAACAGATATGTAGCAATTATGCGCTAATTATGCGCTTTCACATTCAGATAATTTCAATTTTTGTACCGCAGCCCTTAAGGGACTTTGTCCTTAAATTTCCTTTAAAAACGTACAATTTCATCAATTCAATTATCTATGACGAATCTATGATTTATGAGCTCTCATATTTAGATAATTTAAATTAAAATAAAATAACAATTTAAAAAAAAACGAAGGTCAACTTTAATTTTTCGAATAAAACCCCCTATTTTTACTTTCTCCGTTACGAGGTACGAGAAAGTATTGTGATCGTGATTTCTTTTTCAAAAATTTTTTTTACGGAAATATCCGTTTTGGGGTCCCTAGATGCCATTGCAACAATTTTTGGATTTTTTTTTGTGTCTATGTGTGCGTGTGTGTGTCTGTCTGTCTGTCTGTGCGCGCTGTATCTCAAAAACAAATAGAGCAATTGATATGAAACTCTGAACATCAATTTTATTTGATAATCTGAAGAACTGAAAAGCTTTTGGTAAAATTTCGTACACCGGAAGTGGGTGTTTACCTTAACTGTTTTTTTGTTTTTTGCCAATATTTTCTTAAATATGAAAAATATCACAAAAACATTTAAACAAACTTGTAAGCCAACAAAAAAATGCACATCTTTTGCTTAAAAACATTTTTCATAAAATCATTTTTATTCGAGAAAAACATTTTTTTTTTAATTTTTGGTTTATTATTATAAAACGATAATAGTTACAGCAAATTTATGTTAATAATAATTGTAGAGAATGCTAAAATGAACAACTTATAAGGATTAAGTTTCTTTTCGAAATTCCTTTAGTTTTGAGTAAACTGAGTTTTTGAATTTGAAGTATAATTTTTCCATCTTTCATAATTTCGACGTTTTAAACGTCAGTTTCATCCGAGTCTACGAAACGTTCGATGCACATTTAAAATATGATTTGAATTGAAAATAAACCATGAAAGCGTAAATATAAATGATTTTTTTTTCAAAAATTTTTTTTTCGGAAATATCCGTTTTGGGGTCCCTAGATGCCATTTCAACAATTTCTGGAAAAAAAAAATTGTGTCTGTGTTTGTGTGTGTGTGTGTGTGTCTGTGCTCGCTGTATCTCAAAAACTAATAGAGCAATTGATATGTAACTTTGAACATACGTCTTATTTGATAATCCGAAGAACTGAAAAGCCTTTGGTAAAATTTCGTACACCGGAAGTGGGTGTTTACCTTAACTGTTTTTTGTATTTGGCAATGTTTTCTTAAATATGAAAAATATCACAAAAACATTTAAACAAATATTGAAGACAACAAAGAAATGAGCTTATTTTGTTTGAAAACATTTTTCATAAAATCATTGTTATTCGAGAAAAAAATTTAAGTATTTTTTTTTCATTTTTGGTTTATAATTATGAAACGATAATACAGTAAATTTATGTTAATAATAATTATAGAGAATGCCAAAATGAACAACTTATAAAGAATAAGTTTTTTTCGAAATCTCTTAGGTTTTTGAGTAAACTGAGTTTTTGAATCTGAAGTATGATTTTTCCATCTTTTATAATTTTGACGTTTTAAACGTTTCATCCGAGTCTACAAAACGTTCGAAGTATGTATATTTAAAATATGATTTGAATTGAAAATAAACCATGGATGCGAAAATATAAATGATATTATCTAGTCGGAGAAAGTAACATGATGGCCACATCACCATTTTGTATTGCGGGATTGTATTCTACGGGAAAAATACAAATTTTTTGCAAGAAAAGTTTTTTTCTTAAATGCTTTTTTAAGAGTTTTTTTCACGAATTTTGTCCATCATGTTTTTTGAAATATCAGAAGAATCCAGGCTGTGATTCTTGCATTATCCTCGGCATTAGCATCAAAGGTGTCGGAGCAAAATCCCCGGATCTTACTTCCCTTGACTTTTTCCTCTGGGGACTAAGTTTTTGCTGAAGCTTCGACAACAGTGCAGAATGTGAAGGAGAGCAATTTCTATCCAAACCCTTCAAAATATTCAAGTAAACTTTCGCCAGCGGGTACAGAAGTGCATTGACGAGGATGGACACTTGATGGAGCATTTGATCTAAGAACGAGATCGAACCTCCAACCACTGAAACCATCGGCTCTTTTCAGGGCCAATGATGTGCAAAACCTCCAGCAACCTCCACGTGGTGCAGATCGAGTGACGGCAATGCTGATGGCAATGCATGAATCAGCCTGGATTCATCTGAGATTTCAAGTATGACAGATAAAATTCGTGAAAAAACGTTTCCTACAAAAAGTTTGTACTTTTTCCTGCAGAATACTATACCGTAATAAAAAATAGGGAGTTTTATTTGAAAAATAAATGTTGATCTTACAAAAGGAGGATTAGATGTGTGATTCACCGATTTGATCCATCTTTGGCATACGTGTAGGTCGTGACTAGGAGTGTAACAGGTGCAAGTTATAGGGCGCGAATGTTTGTGCTTGAGACTTATTAAGAGTGAAACTTTTCACCGATTTTTTTTCAGTGAGCTTAACCTCACACATGACATGCAGAAATGGTATAGTCAGCCAAATAGATTAGTCTGGAAAGGAGTCAATTTTCGAGGCAGAATTAAAGTTGAGAACTGAAATTTCTGCCACAAGATCGTCTTCATTACTGTGCGTGATACCCAAATGTTTCATAATTTAACTACAAGGCAAACGTTTGAAGCGACCAAATTTTTTACGACAAAGATGATGATGAAGATGGAGAAATATAAAAGACTACAAATTACTATCTAAATTGCACTCGTACAAAGAAATTTTTAGACAGAAGGTTGGCTATTTATCAAAACAAAGTCCACTAATTGGAGCGCCGAAATTCCACGTACAAACATGCGTATAAACGGAAAGAATGCAACCCGCCTCACTTGACTATACGTGAGTCGCACGCCGAGTTGCCAATGGCGCGACTTTTTAAACACGCGGTAAGCGTGAATTAATGGTTATTGAACTAGATGTCTAGCCAGTCAACGTCTGAATTACAATAACCAAGATAATTATAATTCCATTCTTAGTATCTAATCAGTGAAGAACATTTTCTTCGATGTGCAGAAATGATGAACAAAAGTAAAACTCGAACCCCTGAAATCCCGGGACGGATTAGAAATGTTCTATTAACATTAAAGTATTAGTATGGAGCACAAAAAAATGGCAAATGGGAAGTTCGGATACTTAGTTACAGGGCTGAACAGGGAAATATGCCATTTTTTTCACGAAAAAACCCCAGTTTTTTTGTATTTTTTATTATCTAAAACGCAAATACACACCAATATGTTTTTCCCTCTTAAAGTACTCAAAAAAAGAAAACTTTTGCCGACTTCCAAAAAATTTAAAAAAATGATACTTTTTAGATGTCGCTGTTTGAAAAAAAAAACAGTTTGGACGATTTTGTCGACCGAGGAAGCATGCAATCAAAATTCTGACAGCGGGAATGGATTCCTCGGAAAATTCTGCATGGATTTGCTATTTTCTAAATACTTTTATCTGAAATTCTCGCTCCGGCAGTCTACGAACAAAAATTTGTCATCGTCCGCAAAAAAATGAAAAATCACAAAATTGTTCGTAATTCGGAAATGGTGCAACATCCCGGGCTGAAAATTTAGGGTTTTCCATATTTTAGTGTTCCGAACACGACCCGATACTTCCGGTGGTGATTTGAAAACCACCCCATTCACTTGCTGATCAGTTGACATGGAATCTCCCATATATTATCACCAATTTTTTTCCTTAATCTATGAACAAAAGTAGTACATATTATGCCATTTTTTCAATAAAAACTAAAAATTTGAACAGTAAAGGTGTAATTAGACATTCACTGCATTTCATTTAGATATAAATTCCATAATATCTACAATCTAAACTGTTAGGTATTTTTTTTTAAACTTGTGTATGCTTGTTTCACGCTCACACACCCATCCTTTCACCAAGCTGCAAATAATATGAAAAATGGCATAATCTATCGATCAGAATCGATCATCGTCAATTGGTGTCAGTAAAGGATTTCATGCGAATTGTCCGTTTAAAACGGGTTAAGGTCCCCGTTCCATTGAAATGTGTGCAGTAATATCGATTGCACATTGCCAATCAATCATTTTTAACAATGTGGTGACAACGGCAAGTGTCTGCCGTATCCCGACAGAGACCCCTTTTAACATTTCCCAGCCACCCCTAAGGACCCTTCTTGCAGATAGGGATGGATAGGGATATATATGTCCCTATAAAACAGGCACAGCACGAGGCTATTGTACACACAAATCGTTAAGTATCCCCATTACGTAATGCCATTTATACGAACTGAATTTACTTTACTCGTATCAAATAGAACGTAATGCACTGTATACGCAATATTTGAAATAAGTCAGCAAATGGTAGAGAAAGATTTTTGTGAAATATCAGATATATCTATAGAGGAATGATCCCAGAAAAGTCTGTTGGTTTGATAGTTATAATATGTGACGTTAGATAGGTAGATCAAGTAATATGCTTGATGAAGTCGACTTTTCTGAAGAAAATGTGTTAATTGCTGTTTTTTATAGTGTCCTTTTTTACTCGAATATGTAAAGTAATGCGCTGATAATGTTATTACCTCTTGTCTTAAATTTGGATGGAATATGTAAATGTAAAAATATTTAAATTTGAAATATTCGTCAACATTATAATCTTAAAGAAGAAATATTTTCTCATGTAGCATTTAAGTTTAGATATAACACAAGATTTTCTCCTCTACCTTCATTGGAGATGTTGTTCCCTGGCTGACGTAAAATTTTCCAGTGCAGATACCCAGGCGCGGATCCAGAAGGGATTTTGAGGGGTGCTCAAACTTCGAAAAAAAATGTATATTAATGACATGCAAATTTCTCGTAGGGCATTATTTTGCATAGTTACAAACATGTGGAAAATTTATATATTTAGACTACTTTTTGTCTTTATTTAATTTATACTGTCTCAAATTATTACTTAAAATAAGTAAAAGGTTTATTTCATAGACACAAGAAAAAACTATTTCGTTCTCGTGTCTTGATGAAATTACGAGAAGACGTAATTCCTCGCAGCAAATTAAATTACGACCATAAACGCACAGCGAAAAAAAAAAGAAACACAATTTTTTCATCAGACTGACTCGAAAATGGGCGCAAATTCGTCGGCATTAAGTTGTCGTTTGATTACCGACCATAACCGATCCCAATTATAAATAATTCCTAATTACGATCAGTTCTCGTAGTAATTGTGAGAAATGTTGAAAAAAGAGCGACGGCACGAATCCCTTTAATCGTTCCCAAATAACGCGAACGCCGCAGCAAAAAAAAAAGAAAACAATTAAGCGCAACTCTTCATCATTTCTTTTCAGGCGCTCGGCTTACACACGCTAACAGAATTAATGCGAACGGATTTCATTTTGATTACAATGGAGCATTTGGCTTTATTAGCTCTGTTTGTTCTTGAAACGTTTAACTATGCAAATTAATGAGAATCGAATTGATTGCGATTCACATGGATTTTTTTTAATGATAATGAATTGAGTTTAAATTAACTTGAGACAACCTCACTTATTGCAGATTTATTAAATACAAATAATAAAGACGAAAAATAGCCTGAATATATCTAGTAGTACAAATAATGACATGCAAATTTCTTTTGTATCATTCAATATCCGGCGTGGCATTGGCCAGGGAAGTAGTTGTTTCAATAAGTTATTTGTTTATAGTCTTAGTAAGACTTAATTTTGCTTGCAGAGTAACGAACAGGTTGAATATTCATATATTCAGGCTATTTTTCGTCTTTATTATTTGAACTCAGTTTAGTTTATATCTTTATTGTTGCTTCTGTAATGTTTCGTAAAAAAAGGTATTAATTAAATAAATAATTTGTAGATTCTTAGAGCTAACAGATTTGTGATTTTGCTAAACATTAAAAAAACAATTGCAAATGTTTAAATTTTTATATGGAGTGAACTGGACAAGTTTAAGATTGTGGCAATTATTTGAATTAAAGTAAATTGAAAAAAATCATGTTTTAATCATTAGTGAAACATAGTTCATTTTTAAATACAATTTGGTTATGGATTGCCACGTAGTAATGGTCGCGTCAACCATTCTCTTTAATTGTTTTGATTTTTTTTACTCGCTCAAGAAAAAAATGTGATGAGGCCATCATGTTACTTCCTCCGACTTGATGGTATCATTTATATTTACGCTTTCGTGCTTTATTTACAATTTAAATCATATTTTAAATCTGACGTTTAAAACGTCAAAATTATGAAAGATGGAAAAATTATACTGCAAATTTAAAAGCTGAGCTTACTCAAAAACTATAGAGATTTCGGAAAAAACTTATTCCTCATAAGTTATTCATTTTGGAATTTTCTACAATTATTTGCTGTAACTATTATTGTTTCATAATTATAAACCAAAAATGAAAAAAATCAATAATTTTTTTTCTCGAATAATGATTTTATGAAAAATATTTTCAAACCAAACATGTCCATTTCTTTGTTGTCTTTAATATTTATTTAATTTTTTTTTATTATTTTTTTGATATTTTTCATTTTTACACATTTTCAATATTGGAAAAAAAACAAAAAACAGTTAAGGTAAACACCCACTTCCGGTGTACGAAATTTTGCCAAAAGCTTTTCAGTTGTTCGGATTATCAAATAAGACTTATGTTCAAAGTTTTATATCAATTGCTCTATTAGTCTTTATTAGTTTTTGAGATACAGCGCGCACAGACACACCACACACACACCCAGACACAAAAAAATTCCAGAAATTGTTGAAATGGCATCTAGGGACCCCATAACGGATATTTCCGTAAAAAAAAAATTTGAAAAAAAAAATCACGATCACAATATTTTCTCTTACTTCGTAACGGAGAAAGTAAAAACGTTCCGGTCCCTAGATCACTTAAAAAAAAATTAAAAACTTACCCACCCCATGCACCGTGAAGAGGTGCCCGGCCTCACTTACTAAAGTCTTTTACGATGTTTGATGTCCGTCTCGAAAAAGTAAAAAATACAAAATCAATCTAGATATACAGGCCTAACAATAGGAGAAATAAAAAATGGTATTGTGGCCATCATGTTACTTTCTCCGACTTGATGGTATCATAGCCATTTATATTTATGTTTTCATGGTTTATTTTCAATTGAAATCATATTTTAAATGTACATGGAGCGTTGCGTAAACTCGGATGAAACCACAGAGCATTGAGGATAAAGAGGGACAGTTCAATGTTAACTTTTGGAAACGCCATCAGCGCCATCTGCGAGTCATCTGGCCAAACACATCGAGCCAGCGGGAAATTTAAAATTGCGTCTTTACAATTCATTTTTGCAAGTGTTTCGACCTTTTTGGTTCTCATCAGTGCGACGCATCCAAATAAAAGCGGAAATCGCAGACACTTGCTTTATAAAGAGCTTAGACTTAATCAAACGCAAAAATTATAGCTCTAAATGACGTTGAAGGGGATTCGCTTGAATTTTTTTCCAAACGAATTCTTTTTGGGGCAGATGTTAAATCATGAAGTGAGCTACATTCTTGAAGGGGCAGTTTTAAAAAAGATTTTGCAGGAATTGTACTGGAAGAAGTACTACAAGAAGGTATATTAAAAATTGTAGGAATTGCATTCCAATTTAATCATTTTCTACAGGAATAAAAAATACTTACTTAAAAAGTGGTAAATGTAAAGAAAGCTTTATTTTTAATATTTGAATCGCGGGTATAAACGTTACTGTAATAAGGTGCCTTAAGAGTACTTAATTTACCTATTGCACACTCTTTTAGGTTTAAGAATATTAATTAAAATTTGAATTATAAATACCTGGCCGAATAACAATTCAACTTGTGACGTTAATGAGGTTACGTACGTCTAAAAAGGCCGGCAATATGATGGGAAATAGATGTTGTCATATCTCATATGTGAAATTATTCAAAAGTCTATTTTGCTTTCAAACTTATCAAATAAACTTAAACAAACAATTAACACTAGTGGACTTTGAATATTACCAGATATTTGGATGTTCTTAAATACCTAAAATAAATTTAACCAACAAAAATATGACCATATTGCTTGCTTACAAAGATTTGTACATAGATATGACAGCGTCGCATTGCGTTAGTTGGGCCAGATGACTGTGAGATGGCGTGGATATCGCGTTTCCAATTCTCCCTATTCAAATAACCCCCCCTGGATGAAACTGATGATTAAAACGTCAAAATTATGAAAGATGGAAAAATTATACTTCAAAGTCAAAAACTCGGTTTACTCAAAAACTAACGAGATTTCGAAAAAAAACTTATTCTTTAGAAGTTGTTCATTTTGGCATTTTCTACAATTATTATTCAAATAAATTTGCTGTAACTATTATCGTTTCATAATTATAAACCAATAATTAAAAAAAAATAATAATTTTTTTCTCAAATAGCAATGATTTTATAAAAAATATTTTCAAGCGAAAGATGTTCATTTCTTTGTTGTCTTCAATGTTTGTTTAAATGTTTTTGTGATATTTTATATATTTAAGAAAATATTGGCAAAAGACAAAAAACAGTTAAGGTAAACACCCACTTCCGGCGTACAAAATTTTACCAAAAGCTTTTCAGTTCTTTGGATTATCAAATAAGAGGTATGTTCAAAGTTTCATATCAATTGCTGTATTAGTTTTTGAGATACAGCGCACACAGCAGACACACACATAGGCACACAGACACACACACACAAACACATTTTCTTTTTCCAGAAATTGTTACAATGGCATCTAGGGACCCCAAAACGGATATTTCCGCAAAAAAAATATTTGAAAAAAATCACGATCTCAATACTTTCTCGTACTTCGTAACGGAGAAAGGAAAAAGCGTAACTTTGGAGTGGCTCTAGGCTTCATTATCGTGCAATTATTTCGAATTTGTTTAGATTTTCTCGTAGTCATAAAGTGGAATTAATTTTGAGTCAAACTGTAAAGTTTAAAGTTTCTATCAATTGTTTTTATATTTTTTAATCGCCCAAGGAAAAGCATAACTTTGGAAGGGCGCTAAGTTTCATTCTCATGCAATGAAGGAGTGTTTTTAGATTTTTACGTAGTCATAAAGTAAAATCAATTTTAAGTCAATCTGGAAAGTGTGAAGTTTGTATTAATTGCTTTTATATTATTTTTAACGCATAAGAAAGAGCGTATCTTTGGATTGGCACTAAGCTTTATTCTTGTGCAATTACTTCAAATTCTAGTGGGGGCTGCCCAAAGTGCCGAATGTCCAAAGTGCCGAATGTCCAAAGTTCCGAATCGATATTTTGCCCAAAGTGCCGAATTTCATACCTCCGACCATGCACCGAAGTGCATCGTTCATAAATAAGGCGTCGGAGCCGAATGCGAATCGACAGAATCGGCACTTTGATCATTTGACAGAACGTCTTCGCACGCACCAAAGAGAAAGGTCCATAATGCCGAATGCACACCCTCATGTATGTTCCTAATGTGTGAAAATAATTATTGATAATACAAGTTTATTATTGGAAGCTAGATGGTTTCAGGGCTGAAGAATGTTTTTTTTTATAAAAAAAAAATTGCATTTTTCTTTTTAACGTTTTTAAACGTATTATAACATAAATATTTAGCATTTTGGGCCTTATCCGCAGGTGCGTGCGAGGACCAAAGTGCCGAATCGGCGTGCATTCGGCAGTTTGGGCCTTACTGAGAGGTCGACGGGAGGACAAAGTGCCGAATGTCCAAACTGCAGATTCGCGTTCGACTGAGACGCTTTGTCTACGAACGATGCGCCGTCGCTTGGCGTCGTTCGGCACTTTGGGCAAAATACCGATTCGGCACTTTGGATATTCGGCACTTTGGACATTCGGCACTTTGTCCCGGACCCTTCTAGTGCAGGAATGTTTTTAGATGTTTACACGGTGATAGATTAGAATTAACTTCGAATCAATTTAGAAAGTTTCAGGTTTGTGTCAATTGTGTTTATATTTTTTTAATCGCCCAGGATAAATCATAACTTAGCAAGGTCACTAAGCTTCATTCTCGTGCAATTATTTCATAATCCAGTGCAGGAATGTTTATAGATTTTTACATATTCACAAAGTAAAATTAATTTTATGTCAATCTGGCAAGTTTCAAATTTGTATCAATTGTTTTTATATTCTTTTTAGCCGCCCAAGAAAAAAGATAACTCTTAGGTATGGCAATAAGCTTCATTCTCGTGCAATTATTTCGAAATCTAGTGCAAGAGTGTTTTTAGATTGTTACGTAGTCATAAAGTAAAAATCATTTTAAGTCAAACTAGGAAGTTTCAAGTTTCTATCACTTTTTAAAATATTTTTTTAATCGCCCACGAAAATGTATACCTTTGGAATGGCAGTAAACTTCATTCCCGTGCAACTATTTTGAAATCTAGTACAGGAGTATTTTTAGATTTTTACATAGTCATACAGTAGAATTAATTTTAAGTCAATCTGAAAAGTTTCAAGTTTGTGTCAATTGTTTTTTATATTTCTTTAATTGCCTAAGAGAAACATAACTAAGCTTCATTATTGGACAAATATTTCGAAATCTAGTGTTGGAATGTTTTTTAGATTTTTACATAGTCATAAAGTAGAAACAATTTCGAGTCAATCTGAAAAGTTTTAAGTTTGTATCAATTGTTTTAAATTTTTTTAATCGCCCAATAAAAAGCATAAGTTTGGAATGACACTAAGCTTCTCTCTCGTGCAATTATTTCGAAATCTAGTGAAGGAGTATTTTTAGATTTTTACCTACTCATAAAGTAGAATTAATTTTGGGTCAATCTGGGAAGTGTCAAGTTTATATCAATTGTTTTTATATATTTTTTAATTGCCTAAGAAAAACATAACTAAGCTTCATTGTCGGACAAATATTTCGAAATCTAGTGCTGGAATGTTTTCAGATTTTCACATAGTCATAAAGTACAAACAATTTCGAGTCAATCTAGTAAGTTTGAAGTTTGAATCGATTGTTTTTATATTTTTTTACTCGCCCAAGAAAAATTATAACTTTGGAATGACACTAAGCTTCACGCTCGTGCAATTATTTCGAAATCTAGTGAAGGAGTGTTTTTAAAATTCTACGTAGTCATAAAGTACAATTCATCTTGAGTATATCTGGAAAGTTTCAAGTTTGTAACAATTGTTTAAAAAAATATATTTTTTAATCGCACAAAAAAATCACAACTAAGTTTTATTCGCGTGCCATTATTTCGAGATCTAGTGTAGGAGTGTTTTTAGATTTTCACATAGCCATAAACTAGAATCAGTTTCAAATCTATTTGGAACATTTTCGGTTTGTGTCAATTGTTTTTGTATTTTTTTTTATCGCCCAAGAAAAAGCATAACTTTAGAATGGCAATAAGCTTTATTCTCGTGCAATTATTTAGAAATCACGTGCATTAATATTTTTAGATTTTCACTTAGTCATAAAGTAGAATCAATTTCGAGTTAATCTGAAAAGTTTCAAGTTTGTAGCAATTGTTTTTATATATTTAAATACACCACTTGAATATGATACTCAGCATCGTTCTCATGAAATTATAATAAAGTCTAGTGACAGCGTTTTTTCACATTTTTACTTTCTCCGTTACGAAGTACGAGAAAGTATTGTGATCGTGAAAATTTTTTCAAAAATTTTTTCAAAAATTTTTGTTACGGAAATATCCGTTTTGGGGTCCCTGGATGTCATTTCATTTCAACAATTTCTGGAAAAAAAAATTGTGTCTGCGTGTATGGCTGTGAGTGTGTCTGTCTGTGCGCGCTGTATCTCAAAAACTAATAGAGCAACTGATATGAAACTTTGAACATACGTCTTATTTGATAATCCGAAGAACTGAAAAGCTTTTGGTAAAATTTCGTACACCGGAAGTGGTTGTTTACCCTAACTGTTTTTTTGTTTTTTGTCAATATTTTCTTAAATATAAAAAATATCACAAAAATATTTAAGCAAATATTGAAGACAACAAAGAAATGAACATCTTTGGTTTGAAAATATTTTTCATAAAATCATTGTTATTCGAGAAAAAAATTTATAATTTATTTTTTATTTTTGGTATATAATTATAAAACGCTAATAGTTACAGCAAATTTATGTTAATAATAATTGTAGAGAATGCCAAAATGAACAATTTATGAATAAGTTTTTTCGAAATCCCTTTAGTTTTTGAGTAAACTGAGTTTTTGAATTTGAAGTATAATTTTTCCATGTTTCATCATTTTGACGTTTTAAACGTCAGTTTCATCCGAGTCTACGTAATGTTCAATTCACATTTAAAATATGATTTAAATTGAAAATAAACCTGGAAGCGTAAATATAAATGATTCCATCAAGCCGGAGAAAGTAACATGATGGTCACATCACCATTTTTCTTTACATAACAGTCTGTCTGCGCTGTATCTCAAAAACTAATACAGAAATAACCATGAAACTTTGAACATAAGTGTTATTTCAAAATCCGAAGAACTGGAAATCTTTTGCTGAAATTTAGTATTTCCGAATATTTACCGTAACAGAGCTTTTTTCAGGCCTTTTTTAAGGACTTTTTTTTTCTTTAAGGTTCTTTTTCAGGACTTTTTAAGAAATTTTTTTTGTATGACTTTTTCTTTCAGGATTTCCTTTCACAATTTTATCAACAGGATTTTTTTTCAGGAATATTTTCTTCCGGACGTTTTCGGGGCTTTCTTAAAAACTCTTTGTTCAGGATTAATTTTTGGGATTTTTTTCAGAAATTTTTTTTTTAAATTTTCATGACCTTTTTTAGACATTTTTAAGGACTTTTTCAGAAATTTTTTGCATTTTTTTTTCAAGGCTCTATTTCAGGATTTATTTTAAGCCTTTTTGCAGGACTTCTTTCAAGACTCTTTGGGATTTATTTTTCAGGACAATTTATTCAGATCTTTTTAAGGACCATTTTAAGAACTTTTTACAATGCGATTTTTCAGATTTTTTTTGTTTATTTTGTTATTTGCAGGGCAATTTTTTCAAGACTGTTTTTACACGACAATTTTTTGAGATATTTCATCAGGACTCTTTGTCTGACCTTTTTTCAGGGCTTATTTCACATCTTTTTAGGACTCTTTTCCGAGACATTTATTTCTGGTATTTTGGATGATTGGATGATGGTATTTTTCACGGCTTTTCTCAATACTCTTTCTCACGACTTTATTTCCAGGACTGTTCCTCCAGGACATTTTTACGGGACTTTTTCGAGACTTTTTTAGGAACCTCTTGTTCAGGACTTCTTTTCAAAATGTTCTTCATTGGTTTCTTCAGAATTACTTTTTCAGGATTTTTTTTCTTTCGTTACAGGACGTTTTTCAATACTATATTTCAGGATATTTCTGACAGTATTAATTTTTTTTAGGACAATTTCTTCAGAACTTTTTCAACCCTTTTTAATGATCTTTTACAGGGTTTTTTTTCAGAAATGTTTTTTTAGGATTTTTATTTTCATAACTTTTTTTCAAGACTGTTATTACAGGACATTTTATCAGGACTTTCTTTCGTGGCTTTTTTCAAGATTTTCTTCAGTAGTTTTTTCAGGACTTATTTTAGGACTTTCCTTCCAGGCTTTTTTGGGACACTTTTTCGGACTTCTTTCGGGATTTTTGACTCTTTTTGCAGTACTTTTTTCAGGACTTTTTTCACAATTCTTTTTCACAACTTTTTTACAGTACTCTTTTTCAAGACTTTATTTCCAAAACTGTTTCTCCAGGACTTTTTCTCAGGACCTTTTTGTGTCAGAACTCTTTTTTCAGGACTTTATTTTTAGTCTTTTTGAAGGACCTGTTTTTCAAGACATATTTTTGTCAGGACTCTTTTTCAGGACTTTATTTCTAGTCTTTTTAAAGGACCTGTTTTTCAAGACATATTTTTGTCAGGACTCTTTTTTCAGGATTTTTTATCAGGACTTTTTTCAAGACTTGTTCAGGACTTATTAGGTTTTGTATGACTTTTTAATTAGTACTATTTTTAGAAATCTTATTCAGGACTTTCTTGTTCAGGGCTTTTATTAGTTTTTTTAGGACTCATTAATCAGGACTATTTTTTGAAATCATTTTCAAGACTTTCTTGTTCAGGATTTTTATTAGATTTTTTTAGGACTTTTTAATCAGAACTATTTTTAGAAATCTTTTTCAGGACTTCTTTTTAGCATTTTTTTTTTAGTTTACTTACTGTAAATATTAAAAAAATAATTTGTCATTTTTACCTTTCATAATTTTGACGTTTCAAACGTCATTACCATTCGATCATGTGAAACTCGATTTAAATTGAAAATAATGAATGAATCAATAAATATAAATAACTATTATACCATCAAATAATCGGAGAGAGTAACATGGCCACATCACGATTTTTTTATATCTCTTTGGTTTTTGATTAATCCTACTATTAGAATTGAATTTAAAGTATAATTTGTCATCTTTCAAAATTTTGACGTTTTAAACGTCAGTTTCATCCGAGTTTACACAACGCTCGATGTACATTTAAAATATGATTTCAATTGAAAATAAACATAAATAACTACTACACCATGAAGTCGGAGAAAGTAACTTTGATAGCCACATCACCATTTTTACTTTCTTCGTTACGAAGTACGAGAAAGTATTGTGATCGTGAAAATTTTTTAATTTTTTTACGGAAATATCTGTTTTGTGGTCCCTAGGTGCCATTTCAACAATTTCTGAAAAAAAAATTGTGTGTGCGCGCGCGTGTGTGTGTGTGTGCGTGTGTGGGTCTGTGTGTCTGTATGGCTGTGCGCGCTATATCTCAAAAACGAATACAGCAATTAACATGAAACTTTACTCTTATTTGGTAATCCGAAGAACTGAAAAGCTTTTGGTAAAATTCCATACTCCGGAAGTGGGTGTTTACTTTAACCATTATTTGTTTTTTCTACTATTTTTACTATATCCGTTACGAAGTACGAGAAAGTATTGTGATCGTGATTTTTTTTTTCAAATTTTTTTTTAGGGAAATATCCGTTTTAGAGTCCCTAGATGCCATTTCAACAATTTCTGGATTTTTACTTTCTCCGTTACGAAGTACGAGAAAGTATTGTGATCGTGATTTTTTTTTCAAAAATTTTTTTTACGGAAATATCCGTTTTGGGATCCCTAGATGCCATTTCAACAATTTCTGGAAAAAATTTTTTTGTGTCTGTGTGTGTGTGTGTGTGTGTGTGTGTGTGTGTGTGTGTGTGTGTGTGTGTGTGTGTGTGTGTGTGTGTGTCTGTCTGTGCGCGCTGTATCTCAAAAACTAATAAAGCAATTGATATGAAACTTTGAACAGCCATCTTATTTGATAATCTGAAGAACTGAAAAGCTTTTGGTAAAATTTCGTACACCGGAAGTGGGCGTTTACCTTAACTGTTTTTTGTTTATTGCCAATATTTTCTTAAATATGAAAAATATCACAAAAACATTCAAACAAACTTTGAAGACAACAAAGAAATGAACATCTTTTGCTTGAAAATATTTTTCATAAAATCATTTTTATTCGAGAAAAAAATTTATTATTATTTTTTTAATTTTTGGTTTATAATTATAAAACGATAATAGTTACAGAAAAATTATGTTAATAATAATTGTACAGAATACCAAAATGAACAACTTCTAAAGAATAAGTTTTTTTCGAAATCTCGTTAGTTTTTGAGTAAACCGAGTTTTTGAATTTGAAGTATAATTTTTCCATCTTTCGTGATTTTGACGTTTTAAACGTCAGTTTCATCCGAGTTTACGCAACGCTCGATGTACATTTAAAATATGATTTCAATTGAAAATAAACCCATGAAAACGTAAATATAAAGTCGGAGAAAGTAACATGATGGCCACATCACCATTTTTTTTTGTGTCTGTGTGTGTGTGTGTGTGTCTGTGCGCGCTGTATATCAAAAACTAATAGAGCAATTGATATGAAACTTTGAACATCCGTCTTATTTGATAATCTGAAGAACTGAAAAGCTTTTGGTAAAATTTCGTACATCGGAAGTGGGCGTTTACCTTAACTGTTTTTTGTTTTTTGCCAATATTTTCTTAAATATGCAAAATATCACAAAAACATTTAAACAAACTTTGAAGACAACAAGGAAATTAACAGTTTTTGCTTGAAAACATTTTTCATAAAATCATTTTTCATTATTCGAGAAAAAAAATATTATTTTTTTTTAATTTTTGGTTTATAATTATAAAATGATAATAGTTACAGCAAATTTATGTTAATAATAATTGTAGAGAGTGCTAAAATGAATAACTTATAAAGAATAAGTTTTTTCGAAATCCATTTAGCTTTTCAGTAAACTGAGTTTTTGAATTTAAAGTATAATTTTTCCATTCTTCAAAATTTTGACGTTTTTTAACGTCAGATTTAACCGAGTTTACACAACGCTCGATGTACATTTAAAATATGATTTCAATTGAAAATAAACCATGAAAACGTAAATATAAATGACTATGATACCATCAAGTCGGAGAAAGTAACATGATGGCCACATCACCATTTTTTTTCAATATGAAAAATATTACGACAACATCAAATATATATTGAAGATTTATTAATTTTTTTTTTCGTTTTTGGTTTATAATTATGAAAAGATACAGCAAATTTATGTAGATATTGCTGTTGAACATCAACTTCCAAAATAGATTGCTAGTGAAGGGGTGTTTTTGTACAAAACCATAAAGTAGAACCAATTTTTATTAAGTTTAAGTTTTAATTTTCATTAAACTGGACATAACCTTATGAGTTGTGTCACTTGGTCTTCAAACGGCAATATCTGTTTTGTAAGTGAAGATATCTCAATGAACTGAACGTATTTAAAAAAAAACTAAATGTTGCTATAATTAATCTCCGCATAATTTTATTTAATTTTTTCTCAAGGTTTCTTAATTCTTAAACAGTTTCACGCGCACACTAATTGTAGGTAGGTTTTCCCCGTGACTACATTAATTTCGGGATTACCGAACGATGATTTTTTTTTTGGTTCAAATTAAAAATCGATTTTTTTTTCTAACCGTTATAACTTTTTCTCTGTTAAAGATATCACATTAAATCAAACAAGTTCTTAGCGTTAATAAACCAAGCAATAACATATAATTTATTTTGAATTTTTCCGTAGCCTGTTGTATAATTAATTGTTTTCAAACCTAACTTATTCTAGATAAGAAAAACTGCACAACTTTTGTTTATAAATGTATTTTATAAATTCGTTGATTATTGAGAAAAAATTACAAATTAAAATATTTTCAGTTTTCTGGACAATAATTATACAATGATAATTTTATTGATTTATACAGGTGTTTAAAAAATAACTTAATCACGGTCGCCTATGAATTCTGATTATCGCTTTCTTGCACAATGGTCAATACTTTTGACGTTTTTCTTCAAAAATTTATTTTTGTTTTTTTTCAAGTCTAGGAGACCATTCTAAACACTATTTATTCATAAAAATTATTTGTGAGACTTACAGGAACTGGGACAAGCATTTTTTTTTTAATTGGGTCGTTCTCACATCGACAGGAAATGCCGAAAACCGATTAAATTTAATGTTATTTTAAAAATTTATTTTAGTTTTTTTTTAAGTGCAGGAGACCATTCTGGACACTATTTGATCATGCAAATTATTTATGAGACTTACAGGAACCGAGACAAGCAAAATTTATTTTTTCGTGGATCGTTCTTACATCGGCTGGAATCGCCGAAAAACGATTAAATTTAATTTTTCTTCAAAAATTAATTTTTTTTTTCTGCCTGAATGGTAACTTCAAATGTTGTAATCAGAGACAAGCGTATTGTAATTCATAGGCATCTCACACCTTATAAGTACACACCGTACTTATAAGGTGTGAGCTACTGAATATTGTTGCTGAGATGGCCATGCCTGAGAGAGAGAAACATAACAGTCATGTCTGACATTTTTTTTTTATTTAACTGAACTAATCTAAATTAAAAAAAAAACGAAATATAGCCTGAATATATAAATATTCAACCTGTTCGTAACTCTGCAAGCAAAATTAAGTCTTACTAAGACTATAAACAAATAACTTATTGAAACAACTACTTCCCTGGCTGATGCCACGCCGGATATTGAATGATACAAAAGAAATTTGCATGTTATTACTAGTACTACTAGTGAAATAACATTGGTTTAAGATCCCTTATTTCTACCCACAGGACTAACTTGAAAAATGAAACTAAATTGAATTTGAAAACTTTAAATTATAAAACTGAACCCAAAAGTATGTAAAAATTCAAATTCAATTTAGTTTCATTTTTCAAGTTAGTCCTGTGGGTAGAAATAAGGGATATTAAACCAATGTTATTTCACTAGTAGTACTAGTAATAACATGCAAATTTCTTTTGTATCATTCAATATCCGGCGTGGCATCAGCCAGGGAAGTAGTTGTTTCAATAAGTTATTTGTTTATAGTCTTAGTAAGACTTAATTTTGCTTGCAGAGTTACGAACAGGTTGAATATTTATATATTCAGGCTATATTTCGTTTTTTTGAATTTATTTAATACTCTCTGCAATAAGTAAGGTTGTTTCTATTTTATGAACTAATCTAGTCTTTCATGACGTGAAATATCATTTTAAAAACTAACTGATAAGTCGAGACAGTTTATGTTATTAAATAATGGCTTTTATGCAACATCCAACAAGATGGGCGTATAACCCATCTTACAATGTTTAATCCTTTTTACTTTCTCCGTTACGAAGTACGAGAAAGTATTGTGATCGTGATTTTTTTTCCAAAAAATTTTTTTACGGAAATATCCGTTTTGGGGTCCCTAGATGCCATTTCAACAATTTCTGGAAAAAAAAAATTTGTGTCTGTGTGTGTGTGTGTGTCTGCCTGTGTGTGTGTGTGTCTATCTGTGTGCGCTGTATCTCTAAAACTAATAGAGCAATTGAAATGAAACTTTGAAAATACGTCTTATTTGATAATCTGAAGAACTGAAAAGCTTTTGGTAAAATTTCGTACACCGGAAGTGGGTGTTTACCTTAACTGTTTTTTGTTTTTTGCCAATATTTTCTTAAATATGAAAAATATCACAAAAACATTTAAACAAACTTTGAAGACGACAAAGAAATGAACATCTTTTGCTTGAAAATATTTTTCATAAAATCATTGCTATTCGAGAAAAAAATGTATTAATATTTTTTTTAATTTTTGGTTTATAATTATGAAACTATAATAGTTACAGCAAATTTATATGAATAATAATTGTAGAGAATGCCAAAATGAACAACTTCTAAAGAATAAGTTTTTTTCGAAATCTCGTTATTTTTTGAGTAAACCGAGTTTTTGAATTTGAAGTATAATTTTTCAATGTTTAATCATTTTGACGTTTTAAACGTCAGTTTCATCCGAGTTTACGCAACGCTCGATGTACATTTAAAATATGATTTCAATAAACCATGAAAATGGCTATGATACCACCAAGCCGGAGAAAGTAACATGATGGCCACATCACCATTTTTTTCCTAGATATTAGTTCCAATAGCCTGTAGGCTAAATATCCTAATTTTTAATATGGCACATTCGTAATTTATCTCACAGCCAACTCTAAATCAAAATTTTTGGCTCACACGACACATCAAAATTCTTGAACGTAGCCATTAACTTAAAATGTAATTAGTATCGTAAACTAAATAACATTAATAAAGTACCAACCAGTCCATCGCAATTACAATGATTAAAGAACGAAAAACAGTAGTCTAAAATTTGATAACACATTGTTAGAGAAGAGTGCACACGCCCAGCTTTTAAACGGACGCCGAATTACGCGCAGTCATCGCAGCGACGATAGGTAAATGGCCAAGGAAACCTTCCTTCTAATTCTTGTAATTACAGACTTGTCTTTTCTTATCGGCGACTCTTACACTCACCATCTCACACTCCATTATCTCCATCTCTCCGCAAGCAAAAAGGCGAGAATCATAAAATATGCGAAATACGAATATTCATCATTACTCGACTCCTTTGCGAGTTGATATGCATATTAATCAAAATTTACCTAATACACTCGAGTTGATCTAGTCAGGAATGTGGAAACTTTATAATTGCCCAATTTAACCTGTCGCCATAATTCGCCTCTGGTGTAAAAGCTGTGACAATATAATTAAACCTCTCGAACGGCGGCCTTTTAAAATATACTCTAAATTGTAATGCCGTTTAATAAGTGTTGCTGGAAAGTATGAATATAAACGTTTTGAAAACTTTACAATGTTGCGAACGTCCGCAGATAGGTACGACACGCGAAATAATTAAAACGACAAAATTAATTGTACATGTAATTACAGAAAATAATATAAAAAATGAGTCGGAGCCCCTTTGTTTGGTATTATTATTTAAATTGCTGGAAAGTTGTAATTTACGAAATTTTGCAAACAATGGCTAATAGTACGATGTTTTTTTTTGTAATTTTCACAGCATTTAAAATGTGTTTCGTGTAAAATTGAATAACTTTGCCTTGGGTTTCAGAAAATCTATATTTGTGCCACTTTAAATTATGTTAAATGTATGACAGTAACCTTTAACTTACCCCTTTAACGCATTTATTAGAAGTGTGTTTGAGTTCGTTGTAGTGTTGAAATCAAGTATTTGTTAAATTTGGTTCTCGTTTATCACGTGGTGAAACATTTCAACAACCTTTAATGTTGAAATCAAGATCCCAAGGGAGAGGTGGTCTCTGTACAATGTAACATGAGAGTTTCTAGTTAACCACAATAGACAAATCTATCTATAACGACTTTAATACAGTGCTACAAAACCAGTCACGGATTATTTTCTGGGGCAAAAATCCATATGAGGACCCAAACACATATAAAGGATGTATGCTAAGACGTCTACGTTACATTTCCACGTTAACTCCACAAGCAACAGCCGAGGTGTACCAACCATAGAAAACGTTCATATGAGTTTATGTTAACTTTTGAAAGCTCTTTCCATCTAAAAATATCACAAATGGATCCTTCCTAGATAGATGGGCTTCTAGTTCACTACGATCTCTCTTGGCGGTTAATGGTTAGGAGTTGTGATGTTCTATGCATACATGCAATATAGTGCATGTGTATGACAAAATAAAACAGTTCTAGATCCGCAGCAGTTATATCAACTTCTTGCGGCTTCTGTCTTGGCGAAGTCATCAATTATGATATTGCCCGTGTGAATGTTTTTTTTTATTCGTTTCATGCTGGAAAATGATCGTATAGTACGTGGCAAAATTATATACCCACAATCGCAAAGCTACGACTACATTTGGTACAGTAGCATGCAGTTTTTTTTACGCATGACTGAGTAAACTGGATCGGATGGACGTCATTAAAACTTCTCACATATGATGGAAAATGAACAACTTAATTGGATAAGGTGTCATTCAGATCATTTGGATAACTAGATTGTAGCTCTTTTGGGAACTTCAATAACTTGATTGCAGACAGTTCTACCAAACAGGGCAGGATTACCGCCTGAGGGAACTAGGTAGTTGCCTAGGGCCCCGCAAAGATTCAGGGGCCCCATTTTGTGTTCCGATTATCTCACACACACAAACATAAAAATGTCTTACATTCTATTTTTAGTATTATTCATCTATTTATTCATACACATCAGAATTTTCTTTTCGTTCAAAAATGATTTTTTTGAAAAATATTATTTGTTTCTTGTCTTATTAACATGCACTGATTTTTCCAATAAATTAAATCTAATAATTTTGTAAATATTCCCTTAAATGTTAGATGTTTGCATTTGTTTATTGTAATTTAATAATATTTTTTCGAAAAAAATGATTTTATGAAAAATATTTTCAAACAAAAGATGTTAATTTCTTAATTGTCTTCATTTAAATGTTTGCGTAATGTTTTCCATATTTAAAAATTATTGGAAAAAAAATACAAAAAAACGGTTAAGGTAAACACCCACTTTCGGCGTACGGAATTTTATCAAAAGCCGGATTGTCAAATAAAACTTATGTTTAAAATTTCATGTTAATTGCTGTATTAGTTTTTGAGGTTCAGAGCGTACACACACACACAGCAGACTCAAACTTTTTTTTTACAAAAATTGTTAAAATGGCATATAGGGACCCCAAAAGAATATTTCCGTAAAAAAAAAATTTCACGATCACTATACTTTCTTGTACTTTGTAACGGAGAAAGTAAAAATTCATTGTTCTCACGGAGCTCAATGTAAAAATGTAACTACAAATAACGTTGATTCTTTTATTGAATATTTGGATGTGTACGACAATGATCTAAATTTTGACGAATTAATTCAGCTTCAAAGTTTTATTGACAGACGATTTTAGGTTACATACGACGGAAAATACATAATTTTATCATCGAAAATTAATTGACTTCTACTTTTTCAAATTCACCAATATTAATCAGGATATATTTAACGTTACCCGTTAGTAATGCAAGCGGGGAAAGATCATTTTCATCTCTGAAAATAATTAAAAATTATCTCCGCAGTACAATAAATCAAGATAAACTTACAGATTTAGCTTTATTAAATATTGAAAAACATTTATTCAACGAAATTAACCACGAATCTTTAATTGCCGATTTTGTAAACTCCAAAGTAAGAAAAGCACCAATTTGATTTTGTGTTACTTGTATTAAAGATTTTGTATTTCAATGTGTCATTGCGATTTGAATTTTTCTTTCTTTCGAAACCTTTATATAATATTTAATTAGTTTGGATTCATTCTTGGAAGGGGCCCCAGGAAAATTTTTGCCTAGGGCCCCATTGTACCTTAATCCGGCCCTGCTACCAAATGCAAACTTTTTTGACATATCAGCATAATTTGGACAACAATGCTTTAGTAAACAGTTACGAAATTTGTCACTTGCCAATTCATTCAAAAAATTTGCCCGACGACCAATCCTGTTCTTCTTCTGAATATTAATCGGTTGACGACAAGATCTTATCAGTGCTCTAGTAATTTACTAACATGGCAGAATCACGTAGATTATCTAAATAACCTAACAGTGAATCGTAAAAACTTACTTCAGTGGTAATGTCCATTGAGGTTGATTGTAATTGTTTGCTGATCTCGCTAAAACGCATTCTAAATAACTATGATATTTATACTTTTGCAATGCGTAGGAATCTGTCTGCAAGCAAGTGGCTAATGATTGATTTCCATCCACTTCAATGAAAATCAGAGCAGATTTAATGCGCTTCCATCTTTAAATAACGCGATATATTCATCTGCACGAGCAGACCTTCTGATGGCTGAAATATGCTTCGGCATAGGTACATCTTTTAGTAAGATCTGTAAAAAATGAAGCCACCGGTTGGAAAGTGCAAAAAATGAATAGTGTTCTTAAAAAAAGTCCAAACACAAGATTCCGCAGCACAGGAACCGACGAGTTTCAGTGAATGAACACAAGCATGGATCAGCAAGTGGATTAATATCTTTCAGGCGTTGTTGAATTCCAGAGTACTTCACATTGTCAAATATCCGAGACTTATTCCAAAACCAGCAGATCTCTCCCGAATTGTAATCATCAAATAATCTGAACCATAAAACGTTCGACCGGACAGTTTGAACTTTCATTACCAAATAGTATAGACTCTGTAAACTTAGACTAAATGTTTCTGGTCGGGAATTTAATGGACGCCAGGTGATTTGTTAAATATTCCTCATTTTCATTCCAATGGGCTGTGTTTTAGTATTCGAATGCCTTTGTTCCAGCAATAAACAGTTCTATGACAACGGATTTGGCATCAATTTACTGCCAGAACAAGAGAGAGTTTTTGGATTGCCGATATTATGAAATTCACTTGAATTTGTTTCGAGGACAGAATTAGATGAAGCACTTGGAAGGGAGGGTTTTTGGCTGCCTCCAAAACCTTTCCCAAGCAGTTGTTGCGTTTTTGACACTTATTCTGCATGCTTTTTCCGCTTCTTATAGCCACTTTTCCATTTAGATGATCCGGACGTGATAGCAAATCTGAATGGAATTCAGTCAATTTATTCCTTAAGCCGCACATAAATGTTTAAGATATACTATAAAAAATAGATGTACCAAATTTTTGTTGCTTAAGATACATGCAAATTATAATTGCAAAAATACGGGAACGGAATTCGATACAGAAGTTATGGTTAATTAAAAAAATTGAAGCTTGAAATGAATTTAAACACGTTTTTCTCCAATCATCGCCATCATTCAAGCAACAGATAGAGTTAAAGTTATTTAAAATACCCTAAAGGAGGCGGAAATTTTCGAAATTTAACTCGTACACCCCCTAAAAAGATGTTACTTTGGATCAAAAATATTAAAAAAAAAAAAATATTTGGAAGTGAACGTTGGCCATTTGATTTTCTATAATTGCAATTGGGTCATGAACTTCGCGCGCATCGTAGAACGGGGATTTCGCAATCCTTTAAATAGAGAAGAACTTCAGGCTGCCCCAGATTTCAATGGCAGCTTGATGTCAGTGGCGTTTGAAGGAACGTAAACCTTTATAGAGGATTTTAAAAATGAGAACCCAAAAACAGGGTCAATTTTCAACTTTTTCTGTTAACAAATTTTCGGTGTTTGCCTCTCCAAGTGATGGCACTGACTTAGTAACCCTCAGGATAGTATTACAAAAAGGAATGAACAAAATTTTACGGTGAATTATTTGAAAAACTAAGCGAAGTAGCCCACAAAATCTAAAAAGGAAATCTTCTGATTGTAAGGCCAGGGAAAATACGAATGTTTAAAAGAAATGAACGAGGGAACCTTATGCTAAAATTTTGCATGGATCAATAGCTAGTGGTGGTAAATACATTCTTTAAGCTACCGCATCGCAGACTAGACACTTAGTCCCTAGGGAACAATATAGACAATATAGGCGTCCTAATGAATTAAATCGACAATTGCCCTCATTTACTTATTAACCAATGAAATCGAATAATGTTGATGACATGATCCAATAAAATTCTAATTACGATGCATAAAAGACCACGCTGCATGTTATGCAAGGCAATTCACCCTGGGTGGTATCTAATCAGATAATCCATCATGTTGGTATTGCCTAGCAACGCTTTGCTATATTTTCTATAACGTATAAAACGTCAGTTATTGCCGGACCATTAAACAGTTTGCTCCTGAATTCTGTTTGTATTTTCGGGTTATGTGTTAGTCCTTTCATCAATAATAGTATTCATGGGCATTTCTCAAAATCTAATATAAAAGGAACAATAGCGGTCCTTACACTAATCGGTGAGGAACCCCAAAATGTGTTTGCTGTTTAGCTTATATAGAACCTCTATGTATACTTTTGCTTTAATAAGAATTAAGCATCCAACAATAATTAGGGTGAAAATTATAAAAACAAGCAGGAGAACATCATCCGAAACGAAATCGAAAGCCTTACTGAGTTCTATGAAGGTCATACTTGAGAATGATCGATTCTCGAAACCTTCATAGGTAGATCTCCTGGACAAAGGTTTCTAATGCATCCTAGGTAGATCGACAGGGAAAGCCATATTGGTCATCTGTAACAACTCTGTGTACATCCAGAAAGCCTACATTTTTCATGAACAACATTTTTCCAAAACCTTAAAAAACGTAATGAAATCGGTGCTTTAGTAACACATGGGTCAAAAAGTCTCGGGCTCAAGTAGTAAAACAACATTTTTTTTCGCTAAAATTCTGTATTCATCAATATAGTCTCCCAATTAATGTATTTTTGCCATAGTTTTCAAAGCCTTATGAAACAGTGTCATTGCCTTGGTGAAACAAGATTATTTTTCTTGGATAAACGGGGCCTTTTTTTGGCAATTTCGGATTTCAAGCGTTCCAATAATCCAATATAGTAGTCGCTGTTGATTATTTTCTATGTTCAAGGTAGTCAATAAAAAATATACCTTGCGCAACCCAAAATATGGAAGCCATAACCTTCCATCAGCTCCTCGCCACTCAGCTGATTGTCGATTTGATTCTGGAGTGAAATGGTAGGCCATGTTTCATCCATTGTGATGTACCAACGCAAAAACTCTGCTTATTTCTCTTGAATATTACCTTTTGATAACTTCAGTTATCTCTTGCAACTTCACATGATGATTTTCAAGGTTTTTTCAATGTTTTCAGGCCTCATTTGGAATTCCAGAACGTTTAGCGTCATCGGTGTCTGTACGACCACGTTTAAAATCAGTAAACCACCATTTGATGATTGTTGTTGATGAAGCAGAGTCCGGGTAACACTTTTGAAGCTATTGCTCAGCTTGAACGGTGTTTTTTCTTATTAAAAAACAATGATAAATCAACACGTGAAATTGATTTGATTCCATTATTTCTAAAATAACAAAAGTAGTGTCACTTAAACCACTGTAACTTCTAAACTAAAAATCGGATTGTCACGAACTTTTTACATATATCTTTTGAAGGTTGGCACTATTGAAATACCATACGGATATTTCGCTAAAGGCGCTATCCAGCGGTTAGGCCCTGGAATTTTTGACTGAAAAACTGAAAACTGTTAATCTACACTTGATTTAAATGGAAAAGCTCATTTTTATTAATACAAGTCTGACACCTGGTGTCACTAAATTTAATTTTTCAAATTATGAAGTGTACACTTTCTGCTCAGCCAATAGTCTTCTCGAATCTAACTCGTGACTGATTTTTCCTAGACAATTGTTGCTTCAAGAAAATCGTGATCCTAACGCTAGTAATTGCCGGCAAAATCATAGGCACTCGTTAGATTACTGTTGATTATATCTTAATGAAAATAACAAATTAGACCTTAGATAATCACCAAAGTTGACAAAAAATAACAGTTGACGAACGAGCAAGTATGAAACCCACCCGGATCTGAAGATGTCAGATTATAATATGCAAACATTATCCAAGAAGGTAGAAATCACTTTCAGGAAGATAAAAGAGAACGAATGCATTACAGCCACCCTTATTAGGCAGTAATTGTTTCCTTTCGCAAATTCTTTCATTTGGATATGACCCAAATTTCAACAGAAATTTCCATTTTGAGGTCCCCCTGAAATGATTCAGGCACTATTTTAAACATTTGTCCATGGGCGCTGTATTTCAACAATAATACAGATTTTTACATCAAATTTTAAACTTGAGCTTTATTTGATTATCCGAGCTTTCCGTAATATTTAAAAAACCGGAAGTGGGCGTTTCTTTTTTGTTTTTTTCAATATTTTTGTAAAATATTTTTTTTACGAAAAACCTTTATAGAAATGTTGAAAATAACAAAAAATCTGCAATTTTTTTGCAGTTTGACTGCTTAGTTTTTGAAAAAAAACTTAAAAAGTCCATCATTATGAAAATTATGGAGAATGCCAAAATCAACAAGGTTAAAAAATAAATAAATATCCGTTACAAAGTACGAGAAAGTATTGTTATCAGGGAACATTTTTCAAAATTTTGAAACGGAAATATCTGTTTTGTAGTCCCTAGAAGCAATTACGATGATTTCTAGAAATAAAAAATGTGTTTATGTGTGTTTGTGTGCACGTTTTATCTTAACACATTACTGTCCTGGGATATATATGCTTTTCTGTACTGCTGTTAAACTACCGAAGACATATAAATATGTTCACACGGCATCTCGCAATTACAGTAAAAATCATTGCCGGCAGTAGAATGGACGGCCAAACAAGTGTTAACATATTTTAAATTTGATAATAAACTATTTATTATTACAAAAGTTATGCCCATTTTTGTACGTGGTTATACAACACTCTCAAACGTTGAAACCTTTAAATTTGCCGGCTACAGGTATAAGCTCGCGCGCAATTAACTCTTACCTCTTATTTGACAATCCAAATAACTAAAAAGCTTTTGGTAACATTTTATACACTGGAAGTGGGTGTTTACCTTTTATTGTTTTTTTTTTAATAATTCTTTAAATGTAATTGAAAATTTTTGATATTTTTGGTTTATAATTATGAAATGATCACATTTACATCAAATTTATATGAATACTAATTGTAGAGAATGCCGAAATGAACTACTTATAAAGAATAAGCTTTAGTCGAAATTTCTCTAGTTTTCGAGTAAACTGACTGTCATAATTTTGACGTTTCAAACGTCAGTGTCATCTGATCTTGCAAAACACTTGATGTGTTGAAAGTGTCTTAATTTTCTTTGTAGGGTTGCGGAACCCATTCACAAAATTAAGTACCACTTTTAACACTTGTATCATAAATAACTATTATAACTACTATCAAATCGGAGACAGTAACATGGTGGCCACATCACCATTTTGAGCAGGTTTCCATTTGATAACATTGTTGTTTGAAAATAAATATTTTTCAAGACGTAAATTGAACTTTTCTTTTATTATACAGGATTTTAAAACATAAATCGGCACTATTGCCAGCTTCGTTTTTGTTGGAGCTATACATTCAGTTAATAAGGCAAACTAGTAGTATTTTTTGCGCTAATTGAAATTCACGATGGCGAAGACGGAACAAAAATCGAACATCTCGTTCACGAGTTATGTCAAAAAGTTTAATTTTTTCAAATAGGACACCCACTATACAATGTTCTCAATCGGTAGGAAATTTAATTGTGAAGAAAAATTGTCCTATTATTTTTTATCCTAAAGTCAAAATGGTAAAGCTATTGATGATTTTTCAAATTCGTCAAGGCGGCTGTGTTTGTTGTCGTATCTTTGACTTGTCATAAAGTAAACTCCGCAAAATATTTATCGCATCAGCTACGTTCTTTCTGTTAGGATATTTGTTTATTGTGATAACATATCTGTTTCTATGAATAATAAACATAACAATACAACACAACGAATATTCCTTCGATTTTCTTGAATTTGTGGTAAGAGTAATTTTATATATTTTTTTTAAACATTTAAATGCTTATTTATATGAAATTTTTAGTATTTTTGATTTCAAAATTAACGTTGAAGCTACCGCTCGCAATTCTAGAAATTTAACAAGAGACGAAATCGTTCGTGTCGCTCCTTAGTTTACGATGGTCGAGATCAAAGATATGTTGCTGCAGCATTGGGAATTCAGCAGTCCACGGTTTCAAGAATAATAAGAAAATTCAGATAATACACACGAAGAGCAGGATAAGGTCGTAAGAGGGCAACAACAGCAAGAGATGACTGATTTATACGTTTAAATGCACTGCGTATCAGACATTGTACCTCAAGGCAGTTACAAGCTGAACTGTACAATAATATTAGTGATGCGATAATTTTTTTGCGGAATGTATAAAGAAGAATATCCATGATGTGAAACGGTATCGTTTATTTTAAATTATTCTACAAACTTAAAAAAAAACAACAAAATTTGATGCTCAAAAACATTTTTGAGCCCACTTGAATTGCACCTAGTGGACTTGGTAATGATTCTACCACCAATATTATTGATAGCATGAATGATGCTTTGCTTGAAATCCTCAAGATAACTTTACCCCTTTCATATACCACATTCTTCAAATATCCGAAAAAGAAAAAAAACCTTAGGCGTTATGTCTGGTGATTGGCTAGGCACAAGGACAGGGCCGTTAGTTTATAAATATCTGTCATAAAAAATATTGCAATAGGTTATAAATCTGACGAACATTATGGGTAGGAGCTCCATCTTGCTGAAAGTAGATCTGCTAATCTCCACTAAATTCAGGACATCCAAGAAGTCTTGAAGTGTGACGGTTAATATTTCGGCACACCGCTCACTAGTTAATGCATCTTGATAAAATACAGGGCCTACAATTCTTGAGCGGATCAAGCCACACCAAATATTACCACTAAAGCATCTCTGCGGGTTTCAAGGACGGAAGAGCATCGACTCCAATAGGGTGTTTTTCCTGTGCGCACTGTATCTCAAAAACTAATAGAGCAATTGATATGAAACTTTGAACATACGTCTTATTTGATAATCCGGAGAACTGAAAAGCTTTTAGTGAAATTTCGTACACCGGAAGTGCGTGTTTACCTTAACTGTTTTTGGTTTTTTGCCAATATTTTCTTAAATATGAAAAATATCACAAAAACATTTAAACAAACATTGAAGACAACAAATAAATGAACATCTTTTGCTTGAAAACAATTTTTCATAAAATCATTTTTATTCGAGAAGAAAAATTATTATTTTTTTAATTTTTGGTTTATAATTATGAAACGATAATAGTTACAGCAAATTTATATTAATAATAATTGTAGAAAATGCTAAAATGAAAAACTTATAAATAAGTTTTTCTCGAAATCCCTTTAGTTTTTGAGTAAACTGAGTTTTTTAATTTTAAGTATAATTTTTTAATCTTTCATAATTTTGACGTTTTAAACGTCAGTTTCTTCCGAGTTTACACAACGCTCGATGTATATTTAAAATATGATTTCAATTGAAAATAAACCATGAAAACTTAAATATAAATGGCTATGAGGGGCCGCGGTGGTCTAGTGGGTAGAGGTCCGGCCTCTGGACCCCGTTGGTGCGGGTTCGAGTCCCGTCCGGACGGTCACTTTTTCAGAACGAAAAATGGCCGTACGGGTCCCTGGGTGTCTAGTGTTTGTCCCCATTTCATTTAAATATGAATTATTACTATATATCGGTTGTGGCTGAATGCCCTAGCTGGCTAAGCCAAGTCCCCATCATCCTCGATTCCCTAACCCGAACTCCTGTCAATCATCTTTCCTTTTAAAAAAAAAAAAAAAATTTAAAAAAAAAAAAAAAAAAAAAAAAATGGCTATGATACCATCAAGTCGGAGAAAGTAACATGATGGCCACATCACCATTTTTTAGAATATTGTGAATAGTAAAAATAGTCCACTTTCTTCCATTAAATCGTTAATTGAATTATTACGCCGAGCTTCAATTGACGCCAATTTCAGTTGGTTCACTTATTATTAATTGTTTCTTGGTTCTAGTTTTCTTAAAAACATTTTCATCTAAACAAAAGCAAAAATTACCTTCACTATTTTTGCTATTTTTTCGACAAACTATATAACATACCGTCATATTATATTTTTTCCTCTAAAAACAAATTCTAAACTGTTTACTAGCAAAACTTCCACTTGACATTTTAATCTTGATGGCACTTTTGAAACAAACAAATACTGTTTATGAAATTTTTTGACTTTGGGATAAAAGTTCCTAGACAAATTTCCTATCGATTGAAAATATTGTATATATACAGTGTGTCCACGGATGGAGTTGACGGAAGGAAAAAAAACTTTATTATTAATTTTACGGCAAAAAGTCATTCTTTATAAAAAATTTTGCTTGTCGAAAAAAATTGTTTTTCATCAAAAAAATTGAGATCAGATGTACAGGGTGTTAATAATTAAGAAAACAAGAAAATGCTTCAAGAGATAAGAACCATTATTTTTTATTTTATACAAAATGTTTATTAAACAAAATTGTTTATAAGCTAAAATGTAGCATAAATACAAATTTTTAAATAAAAATTATAATTTTTACTATTTACAATAATTCGTGATTTTATGCGATTTGGAAAATTTAACAAAAAATCAAGATACCCGATTCCGTAAACGTCAATGTTACGTCTGACAGTATTCAAAAATGTTAACTAAAGAAGAGTGTGTTTATTTAGTACAGTGCTATGGAATTAAAAATGTATCTTATCAATACGCAATTGATCTTTTCCACGAAAAATTTCCAAATGCGGCTGTGTCTAAGGAAGCACTACGAAAACTAATAAAAAAATTCACTGAAACTGGCTCAGTAATGAATGTGAAGAAAACGAAGAAAAAATACGATGAAGATGACACATCTACATTATTAGCATTAGGGTCAGTTGTAGATAACCCTAAATTGTCTTTAAGGAAGTGTGCAAGAATGCTGGATGTAAGCAAAAGTGCACCACAAGTTATTTTTAAGGAAATCAAAATTCGACCTTTTAAGCCAAAGCTGCTGCATACGCTTGAACTTGGAGATGAAGCAAGACGTTTGGAGTTTTGTTTATGGGTTGGTGCAAATTACATCGAAAACAGGTTTTCCAGATTAATTTGTTTCACCGACGAATCTACATTTTGCACCAACGGGCACATATCTACCCAAATAGTCGACACAGGGCTTTTAAGAATCCTAATTACGTCATCAATAGAAGAAGTCGACGTTACAAAAAAGGTAACGTATGGTGTGGAATTATCTTTGATAGAATCATTGGACCATATTTTATAGAGAACAATTTAAACCAGCATGTATACTTAGACATTTTGGAAACATTTATCTTACCACTTCTAAATACGTTAGAGCCAGAAATTCGCAATAACACGTTTGGCAGCACGATGGCTGTCCAGCTCATTCAACGGTTTTGATCAGACAATGGTTCCCAGATTAATTTGTTAGATCAGCATTTTGGTGAAAGGTAGATAGGAAGGTTTGGCCCAATTCATTATCCCGCTAGGTCACCTGACATTACTCCTTTCGACTTTTTCTTGTGGGGTGCCGTAAAACAAAGGGTCTATTCAAATAATTTGCCACATAACACGGAAGTATTAAAAGAGCGCATTCAGAAAGCTATAAATGAACTAAATGTGCCACAAATCATTCATAAAGTGTACAATGAATTCATTAGGAGAGCGGAAAAGTGTGTCGAAGTGGGAGGTAGTTATGTCGAATAAAAATTATCAATTATTTAATAAACATTTTGCATAAAATAAAAAATAATGGTTCTTATCTGTTGAAGCATTTTGTTGTTTTTTTTTAAATTTATTAACACCCTGTACATCTGATCTCAATTTTTTTGATGACAAACAATTTTTTTCGATAAGCAGAATTTTTTATAAAGAATGACTTTTTGCCTTAAAATTAATAATAAAGTTTTTTTCCTATCGTCAACTCCATCCGTGGACACACTGTATATATAATCCCAGTGTACAATAAAAAAAAATGAAACTTGAGGCAACTTTTGAACGCGATGTTAAATTTTTGTTTTCATCTCCGTAATCAGTGAAAATTGGTAGTTTGCCTATTTAACTTTATAGCTACAATAATAACGAAGTTGGCAATAGTGCCGACTTAAGTTTAAAAACACGGTATATCTTCGCTAGTTCTCTTTATTTATTAATTCAATAAACAATGTATAATCCTTTAACAAATGTAGACAAAAAAATGATGCAATAATTCTTAATAATTTCTATTTCATTCACATTATATCTTATTACCCAATAAAATATGTTCATTTGACGCCAGGTTGGGTTAAAATAGACAAGCATTGGTTGCTTATACTGTTTATTTAACGACGGGAGCTTATCAGCTAAATCCTGACGACGGGAGCTTATCAGCTAAATCACTTCAGGTTAATTGAAATGAATTTAAATCAATCTATCTCATGTTTCCGTTTGACAGTTAATAAAAAATGTCTCGTTTCGGGATAGAAAACAGTGAGTCGATCAACCTACGTTTATTTTAATTCTGATATAGAAATTATCTTACTCAATCAAGTGCATTGCACTGATATAGCTATTATTACAACTAGAGAAATATGAATAGTATATTCTACTGTATTTATTTTTCCCGTGTTGTAATTAATGGTTTTTTTCTGATTGAAAGAATATTGTTCTGTAAATGGGAAAATATTGGATTATAAATTTTTGAATTTATCGGATTGGTAACGTTGCTAAGGGCCTTGTTTGTAAATATCATAGTTGACTGTGACCGTGAATGTTTGGGTCCAGTAAAATCCAGAGCTGCTTACACCAAAGTGTATGAAGATTTTAAAGACTGGAGGGAACAAAAATTTGGTGAACGGTATCGGCGTCGTATTTTGAAGATTTGGTATGTTGCTATGATTTTGTTATTATGGAAATATGAGCGCTTCATATTTCGATAGGGAAATATAAGTGCGTTATGACATATCGGAACTAAGTCAATATCACTCAATATTGTTTCAATCAGAAAAAAAATCTTTATAATATTGGCAAATATACCTTCAAATAAGTTGCTTTAAGTAACATATTTTCGGTAATTTTTATCAAAATTATCGCGTAATTATCAATGCCCTTGGTACATTACACCTAATAATTATATTATTATGTGTAAAAATTCAAATCATTTACATTTTATCTAGAGCCCGGCGGAAGCTTAACCCGGCACTGGTATGTCGTATATGTGTTGAATAGGTCCTCGTATCATTAGCCATTGATTTATATACTCAAAACTTAATTACAACTAACCCAACACATCCGTTTAACACGTGTGCTCGAACGGTGTTCAAATCAATCCCATGAAATATGGTGTCAAGTCCGTCGTTCCTTATTAATTGAGGTAGGAAGTTCCGGATGTTGAGAAGACGGAATGCGCCCAACAAATGGTGTAAAGTGTCTAACTGAAAGTTTTCCGTAATCTCTGGCACGAGTGGAGATTCTTGTAGCACGTGTGCCACCGAACAATATCCGACTTCTGGCATCAATGGCACTCGATTGAATGGTCGTTAGTCACACCTCGATGACTTCCCTCGACGACTTTCCAGATTCCGGGAAGGCCATCGGTTTATTGTTTTTGTCGCCCGACGAATATTTATGGCCGTCATCCCACGTTAAAATTGATTTACAGTCAATTATCGCACGTAATTAATATTTATTCACGGATGGTAATTATTGTAATCATCGTGCGGTTCATTTGTGCATTGGCGGTCCAACGAGTGCAGAAACAAATCAATCGAGGTGTTGGAATTTAATGAACGCCAAATTCATGGGTTGCATCTAATAAAGGATATAATAACAATAATCAACAAGGATTTGTATGCACTTTACGACTGTTTATATCAAAAAATGATTAGTCGAATGATTGATGGATTGACGGCGCTGAGGAGCTAAAACTTGATCACAGTAATTTTCTCATCACTTGCACTCCCATGTTCCGATGTTCGGTTTGCGGCTTGGCCAATGTCTGTGCGTGCATTATATATTAGCCATTCTTTCACATCCATGCCATTATTTATACCATATATCACCACAGTGACATTTTTTATGTATTAAACTACTATATGTTTTTTTTTAAATATTCTTCAGGCCTAAACATATTCGAGAATTACAATCAGAACTGTTTTAAATTATAATGCTACATACAAACATATAAATTGCAAGCATGAGTGGCGCCTGTGTGCAAACGAACATTGCGGTGCCTTCTTATAAATAAAGATATTTTTTGTGTTTTCTAAAAAAAATTAAATTCAAACTCGAGCGACTTGCTAGAAAATCACAAAAATATGAATATGTTCACCTCGTAATCTTTTCCCATTATACAGGGTGATTCGGAACTCATCGGCCAAATTTTAAGGGATGATAAAGCACACGAAAATAATCATGTTTTGTATAGCAATGGGTACAAGTGACGCGTTGAGGCTCAACGGCAGGAGTTACCGTGTTTTTCTGGAAGATATTTTATCGGAATTGTTTCAAGATATTCCAGCTGCCGTTCGAAATCGAATGCTGTCTCAGCATGATGGGGCGCTGGCCCATTTCTGCTGTCAAGTGTGCAATTACATAGATGTCGCATTTGGGGTTCGTTGAATTGGGTGAGATAAACCAGTTGTTTAGCTTGATTTATCTTATGAAGACATCTGAAGGCCATGGAGCACCTCGTCGCTAGACTTTTGGTCGCTACTGCAACTGTACGAAAAATACCTGGAGTTTTCGAAAAAGTCCGTCAATCCAAGCATCGACGCAGCAAAGCTTGTATGAATGTTGGTGATCGAACCTTTGAGCAGTTATTGTAAATTGTACAAAAGTAATTTTGAAATAATGATGTAAATAAATTGTGTCCTTTCATTGCTACACAAAACATGATTCCTGTCGTGTGCTTTGCCACCCCTTGAAATTTGGCCCAAGAGCTTCGATTCACCTTGTAGATAAAAGAAATGTAGCGTAATATTTTAGATTTTTCAAATTTCATTTTGCTTTTCTAGCTTTACATGACCATGAGTAGTTTTTTAACTGTAAACCTCTAAATATCTCAACAACGCTTTTTGAATCCTCTTGATTATTCGTTAATTGCTATATATACTAATTACGTAAGAAAAGTTTGACAGCCCAGAAAAAACCGCTACAAAGGGGCTTCGGCCGACCGGCATAAAAAATTCGCCCAAAAATATGAGGAGAATTTTAAAAATCGCGTCCCCCGAAACTCACCCTTAAAATGGGGGGTAGGGTTAAACCTCACTCCTTATCGGGGCCTTATTCGGTAAAATTTTGTTAGTTTTTGCACGAAGATCGACGCCCAGATAACCGGGTAAGCTTTTAAAACCGATCCCGTCGTTTCGTTTCACCCCCACCCCCGGAGGTGATTTTTCAAACGCAAATTTTCGATTTTTGCACGTTTCCAAAAAAAAATATCTTCTCCGTAACCGCTGGAGCTGGATGATCCCGGTATGTCTTAAAATAATCTTAAAGAAAATATCTAAAATTGATCGAGCCACTTTTTTTTTAATTTTTGCCCCGTTTCCGAGATATGATTTTTTTTTAAACCGGGCAAAACAAACAAAAATTTCTTCTTTTAAGAACGTATTTTTTTTTCAAGTAGAAAAGCTGAAACCTTCGGTGATGGTAGAAGGGATAACTGGCTTTCATTGGAATTTTTTTCAAATTTTTTGGAACCACGCCTACGCACCACCAACGCCACCAACCCAGGGGGTGGTTCAGTTTTCTTCTTTTAAGGACGTATTTTTCTCCTTTCAAGTCGAAAAGCTGAAACTTTCAGGGATGACAGAGGCGATGACTAGCTTTCATTGGGAATTTTTTCCATCCCTACGCGCCATTTGCACCCTCTGGGTTCGGTTTTCTTCTTTTAAAGACGTATTTCTTTCTTTTCAAGTCGAAAAGCTGAAACTTTCAGGGATGACAGAAGGGATGATTGACTTTCATTAAGAATTGTTTCAAAATTTTTGGAACCACCCCTATGCGCCATTTGCACCCTCTGGGTTCGTTTCTCTTCTTTTAAAGACGTGTTTTTTTCTTTTAAAGTCGAAAAGCTAAAATTTTCGGGGATGGCAGCAGAAACTTTTTCAAAATTTTTGGAACCATCCCTATGCTCCATTTGCACCCCTTTTGGGGACGATTTTTTTTCTTTTAAGTCGGAAAACTGAAACTTTCAAGGATGGCAGAAGATATTTTGTCAAAATTTGTTTAACTACCCCTACGCTCCATTTGCACCCCTGGATTCGTTTTTCTTCTTTCAAGGACGGATTTTTTTCTTTTAAAGTCGAAAAGCCTAAACTCTCAGGGATAACAGAAGCGATGACTGGCTTTCATTGGGTATTTTTTCAAAATTTTTGGAACCACGCCTACGCGCCATTTGCACCCTCTGGGTTCGTTTTTCTTTTTCTAATGACGTATTGTTTCATTTAAAGTCGGAAAACTGAAACTTTCAGGGATGACAGAAGATATTTTGTCAAAATTTTTTGAACTACCCCTACGCTCTATTTGCACCCCTAGGTTCGTTTTTCTTCTTTCAAGGACGGATTTTTTTTCTCTTAAAGTCGAAAAAATTATATTTTCAGAGATAGCAGAAGATATTTTTTCAAAATTTTCAAACTACCCTTACGCACCATTTGCACCCCTTAGGTTCCTTTTTCTTCTTTTAAGGACGAATTTCTTTCTTTTAAAGTCGAAAAGCTGAAACTTTCAGGGATGGCAGAAGATATTTTTTCAAAAAATTTGAAACTACCCCTACGTGCCATTTGCATCCCCTGGGTTCGTTTTTCTTCTTTTAAGGACATTTTTCTTTTCAAATCGGAAAGCCGAAATTTTCGGGGATCGCAGAGGCTTTCAAAAAAAATAAAAGAAATAAAAATAAAAATAAAAAATAAAAAATTTAAAATAAAAAATTAAAAATGAAAAATGAAAAATAAATATTGAAAATTGAAAATTGAAAATGGAAAATATAAAATTGAAAAATGAAAATGAAAAATGAAAAATGAAAAATGAAAAATGAAAAATGAAAAATGAAAAATGAAAAATGAAAAATGAAAAATGAAAAATGAAAAATGAAAAATGAAAAATGAAAAATGAAAAATTAAAAATTAAAAATTAAAAATGAAAAATGAAAAATGAAAAATGAAAAATGAAAAATGAAAAATGAAAAATGAAAAATGAAAAATGAAAAATGAAAAATGAAAAATTGAAAATTAAAACTTGAAAATGAAAAATTAAAAATTAAAAACGAAAAATTAAAATTAATTTAGAAAAAATTATGTTTTTCGTTAATGGCGCAGCGTAGCGGAGCCGTCGATCTTCACCAATTACTTTGCTTAATTCATTATAATAGTTTCTATTACACACGCTGTGGCGTCGTCCGTTACCAATTTAATCGCTTAATTTTAATGGGCCCCGCACGGACGACGGTGCAGCGTAGCGGAGCCGTCGTCCGTCACCAATTTAATCGCTTAATTTTGATAGGCCTCGCTGGACGACGGCGCAGCGGAGCCGTTATTTCTTGCATTTTTTTTACTGTTTCCGTTACGAAGTACGAGATAGTATTGTGATCGTGATTTTTTCAAAAATTTTTTTTACGGAAATATTTGTTTTGGGGTCCCTAGATGCCATTTCAACAATTTCTGGAATTTTTTTTTGTGTCTGTGTCTGTGTGTGTGTGTGCTGTGTGTATGTGTGTGTGTCTGTGTGCGCTGTATCTCTAAAACTAATAGAGCAATTGATATGAAACTTTGAACATACGTCTTATTTGATAATCTGAAGAACTGAAAAGCTTTTGGTAAAATTTCGTACACCGGAAGTGGGCGTTTACCTTAACTGTTTTTTTGTTTTTTGCCAATATTTTCTTAAATTTAAAAAATATCACAAACACATTTAAACAAACATCAAAGACAACAAAGAAATGAACATCTTTTGCTTGAAAATATTTTTTATAAAGTCATTGCTATTCGAGAAAAAAATTTATTATTTTTTTTAAATTTTTGGTTTATAATTATGAAACCATAATAGTTACAGCAAATTTATATGAATAATAATTGTAGAGAATGCTAAAATGAACAACTTTTAAAGAATAAGGTTTTTTCTAAATCTCGTTAGTTTTTGAGTAAACCGAGTTTTTGAATTTGAAGTATAATTTTTCCATCTTTCATGATTTTGACGTTTTAAACGTCAGTTTCATCCGAGTATACGCAACGCTCGATGTACATTTAAAATATGATTGAAATAAAAAAGCAACTTGGGTTGCAAGATATACTTTTGTTGATATAATGAAAGGGCTCTCTGCGTTATCTCTACAACGCCAGAAAAATATGAACCGAAAGAAGTGTTAAGAATTCAGGAAAATATGAGTACATTTGAATTCGTTTTTCTATGTCTGATTTTGTTAAAGGTACTAAGTGAAGTCAAATTACTATCTAAATTATTACAAATAAAAAATGTATATCTCACGATAGCAACATAATCTTTAAAAGACACAAATAAACATTTTTTCTACTCCTTGCTGTATATTGATTAATTCCCTAACAATAAACTGTACGGATATAAGCTATTTTTCGGTTAGGTGTACGGATATGAAATCCAGGTTACAAATAATAAACAACCATTTTTGTAGAACGTTGCGACGGCGGCGGCAGCAACGGGAGAACGTCACCTTAAACGTCAAATAATTAATTTACATTTTTATATAATCGGAAATCATCATGGAAAGTGAAAGTGATTCGAATAATTGTACCCCACCAGAAATTAGGAAATCTGTTCAAGATAGCCAGCAGGGATTACTGCCGATCAGATCCCGTCCAAAATATGGCTTCGCATACAAACAATATATGGATTGGTGTACAAGTAAGAATGTGAAAACTATCAATGAAAACGTTACGATTGCGTGCATAGAAAACATTTCCAAAACTAAAAAAACCTTCAATATTGTAGATCACGCATTACAGTGACTTTTTTATAAAAAAAGACGTGGCCGCGATGAGAAAACGTCACACATCAGACGTCAGATAAATTAATTTACATGTTTTTTCGGTATTCATTATGAAAAGTGAAAGGGATTTTAGTCGTAGAAAAAGTTATCTGTACAACGCGAGTGGATATGATGCCCCCATATCTCACTCGGCATTGGGGCACTCGCCTACGGCTCGTTCCCCAAACTTGCCTTCGTGAGATATGTGCATCATATCCACTCTTGTTGTACAATATACTATAGAAGAATTGCAACCAAGTGGAAGATTGACCCATTTTTTTGATCGAAAAGACAAACATTGGCGAAGAAACTATCAAGTGATGGGTAATATGTTGGATGTAGTTATAAACCACGTATACAGCAGATTTAAAGGGATGAAGTTTCAAATTTATTTGGCCAAAATGAAAGAAAGAAACTGACATTTTAAAATCTGCTGAATCGCTTCAGTCAAAATATAAAGAGGATCTTCCTACAGATTTTTCATTACAGATAGTAATGATAGCTTCTATAGTTAAAGTGGAAATTGTTAAAAATTAGAGAAAAAAAAATACTATTAGATAAATACGCCATAATATCTTCAAGTTTTGCAGATCCCATTATCGTTACCGTGGCAACGGTGAAAAAATCATTTTCAAAACTAAAATTCGCTTCCATCAATTCTTCTTCTTTGATTTCGTCTATTTCTTCTCTGTCGTTAGTTTCCTCATGTTCTTCTAATAAACTTGTATTTGTTTGTATTAGTTCAATGAAGAGCTGTGTCCATCGTTCCATTATTTTATCTTCGTCAGTGATTACTGTTTCCTTTTTATCTTTTATATTCATCACATTAAATTTGATTTGATTTGAAAAGAAATATCATTTCATCTTTGAACCCAGCCTGTGCGCTGGCTTTGAAAGTATGATTAACTAATTTAAAGCAGTTCGTCTCGTGAGTCTCATAACTGGGAATTGTATTTTTCTTATCCCCTGAAAGTGGGAACCACTTAAGAACACAATAATCCACATTTGAGTCGTCAGGCTTTCTCGTTCTTTTTCTATCTTTTGCATTTTCACTTTCGCTTCTCAAAATCTTGTGTTTGTTCTTCAAATAAGTCTTTAAAGTGTAGGGAAAAATTTGTGGGGACACCTTGAGCATAGGAGCCGTAGAAATCCGAGGCAGCAATGGTGCCGTAACTTGGGAAACAAGAAAAATGCAGATATTAAAAAATATCAGAGACTGAAAGTACCTAATTTAATTAGTATGTGTTTTCTTAGTCATAATAAACCAGCAAAAGAAGGATAAGCAGTTATTTTATATCATACCGTAATTCTAATGTAACGTACTAAGTGGCAGAATCATTAGTTGAGCTTTGTCGACAATTCCCACAACGTTACAAATTCAAAATTACTTGACAATTTCTGATTGCTTTTTAAGCCCTTTTGCTACTTCTCCAATTACCGCTACTTTTTGAGCTAATGTTAGTGACTTGTAACTGTAAGGAATTTTAATATTTGACGATTCCATTATAAGACGAAAATTCCGTACAACAACTAAAAATGTAAGACTGAATTATGTAATTTGGTGGTCCGTGAAGGTTTTTTTAAAAGAATTGATTTATTCAAAAAAGCGTATATACAACAGCAATTAATGCCTATTCTGGTCTCTTACAATGCCAAATTAATAATTCCTTAAAATAATCTAGAGCACTAGTATTCATAGCTTAGGTGGAAACTAAAACAAACATAATAAAAAGTATTTAGTGTTTAAGGACAATTGTTCATTATTCGTCCACCGATGCTCCACTTGCCGGGTTACTTGTCCATCTTCATATAACTACCGTATTCAATCAATAGCAAAGAAAGAAATCACTTCAGATAAAAAGCGCATGATTGGTTGACCTTGACTGAACTGGCAACAGGCTGAGTTAATGCGCCTCTCATGATATAATTTTAACACTATGTTATAAAAACAATCATAAGAAAAATTGGAATTTTCCAAAATTAAATTCGAATTATTAATGTTTTTTTATCATTGTTTTCATGCATAATTTAGGGGACCTAGCAAAAAATTCAAATTATCCAAAAATTCGATTTATAAAAGTTCGAAATTATCCACGTTCTACTGAACCAGGTTTTATAGTGTTTGTAAAACAAATTTTTGTAGATTTTACGAATATTTGATACTATTATATATTTTTGTATGTTTAACAATTGCAGAAACTTGAAATTATTAAAAAAATATAATTTAAAAATATTGGATCTTATTTTTGACCAACTATATCCGTGCAAAGTGTACATAACACACAAAGCAAACACCACAGACCGATATAATTCCATTTTTATAAATGAACGAGGTATAATTTCGTATGCGTGATTATTTGCTCGAAACCGAGATCCACTATCAAAAAAACGCCAATAAAATCCTTCACAGAGTGACCCAGAGCCTAGAAAACAACTTCCCAAATGCATATCTGAAATTAAATCAGCGAACGGAATGGCTCCTCAGCAGGAAAAAATAACAGAGATGATTTATACAGTCCATAATATCCCATAATTTCCAGTGGAAATGTGTGAAAAACTAGCATCTATTTATGAATTTTGGTAATTCCCTTCCTGTTACGAGGCACTTAAACACGAATTGGATCAGTGATTTAGTAGATAATTGCGGCGGGTTATCCTTATCCATCCACCGATCAAATTATGCGTGGCACGCACGTGTATGCAGTGTTTTTTTATATATTAAATAAGGAAAAGGGAAAAAATAAGTGGCCACCCTCTGAAGAACAGTTGGCCAACGCAGCTGCGCGGAGAGATTTCGCCTCGTTTCGTTTTCCCTTTGGGCGAAATGGTTGTGAGCCGTTGGGTGGCAATTTGTTATGTATATCGTAATTTGTTAATGTAATTTCGCCATTGGGTATTGCTATTTCCATATCATTCGGTATTAAGATGTTTGTCCCTTGTCAAGGCTTCCCTAGAATTTGAATAAAACCTATACGTATAATAATAGTAATAATAATAATACTACTCTAATTCCCAATAAAAGATACAGTAGCTATACTTAGTATAGGAATAACGTCAAGAAATACATAATCATCTTATCATACAAAACTATAATTAGAAAATTCTTCGAGATTGTATGGTTCCATTAATAATAGTAGTGTGGTCAACTTATTTTTGAAACTTTTTAATTCTTTTTCCTTTTTTAAATTAGTCGGCAAGAGATTATACAATTTCATACAACTGTATTCTGGACTTTTTTCAGTGAAAGAGTATTTGTGGATCGGGTATATGAAATTTTGTTTGTGACGGGTGTCATGCCTGTGCGCATTTTTGTTTTCTTAAAATAGATGGTTTTGTTTCCAAGTAAATATCAAACTCTCCAGTATATAAATAGCGAACACAGTAAGTATACCATTTTTTGAAAACATTGAACATACTATTATCAACGTCTATGTTCAATCGTAAAATAATCACATCAACGCAGTGACGGTTTTTTTCTGGTACGGCCAAGGAACAAGAGGTGGTAATACAGATAGGTAGGGTCAGTTGCAGAGACGGCTGGCTGCGTGACCGCACCTATCTGTATTACCACCTCTTGTTCCTCGGCCGTACCAGAAAAAAACCCGCGAACCGTCACTGCATCACCGCATGGCATTATATTGAAATTGTATGCAACCAAATACACAAAGGTAACAGTGACACAGCTAAACGCATTACGAATAAAATTAGGTTAATTAAATTAATTACGGTTTCACAGATTTCCGTTCGTTTGCCTTTGTTTTCACTTACTAATTATTTGAAAACTTGTAGGCATTGTATTTAAATTCTTCTAATGTCTTATAGACGGAAGCTGAACTTATTTGAAACTGTGCTGCAATAACTCTTATGGGGTTCTGTTCTTTGTAACATAAAATGCCGAATTTCATCTCTTTCGTTAAAATGTGACTTGTTTTAGCCGTTTTACTATGAAAATTACTCACGCAGCCAATATTATCAAAATTATGAATATTCAAAATTGTTCCGATGGATGGAAGTTATCTGCTCGGGTATGCAACCGAAAACAAATCTCTAACACCTCGAGTGATGTTCCCGCTCTTATACCAATTAATTATTTATATTCTTTCTTCGGTGGCGTAGTACATTTTAAGAAACACAATTTTGACAATGAAATAAAACTGGATACGTATGGTTGCCTACCTATTACTGCGTTAATGTGATTATTTTACGATTGAACATAGGCATTAATAATTATATGTACAGAGTTCAAATGAAAGCCCGCTATAACCGCAATGATGTACAGCTTTGGTTTTTTTAAAGGTGAACCATATTTTCTTCTTCAATCAGCAGGTATTTTCGAACATGTTACAAAAAAAAGCTTTTTCGAAATCTCACTAATTGTTGAAAAAATCGATATGCCTAAAATTCCCATTATAGCGGAGAAAATTACATGATGGCCACATCAAGATTTTTTACCTTGTCTAATTTATTTGACGAGTATTACCTTGCTAGAATGATAACCAAAGCCACCGTCGAAGAACATAAAAAAACAATTGGGAGACGATTTCATCTCTTGGTCTTACTTACATTCACTCCACCTGTCGAAGAACATAAATTAGACAATTGTTCGTCGATGTTTTGTTCCTATTTATAATTACACCACGAGTACAAAACTTTTCTTAAATTTTTTTTTTTTAATCTGCTCTATTCTATTTATCATAATCTAGAATCGATTTTAAATAAATTTGGAACGTTTCAAGCAAGGCACAATTGTTTTTATATTTTTATTATGAAGTGAAAAAAATAAGTTTAAAATTGCAATAAATCAGTTCTAGTGACCTCTTCTCGAAATCAGTAATTTATTTTGTAATTTTTCAATGTGTATATGTGTGTTACACCATGTGAGAATAAAGTCCATTATTATTATTATTATTATTATTATTATTATGTCATTAATCTCGAATCAATTTTGATTAAATTTGCAAAGCTTAAAGCGTGTGGCAACATTTTTATCAAAATAAATAAAAAGAGCAATGTAAAAATTACAATAAATTGAGTTCGTTGAATTTGGTTCTCGTTTATCACGTGGTGAAACATTTTTAATATTACTGGTTGTTGAAATTAGTGCCTAATTTCAACAACCAGTAAAATTGAGTTCTACTGAAAATAAGCAACTTCAAAATTGCAATCATTTTTATTGTGGTGTGATCATCTCAAAATCTACCAAAGGGTGTTTTGACTTTTGTACTGGAAAGTGATGTTGAATCGATTTTGAGAGAATTTGGACAGTTTCAAGTGAGTGGTAAATGTTTTTTGCATTTATTTTTGTAAGTGCAATATGAAGAAATTCAAAATTATAATAAATTCTATTATCGTATATTTAGTTCAATGGGATATTGGAGATTTTTACAGAATTATAGTTTACAATGCATTTTCAGTAAATTTAATAAGTTTCAACTCGGTGGCAATTGTTTTTATATTTTTGAAAAGTATCGGAAAGTAAGCAGCTACAACATGACTATAAGTTATGCTTTCATGTGATTATCCCGGAATTTAATGAAGTGGTGTGTTTCGATTTTAATTGAGTTATAAAGCTGAATATTTTTAAACTAAATCTGGAAAGTATCAAATCCGTTGTTTTGGAATTTTTCTTTATTCAATTGTGGAAATGTGGAATTGCAAAATCACAATAAGCTGTGTTCTCGTGTGATTATCAAAATCTAGTAAGTGAGTATTTCGTATTATTGCATTTTCAGTGTATTGTTATATAATGTTTGGAATGTTTTAAATTGATGGAAATTGTATTTGTATTTTTTTAATCAATCGGGAAGATGCCCTTTTATGTTCAAAGTTGTGTAATTCAATAAAATAATTCATTTTTTATATATTATATGATAATGTTTTATAGTTAATTAAATTAACTAAATTTTTGTGTAAAATTAATTATTTTAAATTGATTGGTATTGAAGTTATGAATTTGCAAATTTGAGTTGGAGGTGGTTTCTTCCCAGTTGTATAAACATTTTTTTTGCAGAAGCTTTGCTTAAAATTTCTGATAGATAATGAAATTAGCCTTAATTTCTAGTAAAGATGTACGTTCTAACTTTTATAGTAGTGAAGTTATAAATTTCAAAAGTTGGGTTAATGAGGAATGAGCGCGCAATATTTTTTTCGAAGCCGCCCAATTTAACGAAATGGTGTTTTATCCAAATTCTGCGATAAATTTTTTATAGCCATCTAAATTACCTACATTTTTCTACCAAAATGCATATTATAGCTTTATTGGTGACGAAGTGATACATTTTTGAAATTGGTTTTAAAATAAATATGCACCAATGAAGATTTACTTTTACAAGCAAATAATTTCATGAATTAATTTGTTATCTAAATTTTGTTAAGAGTTATTGATAGACAATGAGATAAGCTTCATCCTTCAAATTTACCCCAATACCAATTTTGATTCCTACAAAAAAAAAATCAACCACGCTTCCACTCACCATTATCACATCCAATATCCAAACCTAGCTACCAGGCCAGAAATGAGCTGTCCTTTTTCTTGACATCAAAAACAGCATTTGATTCAGTCCGGTATCAAGGTCTCCTTTATAAATATTTCCTTCTCAATTTACCTCACCACATTATTCTCCTGATTAATAATTTCCTCTCTAATAGAACCGCCCAAATTATAGTTCGCCGGGCACTTTCTTTCCCCTTTTCCCATTAAACAAAGTGTACCACAAGGTTCTCCCCTATCACCCCTATTGTATAACTTATTCTGCTCCGATATTTATAACCCAGACCCTTAATTTTTTAATCCTAAACAATATTCTTTACTATTTGCCGACGATACACCCCTTGTATCCCATTCCACGATCCTAAAAAATGCCCAAAAATCTCTCCAATAATCCATAGATTCCCTACAAATCTGGTGTTCTAAGTGGCGAATACAAATAAATCCTGCAAAATCACAACTTTTCATCCCATTTCATAAAATCACCCCTAACTCCCCCACCGTCAACATCCATAATTCCGTCATACATCCTGTATGTTTATGTAACTAAGGTATTCTGTTTAATTCCAAACTTTCCTTCAAATCTCATTCCCTATCCATTAAAGCTAGAATTAGGACAAAGGCGGACATTTCCGAACATTGACTTACAAAGATAAAGGTATATCAACAAAAACAGCAGTCAAAATAGAACTAGAACTAGAACCCTCACTAAATTAAGACACCCTAACAATCCACTTTACTTTCACAAGAAAATAATTTAATGGAATTATTTGTTATATAAATTTTGTGAAGAGTTATTAATAGACAATGAGTTCAGCTTCATTTTTCTACAAAGACAAATGTTTAGTCGCTATTGTTGGTGAAGTTATAATTTGTTCTTTACTGATGATGTGGAAAGATAAACATTATAAAAAACAAAGTGCGCGTTGAAATAAAATTTCACTTAGAAGTCAATTTATTTAAAAAAGGCCATCTTTTCAGAAAAAAATAATTCGATTTTAAGACAAGTTATGAGTGCTAGACATAACATCGCACCAATCGAAATAACAGAGTGGAATACATGCATTCTACAACGTATAATTCAACGAAATAATTTGTTATCGAAAGTTTGTTTACAATCCTCGATGGAGAATGAAACAAGGATTTTTTTTAAATATAAATTCTAGTTTGTTTGGTGATGGTTATTGATTAAAAAAAAATTGGGCTACGTGGATTATGAAAAACAAGTAATTAACGGGAGAGCAAAACTTTCGGAGAACCCCGATATTGTGTTAATCCTAACTCACAAGCCATAAACATGTTGACTAAAATCCTTTAATAGACTGATTTTTGGGGCTAATATAACATCACACAATCCAAAAATTTGATTGCAGCATCATGCATCTGCAGAAATTCTATGTGGAAAATACAGTTCCATACACAAAACCTGAGATCCCTCCTCAACCTAAAAAAAATCATCTACAAGTTCTTTAAGTTTTAAGTTGATACTAAATTTATCTATGTACGACGACATTCAATAAATAAGTTACACTTGGTCCCCAAAAGATGGCAATAGTGTACAGCAAGAGAGAAACTTGCGAAGAAGAGAGTACAGGTTCACTGCTTCTGACAACGGCAAACGTTTCTGCGCAGTATTGGGAACAAAATAGCGCATCCGCTGGAAACGTAGTCCAAAGTTGAAGTACCGGGTGCAATACGATTTGTGGATAAAACATCTCACTTATACGGAGATTCCTCTTGCACGGTAATACCTCACACCTCCGTACACAGACTTTGTTTCGCAGTTTTGGATGGGAGGTTTGGCAGGATCCAGAGAACAGTCCCGATTCAACACATTGCGAGTTTCATGTGTTCAGAAGATGAAAGAATTTATGGGTGGATGCCGATTTACCACCGACGAGGAGGCACTGACTGCTATTCACTACTCTCCTCATGACCAGGGAGAGGATTTTTATCATCAGGGCATCGAACAATTGCTGTCACGTTCCGATAAATGTTTAAAGTAACTGGGTGATTATTTAGAAAAGTGTTGTATCTGAGTAACGTGTTATATTTTGTGGTTTTCTCTGCCAATGTCCGAGTGTAACTTACTTATTAAACGTCCCTCGTACATTAGTTTAAGTTAGGTTAAGTGAATTAAGTTAGGATAAGAATCCATAGTTCACCGTACACATTGATGAATGAATGAACTTTATTATCATTTTGAGCAGACCCTTTGACTTTCCAATTAATTAACACTACTAATGACAACTAGAAACCGGTTTACAGTTGTCATTGATGGGAAACAATAATTTAGTTATTTCAAAAAATATCATCAAAAGTGAAGTACGTACTCGACGAATGCCCATGTACATGTCATACATTAAACTGAACCTGTCATAAAAAATATGTTTTGGGAAGTGCACATGAAAAATGAAAGCGAACGTACGCTTAAGGTAATTGATGCTTTTTTAAATATGCCAGATAAAATGGCATTTATTTACGAGTAATCAGGGCACACGTTGTTTGTGTGTGTGTGTGTAAAATATTCAGAGCAGCAGTAAATCAGATACCTGTCGGGGGATATTTTATTCATGGCGCGTTTTATTGGTATTTTTATGGCGGCCAAATTACCACAGCTATGAGATGTTATAGGGACAGATCGTATAAATCTTGTCGCACGCTCAATTAAACATAATATATCGGATAAATTGAGCATAAGCCATCGACGACCTTTATTTATACGATCTAATACACCCAAAAAGACCAACTGAACATGCTCGATTCCATTCCCCATTAACATCTCGCGGAAATTTATTATCGCTTTATTTATCGGGGGCGAATGCAAAAAATACACGCCGAACATAAATTTCAACGTTTTTTGAAAAACCGTTCAAATCGAGAGTTGCACCTGACAACACTTCCGCCGCTCTCGTTTAGATTGATAACGCTGTGACGGCCTATTAAACATTTGCATAAGTAATTCATTAATTAATGGTTGCGTATCGGGTAATTTGCTAAATGTAATTTTCTACTAATTAAAGACTCCCGGAACGTTTGAAGTTTTGCTAAAATAAAAGCTACTATTAAATTTTTAATAAGATTTTTTTTTGGCGTAGGTGAGTTACCGTTACTGTTCACGCCACTAATGAACATATAGACATATTGTTAAATTGAACACCTAAATGAATAATGTTTTTTCTACTACCCTATATAAAAAGATATTTTTCGTCACCGAATATTCACGCGAAAATTTAATTTCCGTCACTAGTGAGCGAAAATCCCATAACCTTAACTTTCGTCACTAGAGATGAAAATTATCTACTAATTTTCACCTCCGTCTAGTTGCCTGCTATCACTATATCACGTTATTATTAAAGCACGTCGTGCAGTTCGAAACTTCATCATGATTTCTGATTCAGAAAGTGACATAGATCTTCCCAATACTCCACCAGAAATAGTAAATCAAGCTGAGAAAACCTACGCTGATTTATTGCCAGAAAAATCGAAAAAGAGGTATGAAGAAATCTTTGCAAAATTCATGGAATGGAAGGTAGATAATCGCGTAAATTCATATTCGGAAACTGTGCTGCTTGCATATTTTGCAAAATTGTCGGAAAATTTGAAGCCATCGACCTTATGGTCTATACATTCTATGTTAAGAACAACATTATCAATAAAAAATGGTGATGTGGCCATCATGTTACTTTCTCCGACTTGATGGTATCATTATATTTACGCTTCCATGGTTTATTTTCAATTTAAATCATATTTTAAATGTACATCGAGCGGTTTGTAAACTCGGATAAAACTGACGTTTAAAACGTCAAAATTATGAAATGGAAAAATTATACTTCAAATTCAAAAACTTAGTTTACTCCAAAACTAAAGGGATTTCGAAAAAAACCTATTCTTTATAAGTTGTTCATTTTAGCATTCTCTACAAGTATTATTGACATAAATTTGCTGTAACTATTATCATTTCAAAATTATGAACCAGAAATGAAAAAAAAATAATTAAATTTTTTTCTCGAATAACAATGATTTTATAAAAAATATTTTCAAACAGAAGATGTTCATTTATTTGTTGTCTTCAATATTTGTTTAAATGTTTTTGAGATATTTTTCATATTTAAGAAGATATTGGCAAAAAACAAAAAACGGTTAAGGTAAACACCCACTTCCGGTGTACGAAATTATACCAAAAGCTTTTCAGTTCTTCAGATTATCAAATAAGACGTATGTTGAAAGTTTCATATCAATTGCTTTATTAGTTTTTGAGATACAGCGCACACAGACAGACACACACACACACACACACACACACACACACAGACAGACACACACACAGACACAAAAATTTTTTTTCCAGAAATTGTTGAAATGGTATCTAGGGACCCCAAAACGGATATTTCCGTTAAAAAAAATTTTGAAAAAAAAATCACGATCACAATACTTTCTCGTACTTCGTAACGGAGAAAGTAAAAATGATATCAATATCAATAAATATGCCAAGTTACGTTCTTTCCTAAAACGAAAATCGGATGGTTTTAAAAGTAAATAGTCTAAAACTTTTTCGGCCCAAGAAATAAACACGTTCTTAACGAATGCACCTGACTCCAAATATTTAATGACTAAGGTAAGGTAATCACGTATTGTTTTAATAAGTACTTAGTGATATAAATGTTTCTAGGTTACCTTAATTTTTGGAATTTCTGGCGCTTGCCGTTGCCACGAATTAAAAGATTTGACAGTCAATGATGTAAAGGATTCTGAAACTACACTTCTCGTTCAAATACCTAATATAAAGACAAAGGTAACACGTTCATTTCATATTTCTGGAAACTTTTATGACATTTCTAAAAAATATATGAACCTTCGTCCACCGAATATGGATCAAATTAATTCAAGATTCTTTATTAACTATCAGAATGGAAAGTGTAGTAAGCAAGTTGTCGGAATTAACAAATTTAGTAAACTTCCTAAAGAAATAGCTCAGTATTTAAATTTGCCTTTTCCTGAACAATATACCGGGCATAGCCTACGTAGAACTTCCGCTATGCTGCTAGTGGATGTAGGAGGTGATCTGCTTCAACTAAAACGGCACGGTGGTTGGAAATCTAGTAACGTTGCTGAGGGATGTTGATGAATCAAGTAACAATAAAAATCAAATACAGACCAAAATTTTACATTCTGTACAAAATACAAAACCAGCTACGATGGAATCCAATTACGGCGCATCTTCCTCTGGAAGATTAGTTAATAACAGAACCGATGTAGCATCGACTACTTCAATTCATAAAAAGTTTTGTTGTGAAACGCCCATCATTTTGAATAATTGTTCACATGTAACTATTAATCAATATTTAAAACATAAGTAATTTAAAAATGATCAATAGTTTTGTAATTTTTAGTTCAAATAAAGTATTTGTTTACATATTTTTTGTTTGTTATAGTGCCAAGGTAGTAGAAAAAGTATAGTGTTTAACTCGTCGAAAGCATTTTTTTAGGCTCGCGAACATTACCAAACTCGGCTTCGCCTCGTTTGGTAAACTGTTCTCTCGCTTAAAAAAGGTTACTTTCGTCACTCGTTGAACAATATACTATTATACAACGGGATCAACAAGGGTTACAATTCAAGGGGTGCATTTTGTATGAACATATAATATATAACTTTAAATAAAACAGTTTCTTTGTTAATATCACACTTTATTTTTAGTGACTCGAGTTTCGATCATCAGCTGATAATTTTCAAACTTAAAAATTATCAGCTTATGATCGAAATTCGAGTCACTAAAAAATAAAGTGTGATATTAACAAAAAAAAACTGTTTTATTTAAAGTTCGAAAATGTATCACGAAGTTAAGGCCTCAACCATGAATCAATTATATAACATATAATTTAATATCGAAATTAAAATAAATTTGGAACATAGTTATTTTGGATTTCAATCAAGTTTTAAGTTTTTAGTTTCTCCGTATAAAATACAGGAAAATATTATTTTCGCTTCTAATTTTCGAATAGGAAATTTCAAAGGAAATATCCATTTTGGGGTCACCCGAGACACCAACTATTTTTATGTGATAGATATCTGTGTGTCTGAGTGTTTGTCTGCGAGTCTGTCTGTGTGTCTGTCTCTCTATGTGTTGGCCTGTGTGTCTGTTTGTAGGCGATGTATCTCAGAAAGTAATAAAGATTATCAAATGATACTTTTTTCATATTGCGAAGAACTGAAAAGCTGTTGGTACACTAGAAGAGGGTGCTTACTAGATATGGGGAACTTCTATCTGTGAGTCGACTCAGTGAAGTAAAAATTCTAAAAATATTAAGGTCGTTATGACGCAGACTCGACTTTTGTCTTGAAAGATTTATAATGGTGAAATGATAAAGGGAGGACTTTTTTTGCTATTTGCCTTCATGTGGGAAACCTTTTTAAATAACAATTCTTGTCATGTAATTTATTGAGCTGTTGAAGATGATAGATCAGTCGCTCGTTACTGAGTCATGTAAATCAAAAGAGCTAACTCGGCGAGTCGACTCTTTTAACTATGTCAGATCTAGTAAAGCAGATCACGGAAATGAGCTTTTGAATTTTCCCGATATTTTTTAAATATAGCAAATATTACAGACATATTCAACTAAATGTTCAAGAATTTTCAATAAAATATTTTATGCATAAAATTTCATAAATATTTGTAAAATTGTCTAATTTTGGTCTATAAATATGAGTTACATGAAATTTACCCTTAAGGCAATGGTAGATAATGGCTAAATGAAGAAGTTGTAAAGAATTAGTTTTTTTATGGCATAGGAAACTAGTCCATTCCGCCAGAGTTTCAATTAAGTGAGTAAACTGGACATCTATAGACCCGCACGGTCACTTCTTGTGACCCTACCGATGGGATTCGAACCCACGACCACGAGGCCCATGGGCAGGAGCTCTACTCACCAAGCCACCGCGGCCCCAGAATTAGTTATAGTTTATTATTATTTTTTTAATTCCACAATTTTCAAATAATTGGATGAATATGAAAGATATAGCAAAAAGGCCTTCTCCTATAACAAATCGGTTATTTGATGGCCACATCAATGGTATTTAAAATAAGAAAAAATCATACTTTTTTTGTGAATATCATAAACTACCGTCATCATCATCACTTGACAAACTCGAGTTGGGGATATTTGTTTAGATTTATGTAACCGTCTTCTTACGATATATAATATTTTTACAGTAATTGGTTGGGGTTAAACAGTAGTGAATTTTCAACTCATGTTGAGACAGACCACTTTAGAATGTTACATTTTGGTGAAAACTAAGATTCTTCGCTCTATCCTTAAATAGCTTCCCATGAATATCCATCAATTTATCCCTAAAATCCTTAACCATTGCCACCAAAACCAGTACGTTCCCAATGATCGAAAATTTAAAATGGCGACTCAAGGCGTTCGTAAAAACAAGACCGATGAAAGTCACAAAATCTAATGTACACATAACTCGTACCGTAAACATACAGCTCATGATAACATATGGTGCAAAATTCCATTCTCAGAGAAAAAATCCTGAAATCTTTACAACCTTATATTCCCGATTCCTAATTTGGTTCCCTCCCTAAAGCTGCCGCTTACCATCCATACCGTTAATATCCTAACAGAGCTCTTCGAAATCCATAAATCCGCTATTGCTCTTCTCGATATCAAAAAAGCATCTGACATCTCATGGCATCGAGGCCTGCTTTATAAATGTTTCTTGTTAATTTGCCCCATCACCTTAGTTAATTAAATCCTTTCAAACCGTCTCTGCAAAAGACAAAAAAATTATTTTCCCCACAACTTCCTCTCCAGCAAGGTATACCGCAAGGCTCTCCGCTATCCCCCTTCTTTATAATCGAATTTTCCATGGCATTTTCAACCCCGATCCCACCCAATTTAATTTTTCCACATATTCTTTCTTATTTGTAGAGTGCTATACAAAAACGCGTCTTTCCAAGTAAACATCAACGAAGACCTTGAAATAGGATGAATTCCAATCCAACGTGGAGTTCGTCAAGGTGGCCCTATTTCTCCAAAACTGTTTACCCTAGTACTAGAGAACGTCTTTAAACATCTAGCATGGGAAAAGAAAGGCATTAATATAGACGAGTCTTTTCTCAACCAACTACGTTTTGCGGACGATATCATTATGATCTCGAGTGATGTTGAAGAGAGATGCTACAAAAACTCAATGAAGCGAGCAAATACGTGCGGTTGCAAATGAATCTGGACAAGACCAAAATCATGAGTGACAGTGAAATAGAAGTGCAAGTGGACAACAAAACTATAGAAAATGTAAACAACTATGCGATACCTCGGCGATAATATTAAACTAGGCAAATTCAATCAACTGCAGATGTGAACAGATGAGTAGGTCTAACTTGGGTGGGCAGCATTTGGAATGCTAAAATACGTCTATTAAGCTGGCACAGCCACTTTAGCACAATCACATGGGACTTGGGAATTTAGTGCTATTTTATTGCTAATTAGTTGCCGTATTCCCGATTTTGTTGCTGCACCCGTTTTAGAAAAAACAACGGCTGTGCTAGCTTAAGTTAAAGTTAGCACAGCCATACGAAAAAAAAAACAATAAAAATAAAAAAAAACAAAGACATATTTTTGAACTACCAATTTGTTGCTAATTAGTTGCCGTATTACCGATTTTGTTGCTCCAGCCGTTTTCTAAAAAAAAAAAACAATGGCTGTGCCAGCTTAAGTTAAAGTTAGCACAGCTATACGAAAAAAAAAAACAAAGACATATTTTTGAACTACGAATTTGTTGCTAATTAGTTGCCGTAACTTTAACTTAAGCTAGCACAGCCATTTTTTTTCTCGAAATCGGCTGGAACAACAAAATCGGAAAAAAATTGAAAAAGAAAATCACGATCTCGTACTTCGTAATGGAGAAAGCGCGCAATCTTTGGAATTTTTGTCGGAATTAATTTTTTGTTAGTTCGCCGTGGAATGACAAGCCTCTAGTTTACCATTGTTTATTTTTTTTAATCACATTTTGAGTACAGATTTTAATAATTGATCAAAGGTACAAATCTGGCTCCACCAAATAATAGGGAACTTAAGACGTTTTTGAATAAACTTTCCCTCAATTAGAATCTGATTTTAGCAAATTTCGCAAAAAATATAAATATTAGGTCGATAGCCAATAAAGAATCTTTACACATTTAATTATTATAGTTAAGCAAGATTTGTTTATATCATATACTAAATGTATGAATTCTTTAATAAAGATGATTTATATATATATATAAATATTAACTATCTTCATATTTTAAAAGCATTCAATAATTTGTCAATTCATCGCCATTAAAAATCAGGTGTCCTTTCTAAAATATTCGTATTATCAAAAATGTTAAGGCAGATTAAAGTCAACGTAAATTGAGGAAAGGTATTTTCCATAGATCTTAAAAATTCGTAAAAAATGAACAGCGTAATTTTGTAGTTTTTTAATTCTTAAAAACGATACTTGCTTCCTCAATATCATTATATATTAAGGTAGTTTAGACGTTTTGAAATTAACTTTGCTTTAATTTCGACTTAATTTCGTTTGAAAAATCGTAAAAACTTTTAACATTTCCGATTTTTTTAAAAATGGCTTTTCTTCTAAATTCTATCAGCTGTGTATAGTAAACTATTCCCAACAATCATAAAGCCACTTAACTAATTACTATAAATGATACACAGTGTCTATTTACAATGAGCACTTTTGTGTCTATCAACGTGTCATCTTGTCGGATTAACAAGTGTTATGACACGCGCCCATCAAAATTAATGAACTCGACACGTGAGGTGAGTGCCTTTGTTGGAGTTTCTGTGGAAAAACTGTGGAAATTCTTGCGTAAGGGGGAACCCTCGTACGCCACGCTTCACCGCACCTCGTCACACCCCCGCACACGCACGTCGTCATGGAGACAGGGGGGCGTGTCCGGCACCTGGCTGTCAAAGTGTCATTTCTCGGCGTATAGATGAGCCTACATGTGTACACTAACTAACTAACCACCTTTTTTCCGGCAGATATGGGTATTTTTAAAACGCCATTCATTAATCCACCCTCGCACTACATTTTTCTCCCGTTTCATTAAAAACTTCGGGTCGTTAAGAAAGCTTAACTGAGCTAAAAATGCGTTTATCTTAATTACTAAATATAGTAGTGGTGATTGTATTCATTGTGGTAATATAACTTAGGACTGTTGTATATAAGTGTAGCATTCGCAATTGCAGACGACAACGGTGAAGTAGTTAAATTCATTGGCTCTTTTTATGAAAATAAATATATTTTTAATATAACAAAGCGAATTGAATCAATTTAAATATTCTCATTTACAGACGATGAATATAGAGCAACAATAATTTCAAAATTGCGGCCAACATTTATAATTATAAATGTAAACGCATAAATAGGATGGTTACGACCGTTACTACGTGTAATTTGTTATTAAACAAAACTGAAAAATCTAAATAAAGACGAGAATTGTAGCCTGAATACCAACATGATAGCAACTCTGCAAAATAAAACATCACGCAGACTAAAAATATATAACTACTTGAAACGATTACTTTCCTGGCTAACGCCATGACGAATATTAAATTATACAATAAATAATTTGCGTATTAAAAATAACATAGTATTGACTGTTACTGCGCGTAATCACTAAATAAATATATTTCAATAAATGTAGTTAAATTTAACATCTAGGTAGAGTCTGAAAAATATTTTTTTTAATAAAGGTTAAATTAGTAATTTTTAATTCTTGTTGCGAGTTTTCGCATTTCATAAATTTGATATTAAAACTTATCTCTTTAATAATATGTAATAAATTATTATTATCATTTTTATTCGAATTTACCTTATGATTAGAGTCCGGATTTATATTTTTTTACATGATTTATTTGCTCTTTCGTATGGAACTATACGTTTCTCTCGGAAATAAATCCAAGTACCAAGTTTTATTTCGCATATAACTTAATATTTCGAGGTTTTGTCACATTAAACTTATTTGAGCATATATCCGCATATAACCACATATAAGTCAATATTTCCATTAATTGTAATTGATTTTGTTGAAATTTATTGATAAATTTGCGAGCGTAGACATATTTTTTTTATAAAATCGTATAAGATAAATTTACGGGATTCCCCTAACTGGCGAACGTAATCTCGTGTCATGTAGATATGTATATACTATATTATTTATATAGAATAAGGGGATTTCCCCATAAGCAAGTTAAGTTAGTACGCCTGTGCAGATGATACTCGATGCAACCGTAACCGGTAGAGATGGGAAAAACGGTTCACTGTCGGGAACGGTTCCGAACCGGTTCACTCACTGGATGAACCGGTTCCTTGGAGCGGTTCACCGGTCTTTTCTATAGTTATATACCAGATTGTCAGAAATGAGTTGCAGACTTCCAATTAATTTAAAAATATATAATCTGGGTATTCATAGTGTGGCCACAACTGTAATATATTTTACCGACGTAAATAAAAATTTCAGCCATAGATTTCTCGGCGCATCTACCAAAATTAGGTGCGATTTTTAAATATGATTTGTGTAGTACCTTTCTGCGGGTGTATTTAGCAAACACAAACGGTCAAAAAGCCATTAAAATTAAAAAAATATATATATCTAACAGCTCATCAATCCACAAGTGGCGTTTAAAAAAAATCGTAACTCAAAAAGGGCATTGCAAAAACAAATATTTTATTTTCCACATGCCTTCATGCAATTACATTTAACAATTACAAAGTGTCAAAAAACCGCGACGATTTTTTCTTTAATTTTTTATTTAACAGAAATCCGTAGCTGGCCCATAAAACAAGGGCATTGCAAAAAAAAAATTTCGCCAAGCTTTTTGACCGCCGAGAAATCTATTATTTATAGATAACTTCTCGTCGGTATATATTTTAACTTTTTCTGTATTTTATACTTGATAATATGAAGAACTGAAAAGCTACTGGTAAATATTCGTAAACGGGAAGTGGGCATTAAATATTTACTTTTTTGCACGTTTCTGATATATCCAAATCGATTGATTTTTAAAATTTCAAAAAAGTTTTAGGCTTCTGCTATTTTTACATTATCATATAATTTTCACATTTTCTCCTCTCTGGTAGCACATCAATTGTAAATATAAATCAAATCTGGTAGATTTTTAAACTTTGAACATTTATTGACTCTTGTTCCTGTTCTCAAAAATAATCGGGAAAGCAGGAAAATGCACACCCGGTATATGTATATCATACTCTTCTTAATTTGTAGAATGAACTAAATAATTTCAAAATTGTATAATTTCTTTATTATGAAATTATAAAATATTATATTGTTTCTTTTTAAGCTGTGGGTTAATTTATTTTTCATTTATTTATTTAATCTAAAAGAAATATCGAATTTAACTACAGTTCAAAGACTTTATGATAAATTATTATAGAAATTGGACTGAAAGTCGAAAAAAACAAAACTGATTTTGACTTAAAGCCGTTAAGCCTCTAATAAAATGTCAAATTTAATTAAAGTCAAAACACTTTATGATAAATTATTGTAGAAATTTGACTTGAAGTCGAAAGAAAAAAGTCTTATTTTGACCTAAAGCCGTTAAGCCTCTAAAAATGTCAAATTTAATTAAAGGCAAAAGAGTGTGTCCAAATTAATGTCGAAATTTGACTTAAATTCGACAAGAGTTAAGAAAAAAAGACTAATTTTGACTTAAACCCTTAAACCTCTAGAAAATTTGTCAAATTTGGGTAGAATTAAAAGACTTAATGTGCAAATTAATGTCGAAATTTGACTTAAAGTTAACAAACATCAAGAAAAACGACTAATTTTGACATAAAGTCTTTAAGCCTCTAGAAAAATGTCAAATTTAAATAAAGTGAAGGGACTTTATGTGCAAACTAATGTCGAAATTTGTCTTAAAGTCGATAAGCGTCAACAAAAGACAAATTTTGATTTTAAAGGCGTTAAGCCACTAGAAAAAAAACGTCAAATTGAATTAAAGTGAAGAGACTTTATGTCGAATTTACTGTCGAAATTTTACTTAAAGTTGAGAAGCGTTAAGAAAGTAAGATTAATTTTGACCTAAACCCTTAAGCCCCTAGAAAAAGTGTCAAATTTTGATTTTACATTTTGACTTTATGTACAAATTAATGTCGAAATTTGACGTAAAGTTAACAAACCCCAAGAAAAACGACTAATTTTGACTTAAAGTCGAGTTTCTAGAAACAATATCAAATTTAATCAAGTAAAAAAACTTTATGAGAATCGATTGAAAAGCGTCAAAAGATAGACTAATTTTGATTTAAACTCGTTAAGCCTATGGAAAAATGTTAAATTTACTAAAGTTCAAAGACTTTATGACAACTGAATGTAGAAATTTGACTTAAAGTCGACAAGTGTTAAGAAAAAAAACAAATTTTGGATTAAATCCGTTAAGCCTCTCGAAAATATGTAAAAATTTAATTAATGTTAAAAAACTTTATAACAAATTAATGTCGAAATTTGACTTATAGTCGACGAGCGTTAAGAAAAAAGACTAATTTTGCCTTAAATCTTTAGTCCTCTAGAAAAAATGACAAATTGAATTAAAGTTAAACGACTTTATGTTCGAATTAATTAAAAATGTTAAATTTACTAAAGTTCAAAGACTTTATGACAACTGAATGTATAAATTAGACTTAAAATCAACAAGCGTTAAGTAAAAAATAATAATTTTGATTTAAAATCTAAACCTTCTAAAAATAAAGTCAAATTTACAGTTAAAAGATTTTATGTCCAAATTAATGTGTAAATTTGATTCAAAGTCAGCAAGCATCAAGAGGAAAGACTAATTTTGACTTAAAGTCGTTAAGCCTCTAGAAAATATGCCAAATCAAATTAAAGTTAAAAGACTCCATATTCAAATTAATGTCGAAATTTAACTTAAAATCGCCAAACGTCAAAAAACAACGAATTTTACTTAACCCCGTTAAGCCTCTACAAATGTAAATTTAATTAAAGTTAAAAGACAAAATTTGACTTAAAGTGTCAAGTGTCGAAAAAACAAATTTTGACTTAAAAAAAATGTTGAATTTAATTAAACGTTTCCACATTTTCATTTAAAATTCCAAATGTAAAACTTTAGGTCAAAATTTAAGTCTGGACTAAAAAAAAAATCACGAGAACCGCATGAAATTTCTGCGATAAGTTTCCGCAGATAACTTCAAGCGGTTCTCAACGGGAATGCTACCTGCAAGAACTTCATGCGGTTCATACCAGGAAGTTACCGCGGAAATTCCATGCGTTACGAGGTGTGAACCTCTTGAAGTTATCTACGGTTCATAGCAGGAACCGCATGAAGCTTGTACTTCACTTGATAGTGGACTGAACCGTATGAAATTTTCGCAGTTAACCACTCTTGGAACCGCATGCGCTTTTACCGGGGCGCTTCTACAGGTAGGGGTACGCGTCTGGTTTTCACTCTTGAAGAAAAAGGCCAGTACATATTAAAGAGCAGAGGAACCGCTGTTCCTTTTGTGCGAACAGGTTCCTGAGCGCTCTTTGCTAAGAACCGGTTCATTGAATCGGTTCCTGAATTGTCTGCCCACCTCTAGTACCCGGTAATTATGCTTGGCTGAAAGCTGCTTTATTCTTCGCCAATAATTTTGAAAAATTAGAAAATATTCTTCTTAATTTTAATGATAAAGAATCGGCAGTACTTATAAATGTAAAGATTGTGTTGCATGTATAAATATTTTGCAACAATTAGCTTTTATTGCTCATTTTTGCATCTTAATAACTGCAATCAAGAATTTGGAAACAGCTCAAATCCTTTAATTGAGGCTTTTAAAATTATTGAAGAACTGTACAAAAATTTAAAATTAGTTCCCTATCTTGCGTATTATATCGAAATCCGGGATACGAAAAAATTAAAATGATTTGTGGAATTTTGAAAGGCGAGACTGAGGAGGACATAATAAATTTTAAAATGGACTCCATGTCATTTAACTTTACCTAAAATTAAAATCAAAATCAAATTTTGGTTCTACATTGTAATTCCAATAAATGAATTATCATCAGTTGCTATTCGTATTTTTTTTTATTTTGCAACATTATTTTGAATTATACCGCATATAAAATCCATATTTGAATCATTTTGTCGCATATATTGGCTAATTTTAAGCGCATTTAAACAAATTATAATGCCTTTTTAGCGCATACAAAAAAATTATAACGCCTTTTTTAGAGCATATAAATCCGGACTTATGATTAATCACAAATAGCAGAATTTGAGTCCGTTTCACATTTGCCGCAATTTTTTTTTTTGATTTCTGAAATTTCTATTAAATTGTTTCTCTCGTCATTTAAATAAATTAGAATAGAATTCAGCAGATGGAATTGTATTTACAGTCTACGAAATCATGTATGTTTGCGAATCAAAATATTTGGACAATCTTTTAAAAATCTGCGCTGTTTAAAAAATTATAAATAAATGAATTAAAATATAATCAATACAGGTTTAATTGAATCTAAGATTTGCAATATACGTAGAACTGGATTTCATATCAGAGTTATGTAATGGCTTTTGAGTTGTTTTCAATGTAAAATCGCTGATACGCCCACTCTCCTCTCCTATTTGCAATCAGAAATTGTGTAATATTTCGTGAAATTAATAGATTTTATAATTCATGACGGTGTTGTCAACCGAGAACCGGAATAACTTTTAATCGGCGCGATAAAAACGGCCACGTGCAATAATTGTAAATCAGAATCTTATAATTACAGACCACGGAACGTGAAGTAGTTGCCGATAAATTTCATAGCTATTCCGTGGCTATTGCTTTCATGTGATCACAAGATAATCTAAAAGATAAAATCTCGTTCTATTTTCTAGATGACCTTTCTCAATTTTCTACGAATATTATAAAGAGCGTTTATGAACTCTTTGTGATGCCATGGTGAATTTGAGTGTGAGTTTAATTAAGAATTTGAAATTAAAATATTGCAATATTGCTGTTTGAATACTCGTGTGTTATTATTTAATTCAAAACCAAAACATTGGTGTCATATATAATATACTGTCTCCTTTCCTGCTGGAATTCTAATGAAATAGAGAGACATTGATATAGTCTCATATTGCATTTAACTGTTCCTTTTAATTTTTTTTAATAGAATGAATCATAGGACAGCTCTCGTGGTTACGTCTATAAACAATATTTCTTACAGATCGTGAAATATAATACACATTTGATTATAACAATTAAATGCGGTTTCAATTCTTTGCTGGCTATCGACCTGAGGTTTTTATCGCGTTTATTTATATTAGTTCCTTATAAGCGTTGGTCGTTATGGTTATGAATGATCATGAAATGTTAAAAAATAATTTCGCGATAATTTGATATTGGGGTTATATTAAAATTATGAATGATATATAGATGTTCAAGGATTCTTAAGACATGGGTATTGCAGGCGATTTTTTTCCGAAAAAAAGATTAAACATTATTCGACGGAGATGACGGTGAAGTGAGATGTTTGAGGGATTGTATCGTATGAACCACAAAATTTTATTTCAGAGTTGGCTGTGAGATACATGAGGTATATCGCATATTATTACGTCATGAGACTACATTAGTTCAATTGAATTGGATTTAAAAAAATGAATTCATCTCAGAATTTCTCTCTCTCTCTCTCTCTCTCAAGCATGGCCAACTCAGAAACAAAATTCTGTGGCTCACACCTTACAAGGAATTATTAACATGCCTAATTTTTGTTAGCACCCTAAGATCTTATCGTTTAGAAACTTGTAGAGTTTTAGGACTTGGGAACGAGGGTTTGAAAGAGGACAACCCCGCCTAGAGGTAGTAGAGTAGGGGTCGACGTATCAGTTTCTAGAAATGCACTGTTGCTTTTACTATTATGTCATCTGAAGTGTCGATGCCTACTATTGCTTTTAGCTTTTAGGTTTTGCCTGTGAGTTTTAAATGTTAGTTTTGTGTTGAAAGGTATGCCTAAATATTTACAGATGCGGGAGGGATTTATAGGATTACTGTTTACGAGAATAATGAATTGAAAAGTATGCACACTGCAGAAGGGTATTAACAACGAAGATTCATCTCGATTTAAATCAATTCTCAATTTGCCAAATCCTAGTTTAATTTGATCCATCAGTTTCTGTGCGGCACGAACTGCTCTTTCTATTGTAGGTGTATACATTATTAATGCACTGTCTACACGTTTGAAAATCTTGAAAATGCAATAAACGCAGTTAGAAATGATGGCAAAAACAAAGGGAAGCAGCGAGGTGTTTTAATATCCCCGAATTAACCTTATGGAAAAAAGTTGTTGGAAAACTGCCTTAATGCTCCACGTTTAAGGCGTAAGGCTGTGTTTAGTAAGCAAATAAAATCCGAATTAAGAGATTATGTTCTTATACTTGCTAAATTATTTTATGGCTTAACACCTAGAGGACTCAGACATATAGCATTAAGATATACTGAACAGAATAATATTGCTCAGTATTTCAAAAGAGAAAGCGGCTTAGCCGGAAAAGATTTGTTATATGGTTTTCTGAAAAGAAATCCTGAGATAAAATTAAGACAGCCTGAAGGAACTAGTCTAAATAGGAATCACTCATTCAATAAAGAAGCTGTTCAAATATTTTACTCCAATCTCAAAATCCTTATGGAAAAGTATAAATTTGAACCCCGTAGAATATTTAACATTGATGAGACTGGCATCACTACGGTACAGAATAAATGCCCAAAGGTGTATGGACCTAAGGGTGCAAAAAAAATAAGAGCTGTAATTTCCGGAGAAAGAGGAAGAACTATAACAGCCGTTTTTTGTATGAATGCTGCAGGAAGTTATATTCCGCCTATGCTAGTGTATCCTAGAAAAATAATGCCATCTCCCCTAAAAAAATGACCAATACGTGCGCTGTACAAATGCTCAGCGAATGGATGGATCAACGCCGATCTTTTTAGAAAATGGCTTGCCCACTTTAAAAGCCATGTAAAACCTACTGCAACTGCTCAAGTACTTTTGGTTTTAGATAGCCATTCCAGCCATATTTCAAATACATCATATGAATTTTGTAGACAAAAGAATATCCATATGGCATACCTTCCGCCACACATTTCCGATCACCTCTAACCTTTGGATTTAATCTTCTTCAGTCCGCTTAAAAATGCTCTCTACACGAAATATGATTTGTTCTTGTCCACTACAGGTCATCAAAAAAGTAACTGAATGTGATGTAGCGGAACTCCTAAATAAAGCTTTCATGAAAGCGGCTACAATGGAGAAAGCAGTTTCCGGCTTTCGTACTTCTGAAATATATCCACTAGACCCAGATAAATTCACCGAAAATGATTTTACTCCAGCCACTAAAATAAGGGAGTTTACAATAGAAAGAACTCTGGAAGCAGAAGCAGCTACAACACCTAATTCTAATAGTGAAGCCACAAACGCCATAATTCCACATACTCAGCCAAATTCATCACCTGATCAAAGTCCTAAGCCATCTGCTTTTCGCAATAGCTCCAATATAAAAGCGAAAAGTAAAAAAAGAAGTGAAAGAAAATCTCGTGACAAACAAAAGTCGGAAATAATTACAAGCATATCTATCAGAGACTAATTAGGTGTATCCCAAGAAAATAAAAGGTTAAGGGAACAAAATATAAAGAAAAGGGAAGAACAAAAAGCGTCTGAAAGAGAACTGTTCGTAGATGTCTTAAAGTCAAAAAGAAAGACAAATGCAAAAGGAAAAAAAGAAAGAGCTTGCATTTGCGTCATCCGATTGAGAGTTATCAGATAATGGCAATAATTCAGATATTTGCGATGATGACGCTTTGGATGATATTTATTTGAGTTTTGTACCGCCATCCCTGGGAAAACCTGCGAAACCTAACGAAAAAAAATAATGCGGAAACATTGGTAAGGACAGGGAGTATAGATGTGTTATATGTTCGTCTTGAAACCATGCGGAGTGTGTGGGCGTAGATATTCCAAAAAAATATGCATGTGATTTCTGTTTAATTTAAATATCTATCCTTAATGATTATTTTGATACTGATGTTTAGACGTCACCTGTGGCGAAAGTGATATGGCCGAGTAATGAACATCTTTCTCAATCAAAAACGATTCGTTAACGTTTATATTATTTAATAAGATGATAAAAAGTCAGGTACGATCGTCATTGGAGAAACTAAACCAGATTGACACACTGATTTTTCCAAGGCCTTTAGTCGAGTCAATCATACAATCTTGTTACAGAAGTTAGAGACCTTGGGATACGGCGAGATGGTATTGTAACGTGGCTTAAAGTTGAATTGATGGCTCACGCGAAATAATAAGAAGAACTCCGTTTATGATGCTAATAAGAGCAAGGTTTTAATTTCCTTTTTAGCTGTACAATAGTTATTTACATATAGAGGGCCGGAGGTATAAGATTACGCCCGCAGCCGAAGTTTGAGGCCCGACGGAGGGAAGGGTGTAATCTTCCTCCGGCCCGAGGCATGTACAACGTTTTAGGCACAACTGCAGAAAACCTACAAAATTGAATTAAAAATGGTTAAAAACGATGAAAAAAAAATACGACGGTGATTTAAATTCACCGCTCGTCACTTAGGTTATTTGTTGCTAAGAAAAAAAAAACAAAAATTATTGTAAACCAAAATTTTCATAATTTCGGAGTGGAAGTAAACGCTGAGCAAATTCCTTCCAAAATATTAGTGGAAGCTGATGAAGCTGTGTTGGGTTTGATCCCAAGCAAGTCTAAAGACCGATATGAAACGGAGTTTTCATCTTGGGAAGTCTGGATGAAGGAAAAAAAGGTAAAGATTATCAATGAAACCGTCTTACTAGCGTATTTTAGCGAGGTCATTTTATTATTTGTTGTCCTCGGTATTATCCTTTTTTGTTCGTTTTTAGTCGAAAAGTTACCAGTGCAGTTTTTTGTGGGCTAAATATTCCATGATAAAAAGCTAAGGTATTATCTAAAGAAAACGTGATCAAGTTTATGACGGAAGCTCCAGATGATACGTATTTATTAACAAAGGTAACATAGTTAATTATTATTCTCGACATTTAATTATTATTCTCGACATTATTGACAAGTATAAACGTCATTATTTTAGGTTGAGTTAATATTTGGTGGGAAGAACAAGCAAATATATCAGTAAATGATATCGAAGACAGGGATTCTGTTTTAGTTGTCACAATACCAAAGACGAAAACTAACAAAAAAACGTGTATTTACTATTGTTGATGACGATGTCATCTCTGTTTTAGCTATATTTTTGGTTTTGTATTGCTGTATTTTGTGTTTATTTATGTAAAAGGGGTTACCCGTAAATAATTATTATTATTATTATTACTTATCAGAAATATTCTGCCTTACGACCAGAAACTGTACCTCACCATCGATTTTTCCTGCAGTATAGGAAGGGTGTCTGCATAGTCCAGCCTGTTGGGAAAAATACTTTTGGAGGTATTCCAAAAACGATTGCTATATATTTGCAACTCCCTGAACTGGGAAGGTACACAGGGCACAGTTTTCGGAGAACATCTGCTATGTTACTTGCCAACAGCGGAGCTGATATTACGTCTATAAAGAGGCATGGAGGATAGCGAAGCACATCCGTAGCGGAAGGTTACTTGGAAGATTCCAAGCAAAAAATAAAATTTCGAGATCTCTACTGGGCCCGGAAGACAAAACGATGGACAAAGCTGGACCATCAACAGATTATTCAAGTTTAAATAATGTTCACGTTTCGTCTTCTGTAGGTTGTCCAATTTAATTCAATAACTTGTCAAATTGTACATTTTATATTAATAAAGTGAAACAATAATGTTGTAATACAATAAATAATAATAAAGATGATAGATCTTGATGTGGGCTTTTCATTACGGGTGTAATGTCAAATTTTCGGTCGTGGTAACTAAGATGTAAAGGAACAATTATGATGCAGATGTGCGTAAAAACTTTTTAATGTATGTTATTTATTTTTCCAACTTGTTTCCCCAGTAACGTCTCTCAATTATCGCTGTCCTGATTCCGTTGTCCAAATCCATGACTCAGGCGACTCCACACCACCCCCCTCCTAAGAAAAAGTACGAAAATAGATGGTGCAAGAAAAGGAGACATGTCGCGAGTGTTTATGAGGCTTAGTGTGACTGGAAATTTTCAGAATAGAGCAAGTATAAAAAGGAAAAGAAGGAGCTGTGGTAGGAAAATTTATACTGATGGCCGAAACGTTAGAGTCATGTGCCGGTTTAAGGCGGTCTTGTTTGCCGTCATCGTTTATAGTAAAACATTTTGAATTTTGTTGTAAAATTTTGAAAGGCCCAGTGTAGGTTGGATGAGCGATATTTGCCTTGTAATCACGGCGTACGAGTCACTGCAGGACTGAGCGTCCGCAGATTGTCCCACAGGTCATCGGGAAATTTTGAGCCGGAAGGAACCTTTTTGTGTGCGGAATTTGGAAAAACAAAATCGCTCGGAAAGCGCAATGTCTTGCCGTAGACGAACTCTGTAGTTGTCGCCAAAAGAGAATATTTGTAGACTGTTCGGAGTCCTAATAGAATTAAAGGGAGTTGGGTTACCCAGTTCTTAGGATCATTGCTCATTCGGATTGAGTCTTTAATTAGGCGATTGAGCGGCTCTACCAGGCCGTCACATTGCGGATGATACGCGGTTGTGGTTTTGTGTTGAATACTGAAAGTTTTGCAGAATTCTTTCCAAGTCTTGGACTCAAACTGCCGACCCCGGTCAGTAATGACCGTAGATGGCGTTCTAAAACGTGTAATCTAACCATTAAAAATGCTTGTGCAACGAAATGTGCAGTAATTTCAGTAAGAGGTATAACTTCTGGCCAACGCGTAAAGCGATCTATGCAGACCAGAAGGTATCTGGAGTTATTGCAAATAGGCAAAGGGCCGACTATGTCGATATGTATGTCGGTGAATCGGCCATCTGGCTCTGGGAACTTAGCAACAGGTGACACAGTGTGGTGGTAAATTTTGTTCTTCTGGTACCTCAAACAGGACTTGACAAAAAGTACAATGTCATGGTTCATCCGCGGCCACACGTAACGTGCTGCTGCGAGACGTCTCATAGCACGAGTACCCGGATGTGACAGTTCATGAAGTGAACGAAGAACTTCGTGCCGCATCGCAGGAGGAACGTAGGATCGTCGTTTTGCCAGAGACATGTCTATGTAGATGGACGTGTTAAAACTGGCCAGGGTTAATTGCTCCAGTTTGAGTGCAGTAGTGCCACTACCCAGAAGAGATTTAAGTTCCAAATCTTCAGATTGCAATTTTGCTAGTTGGTCGAGGTCTAAAACATTAACATAACGCCAGAACTCTCCTTCTGCTGCAAGATCGCGCCTGCAGCGGAGTCTGATGCGTCTACCATAATGCTTAACTCCGCAACAGGATGTGGAAGTGCTAGTAAAGCAAAATCGGCCAATGCGCCACCAATTTGTAACGTGGCTTAAAGTTGAATTGATCGCTTATGCCAAATAATAAGAAGCACTTCGTTTATGATGCAAATAAGAGCAAGGTTTTCATTTCCTTTTTAGCTGTACAAAAACTTATTTATTTTTACAACTTGTTTCCCCAGTAACCTCTCTCCATTCTCGCTGCCCTGATTCCGTTATCCAAATCCATGACTCGGGTGACTCCACAGTATTATCTTAGTTAAGAAGTTTTTTGATGCATAGAAGGCAATACTGTTCACGTTCGATAGAGGTCGAGTCAGGGGTACCCCAGAGCTCGCATTGCGATACTATCTTTTATTTCTTTTATTTGTAAAGGACCTTGGGGCATATCCAACCGATTGTAATTTCGATTGTAAGTTATTTTAAAATTTTAGTAAATGTCAATGTATATCATTTTATCGCGGTAGAGTAATTCCAAATAATTATTTCTTTGATGGTTACAAATTAATCAATGTAACCGAAGTTAACGATTGTTTAATATTTAATAACCACATCAATAAAATATGCAATAAGGCTTTGCAAGTTCTTGGCTTCGTATTCAGATTCTCCCAAAATTTTAGTATTAATACAATAAAACTATTATACGTGGGCTGAGTCATCATTTGGAATACGCTAGTTGGTCTCCGTTCTATAATAATTCATCGGTTGAATTATAAAGCGTCCAAAGTAAATTTTGTCAAATGGTTTCGTACGGGGGCGGCATTTCAAGGGAAATTTGCAAAATTTAAAGCAAAGAAGAATATTTTTGGATTTGTGTTTTGGTCTCAAACTTATTAATGGTCTATTGGTTTATCCCGATTTGCTTGAAACTATTGATTTTTATGCACCGTCCAGAATAATGACGCTTAAAACATTTATTTCTCCCAAAATTTAATTGCATGGTTTATGCAATCCCTTATGTCGGATATTAAGATAACATTCAATAGTCTTTTAAATGTCAATTCAGACGCAACGACTTATCAATATGTGATCCCTAAAATTATACTTTCCTATTATTTCAGTATCGCTTTTCTATCTCTTTGATTTAGCTTCAATTTTATTATTTTTTTCTATTCTTGATTGTAATTAAGATAAGATTTATATTTAGTGTAAATGGAGTTATCCGTAAATAAATAAATAAAAGTACGTTACAAAAAGTAATATTTAAAATCTCGTATCTTATATCTATGTATATCTATAAAATTGTTGCTATATATTTTTGTGCCAATGAATTTAATTTAAAATTATTTTAATTTAATTTTGGAATTATCCTGATCAGAGGTCACTAGTCGCGAGTTTTAAACATTCAGACTCTAAACTGTCTCTTGATTTGGTAGTATTGATGTCTATGTCAATTTTATTTTATTACTACTAATAATAATAATAATTTTCAGGGGTTTTCCCATTTGTACATTAACTAAGTATAAATTAATTATGTAAAAGGCAACCTAGTTTGATTATAAAAGTAAAAAATAAATACGTAATAACATTCGGAATCATCAAAAATAAACATAATTATAAACTAATTAACTAAAAAATTATTAACGTTAACAGAGAATAGAAAATTTTTAAAGCGCACATAGCTAGCCGAAAAAATTGGAAAAGACGTAGTTACATTAAGTTTATTACCCAACCGCATAATTCTACCAATAGGATTGTTGTATCCATAATTTGTTCTAGAAAAATTAAATCTAAATATAAAGTTTGTTCCAGTTTGAACATTTATCGCCCAAAAATTAATTATACACAACAATTCCTGACAAATTATGCGATTGTGTTTGAACATTTATCGCCCAAAAATTAATTATACACAACAATTCCTGACAAATTATGCGATTGTTTAAAATATTATAAAGAAAACACATATCTGCAAAAAATCGTCTATCAACTGGTGGATATTAAGACGACTAGCTAAATATTCATAATTTATCGAAGTTGAAGGTATTCCCCATTTGTAGGCAACATATCTTAAAAATTTTCTTTGAACTCTATTTATTTTTGTAATTAAATACAACTGATGTGGATTCCAAACAACAGATGCATATTCTAACGTGGATCGAACAAAAGAACAGAACAGCAACTTTATGGTATTAATAGAAAAGTCTTTACCTACTGTATAAATGAATCCTAGCATTATCATGGCTTTGTTTGTGATACTATTAATGTGAGTCTGAAAATTTAATTTTGTGTATTACCCCAAGGTCTTTTATTTCTGTAACTCGTTCCAATTGAGTGCCATTTATTGTGTAATTGAAATTTAGGACTGTTTTGTTTTTTAGAAGTGATATGCATTTACATTTTTTAATATTTAAGTGTAAATTGTTTTTTACGCACCAATCAAATATTGCGTTTAAATCCTGTTGCAACAAGTTATAATCTCTGCTATTTTTTATTATTCGAAATAATTTAATATCATCCGCATAAAGTAATATGCGAGAGTAAATTACATGAGATATAATATCATTAATGAAAATATTAAATAATACAGGGCCTATATGAGATCCTTGTGGTACCCCTGAATTAGCTTTGAATTCTTCCGACAAAACACCATTAATTTTTATACACTGATTTCGCTCAGAAATAAAACTTTCAATCCAATTGACAATGCTAGTACTGAAGCCAATAACGCGGATCTTATCAATCGAAATTTTATGACTAACCCTGTCAAACGCCTTTGAGAAATCGGTATAGATGACATCTACTTGATGACGATTCTCAAAGGCTTCTAACACAAAATTTTGCAGTAAAGTTAAGTTCGTTATGGTAGATTTCCCCTTCCGAAAACCATGTTGCTGCTCTGTTATCATGTTACCGCATAACCAACGTAATTGTTGTGATAAAATTGTGTCAAAAATTTTGGTAATTGCGGATTGTAAACATACGCTCCTATAATTGGAAACCTCGCTGATATCGCCAGATTTGAAAATTGGGGTAATATAACTGCTCTTCCATAAATTTGGAAAAGTTTCTTGTTTTATTGACATATTGAAAATAATTGTGATTGGATGTGTTAATGTAGACTTTTATTAATGTTATAGTTTTGTGTTCAGTTTTATGATCTATTTTAAACATAAGCTAGTTAAAATATTGAGAATTTTATTTTTTTGTTTTAAGTTTTAAAGTTTGAATTTTGAATTTTGAATTCGGGATTTTAAGGTTTTTAATTTTGGATTGTAGGTTTTGTATTTTAAGTTTTTAATTTTGAATTTTAGGTTCAAAATTTTGTTTTAAATGTTATATCTTGTTTTAAATAGAGCAATTGCCGTATGTAAAAGCCGTATCATAATAGCTTATTGCTATTACAATACAAGTGCCGTAATAGCTTTACTGTAATGTATTTTTTGGCGTTGGTAACATTGAGAAATCAAACGTCAAATGTATCAAATGATCATACACAATAAACAGGGCATCTACGCTACACCGTTCGTTAAAAGTTTACGGAGTTGCTGTTGTACTAAAAATTTGAAAAAAAAAAACTCATCACATGGTTGAATCAGTTCTCCTCATGTGAAATATTTGCAACTTTCTATCACTTCCAGTTCCACCGGAAGTAGCACCAAATTTATTATTTTAAATGCAACACCCAGTGTATTATTATATTTTTGGATTCCTCGGTTAAGTTGCAACATATTTTGTAAGAATGTGCACTTATCTCTTTTAGTTTTCAAGAAAATTAATTAATTTATAAAATTTTGACCTCAAAAAGGCAACTTGAACTCCGCCTGTAACTTCTCTTAAGAATAAGATAAAAATATGATTTACATCTCTAAATGTACTTAGACAAAGCCTCTAAAAACATATTTTACTTGGGGAGAACTGATTCAATCGTGCGGCAAAGATTTTTTTCAAATTTTTAATACAACGGCAAGCCTTTAAACTTTGAAAGGGTTTAGTGTAGATACCCTGTATAAATAATTGACCAAGACGAAACTAATAATAATTGTTTATGTTTATTTATTTATTACCCTTTGTTACAAATGCTTGAACAATATTTCTAAATAAGATATAAAATGGTATAATCTTAGAATTTAACTTTGCATTGTAACGGGTTGAGTTCATTACCAAGATAATTAATTAAGCTGAAAGGGGTAAAAAGGCGTAATATATTTTAAAAAATTCTCGTTTCATAAGTCGTTTTATCGCACTTGAAACTTGGAATCTTGCGATAAAATCTGCCTTACGAAACTTGTGTTTCTAATTACAATTGCACAGAAAATTTTATTTTCTCCAAACGTCCGTTATTCTTAAAGGAACGGACAATTGCAATTATTTCTGGATAAGTCGATGGTTCTGAAACATTTGATTGAAACTTAAATGGTCTAAATCTTAATGAATCATGATCAGATTTATCACGACACGAAATGATTGATTATTAAAAATGTCTCAAAATCATAGGTTATAGTTATAGTTGTTGTATCTTGTTGCAATAACATTATCAGAAAACCGAAAACATGGTGCGCAGGTTGAGAAACATGAAAATAAAGGTAGGTGGGTGGGCCCTATCCTATCCAAACAGCAAAACATATGCAAGGGTTGACACGATTGAAACCATTGCGAAAATATTTAACCACTCTGCTTCATTTGTGAAGCAAACCAATTTTTTTTTTGCATATGAGAACTAAATCCAAGGAAAAAAATAATGAAGCGTTGCTGGTAAAATATCAAATGATTACCCAATTATGAAACTTAATTTGTTAACTGTTCGAGGCTTTTACTTCGTGGTATATCTTGATTGTAATGCGAGATTCAAATTCTCTCGTCAAAACTACAACCAATCTCTTCTTTAATCTGCCCTTGAGGATCTTAAGAAAATTATGCTGCATGACAGTTTTATATTAAATTTTAATATAAAATTTTATATTAAATGAATCAGGTCAACATGGTGTGATGTTCATTTTTTAATTATCTCTTTTGTGTTATTTAAATATGTATTCCATTACGTTAAAAAAATTACTGCTACTAGTCAAATGTAAACAGATTGTTTATCATTACAGCTTAAGTTATTCTTTCTAAAATGAATTTCTTAAAATTCAAGTCGTGAAGCTGCACTGATGACAGATACATCTAAAAACGTGTTCAATCCATTCACGGTCAACTTTTAGTGAAGTAGGCCATGTAAGCGTGACATTTTGTTGGCATGATTTAGTTACGCACCAAGGCATTTTGTGTTGAGGTTATAATTTATGATGTTGCCAGCAATGTTTTCTGACATAATAGTCGCTTTCTCCTTGAATATTTTTATTTAATTCAATATTTATCGTAGTACCTGCTAAAAAAAAGTAGTTGTTTCAGTAAGTTATTTGTTTTGTATCAATAGTACAATAAAAAAAAATCAGATATTCGGTGCTGACAGAAATAACTGAACTCTGAACTTACTGCCAGTAAATTTAATGGAAATTTCGTCAATTGTGAGTTTGTAAGTTTATCAATAACAAGGAATAAATTAATTTATATAATGGCTACAACACATTGTCCAAATGGGGATCATCTTTTATTATACCTGCACGTATTTCGGCCGCTGAATAATTCATACAGAAAAAATATCAAAATTAGCATACACCTATGTATTACGGTGTAGTGTAACAAACAAAAGGAACTTTCGTAACGCCGATGCGTATCTCGAAATTAATGTTTTCCATTTCTAATATGGTCGCACGCGGACATATTTCGATGCAAATTAGCTCTAATCTTACGTACGTAAAAAATACGCTTTTCACACACAACCGGTCGCATAAAAAAAAGGTGTGTCCAACTTTTTAGAAATATGGACGGTTTTCTACTACTGCTGACGCCCACACATTACATATACGCGATATTATACGAACAAACACTTGCCATTGGACGGTTTAATTATAGATATGACCAAAGTCTCCTGATAATATTATGGCGTCGCTGAAATTGATTGCGAATGCGATAAAAGATAATTTGTTAAATTTTACAGTTTATTTCTGGCGCAAAAGTAGTACCAATGAAAAATGTTAAATAATAATTTTTAATAATATGTATTAACCTACAGGGTTATAAACGTATAAGTATATTACAAATTTTTGATTAAGACAATACTAATGAATACACGTGACATTCGCTTATAGAACTACAATTAAACATGTTTACATGAATAAAGTAAATCAGTAAATCAACAAAAATATGATTGAATAATTTGTTCTCATTCATACTCATATGAACAAGGTGATTTTCACATAATGTTTTCGACATAAGAATAGAAAAAGTGTTCAAATGGCGACAGGATAATCGAGGAACGGACAAATTGAATCGGGAGAGCAACTGCGAACAGTCAATAACGTTTTCAATCAATTTAAAAATATACACACTGTGGCTGTCTCTACTATTATTTAATGACGAAAAGTTACGCCTACTCAACAATGTCGTATAATCACAGGATCTTTCAGGGTATATGCCATTCATTTTGAATGACAAGAATTTCAAAAAATGTCTCTGTACTCGTTCAGTTGTAGAGGATGTATTGTTGTAATAAGGATACCAAATAATAGATGCATATTCTACATTAGTGGTGCTCAAACTGCTTTCATTTCCGACCCCACATTTTGTGGAGGATTTTGTCGCGACCCCTGGGTAGACATTTCTTAAAAATCAACATAGTTAAAGTGAAATTATTATTGCTAGAATTTGCGATTATGGTTCTGAATTAAAAAAAAAATGAAGAAAACATGTTTATTTCATTGTCATCTTCAATACTACTACTAAATCTTTATTTATCACGTATTTACAAATTAATTATTTCACCTACAATACATTTAGGAACAAGACTTGACAAAGGGTCTTTCTGCCCATGTTTCTTTCGCTGTTACAGTTTTTATTCCATTCAAAAAAGGTTTATCTTCAATTATTATTTAAAGATTTTGTAATATTATTCATATTAAAAACCTACTTAGGGCGCACGAAATTTTACCAAATTTTTCTTCTGATTTCATTTTTTAAATATGAAAAATAAATGAAACAAATATTAAAGGCAGCAAAAAAATTAACATCTTTTGTTTGAAAATATTTGTTGAAATGGAAATTTTTATTGTTTTTGTTATTTTTGGACAGCAAATTTGTATTAATAATAATTATAGAGAATGCTGAAATAAACAACTTATAAATAAAACGTTTTCTCAAAATATCATAACATTTCACTAATGTTTATTGTTAGGACTGGATTTTTCATTTTTTTGCCAATATTTTAGATCTTTGGCCTGTATTTTAGTTTTTTTAGTTGCAATTATCCTTTTCTTTTTGGTCGGCATTTTAAAATTTTAAGCCCGAATTTTTGATTTTTGGTCTATGTACATTTTGTAACCGGAATGATTGATTTTTATGCACAAATTTTTGATTTTTTGTCGGTATTTTCGAGTTTTTATTTAAAGAATTGTATTTTAGATTTTGCAACCTACATTCTGTTATATTTAGACCTGAATTTTTAATTTTGTAACGTATATTTTCCAGATTTTTATTTAAATTTTAATATATTTACTTAATGTATATTTTTGATTTTAATTTAGGCATTCATTTTTTGTTTCAAGTTAAATTTTAGCGCCAAAAATACAAAATTTGAAGCAAAGAAATTGAAAATACATGCCAAAGATCTAAAATATAGGCCAAAATTAAAAATCTAGGTCCAAGAACAAAAAAATCAGACCAAAAAATCAAAAGAAATTAAGTAGTTGTTTAAAATGTCTATATTTTTCTAAGTAAATGCTAAATTTAGGCTTTTCAATTTTTGATCTATTTCTCAAAATTTGTAACCTTTATTCATTTTCATGTGCAAATATTTGATATTTGGCAAGTATTTTCGAGTTTTTCATTATAGACTTTTAATTGAGATTTTACAACCTGCATGTTTTATATTTAGTCCACATTTTTTTTATTTTCTGGCGTTTATTTTCAAGTATTTATCTTAATTTGAGGTAATTTACTTAATTTCATATTTTTTATTTTAATTAGTCTATTAATAAGTCGTTTTTTTATAGTTATTAATTATTTCATTTTCATTTTTTTTTCATTTCATTTATTTAGTCACGTAATTCATCATTTACAAACAATACAGAATTATAATATATTATAATAAAATTTTACATTTACTTAGAAAAATATAGACATAAGCGAATTATTTTAACAAATCACTTATTTTTGACTTTATTTTATTTTGGCCTATATTTTAGATCTTTGTCCTGTATTTTCAATATTTTTGGTCCCTATTTTATTTTTTGGGACTAATTCTTTTTTATTTAGGCCGAAATTTTCGATTTGCTTGTTGAAATTTTTTATTTTTTAGTACGCATTTTATATTTGTAGGCATAAGTTTTGAATTTATGGTCTAAATTTTCGATTTTTTAAGCTAAATTATTAATATTTGTGCTTGAATTTTTTATTTAAATTTTGGATTTTTTTGCCCTTTATTTTTCCAACCTAAATTTTTGAACGTTTTGGCCTGTAGTCTCAAGATTTATGTTTTAATTTTAGCTTATTCTTTTTTTAATTTAACATTTACATGGAAAAAATAGTGATGAGGGAATTATTTTAACAAATTACTTGTTTTTGACATTATTGTTTGAATTCTATTTTGGCCTACATTTTCAATTTTTTGGTCCATATTTTTATTTTTGGAACTAATTTTTTTATTTTGGCCAAAATTTTCGATCTGCTCGTTGAAATTTGTGATTAACATTTTTTTGATTTTTATGCATAGGTTTTCAATTTTTGGTCTAAATTTTTGATTTTCGAATTTTATTTTTATGCCCGAATTTTGGATTTTTTGGTTTAAATTTTGGATTTTTTGCCCTTTATTTTTTCAACCTAAATTTTTTAATGTTTTCGCCTGTAGTCTCAAGGTTTTTGTTTTAATTTTAGGTTTTTTTTTAATTTGACATTTACTTGGAAAAATATAGTCATGGGGGAAATATTTTAACAAATTTCTTTATTTTGGCCAAACATTTTCGATTTGCTCCTTGAAATTTTTTATTTTTTCGGTAAGCATTTTTTTATTTTTATGTATAAGTGTTGGATTTTTTGTCTAAGTTTTCGATTTCTTAACCTGATTTATATGCCCGAATTTATGATTTTTTTGATTTATTTTTGTTACCTAAATTTTTAATTTTTGAATCTTATTTTTATGCCTGAATTTTCAATTTTTTAGTTTAAATTTTGGATTTTTTGCCCTTTATTTTCAACCTAAATTTTTTAATGTTTTCGCCTGAAGTCTTAAGGTTATTGTTGTAATTTTAGGTTTTTTTAATTTGATATTTACTTAGAAACATATAGTCATGGTGGAATTATTTTAACAAATTTACAAAAATATATTTTGGTCAAAATTTTGCTTGTTGATTTTTGATTTTTTCGGTAAGCATTTTTTATTTTTATGCATAAGTTTTGGGTTTTTTGTCTAAATTTTCGATTTTTTAACTTGATTTTTATACCCGAATTTTTTGCCCTTTACTTTTGTAACCTAAATTTAATTTAATGTCTTGGCCTGTAGTCTCAAGATTTGTTTTATTATTATTATTTTTAATTTGACATTTACTTGGAAAAATATAGTCATGAGGGATTTATTTTAACAAATTACTTGTTTTTTAATTTTAATGATTTGACGTCTCACATCCGCTCGAATGTTTACACATTTGTAAATGTTTTTATGTAGTGGCTGTAGTGAATAAAGAATACTTTACTTTACTTTACTTTGACATTATTGTTTGAATTTTATTTTGACCTACATTTTCAATTTTTTGGTCCATATTTTAATTTTCGGGACTAAATTTTTTTTATTTTGGCCTAAATTTTCGATTTGCTTGTTGAAATTTTTGATAAGCATTTTTTATTTTTATGCAAAAGTTTTCAATTTTTGGTCTAAATTTTCGATTTTTGAATCTTATTTTTATGCCCGAATTTTGGATTTTTTGGTTTAAATTTTGGATTTTTTGCCCTTTATTTTTCCAACCTAAATTTTTTAATGTTTCCGCCTGTAGCCGCAAGGTTTTTGTTTTAATTTTAGGTTTTTTAAATTTGACATTTACTTGGAAAAATATAGTTATGAGGGAATTATTTTAACAAATTAAAAAAAATCTTTATTTTGGCCGAAAATTTTCGATTTGCTTGTTGAAATTTTTTATCTTTTCGGTAAGCATTTTTTATTTTTATGCATAAGTTTTGAATTTTTTGTTTAAATTTTCGATTTTTACTTTCTCCGTTACGAAGTACGAGAAAGTATTGTGATCGTGATTTTTTTTTCAAAAATTTTTTTTGCGGAAATATCCGTTTTGGGGTCCCTAGATACCATTTCAACAATTTCTGGAATTTTTTTTTGTGTCTGTGTGTGTGTGTGTGTGTGTGTGTGTGTGTGTCTGTCTGTGTGCGCTGTATCTCAAAAACTAAAAGAGCAATTGATATGAAACTTTGAACATACGTCTTATTTGATAATCTGAAGAACTGAAAAGCTTTTGGTAAAATTTCGTACACCGGAAGTGGGTGTTTACCTCAACTGTTTTTTGTTTTTTGCCAATATTTTCTTAAATGTAAAAAATATCACAAAAACATTTATACAAACATTAAAGACAACAAAGAAATGAACATCTTTTGCTTAAAAATATTTTTCATAAAATCATTGCTATTAAAAAAAAAATTTATTATTTTTTTTTAAATTTTTGGTATATAATTATGAAACGATGATGGTTACAGCAAATTTATGTGAATAATAATTGTAGAGAATCCCAAAATGAACAATTTCTAAATAATAAGTTTTTTTCGAAATCTCGTTAGTTTTTGAGTAAACCGAGTTTTTGAATTTGAAGCATAATTTTCCCATCTTTCATAATTTTGACGTTTTAAACGTCAGTTTCATCCGAGTCTACGAAACATTCGATGTACATTTAAAATATGATTTTAATTAAAAATAAACCACGAAAGCGTAAATATAAATGATACTATCAAGTCGGAGAAAGTAACATGATGGCCACATCACCATTTTTTAACCTGATTTTTATGCCCGAATTTATGATTTTTTTGGTTTATTTTTGTAACCAAAATTTTTTAATGTTTTGGCCTGTAGTCTCAAGGTTTGTTTTATTATTATTTTTTTAAATTTACCATTTACTTGGAAAAATATAGTCATGGATTTGTTTTAACAAATTACTTGTTTTTGACATTATTGTTTGAATTTTATTTTGATATATATTTTTAATCTTTTTGGTAAATATTTTTATTTCTGGGACTAAATTTTCTTTATTTTAGCCAAGATTTTCGATTTGCTTGTTGAAATTTTTGATTTTTTGGTAAGAATTTTGTATTTTTATGCATGAGTTTTTATTTTTTGGTCTAAATTTTTGATTTTTGAACCTGATTTTTATGCTCAAATTTTTGATTTTTTGGTTTAAATTTTGGATTTTTTGCCCTTTATTTTTTCAGCCTAATTTTCTAAATGTTTTCGCCTGAAGTCTCAAAGTTCTTGTTTTAATTTTAGGTTTTTTTAATTTGAAATTTACTTGGAAAAATATAGTCATGAGGGAATTATTTTAAAAAATTAACAAAATTTCTTTATTTTGGTCAAAATTTTCGATCTGCTTGTTGAAATTTTGTATTTTTTCGGTAAGTATTATTTATTCTTATGCATAAGTTTTGGATTTTTTGTCTAAATTTTCTATTTTGGAACCTGATTTTTATGCTCGAATTTATGATATTTTGGTTTAAATTTCGGATTTTTTGCCTTTTATTTTTGTAACCTAAAATTTTGAATGTTTTGGCCTGTAGTCTCAGGGTTTGTTTTATTTTTATTTTTTAATTTGACATTTACTTGTAAAAATATAGTCACGAGGGATTTATTATAACAAATAACTTGTTTTTGACATTATTGTTTGAATTTTATTTTGACATATATTTTCAATTTCTTTGGTAAATATTTTTATTTCTGGGACTAAATTTTCTTTATTTTGGCCTAGATTTTCGATTTGCTTGTTGAAATTTTTGATTTTTTTGGTAAGAATTATCTATTTTTATGCATAAGTTTTTGATTTTTGGTCTAAATTTTCTATTTTGGGACCTAATTTTTATGCTCGAATTTTTGTTTCTTTTTTTTAATTTTGGATTTTTGCTCTTTATTTTTTCAACCTAAATTTTTGAAAGTCTTGGTCTGCAGTCTTAAGGTTTTTGTTTTAATTTTAGGTTATGTTTTTTTTTAATTTTACATTTAGTTGGAAAATATAGTCATGAGGGAATTATTTTAACATTTTTACGTTTTTGACATTATTGTTTGAATTTTATTTTGGCCAAAACTTTCGATTTGCTTGTTGAAATTTTTGATTTTTTTTGGTAAGCATTTTCTATTTTGATGCATAAGTTTTCGAATTTTGGTCTTAATTTTCGATTTTTGAACCTGATTTTTATGCCCCAAAAATTTGGGCATAATTTTTGCCCTCTATTTTTGCAAACTAAATTTTTGAATATTTTGGCCTGTAGTCTAAGATTTTTGTTGTAATTTTAAAATATCCTTCTAATTCCATATATTTTATTTTAGTGGGTTTTAACTTAAATAATAATATTAATCATCTTTATTGGTGCTTACAGTGTTGCACAAGTCATAAGTAACAATACTACAATAATAATGTAGTCAAAGTTTGTTCAATCCTCGCTATTAAAGTATTGGACATTACTTAACAAATAACATTTACTTATCTAGTTGAGATTTTAAATTATGTAACTGCAAGAAAAATGTTGCAATCGCAAATTACTTTGATATGTATCCGGAAAATACAGGGTGTATTTGAAATAACGAACAGGCATTTAAGGGCATATACACAAAATATTTGTGAACCCATTTCCGTCAAAATTTATTCGAAAAAAATGTTTTGAATTTTCCTAATTTTTCGAGGTTTTTTAAACATTTTGAAGTGTTATCGCAACGTTTTTTTTTTATAAAAGATAAAAAGTCCTCAAGTTCATTAACGCTTAAAGAGCACTCAGATATTTCCTACGCGCTTGTTGTAATTCGATATCTAAAGCCAATGCCGTATAAAAATTAGGTCACATTACCACTGTCCCCAAACATGTTGCGTATTTTCACTCATTAACTTTAATAATTAATTGCGGGCTTTTTGTTACAGTTATAAACAAAATAATTGCGAATATTGTTGAAAAATAATTTAATCTCTTTGTGGTTACGAGCCTGTTCGTTATTTCAAATACACCCTGTATAGTCTGCGGGAATTATGTTAAAGGAGTTACTTAAGTTTTCATTATATGATTGAATTTTTAATTTCAAAATGAATTGTTTCAACTTCAAAAATTGTTTTTTTTTAATTTAGATTTTTCGATATAATTTTTTTGATTTTGGCCTAGTCTTATTTTTACATTTTCCGTAAAGTTGTAATCGTGATATTTTTCGTATGCGAAATTTCAACGAAAATTTCCGTTTTGAGGTCCCTAGAGACGATTCCGACCATTTTTGAAAAATGTCTGTGTCTGTATCTCAAAAACTACTAAATATAAAAGAACCAAAAAGCTTTTGGTGAAATTTCGTGCACCGGAAGTGGATCTTACCTTACGTTTTTCTTTTTTTCGATATTTTAAGAGTATTAGAAAAACAACACTTTAAAAAATCTGAAAGATTAATAAAAGTCGAACATCTTTTATTAATAAATATTTCTAATAACTACTTAAAACGGAATAATTTCGATATTTTTGGTTTATAATTATGAAATTATATAATAGTTACATCAAATTTACATGAACAATAATTACAGAGCATACTTAAATGAACAACTAATAAACAAGAAGTATTTTGTGAAAAGGCGCTGGTCTGAGCTGAAAAAAATTGATAAATATTAAAAATATCATGAAAATCAATTCGGAGAAAGTTATTATTGAAAAAAACATCCTCAACAATATAATTTCATTTTACTATTTTACCTGAACCTGAACTCGAAGAAAAGCCTTATATGTTTTATTGTCAAATAAAGTTCTTTAAAGTTGGTGACCCACAAATATTTTCTAGCGACCCCTCCAGGTTTGCGCACCACTGTTCTAAATGATTAGATAATTAAATGAGGTTTGAATTCGTAGGAAAGATCCATATCATGGATAGCTATTGCTACAAAACGAATTACTTTACGAAAAATGTTTATTAAATCTTTTTCGTGTATATTTTACGGTTTTAAAAATATTACCATAACTTTAAAAAAATCATTAAAATTGTTAAAATTTATACACCCTTTACAGCAATCATATATTCCACCTGAATTGTAATTTCAAGCAGCCGTTTTCATTAAGCATGATATTTTCACCAAAACCAACAAATAAAAAAGTATTTCCTTTTCTGGCCTCTATCCGCAGACACATTATATATAGGTCCTATTTAATCCCACAGGATATATAGGGATTTGATATAGAATACACTAAAATGGTACTAGCACGCACAAGTAATCAATAATCAGATCCAACGCCCAGCTATCAATAACTCTCTTCCTCTCTCGCTCTCCCTGGCTTGTGTGTGCCTGTGTATGTGTTTTCCGCCCACGAGGCTTTCATTTGTCTTCTGATATCAAGCACTCCATTGTGTTTCTGTTTATTAAAAAAAGTGTTCCCCTCGATTTAAGGATTGCGTGTTTTATCTGCTTAAAAGAATGGGATTCATTCCTTCTGCTCCTGCCCGCAGACATCGACATCGGGGCATTCTTCATTGTTGAAGTTGCCGACGACCATCAATTTGATGGATCGCGCAAATTGCTCGCATTGTTGCCGCGCTTTTTTTATTCGTGTCGCATTGTTTGGCGCCCAACGTAAGCCCCTCGTCTTCCCTCTCTTATTTCTTCTTCTCTTGCGTTTTTCTTTTTGTATTATTATTTATCTCCCATCGTTGAGCGCGGGTAATGAATGGAAACCGTCGCTTATTTACATGTGTAATTGAATTTGTACAAGTTCTCCGGGCTCAATTACACTCGGCATTAAAATTATTTTTAATTATTCCGTTTCGGATGTTATTACAATGTTCTTTGTTTGCTGTAAGGTTCACATTCGTAATAACATCATTTATATTATTTTACAATTTTAGTTTGTACTCTATACAACAGTAATACACAACCAATTACATAATATTTTTTTAAAGTAGTTAATAATACAAAAAATTAGAAAAAATGAATTAAAATATCGAAACAACAATTTAATAGTGTCTTTTGCATTAATTTTTTGAAATTGATTTTTGTTTATAAATTTCCACCTTTACAAGAGTGCATGGCCCAGGAGAGGTAGGAATCGGGGATCTTAAATTTAAAAAAAACTAACAGGAAGGACGGAGATGAAACAACTGAAAAAAATGTGGAGCAGAGAGAGCTATCCCAGAAAGCTGGTCACAGATGGATATTATATTCATACAACGGGCGCGGATTCATGGGGGGAAATGGGGAAATTTTCCGAAGCCAGATGACGAAAAAAAATATGTGTTCAGATTAGTTTTTTTGTGCACGATAGCTATAATTAAATGTCTTGTTGTAGAGTCTTACCAAAATCTCACGGCAAGTATTCGGAGAGAATACTTTCTCACTCTGCTCACCGAATTGAATATGAAATTTAAGATGGCCACTGCGCTATGTGCAGCAAGATTTTGGTACGGCTCTACTTCCTACCTCACTTTCTAATTTAAAAGTCTTAACAGTATGAAAAATCAAACGTGTATCCGAAATGTTTACGTCATATATGGTTGCACGAAAACATCTATTTCCTCTTGATTTATATGAGAGAAACTTCTTAACCTGATAATCTTTCGTCAACTTACTTATTACATCTACCTCCCAGTCGCCTTAGAGCTCTAATACTACAGAAATTCCATCTTCTTCTGGAAAACTACCTGACCCTCTAGAATCAAATATTTTCAAATTGAAGGTATACGTCAGGTTCTTAATCAAATGACTACATTGGCCAAGATCAGTATCTGGGAAAATAGTTCAAACCTTTCTGAGGTTCAATTACTTAAAACCATATAAATTCTGTGGGGTATTAAAAAAGGGTTGTTTTGTAAATATTGTCCTTAGTTTATAAATCGTAACGAAGGGGTTTTCGTAAAAATACGAAATTGAAAGCTCTTGTTGCACAAATCCTGACCAACTTTAAAAAATTAACCGGAACAACTAATACTCAGTATCGCAAAGATATTGTAAATTCAAGAAAATCATTTCATTATCTTCGAATTTTCCATTGTTCTAAATTTGAAGTAAGTGATTTAATAAATGAAACACGACTTTCCCAAGCTAACGACAATCGTAAAAGGTTACTTCCAATTGTCAAAACAATTATGAAAGAAATTGCAACGTTTTGTTGCGATTTAGGGTGGATGCCGGTGACAAAATCCTGGAAAAATATCTACAAACTGCATCGTCCAGAACTACAAATACAGGGTGGTCCAGACCACCCGTACAGGCTATTTCATTTGAAAACGGAGCTAGCTAAAAATTTGAAATTAAAAATAAATATAAATAAAGAATCTTTTAAACGTGTTTTGGTTTCTCGGCAATGACCGAAAGTACGCGAAAGTGACGCCACCTCTGAAACTTTTTATAAAACCATAGCAACTTTATTTTTACCCCGATACTCAAACATTGTAAGAAAATCTTTCATAGTTATTTGTTATTAGAACTAAAATGCAACAGAATATAAAAAAAAAATTCAGACAAAACACGTTTCTTTTTACTTTCTCCGTTACGAAGTACGAGAAAGTATTGTGACCTTAATTTTTTTATCAAAAATTTTTTTTACGGAAATATCCGTTTTGGGATCCCTAGATGCCATTTCAAAAATTTCTGGAAAATTTTTGTTTGTGTCTGTGTGTGTATGCGTGTCTGTGTGTGTGTGTGTATCTGTGCGCGCTGTATCTCAAAAACTAATATAGCAATTGATATGAAACTTTAAATATACGTCTTATTTGATAATATGAAGAACTGAAAAGCTTTTGGTAAAATTTTGTTCACCGGAAGTGGGTGTTTACCTTAACTGTTTATTGTTTTTTGCCAATATTTTCTTAAATATGAAAAATATCACAAAAACATTTAAACAAATATTAAAGACAATAAAGAAATGAGATTATTTTGTTTGAAAACATTTTTCATAAAATCATTGTTATTCGAGAAAAAAATGTATTACTTTTTTTTCATTTTTGGTTTATAATTATGAAACGATAATAGTTACAGCAAAATTATGTTAATAATAATTGTAGAGAATGCTGAAATGAATAACTTACAAAGAATAAGTTTTTTTCGAAATATCTTTAGTGTTTGAGTAAACTGAGTTTTTGAATTTGAAATATAATTTTTCTATCTTTCATAAATTTGACATTCTAAACGTCAGTTTCATCCGAGTTCGATGTACTTTTAAAATAAAATTTAAATAGAAAATAAACCATGAAACTGTAAATATAAATGATGATATCATCGGAGAAAGTAACATGATGGCCACATCACCATTTTTAAAATGTGTATCCTAAGCGATCTTCCACATCAAAACACATCTTATAAAAAATTGATCTTCTCGGCGCTTCGCTCTAGTGCGTGATGGCCTTTTCATTATCTGAAAGATGCTGCGCTTCGCTACTCCAAAGTGCTCTTATTCACGTAAGAATACGTGTACATGTAATGGAAAAAAATGATCTTCGTCGCGCATCCCTTCGCGGCGCTTCTCTTCACTCTAGTGTGCGATGACGCTGCGCTTTGCTGCTCAAAAAATGCGCGTTTTCACATATCAATAAATGTATTGGAAGGATACGTTGATCTTCGCCACGATTCGCTACTATTCAATCTGGTGCGCGATGCCGACATAAACGATATATACAAAAGAAGTGGCGGAAAGGTTAGAAGGGAAGATATAAGGTAAAGAAATAATACCAGATAATCAAGGAGACGATGGTTCAGATATTGATTGAAAATGCAATTAGAAAGTGCAACGGAAAAGTGTATATCTTGTAGAGATGGGCAGAACTGCTACTTTTAAATCACGCTGCTACCTGTGATTGCTACTTTCTAATATCAGTGATTTTAAACTGTGACTGTGATCACGGTTAGTAAACGTCGTAACACCTTCTGCAATTATTAATATTTTCTCAAAAATGTTTTGGATATGATTCTGCTAATATTTGTCCACCCGGTCACATAACTAGTGTTCCTTTTGATATTATACCTGCGACCGAAGGTAATATTTTGGCTATATTATCTGCTATACCAAATAAATATACAACCATCCTTCATTCAGTTCAAAATTCGAGAAGTATTTGGAGATTTTTGCAGAAAAACAGAATGTTGTCCAGTAAATTGGAAAAGTTGAAAAGTTTCAAGTATGTGGCAAATGTTTTCCTATTTTGGTTTTACCTCTGAAAAAACGCATCTTTCGCATCGCATCGAAAGATTATTTGCTCTGTTGTCGAAGGACTATTTTAAAATAAAATCATTAACCAATAGAGATATGAATTTTTGAAAATTTTCGTTTTAATTTTTTGAGCACTTGAACAAAAACATCACAGAAAAAAATATAAAAAATGCAGGCAAAATTCCATATGACATCATACTCAATGGCCGAAGTATCGCTAATTCAAAATCAATTCAGTTTTTGTAAATCCAACAATTTTCAATAGAGATATGGATTTTTGAAGTTTTTGAGCACTTGAATGAAAATATCGCAGAAAAAATATAAAACGCGCAGACAAAATTCCATTAAAAATCATCCTCATTAGCCAAAGTATAGCTAATTCAAAATCAATTTGGTGTTTTCGTTTTAATTTTTTACCAATTGAACAAAAACATCACAGAAAAAAATATAAAAAATGCAGGCAAAATTCCATATGAAATCATCCTCAATGGTCGAAGTATCGCTTATTCAAAATTAATTTGGTATTTGCAAATTCAACAATTCTTAGTGGAGATATGGATTTTTGAAAATTTTGGTTTAATATTTTTGAGCACTTGAATAAAAACATCGCAGAAAAAAAAATAAAACGCGCAGACAAAATTCCATAAAAAATTATCCTCGGCGGCCGAAGTATCGCTTATTCAAAATCAATTTGGGGCTTGAAAATCCAACAATTTTCAATAGAGACATGGATTTTTGAAGATTTTCGTTTTAATCTTGTAAGCACTTCAATGAAAACATCGCAGAAAAAATATAAAACGCGCAGAAAAAATTCCATAAAAAATCATCCTCAATGGCCAAAGTATAGCTAATTCAAAATTAATTTGGTTTTTGTAAATTCAACACTTTTTAATGGAGATATGGATTTTTGAAAATTTTTAGTTTTATTTTTTGGAGCACTTGAATGAAAACATCGCAGAAAAAATATAAAACGTGCAGACAAAATTCAATCAAAAATCATCCTCAATGGCCAAAGTATAGCTAATTCAAAATCAATTTGGTGTTTTCGTTTTAATTTTTTAACACTTGAATAAAAACATCACAGAAAAAAATATAAAAAATGCAGGCAAAATTCCATATGAAATCATCCTCAATGGTCGAAGTATCGCTTATTCAAAATTAATTTGGTATTTGCAAATTCAACAATTCTTAATGGAGATATGGATTTTTGAAAATTTTAGTTTAATATTTTTGAGCACTTGAATAAAAACATCGCAGAAAAAAAATAAAACGCGCAGATAAAATTCCATAAAAAATTATCCTCGGCGGCCGAAGTATCGCTTATTCAAAATCAATTTGGGGCTTGAAAATCCAACAATTTTCAATAGAGACATGGATTTTTGAAGATTTTCGTTTCAATCTTTCAAGCACTTGAATGAAAACATCGCAGAAAAAATATAAAACGCGCAGACAAAATTCGATAAAAAATCATCCTCAATGGCCAAAGTATAGCTAATTCAAAATTAATTTGGTTTTTGTAAATTCAACACTTTTTAATGGAGATATGGATTTTTGAAAATTTTTAGTTTTATTTTTTGGAGCACTTGAACGAAAACATCGCAGAAAAAATATAAAACGTGCAGACAAAATTCAATAAAAAATCATCCTCAATGGCCAAAGTATAGCTAATTCAAAATCAATTTGGTGTTTGTAAATTCAACAATTTTTAATAGAGAAATGGATTTTCGTTTTAATTGTTGAGCACTTGAATGAAAACAACGCAGAAAAAATATAAAACGCGTAGAAAAAATTCCTTAAAACTATATCCTTAATGGTCGAAGAATCGCTTATTCAAAATTAATTTGTTTTTTTATAAATTCGCCAATTTTTAATGGATATATGGATTTTTGCAAATTTTAGTTTTATTTTTTTGAGCACTTAATGAAAACATCCCAAAAGAAAATATAAAACGCTCCGACAAAATTCCATAAGAAATATCCTCAATGGTCGAAGTGTCGCTTAATCAAAATCAATTTAGTTTTTGTAAAATCCACAGTTTTTAATGGAGATATGAATTTTTGAAAAGTTTAGTTTTAATTTTTGAGCACCTGAATGAAAACTTCGCAGAAAAAAAAGTAAAACGCGCAGACAAAATTCCATAAAGAATTATCCTCGGCGGCCGAAGTATCGCTTATTCAAAATCAATTTGGGCCTTGAAAATTCAACAATTTTCAATAGAGATATGGATTTTTGAAGATTTTCGTTTTAATTTTTTGAGAAACCTGAACAAGGAGCATTTGGAGATTTTGGCAGTTTGGTAAATTGTTTTTTATTTTTCTTTTCAGTTCATGAAGTATGCAATTTCAAAATTAGTTATGTATATTTAGATATTTGCACCGAATCTTAAATTAAAATGAATTTTGAGTCATTTTGGGTTTATTAAATCGTCGGACTCATCACTTTCGATCACGGGGAGTTTATGGTTCAATTCCATGCCGGGCGTTTTTATAAAATCTCAATTAATTAATTAATAATTGTTAGTACATAAGTTGTAATTTATTTTATTTTATATGGTATACTATGGAATTTTATAAATATTTGTCATTTTTATTAAATATTTATTCAAAATTTAAATAAAACACTCTGCAAAAATTGGAGAATAAAGTAATGAATATTAAATAACATTTAGAAATTCTACCTTGTACTGTCTTCTTACAATTATGTTTCAAGTAACAGTCACAGTTTAAGTAGCAATCACAGTTTGTCATAGTTTAAATAGCAGCGATTTTAAGTAGCAGTGATTTTAAGTAGCAGTGATTTTAAGTAACAGTGATTTTAAGTAACAGTGATTTTAAGTAACAGTGATATTAAGTAGCAGTGATTTTAAGTAGAAGTGATTTTAAGTAGCAGTGAAATTCTCCTATTAGTAACAGTAATGTCTTGTGATTTTTTAATACCAGTAAAAAATCATAAATACGTGAAATATCGCCCATCTCTAATATCTTGCAAATGCTAACATTTACTTTTACATTTCTTTATGAACCAAAACAATAAACCCCTTTTAAAATAACCTGGTAAAGCCGAAAGTTGTCAATTTACAAAATTGTAACAGTAATAATGTCAATAATTGGGGCCAAATAAAAAAAATTTGAAATGATGGCACTATTATTTATGAAATGCTAACGCATATTTCTAGGTATATTTACAAACTACAACCATTTATCCCTTTAAAAAATTCCAACTAAGACAAAAGTTATGAGATTTCAAAATTGTCCTTTTAATGAGCTAATTTGGGACGAAATTTTAAAGGATTCTTAAATATTGAAATCGTTATTTTGTTTTGCAGAAGCAACATTTACTTCTTCATCTATTTAATAACCAGAACAGTAATCGCCTTTAAAAAAAATCCGCTCATGATGAAAGTAATTTTTCTTAAGTAAGGATAGTTATAGCCCGTTCTCTGGAATCTGGCGGCTGTGGTCGTAAAAGAGGGTCGGAGCTCGGTAAGTAGGGGACGTCATATTTTTTTTTATATCAAATCAATCTTTGTTGAGAAGTACTGGTGTAAAAGTGCGTATACCAATAGGAGCAAAGGACAGTATTAAATGTATGGGATGCAATTAGACGAACCTCTTCGAGGGGGAGTCGGTCCTCAGGGCAGACCGACCGTTTTACGACCTCAGCCGCCAGATTCCAGCGAACAGACTATAATAATAATTCGGATTAAGGAAGTGTGGATGATAGTTGGATTTTGCGTAGTCAGCCAGGGCATTCTGCCACAACCGAATTTGTAGTTATTTATCCACGGGAGGACTACCCGCACTGCCATTTATCGTTTAGAAATAGTGACCGCCTGGATTGAATTGGAACCTACGACCCCGAGGCGCAGAAGCAGGAATGCTAAACCACCACGGCCCCCAGAAAGTTATGAACTTTTAAATTGATGCCGCAATTAAGTTCAAATTTTATACGGAATTAAGACAATTTCTAAAATAGTGAAATTGTTTAGCTGTTGTTTATCATCCCCGCAATAGGCGTTTTTTTTTCTCGGACAAGTAGAAATTCTTCTTAAACATTTAAAATATTTTCCAAGCTAATTCTGCGCATCCATCTCTTTCGCAGGCTATTCTATCGGTCCTCATCTGCCAATCCACCTATTCGTAAAGCAATTGTCAATAAGCGCGCCGGGGTGGGAGGGGGGTGGGGTGCGCCGTCTTGCTGAAACCATATTGTATTATGTGATTATAAGGAACGTCAAGATCATTTTTGTTTGGAAAAAAAACGCTGGAACAAGGTCATTTTATAAAAACTGTAAATATCTAGTTTTCATCTTCAATTGTCATTTACTCGAAAAATTTCTTATGTAAGATGGCAATATTTTTATACTGCCAGTTTGACAATGAGAAGATCTCTCAAAATCAAGAACAAAAATAGGGTGTTGCTATTTAAAAACAAAATGGCGGACGTCATAACTCAAAAACAAATGAAAATTGACTTTCATGCAAAAATGTGAATTTTTATAAAAGAAAATCGACCTGAATTTATTCCATACTTTAGGCGTGCACTGTATATATTTCCACGTCTATTTACTTGCCAAAACACTTTAGCTCTATTAAAAATTCCAACTATGAAAGAAGTTATGATTTTTTTAAATTGTGCCTCCAGTAAGGTTTTAATTTTAGGCGTAAGTTTAAAAAAACTTTTAAAAAGTTAAAGCAATGCGTTGTTATTTTGAAAATACCAACACACATTTTTACTTATTTACTTACAAAAACAATTAACCTCCTTAAAACATTGTTACAAATTTTGACATATTTAAAAACAATTTAAAACTTAATACCGTTGCGTTATTGTTTTGCAATTACTTATACAGGGTGTCCCATTTTAAATTACCACCCCAAATATCTCGAAACTTGAGCAACATGAAAAAAAAAATTCAGATGAAAGTTGTAAGGGTCGGAGGAGGGCATATGCTAGTGACCTTGAAAATGACCTTGGCATTAATTTTCAAGGTCAAACGAAGGTTAACTTTCATTTTTCAAATAGAACCCCCTATTTTTTTATTGCGGGATCGTATTCTACGGGAAAAAATACAAACTTTTTCTAGGAAACACACGTTTCAAAAGTTGTAACCAAGACTAAAGTTATGAATTTTTTAAATTATCTCTGTAATACGGTTAAAAATTTAGGTGAAATTGAATCAAAAAATTAAATAAAAATAAAAATTTAAAAGTTGAAATCGTTGCATTTTGTTTTGTTAATACTGAAATATGTCCATTTAATCGCAGAAACAGTAAACCCCTTTAAAGAATTCTGGCTAGGACGAAAGTTATGAATTTTTATTATGTTGGAATAATGTTAAAATTTAAAAAGTTAAATCATTGCGAAATTGTTTCGCAAATACTCACATATAGTTTAAAATCTATGAACTAATCAAAATAGTTCACCTCTTTAAAAAAAATCGAGTATTTAAAAAAGTTTCTAAAATCGTGTACACGTTTTAGCTAAAAATTTTAGAAATTTAATTGGGTGCGTTATTTTGAAAATGCTAATACACTTTCCTTTTTTATAACTATTTAAAAAACTTTTCAAAAGTTCCCGGTAAGTCAAAAATTATTTCAACACTGATTAGCTAAAAAAAAATTTGATCTTATTGGAACGACAGCTTTGAAAATTCGTAATTTTTATCTCAGCCGTAATTTGTATAAGGGGTAAACCAAAATTGCTGCTACAATTTCAAAAATGCATGCAACTTTTGTCTTTTTAAAGAACGAATTGGGGCCGCGTGGCCTAGTGAGTAGAGCTCCTGCTCACCGGCCACGTGGTCGTGGGTTCGAATCCCATTCGGGTGGTGAAGTGGCCGTTCGGGTCCATGGTATGCCCCCCCCCCCCTTCATTATAAAAGAAATAATGATTATATATTAATAAATGTATAGAAATCAATACTCATGGTTAAACGGTACCTCTGGCGGAATGGACCAGCTTCCTATGACAAAAAAAAGAACGAATTTTTCGCAAACCACTTTCGATGGATGAGTCAAAACTCATAAAAAAAACATTTTTATAAAAGTTATTGCATTTTGCAAACTGTGAGCAAGCTTTTATTAGTTTTGAAAATTTAGCGAAATACTCTTTATTTAAATTTTTTTAAATTCTCCTAGAATCATCATCGATCAGCAAGGGTTTATCATGGATTTGAGAATTTTGCAAAATATTCTTTATTTTTAAATTTTTCAAATTCTCCAAGAATTATAGTTTACAACGGATTCGAAAATCTTGCAAAATACTGATTATTTAAAAAAAAAATTAAATTCTCCTAGAATCGTCTTCGATCAAATCCAGTTTGATTTTTTCACACCCATCACTAAGCCAACCATTTTTAAATACACTCTGGGTTGAGTTTTTTTTATTGCAAATTAAAACTTCAACTTTTAAAATCATCCAGGTTTGCAGAAATATTATTTTTTCCAAGAAATTGCGGAGGCAGTAAACTCAGGTGCAGCGATCATGGTTGTAGATTTTGATAATATAAAAAGTTTAGAAAACGACGAGCGTAGCGAGGCACAATTTAAAAAAAATCATAACTTCTTTCATAGTTGGAATTTTTAATAGAGCTGAACTGTTTTGGCAAGTAAATAGACGTGGAAAGATATACAGTGCGTGCCTAAAGTATATTGAAAAACGAGTTCAATAAACCCGATTTTTTTGCACGCGTCCAAGTTTAGAAAACGACGAGCGTAGCGAGGAGTTTTTTAATGGACAAGTGCAAAAATGCCTTATGAACGTTTTTTACAATTTAGACAATTATATGGTGGTTGGTAACACTAATAATTGACATACATTTCAATTAAAAATTAGTTTGCGATTTCCATTCATCACATAACCTCAAAACTATCTCGCCGAAAATTTAGCGCAGGTTGACAGCTCTGAATTTTAATGGTGCCAACCTTGAAAAATTAAATTATTAAAGCATTCGGCGAGCCATTAACGAACCCATACGAGTGCGTTAATGACTCGTTTGTAGGCGCAAAATAGAAAAATATAATTTGCAGAATTTTTTCATACTGATTTTGGGAATCTATTACTTATACGAAATTATGTTTTTCCTTAAAATTAATAAACGATAGTTAGATAGATAACTCTGCTTGAAATCTCTATAATCACATAAAGCGAGAAAATAAATTAGTGTGACCATTTAATTTATATTCTAACAGTCGTAGACCTGCAAAATGTTCAGATTTATACGTGCTTACAGTAAATAGAGAAACAAGGTCCTATAAATAACTTATTTCAAAAATATCCTCGATATAAGTCTTCCTATGTAACGTAAGATTGATTAAATGCTTTACAGTTAATTAGTACCCAAGCCTAATTGCCTTAACAGTGATAATTACAAGAGTCATTTTTCAATTTACGTCTATTGACGGAGTTTTGGAAGTAATCGCACACCGAGCTAACCTTTTCGTGAACGTAATATTTTACTTCTTGGACGTGGACCCCGACGCATTTTTTCTTCTCTTTCTCGTGTTTTATGAGGTACGTTCGGCCTCCCACACTGTCCAGACGAAGACCAATTAAAAAATAGCTGCACGCTGCGTTAGCCGGCCAGTCCGGCCAACCACAAACCGTCCACCAACATTGATAAATCGAAGATATATCTACATCTGATGGAACCCGAAGAAGACCAAGAAGAGGAGCGAGAGAGAGACTTTGTTATTTCCAAGTATACATTTTTTTAGCCCAAGAGAAAACGACATGGCGGCACGTACAATCTCGCCTCGTCCTTTTTTTTTATTCTTAAGCTATTTATAATTTTGGTTCCCATCAGCTAACGCAGCTAATTGGTTACATTTTTTTTTATAATCCACGTTCGATGCAGTCTTATCGATCTAATGGATATTTCAACTGGACAACGTGATGCGTGTGCTGCGTACAATCCAACGGACTTAATTAAAAATTAAAAATTAAATTATCATTAATTCCTGTTTGCTGGAATTATTATTTCCATCATAACTGTATGTGAATTTCTAGTAATTAATACTCCTAACATTTATCACGTATTATATTATATGAATATATTACAAATTTATGATGGGTACTAATAACTGTGAACAGACAAAAAAAGTACCCAAACTAGATCCATTCCGGGAGTAATTACAGTTTTTAATGTATGCATGAAGAAGTTATAGCGATTAACAAAATTAAGAAAATCTATGCCGTATAAAAATTAGTACCACTCATCACATAACATAATAAATTAGAAATATTAAATATTGTTTTGAATGAGGTACCATGCCACAATCTATAATGTTTGATCTTTAGCCATCGATATTAGTTATTTGTTTTTATGAGTTTTTATCATTTTTTATTATTTTTGCTTTGTTTCTTTTTACATGAGCAATGAGTACGTTGACGTACTTTTAGATTTTTTTTACAACTTCCTTATTAACATTTATTATCACGAAAGCACCGTCTACGTTATTAACGGATTGCCTTTAATAGCCAGATGCGAGCCATATTTTTTCGGATATTAAGGCAGATATGAGTATGTAATTATAATAATAATTTTTTATACTCATTGTTGTGCTTTCATGGGACGAAATGAGTTAATAATGCAAGGTGGCACATAAACGCACGCGAAACCACTTAATTGCTTAATACGTTTTTATGCAAGACTTGTTTTCAGTTATTTTTTAACATTTTTGATGGGCATATTTGCGGATGATACTGTACTGGTTATAATTTAAGTTAAGTATGCTTAGCTATGGTGAATGACTGAAAATTATATAGATAGGTAAGGAATTATATGCGTATTCGCAGTGCTGTATGTGTGCTTAGGTAACAGGTGCATCTGCCGAGAGACAGTGGCGTAACAAGACGCCGTGGCGCCGGTGTGCAAGAATGAATAAGAGACGGAGACGCTGTAAACTAAATATTTCCGAAAAATTGACCACCCCCCCTACCCCCCCTTAACAAATTTTCATCGTCGGACATGTTTGTTAGGAACACTCATTGTCATGATGTGTGTTTGTTAATATTAATCCTCTGACATCGTCTTTAAAAACCTTTTCATATGTTTAATTATAATTATTTTGAGCCATTCGATTAATCTACAATGTTCACCAATTAAGTTTTCACATCTTCCATCGTTATGAAAGTTATGAAAAATTATTTTTCTTTTGACTCGAAAAAAAAATTAAAAACAATTGTCATTCACTCAATATTAATTCATGAGTGATTTGGTATAAAATTCAAATACATTCCGTCGATTGCTTTAGCGATTTTTCATGTAAATTTATGGAAAATTATATTTTTTTTTGACGCGAAAAAAATTTAAAAACAATTGCCATCGAGTTGAAACTTTCCAAAACAACTGACAACACATTTGATTCTACATTTCCGTAAAAATTAGAAACGCATTGTTTCCAAATTTTAGAATATTTCAATATGAACGGAGATGAAATTTAGAAAAAAATTGCAACAAATTCGTCGACGCGAAAAAAATATAAAAACAATTGCCATCCACTTGAAACTTTCCAAATCAACTGACAACACGTGATTCTACATTTCTGTAAAAATTAGAAATGCGTTGTTTCCAAATTTTAGAATATTTCAATGTGAACGGAGATGAAATTTAGATAAAAATTGCAAAAAATTCTTCGACGCGAAAAAAAAAAAATAAAAACCATTGCCATCGAGTTGAAACTTTCCAAAACAACTAACAACACATGTGATTCTACATTTCCGTAAAAATTAGAAATGCATTGTTTCCAAATTTTAGAATATTTCAATGTGAACGGAGATGAAATTTAGAAAAATATTGCAACAAATTCGTCGACGCAAAAAAATATAAAAACAATTACCATCGAGTTGAAACTTTCCAAAACTGACAACACATGTGATTCTACATTTCCGTAAAAATTAGAAATGCATTGTTTCCAAATTTTAGAATATTTCAATGTGAACGGAGATGAAATTTAGAAAAAAATTGCAACAAATTCGTCGATGCGAAAAAAATATAAAAACAATTGCCATCCACTTGAAACTTTCCAAATCAACTGACAACACGTGATTCTACATTTCTGTAAAAAATAGAAATGCGTTGTTTCCAAATTTTAGAATATTTCAATGTGAACGGAGATGAAATTTAGATAAAAATTGCAAAAAATTCTTCGACGCGAAAAAAAAAATAAAAACCATTGCCATCGAGTTGAAACTTTCCAAAACAACTAACAACACATGTGATTCTACATTTCCGTAAAAATTAGAAATGCATTGTTTCCAAATTTTAGAATATTTCAATGTGAACGGAGATGAAATTTAGAAAAAAATTGCAACAAATTCGTCAACGCGAAAAAAATATAAAAACAATTGCCATGGAGTTGAAACTTTCCAAAACAACTGACAACACATGTGATTCTACATTTCCGTAATAATTAGAAATGCATTGTTTCCAAATTTTAGAATATTTCAATGTGAACGGAGATGAAATTTAGAAAAAAATTGCAACAAATTCGTCAACGCGAAAAAAATATAAAAACAATTGCCATGGAGTTGAAACTTTCCAAAACAACTGACAACACATGTGATTCTACATTTCCGTAATAATTAGAAATGCATTGTTTCCAAATTTTAGAATATTTCAATGTGAACGGAGATGAAATTTAGAAAAAAAATGCAACAAATTCGTCGACGCGAAAAAAAATATAAAAACAATTGCCATCGACATGAACTTTCCAAAACAACTGACAACACATGTGATTCTACATTATCGTAAAAATTAGAAATGCATTGTTTTCAAATTTTAGAATATTTCAATGTGAACGGAGATGAAATTTAGAAAAAAATTGCAACAAATTCGTCGACGCGAAGAAAATATAAAGCAATTGCCATCAAGTTGAAACTTTCCAAAACAATTGACAACACATATGATTCTACATTTCCGTAAAAATTAGAAATGCATTGTTTCCAAATTTTAGAATATTTCAATGTGAACGGAGATGAAATTTAGAAAAAAATTGCAACAAATTCGTCGACGCGAATAAAATATAAAAATAATTGCAATCGAGTTGAAACTTTCCAAAACAACTGACAACACATGTGATTCTACATTTCCGTAAAAATTAGAAATGCATTGTTTCTGAATTTTGGAATATTTCAATGTGAACGGAGATGAAATAAAAAAATCGCAATAAATTCGTCGACACGAAAAAAATATAAAAGCAATTTCCATCGACTTGAAACTTCACAAAATCCTTCAATATTAATTCAAGAGTGATTTGGTAGAAAATTCAAATACATTCCTTCGATTTCTTTTGCGATTTTTCGTGTAAATTTATGAAAAATTATAATCATTTTTTGCTGACGCGAAAAAAACATAAAAATAGCTGTAAACTTTCTAAATTTACTTAAAATGCAAAAATCTTAACAATCTTCCAAAAACTCAAAAAAACTCTCATCATTGGTTTTCAAGATAACCGACTGACAGCAGCGTTTCAGATTTATTTAATTTGCACTTCTTCCGAGTGAAAAAAAATTATAAAAACAACTGCAACACACATTTTCCAAATTTACTCAAAATACTAATCTTAACAATCCTCCAAATAACTCAAAAAAATCACTGGTTTTCAAGATTTTAAGTTTTATTTCTTTCTAGTGAAAAAATAAATATAAAAACAACTGTAACACACTTGAAACTTTTCAAATTTACTCATAATACATTGATCTTAATAAATCTCCAAAAAACTCAAAATACCTCATCACTGGTTTTCAATATAACAACACAAAACACAATTCTGGAAGAATTTTTTTAATCTGCTAATTTGTTCAAGAGATATATTCTCAAATAAATGCATTGCCATTTTTCCAAAATTTCCAAAAATATGATTAGGCAAAATATTTGCTTCAAAAGGCCAAAGAAAGCTATTGATTTTTGACTTTGGGTAAAAACAATTGTTATTTTCTGAGTACAAATAAAACGATAATGCTCCAAACTTGAATAGAGATAAGAAAATGGTTTGAAAAATAAAAAAAATCAATTGAGAAATTAGCTTCAAAAGCACAAGATTAATAAAAAAACTCCTTATTACTAATTTTTTATAAAAAAAAAATGCTATTTTATTGGAATGGGAAATCGGAAATTGCATTCAATGATATAAAAAAATTGTCAAAAAATATTATAATATAAAGAAATATTCTTGAAAAGCTCAAGATCTATTGAAAAACCATGCATTTCTGATTTTGGATAAAAACAATTGCTATTTCCTGGGTGGAAACAAAGCGCTAACGCTTTTCCAAGTGGGAAAACGAAAATTGAAAACGAATTGAAAATTTGTAAAAAACGTAATAAATAAAATTTACCTTAAAAATAATATAAAAAACACTATTGATTTCCGACTATGCGTGAAAATAATTGCTGTGTTTTGAGTAAAAATAAAGCAGCATGTTCCAAATTTAAACCGAGAGAAAAAATTACATCAAGTGATTTAAAAGAATTTAAAAAACAGAATCAAGAAATTTGCTTCAAAAGCTTAAGCTCGAGATGAGAACGTTATGATTTGAATTCCGTTTTAATTTGAAGTTAATCATTTTCAAATTTACTTTTGTAACTTGTCATTGTTTACACACGAGCAGCTCATTTTAAGATCAAATCTTTGGGATATAAGTTCTAAATGTTGAGTTTTTACTTTCTCCGTTACGTGTGTGTGTGTGTCTGTGGGTGTGTCTCATAAAATCATTGTTATCCGAGAAAAAATATATTTTTTTTTTCATTTTTGGTTTATAATTATGAAACGATAATAGTTACAGCAAATTTATAATAATTGTGGAAAATGCCAAAATGAACGATTTATAAAGAATAAGTTTTTTTCGAAATCTCTTTAGTTTTTGAGTAAACTGAGTTTTTGAATTTGAAGAATAATTTTTCCAACGTTTATAATTTTGACGTTTTAAACGCCAGCGAGTCTACAAAACGCTCGATATACATTTAAAATATGATTTAAATAGAAAATAAACCATGAACGCGTAAATATAAATGATTATGACACCATCAAGGCGGAGAAAGTAACATGATGGCCACATCACCATTTGTTTTAGGTGTTGGGGTTTTGATTACAGTGTTCTATTTTTGAGATGCTTGCGCTATCCAACGGAGCTGAGGGGTATAAGTGAACAATTTAATTCATATGGGGTGAGGAGGGCATTATTCTTTAATTCTGATGCTCACGCACCCAGTAAACAAATATATCAGTTTATGAGACATAATTGACAAAAATTTATTTTTTCTAAAATTTTAATCACCTGGAATGTGATCTTTTGAGCCTAAGCTGGTAGGACAATTACCGTCTGAACAGCACATAAAAATCAATTACGGAATGATCCTTTTATAGATCATATGGTTGATGGTGGAAGCCTTTACTTTGTGATACATTTTAAATCCAGGAACTTTCCAATAAAAACCGTGTGTGATAACAACAAAGTTCATTTTATTGAAAAGTTCCTTTTATACATCCTTGCTTCTCAAAGTTAAGGTGACTTCACCGGCTCCTGTTTCTAAACTTTTTTTATTTAAGGTCCAAAAAGTTTGAAATTTTTTGGGCGTATACTAGATTTAATTATAAAACATTGTAAGGATTTTAATTTTTTTTAGCATTTATAACTTTTGTGTAACACATTTTTATTCCAGACATTTAAATCCAAATTCAAATTCAAATCTTTAGAAGTGTTTACATAAAATTAATAAATATAAATCAATTAAAATCACTACAATATTTTAGGAAATAAAGGAGATTTTGCAATTTAAATAAAGCATGATATTTACTAAAATCTTTACTTGATACGTGGTAAATGTGGGTTACCGCTCCGAACGTAGTAGCCAATAGAATCGAAGAGGAGATACGTTGTGTGTGAGGAAGATGAAACGTATACAAGTATTTGCACATGGTGTGATGAATTTCTAACCATTTGAATGGATATATTGAGACGCGTGTTCCATTCTGAGACTTCTCATTACTTATATTGTTCGAGTTATAGTTATTACAGTTTTATTAGTTTTATTATCAGTAGTTAAATAGTGTAAATTAGTTTATTTAGTGAAATAGTTTTAGTTAGTTCATTAGTTACATTTTGTTATAGTTAGTTATTGTTAGGGTGTACAGACAATTGTGTGCGATGGGAAGAATGTCACGAATAAAACGAAAAATGATTAGGTAAGTGTGGAACATAATATTTATATAATATTTACTGACAATATATACTTATAGATAGTACACGCACGTGTACATATTATTATAAATTCTGTCTGGTTAGTTGTCATTTATAGAAGTTGTGTGTAAATTCACTTCTTGAATTCACAATAAATTGGACAACAAACATATATTTCCAATTAACTTTACTAGTGAAATGCTAATGTTGATTAGGGTAACGAATGTTTTCTGTTTCTCGATCGGGCGATCCAGTTCACCGCTATCACGTATTTCTTCTAACAGCCTGATGCTCTGGTTAACACATGTTTGACCTTAGTACCTACTTTTCTAAGAATTCAAAGGGCGCACAGATGTTCGGAGGCATAATCCGTGCACAATTCGGCCCGACACTAATTTTCCCAGAATTTCATAAACATCGTAAAAATAAGAGAAAGTGTACGTTTTAAGATAGCTATGCAGAGCAATTCCAACCAGTTAAAAATCCATGAACGGTGGATGCATGTATTTTACTTGGAATAATAATAATATAATAATAATTATAATAATAAAATGACAAAAGGGCTCTACATAAGTAGCAATCAATAATGCATCTATCCGTGATTCAATTTACCAATAACCAATTAACATATGTTTAGTTAGTTATCAATAACATTTTAAGTTATCGTATTGCTATCCTAATCAAGATGTAAATTATGAGACGTAATATATTTTTTTTACTAAAAGTATTCCGGATGAATTCTCAGCCGTAATACAACAAGTGGTATGATTATTACCGATGATATTTTGGAGTTGAAACCGAGCTGCAGATTCAACGAGCGCTAGCGCGAGTTGAATGTGCTGCTTCGGTTTCAACGACTAAATATCATCGGTTATTAATCGTACCACGAGTTATATTTAGTCAGAGAATATAACGAATAACCTTTTATAATCTTGATGACAACTCACATATTGCAATGTTTTATTTAATTCGTCTTGGAGTTTCTTGCAGCACAAAGACTCCGTAAACTGTCGGCACTACGACTCTTTATTCCTCGCGGTGTTTCTGGGTGTCGTATTTTTCACCATTTCACTGATTTAACTGTTAGAAACTGCATCCCAATAATTTAGTATGTCCATTTTGAGGTTTAAAACTCTGACAGGACCACAATAAAATATCACCGCTACTTTTGTTTTTTATCATCGCGGTGATACACATGCTGCTATGCATTTCCTTGCATCTGATTGACTCAAAATACATTTTAGTAGGCCATGAGTTGTATTCTCACAATCATATAAATATTTTAAAATACTTTCAGTTTAGTTCATCCAAAATTGTTTTGATGTAATGCAGATAATATCAATTAATAATAAAGTTAAACTTTTATGCTTTGATAAAATTTTACAATATATTATGGAGGTATACAAATAATAATTATTTAATCCACTAACTTTTACGATTTTATGCTACAAAATAGGTTTTTCTGGTGTTGATTTCTTAGAAGTTATTTATTCAGGCATTCTGTGCAATTTTAATTTATATAAATTTGATGTTACTGGTAACATTTTAGAATTACACCTAGACCAAATAAAAGAGATGTTTCTAATATTTTCCAGAGTTATCGATATATTTTTTCAAAATGGAAACAAAAATGTTCTTTATAACTTGTTTATTTTTACATTCTCTCCAATTTTTGTTTTCATAAAGATTACCTATTTGATTAACTATTATCATTTCATAATTATGGACCAATGATTTTCAATTATTTTTGTTTTCCCAGAAAATCAGAGATCAAATTAAAATTAGGCTTACGTACGAGTATCTGAAAGGATTATTCATCTCGTTAGAAATAATTACGTTCAGTGGCTAAAATAACTGATGATACTCATGTTTGTTTACTATTTCCGTACGGGAAAGTGTAATGATCATGAAAACTATTTGTTTTTCCAAGATTCGTTTTGAAGTCGCTACAGGTGATTTCTGCAATTTCTGGATAAAATTTGTTTTGTGTTGTGAGGTGAGTGAGTCTGTCTTCGCTCGCGGTATCTCAAAAACGAATTAGGAAATTAACATGAAACTTTGAACATAAGCCTTACTTTTTATCATTTAGAATATTTAAAGTTTCGTTGGAAAATCTCTGTTGGGTTTTTAGATACAGCGCACACTGACTCATACAGCCACATATTTGCTTCCAAATATCGTTGAAATCGCCTGTAGGGACCTCAAAACGTATAATACTGTTAAAAAAATAAATTCAAAAAATACTTTCCCGTACTTTATACGGAGAAAGTAAAAAAGAAATAAGTTCCTATGGGTACAATGTATTCAAATAATGTGTTCACTAACTGTTTAAACAATGCTGACAGAATAGTTATTACATTTCAAAAGTTGTCCACCAAAAGAATAAATAAATAAAAAACAACGAATTCTGAGGTAAAACAAGAGGAAGTTCACCCGGTGGTTACGGAAAATGCAGATATTAGCGGTAGACGAATTGTTAACATTTCCTATTTTTTGGAGCAATTGAAGAAAATCAACGACCACAGCCCGTTTTCATGTAACTTCACTTCCATGGAGGTGGTGAAAGAAAGTAGAGTAGGACTTACGAGCTGTTTTACATTAAAGTGTTCAATGTGCAATATTGCAAAGGATGTTAGAACCGAACCTGAAAATATAGATGATAACATAAATTCATCAATGGTCTTTGCAGCTTTAAGTACCGGGATAGGACACTCTGCCATTGTGGAACAACATGCTGTTTTGAACATGCCCTCTATATCATACCGACAATTTGACAAACATTTTTCTATTGTGTCGGATAAAATAATGGAAACAATGTGTATTGCCATGGAAGAAGCAGGGAAAGAAGAATCCAAGTTAGCAAGAGATGTAGGAGATGTGGATGAAGATGGATATCCATTTATAAGTGTAATTGTAGACGGTGCTTGGTCAAAGCGATCCTACAAATTAAATTACGATGCTTTATCGGGAGTTGCATGCATTATTGGTGCTAGAACAGGTCAAATATTATTTATTTCAACGCGAAATAAATTTTGCTCTGTTTGCAAAAGCACAACGACCTCACAAGCTGTTCCGGAGCATATTTGCAGTAAAAACTGGAATGGATCATCTACTGCTATGGAGTCGGATATTATTTTGGAGGGCTTTAAATATAGTATCGCGCAGCATAATTTAAAATACACCAAACTAATCGGAGATGGTGACAGCAGTGTGTATAAAAAACTATGTTTATCAAAGCCGTACGGTCCGAAAACCTTAATTACAAAAATTGAGTGTACAAATCACCTACTTAGAAATTATTGTGGGAAATTACGGGAAGTAGGGACTAAGCGTATGTCCTCAATGAATAAATATGTTCCGCCGGCGTTACGAAGAGAAATTACCTCAAGAATTCTTCGATGTCGAATTGGAGTGAAGAAGGCTGTTGAACATAGGCGGAAAGAAGAAAAAACGATGGTCGAATTGATTGATAACCTAACCGTAGACATTAAAAATTGTCCTAATCATGTGTTTGGGGACCACAGCAATTGTGACAAATATTTTTGCACTGGTCCAAAGCATGGAGAGGAAAATCTGATTCCAGCGTTAGAAGACTGCGGGGCATTGAGAGACATACAATTATGTGGTAGTAGACTATGCCAAAATGCGCATAGTCTATTGCTGAATATGAATAATAATGCTGCCGAATCATATAACTCAGTAGTATCAAAATTTGTGGGTGGTAAAAGAATTAATTTTTCTATAAAAAAAAGTTATGATACACGGTGTCGAGCAGCAGCAATTTCATATAATAAGAAGGCTGATTATTATTCAATTTTAGGAAGTAGGTGTAAAAATATATATACAAATAAATATGCAAATAACCGCAAACATAAACGTACAAAATGTAAAGCACGAATTCGTTCCAAACAACGAGTAACAATAAAACATGCAGATGCAGATTACGGTAACGTCATTGAACTGGATGAAGAAACATACAATTTACAAAAAGATAATTTATTATTAAGTATTTCTGCTTTATCTAATGAAGAAATTCTAGACATAGAAAGAAAAACCGTTGGCCAAAGTATTAATCCTCTATGGAAACAATACAGGCATTTGCGGCTTACAGCTTCAAACTTTGGAACTGTTTGTAAATTGAGGTCACAAACAGATCCAAATAAACTAGCAAAACGAATAATATCGTCTATTAATATTAAACATGTTGCTTTGCAATGGGGACGTGACAATGAATTGTTTGCAAGGAAAGAATTAGCAAATAATTTAAAATTAAATATAGAAGAGTGTGGCTTATTTATTTATGAAGAAAATCCTATATTAGCAGCCAGTCCTGATGGATTAATCGGTACTGACGCTATAGTGGAAATTAAATGTCCATATAGCATTCGCCACAGTACAGTTGAAGAAGCTGTTTTAAAAAAACAAATAAAATACTTATATAATGATAAGGGCTTAATAAAATTAAAATCAAATCACACATACTATTATCAAGTTCAAGGGCAGCTAGCAATAACAAATCGAAAATATTGTTACTTCGTTGTGTGGACGCCAAAAGATATGTACGTAGATGTAATTCAACGCGATGACGGTTTTTGGCGGAATACCATGTTACCCAAATTGGAAATATTTTATAATAATACCCTTATTAAACATTTTCTAAGTTCTTCTTAACATAAATGACTATTATTTATTTCCTTTCACTTTATTTGTTAAATCATATAAATAATATCAACATCCATATATTCATTTTCATAAGTTTCTATAATATTCAAACAATAGTTACTCTATAATAGTAACACCTGACTCGTGGGTAAATTTGCCGATGGGTAAGTATATTTATTTTATCCTATAACGTTAACATGCCAATAACACCTTAGCAACGAGTAAGGTTAAGGTACCTTTAACAACACTAGTGTTGTTATATTATCTTAACGCAACTCGTTGCTATGGAGATCTTGGCAAACAAACATGATTTCGCTTTTGCACAGTTTTCAACAGACATTTTTTTTAATTTAAAAAAAATAGAAATAGGATAAAATAAATCGTGTTTAGATACACGTAACGTTATTTGCTTTTACATTACTCGACAATATAAAAGCAGTCGCACCTACGTCGCTCGTTCTTTCAAACTTTTCTTTCGAAATGTAAAAGCCTTCATAACGTTACTTGTATCATAAATTACTATTATTTTATGTTTATAATTGTACAACTGGTACTAAACGTTACAGTATTCAATTCCTGGATCAATTTTTTTTTTATCCTGACGAATATATTTTCATCAAGTATAAATTGCATTTTATTTAAAAAAAAATTGTTTCTTACTACGAAGTTTTTAGAAAAATATTGGATGATACGCACTGCATTCAGAGATTACATCTAAGAACCCGGTGAATGATTATAAAAATTCTCAAAAACAATTGTTATTATCAAAGTAAAGCTCCGACTAGGCATTTCAGTTCATAAAATAATGTTTTTTGTTTGTTTATTTTTATAAATGTTTTATGTTATATTAATATCAAGCTTATTTAAAGTACTATCCGGTATAAATATATAGGGTGTTTAATTTAAAAAAAAAAATTGTGTCATAACTCTACAATTAAAAGTTGTAATAAAAAATAAGCACTGAAACCTTTACAAAAACTATACAAATAATTATTAACCTGTTTTCTTTAAAGGTATTGAGCAAAAAAGGAGTATTTCAAAATAGCCAACGATTGAAAAACGCCCGATATTTCCTAAAATAATTAGGTTATTACGTCAGAGAAAAAGGTCATTTTCGGAACTTCGCGAATAACCACAATAAATAATACATTAATTTGTATATGTCCCTTTACTCTAATATAAATATGTACTCTATAATGCTAATATCATTTTATATATTCTGAAGTGGATTTTGAAAAAAAGATCGGATGACTTGAAATCCGTTAGCATTATATAATTTTATTCCGTGTGAAAAAAGACGGCTCCGTTTTAGGGTCGTAGTTTTCAATAAAGTAAACAAGCTGCGATAAGCCATTCATTCGATGAACCATTGACACAGATAAAGAATGGATGTGATGCACACGTTCGAGCCGCCACAATTTCAAGTGGGTGCATTTAAAGGATAGACATATTTATTTTCTAATGGATTAGATAAAGACAATGCGGCTTCTACAATTTTTCTAGTCTCTCTCGGGTCTCTAGGCCATCGCCGCAGGCTGCAGGTATTAAAAATTTGGGTTGGGCTTCGAGCATTTAGTTCAACGGAGCACAGATAAGAGATGTAAGTGATCCGCCCATCAAAAATCGCTCTGACGTCATACCGGTGGAACCCCCTTAATGTGATCACTCGTAAATAAACATCAACATCATCATTTATACCAGGAAATATTAGTCATCCTTTAAAAAGAATTCATCATCAAGGCAACATCTCGAAGGATAAAGAGGAAATTCCTGCGGGAACATCTGAAACACAATGCAACGTGTGTCGGCGTTGTGCGGATGATTTTTATTCATTCGCCTTTTGCCGAGGGTCAAAAGGCGCGCAGGAGAGAGTGCACTCTCGTGGCTTCTGATTTATTGCTAGACACACCCATCTTCCATCCACCCTCAACAAATGGGGAAAAAGCGCCAGAGCGCACCCTCCGCATTCTACGCATAAAACGCTCCACGCAATTTCGGCCTGCCTTTTACACCGACTTTAATGATCACACATGAAATCCGTATATATACGTCTGTCTCACTCGCACATGATGGGGGGATGTTGCTGATTTCCCGGCATGTCAAAATAAATTAGTTACTTCCAGAAGAAAGCTATTAAAAATTAAAACAGGTAAAAGCATTAAACGTCTTCCCTTATTACCATCAAATATTGAAACGGCAAAATAGACCTTATCCTTTCCTCGCAGAGAAAATCGTTGATTACATCATGCAACGTAAGATAGTTTGGTCGTGAATAATAGAGCAGCCGTCGGCGGTTTCGATCGCGAGACGACGATTGTCGGGAAACTTGTTGACAGTTTCTTGTAATTTCGGGCACGTGCTATATTCCCATCGTTTTATCGAAACAATGTAAAAAATATGTAAATAATAAAGGGCCTTTACATTTTTCATAGTCGCATGCAATATGCAAATAAACGTCCATAAATATATATTAGTATTCCAACAAAGGAGCCCATTTTAATAAATTCGAATCTATCAAAAGGAGAAGGATTAAAAGGGGTGTAGACACTGAACGGGGCGAAAATTGGACGTGATGGATTCGAAAATTTCATGCTGGGAGTTTGATGTGATGATGATGTGGAAATAATGCATCGCAATTTTCACTTTGTGGGAGTGCTGTGTAATTGGACCATTTTGAATTAATTGGATGGAGTCGATCGGTTTTTGTGGTTTAAACAATAGGTCCTCGATAAGGCTTTGGCATTGACCCTAATATTTAAGCTTTAACGCGAACTGCCGTAACACCATTATAGTCGAGTTTATCGTAAAATAAATGGTAATCAAGGACAGATGAGATGAGGCACGAGAACCGCTAAAATGATATCGACGACATATATAAATATTATTGCTTGACGACAAACCTCGCATCAATGAATTCTGGGCGAAGGATGAGACAGAAAATGCTTTCACAACATGCCTACTTATCGTAAACTTGACTTTACTTCAATATCCTTATAAAGGATCATAAACACATTTTCATTCAATTGTTCCTAATTTCAGCTATGTTATTTTATTGCCTTAACTTCCTCCTTCATTCCTATTATTTGTCTTCCACACACTATTCCCTAAATGCATTAAATTGCATTCAAAGTAAGTTGCCTGCAGAAAAACATGTTTCCTGTTAATATTTTTATTTACTACACAACGAAATTTTAAAATCATCAAAAAATGCGAATGCGTACTTACAGTTTAAGTTATTACAACAATTTTGTAAAATTAAAATTAAATTCAAAGCTATAATGATGAGAGATAAATCTCGAAACGTGTATATAGATAGGCTTATGACTAAATTATCAGTTTATTTCGTTTTAGTTGATCAAACGATTTACATATAAAGATCCTTTTTACATATTTTTTTTTAGTTTCATCTATTATCCTTGTGATTATGAATATGAAACGCTACATGGAATACCAATGCGTTATTATTGTTAAAACTCATTATAGAAATTAAGAAAAATTTGCTAAAACAATTTGAAAACTTCATGTAATTTTATGTCGAAATAATGATCCAAGTAAGTTATCAATTCGAAGAATAACAAAAAAAAAATTGAAGACACTGGTTCGATTTTAGACAATAAGTCACTCATGCATTCTCGTAGCGTGCGTTTATTCTGAAACAAAGAGAGAGTGTGTTACTGAAACCCTAAGGACATCAATTCATCATCGGTCACATGAATTAAACGTTTCAAGAAGCACGAATTCTCGTAAAAAAATTGAATCTGCATGCCTATAGAATCCAATTGATCTAAGAACTCAAACCACGAGACCATTTTAAGTGAAGAGAATTTGTTAATTTGTTGCTGGAACATCAATTTTGCAAAGAAAAACATCTTTAGTAATTAGTTACTTTTCCAACTCATTGGCTACGTAAATAAGCAAAATTGTCGAATTTTGGGTACAGCGAAACCGAGAGTAATTCAAGACTAACAAATGCATCCACTAAGCGTGCTTTTTGGGCTGATGGAATGATTGGGGCGTACTTCTTTGAAACTAAGCTGGAAGTACAGTTATAGTGAATGGTAAGCATTACAGAACGATGTTAACCAACTCCTTTGATCTGAATTGATTGATTTCGATCTTGAAAGCTCAGCAGCACGGCGAAATATGTCATACTGCGCGTGAATCTATTGAGATTTTGGAAGGAAAAATTCCCGGTCGTGTAATATCAAGAAATGCGGTTCCCAATTGGCCAGAAAGATCGTGTGATTTGACATCACGCAACTTTTAGAAGTCACGTGTCTATGCCAGTAAGTCATAAACAATTACTCAGTTTAAGGCGGAGATCCAATGTGTAATTGCCAGATTCAAACTACAGTTATGCAAAGACGTTATCTTAAATTCCATCAAAAGAGCAAGTGCTTGCAATGAGAGGAGTGGTGCTCATTTGCCTAACATTTTATTCCATACATAATCGAAACATTTGTGCTTTGCAATGAAATACATTTTTTATCACTTTTGAAATAACATATTATTTAATGCAAAGTCTAAATCGGGCGCTTATTGGAAGTCTAAAAATAGAAATTAAATCAAAATAATTTTATAAACCTTTAAAAATGTCACCATGATGTTCCATAGAAGTTTATTAAAAATGATAACAATTATTGCCGACAGAGTAGATCTATCTAAAAGGATTCGCTGATTTTCTGTTTTCAAAGAATATATAAATAAATAGAGGATATTTTCAAAAATTGTTGTTACCTGGTTTTCAAAATTGGGTGATTTGTATAGATTTATGAGATTTATGACAGATTACGTCAGATTTAGAAATTATTTGCGTGATTGGAAATGAAAACAAAATGTTGCTTGTGTCCATTCCCCGATATTTCTGTCAACAGTTTCCCCGAGAAATGTCAAAAGTGCGGATTGTCGTGTGATTTTGAAAATACAATTCGACGAAAAGAAAGCATGAGCAGCCTTTATCATCAGCGGGTAAGCGCATTTGAAAATTGAAAATTAAAAATGAAAAAAGATTTTTTTTTCATTTAAAAAGAAATTAAATTTTTTTTTAATTTAAAAAAATTTAATTTTACTTTTAGGTAGCTTTAGCTTGAAAAACTAGTTTTCTTCTATTTCTGTCGTTTAAATTCCAATAGAGCCAAGGAGCTTCGGCACTACCTGTAGTTTCAAGCCAAGCAAGAATTTTTAATTAATTCTTAAAACACTCTCTCGCTAGTTACTTTGGTCTATATAATAATGAATCGTTTTTTCTTTCTTCAAAAAAGGAGGACGGGCATATTTTATAAGTGGCTATACCATTAACATGTACCACGAGCCGCCACTGTTTATAGCTACATATGTCTGGAATAGTTTCTGAAAAATATGTTCACATTTTTGGAGGGGATTTTGGTGAAGTCAAAGAAAATTAGTCGAAAGTGCTCATTTTGCAAAATATCTATTTTTGATAGAAAATGACGAAATAAATAGAGGTAACCTATTTTCGGATTTTTGTTTTGTTTTACAGCTGCATATATCTGGAATATTTTCTAAAAAATATGTTCGAATTTTTGGAGGGGATTTTGGCAAAATCGAAAAAAATTAGTCGAAAATGCACATTCTGCAAAATAGCTACTTTTGATGAAAAATTCCGGAATTACTAGTGGTAACCTTTTTACGGATTTTTCTTTCTATATACTTTTATACTCGTAGTTGTATATGTCTGTAATATTTTCTGAAAAATAGGGCATTTTAGCAAAATCGAAGAAAATTGGTCGAAAGTGCACATTTAGCAAAATAGCTATTTTTGATGGAAAATTCCGGAATAACTAGTGGTAACCTATTATCGGATTTTTTGTTTGTTTTGCAGCTGTATATGTCTGTAATATTTTCTGAAAAATATGTACAAATTTTTGAAGGGGATTTTGGTAAAATCAAAGAAAATTAATCGAAAGTGCACATTTTGTAAAATAGCTATTTTTGATGGAAAATTCCGGAATAACTAGTGGTAACCTATTTACAGATTTCTTTTTTGTTTTATAGCTGTATTTGTCTGTAATATTTTCACCCGTAATACAACAAGTGGTATGATTATTACCGATGATATTTTGGAGTTGAAACCGAGCTGCAGATTCAACGAGCGCTAGCGCGAGTTGAATGTGCTGCTTCGGTTTCGACGACTAAATATGATCGGTTATTAATCGTACCACGAGTTATATTTAGTGAGAGAATATAACGAATAACATTTTAGAATCTTGATGACAACTCACATATTGCAATGTTTTAAATTCGTCTTGTAGTTTCTTGCAGCACAAAGGCTCCATAAACTGTCGGTACTTCGACTCTTTATTCCTCGCGGTGTTTCTGGGCGTCGTATTTTTCACCATTTCACTGATTTCACTGATAGAAACTACATCCCAATGATTTAGTATGTCCATTTTGAGGTTTAAAATTCTGACAGGACCACAATAAAATATCACCGCACTTTTGTTTTTTATCATCGCGGTGATACACATGCTGCTATGCATTTCCTTGCATCTAATTGGCTGAATATACATTCTAGTAGGCCATGAGTTGTATTCTCTGAAAAATATGTTCAAATTTTTGAAGGGGATTTAGGTAAAATTGAAGAAAATTGTTCGAAAGTGCACATTTTGTTAAATATCTCTTTTTGATGGAAAATTCCGGAATAAATTGTGGTAACCTATTATCAGATTTTTCCTTTGTTTTACAGATGCATATATCCAGAATATTTTCTGAAAAATATGTAAGCCATTACAGTTGAACGGATTGGGTACGTCAAAATACAATATTTGTAATATTATATAATAATATAATAACTAAACTGGTGGAAAAAAAATTAAACACTTGAAATTTCGACCGTCTTCAAACCGCCATAACTCGGTGTATTTTTAATCGATTGTGATGAATCTTTGAGCGTGAAAAACTTTGAAGTGTCTTCTTTAAAGTCATGCATGCGACCTTGAGTGTAACCCCTTCCGCCCACTTCCACCAATTTTTTTCTTCAGGAAACCATGTCCAACTTTGACGATGTCTACAGAGTTGGAAAATTTTTGTCACCTTAACCCACAATTAAAATTTGATCAATTTCGTATGCAGGACTCAAAGAACGAAGTTCCTACGACGATTTGGCACCAAGTTATGGGTGTTTGAAAAAAGAAGAAATTTAACTGTACTGTAACCGTGCGATTATTTTCTCTGAGGATACATCAAAGCAAAAGTTTACATGAACAAGCCGCACTGAAGGAGGCCATTTGACGAGAGACCGTAGCTATCCCTCCACAAATGATTCTGTAGGTGATGTTGAACTTTCGGGAGAGACTGGAAGAGTCATTTTTAAAACCTAAATTTCGATTTTTGTTTATTTAATGGCAAGTCCTTATGGACTTATTTCATAATTAAAACATTGAAAAATACTAGCCTGAGCATTTCTTAAGCGATGAAACTGTAAATAGAACCCTGAAACATCCTGTATGTTGATGGTATTTTCTAGATTTCCATTAACAAACTTCTCATGTTATTTCATACTATATTCCTTGGAATGCTGTGGAACGTTTTCTTCAAGACTCTGAAGGCTATGAATACCTTTACGTAGTTGTGTTTTTCTATCAGTTGTTTAATCGGAAATATTTGGTCTTGTAGTTCTCAGCCTTTCCTGAACCCACATTACGAGTCCTCCGTAGAGTTTTCTGCTTCCTTCTTTAGTTTTTTACTAGTGTTCCTTCATATATTTTGGCTATAATCCACAGCCTTGTTATTTCTGTTGAGGTTTTTCAGCATTTCCATACCGCTTCTTTCCAGGTTCTACTACTGTTCCAACGTGTCCTGCCACTTTTCTTCTTGTTAGTCTTATCGCTACTTCTTCCACTTCTTGTATTTTTATCTGTTCCCAATTTTTCATTTTCATCTTCTATAATTTTGTGTTTATACACTGGAGGAAAAAAATGAAACACTTGAAATTCGTGAAATTTTGACCATTTTCAAACCGCCATAACTCGGAGTATTTTGAATCGATTTTGATGAATCTTTAAGGGCGAAAAACTTTGAACTATTTTCTTTAAAGTCATGCGCCCCTGTGAAAAAAAAATGTTTTATCAGGAAACCATGTCCAACTTTGACAATGTCTATGAAGTTGGAAAATTTTTGTCGACTTAAAGGCATTAAAATCTGATCAATTCCCTATGCAAAACTCGAAGAACGAAGTTCCTACGACGATTTGGCACCAAGTTATGGGTGTTTGAAAAAAGTGTATTTTGAGGTTTTTTGCACATAACTCAGCGACTTTTCAACCAAATTTGATGATTCTTACGGGAAAAAATCTAATTTTGGCCCTTCTTTAAGGGGGTAAACTCAGATTTGAATGGTCCCTTTTCGAACCTTTCAACCCTTAGCTCTACTTTACTCCCTTAAAGTAGAGCCAAAATGAGATTTTTTCCCGAAAGAATCATCAAATTTGGTTGTAAAGTCACTGAGTTATGTGCGAAAAACCCCAAAATGCACTTTTTTTCAAACACCCATAACTTGGTGTCAAATCGTCGTAGGAACTTCGTTCTTCGAGTCCTGCATACGGAACTGATCAAATTTTAATGGTGGGTTGAGTTGACAAAATTTTTCCAACTCCGTAGACATCGCCAAAGTTGGACATGGTTTCCAGAAAAAAAAACTTTTTTCACAGGGGCGCTAGAGGGGGCGGAAGGGATTACGCTTAAGTTTGCATACATGACTTTAAAGCAGACACTTCAAAGTTTTTCGCCCTCAAAGATTCATCAAAATCGATTGAAAATACGCCGAGTTATGGCAGTTTGAAAATGGTAGAAATTTCACGAATTTCAAATTTTTTTTCTTCAGTATATTCTATCGTTAACATGTCTTTAAATTACTGCTTTTATCTTACTATGATCCCTTCTTTGTCCCCCAATACTCTTCAATCTTTGTTCTTTAAATGTGTAATCATTTGCTGTCTACCTTTCCACAGAGATTTGAGAACTTTACAGGACAGTTCTTGATTTCCATACTATTTTGTGTGTCAGTTCTATCGTCAGCATTTCCATCTTTCCATGATCGTCTCCTAATATTCTTCCATCTTTCGTGTCTACTTTGCTGTCTACCTTTTCGATGAAATTTGAGGATTTACAGAAAAGTTTTTGTTTTCCTTGACTTCTATTCGTTGTTGTTTGTAATGGTTATATTTTCATTTGGTTTAATTACTCTTTCCATCTTTGTTTCTTGGCTTCTCTTCAGCTCACCATTTCATTTACTTCTTCGTTGTTGTTTGTAAAGGTTATCTTTTTAACTTTATACTTTCCTAAGTACTCTTTCCATCTTTGTTTCTTGGGTTTTATTCAGCCCACCATCTCGTTTGCTTCTGATTGTGATTCTTAGTGCCGAAAACATCCTTTGTTATCGTTTCTTTAATGTAGTTCCAGAATTGTTGAAGTCTCCTTTGCTTTTGTCTAACTCTACCTGTTTTCCGTTTCCTTTTTCTTTTTTAATTTATTTTATTTTATTTTTCTTTCTATCTTTTTGTGACTTGCCTCCTCTGTATTGGTTGTTTCCTTATGATTTTCTGCTTGTAACACAATTTTTCCTGTTACTATAGGAAAAATTACTATACACGTAACAAACTAAATAGTTTAGGCTCTATGATTCTTGATTGTTTTTATTATTGCTGATTTCCGAAACCTCATTATTATATTTGCTATTTATTTTGTTATTTGTTATACCATTTATTTGTCTGTATATGGGTACGCGGAAGACCAGACACGGTTTACAAGTGATCTGACCGTATTCCAATTTATCTAAGATTGTCCAGTTAATATTTAGATAATTGAAGCTCTTTAATATTAATTAATATTACAAAGTGTTGTTGTGTTATTTCTGTGAATAGGCCCAAAAGGTAAAATTTCTTATTAATTTCTATCTACCAGATTGAATTTAATGATAATGTTAACCAAAATTTTATTCCGTATTCAAATTCAATTAAGAGGTATTCATAATTATCCATCCACCCCTTAAGTATTACGTCGCCCTAATCCAAGTGTAAAGTACACAATATTATACAAATTAGCAAATTAGCATGTGAGCCTGGGCGAGATCAAAGTGCATATAGAATAATCAGTACGAGGGGTAATTGACATCGTATCAAAGGTGCGCCAGCCGCCCTCTATCAAATTATAGGCCCGCTTTGGGGGGTGTAATTATAGCCTGCTCAAAGAAAATTGCTCCAAAAATATGTTGCCCGCTCTCTCCTTCTCACTCTCGTCACCTTATCTTGCACCTTTCCTCTCCTCTCTTTACACTGTGCTTCGTCCTTTTGTTTTTCTCGCGAAGGTCTGTCTGCCTCGTCCTGCCTCTCTTTTACTTCACGCTTTCACTCCCTCACACAATATTTATGTTTCAAGTATCAGTTAAATAAAGAAATAAATAATGTTCAATAATGCGTGTTTGAAATTACGTTGTCATTATTTTTTTATGCATCTTATCTTATCTTATTTGCTACTATATTTAGTAGTGCTTGTGTTTGTTGGAATTATCATTTAATTATAATAATAATCATTTAATTCTCAACTGACTAACTACCATTATCGAGCAAAAAATTGAATTGATATCTCAAACAATAATTATTATTTCCCCATCAGACGATAAACTACAGACAGGTTTCAGACTCTTGTCTTCATCAGTGCAGTATAGTCGCTGATGGGGAAACGGATTCACTATGAAGGATATTCCTTGTTGTTGAGCAATGATTGGTAGTACGATCCAAAAAAAATTACAACTAATTAATCCTATATTTGGCATGTTATTATACGACAAAAAGAGAAAATCAATAACAAGGTGTCTCAATTTGCACATAAAACTGCCATTTTCCCATCTAAAAGCTGTATTATTAATAATAAGAAAGTTACTCATACTGTAAATAAATTAGAAACAACCTTACTTCTTGCAGAGAGCATTCAATAAAGTCAATAAAACGAAATATAGCCTGAATATATGAATATTCAACCTGTTCGTAACTCTTTTGCTTGCAGAGTTACGAACAGGTTGTATATTCATATATTCAGGCTATATTTCGTTTTATTGACTTTATTTCATACTGTAACTTCAATTGGAGCATATAAAAATTATAATTCATCCTAAAACATAAATAAACAATTTTAACAACGAAATCACTTGCTTGAAGATTCACTACACTTCCTTATTCTGATGATTAGAAGCGTCTAACAAACTTCAATGCAGTCGCTACACTTTTGCAACATGAAGTAATATTTTTACCAGTTGTGTTGAATTGAAATATATTAAAATAATGTGCTGTTTAGCAATAGGATTACGAATTTTGAATTTTGATTTAGTTCAGCCACTCTTGTACTATTGGTCTAAATATTTGATTACATGGTCCACCTGCAGTAATACTTGTTTATTATTTACTACTGTTTCTAATGATAGAAATTGAAAAAAATATATATTTATTTAGAATTTAGAATAAAAAAAAGTTTTCTGTTCCCAAATATATTTTATTATTGAAAAGATTTATTGTAAATTTATTCTCGATCATTTTTCATCCACCTACATGGATGCGACGTGTAATTAATGACAAATTTATTGTGTCGAATGAAATTTATTTCGAGGAACCGATTCGATAATCAAATCTATGGGAATATTTTCATTCGGGCGCGCACACAATTATTATTTATGTGTGCATGTAGATGTATCCATTCCGAAGAGAGAGAAACGAAAAGATGGCCACGTCCGATTCGGTACAAGTATAGATATATCAAGCTCGAGGTCCCACACAAAAATAATTAAACAACTTCGATTCTGTTAGACCGGTCCCATAAATTTGATTCCACCCAACACAATTTAATACAACCACACTCCGCCGCAACATACAATTCAACTTGGCCCATCTTATACAATTCACAATATATAGTATACATTTTCAAATATTTAGATTATTTTTGTCCCATTTGAATTATCAAACTTAAATACACTAATATTAGATCTACAAGAAAGTTCTGTCCATTTTTCGAATTTAAAGAAAATAATATATTTGAAATATATTTATTCATATCCACTGAACAATCATTTCCATCGTTACTAATGACCTCTTCCAGCGCGATGGTAATTTGTAAATTAAAATTATATGCAATAACTCATATTTGGAGGCGAGAATCATAAGCAGTACTTTCTTAATATGTGCTTAATTTTTGAAAAATTTACTGGGAAAGAAACATATGATAATCTGATGGTGCTAATCTCGGAGAGTAAAGAGGAGGTGGCAGAATTTCCAGTACTTGACTGCGATTTGCATGTATGTGTCCTGGTCTGACAAGACATCTTGCTGCACGACAACGCAAGGCCACACAAAGCAAAGTCTTCAAAACAGCCCTTCGGCAGCTCGAATTCTTCAGCATCTGCCGTACTTTCCTGACCTGGCGTCAACTGACTATCTTCTTTTTTACACGTTGCCTAACCAAATGAGGGGTGTAACCTTCAACAATGAAGAAGACCTCAAAAACAGCGCGGAGTAATAAACCTAATAACCGATAAGTTAAAGAGCAAAATAGCACGAGGGAGGGAGAGTGAAAGTGAAACGGATGCAGAAGAAGAATATAAAAGAAGAAGAGAAGCCTTAGACGAGCAATTTGAAAGAAAAACATTTTCAAAGAGGGAAGAGAAAAGAAAAAGTAAACTGGAGAGACATTGATAAAAAAGCTAGTAGAACTTATTATCAAAAGTGAAGAAATGGTAGGAAAAATTAAACAAGTAAGGAAAGAGCAAAACGAAAATCCAAAATAAATGAAAGAACTAAAGCAACGAAACAGGGAAATGAGAAAGGTATGGACAAATAATTTTGAAGCCCAATAATTTGTCCGGTTGTCGATTTGCAAAGATTGACTTGTTTAATATTGATATTCTCTTTATATGTCGTATTATGATTGTGATATGAACCAATAGTTTGATACTGCGAGTTATTGTTTTTAAGATGTAATAGGCATTAAGATATACAGACCGGGTAACGTCATAATGCGTAGTTTACGAAATATGGGTCTGCATTCATTTCGATAGCCCATTCCACTGTTTATTTTTGATAATATGTAAGGAGAATCTATTTGATTATGTATTGTTTTTAACAAATATAAGATGCTGGTGTGGATACGTCTACTTTCAAGGCTACTGTCCCCATTTATTGAGAGAAGTTCACTATGTTCTATATTTCTAATTGGATATGTGCCCGTTTTAAGTTTATAAATATATTTTAAGAATCTCCTTTGTACATTTTCCAGAGACTTTTTATGGCACTCAAAATAAGGGTGCCAAATCAGAGCTGCATATTCAAGTTTCGATCTAACTAGGGAGTAATATAAAATATTAATGGATGCAGGATTCAAGAATTCTCTACAGTTACGCAAAATAAATCCTAGGGTCTTGGAGGCATGTGAACAGATATTATTTATATGCGACGAAAAATTTAATGTACTATCAAATGTAATACCAAGATCTCTTATTTCATAAGTCCTTTCTAGCACTATCTCATTTATATGATATTCAACCATTATAGGAATCATTTTACGCGTGTACGTCATAATTTTGCATTTGTTTTCGTTGAGGTTTAGAGAATTTAGTGAGCACCACTGCTGAATACGGCCAAGGTTTTGTTGAAGTATGGTTGCATTATCTTGACATTTAATGTTACCAAAAATTTTGAGATCATCTGCGTATGCAAGCACATCACAGGTTAATGATTCAAGAAGATCGTTTATGTACATTGTAAACAGTAGTGGGCCTACGTTTGAACCCTGGGGAACCCCAGAGGAAATATGATATGTATGAGATTGAAAACCATTATATGTAACATATTGATACCTATCCGCTAAATAAGATTGGAAGAATGCGGTTAGATTATTAGAAAGTCCAAAAGCATTTAATTTAGCCAAGAGTATTGTGTGACTGATGGAGTCAAAGGCCTTTGAGAAGTCTAAGTAGACAACATCTACTTGTTTATGGGAATCAATAGCTTCACTAATAAATTGAGTAATATGCACTAGATTTGATACAGTGGATCTTTGCTGCATAAATCCATGTTGAAATTCGGAAATATGTGGCCTTATGTCCCTATATATACTAGAGTAAATAAGCTGTTCAAAAACTTTAGCAAAGTTGTCTAATATTGTAACAGGTCTGTAGTTTTTCACATTTGTTCGATCCCCGCTTTTATGAACAGGACAAACCTTACCTATTTTCCAAATATTGATTGTGTTAGCTTATAACTAGCCTCATAGAAGCCATAACGCTCCCGTTTAGCGATCAAACAATCAAACGCCCTACTTAAGACCAAAAAGGAGGTCATGCTGAACTCACCATATTCGTACCCGGAAAAAGCAGCTCATTTGAGTGATAGCATCAGATGTAGATGTATCAGTACGAAACCCAAATTGAGCTGAGTTGAAAAGTTTGTGTTGTTCAAAGAAGTTTGTGATTTGGATCAATACAATTTTTTCTAATTCTTTTCCACATATAAGTAGAATAGATACTGCATGATAGTTTTTGGGATCATTCTTATCGCCTTTTTTTGTGAATCGGTATGACAGATGCAATCTTCATTGCTTCCGGTACCGTCAAGGACTCGATACTTCTTAATGAAGTAAGAGCTGATAAAATTGTCTCTTTATAGCATTTTATTAAGTCAGAGGTAATTCCATATATATTTTTACTTTTACTGCTCATTCGGCTAGTAATTGCATATCTCATGGTAGAGGAGGAAACTGTACTAAAAGAGAATTTAAGATCTGAAAATATTGGCACAGGAGATATAGCGTCCAGATTAGGGCTCTGTATAGAGTTTATAATATGTGTTATATGAGAAATAAACTCTTGGTTGAACTGTTTTACATTAATATCACAAAGATTATCACACTTACGTTTAGACTTAATACCAAAATAGTAGGAAAAGGACATGGAAAAGATGGAAAAATTTATAGAAGCTGTACTCAAAATTAAGGTAAAGATAAGAGATGACAAAGAAATAGTCAAACATATTTTATTGAAAAATAAAACTTTATAGAGAAAATATGATCCTAAAAATTAAAAAAAAAAACTTAAAAAAACACACGGAACTAATTTGGATAAAGTCAGAATTAACAAGAAAAGAACTTTAAGTACAAGGTGATATAAGGAAAATATCAAAGGCAGAAAAAAATGGAAAGAGCACAAAAGTTGAATATAAGTAACTGACTATCAGGTCTATTCTGTAATTTTTACCACCTCTGCTAATTTCAAGGGAGGCGTTAAAATTATTTTTAATTTTTTTAAATATTTTTTATTATATTTACGCCGGATATTGAAATTTCTTTTGTATCATTCAATATCCGGCGTGGCACTAGCCAGGGAAGTAGTTGTTTCAATAAGTTATTTGTTTATAGTCTTAGTAAGACTTAATTTTGTTTACAGAGTTACGAACAGGTTGAATATTCATATATTCAGGCTATATTTCGTTTCGTTTTATTGAATCTATTTAATGCTTTCTGCAACAAGTAAGGTAGTTTCCAATTTATTAATTAAAGAATTATATCGGTAGAAATGGAGTAATATGAAAATTAAATATGGGTCTTTTTAACACCCTAGGGGTAAAACGATGATTTAGGAAAGGAAGATAAAGATGCATTCTTCGAAAGCATGCAAAGGAAATAGATGAAGGGTTAGAAAATGTAATCATTAATTGGACGAGTTGGAAATCAGAATGCTGGAATGAAAGAATATATGGGAAAAGACGGCGGAGAGGTCAGAAATAACAACTGTAAAGGGATAATAGAATTGAACGTAAAATATTATCTAATGATAGCAAACGAAAAATTTAAACATAAGAAGATACATAAAGAACCGACGAGAAATAATAATAATAATGATAATAATATTTAAAAAAATATATATATATAATATACTACTTTTTTATAAGCAAGCACAAATGTGAAAATGTATTAAATGAAAAGTATCGAGAGATGTGAAGATCAGAAGAAGTTACTATTTAGTAAAGATCGATATGTAGAGAAAAAGAGAAGAAAAAGAGACAGGAGAAGAAAGAAAGTAAAAGAGAAAACAAAAAGCTATAAACTTAAAAAAAAAAAACAATGTAGGAATAATGCGAAATGAGAAAAAATGGGAATATTTTAAGAACAATATACTGGAAATAGATAAGCAAAGTTACGGTACAAAAAAAATAACGAACAACGACATAAAGAGTGGTGAATAAAAATACGGAGCAACAAATTCAAGAAAATCCTCAACATTTTTGGAAATTTATCTCTAAGAAAACAAATGACCAATAACTACCAGCATCAATGTCTCTTGATGATCGTATAGAAAACACGCATAAAGGAATTGCTAATCTATTTTCAGAATATTTTAGTTCTGTATATACCAGTGATAGGAGTTCCATTAATAACTACTCTAGTCCATTTTTGTGTGACATTAATAGCATTAACATTAATGAGAGAGATGTAATAATAAAATTATTAGCTTTAGACATTAATAAAGGATCGGGCCCTAATATGATTGCTCCTAAGCTATTGAAAATGTGCGCTACAACCCTTTGCAAGCCATTAACACTTTTATATCGAGCCTTTCTAATAAACGGAGTTCTACCAAGTACGTGGAAACACGCGGCTATTTAAGCAACTAAATTATATTGTCGTCTAGAATATATCTAGTATTCAAATATTTTATAACATCACTTCGTATATTTTATTGTTTTTATGATTGTTAAATGGTCCGCTAGTCTTTTTAAATTGGATATGTATTTCATTTAGGTTAATACCTTTTGATATTGTATCTATATTATGCTATATTGTAATTATTGTAATTAAAATGGCTTGGCCGTAAACGAATAAATAAATAAATAAATAAATAAAAGAAATAAAATTTAAAGAAAAAAAAATGGAAAAGATACATACACACAAACAAGGAAAAATACTATGAAGAGTTGAAAATGACACAAAAGTAAAAAAAAGTCTAGAGAGATAGAGAAGTATTATGTAGAAAATTTCAGAAAAAGATGATTCGAAATTACAAAGATAAGCAAAATGGTATATTATTAAACGAGTGAGAAAGTTGGCCATTGCCATGAGGGTGAAGTTGCAATTCACCCGAGTGGCAATGGCCAACTTGTTCACGAGTTTAATACTATACTTTTTCGCATCATATTAAATAATTACCTAAAGATTTTTCTGTTTGTATTAAATTATAACAAATAATTTTTCCATTTGGAAATTGCGGCAGTTCGCTGACAAAAAACGAATCGCAACCATAGTAACAACTAAACTGTTGGGCAATGAAACCGCTATCATTTGATTGGACGTCACCTGTGATGAAAATGATTCGGCCGAATAATGGACAACTTTCTCAATTAAAAACGATTTAACAAAGTTTATATTATTTAATAAGATGCGAAAAACTATTTTACCCAACGCTGGAGCAGATGAAAAAGAAAAAAAAATAATATAATGTGATAAACAGAGACAAAAAAGTAAATATAATTACGGAAGAGAATAATGTAATGGAGACAATATTTAGAAGAAATGACATGTGGAAAAACTTACACACTGGAGGCACAAGGACAAGAAGGAGAAGTAGATTACGCTAGAAATTGATTACATACTGAACAAGGATGTGATAGAGGCAACGAAGAAGCTTAAAGTAGGAAAAGCACCTGGTATTATTAATAGTAATAATAATAAGTATATGGGTATGGAAGACAACAACTAACAGAACTATTTAATGACATAGTAGAAAGCAAGGAAATACAATCAGAATGGAACCAGGGAATAATCCTACCCATATTCAAGAAAGGGGATAAGATAAACTGCAACAACCATAGGGTAATAACACTAAGCAGTATACCGGGAAAGATATTAGCAAAAAATAATGGAAAAGAAATTGTAAACAACATTAAAGATACAATGGAAGACACTCAATGCATATTCAAGAGAGGGAGAAGTACCCAAGACATTATTTTTATACTGAGACAAATCAGTGAGAAAATTATAAATAAGAAAAGAGATTTACATATTTATTTTATCGATTTGGAAAAGGCGTTCGACCGAGTGAGAAGAGAAGTAATATGGAAAGTACTACCAGAACACTACGACCTTTGTTACGAACTTCCTCGACTCTTCATTATTTGTTTTGGCGATGTTTTAGTTGTAATTGTACATGGTTTAGTTCGATAGAATTTTTATTTATTCCTAGTTTTTTCAGTACTTTCCATTTTACTTTTCTTCTCACTCACAACGCCTTTTCCAAATCGATAAAATAAATATGTAAATCTCTTTTCGTATTTATAATTTTCATCAATACGAAGTCATAAAAGAGGCGAAGAAAAGTATGACGCCACTATATCTAGGATATTGTGAAATGGAAGAAACACAACTAGTGAAAATGCAATTCACGCATGATATGGCGACAGTAGTGGAAGACATAATATATAGAAAACAAAAACAATGATGTTTTCCTGAGAAAACAAAATCCAGAGAATATCAATACATGGAAAAAATATTGAAAAGATATAAAGTTTCAAGTACTTAGGGACGATAATTTAAAATAATGGAAAGATCGACAAAGAGATAAACAACATATTGGGGAGGACAAGGAGGATTTTCAACATGATGAAGACGACTTTTTTTTGGACGAAAAGAGAGATCGAAAAACTGAATAAGGTAATTAGACCAACAATAATGTACGCCAGTGAAAAATTGATCTTAACAGAAAAACACAAAACACGTAACAGACATTATATTCTTAACACATTGGCTGCCAGCAAAATTTGTAAAGTGTCAAAAAAGTCTTCTTTGTTTTAAGTTTTATTTTATAAAATGAGTAAGAAAATGCTTATTTAATTCATTTTGATGCATTTTTTTAGACGAAATTACAGGGTTTTTATGTGTCAGTCACAGGTGACTAAAAAAGCTTCAATGGCAAAAAATTATGCGTTTCGTCCCGTCAGGCAATGTGTCAGTCATGTCTCTCACTCTCACAAACATTCTCTCTAACAAATTCAACGGCCAATCAAACTCGTGACTGACAGCGCTAAATAGCAAGTTTAAAGTAGGTATTCACTTTCAGTCATCGGTGACTGACGTGGCTTCATTGGAATACTTCGGTGTCAGTCACCGGTGACTGACAAAGCGATCAACGTGTTAAGAAAAATTGAAAATAAGACAAAAAAGAGACTACATTATGAACGAAACACACACTCAAAACTTTCAAATAGAACCCATATACGTAATGACAATTGATGAAAGGAGACGAGAAGAGTAAATAAAACTAGAATAACAGGAAGAAACCACTGGGAAATACCGAGAAACTTGGAATGAGGGGATAACTAGGGAAGTAATCAAACAACAAACACAGAACACAAACAAATGTGGAGAGAACTGTAAAATGAAAGAATTATGTAAACTGCCTTACACCGAATTGTGGTAGAACGGAGGGCTGGAATTTTTCTTCGAAGATTTACAATTTCAATGGTTCGAAACTATGAAGAATCGAAGATTCATAGGAAATCTTCCAAGACTGAAGTTTCGATGATTCGAAGATTTGAAGATTTGAATATTTGAAGATTTGAAGATTTGAAGATTTGAAGATTTGAAGATTTGAATATTTGAATATTTGAAGATTTGAAGATTCGAAGTTTCGAATTTTCGAAGTTTCGTAGTCTCTTTTGATGAGTATTGACGAATGAAAAAGTTCATTTACATCATTATTATTATTACTATTATTATTTTAAAACTAACAAAATTGATCAATTTTTAAAGATATGTTATTTCTTTGTCTCTGCTAAGACATTAGTTTGATGTTAATTCATTTTTACAGACGAGAAATGAAAAGTCAATAATAAACAACTTTATAAGCAAGCACAAATGGGAAAATCTATTCAATGTGAAAGTATCGAGAGAAGTGAAGATTGGAAGCGGCCACTATTTAGGAAAGATCGACATATAGAGAAAAGTGAAGGAAAGAGACAGGAAAAGGAAGAAAGTAAAAGAGAAAACAAAAAGTGATAAACTTTAAAAAAAACAATATAGACAGACATACCAAGATATAATAAGGAGGAAATGTAACAAACAAATGGGACATAAAGAAAACAGAGTGGTGAATAAAATGAAAGAATTATGTAAACTGCCTTACACCGAATTATGGTGGAAAGGAGGGCTGGAATTTTTTTTCGAAGATTTCAAATTTCGAAATTTCAATGGTTCGAAACTTCGAAGAATCGAAGATTCATAGAAAATCTTCGAAGATTGAAGTTTCGATGATTCGCAGATTTTAAGATTTAAAGATTCGAATTTTCGAAGTTTCGTAGTCTCTTTTGGCGAATATTGACAAATTAAAAAGTTCATTTTCATCATCATTATTATTATTATTTTAAAACTAACACAAATTATCCATTTTTAAGGATATGTTATTTCTTCTTCTCTGCTAATACATCAGTTTGATGTTAATTCATTATTACAGCAATTCAGCATGTTCATATTAATTTCAGTCTTGGATTAGAGGTAAACATTTTGAAATTATATAACAGCTTAAATCCCTAACTGTTTAGAATTTTTTGGGATTGAAAAATTCTACTTCACAAATTCAATTCTTCGGAACTATGATTCTTTGCAACTTCACAACTTCGATTCTTCAATAACCTCGAAACTTCGAATCTTTGAAAAATTCGAAAAGAAGTTTTGAATAGGATTCGTAAAATCTATTTAATTTCGAGTTGCATGATGTGTGTTCTGAAAGAAGGTAATTTTGTTTCTATTGAAATAATAGCTGTTCAATTATAAATAAACTGGTTGCCGTAAGAAGTTTGTTTGTGGAAAACCGAGTTCTGCAAGAATCGGCTGGTTTAAATTCCAACATTAAAAAAATTACCCCAAACCTCAGAATTGACTCGAAAGTCCCCCCAATTAAGATAAGCAAAATGCCCCCAGATTCGAAATTCCTAATTAATAAAATAATGTTGTATCTTGAGGTAAGAATTATCCGCGGACATACTTTATATGGTCCCCATCCTTCCCCTCACCCCTCTGGGGTCAAAAAGCGTTATTTTTTGTTTTAATTTTTTATCTGACAATGTGTTTAATGCAAAATTCTGAAAAAAATCATCAAGGCAGGTTATCAAGAGACCTATCAATAGAATTTTTTCAAGGTCTCCAAGGTCATTTGGTGTCTTGAAAAAAAATAAAAAAAAAACACTAATTTTTTGAGGTCGAAATCGTTGAGGTGCACGCCGTTTTTTTTACTATTTCATCAAAGTTGATTAATTTTACCTCTGACAGGAACTTTTAATACATTTCAAGTGGTGCGTCATCCCTAAAAATCCAATTTTCCGCTATTTTTTTCGATTTTTTCAATTTTACAGGTAAGGGTTGAGGTTTAGCCAAAAAACTAACAAACACATTTTTGTAGCATTTTGCGATACAAAAATTTTGTTTTTTTTAATTTTTTTTCTTTAAGTAAAAAGTTATAACCAATTTAAATTTTTTTTCCTACTTGATTTTTCAATTTTTGTTGATTAAAAATGTAGATTACATACATATTATATATTATTATAATTCACTTTACTATAACACAAATGAAGAAAAACCTTTTTCTACATTAGTAACTATGTAATTTTTAGAAAATTATAAATAGATTTACACGTCAGTTTTTTGTATTAAGGCTAAAAATATAAAACTAAAATTTTCGTCTTGAAAAATGTTACAAAACATGTCTTATAAGTGTTTCTGCTAAAGATCCACCTGTGCGCTTATAATAGGTAAATATCGACAAAAATTGAAAAATCAAGTAGGAAAAAAAAAAAATAGTTATAACTTTTTACTATTGGATATAGAAAAAAAATTAAAAAAAACAATATTTTTGTCTTGCAAAATGCTACAAAAAAGTTTTAATTAGTTTTTTGGCTAAACCTCAACCCTTACCTGTAAAGCTGAAAAAATCGAAAAAAAGAGGAAAATTAGATTTTTAGAGATGACTCACCACTCAAAATGTGTTATGACTTTGAAAAAATTCTATTAATAGGTCTCACCTACCTTGATGAATTTTTTCAGAATTTTGAATTAAACACATGGCCAGATAAAAAATAACCCTCTTTGACCCTAGGGGGCGAGGGGAGGGGTGGGGACCATATAAACCATGTCCGCCGATAATTATTACCTCAAGATACAACATTATTTGGTTAATTAGGAATTCCGAATCTGGGGGCATTTCGTCTATCTTATCCGGGGGGACCCTTTTGCGTGATGACATTTTTAAAATGGGAATTGTTGCGTTATCTTTTAATCATCCACGAATATTTATTTCACTTTACTTTATTGTCAATGAAAACTCCTAAACATTTTGTAGATTGGGTAACTTCCAGTTCTGTAACGTCAAAGTTTAAATTATAAAAATCATGCATTTTCTTTCAGTTTTATTTATAATTGATTTATTATGTTTGGACCAGTCAAATATCAGTAAAAATAGAAATAATTTGGAATGTTACATTGCGTCAGTGAGAGTATGAAATTTCAACAAGTAACAGCCTCGTCGATCCAATATAATCTCTTTGAAATAACAAGCTCAGTTACACACACAAATATATAAGGCCGAAGAATCTCGTGATCGATGGCCTTACGAATTACACACAATTTTTTATTAAAAAGGAGGTTCATATCATTAAATGCGAGCAGCTTCCAAATCTAATAAAAGAGCGTGTAAGTATCAAAACAAGGTGAAATTTATACCCAGAAAAAAAACGTATCTAATTAATATTTTCCCACAAGTTAGGGAACGGGCCCCACCTACCAATAATAAAGGTCGGTTAAAACAAAGTATCGGTTATTTAAATGTATTACATTAATGCCCTCATTTCTAATTAAGGGCAGGACTGAAACATTTAGCCGGCGGCGTGGCGCCTCTCGGCTTCCGATTTACCTGCGCCCAAATCGATTTCACACTTTGTCCATTCTGAGCTATACAACTTTACTCCACATATATATTGGCGAATATTAATTAGTCCGTTTTTCGAGTTACCTACCGCCGGAACCAAACGGTCCGTGCCTTTTTCCAAAGCCGCCCCCTCTAAACTAACAAAGTGCCGCCTTTGTATTTAATTTTCTATGGCCCATTTATCCGACCATTAAAGTAACTTATTGCCAGTAAATAGGATATTAATGCCTTCTATCCATCGAGAGCACCTACAGTTGGCCAATTTCACGCCTGGCGCCAGGGTGTCATTTAACGTGTAAAAAAAAAATTGCAACTCTCCTCTTTCAAGCCAATTTACTTTTTTTTAATGTAGTATATGCGATCTGGGGAAGGATTATTAACGACAATTTTTCATGAATTGCCCGAAAGGAGATGAGGAAAGGGACGGGTGGAGTTGTGGCGCCTTGCTATAATTCTTCGCTGCAGCTTCGGTCAGTTCAGACCAAAGACCGATTATGACTGACCTTTTCGATTCTTTGACGGGTCTTGAGCCGCCGTAATTACGGTTGATGATATTAGGACGTTAACCCAAATATACTTAAACCAACATAATGTTTTTGGGGCTCGAGCAATTTACAAATACTAGAAAAGTGCATCCATAATGGGGCTCAGGGTCAGGGACGTTAATGATTCATCATTTAACATCACACCACCGAACTAATGTAACAAATTTAATGTATTCTGAGCATGTAAATTATAGCGATGAGGGAAGGCTGAAGGTTATGACACATTCACCATCTAGCTAATGTCTACATTTTATTTTATTCGAATTTGTGATTACGATATTATTCAATATTATCTGTTTGAAATCATCTGATGATATAAAAGAATAAAATTACCACGTTTTGTGCTACACCTCCAAATTGCTTTTCATATAACCCTACAAAATTTCAAATTTATATCTCAAACAATAAAAGGAAGTAGAAGTAGGAGTGAGTCTGTTTTATGTCACACTCGATGAAACAAAATCACAATTTTGGGTTTAATTCAAATAATACGCTTGTTTGGTTTCATGTTATTATTTTTAGTTTCCTAACACGTGTTTCGGTTTATTAAAACGGCCGTGTGGGTTCGATTCCTATCCCGGGCGGAAGATTTTTCGGCGATCGAGAAGTATTCGCTCGGGTCCGTGGTTGTTGTATATGTCTTACATTATTCATTTGTTCATTTAATCCCATTATTCATTCACAATAAAAATACAAAATAATTGCCGTGTGTGACTGAATGGTTAATCCTAGGTAAAAAAAAAACCGTTCTCAAAAGCTCATAATCTAAAAAGTATTTTTTTCCAGAGACAATCAGAAAATATTTATGTTGACTTTTTCAGTACTAAATACATAATAAATAATAAATACAATGGCCATCGACCGGAGTCCTTCAGCCAAGAATTACACAGTATAGGAATATAATGAATTATGTAAACGAATGAGTTTGGAAAAAAAGAGCACATACATATTTGGCATGTATGATGACATTAGTGATCTACACTTTCTCTCAAAGCTATGAGATGTTCGAATAATGTTGCTTCGGGAAATTTGTAGCGGGACGAAGGATTTAGTATCATTGCTTCTATATATTCTAGTGTGCAGTATTTGTTGGCAAATTTATTAGCAATCAGTTTGCAGCGTTCACTAAATTTAGGGATATTGGTGGTTGAGTAGAGGAGGATTTTACAGTATTTATAAATATAAATTAATGTAACAACTAAACACGGGCCGGAGCTTGCTTAATATTTAAATAGAAATACTTCGCTATAGAGAGAAAACTAGTGCTTTAATTAACTGTAAACATAATGCAAAAAGAAACTCAACACTAATTATATGTCGTTCCCCATTTCCTATAACTATAATACATTATCTTGTAACGCAATTCCATCTTATCATCTTTAAATCAGTCATAACCACATTGCACCGTTACACCAATTCTGAAATGAATTTCCCGAGAACGGAGGCCCAACATGTAATTACTGCACATTTCGAAACGTAAAAATTATTACTGGCAACGCGATTCACCCAGATTGGTACTTATTTCGGCAAAGTGTTATTCAACACCTGCGTATCACGACTGTTGCACTTTTCAGCAGATGCAAGAAAATAATCAAAGTGAGAAATGGCCATAAAGGTATTTTATTTTCGACTATTAATAATATTAATTGTTCTTTAGGTTTCCTGAAACGAAACAAGTTTCGAAATTTTCACACGTTTACGTGGAACAGGGGCGGGTACAGTTTGTTGATTAAAGGGGCGCAACCCTTGAGTAACCCCTTACACGGTATAATTTATTTTTTATTATTATTTATTTATTTTCCTAACAGACATACAATACAATTGCGGGAAAAGTTCGTTATAATATTTATTATTGCATAATTCAAAACTAATAATATATAAATCATTTGTAACTTAATAACATTTATAGTAAAACAAAACTTTCTTGCAAAAAATAATAACTTAATACTAGTAACTACGTAACTAAATAACATCTAATATTTATTCATAATAATTCAGATAAATGTCACTGGTACAAAATAATATAAATTTGTTTTTCATTTTCCCAAGAGGTGGTAAAATATTTGTAATAGTGCTACGTAAACTTGAAATTAAAAAAAAAAACCTTTGGATTATTATAAGAGTTTTATATAATAAAGTAGGGGCCCTTTAGTCTTTTCCCATAAAATTTTTATAGAAACCCAATGTTTTATTATTTAAAATTTACGACGACTAATTTAATACAGCTGAAGAGTTTAACAAATGAACTAATTTATGAAATTCTAATTACCATCCAAATCTTCATTCTTTGTGCTCTTATTTGCATTTGCATTTGCTTAATAAGCAACGTGCTTGAGGAAACTTAAATAATGATGAGTATTTATCAATGTCTGAGGGATATTCGGTTCGAACATTTTTTGCAAATAAATTATTCAACATTATTTATTAAAAGTACAATTGTTACCAGTTAGGGGGCTCCGTGTCCAAGAGACTTAACACCCGCTTTCGGTGCGAGGCGTCGTTGGTTCTCGAGCATCTTCATTGCCGAACCGTGAACGTGACATTTCGATATAATGATTACTAACCATATTGAATTATACAGTGCGAGTCTCTAACTTGGAATAAATTCAGTAAATCAAACAAAGTTTATTTTTCGGAAATATGCTCGGACACGTCGATTAGTATTTTAAATTGCGCTCTTTTTGTTGTAATAAAATTTTATACAGCGTGTCCCAAATTTGAGATATGACGTCATCGACTATTTTTTTAATAGCAACCCTAATTTTTTTATCACTATTTTTAAAGAGTATATCAAGTTACACATGTGTGCCAAATTTCAAATTTTTATTTTCTGTCATTTAGAAGATATTTAACAAACAGTATCAAATTTGAAAAATGAATTCAACTTAATAGTCTTTCTTCAATAAATGCTCAAAATGTTGTTCATTTTCTAACTGACAATACCCTAAACGGAACTGAAACTCGTTTTGAACATTTCTAATTACTTCGGGGGAAATTAGTCTACACTCCTGTCTTATTCGTTCTTTCAACTCCTCAAGATTTGGCGGTTTGGTCTTAAAAACTGCTTTTCAAGTACCCCCATAAGAAAAAGTCCATAGGTGTTAAATCCGGAGACCTGGGTGGCCATTCAACTGGTCCTCTTCTGCCAATCCATCTTCGTGGAAATACATTATCCAGGTACTCACGGACACGCCTTGCAAAATGAGGAGGCGCACCGTCCTGTTGAAACCAGATGTTTCTATTCGGGACGTCAGCTTCTACAGGGCAAGGAAACAAAATAGCCAAACTCGGAATTAGCTCTTCCTCCAAGAATTGTAAATATCCTGCTCCATTGAAATTATTTGGAAAGAAAATTGGTCCTAAAATTCGATCACCAACAATCCCTGCCCAAACATTAACTTTTTCTGGATATTGAGTGTGGCCTTCCCTCATCCAGTGTGGGTTCTTGTCTGCCCAATAACGGCAATTTTGACGATTTACCTCACCATTTAACATAAACGTTGATTCATCGGAAAACAATATATTTTCTATTTTTAGAACATTTCTATCTAGTAGATCCATCATTTTTTCGCAAAACTGAAGTCTTCTATCCGGATCATCTTCGGTGAGTTCCTGGAGGATTGTCATTTTATAAGGATGAAATGTTTGCTCTCTAAGGATTCTTGACACTGAAGACTGGCTAATTTTGAGTTCCCTTGCCATCTGCCTAGAGGAGACATGATGATTTTCCTGAACAGAGAGAAGTACATCAATTTTGACCTCTTCACTCAGCGCATTCTGACGATGATTATTCGTTTTTCTTAAATGCCCATTTTCCCGAAACTGACTTTCAATCTTGCTTACGGTACTTTGAGATATGGCTGGTAAGTCAGGATACTTCTCTTTAAATAAATAAATAACTTCATTTTGTGTTCTTGTCCTATCTCCATAGCCAATCATCATTAAAATTTCGATTTTGTGGGTTTCAGTTAAGTACGGCATGTTAGTATAATTTTTCGACCAACGGTGAACAACAGTCAACACAACAATGGAACGACTAATACTCTCCTCACTCGAATATGCGTGGAATGCGATGCTACACTTCTTACTTGTTTTTATAACTAAACGTCAAAATGATAAACGTCAGTTTGAAAAAAATGACAAACCAGCACGTTTTGGAATTCCACTTTTAAAATGCATAAAAATTCGATTAAGGTGACTTGATTTCTTCATTCTACAAATTTGATAATGTTTGTTAAATATCTTCTAAATGACAGGGAAAAAAATTTGAAATTTGGCACACATGTGTAACTTGATATACTCTTTAAGAATAGTGATAAAAAAATTAGGGTTGCTATTAAAAAAAATAGTCAATGACGTCATATCTCAAATTTGGGACACGCTGTATAAAATTTTATTACATCATAAAGAGCGCAATTTAAAATACTAATCGATGTGTCTGAGCATATTTCCGAAGAATAAACATTCTTTGATTTACTGAATTTATTCCAAGTTGGAGACTCGCACTGTATATACATTATCTTTATTGACAGAGTATTACATTTATACATCATCTATATTTACAATTTAGAATTATTCTGTCTCATGGGCTATCGACATATAATGTCTTTCGGCCCGTCTTTCACAGTCTATATAAAGTGGGTTAATCGCTAGATGATGAAGGATGAAATGAAGAAATGTATTGATGTAATGTTTGGGTAGGGATATTGAATTATTATGTTGGAATGCTTATTTTGCTTAGCAACGTCATAATATTGCGTCGATAAGCTCCCATAAGGTGATTTCAGTGTAAGTTTATGTTGATTAGTTATTTTTGCATACCTGACTGAGAATTAAGTGATTTAGTTGGATGCTTATTTCAGCAAAAATTGTTCAATAAAATGCACTTTGTTGGTATCACACACTTTTTTTTTTAATTTTCGCGACTACAGTTTCGACACTTACAGGGTCATTATCAAGCAAGATTGTCTATTTGATAATGACCCTGTAACGGTCGAAAATATAGTCCAGGAATGGGAGTTCGCTAGAGAATTTGATGTCCATAAAAAATTTAAATATAAACTTTGTTGTTTTTTTAGTTTAATTGGTTTGTAAAAGTCGTCCTCTTTATTTAAATTGTTTGATTATGAGATAAGGCTCACCCACCACCCTTCGATGCATTATGCATTAACTACATCCTATGTTTTTGGTAAACTGGTAATTTGTCGGAAGTGATAAAGTAATTGAGAAAAATAGAAACAGTTTTTCTATTTAAATAAAATTGAAACGGTGGGTAATGAGTGTGTCTTAACCTATAGACTAATCACGTGGATGGTGGGTAAGCCCTATATTACAAATTACCCACCTGAACATTAACTGACTTTTCAAATAAACTAACGAATATTTGTTGCTATTTTATTTACTTCATACATCCATAAACCCTCCTTGTTAGAAATAGAAACATTGGCTGGGCAGTGGAGTAAATAGGGCACACCCAATACGCATTGATTCAAGTTAAAATTAACAAAAACACTGTTTTGGTTATGGTAAAATTTCGGTAACGATTCAATCAACCAAAAAAATATTTGTAGAAAAATTAAACCAAAGGCGGCTGAAATCGCCATAACCACCGCCAACCAGCAATAATGGGGTTTCACTACTGAATGAATATTCATAAAAATAAAAAAATATTAAGTTTGTTAGATTTGTAATTTGATTGTAGTTTAGAACACACCGCCCACCCGCTATTTTTATTTTTATGTCAACAACAAACACTATTTTGATTTGTTTGAATGAAAAGGAATGTAACTACTACAGATGGCCAAAACTGCTACTTTTGAATCACGTTGCTACCTGCGATTGGTACTTTTTATATAAGTAAGCATCTTAATACCTTCTAACTGCTAATGGTTAAATGCAAGCAAGTGATTTTTGTTGACTCTGCTAATATTTACCTAAACATGTAAATTCCTTTTGATATTGACCGAAGATATTTTGGATATATTATGCCAAATAAACATACATCTTGCCTTGATTCAGTTCAAGATTCGAGAAGCATTTGGAGATTTTTACAAAATATTATAATAGAATGCTTGTTCTATAAATTTGGAAAGTTTCAGATTTGATTAGACTTTTTTTCCGTAATTTTTAAATTAGCATCATTGTTCTTCTCGTACTATTATTTTAAAATCTATAGAATAGATTCTTATTCAATCTCAAAGTATAATGTATTTTAAGTATATTTGGAAAGTTTCAGAGTTTCACCAATATTTCAATTTTTTTTTTGCCCGATTGGTCATTTTCTCTAATTTACAAGCTTTGCTGTCCGGGCGGTTCGATCAACTTGCGGCCCACGGCTCCGTTGCAAAGTATGTTCATGAAAAAAAAATCTCGCATGCCATGACTTTTTTTAAAATTAAGTTGGTAACACATATTGAGGTTATGTTACTTATGTTATGTTCCTATATATTCATTTGCTGTGAAAAAACGGCGTGGAGAGTCCCTCATCACATCGTAGGTTCATCTTCCAAAATTTCTTGGGCTGTGTTAATAGCATCCTGACTACGTTTGACTGGTTTACGGAGACATAACAGATCATGATAAGGTATTTTTAAATTCATCATAAATAATGGCAACGTTAGGAAATTGTTCCTGAAACTCAGCCAAAGGTGCGTCTAATGAATACGTCCAATTTCCGTCCACTTTAGTCCCATTTCGGAAATAACTTTCAACGTTTTTTGCTGGTTGCTGTAAACCATTGTGACCACGGAATAATTGTGACTTTTAGAAAGATCTGACGTTTTATACAATTTCTAACAAATGTGCCAACTTAAATTTTTTTAAATAAAAAATCATGGCACACCAGAGCGCATTAGCCGACTTGACAGAATTCACATTTTCGGAGTGTCATTTAAAAAAAATCCGGTACAAGGGGATCGGATTATGTTTGTATATATTTAAAAAAAGATTTTAATTAATTGATTAACCAATCGATCGGGCAAAAAATAGTATAAACATCTCAGGCGTTAGTGCTACCGGTCTCGGGTAAATATGGGGACCGACGCGTTAGCGGATTACCCTCCACCGTTATAACGCACTTGCCGCCCTTGATACATAATATATTGTATCATTTCATGAAAGTAGCCATTTTATAAAATTTGCTAAATTTGCTAAATTCTGTTCTCATGCAATCATTTCAAAAATTATGAAAGGGATTATTTAAAAGTTTTCCTCAATCTTAAATTTGTGTGGTTCAGGTTTGTAGCAATTTTTAATGCATTATTTTAAAATCAGGTCAAGAAGCTTTTGCAACTTTTTGTAGAATCCTAAAATAGAATACATTTTGAGTAAATTTGAAAACTTTCTAGTATGTGACAATTGTACTTCGATTGTTGTTTTGCTTCCGAAAGGAAATATTCATAATGGCGGTTTTTTCACGTATGATTATTTCAAAATTAGTCAAGAAGCATTTCTAGATTTTTACAGAATCGTAAATTGGAATGTATCTTGAGTAAATTTACAAATTTTCAAGAATATGCCAAATGTTTTTCTACGCGTGCTTTGCTCATCTTCAGAATAATCATTTAGTTTATTCTCGGAGAGTTCTAGTCGAGAAGCATTGAAGATTTTTATAGAATCGTAAAATGAAATAAATTTTGAGTCATTTTGGAAGGTGTCAAGTACATGATAATCGTTTTTCTATTTTTGTTTTGCTTCTGAAAAAGTGCATCTTTAGAATGACGATTTGCTTTATTATTTGGAAAAGTAGAAAAGTAGAATACATTTGAGTAAATTTGGAAACTTTCAAGTATGTGACAAATTGGTATGAATTTTGAGTAAATTCAAATTTTTTTAAGGATATGGCAAATGTTTTCCAACGTCTGCTTTACCTCTAAGAAAGCTCATCTTCAGAATAACGATTTGATTTGTTTTTGGGGAGTTATTTTAAAATATAGTCGAGAAGCATTGAACATTTTTGCAGAATCGTAAATTGGAATAAATTTTGAGTCATTCTGGAAGTACGTGATAATTGTTTTTCCATTTTTGTTTTGCTTCTGAAAAAGCGTAGAATGATGATTTGCTCTGTTCTCGAAGGATTATGTTTAAATAAAATAAATAACTTCGAGTAGTATTTGGAGATTTTTGCAGAATCGTTTAGTATATTTTGAATACATTTTTGCAATTAGCAATTTTTTTCATTTCAAGAAATTTGTGATTTGAAAATTGGTTTCGTGGTATTATTTTAAAATTTATATAAAGGGATGTTTAGGTATTCTTAAAGTAAAATAGATTCTTAGTAAATTTGGGTAGTTTAGTATTTGAAGCAATTGTTTTTATATTTTTTTAAATCGTAATTTGAACATGAGCATAAGAGCAATTCTAGTGCGATTTTTTAAAATCTAGAGGAAAATTCTCAATGAATGGGGGATAACCCCTCTCAAAGAGGAAACATTTTTTTTTTCATTTTTTTTCAAGAGATCGTCGAAATCGGTTGGATAGAGTTATTTGAAAATTATCTAAAATTCTACAAATCGCACGTGTTTCATTTTTTCCGTCTGTGTAATTTGTTTGTTTTTATTGGACGAATGGAAAAATAGACGAATGGTGGTGAGTTAGGCCCACATTTTTTTCCGATCCCACAGAGATCGTTAAAGTCAGCCTTTTTTGACCTAAAATAAAGATTTCTGTTAATGGAGTTCTACGGTACAAAATACGATATTCATGATTTCGCGCAAACAATATTTTTTCGTGCATACCTCAAAGAACACGCAAAGAAAATTTCATTCGCAAAAACGAAAACAATTTCGTCGAAAAACTTAAAAACGGACTTATGAGTCAAAAAACCACAAAATTCGCTTTTTCAAACACCGATAACTTACACAAATCGTCGTGTGAACTTCGTTATTTGAGTCCTGTGCAGGTAATTGAACACATTTCAATGCCCTTTTGGTGGATCAAGTCGACACATTTTTTCCAACTCGATACACGTTGCCAAAGTTGGACGTTTTTTGGCCAAAAACCTGTTTTCTCTTTTGTTCGGGGGTTGAAGGGTTAGAAAAGGGATCGTTCCAATCTGAGTTTACCCCCTTAAAGTAGAGCCAAAATGGGATTTATTCCCGAAAGAATCATCAAATTTGGCTGAAAAGTCACTGAGTTATGTGCGAAAAACCTCGAAATGCACTTTTTTCAAACACCCATAACTTGGTGCCAAATTGTCGTAGTAACTTCGTTCTTTGATTCTTGTGTAGGGAATTGATCAAATTTTAATGCCTTTATGGTGGATCGAGTCGAAAAAAAAATTCCAACTCCGTAGACATCGTCAAAGTTGGAGATGGTTTCCTGAAAAAAAACTTTTTTTTTTCACAGAGGTGCTAGATGGGGGCGGAAGGGCTTACGCTTAAGTTCGCATGCATGACTTTAAATGAGACACTTCAAAGTTTTTCTTTCGCCCTCAAAGATTCATCAAAATACATTGAAAATACATCGTTATGGCGGTGTGAAAATGGTCGAAATTTCACGAATTTCAAGTGTTTCATTTTTTTCTACCAGTGTGTTATTAAATCTTTGCCTTCTCGTACGCAATTTCTTTCACTTGCGCATAATTTGCCATTTACAACTCTAGTTATGTAATACGCTATTACGTTTCATTAATTTCTCGTTGAACACATAGTAAAATATTTTGAGTAACGAAATAACAACCCTTGGTTGTTTTACAATATATTAAAATTTTAATATTTATATATAACAATCAAGGGTTATCATCATTTCATTAATAATATTTTACAAAATCTAGTTTAGTACACAGTAGATGTCGCCTTAACGGTATTTGTATATTTATATATATTTTGATATAATAATAATAAATAATGTCAGCAGATTTAGTCAAGTATACTGCAGTTAACCACTGACAACAAAATATTTTTCGTTAAAAAAAGATGTATATTTTCAATGTCGTGTTAGTTCAATAAGAAAATATTCAATAAATTACATTTACTCACCGCCTGTTTTACACCAGTTTTACTCGCTTGCGTTCGAGAACTATTTTTATCTTCACTAAATTTAATTATAATGGAGTGAGCAATGTAAATAATTATTATCTATAATTTTTATTTCACGAAAGTAGTGATACTCCATTAAATTATAGAGCTGTCATAATTTTAAAGTTATAATCACGGACAATGTTACCAAATTATTTAATTGAATGTAATGCGGGCACAGCCAATGTAATAATCAAATAGTATTAAATAAATTTAGTATATTATTAAGCCTTAATGGATTTATTGTTAGTATAAGCGGACGTCAGGTAAATCACTGCACCTTGTAATTTTGTTGCCTTTAATGTAGCGTTGGTGTTGTTATTATTGTTGTTAGGTGTAAAACGTTTATATGAGATTTATGTGAAAACGGTTGCCACTTTACTTTTTTTGCATTAAAAAAAATATGATTGAGTTTAACGGAAGTTTTTATAACAAGCAACTAGGAATGGTAATAGTGCTCGTTTTGGTAGGACCTTTTCAAGTTTAACATAAATAACACAGCCCCACAAAAAAAAGTGCCATGATTTGGGTATGCGACATATTTAGTCATATGTATTTTGACCCGCTGATTCCAGATCCGCCCTAAGAATTGGCCCTGAGGGCTTAGGTTGGGCCTTACACCTAAAAAACCTAAAAATCGCTAAATTTGCCTATTTTTCGAAATAAACGTGAAACAGAGGTCCCCTAGGCGAATTGTAATGTTGAATTCAGATTCAGCGGGTGAAAATACATTTGAAATTTTATTTTTTATTTTTAGATCAGGTTTTTTTCCTTGTTTTAGTGCGTAACCACGCATAGGCATAGAAATATCCAAATATGAAGAGGTGACATGTTGGTTGTGACTCGCATCTTCGATACAAATATTTGTGGAGTCCGCAAGATGACCTTGGAGTTGGCCTTGAATCCCATTTCATGACCTTGTTGAAGGTAAAATTTGTTTGATGATCAAATTGTTATTTTCTAATATACATTCCCAGTTCCAGCATCATATTTGTGATGATCGGGTAGGTGCTTGTTGAATAACAAATTTTTTCCTTTACTCCACCAGGAAACAACATGGGTTCCTCATATAATTTGTAACTCCTGTAGACCAATGTTGTATCGTTCAAAGAATCCTAAATATATGAAATATCTCAAATTTTTTACACCAACCATATGGAAGAAGCCAATGCTCATGAGAGACTGTTACTTCTGTATGAATGACGTCAATGGAATCACCGCAAAACATAAGAAATCTATCTCGTACATCAATGTGTCTTCAGTTATAAGACCAATTGTAATAGATGCAAAATTACGTGTAACTGATACAATCGTAAGAAAGATGATTTCTTGATGGAAATTGACAACCAATCTGAAAAAAGTAGCAGTGGCAGCGATGATCCCTATGAAGATGACGACAAAATGTTCTTCTTTCATATAATACCGCATCAAAAATTCCATTGTTACTTTCACAACCAGTTCTAAATGATTTTGTTAGGGATATAGGATTGCCAAAAGATAGTGCAGAATTCGTTGCTTCATTTCTGAAGAGAAGGAACTTCCTGGAGCCGAAGACAAAAGTCTCGTTTTACCGTAATAGAGATCAAGAATTCCGGAAGTATTTCACAAAAGATGAAGAAACATCTCTAGTTTACTGCACTGACATTAAAGGTTTGATGAATAACTTGAAGAAAGATGTGTATAGAGATGAAGACTGGAGACTTCATTGATTCATCGAAACGCAGTATGAAAGTTGTATTACTACATAATACAAATGTGTATGCTCCTATCCCAATAGCTCATTCCACAACGCTCAAAGAGCAGTATAACAACGTAAAAATGCTTTTGGATAAAATTAAGTATGCCAGTCACAAGTAGCAAGTTTGTGGTGATCTGAAAATCATAACTATGATACTTGGACAACAATCAGGTTTTACTAGAGAGCCATGCTTCTTATGTTTATGGAATAGCAGAGATCGAGCTGACCATTACAGCAGGAAGCAATGGCCAGAAAGACCATTGATTAACCTGGTTCTCACAACATCATCAAAGAATGTCTAGTTGATCCTACCAAAATTCTCATCTCACCTCTTCACATCAAACTTGGTCTGATGAAACAATTCGTCAAAGCATTAGACAATAACGGCCAATACTTCGTATATTTAGGGCAGACATTTCCAGCTATTTCTGATGCTAAGTTGAAAGAAGGTATATTTGATGGACCACAAATTAGAAAGTTATTCAGGGACACAAATTTCGTCACTCAAATGACCGACATTGAGAAAAATGCTTGGGAGAGTTTCAGGGCAGTGACAACAAACTTCCTAGGCAATCATAGGAGTCCCGACTAAAAAATATGGTAGAAAACTTTCGAAAGTTGGGATGTTTACTGAATTTGAAGTTATACTTTCTTGACTCGCATCTGGATAGATTTCCTGAAAATTGTGGAGATTACAGTGAAGAGCAAGGCGAACGATTCCACCAAGATATCAGAGTGATGGAAGAGAGATATCAGGGTAGATGGGATGAAGTTATGATGGCTGACTATTGCTGGATGCTAAAGAGAGAAACCAGAACAAGAGGAAAAACGTAAGCGAAAACCTTTGCATAGATCTTTTGATGAAAAAAAACAAGATATAGTTATAAAAAAATTCATGTATGGTATAACCAAGTAAAATATTTTTTTCAGGTATTATGAAAACATTCAGTTCCTGTACACTTCGGACATTGTTTTTCAACAAGCACCTACCTGATCATCACAAATATGAGGCTGGAACTGGAAATGTATATTAGAAAATAATAATTTGATCTTTAAACAAATTTGACCTTCAACAAGGTCATGAAATGGGATTCAAGGTCAAGTCCAAGATCATCTTGCGGACTCCACAAATGTTTGTATCCAAGATGCGAGTCACAACCAACATGTCACCTCTTCATGTTTGGATATTTCTATGCCTATGCGTTTCGCACTAAAACAAGGAAAAAAAAACCTGATCTAAAAATAAAAAATATTTTTATGAATGTATTTTGACCCGCTGAATCTGAATTCACCATTAAAATTCGCCTATCAGGCCTCTGTTTCACGTTAATTTTGAAAAATAGACAAATTTAGCTATTTTTAGGTTTTTTAGGTTTAGGGCTCAACCCAAGCCTTCAGGGCCAATTCTGAGGGCGGATCTGGAATCAGCGGGTCAAAATACATTTGACCACATGTATCGCATATCCAGATAATGGCACTTTTTTTTGTGGGGCTGTGTAATTAATTTTAACGAGCGACATATTTTCAACCTAAATCGATTTCGTGTAAAATAACACATTATTTAAATTTTGCAAAAATTGAATGTACCGGGAGCCTCACTGAAGCGTCAAAGTAACTTTTTGGCCTTAAATATTTAAGATTAAAAATATTATTTATATGAAAGTTGTAGATAATTATCGACTCTATAATCAGAAAACATTTTTATGTATACAGGGTGCCCCACAACGGAGAGTTAACACAAACTAGTATTTTTTTTAATGGGGCGCTAGGTATATTTTTGCATGTTCATGCAATACTAATTAAATTTGAGCTAAATTTAACTGTTTCTGAATTATTCTGGTTTTTAGGGCAAAAAATAATAATAAGTCGCAGTTAATATTTTAAAATTATCGATGCGTTTCTTGACAATAGAAAAGTTACATTTTAAGTTTTAAGGTTTGTTTAGGTAATTAAATGCTATTTCTATCAAATAAGAAGGCCTTCGCTAAATGTAAAGAAACTTTTCTTAACAGTAGATTTAGATTAGATTTAGATTAGACGGGGTCGATTGGCTGTGCAGAGCCTTACAGCACTGCGACCTGTTTAGATCTTTTGTACTAATACCCTACTGCTATTTGATTCCCAGAAATTCAACTTCCCTGACAAGGTCAATTAATTTCCTGGGAGGTAATGACCTGATCCGTTCTGGCGTTACCGCCATACCTCCGGTTAGGGCCTGCCTGGTGGTAGCTAGAGCTACACACTCGCATAATATGTGTTCGGCCGTTTCTTCTGCCGATTCACATAATCTGCATGTGGTGTTATCCACTTCGCCTATATTGTGGAGATGGTACTTCACTGGGCAGTGTCCTGTTAGGAGACCGGTGATTAGTCTTATCTCGGCTTCTTAACAGTATATTTTAGAAGAAATTTCTGTTTTTCTAAAAATACCTAGTTTGCTAGATTTATAAATAATATTATTATTATTATTTATAGATTTATATTAAAATGTAGAGAGAAGATATCGGGTGTGGTCACGGCTTGGGCTAGTAAAATGAAACGGCTTTTATCTAGTTCCAATATTTCGCCATTTATTTTTCTGGCTTCATCAGGGATGACTAAAAATGAATACAATTTTTAGTCATCCTTGATGAAGCCATAAAAATAAATAAATAAGAAATATTGGAACTAGATAAAAACCGTTTCATTTTACTAGCCCAGGCCATGACGACACCCGATATCTTCTGCCTACATTTACATTTGACGGCGTTACTTCCCTAAATTGTTTATATTAAAATGTATAGTATATTATAAAAACAACTCTGTAATAATACTGTTCATGGCACTCGTTACAGTTAATTCAAATTAACTAAAGACGAAAAGTAACCTGAATTTATGAATATTCAACCTGTTTTCAATTTTAATTTAGTTTATTTAAAGTTTATTGACTATAAGATGAATTTTGTTCCACCGGGGGCTCATGGATGTTCGGCGAAAAGACTATGGAAGAAAATTTGACTAAAACAGCAGCGGAATATTTACTTCCCCATAAAGCTACCCGCACACTTATCGGAATCGGACGGACGGCACGCATCGGAAAAATTGCTTAACACAGTTGTAAACGAGTCAACGCACATTTATCCGTTCCATGTCGTGCCGATAAATGTGCGATGACTCATTTACAACTGTGTTAAGCAATTTTTGCCGATGCGTGCCGTCTGTCCGATTTCGATAAGTGTGCGCGTAGCTGTAGAGTAAGTAGTGCAGCATATCCATGAGCCTCCGTTGCTTTGTTCCAACTAAGATCTCAAAGTTAGGAAAACCGGCCGTCGACTTTGGAAATGTTTGATATAAAATAAGTTTTCTTTTCAAAAAATAATATTCAAGAGTTAAAATCTGTATTTCATACCGATTATTGTTCATGCAAGGTATATGGTGTCCTGTATAACTAATATCTCCACCGATTTTGTAATTAGTCTACCGAAATTAATTTATATTCGCCGACCAAAATCTGAAAAATTATTCAATATTGCATAATTCTACTTAAAAGACAAAAGATCCTTTTCTTCCTAATTTTGATGGAGGTAAAACACTAACAATATCTGATTTGGATTTTGCAATAGTGACTTTGCAACACTAGTTGGAAAAATAAAAATAAACTATTTTCATTACCATATAAAAATACGAAATAGGAAATAGTTTACACAACTGGAACAATTTCCTAGAATTCCACAATTATGCCCAGCTCTTTAACATTAATTAATTAACGATTAAATTTGATTGGAATAATTATGGGTAAATACATAATAATACAAAATTGTCAGCACGATTCGCCTTGAATTATTACCATCTATTTCACACTTATACCAGCTCCATATAGAGATGTTGCGCGAATAATTACGCAAGAAATGATAAATATGCATGAACCAGAAAATATTATTGTAAGTATAATAGAATAATAAATCAGAACACTACAACAATGTGCCGACCTTTAATTAAAATCTTCATTCGATAAATCATCAAAGTGTAAAAATTTAATTCTTCGACAACGAACACATGATTCTGTTAATTACCATCACTAATACTGCTTAATTGGGTTTATTATCATCAGCAGTTGGTGTGAATATACTTCATAAATTTGTAGTCGTAGAAGTATTATTATACGTGTATTTCAGACATACAATAACAAATTATGATGTGGCCATCAACAGCGGCGCGAGGAACGAGATAAAAAATTGACCAAAACAGCAGCTGAATATTTGTTTCTTCTAGGAAGATCTGCGAACCACCGCTGGGGATTACCAAGTAGCTTTCTTCGATTTGATGGTGTTGAAGGAATTTTTATAATATTTTGAGTGTTTATTGTTTTTTTTTTACAAAAGCTAGTAAGTTTTAAAAAAATCACTTTGCCATACCTTAAAATTTTGGTTATGCAATTGTATCTAACTCTATTACAAAGTGGCGCGCGCGAATGGGCGATTGTAATAAAACAGTAATGCAATTATTATATATACCGGGTGACCCAGGGATCTGTAAAAGCCCCATAACTTATTTGCTATTTGAGATATCGACTTCTATTTTTCATAAACTGGTATCCACACCCATTCTATGCATTTTAAAAATATGTATGTTTTTGTACAGGGTGTCCTAGTATAAACACCCCATATTTTATACTTTATTTTTAACCCTCTTGAAAAGCTGATAAAAATCGTGTAAGATACTATGGGTCCATTATGGATGGTTGATTAGTTATGGGCAATATTTTGGCAAAAACGTGTACACATTGAAAAAATTGCAGAAGCGTTATTTTTATACACTTGAGAATTTTCCACATCATAAATAATAATTATCGGCTTTGGTCCTCTTTTGTTCATACTGCTATACAGGGAATCAACATACGCAAAACAATGGATAAGGCTTCCAATCTGTTCATGGATGATATCTTCAGCGTCCAACCCTAAACTCCACAGAGGCGGACAGAAAATACATAACATCTGACTGTTCTCCGACCCAGTTCTGCTAGCAAGTCCTTATAGTCCAAGAGTCAGCAACGGATTTCTTACAGTATTTTTAAAAATATTGTAGCTGTTACGGAAGGTCCCTTTCAATGTACTGAGAAGAAAAACTAAAGTCTGATACGCCTACGGTAGTGGTTTTGGCCTCCTTTCGGCTTTAGTGCCCTGGTTTTTGTTACTTGGTTAATTTTAATTATTGCTAAAATACTGTTTGTATTATATGTGTAATCAATTATGCAAAAATTGCTCATATTTATGTTAGATCCTTGTTACCTAAACTAATACATGTTCGTGAATTTGTTTTTGATAATAATATTGATGTATTAACCGTAACTTCAAATATGTATACCGAGTAGTCAGGTTTACATTCCTGGTTATAACTTCCTAAGAAATGATCGTTCGACGAGTGGTGGTGGTGTGGGTATTTATGTTAAGGACACATTGAATTACACTCTCTTATGTCATGATGAGAATATCGAAATATTATGGGTACTTATTAAAACTAACGCTCTGAATTTTATAGTTGCTGTAACATACAAACCTCCACAACTAGATCATGTATTTTTCTTGAATGAGTTAGAATCTTCAATTGTTAGTTGTTTCAGGCACTCTGATAATATTGTTTGTTGAGGGGATTTCAATATTGATGTATTAAAACCTGCACAGTCATCAACCGTTTTACTGTATGATATGCTGGAGAGTTTAAACTTTGTCCAGTTAATAAAAGACCCGACTCGACTCACTTTAACCACTTCTTCACTTATTGATCTAATCCTAGTGCCTCGTGATTTGAAAGTATTAGACCAGGGTGTCATAAACTGTGATTTTTTAGATCATGATGCTATTTATTGTAATATATCTATCAACAAAGTAAACTCTAACCCGCAAACCTATACTTTTCGCGAGCTCCATAGGATAGATATCGCAAAATTTACCACTGAACTGGAAAATATCCCATTTCAGGATATACTTCGCTTAGATAGCATTGATGATAAAGTCTATTTTTTCACTAAATACATCTTAAATATTTTTGATAATCATGCACCATTAAAAACTCGGTCATTTTCTAAACCCCAGTGCCCGTGGCTGACAGATAACATAAAATATTTAATTAAATTGCGCAATAAAGCTAAAGCCAAACAAAAGACCCTGTTCACTGGACTGATTATAAAAATCTAAGAAATTTCACTAATACGGCGACTAGGAATGAAAAGAAGGCTTACTTTACATATATTTCTCAAAATAAAAATAAAAGTTTTGTGTGGAAACATCCCAAAAATTTAAATATTAATAAAACTGCATTATCACTCATACCTGATTGTTTAAAAGATGTAGATGCTCTAAACACCTATTTCATTAATAGTATACCCACCAATAAATCTAATTGTGACAACCTTCATAACCTCTATGAGAATTTTCCTAGCTCCTCGGTGCCCAGTTTCCAGTTTAAACTAATTGATGAACTTATTGTAATTAAACATCTCAATAACATTAAATCATTGGCAATTGGATATGACGGTATAAATATCTCTATGTTACGACTTTGCTGCCCGATAATTTTACCTTTTTTGGTCCATATAATAAATGCATGTATTCTACAACATACTTTTCCAAATATCTGGAAACATGCAATCATTAAACCAATCCCAAAAATCAATGATCCATCAGAGCCAAAACATCTACGTCCTATTAGCGTCTTACCAACAATATCGAAACTAATAGAAAAAATAATTTCAAAACAATTACGTTCTTTCTTAGAAAATAATCAAATATTACCGATACATCAGTCTGGTTTTCGGCCTGATCATAGTTGTGAAACGGCCTTGCTTAAAATTACTGATGACATAATTTCTGCATCGGATAATGGTCAAATTACTGTAGTGGTTCTTCTCGATTACAGTAAAGCGTTTGATACTGTTACCCATACAACGTTAGTAAAAATTCTTGGGTTTATAGGGTTGGATGTTTCTGCAATATCACTTATCAACAGCTATTTATCTGATCGCAAACAATGTGTAAAAATAGATAACTTACCATCTGATCTAATAAACATTACACGTGGTGTTCCTCAAGAGTCAATTCTTGGACCACTTCTGTTCACAATATACTCCGCTTGCATACTACACCAGCTGAAATCTTGTAAAGGGCATATGTATGCCGACGACACGCAAATATACTATTCCTTTTCGCCAGATGCTCTTGCTATCGGTGAACATTGCATTAATGTTGATTTACAAAGTATTCTACATTTTTCCAATATGCTAGACCTTACAATAAACCCCGAAAAATCATACTGCCTAGTGTTTGATAAAAATAAATTATGCAATGTTATTGGCAACCAATTGAATTTACAGTTAAATGGTGTAAATATACCTTTTAAGCGACAAGCTAATAATCTGGGAGTAGCTCGTTTCGGTTCAAACAACTAATAAATAAATTTATATCTGCCGCTTATCTGAATATAAGAAACTTATATCCCCATAGATCCTTTTTAACTAAGCCACGAAAATTACTCTTTGCGATTCGCTAGTTCTGTCTCATTTCAGCTATTGTTCAACTTTATATCATCCAGCTATTGATAAGTGTACCCATACTCGGATTCAGAGGGTTCAAAATATGTGTTTACGATTTATCTTTGGAATTAGGAAATTTGATAGGATCAGTCATAAACTGGTTGATACTGGCTGGAATAACATGGAGAACAGAAGAGTTATTCAAGCGGTGTGTCTTTACCATAAAATTATATATACTATAAAACCCCCTTACCTCTATAATAAAATCACATTTAGAAATGATGTCCACAGCATCAATACTAGATTCAGAGGACGTATATCACCACCAAAGCACACTACTTCTTTGTATGAACGATCATTTTCTTTTCAAATCTATAAAACTTATAATAATCTGCCTGATGTGCTCACCTGTCTGAATTTGGCCATGTTTAAATCTGCTATCAAGAACAAATTTCGCGTATTATCATCTGAATTAGTCAGTATGGAATTTATCTTTAAGTAGTTTTAAGTAAAGCATTATGCATTTTTTTTTGCTCCTAACTAAATTGTTTCTCTACAAACCTTTATTGTGTTAGTTCAACATCATTATTATAATTTTTTTTTGTTGTTCAAATCTCCATTTTTAGTTTCTTTATATGCTGAAGGTTTGAATGGAAGAACAGCTGGGTTGTTACCCAGAGCTGAATCCTACCATACGATTCTCTGTAATTTATTGTTTAATTTTTTCATTGTATATATGTGTGTAACACCATGTGAGAATAAAGTCTATTATTATATAATTCTTTTGTCAATTATCAGAGGACAAATACTAAACATCCATGGAGCTCACGGTTATCTTTGGTAGCCCGGATGATAACTTTTAATTTAAGTTTTTTAGATTTAATTAAAACCAATGTAAGCTGAGTATCTGCGCTTTACAGGTGACATTCTTCAGCATGGTGAATTTACTCCCTAATTTTAACTGTATTCCCAAGTTTCACCTTGTGCTCCGACTGAAAAGTGTGGTATGTTATATAACCTTTTATCCTAATGTAGGATTGACTTGTCATATGTGAGATATCCGAGATAACACATATATCTAGGTTCTTGGTACTAAGGAAGACCTATAATTTATATTTTGCGGTGTAATTCTTTAAAATACTTCAGATTCTTGAGCACCCGTTCTCCTAGCTTCTAGTTTAACGATTATTCCCTTGACCCTTTCAAGAGTTTTCATCACACTCTCCATAAATTAGGTCATTGGTGAATGTGCTGACGTTGAGGCACGGTGTTGATTTGTTGTGAGTAGGCCATTGATTGTGCTTTTGGCACTCGCTTTTGGTTGAACATCTAGTTCTTGGATTTTTTTGTAGTTTCTTTCTTCAATTTCTGTAGATTATTGTAAATACATATTGTAGGTGTATTCCTAGCTGTATAGAATAGGATGGGTCGAAGAATTTTTTTATTTTTTCTGAACGCTTTAGCGAGGAAAGGTTGCCTATTGTAGTATCAAAACTGCATAAAAGAAAATAAAAACGGTTAATATCTTTTGTTTGCGCATAGTACTTAGTTTATGAAAAATTGCAAAAATCACGATGTTTTTGTAATCTTTTTCTGTTAGTTAAAACTTTTTAAACAAACACGCTTTAGTTTTTTTATGCTTGTTTTATGGTTTAAATAACCTAAATCAATTAAATTCTGATCAATAATCTATTTTTCCCCTTCGCGCAACATAATAATAATACATTTATTAACGGTAAATCACCTTTTTACAATATAATAAAAATAAATAATAATTCAAAAATTTAAAAACTAAAATTCATTACAATGAGCAGGTGTGCTACATATTAGACTTATATAAAAAAAAAAAAAAATGACATAAATAACAATTAAATTTTGTTCCTATGTATGATTCCCTAAATAATAATAATAATAATAATAATACATTTATTAACGGTGAATCACCTTTTTACAGTATGATAAAAATAAATAATAATTCAAAAATCTTAAAACTAAAATTAATAACAATTAAATTTTGTTCAATTTATTTTTAAACGATGTGTATGATTCCCTAAATAAATCAAACCAAAAGTTGTTCCAATGGGTATTCGCAAGATTCATGAGACGGGTCACGGAATTATGGGTGTCTGCAGCGGTTCGGTACGTTCCCAGGTGAAAAATCTTGGCTGAGCGAGTTTGCCTCTGTGGAATGTGAACTGACAATTGTTCCAGGAGATATGGCGAATCCAGAGTTCCATTTAAAAGACGATGTAAAATACATAAATCTGCTCTCATCCTACGCTCTTCCAACGTTGTTAAATTAAGACTATTGATTATAGTTGAGTATTCACCCTGTACGTGATGTAACCCCTTCTTGTACTCGATACATCGTAGAAATTTATTTTGAACCGATTCTAGTCGAGTTATGTTGACAGCTGAGTGTGGAGTCCATACAGTTGACGCGTATTCCAGATGGCATCGGACTAAAGAACAATATAATGTTTTCAGACATTCAACATTAAATTGTTTTCCTATCCGCCAGACATATCCCCATACTTGCAGAGCCTTCCTACTAATGTTTACTATATGAGTGGTAAACGTGTGTTTTGAATCGAACGTAATACCGAGATCTTTTACTGTTTCAACTTTAACTAATTCGGAGGAATCGATGGTATACGTAAAATTAATATTATTTTGACATCTTGTTGTAGTCAAAGAGTAGCATTTGTTTACGTTGAGATATAATCTGTTTTTAATACACCATTCATTTATGTTAGTAATATCCTCCTGAATAGATAAACAATCATTATAAGTGTGAACAATTTTGAATATTTTTAGATCATCTGCATATAACAAGAAGTTACAATGTTTAATAGTTTGTTCCAAATCATTTATGAACAAAGTAAATAAAATTGGTCCACAATGAGAGCCTTGAGGCACCCATGAAGTGACAGTGATAGGATTCGAAATGAAGTTATTAATACGAACATTCTGTATCCGACCCATTAGAAATGAGGATAACCATCTCAGAGTGCTAAGGCAAAAGCCGTAGGATCCCAATTTATCCAATAACAGACCACAATCAACCCTATCGAATGCCTTGGAAAAGTCAGTATAAACAGTGTCTATTTGACAGCGAGAATCCAAGGCATTCGATATAAATTGCTTATATTCTAATAAGTTAGAGGTAGTCGAGCGGTTGGGTATAAATCCATGTTGATTATTACACACCATTTGTTTTGAAAACCATGCTAATTGATTTGCCACTAACTTATCAAGAATCTTTGGAATAACGGACTGTATAACTATTCCTCTATAATTTGGAATTAGATGTCTTGGACCTGATTTATGAATCGGAATAACGAAGCTCGTTTTCCATTTAGTCGGCACTGTACCAAGGGATAAAGATTTAGAAAATAAGTTGTATATTGGACGACATAATGAATAAACGCAACTCTGAAGAAAGTAGCTCGACACTTGATCAGGCCCGTGGGCGTGTGATGGTTTTAGACTAATGATGGCATTAAATACCTCTTCCAGAGTAACAGATAGATGATTATCCAGAATAATATTTGAGCGTGACTGTAACTCAGGCATATCAGTTGATGTAGTATACACTGAAGAGAAAAAGTTGGAAAATAAATTGACAATATCTGGTCCATTGTTTGCATTAATATTATCATAGCTCATTTTATTTGGATAACCATCTTCTTTTTTAAGCTGTTTAGCGTATTGCCAAAACAATTTTGGGTCTAATTTAAGTGAAGACTCAATGTTGGATAAATAATTCTTGTAACATGCTTTACTTAATTTCTTGCACTCATCACGTAAGTACGAAAATGAACTATAATCACTATGTAATCCATGTTGTTTGTATTTTGTGTGAGCTGCTTTTTTTAGACGTATTAAATTAATCAATTCCTTAGACATCCACTGAGGAAAAGATGATTTATTGCGATATATATATTTGTAAGGAACAAATCGTTCAATTGCCTCTTGAATGATATCGTAAAACTTATCAAGGACAAAATCTATGTCCGACGATGATGAAATGAAATCCCAACAGAGGGAGTTAAAGTACATGTTTATTAATTCATAATTTGCTAACTTAAACAAATATTTTTTTTTCTGTTGTAACAATATTATTTACATAACTAACGGGAACCTCAATATCATAGGCATAATGATGTGTACTAATTGGAAGGAGATATTCATCTGCGAGGGATACCGTCACGTCTGATGCTGAAGAAAAACATAGATCTAAGTACACTCCACGCGAATTAGGTATATTATTGATTTGAGAACCATTCAAGAAATTAAAACAATTTACTAATGTATGTATAGCTGGATTATGTTGACTACATTCTACATTATCTGGTTTAAATTGAGGAAGGTTATAATCACCACAAATCAAAAAATTGTTGCATTTAGTATGTTCAGCCATCTCTTCAAGACTGTTGCAGTGACTTACATATTTTTCAATTGAAGAACCCGGTTTTATATAAACTCCACCAATTATATATGATAATTCTTTTGTCTTTAATAAAATAAATAATTGTTCAATTGAATGGTTGCAAGATATCTGAAACGACATTAAATGTTTTTTAACACCGATCAAAATTCCGCCACCTCTGACATCTCCATCAATGGAACGATCACATCTATAAATAATATAGTTTAACAGTTGAAGTTGACTATTGGAAATATTTTCATAAAGCCAGGTTTCAACTATAATAATAATGTCATAATTATTTCGATTTACACTAATTAAAAAATCGTTTATTTTTGTTCTAAGACCGCCACAGTTTTGATAGTATATATTTAGTTTTTTTGTAACCGTTTGGGTGGGGTATTATCATTGGACAGGCAAGGTACTCCATTGCGATGCACAATGCGCAAGTTAACTTCACCGTTTAATTTTCTGTCATTTAGTTCTTTCTTTAACTTATTAAAATAATCAATTTGCTTTTTTGTTCTATCGGGATGGAAGAAGACACCATTACTAGATATGCCTGAATTGCTACGTAGAACAGTTTTAGCCTCATCGTTCGTACTAAATATTATTTTCAACGGTCTGGGTTTATTATTATTTGCTAATTTTCCCAGTCTAATTGCTTTTATTGGTTTGACATTTAGATTACGGGACTCCAATAAGTTGTTAACACCAGTGATATCATGATTTATACGATCCTCAACTACTTGAGATGACGACTCTTTAAAGTTAAAAATAATTAAATTATTTAGACGATTGCGCCTGTCTTCAATCTCTCCTATTATTTCTTCACAAGTCTCGCCAGACATTACTTTTATTTGAGACAGCTCTGATACATAATCTGAGTGCTTATTTTCCAGTTGAATAATACGAGATTCGATATTATCAAATCGATTACTTATGGAATTTTTAATTTCATCTTTAAATGAGTTAAATTGTTCAATTATTAATTTGTACAAAGAATCAATCGTCAAAGGTAGATTTTCGGTTGTGACAGGAGAAATACATTTCGGGCAAATCCATTTGGTCTTAGATAATATTATCAGAGCAATTTCATTATCATTGATACCAGTGCATTTATAGTGTATGTGTTTGGAACATTTTCCGTGACACTTAAGAAATGGGGTATTGGGTGTAACCCCGCGATCGCATACGCCACATGAATTAACCATGCTTAATTATAAATCACAAATTTACGAAATTATATTAATACACGGGGACACACTCTTCACACCAACGCGGTCTGTCGTGGTGACTAACAAAAAACGAACAAGGATAGAAGACCACGGAATGGGAACAATGAATTTGAACACTGGGCAAAAACAACATAAAAATGAATGGATCGGGCCAATATCGAGAATTAATTTTGAGGTTAATCGTCAAATTGGTAATTAACTGGTAAATACTTACAGTTTTGTAATAACTGATAAGGCACTAGTTGCTAACACTATCAACTATCTATTATCACGAATTATACGAAATAAATTCAGCTAAATACGTAGAAAATTGCAATTAAATTCGGACGCATGTAGCACAGACCAATACGACGGAAATGATTCACTGTGACTGAATATCTTAGAAAAGCCAATATTTAGAGATTTTCACTGTGCAACTTTTCTTTCGTTTTGTTATAACAAAACGAATAAGAACTGAAATAGATTGAACTGGTTTGAACTGGTTTGATCTAGCCGTACCATAAGTTTCTTTAAAGTAGGCTCTACGGTGATAAAGCATCCATTCCATCGTTGTCTAACTGCCGAATAGTAAAGCTATTAATGCGATATTAAGATAAGGAAGTCATATAAACGTAATAAAAATAAGCTTTTATTTAAAGGTGTGTTAGAAGACTTTAAACTTAAAGCTAGATCACTTTTTGATGTCTCTGCTTGTAATTGCTCGACGACGGTGAACTGTACATGCCGAAAAATACCAGATGCGTGTCAATGTGCAATTATAATGAAATGTTTATGTGAAAAAACAAAGAAAATTCCTGTCATTGAGTTGAGCTTCATGTTTCTTCAAAGGAATTTCAATTTTAAAAAAAATTGAAGTGAAGGTCGAGCAAAAAGCTCGCGATCTTCAGCGAGCACTGAGTTCTTAAAATACTTGGAAATTGATGAACACGAACACAGTTCTATTGAAGACTCGGAGTATGAGGAAGATGGATACAATTCAAGTACATCGACTGAAAAGGAAAAGCTCCAATAGAAGATGAGAATTCAACTTAGCGCAATAGCGCTAAACAGTGATCGGTTCGGAGTTTTTGATCAGGCAACAGCTGTCATAGCATCAAGTGTTCTGCAAGACGTCGGGATGATAACCGACACAGATTACGGTGTAATACAGGAAGGACTTTAAAAATCCAATTCACACCTCCTGAGAAAACCTGCGGTCTTTTCTTTGATGGATGGAAAGATGATACTTTGTCCGTCGAAAAATTGAATGCCAAGTAATTTTGCAGAAAAGTGAAAAATAACACTATTCTCTTATCCACCAACCTGGATTAACTTATATTGAACTTGTATCTTCTTCCTAGAGTTCATGAATGATATAACTCAAAGCATTATTTCTTGTTTGTCTGAAATATGAATATCATTACAAAAACTAGAAGTAGTAAGTAGGATAACACAGGATAAAAAAACAACGGTGTCATCCACCCACTAGAAAATCATGTAGGACGGGCGCTACAGTGGAGAATACGCCTTCTGCATTTGAATGAGCTTCCTTTTCTCCACATTTTCCAACATATTGACGGTCAATCTCCAGGGCCTGCATCTTTTAAGGTAGCCATACTCGTACAGGAATTCCTCGAGGATTGGACTGAGCCATCCAGACCTTGAAAAATTCCCCATCGTGTGCAAAGGCTGCCTTGAGGCCACATATGCACTGTGCAGTTCTCGGAGTCCCGAACAAAATACAATTATTTTTCCGCCTTGAGGTCGAAACTGCGTCGTCAAGTCGTCAAATCCGGCAAAATACCATCATCCGTTGATGTCATGATGACAAACTAAATTTGCAAAATTGCGAGAACAACCAACAACCATCACCGATTAACATCTAAACTTGAAAAACTAACTGGAGAAAATCCCAATAGCGGTTTCCTTGAGGATTTCCTCAGGGTTTTGGCGAGGGCTCAGTAGAGGAAATCCTTTAAGAAATCCCGGAAGCTTTTTCCTTGAGGATTTTTCGTATGTGTATGGCTACCTTTAGTGTGCCAAGAAGCTCATTTGTTGTAAAAAAAACTCTGTCTGGCCGACTATGAACCCAGAGATTGTTCGATTTTTGAAATAGTCAGGATTTTGTTGAGCAGGGAACAACAGTATTTGTTGGACATTTCAAATGCAATCACCTTGATACATTGTCCAGATGGCCAACCGGCCAACCGAGTCCTTAGGTTGGATATAAGTTAATCGGATCCATTCAGGAACTTAAAAGAAGTAGTTTTATTTATTTTATTATTTTTATTTATTTAACGAAATCTCTATATAAAAATAATAATACAAAGAAAAATGCATAAATTACATGAAGTAAAAAGAATTAACTTCATCTTAAAATCATACATGCGGTTTGCCATAAAAGAGAGCAAATATTTTACTGGTGGTCCGAAACATGTTTCAAGTAATTCAAACATTACGGTATTTATCCCACGATGTACTTCAAATTGTTGATCCAGTAATACAACGAAAGCGTTCTTAGCACAACCAGAGAATGATCTGTTGGCAATGCTTGTCGATGAAACAGAACATATTCGGGAGCTCAGTTAGAGAGCAAGATAAACCAATCAAAGAAGAAGACTATTAGAAATGTCGTGCCACTGATAAACTTTCAAGCTTCCGATTACATTGAAATTATAAATTAAAATTCTAGTGTGGTGTACGCTCCCTCAATGCTGCAGGACCTGCGAAGATGATATTAAATCACTCATGAATTTTGAAAATACGCTCATCAGAAAAATACAAAAGTTTCCTTGTCACACCCAGGCCGTGGAGAAATGCGTCAAATTTGTGACAGAGACCTTGATTAAAGCATGCGGACATTAAGCTAGAGATGGTTATGTCCGAGCAACACTGAAGTCTAGATCGGTTATAGGATTTCTCCTAAAGAAATAGTTTATTTTGACCCACCCTAATATAGAAATAACACACTTAAACACTTAAACTTGAGTTTAATGAGAACCTAAGTCAAAAAGTATTCCTAGCTTTTGTATTATACAATCAGTTGTCACGTCGATTAGTATTTTTAGCAGCGCTTTTTTGCACTAAATATTTTATATACAGGGTGTCCCATAAACAACTGCCGAAACAAGTTCACCTTTTTTAAATGGAATACTTTGTATATTATCGCATATTTGGACTCGTCGGAAAATTCTAAATATTGAAAAAATGAAAAATTACATAACAACAGTTTGAGGGAACGTAAACAAGTTAAACGTACAGTTTTTGATGACGACAGCGAAAGCGAACGTGAACTATTTGCCAGTGTCATTAATATCGTAATGGTTACGATTTATTTAAATAAAAAATGCATTTGTCTGTGAAAAAACGAATTGAATTACTTATTTCCTTTTGTGGACAGAGTGCATACTCAGCAATAAAAGTGTAATTTATGCAAAAGTAATAAGGGGGGACCCTTGGGTAGTTTTTCAGGTTTTCGTCAAAAATGTTAAATCGCCAATTTTGATAGAATCCGACCAATTTACACACGAGGAGCACAGATTTGAAAACCGCGTTCAATTTGGAGTTTTCGTTTAGCCGCTACGGCCGATCAAAGTCTGAAAAAACCGACTTTTTTGAAAATTTTGTTCATGAGTGCAACTCATTCTAATCGACCTCCAATTACTAGATCTACTATTAGCAAAATTGAATCAAAATTTGTTGGACAGGGCCACGTTAGAGATTTGCCTAGAGGAAGACCAGCAAAAGTATCTGAAGATTCTAAACTGGACATTCTGGTAGACTCACGATAACCCCTGTGAAGCCGTTTGGACAATCTCCAAAAATTGCAATTTATCATCAGGATCCGTTTCAAAAATACTTCGGGTAGTAACATCCTTATAGGGTCTAATTGATGCACGAATTATTAAAAGACAATTTGGCCCGAAGAGTGAAATTTTGTGAGAAGAAGATTGCGGCCAAAAATCAAAATTTAAATTTCATCAGACGGATTATTTTTTTTCCGATGAGGGTACTTTTGTTTTGAATGAACACGTCAATAAACAAAACTTCAGGTATTGTATTGGGCTACTGAAAATCCTCGATGGACACAATAATGTCACACACAGCATCCTCAAAAAGTAAAGTGTGTGCAGGCATTGTAGAAAATCGAGTTCTTCGACCAATATTTTTTTAAGGAACTTTAAATGGGAAACGCTACTGGGACTTTCTTCAGTTTGAACTAATCCTCGCTTTAGCTGTTGTGCTTCCTAATCCACAGGATGCAGATATCCATAATAATGACATTTCATTCCAACAAGATGGGGCACCTCCCCTTTTTGCAATGGCTGTTTAAGAATTTCTTTTCCTAATAAATTGATTGGTCAAAGAGGTCCTATTGAGTGGTCTCCAAGATCACTAGATATAACCCCATTAGATTTTTTCTTATGGGGTTATTTAAAATCTAAAGTTTATGTGAATAGACCAGATAATGTTGATAATCGGAAACAGAGAATACGGCAGGAGATAATACTTATTTCTCCAAAGATAATTGAAAACGTTCAACGGGAGACAATTCTTCGACTAGAAAAATGCATTGAAGTAAACAGACATTTATTATTATGTTGTTATTCCTTTTGTATGATTTATTGTTAAACATTATTAAATCAAAATGGCCCATTTAAAATAATTGTTAATATTTGGTAACAGTTGAAGATAGGTATAGAACAGGCATGTCAAACTCGTTTACCACCAAGGGCCACATCAAGTATTACACACAAGCTGCGGGCCGCATTACAAAAAAAAACTACAATTGAAACCAAACAAAAAATAATTATTTTTTAAACATTTGATACCCAACAACTTGTAAGCAGGCCGCGTGTCTGACATGCCTGGTATAGAACATTATACACGGGAAAGATCTAGAAATTTTCGGCGAATCATTTGTTTATAGGACACCATGTTATAAGATTTTTAGTGCAAAAAATGCGCAGTTGAAAATACTAATCGACGTGGCCGAACGTTTTTCTAGAAATTCACCTGAATTTTAAACGAATTTTTCATCATGAAACTAGCAACAAAAAGAAATATTTTAAAGTCATCAAAAATTACACTTTATGCATTTTGCTCCGCACTTGTTCGGACTCAACCCACACAAATGTTGATATAGCATACACATTATTCTTTTATTTTAGTAGTTCAAAGTATTAATTTTGTAAATGCATAATCCACCGCCGATTATCTTAATCAACATGTCCATCAATCGATAAATCATGTAAATGTGGCGCGTTAATTTAAGCCCAGTGCACATATTAAGGTGCAATAAAAATAGGTAGTAATTGCAATAATTACCCGTGCGGACTAATTGGGTTTTCTTGTATTTAAAAAAAACGGCCTTAATTATGCAAACCCGCAAAATTCGAAACGATGTGATGCTCGGTGGACGGCCATGTGCAAACAAAATCGAAATTACTGTTATTACTGCGCCGCATTAAAATTCATATTGTTGATCAATTTTCGATAAAGATTTATTAACGCTAATGCGTGGAAAATGGCAATAACATTACAAGGGATTTTATTAAAACTTGTTATAGTTAATCAGCTTTTTTTTCTCTCCTTCCCTCTCGCTCTACCTTCTCGAGTGTACGGGCCGCAATTACCGAGATTCTAGTTTTAGATAAGCGCTTTTAATAAGTCCCCCTTCGCCCTTTCTATATGACAGAAACGGTGGTCTTAATAAAAAAAAAAACATTTCACTTATTATGCATAACTTACCATGTTGTTAATAATTTATTTAAATTTTTGATGGGATCACGTTTAAAATTTGTACAATAGTTGTGTTTTTCATATTTCGCGGAGAAAACTAACACCAGGAAATATGAAAATCCGATTGTATAAGTTTTTTTTATAGTATCATTTATTATGTTCATTTTATGCTAAATATTTATTGATAATTATAAGGATCATAATAGTACTATTATTTCTATAATGAGTTAGTTACTTATAATATGTTAGTTACGAATCAACAAACAATGTATCGTATATATTTTCAATGGACCTTGATCAATCAACACACGTGAAAATTTTGAGGTTATTATTTTAATATGTCAAACTTAACTTATTAATTTAATTTACATAGCATTGGCACAGTCGATGATACGATAAAGCTTTAAATATAAGTTAAATATTTGCGATTTATAATAATCTCAGAAGTTTTTAAAATCTTCTTCAATTATTATGAATCGCATATCAGGGATAATATAACAAGTGCTATGATTATTATCGGTGATAGCACCGAGTTAAATCCGATGAAAATTGAATGAGTGCGCAGCACGAGTACAATTTTCTGATGGTTTAATGAGTGGTATCATCGTGGATTAATCATAGCACGAGTTATATTTGGGGAAAGAATACAATGAACGTTACTATACCTAAAAAGAAATGCCTCGCTCTCGGCTTAAAGATTATAAATGTCAACTATAATTTTTACAACTTTTTTATAACGATTTTGATCAAATATATAAGTACTCTACCGTTCAGTGGCAGCTGGTGGAACATTTTGATGGTAGAGCCACTTAGCCTAGAATATAACTCCTTCTTTTTAAGGAAAAAAAAACTAACGATCATAGAAATTGAAAACCTTTACAGAACCATTAAATAAATCAAATAAAAAACGAAAAGCTCTAGGCAATTTGAACAACTTCAGAATTTCAACAATTTGTTTTCTCCTGCAATTATTTTGAAATTCAACCAAGGAAATTTTTCAGATTTTTGAGGAATCTTGTAGTGGAATTATTTTTGAGTAAATCTAGAAATTTTCCCGCTTACCGCAATTGTTTTTGTTTTATGTTTTCTGGGCTCTAGGCAATTGAAAAACTGCAGAATTTCAACAATTTGTGTTCTCAAATATTTCGAAATCTCGCAAACGACAGTCTTTTGATTTTTATGGAATCTTGAAGCAGAACTGATCTTAAGCAAATCTGGAAAAGTTTTTCGTTTGTGGCAATTGTTTTAATATATATTTTTTGAGCTCTAGGCAATTGAACAACTTCGGAATTTCAAGTTTATGTACTCGTGCAATTATTTTGAAATTTAGCTAAGGAAATTGTTTGGATTTTAAGGACTATTGTATCAAATCTGGAAAGTTTCACGTTTGTGGCAATTGTTTTTATATTTTTTGGGCTCTAGACAATTTTCAAAATTTTTGAATATTTTAAAATCTCTCGAAGGATATTCTTTTGATTTTCTTAGAATCTTAAGTAGAATTGATCTTAAGCAAATCTAGGCAATTTCTAGTTTGTTGTAATTTTTTTAATATATTCTTGAGTTCTGATAAAACGTACAACTTCAGAATTTCAGCCAGTTGTGTTCTCTCGGAAATAAATCGAAATCTCTTGAAGGAAAATCTTTAGATTTTTATGGAATCTTAAAGCATAATTGATCTTAACCAAATCTGGACAGTTTCACGTTTGTAGCAATTGTTTTTATATTTTTTTGAGCTCTAGATAATTGAACTGTTTCAAAATTTAACCAATTTGTGTTCTAGTGCAATTATTTTAAAATCCAGTGAAGGAAAGTCTTATTTTTGAGGAATGTTGTAGTAGAATTTATCTTAGGCAAATACATAAAATTTCAACTTTGTTGCAATTTTTTTAAATATTGTTTTGAGCTTTGATAAGGCGCACAACTTCAGAATTTCGACCAGTTGTGTTCTCGCGAAAATAAATCGAAATCTCGTGAAGGAAAGTGTTTGGATTTTGATGGGATCTTAAAGCAGAATGGATCTTAGCCAAATCTGGAAAGTTTCAAGTTTGTGGCAATGGTTTTTATATTTTTTGAGCTCTAGGCAATTGAACTACGTATTTTAAAATTTAAACTATTTGTGTTCTAGTGCAAATATTTTTAAATTCAGCCAAAGTATTTTGAGGAATATTATAGCAGAATTAATTTTGAGCAAATTTGGTAATTTTCACGTTTGTAGCAATTGTTTTTTTTTTTAGACAATTGAGCAATTTCGGAATTTTAACAATTTGTTTTCTCATGCAATTATTTTGACAATCAGTGAAGGGAAGTCTTCGGATTTTTGAGGAATCTTACAATAGAATTGAATTTGAGTAAATATGGAAAATTTCACGTTTTTGCAAATGTTATGGATTTTGATGGGATCTTAAAGCAGAATTGATCTTAGCCAAATCTGGAAAGTTTCAAGTTTGTGGCAATGGTTTTTATATTTTTTAAGCTCTGGGCAATTGAACAACTTCACAATGCGAACAATTTGTGTTCTTGTACAATTATTTTGAAATTTAGCGAAGGAAAAGTCTTCGGATTTAGAATAATTTAAAAATCTTTGCAGAGCTTGAAATTAGAGGTAGTGCCATGGCTCCTCGGCTCTACATAACGGGCCGCCCCTGCTACCGTTAATTAATTATCATACTTCATCGTCCGTAGCCTCTCCCCATCGACTGCAATCACTCATTTTGATAAACAAATTCTCGTTATTAAATTTTTGATATGTATCGGCGAGAATATTATAAATGTCACACTGATGTTTCAACTAAAGGAGAATGTTAAATTTTTACCTAACGCCGCAACGGGAAAAACCTATTTAATTTGTATCCGTTACGTCCATCGATGATGAAAATATAGCTTAATATAAGCTTTTGAGATTCTATCAAAGATCAAAAATTCAGGATGGATCATATCGATTTTTTCTCTGAAACTATCAATGATACAAAAAAAATGTTTCAGATGAAAGTTGGACGGTTTGGAGGGGAACATAATGTATTGACATAGTGACCTTGGTCTGACCTTGTGACATCTACGGAAGGTCAGGTGAAATTGAAAGTGCTCGCTTTATCTAAAAAACTAATCCAGGAATTAACATGAAACTTTCAACATGTCTTATTGGATAATCCCAAGAAAATAAAAGCTTTTTTCAAATTTCGTACACCGGAAGTGGGTGTTTACCTTAACCGTTTTTTGTTTCTTGTCGATAATTTTTTAAACATGAAATGTATCACAAAAACCTTTGAACAAATATTGAAGACAATAAATAAATGAACATCTTTCGCTAGAAAATATTTTTCATAAAATTATTTTTTTTCGAAATTTCATTTTATTTTTCTGAAAAATGCAGTTTAATGAAAAATATTTTCAAACAAAAGATGTTCATTTCTTTGTTGTCTTTAATAATTGGTAAGAGGTTTTTGTAATATTTTTTATATTTAAAAAAATATCGTGAAGAAACAAAAAATTGTTAAGGATAACATCCACTTTCAGTGTACGAAATTTTACCAAAAGCTTTTATTTTCTTGGGATTATCAAATAACACTTATGTTCAAAGTTTCATATTAATTCCTGGATTAGTTTCTTAGATAAAGCGCCTACTTCGAATTTCACCTGACCTTACGTAGTTCTCACAAGGTCAAACCAACGTCCACTATGTCACTACATAATGTTCCCCTCCAAACTGTTCAACTTTTATTTGAAACTTTTTTTTATATATCATTGATAGTTTCAGAGAAAATCGATATAATACATCAGGAGTTTTTGATCTATGATAGAACCTCAAAAGTTTTCCTCAGACTTTTCCGCGGTCTAACCTATGTTTTCATCATCCATAGCGATGATACGGATACAATGTTTTTTTTTCCGTTGCGGCGTTAGGTAAAAGAACGGGATTTTTTTAACATTCCCCTTTGATTACTTGATTACTTATAAGCAATTTAGGAGTAACATGTGGTGATATACTTTCTATCATCGATTTGATAGCCTCTTATACCTTTTTGTTTTGTCATTTCACACGAACAAATTAGTCGAAAATGTACCATGTGACTCTTGAGTTGTATTCTCGTTATAATAATAGCTATAATCAAAAATTTGAATAAATTATTATGTTTAATAAGTGGAATGTTTTCTTTAAGACCAAATCGGTTTAACAGAATAAAAACAAAAATTATTTAGTAAACTTCCGATTATTTGCGGAATTAGGTGGCACGGCCAGTAAAATTTACACAAATCAACTAGAAAATTTCGAAAGCATTTGAACAATTTCTAGAAGGCCATACAATTATGACTTATTACAAAAAAAGTCAACTCCTTTTTTTTACTTTCTCTATTATGAAGAACGAATCACAATCGTGAACATTTTTTCAAAATTTATTTTAACGGAAACATCCGTTTTGAGGTCCCCAGAGACGATTTTGACGATTTCTGAAAAAAAAAAGTTATTTTTGTGTGTCTCAAAAACGAATGAAGTAATTAACATGAAACTTGAAGTCTTATTTGACAATCCGAGAATTAATAAGCTTTTGGTACACCGGAAGTGGATGTTTACCTTAATCGTTTTTTTTCGTTTTTTCCAATATTTTTTTTTAATGAAAAATCGTTCGAATACGTTTTAACAAATATCTATGACAACAAAAAAATTAACATTTTTTGTTTGAAAATATTTTTCCTAAAATTATTGGTTTAAAAAAAAAATGTTTTTTTTTTCATTTTTGGTTTATAATTATAAAATGATAATAGTTACATCAAATTTATATTAGTAATAATTGTAGAAAATGACAAAATGAACAACTTGTAATAAATAAGTTTATCTAAAATCGAGTGTAATAATTGAATTACTGTGGTCATTTGAGCGAAGTAATGTTGTTCATTACCCACTAGTGAGAGAAAAACTCGGACTCACGGAATATATAGATCCTAATTTCTTGTCAAAATTTTACAAACATCTTTTCAATATTTAATGCAATTACGGACGATTTAGGATTAAATTATCAACAGTAATATAACGAGTGCCTATGATTTTGCCGGCAATTATTAGCGGCAGGATCACGATTGCTTGTTGCGACGAAAATCGGCACGACTGCGAAGCAGGAGTGCTGATTTTCTAGAAGCAACAAGCAAGAGTGATCCAGACGCTAATAATTGCCTAGGAAAAATCAGTCACGAGTTAGATTCGAGAAGACAATTGGCCGAATTGAAAGTTCACACTTCATAATTTGAAAAGTTAAATTTAGTGACACCAAATGTCAGACGTGTATTAGTCTGCGCCACAATAATTGTAGTAAAAAGGAGCTTACCAAGATTTTGAGAAATACCTATGAATACTATTACTGATGAAAGCACTAACACTTCACCCGAAACTACAAACAGATCGAATTCAGGAACAAACTGCTTAAAAGTCGGGCAATAGCTGACGTTTAGATGTTATAGAACATGTACTAACGCGTTGCTAGGCAATACCAACATGAGAGATTATCTGATTAGATACCACCCAGGGTTAATTGCCATGCATAACATGGACCGTGGTCTGTTACGCATCGTAATTAGAATTTTATTGGATCATGTCATCAACGTTATTTGATTTCATTGGTTAGTAAGTAAATGAGGGTAATTGTCATTATAACAATATAATGTTATATTATACTCTTGTCGAATTACTCATTAGTCCCTTAAGAAAATTAACTTTTTCTTGCGGGACTAATAACATTCCACAATTGTTAACTATTTTTTCGAAATCTCTTTAGTTTTTGACTAAACTGTCCATTCGAATTTGAAGTATAATTTGCCATTTTCATCTTTCAGAATTTTGACGTTTTAAACATTAGTTTCATATGAGTCTACAAAACGCTCGATGTACATTTAAAGTATGATTTAAATAGAAAATTTAAAAACCATGAAAGTATAAATATAAATAACTATTCCTTAAATCGGAGAAAGTAACATAATGGCCACATCACCATTCTGTATTTGTGTATGTATGTGGACTTATTATCAACTCTCATAATTTGCTTAAAAATAATAATTGTTTAGCAAACCAGAATTTATTACGTAGCGTGCACTTTTACAAATAAAAGTACAACATTTTACAAATTTATTTTGACCGGATATACATATCTTTTTTTAGATTTTTTGAAACAGAAGTTACAATTTAGCACGGTGTAATTTTTCTACTTTCATTATTTGTTCAAAAATCAAAATACTTTAACAAACTAAAATTTATTACTTGATAGTTTGAACCTTAACAAATAAAAATACAAGGTTTGAAAAATCTACCTTTACTTGTTATTTTTTTTTTAGATATTTTGTTGCTGAAATTACAATGTGACATCATATCAACTATTATAATTTGCTTAAAAGTTAAATTTGGCCAACAAACCAAAATTTATTGCATAGCTTGAACATTTAAAAATAAAAGTACAAAATTTTAAAAATTTGTTTTGACTGGTTATATATTTTTGTTCGATTTTTAATGCCTAAATTACAATTTAACATTGTATTATTTTTTAACTTTAAAATCGAAATATTTGATAAACCTAAATTAATTAATTAATTAATCATGATCTTTGAAAAATGAAAATACAAAATACAACATTTGAAAAATGTTTCTTAAGTGATTATATTTTTTGAGGCTGAAGTTACAATTTAGCATTGTGACTGTTTAAACTTTCATTGTTCGTTCAGAAAACATAATGTCTTAACAAACTAAAATTTATTACGTAACTTAAACCTTCACAAAGGAAAATAGGAAGACATCACAAAAGTGGAAATCGTTTGATTTATAAAAAAGTGATTTTTTGCAGTTTTTTTGTCTATAATTACGAAATCATAAATGTTATATCAAATTCAAGTTTTTGAGGAAAATTAATTAATTAATTAATTATTATTAATTAAAGTATTCAAAATATAAATAATGATACTATTATCATTAAATCGAAGAAAGTATCATGATAGTCACATCACAAAATGTTTTCATGTTAAAATACTTTTTCTTTATTTGTGTTTGAATTTTATTTCATTGCTCATAGGTTGTACCTCTGAAAAAAAAGAAAAAATGAAAGACTGCGGATAATTAATAATTTCAAATATTTTAAAAAATCTATACGAATTTTGCACTGTGGACTGTGGAGGGAGTGGTTTAGAACTTCGTATCCGTTAGAATCACACAATAATGTCGAAAAATTTATATTATTTGTTATCATTGTTGATTAAAAACTGTCAAAAAAATAAATGTAATTAAAGAGACATGTAGAGTAAACCTAAAACACCGTCTTTTCTTAAAAAATAGGGTGTTTGAAACTCAGCACACAACTTTCATATTAAATGAATGCATAATTTCCTTATTCAATTCCTAGTGGAAGTTTGCTACAAAATACTCCGTTTTATATTTTATCACGAGTGTATGTAAACCGTAAGATTTTTCTATTTGAATGACACGGTAAATACATAATTCAGTACAGGGAGAGCTTTTTAGTATTCCGGTGACCGTTTCCGGGTCAGCACGATCCGCTAAGCAATGGCCCGGAACGAACACTCGACAATCACGGAGAGAAACCGGAAACCGGAAAACCCTCAGACGAGTCAGCACATTTCGCGAGATCTCTCCATTCCCAGGACATTAAATCGCATTATGGGGACGAATCCGACGACTCCGAGACATTCCGATGAGATTAAAACGAGACAAAACTTGCGACAGTATAGACAGTCGTAACAATGAAACACTCCATTCTCTGCAGGCGTCCAATGAAGTATATATTAAGGTTTATTGTAGACATTTGGTGTTTTTCTTTTAGAATGATTTCATCTTTAAATTGCTGCAGTCATAACTTTTATATGAAAGAGTTCAATACAGTATGCAAAAATCAAAATTTTGATGAAGACGACAAATCCGATACTTCTCATAATCTACAGAATAAGACTTATAATGACTACAATACATAAATTACTTATTTATTGTTAAATAAACTCATGTGTACAAATGTGCATTGGAAATAACCGAGTAAGCGGTTTTGTAAGCGGATATAAAACTTTGCAAGTAGATAAAAGGATAAATACAAGTTTGCAAGCGGATAAACTTTATTTAACTTCACCATTGCAACGCTCTCGGCGTTTTGAAATTATATAGTGTTACTTTATTTGTGGAAATATTTCAAGAAATAACGCTCGCGGCTGTAATTTCTGCCTGATTAATTGTATTTTAAACATTCTTGATTTCATCGCAAATTTCCCAAATGAATTGCGATTAGGCAAAATCTATTTTTTCATCTAAATTCATCCTGGAAAATCGATTCAATGACTGATAAAATTTATCCGGCCAAATTCTATCCCCAAAACAACGGATAAAAATATGATTACAGTAAGCTGTCGTTAAAAAAAAACAAGTTAAAGTGGATAATGAAGTCGAAAAAAATATGATTACCTTTTGCTATCGTTAAAAAAAAACAAGCGGAAATGGAGGTTGATTTAATTTTAACATCTTACGTAACGTATACAATTCATTAATTTTTATTATTACATTATTGAAAGCATTACTTGTTTTCATCTACATCCAGCTAGTCTTTGAAATGAAATCAAAGAGCATCGACTCCAATATCACAATAATTACAGTCCACTATCTATTAACTCGATCGGAATAGTAATTACCTATGATACGGTTAATGATACTGATTAAATATTTTATATAATAGAAGCCCAGTTATAATCTCATTATTGATAATAGGTACACCTAGATATTACGTAGCTGGCTAATTACCGGAGCAATAAAACTAGATTATAAATACTAAACTATTTCATGTGATTATCAAGTGCAGATAACATCTAGTAATATAGATTAATGTTTGCATAACTCGGTAATTAATCACAGATGGCTAACTTCTCATACCTTACAAGAATCCTACTCAACAGTAGTATCTCCCTTATAAGAAGAGACAAATAAGACGTACTCCTAAGATAAGGTATTCCGTCAAATGCCGTGAGTTCATGTTGGATAAAAGTTGTTCACGATATTCTGGAAACTTTCCTGGTATGAAAATTGAATGTATAATATAGGAGCTGCATAGTTTCACACTAAACAAAGAGTAAGACACTGGAAGCAGGAGGATAAATCTGGAACACTCAGTGGTGTAGCGAGGAAAAAGTCGTCCGGGGTACGCTAGTTTTTTTTTGCGCCCCCTTCATATTACTAATTTTATAGAACCTGCCTAAAAATGAATAATACTGTAGGGTTTTTTATAGTTTGTTTTATTAATAAACAATGAACAAAAATAAAACAAATTCAAAATAACAATCACAATAAATCGATTACATGTACTAAAGGGTGGGCAATCTCTTGGAATCTTTTTGAACTACCACTTTATTTTTACTTTCATGATATTTGATATCTGATGTATGACAGTTCTTCAGTATACAACACCCGGTTAACGAAATGGCAGGCTATACGTTTGATGAACGTTGGGAAGTGTTAAAAATTTACTTTGAATGTAATTCGTGTATTGCAGAATCAGTGCGAAAATTGCGTACAAAATTCGCACCAAATGCAAGTGTTCTGAAGAAATTTGTTCATGAAACTGGTAAGCTGGTGGACCGTACTAAAGCTCCATACGCTCGTCCGGTTCGTACACCAGAGAATATTGCTGCTGTAAAACGTAGTGTGCAAGCCAACCCGAGAATATCGACTCGTCATCGCTCTCAGCAATTGAACATTAGTCGCACTACCCTGAGGCGTATAAATAAAGACATCAGTTTATTCGCCTATAAGGTCCAAATAACACAGCAGTTGAAGATAGTTGACCATCCACTTCGATACAACTTCGCCAATTGGTCCTTAGAGCAGCTGGAAGCCGATGGTGAATTTTGGCGAAAAAATATCTTTTACGATGAAGCGCATTTTCACCTCAGGGGCTATGTCAACAAGCAAAACTGCAGGATTTGGGCATCGAAAAATTCACACGTGATCATTGAGCAGCCAATGCATCCCGAACGAGTGACTGTATGGTGCGGATTATGGGCATCATCGGCCCATTTTTCTTTGAATCTAGCGAAACGGTCAACGGAAACCGCTATAGGACCATGATAGCAAACTTTTTTGGAAGCAAATTGCTGGTTTGGATGTGGGCAACATCTGGTTCCAACAAGATAGGGCGACATGCCACACTAGCAACGAAACTATCGACTTATTGCGGTCAAACTTCGAAAAGCGTATAATCAGCCGTCGTGGAGATATGAATTGGCCAGCAAGGAGCTGCAATTTAACGCCCATGGACTTTTATCTCTGGGGTGCCGTTAAAGAACGTTGTTATGCCAACGATCCAGCAACGATTGACGATCTTAAAGTCAATATACAAAATGCAATTGCTGAGATAGAGCCGCAGACGTTGGAAAAAGTTCCGAAAAATTGGGTCGAGAGAATGGACTATTGCAAGGCCAGTCGTGGCAGCCATTTGACTGATGTCATATTCCATGTATAACCGGATACTCTTGGCTACAAAATAAATGCAAGATCATGAAATTCCATCTAGCCGTTTGTGTTTTATTAAGATTTTAAAAAGATTCCTTCTAATGGCCCACCATTTATAACTCTCCCTAGAAAGTGTCGTACATGTAAATAAAATTAGCCATAAATTTAATAAAAAATAACAACTTCCTTTAAATATCATTTTTCTGGATTTTATTGTAGCAAATTTTTCTGACATACATTTTTGTTCCCAAAGTTTCCTTTTCAATACTAAGCTGGGTAAGATCACTAAGCCGACCTTGTTCCGTAGATGTTCGTAGGTGTGAAAAAAATCAATTTTAATTTACTGGAAGACCGATAACAACCTGCAATTGATATCAAAATGATATTTGGAAAAACGTCTTCGCCATACAAAATAATAAATAATATTAATTCTGTTGGAGTTTTATGTAATATATCATTACGTGTACGGAGGAGCAACATTCTGTAGCCACACATTTCTGGATAAAGTTCCTTTCCAGCCAGGTCAGAGCTTTACAATTTTCGAAAATTAATGAAGAAATTAGAATTATTAGTTTCTTCGTCAACAATTAACTTTTTTGTATCCAATAAAAACCCAAACTTTAAATTGATTTATTTTTAAAATAATTTCTTGGTGTAGCCGATCTAGGACTTCTTTCATAAATATTTAAAAAAATTCATCTGCCGGAAGTCCAGCATCTCTTGCTAATTCTCCAAGTATTTGACGTTTTCTTCTAGTCCTTCTTTTAGTTTCTATTCCATATTCTTCACATTATAATTGCATCATCTGATAATGAATTTCAAATACCATTTAATTCAGTTTGAAAGCCTTAAAGATCACGAGATGCATCCTAGAAGTTCATACCATGATCTTGTAATCGTTTTTGTACAGATTTTTTTTTTTGCTAAAAGTGTATTCCAAAATACAATTAATGCAAGACAATCAGATCTGCAGGTGTCATCTAGTATTCTGAAGGAACAGCAAGGCTTTGTAAAAAATACTATGACAAATTTAATGAATGCTACACATTTCATATCTCAGGCTCTTGATAATCAATCACAGGTCGATGTTATATATTCTGACATCTCAAAGGCCTTTGACAGAATGCCTCATCATATATTATTAAATACTTTAAGGAAACTAGAAATTAATGACAATATTGTAAACGTCCTTACCTCATACCTAGCGAATCGTCAACAAATGGTTGAAGTTGAAGGCTGTAAATCATCTCCTTACATAGCCACGGGCGGGCTGCCTCAAGGATCTAATTTGGGACCAGTTTTGTTTCTAGTTTTCATAAATCGTGTTTCTTCGATTCTAAATTGCAATTTTCTGATGTACGCCGATGATATTAAACTACTCAAGATAATTCATTGTGAAAATGATTGCGTTGATTTACAAAAGAATATACATAATCTTACGAGGTGGTGTTCAGATCAAGGTCTTGATATTAATATTAGTAAATGTAATGTTATCACATACCATCGGAAGTTATCTCCGATAATATTTAATTATAAAATTAATAATATTAGTATCTCTAGAGTAAATGAACTTAAAGATTTAGGAATTTTATTTGATCATAAATTAACGTTTTTGCCTCATATCTCATCAATGGTTAAATCATGTCTTAAATTGCTTGGGTTTATTATTAGAAATTGCAAGAAATTCTCATCAATTAGCAGTATCATGAAATTATACAATTCCTTTATTTTGAGTAAAATGAACTATTGCGCATCTGTGTGGAGTCCTAATTATTTAAAATATGTTAATCTGTTGGAAAAGGTACAGAAAAAATTTGGTAGATATCTATATTTCTTTAAACATGGTGTATATCCCTCACTTACCATTTCATATGTACAGATATTATCAGAATTTAACATGCCATCTATGCTTCAAAGGCATAAGTACATACTAGTAAGTACTTTATATAAACATGTTCACCATTACTTAGATAACAAATTTATTCTAGATCTCCTCGAATTTCATGTTTCATCGTATAATACCCGCCATTCTCGTACATTTTGTCACAAACGCCCACGCACCTCTCATTTTGCCCATTCGCCACTTCTAAATATGCTATCAGCCTATCATCATGTGCAATATGATATTGACATATTTATGTCTAACTATAGTAAATTTATAAAATCTTTAAAATCATGTATATATATATACTATATATATATATATATATATATATATATATATATATATATATATATATAGTATAAATTAGGTATAAAATTATGTATATATGTGTGTATGTATGCACATTTGTATATTTGTATATGTTGTATAGACGGAATCTAGATAATTTTATTTTGTATTTTAGTTATACTCTGTATTATGTTTTATGTGTGATATTTCCCCTTATATTGGGATTGTCCTGTTGGGAAATAAATAAATAAATAAATACTTCTTGTATCATCGGTAATAGTTGAATTATCGAACATATTTTCTAATAAAGCAACAAGTGTTTCTCAACGTGGGCGATCAATGTTTAAATAGTGCGATTTTCTGACAATCTGCATTTGGGAGCGATGGTCATGTTCCGAATGCATTTTAAATACCTCTAATCAGAGATGACTCAAATCGTCTAAGAAAATATTAATGTGACATTATTATTACTTGATCAGAACTAAATATTATCAAAAAACTTGTAAATTTGCGAAATCCCGTTGATTTTAAATGAAACTTTTTTAATATTAAAAAAAAACACAAAATTCCCTACATTTTGAAAATTAAACCATCAAAATCGAATAACGAGCTCGTAAGTTAAACAATTTTTTTTTAACTGAAAACAAGGGTTTGTTGACTTTGAACTTGGAAAATTTTGGATTTTGGCAACGTTGGACATGATTATCTCTTAATACTTTTTTAAACACATTAAATTTGCCACATTTTAGCAGCAGCAGCAGCAAAATTAAATAACGCGTTCGGAAGTTTCGAAATTTTTCAAAATCAAAAACGCGATTTTGTTGACTTTGAACTCGGAAAACAACAGATTTTAGCAACTCTCTTTGAACGAAATGTATATTTCTTTATATATTTTTTAACTCACTGAATTCGCTGAGTATTTCGCTAAAGTATTTGGAAATCATTTCAGATCGATTGCTGCGTCCGTCTCCACCAATTTAGACAACATTGTTCTGAGAAAAACGCGTTTGAAAATCCCCGCCACGCGGTGCAGCTTTGTACGTGGCGCGCTTAGGCCCGCCGTTTATAAGCATTTCTATTTGAAATATCAACTTGCCGTTTGGATATAATATTCTATACACATATAGCTTCCAAAAAATCCAAAATAATTTTTTTTTTAATCTTACAAAGTAGACGGTACCCTTAAATTATACTACAGATGGGCGAAATTACTCATGAGTCGGCTCATTACTCTTTCAAAAAGTGTGTCTATCTGTAAAGTAGTGAGCAAAAAAAGAAAATAAGATCCTCACTTCAAAAGCTCTTCTCATCTTACAAATGTTGATGAGCAAAAAAAAAACTGTACAAACTGTACTGCTCAGTAGAGTCACTAATTTTCACATACGTCATTTGACTATTCGACTCATTTCCTAGAGTTGACTCTTTTACTCGATTCACTCATGAGTTTTTGTCTATTGGTTAAACCGGACCTGGTTTCATTGCAACAACACCGTTTATACCATATAAAATTAGGTGCATGTTGATCTTTGAAAATATAACAAAAAATTTGGTAGCTGTGCAATTTGCAATGATAAAAAACTTTGCAAGAAGGGATAAATCTCAAGAATGCGGTATGCATTACACATCAACGGAAGAAAAAGATTAAACAAAACCGATGGCTGAATTTAGTCAATCGACTATCAACGAAGCGTGAACTGTAAATTATTGTAATCACCAGATAAATTAAATAGAACTATCGTTAATGTGTGTAATGGATCGATAGATCTAAATAAACCATTGGTAAAGTGTAAACGACGAATTGTGCACGCATGAATGATTAAACTTCTCGTTTTCTGGTGGAAAATTTCTAGTTTTAAGTGTAAAATGATGATTAATTTATGGAGTGTAAATTTAATAGCGTGATGAACCAGAACCAAACGAGGTCTGGTTTATTTACAGCACGATTCGAAAAACGAAAGAGTTTAGACATAGACAAATAAAATACAATGCAAGCGAATTTATTTCTTAAGTGTACGATGGAATTGTGTTAGTATTCATCTTAACTAAAATTCTTGATACAATTCATCGTCTAAATGTTGATAGCTCATGTAAATATAATGTTTGCTGTTAATTTTTGTTACACAAATTAGTTACTTTTCTAAACCATCTTAAGAAGCACATTTATGCAGGACGGGCTATTCTAAAAGTATTGCCTCTTAGTGACCTCCGGAGGTATATCTGTCATTTGGGGCCCTCGCACATATACGTTTCAACTTAAAGCGAAGGCCGAAACTCCGCAGAAAATGGGAAAGAAATTGACCAGGTCGGATGACTCTGCGACCAAATCAACCCAGAAAGAGGGTAGGCAGGATCGACCACCCCAAGACGTCTGCAACTAGCTACAAAAAGGTTGCCAACAGATGCCTCCAAGGAGCCATCCTCGATGGCTAAAACCTGGGCAAGCTTATAGAGGCGCTCGCCAAAATACTGGATGAGATTCTGATCACCGAATTTATGAAAGGCATTTCGGTTGGTGTTAGTCCAATTTTTGACAGCTGGCTGTACTCAGAAGAAATCCTGACAACAACTTTGGCGGACCATCATCTCTGGACTGGTTATTAAGTTTGACTTGTTAGAAGCATGTATTTTTAAATGTTCTTTGTCAATATTGTGATAAATTTAAGCAGAGATAGGAACGTTACTTCTACATAAAAACAAATATTTCTAGCACAAAATTAATATAGAAAAATGTTACTGTAGAAACATCACTTTACACTTGATGATTTATATTAGTAGAATAAATACTGTTAAATCTTACCTCAATTTCCATAGCTAGTGTAACATTGACATATTGTTTAACGAGGTCGATAAAGAGTGAAGAAACTTACCTGGAACAAAACATATAAAATTAGCACAGTCTTATATTAAATCAATACAATTTAGTTATGGGTTTGCTTCATTTAATGATTTAGGCATAAGAAATAGAAATTATAAATAAATGAAACCGAAAGCTGTTGGTTGAGTATTTTCTATGGAGATACTTCAACGAGAAGGTCTACCAAAAACACCATTTTATAACCGTGATCATTGTAAAAATATAATTAATAATGATTCAGGTCCAAAACGGCCACCAAAGAAATGGTGGGAACGCTGAAAAAATTAGCTGTAACGAAAAATTATTTTTTACTACGACCGCTCCCGAAAACAGATATATCGTGGCAATACCTCTGCATTGAAAGTTGTCAATTGAATATTTGTTACTTTTGACGTGTAAGGACATGCTTGAAAATTGAATTTTCAAAACAAGTTTGGAAAGTGAAATCTTCAAACTTGAAAAAAATGTCTCAAAATCATTAAAATAAAATGTACAGTGACGAAGAACAATTCATTATTAATTAATCGATTTTAAAATAGTAATAAGCAAATTTAGATTAGATGTTAAAAATGTTTTGACACTAATAATACGCACATATTTAATTAAGATAGATGCGGGTAAATTTGAGAAAAATTATTATTGAAACATACTTAAGAAAATGTTTGGTTGTAGGAAAAGCAGACACGTTTTGAAAGCTACATTAGTAAGTAAGTAATTTTATTAATGATAACGCCAAACAACCTACACAGGTCAAAAAAATAATTAGTAGTGATAAGAATTAACAGATATTAACACCCTATATTACACAGTACATTTAAAATTAAGGTAAAATTTAATGAATATAATGAGTAAATTAAATCGATAAAATTGATGTATATTTAAAACAAGAAAATGAGCATAGGGATAATATTAATGTATAAGTAAAATTAAAAATAAATCAGTGTATAAATAAAAAAATTGAACAAAAAAATTAAAATCAGTATAAATAAGAACAATAACATCCTAACTATATAAAACTCAGTGAATACATAAAATCAATCATTAAAAACAGTGAACAGATAAAATTGCATGCTCGCACCTTGGTACTCGTATGCAAAATGAAGCTTTCAAAACTTGTTAAACAATCTACTACTACTCTCTCCGTTACGAGAATTATGGTCGCAAAAAAATAACTATTACGTTATTCGATGATCTCACTAAAAACATTGTTGATGCGTTATTGAATCGTACATAATTGGCTATATTTTAACTTTTGGATTATCATAATCTAACAGCACATTCAATAGTTGTACAATTTTCAAAAATCAAAATCACAATTTTCGTGACGTACGATTCGAAAAACGTGTGGATTCAGATGTTTTGCAATGGTTTCGCAAATATTTTTTTTAAATGTACAAAATTTAACGAAATTTAACAGCTCGTTAATGTAATAGCATGTTTAAATTAAAATTTCAAACATTGTAACCAGTGGCGGTTCGTGGAACATGTTGATGGTAGAGCCACTTATACAACATCCCCCCCTTTTTTTGAAGAAAGTAAGAACGAAGGTAACTGGCGAAAGTGTTTCAAAAATTCTTGCTTAGCTTGAAACTACAGGTAGTGCCATGGCTCCTTAGCTCTATATAACGAGCCGCCCCTGATTGTAACATACATGTATTCCTATGAAGGTAACTAATTTTTTAATCTTAAATAAAAATAAGTATTATTTAACCAGATTGATAGATTTCTTTTGTTATAAAGACAAATCATTTTTTTCAATTTAGTTTATATACGGATAACCAAGTCATAACGGACACAACCATCATGTTCATTGAATACTGTATTAATAATAATTTGTGAAAAGTAGAATTTAATTGAATAAATTGGTGTGATCATTTAAGCCCAATTTTGCATGTAAGTTTACGACGTGCATCATCCTTCTCCAATTAAAATCCACACAATACAAGAACGTTTAAAATATTTTCTGTACGACGTGCTGATGCGAGCAGCAGATACATAAATAAAAGCAGTGGAATAAATCCATAATTCAAAGGCATCCATCCCTCCTGTGAGGAAGGAGAGGTACCCCGTATTTAAAAGGAAATTAAGAGAAACAAAGCTCCTTGTAATGTATAGGAGAGATGTAATAGCCTTAGGAATGGAACGGCTTCGGCTGCTTGCTTGCTGGCTCCTCTTGATCCTCAATCATCTGCCAACATATCTCTTAAAATCACAGGCTGCGCTCAAATAATATATAATTAATCCCCTTTCTTGAGATGTTAAATGCAGCCCTCATGAAGTGCGACTGCCACCAATAAATAAATCGAATCGAGGAATGCGAGCACACGAGGAGTGTTCCTTTTTCCACCCTTCTTCACCCCCCGCTCGTGAAGAATTAAAATTGCTTTTAATTGGGGGTTTCGCATTCGGAGGTTATGGCCTGTGACGTCATGGGCGATTTGCTACCCCTTGACGTCGTCGGTGAGATATGCCAGGAATGTTTTAAACATTTTGCTCGAGGCATTAACATTTTTTTCCTATTATTTACAAATTAATCGGCTGTATATTTACATAAGGATGCCGTAATTGCTATTTAGCGATACTTAAAATGGTATTTAGGGCTGGCGAAGTTCGTCATTTGTAAAACACGTACGGTCTTAATATTTTATTTTAGGCTGAATAGGATAAATCACTGTTGGGATACAATTTATGGAACTTAAGAGTGAACGAGATGACCCTCTGACAATTGACAGTTCAATTGTAAACATTCAGACTCTAAACTGTCTTTTTAGTATCTATTTCGTATTTTTAATAATATGAACTACTAACATGTGAATATACAAACAAGGCTGCAAACTAGTTAACAGTTAATAAACTGTCTATCGCTACTTTTTAGCGTTGACTTTGTTTCTTAATATTTAATTTATCTTAATTTAGATTATTTAAATCATTTGTGTTAACCGTAAATAATTGGATTATTAAGAAAATAGATTTTTCGAGAAATTTTAAATTTATATTTATAAATCATAGAATGCTAAAAAATATGTCTCGAAGTTCATCCAACGGCTGTACATAGCAAAAGTAATTTTGACGCATACGAGATAAAGACTACAAGTATTAATCAAAGGGTAGTTTTTGACTGTTGATCTTTCAAATGTCCCGCGAAAGAATAATTAATAAATAAATTTAATAAAGGCGAAATGGCCTGAAAATATGAATATTCAACCTGTTCGTGACTGCAAAATTAGGTCTTATTAGGACTAGTGATGAAGATTTCTGTTAGTTTTCGGTACCTGTAACTAATCGTTACTTGTTACGTTGTATTCGTTACTTTGTACTTATAGAAGTCTGAATCGACACGAGTATCCCAAGAGGTAGCTGTAGAAACATTCTTATAGTATTCCTTCGAAGTTTGTAGGTACACACCTATGAAGTATGAATATTCGATTGATTGGTGGAGATTATTTTAACACGGCAAACTTATTAGGCCTTCCAAATTAGACAAAAAAATCGACGTTTTAGAGAAATTTTACCCATAGCGTAGTGAACTGTAAACTTAGGTGTATTTGGACTGTCTGAAGACTATTTTTACCTGGCGAACGCATGAAAAATTGGAGTATTGGAGCGGTATATATCAATTTTCGCGTTTTTTCAGCGAAAACTATGCATTTTGGGCAAAAATTACATCTATTAAAAGTTGTAGAGCGAAAAATTGAAAAATTTTCAATCGATATAGGTCATTTGAATGTTCCGATAATTTCCCGTTTTTTCGCTAGAGGGCGCAGAAAAAAGTATATACAGGGTGCCCGTTTTTAGAGCGGCACCATGGGGATTTCAGTTATCTTAAGAGATACGAGATTGGTTAAATTAGGGCAAAGTTGTGTATTATAACGTTGATTAATAATCTGTTGAGAAATCCGAGTTACCTTTTTTGTTTTCAAAAAATCGCGAAAAAATAAAAATTTTCAATTTTCATTTTTACTTTTTTATTCGAAAACTATTACTATTTCGCATTTTGTACTAACATATTATTAGCGCACTTTTTAATGGAAGATCTAAATCTGTTATTAGATTTACTGTAGCTTTCAAGATGGCGGAGAAACAATAGACAACTTTTGTTTTTCTTACGGCTGCCATATTGGATTTTTACATTTTCCAAAGCAAGATTTTTTGCTGTTTACGATGATATATCACACATTATGATTTAATTTTACATTTGGAGCAAAATTTTTAATTTATTTATTATTTTTTAATAAATTAGATTTATTTATGTAGATAATAAATTAATTTGAAATCAAATTTTTAAAGTAACAAATTCTAATCATTTTTTTTTAAAGTAAATTTTTAGTAATCTAACCTAACCTCCAAATCGTAAATTGGTACCGGGCAATATTTTTTGTCCTTTTGAGACGGTATTTTTTTCCGATATATACAGGGTGTAGATGAACAAAACGGAACATAGGATTTTCAATATTAATTTCTTTATTATGGAATATTATCTTCCCTGATCATTTTAGAGGAAACATGTAAATACATTTTTGTAAAGTTAAAATTTCTGCATGCATTCATGCCATTATTTATTTTTTGCATTTACAAAAATTATTAATATGGAAAATATTACGAAAACATTCAAATAAATATTGAAGACAATAAAGAAAGAATTTTTATTGGAGAAATTTTTTTTATTTTCTTTTGGATTATAATTTTTAAATAGTAACAGTAACAGCAAGTTTACGTTAATAATAATTGTAGAGATTGCCAAAATGAACAACTTATAAAGAATAATTTTTTTTCGAAATCTCTTTGGTTTCTGACTAAACTGACTATTAGAATTTGAAGTCAAATTTGTAATTTTCATCCTTCACAATTTTGACGTTTTAAACGTCAGTTTCATCCGCTCGATGTACATTTAAAATAGGATTTAAATTGAAAATAAACCATGATAGCATAAATATAAATAAATATGATCAAATCGGAGAAAGTAACATGATGGCCACATCGCCATTTTTTTTTAAATACTTGTTATTTGATCCAGACATTAAATAATCCAAATGATGAATTTTGCGCGAAATTTTATGATCAGTTTCATACTTTCCATAAAATAAATATGTCAGTAAAAAGCAAAATTGTATTTGAACAAATCGCACATGTCTTCATTTCTTCGGAACTTCATTGTCATTTTTCTATCTCTTGTTTTTAGATAAAACGACTCGTTTTTCTTCAAAAAAGATATGTGACTGTAAAGAGAATTAAGAACACTATAAAAGCTGTCAAATAAAACAAATTCTGTTTAAAAAAATTGCCGATGACGTGGCATGTCAAACACTAGTAACTTAACAATATTTTTGAGTGCGCCAAAAATGCGCAATAATGAATAACAATCAACCTATCCGCGGGATTTTTTTTTAAACATTTAATAGATCAATTGAGCATTTTGATCGACAAAGCTTAGAATATAACTCGAACATTTGCGATTTGTCCTCATTGTTATGAATCGCTAAATATCCACGTTATATTAATATTAATATATTAATATAATTAAAACACAAAAATATATTAGTTTTTGATATACAGCGCGCACAGACACACAAACATACTTACAGACATATTTTTTACGGAAATCATTAATATCGCCTCTGGAGATCTCAAAATATATTTGTTAAAAAAAAAAGATTTTATGCAACAAGTGAGTAAAGTAATACTTTTTTCACGAGTAGGAAAGATTGTCACACGAGCCGAAGGCGAGTGCGGCAATTCCTACAAGTGAAAAAAGTTGCTTTACTCTCGAGTTTCATACAAAAATTTTTCTATGTCCGTAACTTAAATAAATTCGATAAAACTTGAATCAATTTTTATAAGTAATAATACTTTTTTTAAATGAAGAAAATAATAATCATCAAGTTTTTTTGATCGGAAACGAATGTGACGTTTATCGGCGGAACTCACGTTCCGCTTCTTAACACGCCGCGGCGTGTTAAGAAGCGTTCATGACGCACTTTGCGCAAACAATTTTATAGTAGCGTTAAAAAATGAACCGCTATGGCACTTTTTTTCACGCTGTTTGTAGGGTTCAGGAATCACATATTTTATGAACCCAAATTAATGAAAAAAACTGTACATTTTATAGCGGAAAATTGTTTTTTTTTTCGTTTTAAGTCTCAAAATTCGTAAATTTGATTTTTAATTGCGCAATAGAATGTGCTGTTAGATTGTGATGTGATCTAGAGGTTAAAATATGGCCCATTTTGTTTGATTCACAAACGTATAAAATAGATTATTTTTAAATTAAGGAAAATTGCAATTTCTCGAAAATCACGAAATGTAAATGTATTAACTGATTTTGTTTCAAACACGAACTCTATTGAATAATACCGTCTCATGTTTTCTGTTTTAATTTTTACAATTGGAAAGTTTTTGTTAATTTTTGCAAAATTTTGACACCCCAACTAATTTTTTTTTCCCTTTTGACTTTAACTTTTTCAAATGCAATTATTTCAAAATTTCTGGAAAAGTGTTGTATTAAATCGTAAAGTAGAATCGATTCTAAGTATATTTTGAAAAATTTAAGTTTGTCGCAGTTGTATTTCTTCTTTTTTATTTTGTTTAACTTACAAAATGTGCAACCTCTAAATGTTAAAATGCGACTTTTTTAAAATCTCGACAAGGGGGTAATTACGGATTTGTATCTATAGAATCACACAGTAGAATCAACTATGAGAAAATGTTAAAAGTGGATTTTTTTGGTTAGCTGTCTCTATTTTGTTAAGAACTTGAAAAATGTGCAAATTGAAATATGATTATTTGGAAATAACGATAAGAGATTATTAAAAATTTGTATAGAATTATAAAGTCCAATCAACTATAAGTTAATTTTGAAAGTTTGAAGCTTTTGGCAGCTTTTCTATTTTTATATATTTGTGTTCTAATTTTAATTTCTGTGTAATTCGCTCCATACAAGATTATTCTTATAGGAATGTTTAATATATATTTATTGAAGTATTTTTTTATCGTTTCCAAATGTTTGCTGTATAACGAAGATCAATAAACACTATTATTATTATTATTCGTATTATTATTATTATTATTAATTGAAAAATGGACAACGTGAAAATGTGATACGGTATGTTCAAATGCAATTATTTTAAAATTTCAGAAAAATTAATTACAATTTTGTATTAAATCATATAGCAGAAGCAATTTTAAGTTTAGTTTAAAAGTTTTGAGTTTGCCGTTGTTGTTTATTTTGATTTTTTTGACCAATTAAAAAAATATATAATATTAATACACTGGTGGACAAAAAATTCCGGACTCCTGAGTTAATGTTATCATAAGAAAAACTTTTTTTGGTTTTTTCCATAAGCCATAAAACATTATCTAATAAAATTTTGTACCAATTTTTTGGTTTAAATTTGGACTGGAAAATACACTCGTGGACAAAATATTCCGGACTCCCATGTTAATGTTATCATAAGAAAAACTTCTTTTTTGGTTTTTTCCACAAGACATGAAACATTGTCTACTAAAATTTTGTACCAATTTTTTGGGATTAAATTATGACTCGAGACTACTACTCCGGACTCTGAAGTTAATGTTATAAGAAAAACTTATTTTTTAGTTTCCTCCACAAGACATAAAACATTATCTTCTAAAATTTTGTACCAATTTTTTGAGACTGAATTTGAACTCGAAAGTACATAGTTTTGAATTCAAATTTTGTCTCAAAAAAATGGTAGAGGAACATACAAAATTTTCGCAGGTAATATTGTTGTATTGTATAATTATAAACTAAAAATTAAAAAATAATAATATTTTTTTTCTCGAATAAAGATGATTTGATGAAAAATGTTTTCAAGCAAAAGATGTTCATTTCTTTGATGTCTTCAATGTTTGTTTTAATGTTTTTGTGATATTTTTCATATTTAAGAAAATATTGGCAAAAAACAAAAAACAGTTAAGGTAAACCAGAAATTGTTGAAATGGCATCTAGGGACCCCAAAACGGATATTTCCGTAAAAAAAAAATTTGAAAAAAAAATCACGATCACAATTCTTTCTCGTACTTCGTAACGGAGAAAGTAAAAAGTTTTTCTTATGATAACACTAACTTCTTGGTGTCCGGAATTTTTTGTCCACGAGTGTATGTGACGAAGTGCGTTCAAATGCGATTATTTTCAAATTTCAAGAAAAGATAATTACAGTCATTTATAGAAACATAAAGTAGAATTAATTCTGAGTATATTTTGTAAGTTTTAAGTTTGTAGCATTTTTTTTTCTTTTATTTTCTTTCTATTAAATTTCTCAGAACTTAATTATTGATAATTCTGCACCCAACGCAATTCTGTAAGTCATAAAAAACCTGTATTTCGCACCTAAGAAAAGTCAATGTCTCAAGATCCAACGGAAATTGAGAAATAAAATCGTGTTTTTGAAATTATTAAATTAGAGATTTTCATGTTTAATTTTTAAAAACTTGTGTTAAATTCGCCGAGCGTTAAAAAAAATATAAAAACAATTGCCACAATCGTAAAAATTTCCAAATGCTCTCAAAATTAATTCTAGTTTATGACTCAGTTAAAATTACACAACAATTCTTCCAATTTTTTAACGAATCGCACGAGGACTGTGCTTATGTTATCTGAAAGACCAAAATTCGCCGAGCGTTAAAAAAATACAAAAACAATTGACAAAAAATGGAAAATGTTAAGATTCACTCAAAATTATTTCTATTTTATGCCTCAAATAAAATCACGCAACAATTCTTAATATTTTTTTAACCAATCGCACGAGAATTGTGCTCATGTTATCTGACAACACAAAATTCGTCAAATGTTAAAAAAATATAAAAATAATTGCCACAACCTGGATATTTTCCAAATTCACTCAAAACTGATGCCTCTTTATGCTTCAGATAAGATCTCACAACATTTTTTCCTATACTCCAGCTACTCATGGATTAGACTTTTTTGACATCTTCAATGACAAACACTAAAAAATGGTGATGTGGCCATCATGTTACTTTCTCCGACTTGATGGTATCATTTATATTTACGATTTCATGGTTTATTTTCAATTTGAAACATATTTTAAATGTTCATCGAGCCTTTTGTAGACTCGGATGAAACTGACGTTTAAAACGTCAAAATAATGAAAGATGGAAAAATTATACTTCAAATTAAAAAACTCAGTTTACTCAAAATTAAAGAGATTTCGAAAAAAACTTATTCTTAATAAGTTGTTCATTTTCATTCACATAAATTTGCTGTAACTATTATCGTTTCATAATTATAATCCAAAAATGAAAAAAAATTAATCATTTTTTTTCTCGAATAAAAATGATTTTATAAAAAATATTTTCAAACAAAAGATGTTCATTTCTTTGTTGTATTCAATATTTGCTTAAATGTTTTTGTGATATTTTTCATATTTAAAGAAATATTGGAAAAAAAACAAAAAACAGTTAAGGTAAACACCCACTTCCGGTGTACGAAATTTTACCAAAAGCTTTTCCGTTCTTCGGATTATCAAATAAGACTTAGTTTTATATCAATTGCTCTATTATTTTTTAAGATACAGCGCACAGACAATTCTCACGATCACAATACTTTCTCGTACTTCGTAACAGAGAAAGTAAAAATGAAAAGAACCAACACGGCTATGAGAAAAATGTAATTTTGCAGCACGTTATGTTAGTACCGGTATACTTCTAATATATTAATACGCGATGTCGCCAATAGACACATTGTTAACAGTTTGTTATTGTTATTGTTCTTGATTCGTGCCATGGAGAACGTTCTACATGAAGCGACAAACCAATTACACATCTACACGATAATATTCTTGAGTGCGATTTTCGTACTACTTTTTGTGGCGGGAGTTGTTCGGCAACCTGGTGGGATTTCTACCACTCAAGATGTCAAAAAAGTCTAATCTATGAGTAGACGGAGTATACCATCCAATAAATTTTAGTTCCCGCTGAGTGCTGTGGTAATCAAGGCCATTGTACCATCTTCCTTAAGCCCGTTTTAGACGACGTTATTTTCTTGTACAAGAAAATTGTAGTAGAATATGTGACCAAAAAATAATGGCTAGTGCGAACGCATTTTTCATCATATATAATGGTACAAGAAAATAGCCCGAATTTTTGCCGATGCGTGCCATCCGTCCGATGCCGATAAGTGTGCGCGTAGCTTAAAACGGGCTTTAGTCCTGCCGAAGAAGGCAAGAGTTTACGGTCCGCAATTTATGCATAAACAATATATCTAATAAAATAGTTATAACTATAATTTTACTATTATTATTAATATTAGGTATAAAAACTTAATTTTCAACAGTTTATGGTAAATGAAACAATACACTTGTTGATGATCTCAATTTCATTTAAAGAAATACCATACATCTATTATCATGCCTATTATGAATACAACATAGATATAAAATTAATGATAGTCGAATACAGTTTTAATAACAAATTTATACTAATTAGTTCAATAAAATACAGCATTACACAATGTGTGTCGTATTAAAAATATTTTTTTGCATTAACAACACGGTCACTATTCTAACAAAATTGCCTTTATTACAAAATCATTAGTCGTGCAGATAATTAGGTGCAATTATATGACAGCTGCACCAAACACACAACTCCTAGAAATATTCCACTGAAGTGTCAATCAATCATAATTTTGCGACATCTGTTTTTTACTCGTTGGCTCTTGTGCAAGCTACAAAATACATATACCGTTAAAATGTTTATAAGACCACTATTGAATGGTATTCGAGCGTAAGACATTCATTTAGATAATGAATAAACATTTTCTAATTGATAGATAAATTACATTAAAAAATTAATTAATAACATGAAAATTCAATATCCGGTATGATATTCGCCACGGAAGTAAAGGGTTTTTCAATAAAAACTTGACCATTTTTTTTTTAATCTCGCAAACCTTTTGGGATATATCAAAACTTTTATTATTGGCTTAAAGTACAATCAATGCAATTATTAATGGAACTCGACTTTAGTCATATGTCCACCAAGGACACAATTGCAGCGATCGATTCGTTGAAGCCTATTTTCGATGACTCGGCCACACAATTCGACGGTAATGGGCGCTATTTCTCGTTCGATGTTTGCTCTTAGGTCCTCTAACGCCGCCGGCTTGTTGGCATAGACCTTCGATTTAACGTAGCCCCACAGAAAAAAATCTAGAGGTGCTAAACAATATCTCGGCGGCCAATCGACAGGACCTCTTCTCGATATAACACGTTCACCGAACTTGAACTCCAATAAGTCGATTGTTTCTCCAGCTGTGTGGGATGTGGCACCGTCTTGCTGAAACCACATATCACTGATGTCCATCCGATGCAATTGATTGAAGAAATAACGCTGCAACATGTCTCTGTAGCGTTCACCATTGACTGTAACGTGACCGTCATTTTCATCAACGAAGAAAAATGGCCCAATAACGCCACCGGCATGGAAACCGCACCATTTTTTTGTGGATAAAGTGATGTTCAATGAAGCACATGAGAGTTTTCAGCACTCCAATAACGCATGTTTTGTTTGTTGACGAAGCCATTCAACCAAAAATGCGCTTCATCACTGCAGATGATTTTGCGATGAAAGTCGTCATTTTCGGCTAACATCTCTAGAGCCCATTCTGTGAACGTACGTCGCTTCATATGGTCAAGTGGCTTTAGTTCTTGAGTTAACTTGATCTTGTAAGGGTGCAGGCCAAGATTCTTTCGCAAAATACGCCATAGTGTGGTCTGATTGATGCCCAATTCCTGAGAATGCCGTGAAATCGACTGATTTGGATCGTTTGTGATGGACGCTTCAACGGCAGCAATATTCTCGGCGCTGCGACCGCTGCGTTGTCTCACTGTCACCAGAACATTCAACAGTGAATATGTTGACTCAAATTTTTGCACCAATTTGTGAACTACTTGTCTACTCGGGAGAGAAGCGCTCTTAAAGTTGCAATCACTGACCCGGAATTTCCGTAGTAATTTTTAATTACTTGTAAACGTTCTTCGTTCGTAAGTCTTTGCATAATGAAAATGTTTGAGTTACTACGTATTTTGACAGTGACAGCACTAATTGGTTTAATGGTGCGATCATAATAAGAAAACAAAAGTGTCAAGTTGCTATTGAAGAATCCGTTAGTTGTTTTATTTTTATTATTAGTTATTTGTTTTAAGTCTTTGCGAATAGGTTGAATATGCATATATTCAGGTTATTTTTCGTAATTATTTTAAATTAAATAAAAAAATATTGACGTGGCCATTGTGTAGATTTCTCCAATTTGATGGTATAAAAAGGATTTTTCACATTTATTGTTTTTTATGAAATTTGGTATAAAGAAAGTAACATAACATTAAAAAAGATTTCAAATACCCAAACATACAACGCAATAATATATTTTAAACTTTATTTATTACAGGGTGTTACAAATTCGATGTATTAACATTGCAATCTCCGTAAGTATAAGAGGTTGTTCATTAAATTGATAAATTGATTAAGTTTGCAAAGTTGCGAATTTTAATGCTGAATAATTTGTTTTAAAGGAATTTTAAATATTCCGACTACTTTCGGAGATATTCGAAAAAAACAAAAAAAATAATTTTGGTTTATATTTTTTACGACTTTATCACTAGTTATTTTAAAAAACCAAAAGCACTTTGTTATTACAATTTTATAAGCTCTTCCAGAAAATAATTGTATTTTTCAAACACGACGTTTCATTATTTAGATACAGACATCAACTTCATGTTTTTAAATAAGGACCTGGATTTTTATTTTATTTTATTTTTGAGTAGCTTTTCACCTTCTAAAATTAATGATGTATCGACAAAATTGTTGGCTGTAGGAGTTATTTGACTTTAACTTAGGAACATAAGAAAGTATGCCTTAACTTTGGCAACAGATAATAGCTTTGCCATTAATTAAATTAAATTCAGTGTCCTTTAAAAAACGAACTTTTCTGAAGAAGAAAACATGATTTGCTTAATGTTTACCACTTATGTCAGTTAAACATCAACAAATGCAGCGGAATATTATATTAAAAAACGAGTTCAATAAGCGCGATTTTTTCGCACGCGGCGAAGTTCAGAAAACGACGAGCGTAGCGAGTAGTTTTCTAATGGACAAGTGCGAAAAAGGGCCTTATGAACGAGTATTTTACAGTATTTTTCTATTTTGCCCCTTTTGTTCCATTTCTAAATTAACAAATCGCCTATACATATTTAGAAAATTGGAGGTGGTTGGTAACGCTAATAAGTGACATTTAAATTTGAAATTATAGTACAATCACCCAGAGGTGACAGTGGCTCATCGCTCCATGTTGCCTGAATTAAGTTTCTAGTAAACGTGTGTCCATAAAATAATTCGATTCAGTCTAGGCGGGAAATTTGAAAATTCTCGAGAGTGCAAATATTTCCCGACGAAACTTTGCGAGTGTATTTTTCGGCAATCGGTAAAGACAACTGGAAATTTGTCATTAAATTAAACCTTTTTTATAAATGAAATGGATACAATCAATTCTGCTCTTAACTAAATTGAAATCGAAGACGGTCAAAACCAGATACAAACACGTGAATTTTGAGATTAGAATAGATAGAATGAGAAAAGACATACGTTGCACTTAGCCCTTGAATTTACATATCGACATACGTTTCGCATTTCATTTCGTTTTTCTTAAGCCTGCGAACGAGTATAGATATTTATCCAGACGCGATTATTAGATCGAAAAAGCATAAGTCACTGTCACCTCTGCGCGATTGTATTATAGTTTGCGATTTCCACACATCACATAACCTCAAAACTATCTCGTCGAAAATTTAGCACAGGTAGACAGCTCTGAATTTCAACGGTGCCAACCTTGAAAAATTAATATTACCGCAGTAAGCGAGCCCTTAACGAACCCATATGAGTGCGTTAATGACTCCGTTTTAGACCCAAAATAGAAAAATATATTTTCAAAACAAATAAAATGCCAAAAAAAATCAAGACAACGTCAATCTTTTTGAACGTTTAGAAAACTAGACATTGTTAATTAGTTAGAAATTTATTTCAAAAAGTTCATCAGTTTTTCTTAATTCCATTTTATAGATAAAGTAAGTTGTGCTTTTTACTAAAATCATGAAATCACACCGAATTTAATAAAACTGCCTTTTTATCTCTCAATAATTAAGTAATAAAACCAAAATCCAGATCCGTATTTAAAAAAAAAATTGATGTGGGTATCTGCGTAAATAACTAAACGTCGTATTGGAAAAATCTAAATATTTTCCGGAAGAGCTTACTAAAGCAGAAAGGAAAGAAAGTGCTAAAAATAAAAAAAAATAAATAAAAACCGAAATTGACTTTTTCGGCTTTTATTGAATATCTTCGGAAGTAGTCAGAATATTTTAAATTTCTTTTTAATAAACTATTTAGAATTAAAATGCACAACATTGTCTGAATTTAATCAACTTTCTATCTCTTATAGTTAGCGAGATAGCAATGCTAATGCATCGAATTTTGAACACCCTGTATATACAGGAATCAAGATAATGTGGCATTTTTACCTCTTGTCTGCATTATCCTTTACATTAAGACTTGACGTGTACGAACAATTATTATTATTATTATTATTGAAAAAAGTGCAATGCCTAGTATCATGCGATTAAAAAAAGCTCTAAATTGCATTGGTTCAAATCTCAATGGTTTATTATTTATAATCAATTTATTATAAGCAAAAATATCTTTTATTAACTAGTGGAATTTCGAAAAAAAATCTCCAGAAGTTGTTCATTTTGGAATTTTTTACAATTCTTGTCGATACAAATATGATGTAACTAGTAACTAAAATTTAAAAAAATTCTTGGTGCACAATATTAAACTAATCAAATAGATGCCGATGGGCTAAAAAAATAAAATTGTTTTTAGCGTTTTTGATATTAACTCTTAAAAGCATCACCAAATTTTGAAAATTGTTGGTGCAATGCAGTGTACTAACCGGATAGATATAAAATTTGACTTTGAATTGTTTTATTTTGAAATTTCTTGGTACAAAATGAAGTAATTGAAAAGACTTTGATACGCTCATAAAATTAAATTTGAGTGGAGAATACGAAAAATATGCGCTTAAAGAATTCAATGTGACTTTTAATTTTTTTTCGGTTTTTTAAGAATAACTTTTGAATGCATCTCCAGATTTTGAAAATTCATGGTGCAAAATATAATTCCAATTGAATAGATATCGATCCACTCAAAAAATTAAACTTGATTTTTAATTGTTTTTCAATTATTTGGGAAAGTTGTATTAACCAAACACCTACCGATACACTCAAAGAATTAAACTTTACTTTCAATTGTTTTTTTAAACTTATTTGAGAATAACTCTTTAACGTAACAACAAATTTTGAAAATTCTTAGTGTAAAATAGTGTATTGATTGATTAGATATCGATGCGCCTAATAAATAAAACTTGACTTTCAGTTGTTTTATTTAAAAAAAAAAAAATGGTGCAAAATGTGCTATTCGAAAAGACACCGATACGCTCGTAAAATTGAATTTGTCTTTCAATGATTTTTCGTTTTTTGAGAATAACTCTAGTACTCATTTTGAAAATTCTTGCTACAAAATGTTGTACCAATCGAACAGATTTCGATACGAGCAAAAATTCTTGCTACTAATTGAAAAAATACCGATACGCTCACAAAATTAAATTTGACTTTTGATTGATTTCATCTCCAAATGTTGAAAATTCTTGGTGCAATATTGTACCAATTGAATGGATATTGATATTGCAAAATAGTTAAATTTAACTTTAAATCATTTTTCGTTTTATGCATCACCTAATTTTGAAAATTCTTGATACAAAATGTTATACTACTCGAATGGATATCGTTGCGGCAAAAAAATAAATTTGACTTTCAATTGTTTTGCGGTTTTTAAGAGTTATGAAAGCATCATTGAATTTTGTAAATTCTTTCTTTGTACAAATAAAATAAATACTGATTTATTTTGATAAAAAGCGAATTTTACTTTTAGTTGTATTTCAGATTTGTGAGAATAACCGACGCATCCCCAAATTTCTCAAAGATCAAAGTTGTTTGACTAACATTCTAATTAAGGGTACCCTCACGAAAGACCTTTTTGAACATAATTTAATAGCTATACAACAAAATAAAAAATTTAAAAAAATCATTTCTTCTCGAAAATTAAAGCGTTGGAAATACCGTGTAATCAAAAAGTCGAAAATAGTTGGCAGCCCTTAAAACATAAGGTAACTCACGGATGGTCACTAATAATGGGAATTTTGGCATAAAACAGCTAGATAATGAATCTTAAATGTATTTTTTTATAGTGATGATCAGTTGTGAAAATAACTGCTAATGTTTTAAATTGGCAGATAAAAACGCATACAACTATTGTTAAAACAAGTAACCTTAAAATTAAAAAATCACTACATTTCAAAATTAGCAAAATGTATACTGCACTGCATTGGGGAATTCCAGAGAGCGAATATAATTTTCAGAAAATGAATTTCCAGCTATTTTTGACTTTTTGATCTCTCGGTACATTTATTAACAAAAGATGTGAAGTTCTTTGTCATCTTCAACATTTAAAGTATTTTGTAAGATTTTTTTTTGTGGAAAAAACTAAAACCGCTTCAGGTAAACCACTACTTCCAGTATATAGATTCTAATAGATTTTCTGTCTTTCGCATTTTTAAGTAAAAGTTATGTTCAAAGTTTCATTTTACGAACGGTATGATCTAGAAAGGCAGCAAGCAATGAAGGTCCTGGGAGAAATATGTAACATTTTTATCAATTTTATCAACTGTAATATTAGTTTATTATTATTGCTACAAGTGATTTTTAAATACACTGGTGGAAAAAAAATTAAACACTTGAAATTCGTGAAATTTCGACCATTTTCAAACCGCCATAACTCGGCGTATTTTCAATCCACAATTCAAGTATCTTCTTTAAAGTCATGCATGCGAACTTAAGTGTAACCCCTTCCGCCCCCTTCTAGCACCCCTGTGAAAAAAAATGTTTTTTTTTCTGGAAACCATGTTCAACTTTGACGATGTCTACGGAGTTGGAAAATTTTTGTCGATCCGATCATAAAGGCATTAAAATTTGATCAATTTCCTATGCAGAACTCAAAGAACGAAGTTCCTACGACGATTTGACACCAAGTTATGGGTGTTTGAAAAAAAAGTGAATTTTGAGGTTTTTCGCACATTACTCAGCGAGTTTTAAACCAAATTTGATGACTCCTTCGAGTAAAAATTCCATTTTGGCTCTGCTTTAAAGGGTTAAACTTAGATTGGAATGTTCCTTTTTTGAACCCTTCAACTCCCGAATAAAAAAACACGTTTTTGGCAAAAAAACGTCCAACCTTGGCAACGTGTACCCAGTTGGAAAAAATGTGTCGACTCGTTCCACCTAAAACTTCGTTTTTGGAGTCCTGCACAGGTAATTGAACACATTTAAATGCCCTTTTGGTGGATCGAGTCGACACATTTTTTCCAAATCTGAGTTTACCCTCTTAAAGTAGAGCTAAAATAATATTTTTTCCCGAAAGAATCATCAAATTTGGTTGAAAAGTTACTGAGTTATGTGCGAAAAACCTTAAAATAAACTTTTTTCAAACACCCATAACTTGGTGACAAATCGTCGTAGGCACTTCGTTTAAGTCCTGCATAGGGGATTAATTATATTTTAATGCCTTTGTGGTGGATCGACGCGACAAAAATTTTCGAACTCCGTAGACATCGTCAAATTTGGAGATTGTTTCCTGAAAAAAACATCTTTTTTCACAGGAGTGCTCGAGGAGATGGAAGGGGTTACGTTTAAGTTCGCATACATGACTTTAAAGAAGACACTTCAAAGTTTTTCGCCCTCAAAGATTCATCAAAATCGATTGAAAATACGCCGAGTTATGGCAGTTTAAATATGGTCAAAATTTCACGAATTTTAAGTGTTTCATTTTTTTTTCCTTCAATATATTACGGATAAATATACAGAATTTTATAAATTCAGTGCACTAGCATTGTTTTCTCAGTAACTATAAGAGATAGAGAGTTGATTAAATCAAGGCAAAGTTGCGTATTTTAACGCTGAAAAATTTGTTAAGAGGAGATTTAAAACATTCGGACCATTTCCGGAGGTATTCGATAAAAACCCCAAACGTCCATTTTGGTTTCTATTTTTTTACGACTTTATTACTGGTTATTCTAATAGAACCAATGCATATAGGATACTTTTGTAAGCTTTTCCAGAATTGTATTTTTTAAATACGACGTTTCTTTATTTTGATAATATTTTTTTTAAATACGGACCTTGATTTGTTATTTAATTTTTGAGTAACTTTTCATCTTCCAAAACTAATGATGTATCACACTTGCCCCAAAATTGTTTGATATAGAAGTTATTTAAAGGTTTTTTTTTTAAATTGACTTTGAAACATAATTGTCTGCCTTGACAATAACAAGGATTCTTCTTTAAAGCTCCTAAAAATTAATATTAGTTTTTTGGTACGTTTTTTAGATATCTTCAACATATCTTTATCTTTTATAACAATTTTTGTAAATCAGGTCTCAACAAGATGTATAACTTTTGCAAAAAATGCTTCGATTTTTTGTTTTAATGAAAAGTTATACTCCCTCTTAAAATTGAGACCCAAATCAAGTTTTTTTTTTAAATGGGAGTTTATCCATTGTGATACCTCAAACAAGAGGTAATTCAATAAGAAATCCTATGGTTTTTGCACCTACGAAGTACCTTTATTGTAAAAGAACCTTATTTTCAGAATTTTGGTCGATTTGTTTTTATTTCGGTAGATCGGTAGAATATACCACAGAACACATATAGGATACTTACAAGAATATTTAATACGGCCATTTGATGTTTCCATTATTAATAAATACAAGTGCCGCATATACGTCAAAGTATAAAATATACAATGCACATGATTATATTTAATAAACAGTAATATTACACTTTCATAAGTTATTATTACAAATATAAGCGATAATAAGTCTAATTTATGTTTAAAACGTCCAATCCCTATAATAAGATCTTTGACAAATCTGGCAACATCGAGGGAGCCATCTTTAGTAAGCGGCAAATTTGAAATATTCCCCCTCGACCCCATTGTTCTGGGGTGGCCCACCTTGTTCGTGTTGCCGATTTTCGTATCTCGACTTCATACCCGTGGAATATACCTAAAATCGGTATAAATTTCGGTAGGGTTGGCAGCACTGCTCACAATTAAGGAAAACCAACACATAGGCAACCGAATTTACACTTCGTTTATACGAGGAAATAAAGATCCTAATATTTCAATATAAAAATATTATTAAACCTTTTCACGGGTACTCGCTAGTTGCAGTTTATTTTGCAATGAATATAACTTAAGAAAATTGTCGCTTAACTGGTTATTACATAACACCGTAAAGTTAGTCCTAACAGACACCACATCTACTACGCTTCGAGTAACTGAAGTTTAGCATAATTATAGTATAAAAATACCTAAAAGCTGCAACAATTATAAACTCATTCATTTTATTTTGAATTTTTACATAATTATTAGTATGCATTCCCCATTTTTAAACTATTCTTGCCAGAAATTTACATCGGTTAGATATTAGCGATAAATTGGGTGTAAAATTAAAATTAGATCGTTTTGTTCACGGTGCATTAATCCGGCTAAAAATTCGTAAATGAAAGTCGCCCCTTTTCATCTTCACGTAAATAAGGAAAAACTGCGGCGCTAGAGAAATGACGGACAGGATAATAACCAGTCCCTTCCTGTTTCACCACAAAACACGTCAGACGAGTCACTCACTCACTCACTCAACCGGCCTTAACTTCACCCAAAATCTCCTGTATCTGTCATTCTCCAAACCGTTTTTCTTAACACTTGCACCAGAAATTAATTGCCCTTTTTACACGATCGCCATTCATTACGACTCAGACTTACCGTGTGTACGACCGGGGGAAAAGGAAAACGGAAAATTATTATTATGATTTCTGTGAATCAAAACAATGAATCGGCCGCGCACAATGGTGTTCTTGGAACACCTTTTTATCATTGTAATCACAAACAATGGCTTCGTTTTGAATTTAAAGTACTAAATTGCATGATTGGCCTTAATTTTACCTGACAAAAAATAACTCTACTCAATCTAAGGACCCCAACTTTTGACGGGATAATCATTTCGAGTCCGACCGAAAGGGAAAAAAAGCAATTATAATGTATAAATTGAGGCAGAATTTCTCGCAGCTGGACGTTGCAAGCGGTAACGAGGATTTTTTACAATAGTTGTTTTTTTAAGGTTTTAATTGGGGTTACTAAATAACAAATACAGTTTACTTACTTAAGTACACTATTTTATAAATTACAATAGGTGATTATGGTTAGTTAAAAGTGACATAATGCAAAATTATAGCAAATAGGACGTGTCTTACTATTACATTATTGTGTACTTATTACTAGGATACAAGATACATTAAGTGATTTATAATACACTAGGGCCATAAAATTTCGCCACCTCACATTTTTATAAAATCATCACTTTGAACTTGAAATGTCAAACTAATGAATATAACCTACCTAGCTGAAATTGTTAGTTAACATCCACAACTGGAATTTAACATATTCTTTGCAATACTTTCAGTAGCTTTGGCTGCTTTCGCACGAATTCCTTCAGGAATTATAGAAGGTTGCTCGTTATTTATCATTACAACAAAATTATTGTTTAAAAAACCTGACGTAATCCCGAAGAACCGCATTCATAAACTGCTTCGTACATTTTAACCAATGAAATCACCTTGATGCAAGCCTGAAATGTCAAAATGACAGATATAAACATTCCGAGAGCGAATAAGACATTAAAGTTTGTATGCACCACGGGTATTATTTCATATTTATACCCCTCGAGGTCTTACTTATCCTCGGGCCAGAGGCCTCTGGGTATGTAAGCTTGTCGCTCTCGTATGCGCATAAATCTTTTAGAAAAAAATGAGTCGCATGTATCTCTGATTAAACATTCGTAATGGTCATTCAGACAGTGATTATAAAGGGTGTTTTTTTAAGAGCTTGAGAACTTTAAATAATAATACAAGACAGAAATATTGTTGGAATTATTATAATCTGGTAGATAATTTCATTGCATTTATTTTTTAAATATGATTTCCGGCATATGTCCGCCGCAGCTACGAGTTACATAGCCCATTCGATCAGTCCAATTTCTCACTACTTTTTCCAATAAATCTGGCCGTATGGCGTCAATGGTAGCTTGAATATTGGCTTCCAAAGAGTTGCTGGTTTGTTGGCATAAACCAATGACTCAACATAGCCCCATAAAAAGTAAAGTCACACGAACGAGGGGGGCAGTTAACAGGACCACTTCTGGAAATAAAGTTGTCACCAAATTGATTTTGCAATAAATTGATGGTTAAGCGCGCTGTTTGGCAAGTTACGCCGTCTTGTTGGAACCAAATGTTGTCGATGTTTAGCTGATTTATTTTTGGAAACAAAAAATCAGTCAGCATCGATAGCGCTCGCCATTCACCGTAACGGCAGCTCCTTCCTCATTGCGAAAGAAATAAGGACCGATGATGCCACCAGCATGTAAACCGCACCAAACTGTCTTCGCTCCATATACGGCAATTTTGCTTATTGAAGCCATTTAACCAGAAATGAGCTTCATTACTAAACACAATTTTTCGATAAAAATGCGACTTAAAATCTTCGGCCAGTTTCAAATTAGCCCAATCACCAAAAATGCTATTTAAACGATGGTCATTTGGCTTTAATTGTTGCATGAGCTGTATTTTATACGTATGTAATCCAAGATCCTTACGTAAAATTTTCCACGTAGTCGAAGGACAAAGGCCAACAAGTAGGGAACGGCGACGAATCGACATTTCAGCGTCTTCTTCAACACTTCGCCCTAGAGCAGCAATATTCTCTTCGGTACGCACATTTCTTTGTCTTGTTGGTGGTTTTGAATGGAGAAGAGTAAAATTAATGCGAAAACGATCGATAACTGCACGAATTGCTGGGAGATACTTGGGACTATCATATACTATACATTTAGCCACTTGATGTTTTATACAAGTGATTGTGACCCATTCAAAATCATAAATTGATTTAATTTTTATACAGAATTCAAATTTTTATGCCTTAAAACTTTATCAGACATTTTTTTTAAATTGATGTCATAAAATTATATTTGTGTTTTATTTTATGTAATATAAAATAACATTCGGATAACTTTTATTTCATAAAAAATAAATAACAGATATACTCCAAATTATCGTTGAATTGTCCGTTTTTCGGCGCCTTGCGAGAGAAAAAAAATCACTACATCCGAGGTGGGATCAACCTGAAGGTGAATTTGGTATGAAAAGTTAGAGGATACTTGGGGCTATTAAATACTGTAAATTGGGCGACACGATTTTTCATATAAGCAACTTCTACTCTTTTAAAATCCGAAATTAGTTTTAAATTTCTACAAATTTCACACTGTTATATCTTAAAACTTTATCAGACATTCTTTTAGTAATTAGTACCAATAAATCGTGTTTTTATTCAGTTTTACGTGATATAAAATTCATTCGGAAAACTTTTCAAAATGCGATAAAAATAATATTTATTTCCGGTGCAATTTTTGCTTGAAACTCATCAGTTAAAATCAGTCTACCTGGATACGCCCGGATACGCCATAATGGTTTAGAATTATGACTCAAAAATTTAAATTTAGGTGGTTTATAAGTGTTGCGAACATGAATCCGTTATTATTTCTTTTTTAAACTGACTTTATTTTTTCCCGATTTTCGACCCGCTTGGCCACATTTCTCGCGTTTCCGGACACTGTGCGTCGTGTCTACGAAGTGGAAAAAAATTTGGCACGAGAAAATTCGGAGGATATTATGCTAGCATACTTCTCACAAAAGGGCAGGGGCAGCTCGTTATATAGAGCCATGGCACTACCTGCAGTTTCAAGCTCAGCAAGAATTTTTAAAACACTCGCCAGTTACTTTGGCCTTGGAAGATAAATCGTTATTTTTTTCAAATAATGAGGGGGGGGTATGAGTGGTTCTACCTTCAACATGTTCCACGAGCCGCCACTGCAAAAGGGTAGTAAGTAATTATGCATTCATGTGGTAGTCTAACACTGTTCATTTTTTGAATAGTCATCGTCTCTGTGGTGTATTCGATGTTAAAAGCTAACACTAAATGTGCATGAAAATGTTGACGTCGAGAAATATCAATCAAATATCAAAAAAGTTGACTGCCTTCCTAAAGCAACACTGTGAATACGAAGCCAAGAAATTATCGATTTTTTCGAGAGATGAAATAAACCGATTCTTTATAAGCTCACCTGATGATACTTTTTTGTTGATTAAAGTAAGTACGTAATATAATATCCCTGCTGAGAGCATGTTAGTAATTTTTAACATTGCCACTACACTGTCAAAGTGCGGAAGTCACGTGAATAGATAATATGTACATTTTACGAATGTCAACAGTTATTTTTTAACGTCGGATTCTTGGTCATCTGCATCAATAACTTAAATCGGTAAACCGATTTAATAGTTTTTGATTTATTGTTGGACGTAGATGTGATGAATTAATCAAATTGTGTTTGAAGGATGTAGAAGATAAAAGTGATTTGTTAGTGGTTCACTTACGCTATAATAAAACTCATAAGAAACGATGTTTCGCAATTTTGTGTATTAACCCTATGGATTTGTATCACAAATGTGTTAATTTACGCCCCAAAAAGGTGACTACACAACGTTTTTTCTTACCTACTGATGTGAGAAGTGTACTGTATAACCTATAGAGACTTAGAGTTTCGGGAAAATTCCAGCAACTCTAGCGAAATTTCTAAAGTTAGAGAACCCCGAAACCCATGCTGGGTATGCGTTTCGAAGATCAGCGGTCACTTTGGTGCCGACATAAGAGCCTTAAAGCGCTTCGATGGTTGGAGAAGTGATCATATCGCTGAAGGTTAAGTTTATGATTATCTTCAAAATATAGGCAATATTGGAAAAAATCTTGGTGATGATGACAGTTTTAACGCGAGTACTTCAACAGCAACAAGCCATCAAATCAAGGTATAGTCCAGGTAACGGGTGAATGAACGTGGGCATAAATGCAACATTACATTATTGTTTCTCTTAAAAAAAATACCGCAAATTATCAAAAAAGTTAACTATCCGCGGAGATCTAAGAATTTGCTATACTGAGTACAAGGTTACGATGTTTTGTAATGAAAATAAAAAAAAAAATTCTGCCCGGCACTGCCTCTGCCAGAAATAAGCTAGGCTCGACTTAGAGGTATACAGCGGGGGTTCGGGACTACCTACTCTTAAAATATGTAGAATATTCTGAATTAAATAAAGCTTATTCCAAGAGGAATCTGTTTCTGTTAAGTACTACATCGCATTGTCTCTGTATTTTAGAATCACGTATTGATAAGAAGTCTCCACTTGCCGAGAACTGTTTGAGAACGATTTGCAGTCCCACTCGGACAACTTGAACGTTTGGAACAACATTTTGTTACAAGACGAAATGTTTTCAAAAGCATGACGATCGAAAAACTTTGAAGTTTCTGTTGTCCAAACTTAAATGAAGAGGAAACCTATCTCAAAGAATAACAGAACGAAGAGTGGCTTTCTTCTTCTACGATTATTAACGTGTGTATTTCGGAATGTTTTAGTAATATTTGTGAGCAAGCCGTTCGCAATAATTGGTACTGGTATCATACGTATTAAAAGAAAGATAAACAGGCGACCCGAGATGGTCTATGGAGACATGATCCAATTGTTTGTATATGACAGTACTGCTTCGAAAAGAGAGCGGTATGTTGATAAAGTGAAATGTGAACTACTGGGAAGTGTCCATCAAATACCATCGAAGAGGTTTATGTGTGCGTTTCTGCGCATTTTGTCTTGTACCGCTTAGAAAACTGACGTAATGCAGAAGCATTACGCAACAAATATAATTTTGTTCCCTCAATATTTTATCTTTTGTTTGTTTGTTTTTTGTGCCTTCTGTTTTATCAGTCTGTTGTTTGCCTTGACTTTTTAAAAAATCCCGTCCGGCCCCTACATATTTTTGTCTTGAAAGGACCTCGCACAAACCTTATGGAAAATGGGTCTCGGTGGATTTTTTTTCCGTCTGTTTTTAGTGGTCATACGGCCCAACGAATCAAATTGCAACCTTGAGAACTTTTCATGAGGATGACGTAAACTACAAATTCCCAAAATTTCAGCCAAATCCACAGAGACCCATTTTCCATAAGGTTTGTGCAATGTCCTTTCATAAAATGTTCATTGTTGAATTGCATAAAAACGGTAGCTCAGGGAGAAAAAATACCGTCAAATTTGGATTCAGCACACCCAAATTAGTTATTGCCCAGTGTTATCTGAAGATGCTCGGAAGCCAGAAATAAGGATATCAGAAAATATCGTGAAGGGTTTTTCATTAGAATCTGGTATCCATTTATTTCGAGCTCGAGAAAAAAAAATATTTTTCTAGAAATTTCTGATAAGCAGGATAATGATTTTGATTTCGAACGATAATTATCCCGACAGTGATTGCGATTGATTTTGACAATTATTTTATTAATTCGTTATTTTCTTATTGTACGTATTATTGCATAATAACGGCTACTCCAACATTTTATTAAATAAAAATCAGTCAAACCATTGACTGTTTTCAATTTCGCGATTAGAATTCTATGATCGTAATTAGCAACCTTGAATACCCTTATAAACCAATTTATATGAAATACCGAATCATTTTTAATAAAGTGATCGCTCATATTGGATCTGCCATTTTGAAATTTAAAATTATAATATAAAATTTGTAATCAGCGACCTTGAAAAACATTTTACAAATACCTATGATGACACCTCTTTCTATTTCTGGCCACCTTTTTCTAGATCCAGACCACTGTGCAGTGTAACGATAGATTTTCTTATAGTTACTTGCACTACTAACATTTGGTAACGCAGTTTTTCTGAGAATTTCTGAAACCGGCAGTCGTACAAAAGAAGCGTTGCTTTTGTAATAGCGACAGTGATATCTGAATGTGAATCAGAACATAATAGTTTTGCAACAGAGCGGAGCTGTCTCCATCAGTTTGACAAATGCGTAGGATTTCCCAATTGAAAAAAAAATGTATGTGGTATCGCAGCCCGTGATAGCATGCGGAAACAGAAGCAAGTTGCAGCTTTCATGACTTAATAAAGATTGCATGTTGAGAATATCATACACTGGATTTGGAGTTGATCCACGTCTTAAGTCACTATGATAGTACAGTTTGAAACCATTATCCTTTGCGTGGACATACGTTCTGAAGATGAGACTGCGGCACGAACAGTGTCCACATCAGCAACCCCGTCGGCTAAAATTAACATCTTTATTGGTGTTTGTGTAGCGTCGTTTGTGAGTCGCATCCTCGATTACAGGGGATCCAATGTAACCATCAAAAACAACGACAGCTTTTCCATATGTTTTAAGGGTAAAATCAACGTACGACATTGCAATGTTTTTCGTATTTGTCATTGTTGCAACACGACGTATCCAAAATGCACCTTTCCAACCTATCCTCGATGTCAGATTTTTCATTATTAAAATGTGTGGTGTATTTAACCATCGCTGTCTGCTTTTTTCATCAAGGTTTGTGATTTAAATAATACTGCAGAGTACGCACGTTCATAACGAATGATATCAACAAGAGCAACAATCATTATTTTTTGGAAAAGTAGTGTTGGATCCACTTGTATACCTAAATCAACTTTACTACAGACACCGCCAGCAGATCCTAAAGTTTAGTTTTCACTTTATCTGGCATTTTAGCGGAATACTTAAATACATCCTTCCCTATCATATTTTTCGTATCAAATAAGTGCAACTCGTCAACATTAACTTCTTCTTCAGCTGTTACCCCGGTAACAATATTACTTAGAATGCAATCAGAATTAAACGAGGCTATCGGTACTTTGGGCGTGGTCGGTAGTATGGAATTCGGCACTTTGGGCAAAATACCGATTTGGCACTTTGGACATTCGGCACTTTGGGCAGGCCCTATTTCTTTGTGTTGTTCACTGATTTGCATAAAAACCTCTGCATACTCCTGCATAGCTAAGTTGTAAATTGAACAAACGGGCATAGAAAATAGCTCTGTGATTTTCGGTAAGTCCTCTTCTTCTTGCTGGTCCTCCTCTGTTTTTTTAGGGAACGCATAAGTACGTATTCTATTACAAGATCTGATCCAAGTCCACCCCATAATCTGTCACTTCCTATCACAAATTTATTATTAACTCCGAAGAATTTCATTTGCTGTCTTACACAGAGTTACAATATGTTACTTCCCTTTCCTCATAAATGCTTGGTATTGCTCTTCATTCGTTGGTGGTCCTTTCTCTCAAAATTTGTTGGCAGAGCAATATTCGCGTGGTATATTTCTCCCACTACGAAATTAATGATAAACGCAGTCTGCAGCCAACTATTCTTTTACTTTAAATGACCATTCATTGCAGCAGCGCTCACAACATTGCTTTATAGCTTTAGCACACTTTATTGTTCTTACTTTCACGTGTTCTAATTTAGTATTATATTCGGAAGAAGAGTCACTAAATAAACAGTGAGTATCACTAGAAACTTGACCCTCAACAACAGCTGAATCCCACCTTACGATTCTCTCTAATTTATTTTGTAATTTTTCGCTGTATATATGTGTGTATGACCACCATGTGAGAATAAAGTTTATTATTATTATTATTATTATTAACTAAGCGAGCACTTTTCCTTGGTGTTTCTTCGCAGCTTGCATTCGGTTTAATAATGTCAATGTTTTTTTTTCAGTAAATGATTTCCAACACGAAGTATAAACACTTATTCCAGCAGTTGCAACTACATTACTTTTACGGCTCCTGCTGGCTTGATTGATATCATGTGCTCCTTTTTGCAAAATTTTAATAACATTTTGTCCAGTCTATTCTACAAAATTCAGTAGTCTCCATTTTCATACAGGAAATTCAATAAAAAAAACAAACAAACACTGAAATTATTTTATATATTCTTATAATTACACACAAAAAACAGAAAAAATACAGTGTACTAGAAATAACAACCGTATACGATACATCACTTAAGCCACCTTTTTGAAATCTGGTTTTCAGGGTGTTCCCTTAGTCGGTTTTTGTCTGATTTTGGACATATTTCGATAAATTGACTAAAAATCAATTTTAAAAGCTTCTGTTGCAATTTTGCCCACGTCGCGGTATTTTTAATTTAAATCGGCTGGACTAAAAAAAAATAAATAAATTTAAAAAAATAACCTTTATTTGGCAACCTCGTATAACAACTCAAAAAATAAAACTCAAAACTTATAAGCTTAACCTCCATATTTCAGATATATACATGAACACACATCTTCCTTACCTACCCGCCCCCATCTCTTCTCACAGTCCTCTCGACCTCCAGTTAGCGACACTTCTCTGTCCTCAATCTCACCAATAACTTTCACACCTCGCTTTCACACAGATACACATTCCTACTTCTATCTTTCACTCTCATCTTTATCGCCTCCCTCACTTCTTCACATCCATTCATCCAGTGCTCCCATTTATCTCTTTCTTTCCCGCAAAACCCGCACCTCGTGTATTCCTGTACCACCCGCACCTTAACCTCGCCAACAAACGCACTTCGTCAGGCTTCAAAATTTTTAAATATCGAGGCGGACCTGCGAACACCTGCACACCTTGGAACTTCGGGTTATATCTACTGTTGTTAATTTTGCTTTGCCTCTCTTGCAACTCCACCGACAGTAACCTTTCCGCCACCTCCTTCTCGATCAGCTCCCCCCTTGATACCCTTTCTTCGAAAACCGTCGCTGACCACCCCGCCCTGACATACAACTTATTCCTCTCATGCATCCATCTTATTCCTTCACCTTTCCTCATCCATTCTCTGTAACACACCTTCCATACCTCTTTCACTATTCTGTCATCCCCTAAGCCCCATATCCTCCTCTCAAATTTTACCACCCTTCTGGCCACTTCCCACTCTACCGACAATCGCTGACTCTCCTGCAGAACTATGTAATTTGGCGTGGTCCTCTCCAACTCTAATATCCTCTTCAGGTATTGCATCTGCACTTTCTCGATATTTTCCTGCTCACTCACTCCCCACACTGGACTAATATTTAAAAGTGATAATTTTTCCGAAGGTTACGCTTAGGATGACAATAATGATTCTAATGCTATCACTTCACTAGCAACACCAACAAGCCATGACGTCGCGGTAGTTGAAAAGCATAACAAAAATGCAGTTATTTCAGTTCGGAGTAAGGAATCTGATCCAACAATATAAACAGTACCATTCATAAACAAATTAGCAAAGAAGTTGATTTGTAAAGTGTTTAAGGGTTTAGTGTAGTATTAATTGTTTAAGATTATGAATTGTTATAAAATAATTTCAATAAAAATCTTTAGATTTTTGTCTTATTTTTTGGTGGATACCTTTAAAAAACAGCTGGCATTAAGCTACTATGTAGAGAATACAACTCATGGCCTACTAGAATGTATTTTGAGCCAATTAGATGCAAGGAAAGGCATAGCAGCATGTGTATCACCGCGATGATAAAAACAAAAGTAGCGGTGATATTTTATTGTGGTCCTGTCAGAATTTTAAACCTCAAAATGGACATACTAAATGATTGGGATGCAGTTTCTAACAGTGAAATCAGTGAAATGGTTAAAAATACGACGCCCGGAAACACCGCGAGGAATAAAGAGTCTCAGTGTCGACAGTTTACGGAGTCTTTGTGCTTCAAGAAACTACAAGACGAATTAAAACATTGCAATATGTGAGTTGTCATCAAGGTTATAAAAGATTATTCGTTATATTTTCTCACTAAATATAACTCGTGGTACCATTAATAACCAATGATATTTAGTCGTTGATACCGAAGCAGCACATTCAACTCGCGCTAGCGCTCGTTGAATCTGCAGCTCGGTTTCAACTCCAAAATATCATCGATAATAATCACACCACTCGTTGTATTACGGCTGATAATAATTCGTTTTAGTTACCAAAAACCATCAGATAAAGTGTAAGATTATCCCATGATGTAAAATAAAGCTAATACATACAAATTCCGGAATGTGGTGAAAAATAATAGTAACATTTAACCGCAAATACTGAACTCTACAATTGTTGCAGTCAAACGTTTGCTTCAAACGGTTTAACCATCCGAACTACGAGGGTCGTTTGCCCCATATTTTTTTGTTTTTTATAAACTATTTATTTAAATGTTAAATTTTGACAATATAGCTACGTGTTTCTTCTACACGTACTATTTTTCAACATAGTCTACATCAACTTGTAGGGTCTTACACCAGCGTGAAACAAGTGCCTGTATTCCCTGCCGGTACCAACTCTTGACCTGTGCGCGAAGCCATGTTTTCACCGCTTGAATTACGCTCTCGTCATCATCGAAGTGTCTTTCACGCAAACTATCTGACGGTGCCAGATCTGGGCTGTATGATGGATGGGGCAATTTTCTCCAACCCAATTTGGTGAGGTGTTCCCGGGTTCTGAGACTTGTGTGCGGGCGTGCATTATCATGAAGGATCAAGATTTCAGCCGGATTCTTGTCATGCCTAACACGCCGGAAACGTTTCTTGAGTTTGTCCAAGGTCTTCACGTATGCTTCGGAATTAATGGTGGTGCCTCTTGGCATCACATCAACAAGAATGACCCCTTCATTGTCCAAAAAAACAGTAACCATGACTTTTCCAGCAGAGAGAGTTGCCTTGAATTTGTTCGTTCTTGGTGACTGAGGACGGTGCCATCCCATTGACTGTCTTTTGGTTTCCGGCTCAAAGTGGCGCACCCAGGTTTCATCACCCGTCACAATCCGGGACAGAAACGCTTCCCCCTCAGCATCAAACCTCACCAACAAATCAGATGACATGGTTGTTCTTTCATCCTGTGTTCTACTGTGAGACTTCTTGGGACCCATTTTGCGCACACTTTTGAATATCCGAGAGTCTCGATCATTGAACACATACGTCCACTGCTGACTGACAGCTGTGAGGCCAATTGTTGCACTGTGATGCGGCGGTCCATATAAATAATGACATCCACGCGCCTCACCATGTCTGGAGTGGTGGCACTGATAGGACGCCCGGAACGTGGCAGATTTTGTAGTTGAGTTGTTGGACTTCCTGACGCCTTAAATCTCTTTGCCCACCTCCCGACAGTGCTCCTATCGACAGCACAATCTCCATACACTGCACACAAACGTTTATAGATATTTCCCACAGTTTCTATCTCTGCAATTAAGAACTCAATCACTGCTCGCTGTTTGTAACGTGGATCACTAACAGACGCCGTTTTGAAAATTCACTACAGCTCTGCCATCTGTTGGAATGATTTGAAACTTCGTCCACCGGGAGGAGAAACACTGAACTGGAAGTACCTAGAAGTACAACTTTCAGTTTTTGCTCATTGTGGACAAAAAAATATGAGGCATTACTTATCGAACGACCCTCGTAGGTAACAGTTCCTTCATTTTTTCGCTTAATTCCGGGAAGATTTTTCAGGGAAACCAAAATTGTATTCTCAACTCTGAATTACGCGTTGTTATTCAATTAATTCTGTCGTCAATCGATTTCTTTGTATGTCTGTTCTTCCATTTTCTAATGGAGCGTCTTTACGTTAAGATAAATAATGAGGACCTAAGCTTTAACGCCACTCCTTAATCGTAAGCCTAATGAAACGTCGCATATTATACATTAGAACATCAATAGATAAAATGAATTAATTAATAAATCATATACATGTATTTCTGATCCATGGTTTCCAATTACGTTTTATCACAATAATTAATTCAAACAGTGTAATTATTGGCTTCAATTAGCAAGCCGCCATGCGAAATCCCATTTGAACGTCATTTCGCGCATATTTACACGACACAAGCGGCCTTTAATAAAATTTAATTAAAAGCATTAATTAGTCGATAAAATGCAAAATTCCGACAGCGTATCATGATGCCAGCACATGAATATTATATGGCGAGTTTCAGAATTTCAGATTACGTTCTGGGTGTGGCCACACTGCCATATTGTTTTCCGTTTATTTTTACTTTCTCCGTTACGAAGTATGTGTGTGTATGTTCGACACCCCGTAGTCTTACAATAAACAAATTATCTATTGAAATAATTACTATTTTGAGGATTTTATTTTCGAATATTTGTTCACTATTTTTAAGCTATATTAAAACTAAAGCAAAAAAATAAAACTTGCTAGTAGACAAAGGAATTATTCTAATTTTATTATGACCTTTTAAATTCAATAATAGAGATACAAATTGAAACTGAAAATTTTACATGAGAATTACCTATGATGCGTATTTAAAACGGACACACTGTATAAAACATAGAAATACTTAATGCATTATTTATTCTTTGTCTGTGTCTCCTACTGTCCTCATCAAGATTCAATATTTCTTAGTAACCAAAGAATAAATAATGAAATTGGATTAGAAGAATCAGACAGTGGTGAGCGTAACCATTGTAGCAGAAATTAAATTACCCAGCGTACACATATACTTTATAAATGTCACAGTTGGACATTGATTTACGCGATACTCTCCACAAATCGATAGCATTCAGCACAAATACACCAGCAATTCGTTTAGTAATGCTTCGATGCACTCGAAACGTTAAAGAGGTGAAGAAAAACGCGATGAAATCTTAGCGCTAAAGGGTAAAGAATATTATCGAGAACAGATGAGCGTAGATTTAAAAGGTGCGCTTTCATGAGAACGAGTGAAAAGTACTAAGATTAAGATTAGCAGGAAAGATACTGTGGAAACATGGTGGGCGTTGGTCTGTCTTTATTTACTCTTGTGTTTTTCCACATTCGAATGAAATAATTTAGCCGTTTTGTTAGCGGTAGTCGGAATGAAGGGTAAATTGATAAACGTTCCACTTCCTCCCCGAGCCACAATAATCAGACGCAAACACGCAAATTTGTGGCCTCAGCCACGAACCACGAACCGCCGACCCCCGCTTACTTTAGCTTTAGCTTCAGCTATAGCTTTAGCATATGCCGTGCGAATAATTGTTTACAGTGCACTTAAACTAGTTGTCAGATAAAATAGAGTGCACGTCATAATGAGGTCTATTCACGCCGACACCGATTATGCCATTAAATGTGCTTTATTGAAAGAAAATTCCCTTAATGTCGTTTTCAATTAAATTTTTCTTTAATTCAAATGCGAGAATAATTTTTCGTTTTAACGTACTAAAAATAATCATTATTGCATACAGGATTTAATCATGAATAAGGTTGAATTAATTATTCGCCGTGGCATTAGCCAGAAAAGTAGATTCATATTTCAAACAATTAATGCATTGTTACCGAACCAAATATATGATGATTAAGCAAATATCTTAGACTTCTGCCATCACAGTAAATGCGCATCACAATTTACTCACCTATTTTTAATGCGATTTTGTAACAACGGTAACGATGATTTTACCTTAAGTGTTTACCTGTCTTTCCCCCTTTTGTGTATGCATTGTGCATCAGCCAAATGGAATAAATTCGATAATAAATAAATGAGGGCGTGTTCAAAAAAATGCTCGGACACGTCGATTAGTATTTTTAGTTGCGCATTTTTTTCAACAAAAACTTTTTATACAGGGTCTGTCATGTAACAGTGGCCAGTACCAATTTCCTTATTTTAAATGCGACACTCTGTATATTATTCAATTTTTAGATTCTTCGGAAAATTTTCAAATTTAGTGCGAAAATTAACATTAAAAAAGAATATTATTTGATTACAGAAATTCACTACAACGCATTTAAAAACTATAACGTAATACTGTTTATTTCTTGATAATGTAAACAAAAAAAAAACATTAATGTCAATGTAGAATAGGTTCGAAATGCTCGCCGCAAACGTCCTGGCAACATCCTAATCTTGAATAGTAATTTTGTCATAAAAATAAATAAAATTGTCATGCAGGCAGACAACAATTTTCTAAGACTAGGCGTTTTAAACAGAAGCAAACAAAAGTATTTATAGGTTATGTTTATTTCATATCGCTAAAAAGGGATCACTGAAATTATTTTTGCTCACTTTCTCATTATCAAGACCTAACTAAGAAATAATTGTTGAGTGTGTTGTAGCGAATTTCTATAATCAAAAAAAATTCTTTTTCTAATGTTAATTTTTGCACTAAATCTGAAAACACTTAATATTTCGGAAACAGAGAAACAGAGAAAACAGATAGGTATAGAACATGGTACAAGAAATAAGTCTAGAACATTCTGAGAAATCCGAAAATTGAATAATATACAGGGTGTTGCATTTTAAATAAGAAAGTTGGTATTGACACACCCTGTATAAAAAGTTTTTGCTGAAAAAAATGCGCAACCAAAAATACCAATCGACGTTTCCGAGCGTTTTTTCGAACACACTCCGTTTATTTATTACCAAATTTATTCACACTATATATACTGAAGCAAAAAAATGAAACACTTGAAATTCGTGAAATTTCGAGCGATTTCAAACCACCATAACTCGGCGTATTTTCAATCGATTTTAATAAATCTTTGAGGGCGAAAAACTTCGAAGTGTCTTCTTTAGAGTCATGCATGCGATATTAAGCGTAACCTCCTCTAGCACCCCTGTGCCAAATCGTCGTAGGAACTTCGTTATTTGAGTCCAGCGCAGGAAATTGAACACATTTCAATGTCATTTTGGTGGATCGAGTCGACACATTATTTCCAACTCGGTACACGTTGCCAAAGTTGGACGTTTTTTGCCCAGAAACGTGTTTTCTTGTTTGAGGGATGAAGAGTTCGAAAAGGGATCATTCCAATCTGAGTTTACCCCTTTAAAGTAGAGCCAAAATGAGATTTTTTCCCGAAAGAATCATCAAATTTGGTTGAAAAGTCAGTGAGTTATGTGCGAAAAACCTCAAAATGCACTTTTTTCAAACACCCATACCTTGGTGCCTTCGTTCTTTGAGTCCTCCATAGGAAATTGATCAAATTTTAATGCCTTTATGGTGGATCGAGTCGACATCGTCAAAGTTGGACATGGTTTCCAGAAAAAAAACTTTTTTTCACAGGGGCGCACAGTGGTCCAAAGTAGAAAAAAGCTGGCCAAAAGTCGAAAAATTAATTTGAAAATCATAAAGTTTTCTCCACAGAGTATTGTTAGGGAGGTACTTTTGCGTACTATACTAAAGGGAAAGACGTGTAGCTTCGAAAATCGAAGCTGTACGTCAACCAGAAGTTAGCGCTGCCAGTGACTCTCACGATACGCTATTTGACCGAAATATTCGACTATAGTGCGTATAGTTAATTAATCGAGTGTACATTTTTAAATCGGTTCAATGGAATGTGATTCTGAAGATATGTAGAATATTTCTATACATCAAAATCTTACATAAAAATGTTCTACAAATTATTAAAATGGCGTTGAATAAACACCTGCAAAATAACGGGTGTCCAAAGGGTTTCTACTATTTAAAAAAATTATAACTCATTCAGTGTTAAATTGCATTAACATTTTTTATTTTTTAAATTCACTACAAAATGTGGAAATTTATTTTTGAAAAATTATGCCGTCGAGATGGTCTCCCCCCACGCGCACCGTTTTCTCCAAACGTTCTCTGAAATTGGCGAACACGCGGACACAGACTTCTTATGGAATTCCTCAAATTTCATCGCGAATTCTTTGCTTCAACTGATTCAGATTTGCAGGAATGTCAGTGTAAACCTTTGAAGATGAAATCAACGCAGTATCACCGATAACTCTAATCATTATAGGGCAATGCTGGAAAATTTTCTTGAACCAGAATTGCAAAAATTTGATGGCTTCAACCAAGACGCTTGATTTCAGCAGGATGGGGCGACTGCTCACACTGCGAATCTTACCATGCAGGTCGTTCGAAGGATGTTTCCAGTAAAGGTAATAGCGATATCAATTATCCTCCCAGAAGTCCCGATTTAACTGTCATGGATTTTTTTGTGGGGGTTCCTTAAATCAAAGGTTTACACTGACATTCCTGCAAATCTGAATCAGTTGAAGCAAAGAATTCGCGATGAAATTCGAGCAATTCCACAAGAAGTCTATGTCCGCGTGTTTGCCAATTTCAGAGAGCGTTTAGAGGAGATAGTGTGCGTGGGGGGGCACCATCTTGACAGCATAATTTTTAAAAAATAAATTTCCACATTTTGTAGTAACTTTTAAAAATTAAAAATGTTAATGCAATTTAAAACTGAATGAGTTATAATTTTTTTAAATAGTAAAAACCTTTTCACCCGTTATAATCTCGTGTAGATTTATCTTGCGAAAAATATAAAAATTGTTATCAACCCGCGGGATCCCGCGCTGGTTTACATGTTACAGTCAATATATTACTATAACAAATATAAATCGCCAAACATTTCTTGCGACGAAATCCGACCTTGGCTCTGGGAAGACATTTTGTCGAGCAGCGCGCGTCGATATCGTTTCTTCGCTTACAATTAGCCTACAAATGCGGCGACGACGGAACCGAAAAAAAGTGGCAGGCTTGTTCTGCAGGACAATACCAATTGGACAGTCATCTGAGGATGCACAAGAAGCCCGGAACAAAGACATTAGACGTTATCGTAAAAGCTTTTCTTGAAAATACTCACGTGAGAAGATAATGGAAGATGCTTATTACCCTCTTGTTACATCTTAAGTTCCCCTCATCTCAAGCTTACAAAATCATAAATCCAAAGACGGCAAACCATGTCTGCCCGAAGATTAGGAACTTTTAGATCCTACATTTAACCAATCCAGTGTTGATGTAGAAAATGCTTCAATCAAAAGCGATGGAAACGTGCCTGTTTATGATTATTACTAATTTAATATATGCACTTGTGTGGAGATTTTTAACAGTCTAATTGTGATGCATGATTTTTTTTAATCAAATTGCGATAAAACTACTATATTGAAAGATAAATTGAAGACACGCCAATTCAGAACCTCTATTTTTTTAAATATATAGACTGTAATTAACATGCAATTTTTCATCTAAGTGGTTTGTTATTTGTGAAATCAGCTACCTCAGAAACCTGTATACTGAATTTCGTTGAAATCCATCATTTCTCTATAATTTTGGATCCGCCATTTAATTTTTGAAAAAATTGACTTCAGATTCAGAAGCTGCGACCTCAAAAACCATTAAGTATTGAATTTCGTTGGAACCCCATCGTTTTTTAAACAAGTGGTCCGCCATTTTGGATCAGCCATTTTGATTTAAAAAAAAAGACTTTAGTTTTGGAATCAGCGGCCTCAGAAACCACCATATCCTAGATTCGTTGGAATCCAATTATGTTTCATATAAGTGGTCTGCCATTTTGAATCCGCCATTTTGTTTTTGAAAAAAAATCACTTCAGTTGTAGAATCAGCGGCCTCAAAAACCATTCATATACTAGATTGATTTGGAACCCTATAATTTTTCATACCAGTGGTCCACCATTTTGGATCCGCAATTTTGTTTTTTGAAACTTTTGATTTCAGATTTAAAATCAGCGATCTCAAAAACCCCATAATCTAATGTTTAATCGAAATTGAACGACACCATCATATTTTGGCCAGCTTTTTTGGACTTTGGACCACTGTGGGGCGCTAGAGGAGGGCGGAAGGGGTTACGCTTAAGTTCGCATGCATGACTTTAAAGAAGACAATTCAAAGTTTTCCGCCCTCAAAGATTCATCAAAATCGATTAAAAATACGCGTTAGTTATGGCGGTTTGAAAATGGTCAAAATTTCACGAATTTCAAGTGTTTCATTTTTTTCCACCAGCGTAAACAAGCTTATAATTGTAATTTTAATCAGTATATTGTTTGATAATGTCCGAATAGGACGAAACAAGTCACAATAAAGTGAAAAATTAGTAATACCAGCAAAATGTTTTAATTCAACCTCCTTCGTAATAAAATAATACTATAAATTCTGTTAGTTGGACTTTCAATTAAAAAACTTTACCATGCGACATATTCGTTGGGAAGATGAGTTTAATACACTGTTCAAGTTTCCAAAAAAACAATCTGAACGACCGTGTATACACGATTAATAAAATTATTATTAATCAAATTTCCACTAACATAAGTTTTTCATTCGAACTACGGATTCCATATTTCGGATGAAAATTTGGCCTGATGAAAGCCTACGGCCGAAACCGTTGGCATACATACATAAGTAATTTAAGACGTACTTATATAAAATATTTAAACCTCACTGTTAGTAACATTCACTCTTTATGCAACCAATTATTTTCGGTTAATTGTTTAGCATAAGACCCGAAGACAATTTCTGCATATATTTTTTGTAGCGTTCGGTAAATTGGCAATTTAAAAAATCGACCCAAAATTCCATAATGTAATCTGTCGATTGCGGTCCAGCAATTTGGTGTCTCGACTGTCTTGCGGTTCGGTAACGTCTTCTTTCGGTCGGATAAGGATGGCATGACAATGATGGCCCGGAGCACGTGCGTTCTCCACCCACGTCCAAGATATCTGTCTGATCTCTGGAATTTTTTAATGTCGCTATTATGTCTTGCAGACAATGCACGCTTCCACACTCTCATTGTTTTATTGCATTTTTTTAAGACGAAAATAAAGACTAACACGTATTAATCGTGGGTCGGAATGAATGTAATAATGGAAGTATGTAGCATTTATTCATTGTATAGGATTGTAACAACACTTTTGATGTTTTACTATTTCAAAACTAGTCATGTCTTAATAGTTATTTATGTATGAAGGGCGGAAAATGATGGGTTAGGCCCCTAGTGCAGACATCATTTTTTCTACTATCATTGAGCTTTAATTTACAAAAAATTAATCATTTAAGTTCATACGAGAGAATAGATATAATCGTAGTTTCTTTGATGTTTTTATTTATGTACGTAACCATGGCAATAGTGTCAATAAGAACAGCAATTTTTTAAAGCTTCCATCCATAATTTCAATTACTCAAGATAATCTTGTTAACAAAGCGTCTATAATTTCATGTTTTTGCACTTTCTTAGGCCTTCTGCAATATAACACAATAAGAAATTCTTCAAATAATGTATAGACTTATTATATTCAAACGTAAGCTGCCACGTTGAAAGAAGGTTTTTCCACTTGATTTGAAGACTCTTATCATCTCGCTCTTAAATTTACATTGCAATGCTCTCCGGCTATGTCTCCAGTTAATAGTAATGTCATTAAACTAAACTATAAAACAGGAAATCATCCAGCATTTTAGGAACATTTGAATGGGATATATTATCAAGTATAAATCAAGTTTTTTTCTGAATTTTATAATGTCTTGAATTCTGCACTTTTTAAATTTATTCCGACTTGTAAACCGAATTAAAGAAGAAAATACACGCCTTGGTATTGAAATTATACACCTTATCAAAGAAAAAAAAATCCGTTAGAAAAATCTCAGACGAAACTGACCAATTTTAATAATAATAATAGTAATAGTTTTATTGATGTTAATAAACTGTTGGTTTTTACACAGGTCAATACATTTGGAGGATAATATTCATGTATGTATACCAAAATATACCAAACAAAGTTGAGCTCACGTCTTTGCAAGCCCATAGCAGACTACATAAATAATTTATAATTTATAAAAATAATAATAAAAACGGTTATATATTACAATACTAAGTTTTTGGTGTGAAGACAAAAATAGATGAGATAAAAATAAATTAAAATTACAGATTACATTAAAATTGTGGATACATATCCGGTTTATAAATAATAGACAGGAGTATACAATGTTAAAATCTCGTGTAAAAATAAAAGGCAATAAAGTTTAACGCATCAATATTTAAAATTACAGACATATGTGCAAGACAGCTATACAACATATTAAAATTAAGTTTAAAAGATAAGAGATAATAATAGTAATAGTAAATATTGAGTCTGGAGATAACATAGGATCAAAATTTAACTGTATCTGTTATGAAGCCAGTTTTGAACAATCACTCTTAATAAACTCATCAATACTATAGAATGCGTTCAGTAACAGATGATTCTTAATACATTGCTTGAATTTCTTATATGGTAGAATTTGAACGACATTAGGTAACATATTAATAAAACATATGTAGTAGTATCTTGTGCCAGTCTTTGATTTAGTCAAACGATGAGCACTAATACGGATGTTATTATTCTTTCTTGTGTCGTGGTCATGATACGAATTATTTGATTTGTATAGTTGATAGTTCTTGTGGATATGCAGCAGGCATTCCAGAATAAAAACACACGGTGCAGTTAAAATGTTCAATCGCTTAAAAGACTCTCTACAGTCTTCCCTGTACTTCAACTCTGCTACGATACGTACGGCTCTTCTCTGCATTCTAAAAGCATCAGTCATAGTAGCTGAATGACCCCACAGAATGATACCGTAAGTCAAATGGCTATGGCAGAAGGAAAAATATGTTTTCAGGAGCACATGCTTCGGCACGGTTCGGGCGATATTTCTTAGAACATATATATTTTTTGCTAGCTTTAACATGAGCGATTTGCCATGTTGATTCCATGTAAGTCGAGAATCTATGTGAAGCCCCAAGAACTTTGCCGATGCTGTGTCCCCTACTTGATTTTGTTTTAAAGTCAAAACCATTTCTACCGTTTTTCCAGCATTTACTTTTAATCTATTATCATTAAACCAATTGTAGACAACTTGTCTATCTGCATTTAATTTAATTGACGCATCATGGAAAGTTATTCCACTTGCTGTTACGGTAGTGTCATCGGCATATAGTACCGGTAGGCAGTATTGTATGTTTGAAGGTAGATGTATGTATGTTAAAAAAAGAAGTGGTCCTAGGATTGATCCTTGCGGTACGACGTATGTTATTTCTTTAAGCTCAGAGGTGCAGCCATTAACTTCTACAACTTGCTTCCTACCCGTTAAGTAGGATAGGAGCAATCTATTTGCTATGGGTGAGATGTTGCAGAAGTATAGCTTTCTGAGAAGGATTTGATGTGACACGCAGTCAAATGCTTTACTTAAGTCTAATAAATTGCATGCTACGATTTCATTATTTTCAAATGCTTCTAGAGTGAAATTTATAAATTCATTTACAGCAGATACTGTTGATTTCCCACGTCTAAATCCAAATTGTGAATCACATATTAATCCGTTAGATTCAAGGTATGTAGACAGTTGTTCGGTCATAATTGCCTCAATAATTTTTGAGCATATGGGCAGAATGCAGACAGGTCTATAGTTATCTAACTCATTTTCATCTCCTTTTTTAAATATTGGAAGACATTTACCGATCTTTTGGGCATCAGGAAAAACTGCTCTTTTAATGCACATATTTACCAATCTTGTAATTGAGCTAACAAGAAGATCTATAACCAGTTTAATTGTAATGATATTAAGGCCATATACATCTTTTGAACACTTTGTTTTCAATTTCATAATTACATCTCTAACCTTAGCCCAGGATACTTCTGCAAATGTAAAATATTGTGAGTTATTCACGGTGAGATATGTACCTATCATTAACGAAATCGGGTCTGTGTCACTTTCTGGCAAAGCATCTATCACCGTTTTTGCTACGGACGAAAAAAAATTATTAAAATCATCCGCAGTAGAGGTCGTTTGTTTATTTGCCGTTTTTTTAGTTGGTCGCTTGGAGTTAACGAGTGTCCAAGTAGCTTTGTTGGGATTTGTAGATGTTTGTATGTACCGACCGTTTGAAGCTCTCATTTCGCGTTTAATTTCATGCCTATAATTTTGCCTTATGTGTTTGTAATGGAGATTGGAGGAAAGTGTATTCAACCGTTTTGAAGCTTCCCTGGCTAGATTGACCTGTTCTCTTATTTCTTTTAAACGCGGTGTAAACCATTTAATTACTGGATATTCAAGATTAACAACTTTTTCTGGAAAAGATTGATTAAATGCTTGTACAATTATATTTGTAAAGTATTTCCAGGCTTCATTTACATCTAAATATTTTATGTAAGACATATCGCAGTTTGATAGTAAGTTGTAGTATTCTGTTTTGCCTCTTTGTGTAATAGGCCTTATAATTCTAGAATTAACATGGTTTTCAGCAATGTATGAGGTTTCAACTTTTAAACCGTAATGATCTACTAATTTTGTTTTCCCGATAACATTAATGTTGTTTGAGAATATATTATCGATACAAGCGTTTTGTCTTGTCGCTTGCGAAGATAATTTCCACAAACCATAACTCGCAAATAAATTGCACAATTCATTTGAATCTTTATCATTTGACCCAAAGTGAACATTAAAATCGCCACAGATGTACACACAATATTTATTAAAATTTATTTTTTCTAGTATTTCGGTAATGGTTTCAAGAAACTCTAAGAAATTACCACTTGGAGATCGGTATAGAGATATTATTATCTGATCTAATTTATTTAATGTAACAGCAGCAATTTCACAAGACAGTTCTTTGGAAATTTTATTTATTTACTCCAGATTAGTGAACTCAATATCTTCCCTTACCATTACCATTGCACCACCGTGCTTTAAATGTTGTCTGCTATAATAGCTTCCAACTCGGAACTTATTTAATTTGAGAGCTTGAGCTTCCATAGATGAAAGCCAGTGTTCGCTTAAGGCGATAGTAATAATATTTGTATTCATTAAATAAGCTTCGAGTTCTTCAACTTTGTTTCTTACAGACTGTATATTAATATAAAATAATTCTTGAATTTCCCTTACTTCACTTGCGGGTCTGATGTTTCCTTCCTCTTCGCATGGTTTTGAGTCCGTCCGAATAAAAAACGACTAATACCAGCACCCACCGGCCAGATCTTTGGGTCCTCGATGATTTCTTTTTCTTCGTATGGGACCGATACTTTGAATGATGAGTATTCTTCCGGCCGTCTGGATGCAAGTTTTTCGCACTGTATTACATTGACGTTATGCGATTTTAGATGTGATTTTATGGTGTCCTCGTGAGTAGTCGGGTGTAACCGGTATATATGTAAGTGGGCTTTCTTCAGAACTCCTTTTAAGGCTGAGTTAGGGTTTCCAGACTCACCTATAATTCTCCGTGGCTTCCTCCTTTCAATAGTTTAGATGCCTTCGAGCATTAATTAAGAGTAAAACCAAATCTGCTTATAACACATACCGGGTGACCCAGGGATCTGTAAAAGCCCCATAACTTATTTGATATTTGAGATATCGACTTCTAGTTTTCTTGAACTAGTAGCCACACCTATTCTACATATTTTAAAAATATGTATGTTTTTGTACAGGGTGTCCCAATATACATAACAGAACAAAGTTATGTTTTTTTTAAATGGAACACCCTATATTTTATACTTTATTTTCAATCCTCTTGAGAAGCTGATAAAAATAGTATAAGATACTATGGGCTTATTATGTAGGATTGGTTAGTTATAGGCAAATTTGTGGTAAAAACATGTACACATTGAAAACATTGCAGAAGCGTTCCTAGCAAAGATATAATCATTATTTATACACTAGAAAATTTTCCATATCATGAAGAATAATACACATCGGCTTTGGTTCTCTTTTATTCATAGTGCTATACAGGGTGTCAACATACGCAAAACAATGGATAACTATTTTTTTCAAATGGAACACCCTATTCTTTTGGTGACGACAATTAACTTGCATTTCTCTTAAAAGATTGTGCTTCTATTATTCGCTTTTCGCTTTCAATTCTGTTCAATTTATCCATTAAAACTTCTACCTTTCCTGATAAATTGAAAATAACATCAGTATCCAATACCTAAATCTGGTGTCAATCTTCACAATATCGTCCTATAGCAATTTTACGACATATCGCTAAAGTCTTTGAAGAAATGCTATATGACCAAATGTATAATCATATTAAACCGCATCTCTCCAATAAGCAGCATGGTTTCATTCCCAAACGCTTAACTGTAACTAATCTATGCGCTGTTACTTGCGACATTGCTGAAACTCTTGATTTCGTTGGTCAAATTGATGTCATATATACAGATATGTCAAAAGCTTTCGACAAAGCTGACCACAATGTCTTGATTGCTAAGATGGATAACTTTGGCTTTTAAAACTCATCTACCTCTTTAATGACATCTTAGTTAACACAACGTGAATCATATATAACAACTTATAACAACTTTAAATTCAGTTCTTATTTTCCTACGTCAGGTGTTCCTCAACGATCTATATTAGGGCCCTTGCTCTTCAACATATTTATTAACGACCTTTCCAATACATTAAACTGTCAACACGTTTTATATGCTGACGAGCTCAAAATATATGCAACAATCAACAATATCATTGATTGTTTGTAGATGCAGGATGAACTTTGAAAAGTAGCTACACTGCATGGTGTGTTATAAATAAGCTAAATTTAACTATTAGTAAGTGCAAGTTGATGTCATTTATTAGAAAATCAAATCTTGTGAGGTTCATTTATTCAATTAATGGTAATGTAATTGAAAATGTTTCCACCTTTAAAGATCTTGGTATTAATTTTGACTCGAAATTAACTTTTAACCGTCACATTGAGGATGCGACTAAGAGCTCATTAAAGGCTCTAGGTTTCATATGTAGGGAGTTCTAACAGTTTCAATAATATAAAAATCTTTATTATTCTATCTAAAGCTTATGTGCATTCTAAGTTGGAATATGCTTCCTTAATTTGGTTTCCTCAAAACCAACAGCAAAAATATATTGTAGAGAGCATTCAAGTTTTTAATTTTTTTATATTTTAAGTCGGAAGGATATTGATCCTACGAAGGGTTTTTATCATGCAACATTACTTGATAAATTCAACTTTCAATCTCTTGTACCTACGACACAAATCGAGTATCTAAGTATCCTTAGGACACAAATTTTAAATAATATTAGACTGCATATTCCATCATTTAGTAGAAGACAGAAGCCAACTTTTAAGATACTATTTGCACTCTCTAATCAATTATCGTCATATTGTGATTTATTTAATGACTCTTCTCCATATCATTACATAGGGCAATAAAAATTGATTTATAAATTCGCCTAAGGTACTATGTACACGGGAATACTGGAAATGAACTAAACCAGTTGGTAACTTGGGTTTCTGACCAGTTACAGACTGAATGGTGACTTGACTCCACCCACGAGGCAACTCATCAGCAACCGAAATCTCTAGTTCGTTCAGTGTCATCATGGATATCGATCGTGCAATATCGGAAGAGTCGAGTGATGATGAAACTGTAGTGAAGTATTTTTACCTCAGGAGGAGAAGACGAATAGCCAGAAGGTTTTGGGTACACACATACCTTGAAAGAAGTTTTTAGACTAGGTTGCTCGACCTTTCTGACGGAAATTCTTGGCATTCTACAGAATGAGCAAGAAAAGTTATTTGGAACTGGTAAAATTGGTTTCCCCTCTACTGTAAAAGCAAAACACAACTATGAGGGAGTCCGTGGACGCTGAGTAACGGCTATTGATCACGCTCGGGTAAGGAACACAGAATATATTTTTCTCCAAGACCACTGTAGAATTTAAGCATTCTGAAATCAATTTTGATTATAGAACGTACACATCCTCACTCTTGTTATGGAACAAAACACTACGCGCTTATGCGTTTTGAATGTAATTCATTCCATAAAAAGTAATGGAATGAATATTATCACATCGTTTCGAATAAAACAATTAGCCTTGGATATCAAAATTGTCAAAATACTATAAACATAACCACAAATGTGATAATAAAACGTAAGTTCTTTGTGTTCATTATTTTATCAGTCTATTTTATCTGGTCGAGGAGAAAGTATAGTCTGATACTCGGTAAGAATGGAAATTCAGATGCTCGTGGTTCCTCGCGCTCTGAATATTCCACTCGCATCAAATTTCCATTCTAACCTTGTTACAGAATATTCTAATCTACAAAAGAAAAAATATTACATTAGGTATTTGACAAGAACGAATTTACCTCAACGGATATACATGACTCTTCCTACCAGAGACGAGTGGACAAAAATAGCAGAAAGGTTGATTCGCTTTGGAATCTAGCAAACTGCGTAGGTGCCATCGATGGAAAACATGTGCATGTCAAGAAATTTCCCAGGACTGGCTCTGCTAATTACAATTACAAATCGTTTCATTCAATAGTGCTGATGGCTTGCTGCGATGCTGATGGTACTTTTACAATGATTGAAACGGGTTACTCTGGAAGAAACAGTGATGGGGTATATTCCGTGCCTCAGCAATGAAACACTGGATTCAAAACGATGGACTTGGGATTTGTCCTCCTTCGCCACTAAAATACGATGAAAGTGGTGGAAGTGCCTTCCCTTGTTACATCGTAGCCGATGTAGCGTTTCCATTGTTAAGATATCTGATGAGACCGTACCCGTCGAGGGGGCTGGATAATGTTTTACGCCTGGCCTTGGTATCCATTACCATTGGCCATCAAACAAAGTTAAAGTGATTTTTATTTTTATCCAAAACTTGCATACTACATTTATACTAGGAATTCGACGAGGAATAACACGTTTCTTGCTTAGGGGCTCATCAAGGCATTTCATATAACAACTGGATAATGTGAAACGAATATTTAACTACAGATTGAGCCGAGCAAGAAAAACAATTGAATGCACTTTAGGAATGGCGAGAAATTTGCTGTTTTGAACGGTCCTATCCGCATCCAAGATCCTGAGATCATGACAGCAGTCATAAAAGCTTCTTGCTTTCTTCACAAGTATCTAATAAAACTAGAAGGACTGCAGTATTCGTCAAATCATGAAAATGTTAATGTACGTGGAGATGAAGTCATAAGACAGCCTCTCCTCCCGCAGCAGCTGACCATAAACAACAAGTCACGAGCAGGGGATCTCAGAGCCTATTTAGCCAGCTATTTTCTAACCCCACAAGCTTATCTGCCCTGGCAGTGAAAATATATGACATTATAGATGGGAACTATTCACATAATTAGGTACCTATTATGTAGAAGTAGTTGTTTATGTAGAAAATATACTTTGGTACTTGAACATACCTGTCAATTTTACGACCTCCTCGACTTCTGCCCACGCCTTCCTGCTTCTTTTAATAACCAGAAAGATAGAAATTGTATAAATAGGGCGTTTTTCCACCTCCCCCACCAGCAACAGGTTGCTTGTTTGGTCACTCATCATGAAGGAACTGAAAACTCAAATCACCACCAACTCGACATGCGAATCACCCAGACGACTAGTTACAAACTGGTTTTGTAAATCACAGACGAGTCCCTAACCAGTAGCGTAGTGTGCAGCGTCCCATAGTATTACACAGGGAGTGACTCAAAGTAAACTAGTTGAAAATTCGCGTCACTAATAAGTTCCTTTTCAGTATACCCCTGTACATACGGCCTAAATAAAAACATTGTGAATTTAATTTGTTTTAATGCAACACTGGCCAAGCCACAGATTTGTTAGGGCAGCGGTCGGGGAACCGGGGTAAATTACCCCAAATGGGGTAAAAATGAAATTTTTGGGGGTAATAAGGAATTTTTTCTAATTTGCTATTTTATATGTGTTAGTATTTTTACAACCCAACGAGATATACGGGCCGGGCCATCTCACTCCCCACCACTACTAAAACGAGTGAGAGGGCGGGTCTGGACCATCGCGCATCAGGTGATTGGCGTTATCGCTCAATCGTGCATACAGTATTATAGAGATCGTCGTCATGTTCACATGTCTTCGAGCGCTCTAATTTCTAGTTACTGACGAGGCACATAATTTCATCACCAATTTCAACGATCAAGGTAAGCCGCAATTTGAACATTAATGTGTTTTTCAAGCACTAGTTCTGTCACCCTTCAGATGGCAGCAAATAGAAATAGGAGAAGAACATACCAGGAAGAATTCCTTAATTATGGCTTTACACAAATAGAAGACAAAGGTACAATGAAACTACAGTGTTGTATGTTTGAAAGTACTGGCTTCAGAATCTTTCAAAAAAAGTCAATTGAAGAAACATTTGGATTTGAATTTGCATTCACATCTGCCTTATAAACCGCGAGAATACTTTATAAATTTACAAATGTCTGCCAAAAGATAAAGATTGGACAGCAACTTGTTAGGTACCTTTGATCAGCGTTCAGCATTAAAGGCTAGCTTTGAAGTAGCCTGGTTGGTTGCCCGAAACAAGAAACCATATACTATTGGTGAAAATTTGGTTAAACCAGCAGCTGTGAAAATGGCAGAGATCATGTGTGGTCAGAAAGAGGCGAAGAAACTGAATTCAGTGCCCTTATCTGCAAGAATTGTAAAAGAAAGACTTTCTATCTTGGCAGAAAATGTGAAGGAACAGGTTATTTTCCATTAAAACAGGCTAAATATTTTGCTTTCCAGCTTGATGAGACTACAGATGTCAGTAGCGATTCACAGCTAATGGTGTATGTTCGCTACAAAGGTACTCATGCAATTGAAAAGGAATTGTTGTTTTGTTCTCCTCTCTAGTTGAGATCTCGTGGAATTGATCTGTATATGAAGGTAAATGATTTTTTTTTTTCTATGTTATGGAGGTGCTTGTTTAGTTTGCAGCGCTCAGTAAGGGTACCGATAAGCAGCCGAAAACTGCTTCTTGGTAATTCAATGTATTTCCTGCTCAGCTTCGGTGTTGGTGAGTGGATGAATTTTTTGGCGACCACATACTTCAGTCAGTTTGTAGACATTCCTTTTTGTGTTCTTCAAGAAAGTTTCCTTTAAGTATTTGGGATACAGTGAGTGGTGCCGGTGGCAAAGCATTGGAGCCTTCCCTTTTCAGGGCAACTCTTTTGCCTAGCCTATCGGCTCAGTCCCTTAATCCAGGATATTGTGACTCTGTTGGTTGCGGCGAGTTTGTCTAGAGCTTGCTTGCACTCCAGTATTATTCTGAGGTCACCCTTGGTCTCGATAGCGCAGCTATGCTTGATTTGCTATCAGTGAGGAACAAAATGGATTTGTTCGAGACTGCCAGTTCCGATAGTTTCCGAGTAACTTCAAGTATCCCAAAAAGTTCCGTTTGAATAATCGTCACATTCCTAGCTAGGGGGATGCTGAGTCTAGGGTCAAGTTCCTGGCAGTAAATTCCTGCCCCTGCGCCTTCATGATTCCTAGCCCCGTCGGTTAAACGGTAATTTATGGTTTATCATCAATCTGATCTTTTATTTCGTATTGCCGCTTAAACAGGTGTCTCGGTGGGACACTATCGAGGGATTCTTTAAGTTCAGGCATGGTTGATCCCGCCTCTCTCAGTATTCTCCCGTATCTCACACCGTTTGCTGTTGTGCTTCACGTGCCATTTGCCTTTAGTCTTAAAGCTGTGCTTACTGCCACCTCCCTTACATGTATGTGAAGGGGCGTCAGGTTCAGTAGTTACGATTGCAGCCGTGGGTGTTGTGCGCATTGCACCCGTCATAGCCAGGCACGCCAATCGTTGTAGGTGGTTTAGCTTCTTCCTGGTTACCGATTGGTTAGTTCTCGGCCGTCAGGTTATCGCTCCGTATGTCAGAGCTGGTCTGACAAGTGCAGTGTAGAGCCACCGGGTCACCTTTGGTTTAAAACCCTAGTTGGTCCTAGCGCGCCCCTGCACTGCCAGAAGATGACACAGGCTTTTTTCAGCTTGTGTTCTAAGTAGTTCTTCTTCCAGTTAAGCTTGGAGTCCAGTATAATACCGAGGTATTTCGCCTCGTCTGCCAAGCATAACTGGTTATTAAAAAGTGTGGGAAGTCTACCTGTGTTGATCTTCCTTTTTCTTGTGAACAGTACTAATTCTGTCTTCTTGGGGTTAACCGAGAGAGACGTTTTTTCGCACCATTCCTCTATGATTTTGAGAGCCTTCTGCATTAGGCTAGACAGAACACTCTCGTATTTTCCAATGAGTAGGATTACCACGTCATCTGCGTAACCCACAGCATGGTATCCTGCGTTGTTTAGTTGCCGTAGTAAGCCGTCCGCAACGACATTCCACAGAAGCGGAGATAGCACCCCACCGTGTGGACATCCTTTTGTGGCAGCTACTGTTTGGCTTTCTTTACCTATTGAGGCAGTCACAGTTCTATACCTTAGCATGGCCCCTACTCATCCAATGATGGTTGTGGGGACCGCGTGTTTGTTTAGACCCTATTCTATATTGGCGTAGGAGACTTTATCAAATGCTCTATGAAAATACAAACTATCACCTAGATCAATTTTAAACAAGTTTTATACTTTATGTAAAAAAAATCAGAAAAATCATCTATTTTTCGGCTTCCTGACCATTCATGACCCCTAAGATAATTAAAATAATGGTATGTTCATCCTGTTTTGTATTGTTTTGTTTATAAACCTTGGGAGACGAGACATCGCCATATATATTAACGGGTCGCGCTTAGTCAGAAATTTCAAAAAAGCGGTTTTTGGGTTTTGATATTTTCAGTAAGTACAATATTTGAAGAATATTCCCTAAAAAGTTGGAATTAGTCCGATTAAAATTGACGAAGTTACAAGCGTTCAAAGTACGCTCCGTTCGCATAGTCGAACGGAGTATTCAAATTTAAACGCGTTTTTCTCAAAACCGCAGTTTTAACACGGTGACCACGATATCTCGAAAACTACTGCACCGATATTTTTCAAACCTGGCATGTTTATTTGAGATATAATAGGCCAGTGATTGAACGAAAGAATTTTTGCTTCGACGTATAGTATTTTTTTTGGCGAAAAAGGAGCGATATTTTCATGAAAAATCAAACAAACAAACAAACAAACAAACTGTTCATTCAATCACTAATTACTTTAATATATTACAGAAATTTTCTTTTATTTTTGATCCTGATAATCCAAATCCGAGTAGCAATGGTCACCGCGAAACCTGTTTTTTCAATGGCCTTCAGGAGGATGATCAAATCTTTTTTTATTGCTATTATTTTTTTCTTATAAAATTTATGTTACAATTATGAAAATACTTGCCACCACATAGTTTAACTCAATTTTATACAAGTTTTACATTTTATTCAAAAATAATCCCAAAAATCACCTATTTTTCAGCTTCCTGACTAGACATGACCCCTTAATCCGATATAACAGTTAAAGATTGTGATAAAAGTACCCAATTTAAACTGTATTATTCATTTTAGGTTCAACAGCTAGTGTTGGACCAAGAATTCCAAATATCGAAAATAAACAACGTCCGAATATCACCACCTGGCTACACTATACTAGTGTGATCTAAAGGAACGAAAACTGTCCGCAGTTGTGAGTTAAGAGACCAATAAGTATTGCTTCCATTGTTATTTTTTTTAATCCACGAAAACCCTTGCTGCGAAGCTCCACATTGCTCCAAACATACCAATCCATTAAAATTATAGTTGTAAATACATTTGTAAAGTATGCAGAAAAATGTGTAATATTAATTGCAATGCTGTAAAAGTCTACAAGGTACATTAAAGTAAATTACATCAATTTAAATTGCTTACTTTTTTGGACAGTACGTCGCCACTTCATTAATATTAATGTAAACGGAACAACTAAATGGCATGTCAATTAATAATATTTAAATGATAGATGGCCACAGTTTAAATCACCGTTGCATAGACGTCGCAAAACTGCCGATCTCTTGACCTCTAGAACCGTTACAGATCAAGATGTTTAAATTTAATACGGAAATCAGTATCCATATGTAATATCTAGTTCTGTATTATTATGTAATAGGAAAATTATTGGATAAAATTTGAGTTGAAAGTTGAGTAAAATTTCACATGCGTTTAATTATTTAAAGATTAGCAATTAATCTGGAGCACGTAGTAACGGTCAAAACCATTATCTTCAATCTAGAGCTGATAATACAGTGCGCGCCTAAAGTATGGAATAAATTCAGTAAAACCGAAATAAAATATTTTGGGAAAAAATCTTCGAACAGGTCGATTTTCTTTGATAAAAATACACAATTTTGCATAAAAGTCGCTTTTCAGCCATCATTTGTTTTTGAGCAGTGACGTCATCCATATTTTTGAAATAACTACCCCTTATTTTTGTTCTTTATTTTGAGAGATCTTTTCATTGTCGAACTGATAGCATAAAAATGTTTCCATCTTACATAAGTAAATGACAATTGAAAGTGAGAAACCATAAATTTTATTGCCAACACAAAATAAACGAAAACCCCTTTGCCAAGCAAATGCAAGTATTAAATTAGGTGTTCGAACTGACATCCATCGACTTCTTGACAATACACAAACCCATGTAGAAATTCTTGAACATTTTCGATGCCATAAAGAGTAATGAAGTTGTGTAAGATCTCGGGATCTTGCTGGCCATTCTATCCATCCTCGCCTGCCAATCCACCTATTCGTAAAGCAAATGTCAAAAAATGCGCATAGTGCGGGGGTGCGCCATCTTTTTGAAGCCTTATTGCATTGTATGGAAGTTCAAGATCATTGCTGTTTGGAATAATTGCTGCAAGCTCTGGAACAAGGTCATTTCGCCTTCAATTGTCATTTACTCGAAAAATTTCTAATGTAAGATAGCAACATTTTTCTACTGTCAGTTTGGCAATGAAAAGATGTCTCAAAATCAAGAACAAAAATAGGGGGTTGTCATTAAAAAAATAATAGATGAAGTCATTACTCAAAAACAAATAATGAGTGAAAATCATACTGTGTATTTTGAATCGACCAATTCGAGGAATTGTTCCCAAAATATTTAATTTGGGTTTTACTTAATTTATTCCATACTTTAGGCGCGCACTGTATAAATTAATAATTTTAAATATATAATTAGTTTATTTATTAGGCTAAGCAATATAAATTGTTATGTCCGCGATTCGGGTTCATTTATAGAGTTGGTAAGGACTTTTCTATTGATACCATAAAGTTGCTATTCTGTTCTTTTGTTCGATCCACTTTAGAGTACGCTTATGTTATTTGGAATCCATATCAAATGTGTTTCATTACGAAATTAAATAGAGTTCAAAGAAAATTTTTAAGATATGTATCCTAAAAATGGAGAATACCTTCAACTCTAATCAATTATGAATATTTAGCAAGTCGTCTTAATATCCAGCCACCAATTGATTTGGTGGCATTTTTTGCGGATATGTGTTTTTTATACATATAACATTTTAAATAGTCGAATAGTTTGCCGGGAGTTGCTGAGTAAAATATTTTTTTGGGCGACAAGTGTTCAAACTAGAACAACGTTATATTTAGATTTAATTTTTCGTAACGTATTATGGATACAACAATCCTGTTGATAGACTTATGCGTTTGTGTAATAAGCTGAATTCAATAACTTCGTTTCCATTTTTTTTCCCGCTAACTTTAAACAAACTCAACTGATTGCAGCACTATTGATTTACCACTTGTAAATTTCTTCGGCCCATGACGCCCAAAATAAAGTACTATACTATAAAACTGGTAAACAAGATCTAATGCAATATATTTTTCATTAAGTGCTTCTAGAGGTCCAATTTTAGAAAACTTATCGGTGGCATCCAAGGTGAGATAGTTATTGTAATAAAAATTCTGCATTATAAAATTGAAACGATTTCTAGATATGGTGTGCTTTTAAGTTGTTATAATTCTTTCCCAACGAGTTCCTAGTAAACTCTGCATAGAAGAAACATTGTATTGCCAATCCCATAAAAATAAAATAAATGAAGTGCTTGATTGCTCTGCTATTATACAGGGGCGGCTCGTTATGTAGAGCCAAGTAGCCATTCACTACCTCTAAGTTCAAGCTCAGAAAGGGGGGGGGGGGGTGCTCTGAACCTGCATTTGGAGCCAAATCATTTCTAGCTCACCTCGTGTACGCGACAATAACAACACACGATGTATAAACTTACTTAATTGCCGAATAAGCCTTCTTGCTTATGCACTATTGAGAAAAATTGAAATTTGCATAAATACATGTCAATTAAGCAAAAAACGGAAATTCGACGTTTAATTGTTTTTTTTTTTTATTTCTTTAGGACAACTCTTGAACGAGCATTCAAATTTTGAAAACTCTTAAAGTATTGTTCTTATCGAATAGATGTAGATGAAAACAAAAAATAAATTCGTTTTTCAATTTTTTGTAAGGATGACCAGATTTTAAAATTGCATCCTGCAAAGTGTTCTACCCGTCGAACAGAAAATTAAATGCGTCGTTTAATTGTTTTGCGGTTTTGAACAGATAACTCTCGAACAAAATATTTCAGAGAATTGTTGTACGCGACGAATGATAGGACCAACAAATTCTTTTTTTTCAATTATATTTTTTCTTTTTCTTCATCAAATAGATGCAGAGAAGACCCAAAAAAATTAATTTGTTGTTCAATTCTTTTCTGTTTTTGAAGATAATTCCTTAACAAAAAGACAGAGTTTTTAATTTTTTTTAGCAAAAAATGTAGGCTAAAAAATTAAATTTTTCGTTAAATTAATTTCTGTTAATTTAAAGATAACTTTTGTAAAAGATTTATATACTTTCATCAAAGTCTTATATTCATTCGAAAGATGTGAGTACTACCAAAAAATTAAATTCGTTGTTTAATAATTTTCTTAGGTTTCAACTCTTGAACAGATAACCAAATTGAAAAAAAATGCATTTCTAATTTATCATAAAAACAATTGCCATATCCTAGGTCAAGACAAAATGACAGCCATCTTAACTTGAGCTAGAAAAACGAAAAATGCATTCAACAATTTGAAAAATTCAAAAATATAATCAGTCAAAGAATTTGCGCCAATAGCTCAAAATCTATTGAAAAATAATGCATTTATAATTTACCATGAAAACAATTGCCACATCCTAGGTCAAAATAAAATGACAGCTATCCTAACTTGAACTAGGAATACAAAAAATGCATTCAATAAATTGTAAAATTCTAAAAAAAAAATTAATCAGTCAAAGAATTTGCTCCAAAAGCTTAAAATCCATTAAAAAATAATTCATTTCTAATTTACTATAAAAATAATTACCATATCCTAGATCAAAACAAAATGGCAACCATCTTAACTTGAACTGGGAATACGAAAAATGTAATCAACGATTTGTGAATAAGTCTAAAAAAAAATAATGAATCAAGAAATTTACTTCTAAAACTCAAAATCGATAAAATAATAATGTATTTATAATTTTCTATTAAAACAATTGCCACATCCCAGGTGAAAACAAAACCACAACAATCCAAACTCGAACCGCGAAAACGAAAAATGCGTTCAACGGTTTAAAAAATTATAAAAAAAATTATCAACCAAAAAATTGCTTGAAAAGCTCAAAATCAATAAAACTATAATGCATTTCTGATTTTTCAACAAAAAAATTGCCACACCCTTGATGAAAACAAAACGGCAATAATCCAAACTTGAAATAGGAAATCAAAAATGCATTCAACGGTTTAAAAAATTCTAAAAAAATGTATTTACCGATCATTTTTTTAAAAGCTTAAAATCCATAAAACAATAATGCCTGTCTGATTTTCGATCAAAACAATTGCCGTATTCTAAGAAGAAACTAAACGTTAACAATCCAAACTTCAGCTGGTAAAACGAAATATGCATTCAACGGTTTAAAAAATTCTAAAAAAATTGATCAAGTGATAAATTTTCTTCAAAAGCTTAAAATCCATAAAATACTAAAGCTTGTCTGATTTGCGATCAAATTGCGGAAAGTAAACGTAAAGGTAAACTAGGAAAACGAAAAATGTTTTCAACGATTGAAAAAATTCTAAACAATTAACAATTCCATGAATTTCTTTTAAAAGCTCAAAATACATAAAACAACAATGCGTTTTAGATTTTAAATAAAGATAATTGCCATATCTCAGGTGGGAACAAATCGGCAATAATCCAAACTTGAACTGGAGAAACGAAAAATGTTTTCAGCGATTAATAATAAATAATCTAAAAAATTAATTATTTGACGAATTTATTTTGTTAGCTCAAAATACACAAAACAACAATGCATTTCAAATTTTAGTTAGAAATAATTGCCACATCCTAAGTGGCAACAAAGCGGCAAAAATTCAAACTTGAACTAGGAAAACAAAAAAATGCATTTTTGAAAAATTCTAAATTATTTATCAAACAAGGAATTTGCGTCAAAAGCTCAAAATCAATTAAACTATAATACATTACTGATTTTCCATCAAAACAATTGCCACATCCTAGGTGGAAAGAAAAGCGTCAATAATCCAAACTTGAACTAGGAAAACAAAAAATGTAAAATGTATTCAACGGTTTAAAAAATTCAAAAAAAAATTAATCAACATGATTTTTTTTTTCAAAAAGCTTAAAATCCATAAAATAACAATGCGTCTCTGATTTGTGATCAAAACAATTGTCATATTCCAAGAGGAGACTAAACATAAAACAATCCAAATTTAAATTAGGAGAACGAAAAATGTTTTCAACGATTAAAAAAATTCTAAAAAATTAATAATTTGATGAATTTCCCTTAAAAGCTCAGAATACATAAAACAACAATGCATTTCAGATTTTAGTTGCCATATCCTAGGTGGAAACAAAAGCGGAAACAATCCAAACTTGAACCAGAAAAACGAAAAATGCATTCAACGGTTTAAAAAATTCTAAAAAAATTAATCAACTCAAATTTTTCGAAAAGCTTAAGATACATAAAACAACAATGCGTCTCTGATTTGCAAACAAAACAATTGCCATATTCTGAGAGGAAACAAAGCGGCAACAATCCAAACTTAAACTATAAAAACGAAAAATGCATTCAACGATTTAAATAATTCAAAATTCATTATCAACCAAGGAATTTGTGTTAAAAGCTCAAAATCAATAAAACTACAATACATTTTTGATCTTCCATCAAAACAATTGCCATATTCTAGGTGGAAACAAAACGGCAATAATCCAAACTTCAACTGGGAAAACGAAAAATATTTTCGTCGACTTGAAAGAATTTTAAAAAAATTATTACTTGACGATTTTCGTTTAAAAGCTCAAAATACATAAAACAACGGTGCATTTCAGATTTTGGCTAAAAACAATCGCCACATCCTAGGTGGAAACAAAAGCAGCAACAATCCAAACTTGAACTAGGAAAACAAAACAAAAAATGCATTCAACGATTTGAAAAATTTAAAAAATGTATTCTCTCCAGGAATTTGCTTCCATTAAAGTAAAACGTACCCGTCGAATAGATGCAGATAAGACCAAAACAATTTATCATTCAGTTGTTTTTTGAATTTGCAGGATAACTCTTGAACTGATAACCAGATTTTGATTATTCTTTCGATAAAATATTGCACTCGCCGAACAGAATATCGTTGTTCAATTACTCTGTGGTTTTTATTTTAAAAATTCTTCCTGAAAAGTATTGTACTCATCGAATAAATATAGACAGAACCAAAAAATCATTCGTCTTCAATTGTTTTTTTTTGAGGATTACTTTTGAACGGAAGACCAAGTTTTGTAAATTCTTTCAGCAAAGTGTTGTACTCGCCGTATGGCTATGCAGATAAAACACAAAAAATTAAATTTGTAGTTCAATCGTTTTCTGTTTTTTTTTTTTGAGGATAACTTTTGAACGAAATTTTTTTCAGTTCTCATTAAAGAGATGTAGATAAAATCAAAAAATAAATTCACAGTGTAATTGTTTTCCGTTTCTTTTTTAAATCAAAAACAGAGTTTCAAATTCTTAAAGTATTGGAATCATTGAAGAGTTGTTGATAAGGTTATGATAAGGTAACATAACGTGGACGAAGAACGGTATTACTGATTTAATGCATGCTACTTTGCGTCTTTATTTAATTTTTTTAATGCGACAAGTAAAGGTTTTCAATGATCATTTTTTCTCTCTTTAAAAAGGAGACGGTGGGATATATTGTATGCCAAGTGGCTCTACTTTCAAAATGTTCGACGAGCCGCTATGTGCTGATAGGATCCACAAACGGTTCTTACTTTAAAAATGACCCTCGTATATCAAACAACGGAATTCCAAGAATTAAGTACTATAGGTTTTGTGAATGTTTACAACATTTTTTTATTCACGAAAGCATATTATTTTGCATTACACCTACCCCCGATTATTAACGTTTTCATGCAATTCAAATACGCAACAAATCACTTTTTTTTTAACAGTACAAATGATCATAACTACTAAATTGAAATAATTTTAATTGGTAAGAAAGATACATGTTTCAATAAAGCTATCTAAGATCTAGAAGCGATATTTAATGAAAGTATATATGTTCACCTACCATCAATATCTACTGTTAAGCATTACAATATTATTTTTAATGATGTTTTGTCACACCAGAACGGTAAAGTGTCGCATTACCACACTAATTTGGTGAAGTGTTCGATTTTGTTTTATTGTACATGTCATCATAAAGTTGTGTGTCATAATTAGAGTCCGGATTTATATGCGCTAAAAAAGGCATTATAATTTTTTTATATGCGCTAAAAAAAGACGTTATAATTTTTTTATATGCTCTAAAAAGGCATAATTATAATTTGTTTATATGCGCTTAAAATTAGCCAATATATGCGACAAAATGATTAAAATATGGATTTTATATGCGGTTTAATTAAAAATAATGTTGCAAAATAAAAAAAATATACAAATAGCAACTATTGATAATTTATTTATTGGAATTATAATGTAGAACCAACATTTGATTTTGATTTTCTATTTAGGTAAAGTTAAATGGCATAGAGTTCATGTTAAAATTTATTATGTCCTCCTCAGTCTCAATCTTTAAATTTTTTAAGTGCTGCCGATTCTTCATCATTAAAATTAAGAAGAATATTTCCTAATTTTTCAAAATTATTGGCGTAAAATAAAGCGGTACGGTTGCATGGAGTATCATCTGCATAGGCGTACTAGCTTAACTTACTTATGGGGAAATCCCCGTATTCTATATAAATAATATAATATATACATATCTACCAGTGGCGGCTCGTGAATCATGTTGATGATAGAGCCACATATACAATATGCCCCCTCCCCCTCTTTTTTGAAGAACGATTTATATTCCTAGACCAAAGTAACCGGCGAAAAAGTGTTTTAAGAGTTAATCAAAAATTCTTGCTTAGCTTGAAACTACAGGTAGTGCTATGGCTCCTTGGGTCTGTATAACGAGCCGCCCCTGCATTCGACAGCAAAATATACTACTTTTGACAGCTGAAAAATACAATTTTTAACAATTCAAAGATTTTGAATTTTAGCTGAAAAATACTGTTTTTAACAGCTGAAACATATCATTGTTGACACACGAAAAATACTATTTTTAACAAAAAAGTACTATTTTTGACAGTTGGAAAATACTAATTTTCAACAGCCGAGGAATACCATTTTTGTCAACTGAAACATACCATTCCTGACACAGGAAAAATACTCTTTTTGACAAAAGTACTATTTTGGACAGTAAAAAATACTACTTTTGACCGCTGAAAAATACAATTTTTGACAATTCATAAATGTCGAAAAAAACTATTTTTACTAACTAAAAAAGACTGTTTTTGGCAGCTGAAACATAGCATATTTGGTTGCTGAAGAATACCATTTTCTATAACTTTAAAATGCAACTCGATGCAGCTGAAAAATATTATTTTCAACAGCTGGGGATTACCACTCTTGACAGCCGTAAAATAGCATTCCCGACAACTGAAACATACCGTTATTGGCAGCTAAAGATACAATTTTTGACAAGAGCAAAAAAATCAATTTTTGACAACAAAATATACAGGTTCTGACAGCTGAAACATGCCATGTTGACAGTTAAAAAATGTCAAAAAATGTTGCTTTTGATATCTAAAAAATACCATGGGAAATACCGTTTTTGGCAGCTGAAAAGTATCATTTTTGACAGCTGAAACATTACATTTTTGACAGCTGAAACATTACATTTTTGACAGCTGAAACATTACATTTTTGACAGCTGAAACATTACATTTTTGACAGCTGAAACATTACATTTTTGACAGCTGAAACATTACATTTTTGACAGCTGAATAATACAATTCTTATTAGCTGAAAAATACCATTCCTGATAACAGCAACACACTATTATTGACAACTGTATCGTACCATTATTGTCAGCTAAAAAATACAATTTTTGAAAACCAAAAATACAATTTTTGGCAACAAAAAGTACAATTTTTTAAAGCTGAAATATGCCATTTTGACAATTAAAAAAATATCGAAAATGCTGCTTTTGATAGCTGAAAAATACCCCATTTGACAGCTGAAAAATATCTTTTTTGACAGTTGATTAATATACTTGTTAACAGCTGAAAAATACAATTTTTAACAGCTGACACATACCATTCTTGACAACTACAACAAACCATTATTGACAACTGTAACATACCATTATCGTCAGCTAAAAAATACAATTTTTAACAACAAAAAGTACAAGTTTTTACAACTGAAAAATGCTATTTTGACAATAAAAAAATGACCAAAAATGTTGGCTTTGATGGCTGAAAAATACGATTTTTATAGGTGAGACAGCTGAAAAATATCATTTTTGACAGTTAAATAAATACATTTCTTAACAGCTGAAAAATACCATTCTTGACAACTGCAACAAACCTTTATTGACAACTGTAACATACCATTATTGTTTGCTAACAAATACAATTTTCGACAGCCGTAAAATACCATTTTTGACAATTAAAAAATGTCAAAAAATGCTGCTTTTAATAGCTGAAAAATACCATTTTTATAGGTAAGAAGTACCTTTTTGACAGCTGAAAAGTACCATTTTTGACAACTGAAAAATATCATTCTGCAACAAACCATTATTGACAACTGTAACATACCATTATTGCCTGCTAAAAAATACAATTTTTGACAACACAAAAAATACAAATTTTGACAGCTGAAAAATGCTATTTTTGACAGTTAAAAAAACGTCGAGAAATGCTGCTTTTTATAGCTAAAAAAGAACATTTTTATAGATTAAAAAACATCATTTTTGACAGTTGAATAATACACTTTTTAACAGCTGAAAAATACCATTGTTGACAACTGCAACAAACCATTATTAACAACTGTAACATACCATTATTGCCTGTTTTTGACTACAAAAAGTAAATTTTTGACAGCTGAAAATGCCATTTTTGAAAATTAAAAAAAAAGTCGCTAAAAGCTGTTTTTGATAGCTGAAAAATAACATTTTAATAGGTGAGAAATACACTTTTTTGACATAAAAAAACATTTTTGATAACTGAAGAATATAATATAAATAATATAATATATACATATCTACCAGTGGCGGCTCGTGAATCATGTTGATGATAGAGCCACATATACAATATGCCCCCTCCCCCTCTTTTTTGAAGAACGATTTATATTCCTAGACCAAAGTAACCGGCGAAAAAGTGTTTTAAGAGTTAATCAAAAATTCTTGCTTAGCTTGAAACTACAGGTAGTGCTATGGCTCCTTGGGTCTGTATAACGAGCCGCCCCTGCATTCGACAGCAAAATATACTACTTTTGACAGCTGAAAAATACAATTTTTAACAATTCAAAGATTTTGAATTTTAGCTGAAAAATACTGTTTTTAACAGCTGAAACATATCATTGTTGACACACGAAAAATACTATTTTTAACAAAAAAGTACTATTTTTGACAGTTGGAAAATACTAATTTTCAACAGCCGAGGAATACCATTTTTGTCAACTGAAACATTACATTTTTGACAGCTGAATAATACAATTCTTATTAGCTGAAAAATACCATTCCTGATAACAGCAACACACTATTATTGACAACTGTATCGTACCATTATTGTCAGCTAAAAAATACAATTTTTGAAAACCAAAAATACAATTTTTGGCAACAAAAAGTACAATTTTTTAAAGCTGAAATATGCCATTTTGACAATTAAAAAAATATCGAAAATGCTGCTTTTGATAGCTGAAAAATACCCCATTTGACAGCTGAAAAATATCTTTTTTGACAGTTGATTAATATACTTGTTAACAGCTGAAAAATACAATTTTTAACAGCTGACACATACCATTCCTGACAACTACAACAAACCATTATTGACAACTGTAACATACCATTATCGTCAGCTAAAAAATACAATTTTTAACAACAAAAAGTACAAGTTTTTACAACTGAAAAATGCTATTTTGACAATAAAAAAATGACCAAAAATGTTGGCTTTGATGGCTGAAAAATACGATTTTTATAGGTGAGACAGCTGAAAAATATCATTTTTGACAGTTAAATAAATACATTTCTTAACAGCTGAAAAATACCATTCTTGACAACTGCAACAAACCTTTATTGACAACTGTAACATACCATTATTGTTTGCTAACAAATACAATTTTCGACAGCCGTAAAATACCATTTTTGACAATTAAAAAATGTCAAAAAATGCTGCTTTTAATAGCTGAAAAATACCATTTTTATAGGTAAGAAGTACCTTTTTGACAGCTGAAAAGTACCATTTTTGACAACTGAAAAATATCATTCTGCAACAAACCATTATTGACAACTGTAACATACCATTATTGCCTGCTAAAAAATACAATTTTTGACAACACAAAAAATACAAATTTTGACAGCTGAAAAATGCTATTTTTGACAGTTAAAAAAACGTCGAGAAATGCTGCTTTTTATAGCTAAAAAAGAACATTTTTATAGATTAAAAAACATCATTTTTGACAGTTGAATAATACACTTTTTAACAGCTGAAAAATACCATTGTTGACAACTGCAACAAACCATTATTAACAACTGTAACATACCATTATTGCCTGTTTTTGACTACAAAAAGTAAATTTTTGACAGCTGAAAATGCCATTTTTGAAAATTAAAAAAAAAGTCGCTAAAAGCTGTTTTTGATAGCTGAAAAATAACATTTTAATAGGTGAGAAATACACTTTTTTGACATAAAAAAACATTTTTGATAACTGAAGAATATCATTTTTGACAGCTCTTAACAGCTGAAAAATGCCATTTTTAACAGCTGAAAAATACGATTTTTGACAATTGCAACAAAACATTATTGACAACTTTCTGAAATTTGAAAGCTCGAATAATTTTTGAATAATTTTATGACTTCCGGACTTAAAAAATAAAAAGTGGTGATTAATCAAAAAAAAACTAGGTGAATAATGTGCTTGAGTTTTTTTAGAATGTAAATGTCCAATCATTTTTAAATAATTTTGTAAAGATATTTTGGATTTTTTTTTATTGCTCTTTCAACTGTAACATACCATTATTGTCAGCTAAAAAATACAATTTTTGACAACAAAAATTACAGTTTTTGACAGCTGTAAAATGCCATTTTTAATAAATAAAAAATATTGAAAAATACCATTTTTAATAAATAAAAAATGTTGAAAAATACCATTTTAATAGATGAGAAATACCTTTTTTGACAGATGAAATATAACATTTTTGACAACTGAAAAATGTTATTTTCGACAGTTTAATAATACATTTCTTAACAGCTGAAACTACCATTTTTAACAGCTGAAACATATCATTCTTGACATCTGCAACAAACCATTATTGACAATTGCAACACACCATTATTGTCAGCTAAGAAATACAATTCTAGACAACAAAATAAAGAAAGAACGATTTATTTATCTTTCTAGACCAGGGGTCTCCAAACTTTTTCCATCGCGGGCCATATATATAATTCTTCATAACCTAGTGGGCCAAAGTATTATCAATTTTATAACTAATTTCAAAACCTATAACAAAAAATCGTTGTAGAATTTTTAATGTGACATTTACGGAACATGTAACTGCTTGAGGTCGCGGGCCGCATTTGGCCCGCGGGCCGTAGTTTGGAGACCCCTCTTCTAGACCAATGTAACGTTTTAAGAATTAATTAAAAATTCTTGCGAGCTTGAAACTACTACAGGCAGTGCCATGGCTCATTGGCTCCTATATAACGAGCCGCCCCTGATATCCAGATAACACAAGGTTTCGTTCGCGAGTTAGGGGAATCCCGTAAATTTATCTTATACCATTTCATAAAAAATATTTCCACGCTCGCAAATTTATAAATAAATTTCAACAAAATCAATTACAGTTAATGGAAATATTGACTTTATATGTGGTTATATGCGGATATATGCTCAAATAAGTTTAATGTGACAAAACCTCGAAATATTAAGTTATATGCGAAGTAAAACTTGGTACTTTGATTTATATCAGAGAGAAACGTATAGATACAATTCGCCAGTTCAATACGAAAGAGCAAATAAAACATGTAAAAAAATATAAATCCGGACTCTAGTCATAATGATGACGACTTTTCCTTTTCGACGTTGTAATAGTAATAATAATAGTATTTATTCCCAACAGATAATACATATAGATACTGGGTACACAATTTTGTTTCGTTCCTATAATTTTTTTAATATGAAAAATATTACAAATACACTTAAATACTGAAGATAACAAAAAAATGCACTTATTTTGTTTAACCATATTTTTCTTCAAATCCTTGCTTTTTTTAAACGTGTGTGTTTTTATTCCTGATCACAGTTTTTAATTTTTTGATATTCACCTCTAATTTTTTTGTAAATTGGGTTAAATCAAGTATTGATGGAATAATTGGAAATGGCGTTATCCCGCTGACTTTTGAATGGTTTTATAGTCACATTAAACGCCCCATGATGAATGTATAATGCATAATATAGTTGGGATAGGAGAGAACTGGGGCCTGAAATGAATAATGCATTCCGGAGCGGCACGGGTCTGTTCATCTGTTCAGCGTTCAGTTTTGTTGGCGGGTGATCAACTCTTGATCAACCACGCACGGCGGGACGCCAACTACCGCAGCACACGTCCATTGTCAATTATCATCCAGGATTCTATCCGTCATATTTATTGGTTTAATGAGATATGTATCGGAGTATCGACCGCATTCAATGTACGATACGCGCCAGTATTAAGCGAACACGTTAATAATTTGTATTCTTCATGGTGACATAATGATTATCACGCTTTGATTCTTTCCTGCTACTTTTACTCCACAATAATAATAATATAGAGTTTATTTTCCGCATTAACGACACTTTAGAAGAGTTTAAATAACGGTTAATAAACTTTTTTTTTTTTGGCTTTGGTAATTAAACCATTAGCCATCAGAGAGGTATTGAAAATAACTAATTCTAAATTCACATTCATTCCGAGGATTAAAAGGGGTCACAAAGTCTTCTCGCCTGGGGGCTCGTCAAGGCATTTTTATGGTACATACTAAACTAAGCCATGGTTCATGGGTGGGCCACAAGGGGATAAAACAAAGGAAACTCATTTACACACTTACATCTATAAAATTACCCAGTATTAATTATACCATAATTTTTATTTCATTAATATATGCTATAAGTTTTTCGTAAATGAATTTATTTCTCGATCCTAGCATACACTTATAACTAAACGGCAGGGCTAATTTAGGAGAAATTGCTTCAAACAGGATCTTCCTCTCATTACAAAATCTGGGGCAAATCATTATAAAATGTTCGAGAGTACCGGACTCCCCACACTCACAAAACGGGTTATCTGTTTGATTTATTTTATATAAATAAAATGGGCATATACCATGGTTACTTCTTAAACGACAAATTGTCTTTACTGACTTTTTTGCAGAAATTTCCAATTCCAAAAACCAAGGAGTTGCAGGAATTTTTGCACCTAGAGCCTCATAGAACATACCATAATTACTTGTCTCGAAGTATAGTTTGAATTCATTTTTAAGTTGTTTTTTTAATATGTTCAGTAGATCCTTTGGTATGATAGGGTAATTCAATGTTGATTCAGTATACAAACCTTCTTTTGCTAGCCTGTCTGCTGTTTCATTGCCTGATATGCCTGCATGACCCTTTACCCAGATTAGAAAGATTTTATTTTTCAAAGCCAATGAATGTTTTAAAATTTCTGCAGTGATGTAGTTTAATTTGGATGAAATGTTGAATGACTTGAAAAAATCGACTATACTCTTGCAATCTGTAAATATTATTAAGTCGGTAGTCCTTGGTATATTTAAATTCTTGAGGTATTTAAGGGCTTCAAGTACGGCTATAGTTTCTGCAGAATATACTGACATTATGGTATCTAAGGAAAACGATGTTTTGATATTTCTAACCGGGTCAAAAACGCACCTCCATATAATCCTTCAGAGCTGGATCCATCAGTATAGATCCTGTAAGAATTTGGCCATTTCGATGAAATATATTCATGAAAAGACTGACTTATACTTTCCGGTGGTAATGCACCATAATAATGATAACCGTAATAATAAGTCCTCATAGACTGAATCAATCCTTCATATGGGATTGAATATAAAAGATTTAACGTAGGTTTGTGTAGTTTCGTTTCATATGGTTGTATTAGTCGATAACATTCAACAAGTATTGGGGATTTCTTAATAATCCAATAACGAGTTGATAAATCCAAGATCGAAAGATCAAATATTTTACTTAATAATTTAGAATTCTGAGATGTAAGTGACAACAAGAATTTCAGTCCTAAAAATTTACGTCGCATATAAAGAGGTTTCTCATTACATTCAACATATAGCAAGTTAATAGGTGTGCTCCGTAATCCGTAATCTAAGACATTTATTTTGTACTATGTCAATTTTCTTCAGATGGCATTTACTGGCATTACCGTAAAAAATACTACCATAATCAATAACAGCGCGAACAAATGATCTATATATCAATAAAGAGATGGCAGGATCGACACCCCAATTATTGGATGACAAAACCCTTAAAATATTTATGCCTTTCTCAACTCTTGATGTAATATACGCTATATGTGAATTCCATAATAATTTGCTGTCCAAATACATTCCTAAAAATTTGACAATTTTAGTGTGGTTATACCATTTTCCATCCAATAGAACTTGATCCGTTTCGAATCTACTCCGAGTAAATGTACAAATTTTTGATTTTTCTTCAGACATGGATAACCCGTTATCCGATAGGTATAATTTTACTTTATTGATAGTTGTGCTCAATACTGAGAAACAATTTTTTATATTTTTATCTTTTGTATAAATACAAAAGTCGTCAGCATATTGGATTATTTTAATGTTGTCATCAAATATTAATTCTAAATCGTACAAGAATAATGCATACAAAATAGGGCTTAGGATACTACCCTGGGCTAGTATCGGACCGAATACCTTGTCGTTAACATGTAGAGATATTCTACGCTCAGAAAATAAATTTGTTATTAGTGTCACAATAGATTCAGGAAAGTCCAATTGAAACAGCTTCTCCGCCAATAATGAAAGGTTTACACTATCATATGCACCTTGGATGTCGATGAAAAACCCAGAAATGGATTCATTATTCGAGAAAGCAATTTGTATATCAGTTATAAGTGCCCCCAATGTGTTATAAGTTGAATTAAATCTACGAAAGCCAGTCTGAGTACTTGGGAATTTATTTTGTGATTCTATCCACCATTCTATCCTGGTTTTTAAGATTCTTTCGAATGTTTTTAACACACATGATGAAAGTGCTATCGCTCTATAAGAGATAGCCATGGGTCCTTTCCTGCTTTTAATAAGGCAATCACTTTATATTCCTTCCATTCTAATGGAATATTGCCGTCTGACAATACATTATTAAAAATACGCACTAGATATTGTTTTGCATTTAAAGGCATATTATCTAACATTCTGTAACTAATCTTATCGAGACCCGGAGCACTTTCAACGTTTTTTTTAATGTTTAAGTTTAATTTCTTGAACGTAATTTCTTTATTTAAAAAGTGTTGATTATTTTGAGATGGCATCTCTGTTGCACCATAATTTTGAACTGAAGGTGGGGCCAATTTGTTTAGAAATTCTTCACACCACTCGCCGTCTGCGATGGGCTGTTTATTTACATACGAAGTGTTTTTGATTTTCCTTATTTCGCTCCAAATATTTTTTATTGGTGTACTATGATTTAAATTAGCACAAAATTTCCTAAAAGATTCTTTTTTACTTTTAGATATTGTTCTTTTGACAATAGCCACAGACTTTTTATATTCTATTAAATTGGAGATATTAGGGTTAGAATTATATCTTTTCATTGCATTTGATTGCTCTTCAATTGCCCTTTTACAATTATCATTCCACCATGGTTTTGAAAACCGCGTTGTACGATGAGAGTTATTAGTCTTATATACAGGAATGGCTGTTTCGGATGCATTGTTAAGATTTTTTATAAAAGAAGAATAGTTACTATCATTTGCACCAGAAATTTCAGTTAGTATTTCCAATTTCTGCTTGAATATTTCCCAATTTGCTTTGCCCACGTTCCATTTCTTATTTGCATTAAAATTACTTGAGTTTGGTTAGTGTTTAATTATAATATTAATCGGAAAGTGGTCTGATCCCAATTTATTGTCTAAAGTATTCCAAGTTGCAACCCCAGCTATATCTGGGGTGCAGATAGTTATGTCTGTAGCAGATAAAGGTAAATTTGCCCCCTTAAGCAATGTAGCGGAGTCGTCATTAATAAAGCATAAATTACATTCTTCTATGGCTTCTAAAAGAACCGACGAGAAGTTAGCCACGACTTTCCAGCCACGGATTTTGGCGCCTCCACCATCAGCCGAATTCTAACAAATTTATTTAAATGTTATTTATCTGAAAGATTGAATTAAAACGTATTAAGCGACATTCAATAAACAATTTATAATTATAAGTATTCGATCTTAATTAAAATTGGCGACGATTTAAATTTTTGTGGTTGGCCACGGATACGCGCGAGACAAAAAATTCTATAAGTGCCGTTTGGCGCTAGTTATTTTTAATATTTTAACACAGATGTGTTAATAAACATCTAATAAACAATTTAAAGTAATTTGTTTATAGTAGTCTTCATAAATGGCGACGTGAATGGCCAGCCACGGATCCGCGGGGACAAAAAATTTCATAACTGCCGTTTGGCGCTAGATATTTTAAATATTTTAACACAGATGTGTTAATAAGCATCTGATAAACAATTTAAGCTAATTTGTTTATAGTAGTCTTCATCAATGCTTTAGTCCCCGCGGATCCGTGGTTGGCCTCTCACGTCGCCATTTATGAAGACTACTATAAACAAATTAGCTTAAATTGTTTATTAGATGTTTATTAACACATCTGTGTTAAAATATTAAAAATATCTAGCGCCAAACGGCAGTTATGAAATTTTTAGTCCCCGCGGATCCGTGGCTGGCCTCTCACGTCGCCATTTATGAAGACTACTATAAACAAATTAGCTTAAATTGTTTATTAGATGTTTATTAACACATCTGTGTTAAAATATTAAAAATATCTAGCGCCAAACGGCAGTTATGAAATTTTTAGTCCCCGCGGATCCGTGGCTGGCCTCTCACGTCGCCATTTATGAAGACTACTATAAACAAATTAGCTTAAATTGTTTATTAGATGTTTATTAACACATCTGTGTTAAAATATTAAAAATATCTAGCGCCAAACGGCAGTTATGAAATTTTTAGTCCCCGCGGATCCGTGGCTGGCCTCTCACGTCGCCATTTATGAAGACTACTATAAACAAATTAGCTTAAATTGTTTATTAGATGTTTATTAACACATCTGTGTTAAAATATTAAAAATATCTAGCGCCAAACGGCAGTTATGAAATTTTTTGTTCCCGCGGATCCGTGGCTGGCCTCTCACGTCGCCATTTATGAAGACTACTATAAACAAATTAGCTTAAATTGTTTATTAGATGTTTATTAACACATCTGTGTTAAAATATTAAAAATATCTAGCGCCAAACGGCAGTTATGAAATTTTTAGTCCCCGCGGATCCGTGGCTGGCCTCTCACGTCGCCATTTATGAAGACTACTATAAACAAATTAGCTTAAATTGTTTATTAGATGTTTATTAACACATCTGTGTTAAAATATTAAAAATATCTAGCGCCAAACGGCAGTTATGAAATTTTTAGTCTCCGCGGATCCGTGGCTGGCCTCTCACGTCGCCATTTATGAAGATTACTATAAACAAATTAGCTTAAATTGTTTATTAGATGTTTATTAACACATCTGTGTTAAAATATTAAAAATATCTAGCGCCAAACGGCAGTTATGAAATTTTTTGTTCCCGCGGATCCGTGGCTGGCCTCTCACGTCGCCATTTATGAAGACTACTATAAACAAATTAGCTTAAATTGTTTATTAGATGTTTATTAACACATCTGTGTTAAAATATTAAAAATATCTAGCGCCAAACGGCAGTTATGAAATTTTTTGTTCCCGCGGATCCGTGGCTGGCCTCTCACGTCGCCATTTATGAAGACTACTATAAACAAATTACTTTAAATTGTTTATTAGATGTTTATTAACACATCTGTGTTAAAATATTAAAAATAACTAGCGCCAAACGGCACTTATAGAATTTTTTGTCTCGCGCGTATGCGTGGCCAACCACAAAAATTTAAATCGTCGCCAATTTTAATTAAGATCGAATACTTACAATTATAAATTGTTTATTGAATGTCGCTTAATACGTTTTAATTCAATCTTTCAGATAAATAACATTTAAATCAATTTGTTAGAATTCGGCTGATGGTGGAGGCGCCAAAATCCGTGGCTGGAAAGTCGTGGCTAACTTCTCGTCGGTTCTAAAAGATTAACTCCTTTATTGTCAGTTCTTGAATCTTCCCAAGCACTATGGTGACAGTTAAAATCACCGCCAATCAAAAACGGCCCTTTAATACTTTTTAAAAATCGACTCCACTGTTGTCTACTCACTGTTACACTAGGACTACAATAAATAGAAATAAATGTTATTGTTTTATTATGGTTAAGAGCTATTGAAATTCCAATTGCATTAACCCCGGGAATCTTGTAAAAAGAAACACTAGGGTCGTACGGAATGTTATTTTTTAATAAGATACATGCTCCCGTTTTGCCGTTCAGATTATCGTCTCTAAATATATTAAATCCAGAAAAAACAAAAGGTGTGTGAGGATTTAACCATGATTCACTTATCAAACATACATTACTCTTTTGTTTAAAAATTAAGTACTGTAGAGCTTCCTTTTTATTTTTCATGGATCTAGCATTCCATTGAATTATATTTAACTCAGCCATTGCAACTATTTAGATTTTAAAACTATCTCTATTTGATTTTTAATAACTGATTCTAGGTTAAGGTTTGTTTCTTTGCTTCTAATTATATCAATGATCTTAGTAGAAATTTCCTGGATTAAACCAGATAAATATTCATTATTTTGGATATGGGATTCTACATTATTATTTAAGCACGCTCCATTGCTGTTTTCCAATCGTACTGGAGAAATAATGTTTCTATGTTGCTCTTGAATAAACAATTCTTTCTGAGAATAATCAATTTCTTTACGTTTTCGTTTATTTAAATTGACAGACTGGTGTAATGTAGGAAATTCCCTATTATTTAAATTATCAATATTACTGCCACCAGCAACCACTCCCGAAAATGAACATTCTTGTTTCTTAACCGCATCCCTATTTGATATGTTTTCTATACTCATTATGTTTTTTATTGATTTTTGTTTTTTAAATTCAGGACACTCTTTATGATTCGTTGAAATATGCCCTCCCCCGCAATGAATGTATTTTATAGGCACTGGATTTGAACATTCGTTCGATTCGTGATCCCCCAAACAAAGAACACAACGTTTTTGCGCTTTACATTGCGTACTTATATGACCGTATCTCAAACATCTCAAACATTGAATTACGCGTTGAATATAAGACTCAACACGACAGATTACCCGAAAAATTTCAACCGCTGTAGGTAATATGTTCCCTTTAAAAGTACTAGAATTGATTGTGTGGGCTTGTACGTTACTTTATCGTCAATGTGTACACGTCTATTTAGACGTTTTGTCTCCAGTATTGAAAATGACTCCCCAAACAACGGTTTAATTAAATTACTAATTTCGTTCTCTGATATACTAGTATCTACACCTTTAATAACCCCCAATCCGCGAATCATAAATTGGGGTATATAAGACACAATATTCCTGTTTTTGAGAATATCCGACTCTAGTAATTTATTAGCGGAAAGGTAGGTGCGCAAAACTATTTTTACTCTATTTTTACCCAATGATGCAATCTCAATTATTTCATTGTCTACATCTTTATGGTTTGTAAAAATTATTTTACCGATGGACATTGGATGTAATTATTACTGCTATTATCTCCCTCCAAATATATTTGAAAAGGATCTATCTATCCTTAAGATCATAACGATATTGAATTCGTTGTTTAGTCGGGCTATTTATATTCTTATCATTTTTCATTGTATTGGAGATGAGCGCGTCTCCACTTTTTACCGCATTATTCTCTCTGTTGCTCGTGGATGGATTGACCTTGGGTACATTTAACACGTGGTCAGCACTTTGTGAATTAAAATTGGGGTTTAATATCTGGATATTTAATTCATATGTAGGGCTATTTATCACTTCCATCGACTCAAATATAACCCCAGCGGGAATTAATAAAGAATTTGTCTTATCTGTTACTGGGTTTCCCGAGGGAAACCCAGCTTCCGGATCCATTGTCTCTGCTACTCAGGCCCTTCTCGTTTGTAACAACACTTCACTTAAACTATAACTATAACTATAACTGTACTTTTGTAAATAAATTTGGACACTATATAAATTGCTGTCGATCGCTCTGCGTTAAAATTCGATGTTCACGCTACGAGAACTCAAACACCAATCCGGTTAATAAACTGCTAACAAATATAACAAAGTAATACTTAAGTTTTATAAAAAAATATATTTTACAAGCAAAGAAAGAAAGCAATTGATAATGTATATTAATATCAGTACAAAGATTAAGTATAGAGGGCGAGTATTTTTTAATATTTGATGTGTATTTGGGAACTTATTTGTATTTAAAATTAAATCCTTAGTCTTGAATCTGAAGTTAGTCCTTGCATATAGAAATAAATGAATGTTATACTGAGATGTACAATTAGTCTAATTGCCCCAATATAATAAACTTCGACGTATTTAACGTTTAAAACTTCAACACTACCAATATTTTAAAATAACCATGTCAATTACAGCACTCGTATCGTAACAACAATGAGCTCTAGCTGTTGATGCGTTCTAAACCCCAACAATAAGGTTTTGGAGTATAAAAAGTAATTAATTGAAATATTTAAAAACGCATACGCACTCTTGATGATACCAACATTCATGGCAAATGATTCTTATCAGAACATCCGTCATTCATTCCTGGTGTCATTTACCATTTAACGTCCTATGTATAAATCATTTTCATCTAATTACCTCCGCGCAAAGTAATAGCGTTTTAATTTGTTGTGCTTTTTACGGTCACAGCTTTTTTTTTAATGTCACATAAAATATATCATTATTATTCGTATACATACGCGGTATTTCGGTGCTCCGATTAACGGGATGTTTTTATTATGTTACACAATAATAATAATCGTGTAAAAGTCAATTACATTTTAATTGAGCCGAAGCCGATGCTCGGATACGCACACACTTGCCCAACATTAAATATACCCGTACCTTTTTCAGGTGTTATTTTTATAAGCAATAAAAAGCCGATAATTACCGGTACAAGGGAAATTATTTCTTTTTAATGGACATTGCAAACTGTTGCGTTTTCAACAGGGATATTGCATTATCTAGAATTGTAATTGGATGCGTTACCAAATTTAATAATCGAGATATTTTGAGAATCGATTATTTTGGACAGAGGTATTTTAATAATCGATAAATCAACTTATGAATAAAAATGTGCATAGCCGAGTAAGCGGATAAAACATAGATAAAACTTTGAAAGTGGATAAAAAGGTAGGTACAAGTTTGCAAGCGGATAAAAAGGTAGATACAGGTTTCCAACTGGATACACTTTATTTACCTTCACAGTGACAACGATCTGAACGATTTTAAATTATACAGGGTTTCCACAATATAATTCTCAACACGAGGATCTCGCTTATTATAAGACATTTAAACAAATTTTGGATATTTAACTTAGTTTAGGCGGTGGTGCAAAAAAGTGAATTTGCGATTTTTTTTAGTTTTTCCTTATTACTTCTTTATTTTAAGAGAAAATCTAATTTAACTTGCACCTTTTGAATGGTAATGTGAAGATGTATTCATTTTATTTTATTTTTTCATTTATACAATTTGTATTTTTATTTGGTTAGGTATGTGACCTATGGTTGATTACGTGTATCTTCAAATTTCTGTATTTAACACATGGGATCTTCTTTCTGAATACTCACTAAAGTACATATTTTCAGTTCTTTGTGACAGGATGTAGATAGTAAACTGTGCCAAAAAAATCGATATTTTTTTTTTATTTCGCTCTTCTTCTATAATATTATTCCCCGTTCAAATTCATTCGGGTTCCCAAAATTTGAAGCAAATCGGTCAATATTTAGAGGTGCATCAAGCCAAACACGTGTTTTTTTTAAGTTTTCCTCAATTTTTGAGAGGTTTCATGTCACTGCTCTACAATAAGGGGATGTTTCATACTTGGGACACATTGATACATTCAAACTCAAAGTATTTAATGCGTTTTAGTCGCCACATCCACTTTTGGATAGATAATGACAAAAACAACCATTTTTTTAAGGCCTTAAAACCGTAATTTCTAATTTCATCTTCAATAACTTCATATTTTTAGATTTGTGTTGGGTCATACGCTGTTTTAACGTAGTCTAATATCACGTATCATTCATTGAATTGATAATTTAAGAGAAAATAGCCCATCAGTTATGATAATCGCTACTCGAGTGAAAAAACTCACCACTTGAAAATGCACAAAAAAATGGCTAAATTCAGAGTGCCATAATTCGGTTGCGTTTAGTAGAAATTTAATTAATCCTCAAGTTAAAAAGGTTAGAATTATCCCTTTAATGTGATCCTAGTTAATGTGATACCAAATCCATTCTACCCCTCCCATCCACTAAGAAAAAAATTTTCCTGATGTCAAAACACTAGGATCACATTAAAGGGAAGGTTCTAACCTTTTTAGAACTCGAAGTTTCATCCAATTTCGACTAAATTTATCAATTTTTAGTGCATTTTTAAGTGATTCGTTTTTGTACTCGAGTGTAGATTATTATAACTGATAGGCGTTTTTATCAAAAATTGTCAATTCAACTAACGCTACGCAATACTACACTACATTAAAACAGCATATGACAGCATCACGAACCTAAAAATGTGAAGTTATTGAAGTTGAAATTTGAAACGGTTTTAAGGCCTTAAAACTTGTTGTTTTTGTAAATATATGGATGTGGCGATTGAAACGCACTAAATACTTTGTGTTTGAATTTATTAATGTGTCCCAAGTGTCAAACATCCCGTTATTGTAGAACAGTGACATAAAACCTCTCAAATATTGAGGAAAAACTTCAATAAACACGGTTTTGGCTTGATGCACCTCTAAATATTGACCGATTTGCTTCAAATTTTGGAAACCCGAATGAATTTGAACGGGGAATGATATTCTAGAACAAGAGCGAAATAAAAAAATATCGTTTTCTTTTTGGCACAGTCTAATAGATAGACAAGTTATCATTTTTTTAAATGTTACTAAACTTTCCCATAACCAAAGATATTAGTAGGAGTAATAAATAACCAAATTATTTACAACTTATACAGTAATTGAGATTTGATTTCACGATTTGTTATTGTATTTGACAGGTAAATTACCAATAAAATTAACCAAATGTCAAATGTAAATCAGATCTTACCATTACAATTATTTTCAAAGCCTAAATTTTATAAACTTCTTGATTGATCACCTGTTAATGTAGAAAATGATTTTATTTCATTTTTACACTATACTTTTGGTCTAAGGCAGGTCTGTCCAACTTCAAGTGGCCCAAGGGCCTCTGTAAAAATATAAAACGTTACGAGGGCCGCACCGTAAAAAGTTTCGTATGCAACTTTGTTAGTAATTTGTAATAAATAAAGAACGTGTTTATCTGGGTGATTATTTTTATTTATTGAAATTATATAACAATATTTATATTTTTTTTAATATAGTGAGATGTGTAGATATACCAATTAATAGATATTATCTTTAATAATTGTTGTTGATGAACAAAGCAACTGAGGTGACTTATCATTCAGAGAATATCTACAGGGTTATTCACGCTATACTGCACGGAACATTGTGGCCAAAATATGTGACTTTCAAAAATTTTCGGGTATATAGGGGCCTATTATGGTTACTTTTTAAAATTAATTTCACATTATACAGGGTGTTCTAAAAGCCCTCAAAGAATCAAAGTTTCGTTTTTTTAATGGAACATTTTTTTATTTTTTTTATTTTAGGGAACAAATAAATGTGAGTTACTTAAACATTTGTTAAAATGAATAGTACAGGTGAAATTTCATATTTGCCCCAGTGATTGACGTTGAACCATTACAATAATTTCTATTTAATTATTTATTTATTTACGGGATCCCCTGTTCCATGAGAAAATACACAAAGTTGTACAACTAACCAATAAAAATTACAGCTAATAAAATGAAAGACACTTTACAAACCAAAACGTGTCTAAAAGATAATTTAAATATATAAACAAAAATAAACAATTGAATTTGGAATGATATACCTAAAATATAAAATAGTAATAATACGACTAAACATTGATCGCATAAATAGACTTAAAACAGGGCAACTAGGTTCACGCGATTAACATTACGCTTAAATGAGGCGAACAATTTCGAAAAAAAATAAAGACGAATCCCGATTCCAGATCAGATTGCCAGCTCGCATCATTCGGGAGATAGGATTTATCATCCCATAAGTGGTTGAATGAAAATCCAATCTGAACAAATACTTAGATCTAGTATTTCTAGCGCAAGGAGTAACAAATTGCAATTTCGCTAATAAACTACTACAATCAATAATTTCATTTACTAATTTAAATAAAAAGCACAAGTCAGCCCCAATTCTCCTATTTTCCAATGACCTCAAATCCAAAGTCGCCAACATTCCTCCTGGACATTAACTGTAAAAATTTACTCTGAACTCCCTCAATATTGTTTTTCGAATAAACTAAATACGGTGACCAATTGTTTGGTTGAAGGTTCGAACCATAGCCAACCATGATTTCATATAAAAAATTATGCAAGGTGATAAAAAAATGCAATAGAAAATCCCAAATTATGAAGTTAAATAGTTTTCTTGTATTCAGCGATTTTCATACTAGAATTTATTATAATAATCTGAAAGATAATTGGCTTTCACGTAAGAATACGTTACTAAATACAGGGTGTGTCATTTGAAAAAACAGAGTTATTCAACTTTATAAGTTAGGATTTTCTACTATATTTTGATCACCCTGTATAATTTTTTATGTGAAATCATGATTGGCGCTATAGTTCGGACCTTCAACCAAACAATAAAAAATATTGTAATTGTTCAATGTCAATCACTGGGGCAAATATAAAATTTCACCTGGACCATGTATTTCAACAAATCTTCAAATATTTCGAAAACGGTAAACAATAGGTTTAGGGAGTTTTGAAGTAACATACCTTTATTTGCACCCTAGAATTAAAAGACGACAAAAAATATAGGGTGAGCTACTTTTGCAAAGATAAGTGTGTCCCAGCATTAAGTCCATTGTAAGGCCAAAGATTCTCAAGTTGGGATAACGTTCCCCTGAGACTAACTTGAAAAAGTCAAATCCTTCTTTGGTTATTCGCTGATAAAAAGGATCTGACTACAAATCACAAAGTTCAATTGAAGCTCCGCTTACGTTCTCAATAGAAATGGTAAGCATTATGTATATTCTATGTATGGTGGCTCACGCAAATAAAGGATTATTATTATTATTATTATTATTATTTGACTAAACACTGAAATTTCTCCTTCGACACCCGATTTGGTGGGTTTTCGAATTCATCTGTGATAGAATACGAAACTTTCTTAAAATCCTTTATATTTACAAAATGCCAGTTTAAAAATAAGGAAAAATCTTGATTCTCTAGTGTGGACTTGAAATGCCTAATTTAATTTTTAAATTCTTTTATGTGACCATGTCAGTTGTCAATATTCTGATGCTTTCCTTGCAGCTACAAGTTTAATTGAAATAAGATCTCTACTCTGTTAAAAATGTAAGGTCTGACAGTTGCAATCATTTGATTTTCCAATTCTATACTTCATTTCATAGCAAAATGGGGATTTCCTTGCGCAATAAACAGTTGCCAGCGCTTAACCAACGAATATCTTCGTGAAGTAACAAGTCCCCATATGTAGCATTTACATTAGTCAAGAAAATGGTAATGTGGCCATGTTACTTTCTCCGACTTGATGGTATCGTAGTCATTTAAATTTTCAATTTAAATCATATTTTAAATGTACATCGAGTGTTTTATAGACTCTGATGAAACTGGCGTTTAAAACGTCAAAATTATGAAAGATGCAAAAATTATACTTCAAATTCAAAAACTCAGTTTATTCAAAAACTAAAGAGATTTAAAAAAGCGTAACGTAATGAACGCTTTTGCGTGAAAAAAGTGCCGTAGAGGTTCATTTTTTAACGCAACTAAAAAATTGTTCGCTCAAAGTGTGTCAAGAACGCTTCGAAACACGCCGCGAGTTCCGCCGATAAACGTCAAACATTCGTTTCCGATCAAGAAAACTTGATGATTATTATTATTTTCTTCATTTAAAAAAAGTTTAACTTATAAATATTGATTGAGATGTTATCGAATTTATTTAAAGTAACGGACGTAAAAAAAATTGTATGAAACTCGAGAGTAAAGCAACTTTACTCACTTGTTACATAAATAACCATTTACTAATCGACTAATTCGATTATCTTATTCCGATTATACCCATCACTAAACCTAAATATCTCAGAGTATCTACAAAAAAGTGATTTGCACTTTTCAGATAGTTTCTATTAGTTCTGCACAGTGGCGGCTCGTGCAACATGTTGACGGTAGAGCTATTTATACAATATATCCCCCTTCCCGTTTTTTTTTTTAGAAAGAACGATTAACCTTCCTTGACCAAAGTAACTGGCGAAAATGTGTTTTAAGAAATAATTAGAAATTATTGCCGAGCTTAAAACTACTTAACTCTATATAACAAACCACCCCTTGTTATAATCCATTAAAAAATATTGGAATTTAAGACGTTGCTTATATTCTTAAAATATAATTATTTTTGAGTTGTATGGAATTATTTCAGAATTTTTAAACAATTTCTAGTATTTTTTTTTATTTATTTTAGAAAATGCTCAATTTTGAACGCAATTAAAAAATGCATGTTTAACAACAAACAGTTATAACATATTAAAAAATTATTGGAATTTAAGAAGTTAATTATATTCTCGAAACATAATAATTTGGGAGTTGTATGAAATTATTTTAGAATTTTTAAACAATTTATTTATTTAAGAAAATGCTCAACTTTGAACCCAATTAAGAAATGCACGTTTAATTAGGAACGGTTATACCCATTAAAAAAATTATTGGAATTTGAGAAGTTAATTAATCAAGTTAATTAAAAAAATAATTTAGGAGTTGTATGGAATTATTTCAGTATTTTTAAACAGTTTCTACTATTTTTTATTTATTTTAGAAAATTCTCAATTTTGAACGCAATTAAAAAATGCATGTTTAACAACAAACAGTTATAACACATTAAAAAATTATTGGAATTTAAGATATTGATTATATTCTTAAAATATAATCATTTAGGAGTTGTATAGAATTATTTCAGAATTTTTAAACCATTTCTACTGTTTTTTATTTATTTTAGAAAATGCTCAATTTTAAACGCAATTGAAAATGTCTAAAGCCACTGAAACAATACTTTATTTCACTTTCGGTGAAAGCAAGAAATACAAGAAAATCAAAACTTACGAAAAAGGAAAAACCTTTCGAGGCGTTTTGGCGGTTAAGATGTAACCCTTTGCTTCCCTCGCGGATTGTTGGGGCGGAATGGAGCGGAAAACACAAACATTAACACACACAAATCCTGAAGATGTATCACAACACAACGGGCACTAAAACTTTCGAAAAATCAAAATTCCGAACCAGAACAAACGTCTTCCGCGGCCGCGATCTACGAACTGAATTGATATCAACAGGTGGGCCGTGGATTGGTGATAAGAATTGAATCTCGTTCCGAGCAGAGAAAAAAATACGAATATTTTGATAATCTTCAATCGCCCGGAGCTTATTAAAAACTGGTCGAATTTTAACACGGAGGTCGAGATAAGATGAACAACATTAGAAACACTGCTAACTATGTACTTCATGTGATCCAAATCATATATGTTAAAAAAAACTATGTACTTCACGAGGATCTTAAAAAGTTGATTATATTTTTAAAATATAACGATTTGGGAGTTGTGTAGAATTATTTCAGAATTTTTAAACAACTTTTTTATTTATTTTAGAAAATACTCAATTTTGAACGCAATTAAAAAATGCATGTTAAACAACAAACAGTTATAACCAGTGGGGGCCTCTTGAAACATGTTGATGGTAGAGCCACTTATACAATATATCCCACCTCCTCCTTTTTTGAAGAAAGAAAGAACGATTTATCTTCCTAGACCAAAGTAACTAGCGAAAAAGTGATTCAAATTTAGACGAGAAAGTATTGTGATCGTGATTTTTTTTTTAAGTTTTTTTTTCCAGAAATTATTGAAATGGCATCTAGGGACACCAAAACGGATATTTCCATTAAAAAAAATTGAAAAAAAAATCACGATCACAATACTTTCTCGTACTTCGTAACGGAGAAAGTAAAAAAACAATTGAATTGAGTTAAACAGATGATACGTTTGTATGTTGGAAAGTTCTCATAGTTTTCTAAACACATTGTATATTTTTTTCACATTTTTAAACCTCACTCAATTTTTTGTATTTTTTGCATTGTAATTTTAAAAAAATCAAAACTTTCTTAAGAAGTGTTATAAATCGAGAAAACAAATGAATTACGCTAATCCAATAATCTATCAGTAAATTGTAAAGTTTTTGGAATTATCTGAGCACCCTGTATATATTTTCCACATTTTTTTAACTTCCCTGATTTTTTTTGTGTTTTGCATCATTAAATTTAAAAACATCGTAACTTTCTTAAAAAGTGATTCTAATTGAAGAAACAATTGAATTGTGTTAAATAGATGACACGTCCGTATGTCGGAAAGTTCTCAGAGTTTTCTAAATGCTCTGTATATTTTTTACACCCGAAGTTTCTGTATTTTTTTCAACACTATTTAAAAAAATCGCAACTTCAACAAAAAGTGATTTAAATTTAAAAACACAAATGAATTGTGTTCAATTAATAACAAACCTACAAATTAGAATATTTCAGAATTTTCCGAACACCCTGTATATTATTGCACATTTTTAAATCTCACCCAAATTTTTGTATTTTTTACATTTGTAATTTAAAAAAATCGCAACTTTTCTTAAAAAGTGGTGTGAATTGAGAAAACAAATGAATTACGTCCAATAATACATCGGTAAACTGTAAAGTTCTTGGAAATATCGGAGCAGCCTGTATATTTTTTACCCATTTTTAAACCTCACACGAGTTTTTCTGCTTTGCATCATTAAGTTTCTTAAAAAGTGATTCAAATTGAAAAAACAAATAAATTAAGGTAAATCAATACTACATCTGCAAATTATCAAGATTTCAGAATTTTCCGAGCACCCTGTATATTTTTTACTCATTTTTAAACCTCATCCAAGTTTTTGTATTTTTGCAACACTATTTAACAAAAAGTGATTTAAACTTAAAATAATGGTGATGTTGCCATCATGTTACGTTTTCATGGTTTATTTTCCATTTAAATTATATTTTAAATGTACATCTGGCGTTGTGTAAACTCGGATGAAACTGACGTTTAAAACGTCAAAATTATGAAAGATGGAGAAATTATACTTCAAATACAAAAACTCAGTTTACTCAAAAACCAAATGGATTTCGAAAAAAACGTATTCTTTATAAGTTGTTCATTTTAGCATTCTCTACAATTATTATTAACATAAATTTGCTGTACCTATTATCGTTTGATAATTATAAACCAAAAATTTTAAAATTATTTTTTTTTCTCGAATAAAAATGATTTTATGACAATTGTTTTCAAGCAAAAGATGTTCATTTCTTTGATGTCTTCAAATTTTGTATAAATGTTTTTGTGATATTTTTCATATTTAAGAAAATATTGGTAAAAAACAAAAAACAGTTAAGGTAAACGCCCACTTTCGGTGTACGAAATTTTACCAAAAGCTTTTCAGTTCTTCAGATTATCCAATAAGACGGATGTTCAAAGTTTCATATCAATTGCTCTATTCGTTTTCGAGATACAGCGCGCACAAACACACACACATACACACACACAGACACAATTTTTTTTTCCAGAAATTGTTGAAATGGCATCTAGGGACCCCAAAACGGATATTTCCGTAAAAAAAATGTTTGAAAAAAAAATCACGATCGCAATACTTTCTCGTACTTCGTAACGGAGAAAGTAACAATATTTTTAAACAGAAGATGTTTATTTCTTGTCTTCAATATTTGTTTAAATGTTTATGTGGTATTTTTCATATTTAAATCAAATATTGGGAAAAAATTAAGGACAGTTCAGGTAGACACCCACTTCCGGTGTACCAAATTTTACCAAAAGCTTTTCAGTTCTTCGGATTATCAAATAAGTCTTATGTTCGAAATTTCATATCAATTGCTTCATTAGTTTTTGAGATACAGCGCGCACAGACACAAAACATTTTTTTCCAGAAATTGTTGAAATGGCATATAGAGACCACAAAACGGATATTTCCGTAAAAAAAAAATTAAATTTTTTTCACGATCACAATACTTTCTCGTACTTCGTAAAGGAGAAAGTAAAAACAATACGAAATAAACGCCTATTTATTAAAATTAGAGAGAATATTGATACAATTACAAAACCCAAAATGCAATTTCCGGCTAAATATACATTTTTTCTGAAAAAAAGCAAACAAATCAAATCAAGGTTGAAATTATTTACAGATATTATCCTTCTAATTGAGTTATTTGTGATTCTCGCAGAAAATTTTTACGATGTGCATCAGTTATTATTTCACTGTGGGCTTTTTTAATTCGTTATTAAATCTTGACGAGCTCTTGAAGACAAGTATAAAACAAGGACGATCCCTTAATATCCGATGTGCATGTGCTCGAGCACCAAAAATAAAAGGAAAAAGGAACATTGACGACATGGTCAATTTAAAAACCCTGGAGTCCGTCCATCCTCGTATCCCATTACGATCGTTATGAATTACTGTTTCCAAGTTGACGCAAAAATATTCCAATTCTTACATGGAGGCAACATTAAAATGTAATTAAGGTTACTTCATATGCAAATTGCGACCGTCTAATTGGCCGATATTAAAATATTTACTTCGTAATTAAAATTCAGTATGCTAATTGTGAAATATTATCACAAGACATGGAAAATTATGATAAATACTCGCACTATAATTTATTATTTGCTGCTGCAAGTGGGGTAAAACAAACCGCGCACTTAAAAAGCTCATTTTTCATCATTACACAGTCCTAATCGCGTGAAAGACTCACATTTTTTACGGTCTTTCCAAATCCATTATCATACTTGTATTTGTACAGTACGTTTCAATACATTTTCCATCAGCGTCACATTTGGATAACGGAGGTTTAAGGTTCGTTTGCGATTAATAATAATAATGGTATTATAATTAAAAAATAAAGCACTTTACACGATTATTTAAAATTTCAGATTAATATTTCGGGCACAATGTGAGCATTATGGGTGTATTAATACTGTATTAATATCTTAATTTTAAATAAAAGTGTGAAAAAAGATTATTAGTGTTTCAATTAAATTTGATCTTCACGTAACTCGCCCAATCAATCTAATAAAAATATACATTTATTTTAAATTCAGAATTAAAAGCATAATTTAATTTTATTTCCTAAATTATGAATAATTGTTTTTTTTGTTTTATGTTTTTATTATCAAACACTTGTTTGCAAACATTAAATATTGTTTGCCCATCAGAACACCTACAGACCGGTTTCGACCTTTCATGTCTCATCAGTGCAGTTAGTTGCTGATGGGGAAACGGAAATTATGATTGGAATATAACTATTCCAAACACAGTTAACGGTAGAAACGCCAACTTTGGTGTTTCTACCTTTAACTTGTTTGAAACTTTCTTTGAGAATTACTGGTTCATTTGAAAATCCGTATTGAAATATGAAGCAATTATAAATATTTATTTCAAACTAAATGTTAAACTGCAACGTGCCTTAAAAGTCAATTACGTGTGTCGATGCCCCCAAGGGTGGATAATTGGGACAATAATTGATTTGGAGAGTCGCGATTGTATGGTGTGTGTGTGGATTGAGAATAATTAAATGCAGACATAGAATTGCCACAAATTGGCAACTTCCTGCATTTAATTCTGTAATGGGTTTCATAAAAGTTATTGATTGATATGTAACGGCATATGGTCGCCTTAAATGGTCTGCAGATAATATTTAATTATAAGGCGATTAGACGGCGGAGGCGAAATACCTGTTGGTCTAGCGTGCTTTGATTTTAAAAGAACGTCGGATTTTTTTAAATTTTACTGATATTTATTTTTTTACCAAATAATAATCGAAGGGGGCGAAAGATCTTAGGTCGATAGCCCAGGTTAAAATTAACTAAAAAAGTAAAAGTTATGTAAATAAGCTGTTAATAAAGATAATGTATATGTGTTATTAATCCAAGCTTTACAGACATGCGCAAGACCCCAGGAGAAATATCTAACAGGCTTAATAAATAATTCAAAAAAAGATATTTGGATCAAAGCATGCCAAAATATTAATAATAAGCATGGAAAGCAATATTGGTGTGATATTAAAAGACTTACTAAGTACAGAAAAACTGACTTCATTAAAACCATTAAACATCCGACGACAAATGCAAACATCACTAACGAACCGACGAAGTGGACACTTTTGCAGAGCATGTCAAGGACAGTTACGCAATGGCAGATAACTCTTGCATTATACTGAGTATATCAGTTTTTTTTTGAGAAAACGGCAAATTGGAGTGGAGACACTGCTACAATTGTTTCAGTATACAGTGACAGAGAAATGCATTAAAATTAAACAGAAATTGGTGAATAATGTGAACATAAAAAAGACACACAGAAGATGAATATAAACGGAAAAGATAAGAAATGGGAGAACTATTTAGTAGAAACAAGAAAACTAGAAGAACACCAACAAAGAAAAAGACAGAAGACGAAGAGGACTCAGAGAATACAATGATTACCATGATGGGAGAGTTAATGAACAAAAACTAGCAGAAGAAATTAAAGAGTTGGGAAAAGATGGAAAAAGACGAGTGCATAATAAAGATGAAAATAGAAAATGATCAAATGAAAAAAGAAATTAAGTACCTAAATAGCAATAAGGAGCAGTTAGAAAAAGAAGGAAAGAAGAAAAATATACTAATAAAAGGACTGGATGCAGATACAGGAAATGACAAAATAATTAAAGAGACAGTAGAAAATTTTATAGAACAAAAACTGGGGATTAATATTAAAATAGACAATGCAGAAGAGATCACAAAAAGCGTATACGGAGCAGAAATGCATAACATATCAGACAAAATAACAGTATTAAAGAACAAAAACAAATTGAAGGAATTACAAGAAACAATATATACTGAAGGAAGAGAAAATGAAACACTTCAAATTCGTGAAATTTTGACCATTGTCAAACCGCCATAACTCGGCGTATTTTTTATCGATTTTGATGAATCTTTGAGGGCGAAAAACTTTAAAGTGTCTTCTTTAAAGCCATGCATGCGAAATTAAGCATAATCCCTTCCGCCCCCTCTAGCGCTCCTGTGAAAAAAAAAAGTTTTTTCTGGAAACCATATCCAAATTTGACGATATCTACAGAGTTGGAATAATTTTGTCGACTCGACCCACTATAAAGACATTAAAATTTCATCAGTTCCCTATACATAACTCAAAGAATGAAGTTGCTACCACGATTTGGCAGCAAGTTATAAGTGCATTTTGAGGTTTTTCGCACATACCTCAGTGACTTTTCAACCAAATTTGAATATTCTTTCGGAAAAAAATTCCATTTTGGCTTTACTTTAAGGGAGTAAACTCAGATTTGGATTATCCCTTTTCGAATCCTTTAACCCCCGAACAAAAAAAAATACGTTTTTGGATCGAGTCGACACATTTTATCCAACTCGGTACACGTTGCCAAAGTTGGACGTTTGCCCAAAAACGTGTTTTCTTGTTCGGGGGTTGAAGGGTTCGAAAAGGGATCATTCCTATCTGAGTTTACCGCTTTAAAGTAGAGCCAAAATGGGATTTCTTCCCGAAAAAATCATCAAATTTGGTTGAAAAGTCACTGAGTTATGTGCGAGAAACCTCAAAATGAATAACTTGGTGCCAAATCGTCGTAGGAACTTCGTTCTTTGAGTCCTGCATAGGGAATTGATCGAATTTTAATGCCTTTATGGTGGATCGAGTCGACAAAATTTTTCCAACTCCATAGACATCGTCAAAGTTGGACATGGTTTCCTGAAAAAACATTATTTTTTCACAGGGTTCTAGAGAGGGGCGGAAGGGGTTACGTTTAAGTTCGCATGCATGACTTTAAAGAAGGCACTTCAAAGCTTTTTGCCCTTAACCCTTTCGGCCATGGTGGTGGCAATTGCCACCACAACATTTACATGTCTCTACTTACTATGACAATCCATATTTTTGCTATTTATCACTAGATGTCACTTCAACAAAGCCTCACTAATTAATTCCTATACTAATTAAGCAAATGAGTTCAAATTTGGTATTTATGGTCTTAAGAAGCTCCTCATCAATAATAATTAACAATTTTTTTTTTATTTAAAAATCCAGGGCTGAAAGGATTCATCAAAATTGACTGAAAATACGCCGATTTATGGCGGTTTAAAAATGGTCGAAATTTCGCGAATTTCAAGTGTTTCATTTTTTTTCCTTCAGTATATATTCTTTCTTGTAATTCCTTTAATTTGTTTTTGTTCTTTAATACTATTATTTTGTCTGACATGTTATGCATTTCTGCTCTGTGTACTCTTTCTGTGATCTTTTCTGCATTGTTTATTTTTATATTAATCCCCAGTTTTTGTTTTTTTTTCCACCCATGTAATTATAGAGAACAAAGAAATGTGGTGAGATGGGCAAAGGAGAAAATTAATCAACAAAAACGAAACATCAAAAAACTAAATAAACAAAAAGAGAAGGACAAAGGAATAAAAACTCGGGCAATGAAAAAGGAAGTGATTATTGAAATAAGTCAAAACATAGAGAAAATGAACGAAAAAGCATATAAGGAAAAACTCGAAAGACAAGAAAGAAAAAGAAGAAAGAAAACTAACAAAATCAAATAAGAAAAACACACAAAAAAAAACAAGGACTAGACACAAAATATGATGAGAAATATAAACACAGAAACACAAAGTGAGAAAAAATATTTAAAATGGGCACATGGAAAACAAGAAGCATAGGAAATAAAGAACAAGAACTTATATATGAATTGGAAAAGGCCGACTTAGATATAAAAAGAAGGGAAATGGAACAGAAAAGATAATGAGCACGAATTGTTCTGCAGCGGAGTTAAACAATGGGAGTAGGGTGTATACTGCACAAAAAACACAAAGATTATGTAAACAAGTGGGAACCTATATCAGAAAGAATTATATCAATAGAATTGAAAGAAAAAAATAAGATAAATACAATAATAGGTGCAAATGAAAACGAATTGGTAATAAATAAAGACAAATTTTGGAATGATTTAACACTCACCGTGGCAAAAGCTAAAGGAAAGTTGTGTGTATTAGGCGATTTTAATGGAATGGTAGGAGTAAGAGATAATATATCGGGTGTGTATAAATTGGCGGATAATCTACACGTGGCGATGTTCTTCCTAAAATTCTGAATAGAAAATGTCGATGAAAAAATGTTCTACCATGCCTCATAGGCCCTAAGCAGCCATTTAAAAGAAATGTACATTTGGCAACAAATTCTAATAATTTTAAGCGTCAGTTTACTCAAAAAAATTTACAATGTCTTGCGGAAAGTCGAGTAACATTAAAATTAAAGAGACTTAATAGGTTGTCTATTTACACCTGCCAGTTGAAATATTTAAAATGTCCGAACCACCACAAATAACAGTACGGTAAGTTGCCTAGAAACGCACTTTGATGATACAATATCCCACATCCGGGACTAAAATTAGCACGGAAAATAAAATATTTCTACACAGTATGAAATAATCATTTAAAAAACACCTAAAAAATTTTAATTTTGTAGAAATTTGGAATTACGTTGTAAGAAAACTGTGATAAATTTGTGGTTCGATTGGAATTCAAAAACAATTGTCGAGTTGAAATCTTACAAATATATTTAAAATGAATTCCAAATTATGAATTCGTACAAAACAACAGCTCCCCCCCTCATTTAAATTTGTGTTAAGTGAAAAGATGTAAAAGTTTGACGAGTGAAATTACCATCGACTTTAAACTTTACAAAACCACTTAAAATTAAGTCTAAATTATGTTTTTGTGGAAAGCTGCTTATCTCATTTTTAAATTTTATGATAATGTCAGGTGATCAGTATGTATAATCATGATATAACTATTATCGGTAAAGCAAAAACTTGACGCAAAAAGAGAATTTACGTTTCCCATTTTTTAAAACGAGAACCCTTGTTTACCATTGACAATGTGTTAGAAAATAATTTTAATATTGATAATCTTGTAGTTTATGGTATTGAGTACGAACCAAAGTAATCGCAACAACTTCAGGTCTAATATTTGCGACGTTGCCGGACTTCTTGTCTCACTATAACTATCGTAATTGTAGAATTGAAATATTGGGTAATTATAAATAGATAAATCGCAACAGTTTTATGGAATTATTAATGAAATTAAAGAGATAATTTACTAACAAGGGTGTTCTACCATGCCTCATAGGCCATCAGCAGCCATTTAAAAGAAATGTACATTTGGCAACATTGCATTCACGAGCTGCCCTGTTTGTCAATAATCTCATGGTTCAGAGTAGAAGGTAATAGATAGATAGAGCGGGGTTTATTTACAGATGCAAGGTAAAACAGGTTATGAGTAAATAGTAAAATCCATTGTAATTGAACAAAACAAAACGAAAATAACACAAAAACACAAATACACTGAAGCGCGGGCACTAATACAAACTGATAATAATGAGAAAAGCAGAATTGGCACAAACTTAGAACTAGCAAGTGTGAATGAATTATTTGTGTCAGAGTGACATAAGCGGGTGTCACGTTGCCGAACGTATTTTTTATAAAAATCAGCTAATTAAGAAGTGTTAAAAATATAAGTTTGAGATAGAAAGATAACGCACACTGACAAATAATTTTCAAACTAGTCATACTATCGAAATTGCAGAGTTTTCTGTAAATGAATAACGAATAATAACGCATATTTAATGACTGGATGTTCAAACTTTGAGGACCTCGTGAAGACCCAAGAAGCATGGTACAGTATTTTAGAATTAAGATAAGCTGCTTAGAATTTTTGAAAGAATATCGTCACGTGTAGATTATTCGCCAATTTATATACACCCGATATATACAACAGTAGTAGGCCAATATGGAGATGCGAGAAGAAACAGGAATGGAGAAAAACTATTAGAATTTTTTTTTGTATAGAACATAACATGATATACACAAATACACAAGAGAAGAACCAAGCAGAAATGAAAAGTCGATAATAGACTTGGTGTTGGTAGAGAAAGAAAAAGAAAATTTATATATTGAGAAATGATCAAAAATGCAGAGAATGTCTAAAAATAAAATCACTTATAAAGAATTTTTTTTTTATTCTTAATACTTAAAAAATAAATAAGAAAAATATCAATAAACATGACGGATATCAGAAAAATTCCTATTATACCATCAAATTGGAAAAAGTTACATGATGGACTCATCAACATTTTTTTTCTAACTCTTCAAATAAGAAAGTAATAGCTTTCATTTTTAAATGTTTCACTCTGTAATATATCGAACCTGATTAATCTACAGAAAAAATAGATTAACTTTCTCATGTGATTATAATAATAAATAATCATAGTAATATAGCTATTATTACAACTAGGGAAATATACTATTCATATTTCCCTAGTTGTAATCAATAGTTTTTTTTCTGATTGAAAGAATATTGTTCTGCAAATGGGAAAATATTGGATCGTAAATTTTTGAATTTATCAGATTGGTAACGTTGCTAAGGGCCTTGGTGGAAATATCATAGTTGACTGGTTTGATTTTTGCGTTGTTTCATAAATTGGTGAAATGTCAAACTATGTGTTAACGCAAGCGGCGAAAGACCGTGACTGTTTGGTTCCGGTAAAATCCAAAGCTCCTTACACCAAAGTGTACGAAGATTTTAAAGACTGGAGGGAACAAAAATTTGCTGAACGGTGTCGGCGTTGTATTTTGAAGATTTGGTATGTTGCTACGATTTTGTTATTAGGGAAATAGCGCTTCATATTTCCCTAGGGAGATATAAGTGCGTTATGACATATAGTAACTAAGGCAATATCACTCAATATTATTTCAATCAGAAAAAACACATTAAAATAACTCTTATATAACTAAAGTCAATACATAAATCGATAAATTAGTAATAAAATAATTGTGTGGACAAATAACAAAATCTAAAACAGAATTTTATCCACATACAGTAGTATGATGTAGTTCCATATAGCATGTGTACTAGATGTTACTATCTACTGAAAAAAAGACGTTTCTAGGGATTAAGCTTATCTGAATATTAAAGATTGTTGAAATTAGTTGGTTTCACAATTTTTGACAATTTATTCCGACTAGTTTCGATGTTTACATCATTATCTAGGAATGGTACAGAAGAAAAATGTTTTTGCTTATACACTGTGTACATAAAGTAAGGAATCAATTCGATTAAAATTTAGGATATTTTCTCTCAGAAAAATGCTCATACAAGTGTATTATTTTTTTAACGCGCATTTTTTGAGATAAAATTCAAATGTACAGGGTGTCCCAAAATTGAGATAGGACCCCTAAGTTAAAATTTTCAAATGTGAACACCCATTTTTTGTTACATTATGGATTCGACTTAAAATTCATGTAGCATACCCTATGTTGGTATTCAGCTGTTTTCGAAGAAATGGCGTTTAAAAAAGTACTGCTACTATTTTATTTCTGGTAAAAGATAACATGGTTTCATCGAAACATTGGAATTAATAAAGAAAAATCATTATTTACTTAATTAAATGATTTTTCCTTATTAATTCCAATGTTTCGACGAAACCATGTTATCTTTTACCAGAAATAAAATAGTAGCAGTACTTTTTTAAACGCCATTTGTTTGAAAACAGCTGAATATCAACATGGGGTATGCTACATAAAAAATACTCAGAATTTTACAAAGAATCCATAAATGCAACAAAAAATTGGGGTTCACGTTTGAAAATTTTAACTTAGGGGTCGTATCTCAATTTTGGGACACCCTGTACATTTGAATTTTATCTCAAAAAATGCGCGTTAGAAAAAAATAATACATGTGTCCGAGCATTTTTCTGAAAGAAAATACCCTGAATTTTAAACGAAGTGATTGTACACAGTGTATATTAAAATTGTACATTCAGGTAATTAGGGCAATGTAGAATTTTAATGTATAAACAAAAACATTTTTCTTGTGTACCATTACTATTTTGCATGTGAATTCAAAGGTAGATACTTCTGTGGCGCCCCAGCCTAGAAATAATTAATATATAATTTGAAGTAGTTTCGAAATATGTCAAGTCGATAATAATTATTTTAGTATTTGTTTTTTCGATTCCTCAACTTTTGAATTTGTCAAATTATTCCAAAATATAGTGTCGCGGTGTGTTCAGCTTTAAACATAATTTCGGATGGATTTTGAGTAACTTTTTAAAGTTTCAATTCGATGGCAATTGTACTTCTTTCATTTTATAATTGTCAAAATGGTTGCATTTTTTTTTATAATTTCAGGCTCTGATACATGAAATTATTCCAAAGTCCAATGATAGCTTACATATAAAATTTCACGGAATTCACGACTGTGTTTTAATTAATTTTGAAAAGTTGCAAATTGATGGTAATTGTGTTTATTTATTCTTATTTTTTTTTGAATGGGTAAAATTTGCATTCTGATCAAATATAATTCTCCATAATCCTTTGATGGTTACTAACTTTCTACATAATCATAATGTTGAATGCATCCAAAGTTATATTGGAAAAAAAAACTTATCTCGAAATTAATTTGTTTTAATTAATTATTTTTGCATTCTTTTGCAAACGCAAGAATTTTTAAACTTTTAAGATCACAGGCAATTATCCCAAAATTCAGTGATACAAACCAGTGGCGGCTCGTGGAACATGTTGATGGTAGACCCCCCCCCTCCTTTTTTTAAGAAAGAATGAACGATTTATCTTCCTAGACCAAAGTAACTGGCGAAAAAGTGTTTTAAGAATTAATTCAAAATTCTTGCTGAGCTTGAATCTACAGGTAGTGCCATGGCTCCTTGGCTCTTTATAACGATCCGCTCCTGATACATACACCCTGTAGCTTTTCTTAACATTATAAGCCATTATTTTGATAATTTAGAGTCGATGGCAGTTGTTATTTTTCGATTGTTCTATAAATTGTTAGAATTTTTTTTTACAAATGTACGAACTGATCATATGGAATTATTACAAAATTATGAATTTTGATTGATTTTGAACAGTTTCAAGTTGATGCCAATTGTTTTTATGTTTTCTTTTTCCATTTTATCAATTATTGAGGTCTTTTACAAATCTACGCTGAAATTATCCTGAAATCCCTGAATGGGCATACGTAGGTTTTCTCGAAATTATAATTCGCATTAAGTTTTGAGTAATTTAAAAAAGTTTCAAGTAGATGGAAATTGTTTTTGTATGTTTTATGTATTTCTAATCGTCGGAATTATTTCAATTTTTCACAGCTTTATATTATAATCACATACAATTATCCTCAATCCAAGGATGGAATGCATTCAGCTTTTCTCGAAATTATAATTATCTATTAATTTTGAATGATTTTGAAAAGCTTCAAATAGATGACAATTTATTTTGTATTTTTTTTCGATTCGTCTAAATTCTTACATTTTTACATTTTCACATGTAAATATCTTATATTCCAATTACGAAATGTATGTAGTTTTACAATGTTTCATAACTTTGTGCTCTAATTACATGAAATTATCCCAAAATTCGGCAAGTAATAATAATAATAATAATACTCATTTATTGCCCTACGGGAAGACTATTAGGTAGTAAGTAAGTAAAAGCACATAGTGATTTTTAACTTTTATAAAAATAGAGAAGCGAAAATGTACGTTTCCCGCAACTGTATACAGTATGTCCAAATGAATTTATTTTCATGGTCACATTTGAATAATAAAAAAAATATTCTTAACATATTGCTAATGGAAAACGTTTCATAAAAATTGCGAAACGAAAATTCTCGTTTTTCGGCAAGGTTTTGCTTTGCCGATAATAGTTCGGTCATATACCGGGTGTGGCACTTAAGACGCCTCGGACCATAGCTCCTTTACGATAAAAGCTATCGAAAAAAATCTAAGAACAAAGTGGTGCATAGTTACCGTCGCTATGTTTTAAAAATATTTCTAATCATCAGTGGCGTGCCGTACTCCAGTGGCGTACCAAACTTATGTTTTTTTTTTAATGGAATGCCCTATTTTTTTATTGCAGATTTGGAAAGTGCTCGACGAGTACTTATTTTTTTATCTAACATGTTATACCCTTCACTTTAGCGGTTTCGTTGTTATAACCCCTTCTTTCAAAATTGCGCCCCATTTTTGAGATTTTTTTGTAGAGAAACTACATGACGCCGGCGCCTAAATTTTGAATTGAGGTACAGGTTAAGACCTCGTATACCTTCACATAATTTTTTTTCGGGTAATTTATGGAAAAAAAATAATTTTTGATTGATCTTCGTATGTTGTCATTTTTTCCGAAAATTTCAAATGGCACCCCCCTAAAAAAAATACGGCGTTGTACAGCCAAAACTCTAAATTTTTCATTGGTGTAAAAAAAATTACACATTGCATAACAAAATTTCGGAGAAAAAAGGAATTTCATCGCAAATGTCGGGAAACGTTTTCCGTTCCCAAGTGTGCCATGAGAAAACAAAAGATTGGTAATTGTCAAAGTACCAAAACAAATACACAAATACGGTCAACATAATAGTATGTACCTATTTATTCAACATGATATGAAAAATGCAGATAAAGAAAATTTAACAATTTAAACTAAATGTTCGAAATGACGACCTTCCTGCTGGAGGCATAACCGCAACTTCTGGTGATATACCGCAGTTCATTATTTTCGGTAATAACTGCCTTGTTTCTAACTCTCCTTGGCCGTTTCACACTTCCCGTAGTAGTAAATCTCTCCAACACTTTTTGAAACGCACGTTCATTTGGATGTGCCCTGTGCGGATATCTCGCAGCGTACACTCGTGATGCCAAGAAACAATTCTTGTTACATTCTCCAAGAATAAATATCATGTCAACCATTTCCTCTTGAGTTCGGAACATTTTTAGAACGTTTATCAAAAATGACTTATGGCTGCTACTGGCGTCTAATAATTTACTTTGACAATTACCAATCTTTTGTTTTCTCATGGCACACTTGGGAACGGAAAACGTTTCCCGACATTTGCGATGAAATTCCTTTTTTCTCCGAAATTTTGTTATTTTGTTTGCAATGTGTAATTTTTTTTACACCAATGAAAAATTTAGAGTTTTGGCTGTACAACGCCGTAATTTTTTTAGGGGGGTGCCATTTGAAATTTTCGGAAAAAATGACAACATGCGAAGATCAATCAAAAATTATTTTTTTGCCATAAATTACCCGAAAAAAAATTATGTGAAGGTATACGAGGTCTTAACCTGTACCTCAATTCAAAATTTAGGCGCCGGCGTCAATTAGTTTCTCTACAAAAAAATCTCAAAAATGGGGCGCAATTTTGAAAGAAGGGGTTATAACAGCGAAACCGCTAAAGTGAAGGGTATAACATGTAAGATAAAAAAATAAGTACTCGTCGAGCACTTTCCAAATCTGCAATAAAAAATAGGGCATTCCATTTAAAAAAACATAAGTTTGGTACGCCACTGGAGTACGGCACGCCACTGATGATTAGAAATATTTTTAAAACATAGCGACGGTAACTATGCACCACTTTGTTCTTAGATTTTTTTCGATAGCTTTTATCGTAAAGGAGCTATGGTCCGAGGCGTCTTAAGTGCCACACCCGGTATGTATATCACAAATGAGTGAACTCCTATTTTTTAATAATAAAATTGAATTCATTACCGCAACTCCGCAAGTATATACAGTATGTCTAAATGAATTTAAAAACGCGGTCACCTTTGAATAAAAAAATAAAAATTATCGTCATATAAAAATAAGGAAGCGAAAATATTAGTTTTGCGTCAAGTTTTTGTTTTTTCTCTAATAGTTGAGTAGGTCATATATCGCAAATTATACAGTATTTTCAAATGAATTTATTTTCACTGTCACTTTTGAATAATATTAATTTTTAACACATTATCAACGAGTATTCTCGTTTTACAAAAATAGGGAAATTTAAAGTGTCGTTTTGCGTGAAGTTTTTGCTTTCCCTGTGATAGTTAAGTTGGCCATATACATATTTCACAAATGAATGAATTCATGTTTTTTCACTGGTTAAATTGAATCCATCACCGCAACTCCGGAACTGTACACAGTATGACTAAATTAATTGGTTTTCACGGCCACCTATGAACATGAAGTTGTTGCTTTACCAATAATAGATGAGTTGGTTACAATCACAAATTAGTGAAATATTGTTTTTATAGTTAAAATTTAATCCATTTCCTCTCCGGAACTGCATACAGTATATCCAAATAAATTGATATTCACGGTCACTTGAATAAAAATTAAAAAAACGATTCTTAATACGTTGCCAACGAAAAACGAAAATTCATGTCTTTTAAAAATAAATGAACGAAAATATTCGTTTTGCGTCAAATTTTTGCTTAACATATGCTAGTTGAGTTGGTCATATATCAAAAATGAGTGTAATATTGTTATTTATTGGTTTTGTTATTGAATCCATTATCGCAACTTTACATCAATCGTTGTGATCGCTAACAAAAATTAATTGTATATATTTCTCGTGCTCCACACCTTTGTTAATAAATTAATTATCTCTTTAATTTCATTAATAATTCCATAAAACTCTTGTGATTTACCTATTTATAATTTCCCAATACTTTCATTCTACAATTACGTTAGTTATAGTAAGACAAGAAGTGCAGCAACGTCGCAAATATTGGACCTAAAGTGGTTGCGATTACTTTGGTTAGTACTCAACCATAAACTACAAGATTACCAATATTAAAATTAATTTGTAACACATTGTCAATGGTAAATGAGAATTTTCATTTTAAAAAAATTGGGAAACGTAAATTCTCGTTTTGCGTCAAGTTTTTGCTTTACCGATAATAGTTATATCATAATTTTACATACTGATCACCTAGCATTATCATAAAATTTAAAAATGGGATAAGCAGCTTTTCACAAAATCATAATTTAGACTTAATTTTAAGTGGTTTTGTAAAGTTTAAAGTCGATGGTAATTTCACTCGTCAAACTTTTACATCTTTTCACTTAACACAAATTTAAATGGGGGGGGGGGGGGAACTGTTGTTTAGTAGGAATTCATAATTTGGAATTCATTTTAAATATACAGGGTGTTTCCGAGCTTTGGGAACGGTCAATCACGTGCTTATTTTTCAAAATTTCGAAAAATGTTTTCTACAAAAGTTGTGCATAATAGTAAGCTGCATGCCCTAAAAATATTTAAATTTATACAGGGTGTCTCATAACAAAGTTACAGACCAAACTTATGTTTTTTAAATGGAACACCCTGTATTTTTTTGTAATTTTTGAATTATATGGAGCAAATAAAGGTGAGTTACTTCAATACTCCCTATACCTATTGTTTGCAGTTATCGAAATATTTGAAGATTTGTTAAAATGCATGGTCTGGGTGAAATTTTATTTTTGCCCCAGTGATTGACATTGAACGATTAAACTCATTTTAATTATTTGCTTGAAGGTTCGAATTATAGAGCCAACCATGATTTCATACAAAAAATTATACAGGGTGATAAAAAAAATGCGGTAGAAAAACCCAAATTATAAAGTTGAATAACTTCGTTTTTTCAAATGGCACACCCTGTATTTAGTAACGTATTCTGAAGTAGAATCCAATAATCTTTCAGATTATAATAATTATTCCTGATATGATAATCGCCGAATACAAGAAAACTATTGAGATTAGGAACAGGGAACCCTTATACAATCTGAAAGATAATTGGATTCTACTTAAGAATACGTTACTAAATACAGGGTGTGCCATTTGAAAAAACGAAGTTATTTAACTTTATAAGTTCGGTTTTTCTACCGCATTTTTTTTATCACCCTGTATAATTTTTTGTATGAAATCATGGTTGGCTCTATAGTTCAAACCTTCAAGCAAATAATAGAAATGATTTTAATCGTTCAACGTCAATCACTGGGGCAAAAATAAAATTTCACCCAGACCATGCATTTCAACAAATCTTCAAATATTTCGAAAACGGCAAACAATAGGTATAGGGAGTATTGAAGTAACTCACCTTTATTTGCTCCATATAATTCAAAAATGACAAAAAATACAGGGAGTTCCATTTAAAAAAACATAAGTTTGGTCTGTAACTTTGTTATGAGACACCCTGTATAAATTTAAATATTTTTAGAGCGTGCAGCTCACTATTATACAAAACTTTTGTATAAAACATTTTTCGAAATTTTGACAAATAAGCACGTGATTGACCGTTCCCAGAGCTCTGAAACACCCTGTATTTGTAAGATTACAACTCGACAATTGTTTTTGAATTCCAATCGAACCACAAATTTATCACAGTTTTCTTACAACGTAATTCCAAGTTTCTACAAAATTGAAATTTTTTAGGTGTTTTTTAAATGATTATTTCATACTGTGTAGAAATATTTTATTTTCCGTGCTAATTTTAGTCCCGGATGTGGGATATTGTAGCATCAAAGTGCGTTGCTAGGCAACTTACCGTACTGTTATTTGTGGTGGTTCGGACATTTTAAATATTTCAACTGGCAGGTGTAAATAGACAACCTATTAAGTCTCTTTAATTTTAATGTTATTCGACTTTCCGCAAGACATTGTAAATTTTTTTGAGTAAACTGACGCTTAAAATTATTAGAATTTGTCATTTTCATCTTTCATAATTTTGACGTTTCAAACGCCAGTATCACGTTCGATTTACATTTAAAATATCACTTAAATTGAAAATAAACTACGAAAGCATACATTTAAATAACTATTAAACCATCAAACCCAGTGACGGTTCGCGGGTTTTTTTTTCTAGTACGGCCGAGGAACAATAGGTGGTAATACAGATAGGTAGGGTCAGTTGCAGAGACGGCTGGCTGCGTGACTGCACCTATCTGTATTACCACCTCTTGTTCCTCGGCCGTACCAGAAAAAACCCCGCGAACCGTCACTGATCAAACCTGAGAAAGTAAGACAATGGCCACATCACCATTTTTTTAATAAAGAAATTATTTTGCACGTGTGTACTCTACTTTTACTTAATAAAAAAAAAATAAGCAAGACAGAGTACGCGCTTATTAAGTATAATAATTACAAAACTGAGGAAAAACAAAGTTGTTAAAACACATCTCTATATTGAATTAAATGTTTTGTTGGTGTTTAATTAATCAATTAAGTTATTGTTATACATATATTTACACGCCATGTCGTAAGTAAAAACATACTACCGTGTCATGATGACATGTTAGATTATTAGTGGATGTCACAATTAAAACGATATTAGTCGCGTAATTAACTTATTTGCTCGAAATTACATGGAACCATTTTTTTTCTTTGTAAATATAAATGTGTGTGTGTGTGTGTTCGTTCGGTTTATAAAAATATGTAAATGTGAAATTTAAATTAAAACGAATTCCAGAAAAAACGTCCGTGGGCACAAAGCGGCGGCGGCTTGTTGGACCCTCGCCCTGAGGTCTTACCCTTTTTTAATCGCCGTCCCAGGTAAAAACAATTTGACCTAGTGAAAAGGGGACAACCGACATGAAAAAAAGCCAACATCCAGAAGACGAATTCATAATTGAGAATTAAAAGTTCTCCACGAGAGAAGAGATAATTACGTCGACCTTAACGCCATTACCAAGTTTCCGAAGTATTTATAAGGTAATGATTCTCGTTTATAAAACCATTAGGTGCTTTTTATTATTAATAAACGTATAAAGCGTGAAAGTTACGGAGAAGAACAATTATCCTGGTCAATTGTCGGTATATAAATAAGTGAGTGCTACGCCGATATTGTTGCGTGCGAAAAAAACACATTGCGTTTTCTTCGGAAACGTTTCAATGAAACAAATAATATCGTACAAACAACACTTGTGTGTTATAAAAAATTCACGCGGCGTGTGCATTTTTACTGCTAGTCAATTACAATAATTATATAATTGCTAATAAAATCATTACGTGAACAAACATTTACATACAAATATATATACAAATTTCAATTCCTGCTGTCAATCAATATTAATAAAGTACAGTATCATTGTTGAGTTATTCTATTTAATTACAGTACTATTATCAGGATATCTATATAGCTATTAAAGTGGTGTTGGATTTGACAGTAGAATTTCTGCGATAGTGCAGGAATGATTCGGAAATTCCAGACACTTTTTAAATTGTTGCTTCGACCTACTTCCTGCATGATATGGCTAAATATGTTAATCATCAGGAAATATTTACTGAAAATGACAATGAAGTTTGTATTTAAAAAAAAATAACTGGCAATAACAGATGGGCGAACAAAAGTTAACCCAATTACAGAGATTTGGGATTGTCAAGGTCACGCGTTACTTAACCCTTTTTTGCAGGAATCGGACAATTACGCAAAAAATATTGCACTCCTAGGTTTTTCTTACAGTGCACGCAAAATGCATGTATTTGCTAATGGTGACCCGCACATGGGCTTTAGATATACTGAGTCACAGTCAGTGGCGGACTGGCAGCATTTACCGGCCCTTTTTACAGTAAAAAATTGTTTGTAATAACATGGAATGCGAATTATTACCAGAAAGCAACATATGTAGGGTGCTAACAATCCAATTTTGGCACCCTGTATAGCAGTATGAACAAAAAAGGACCAAAGCCGATGTGTATTATTCTTCATGATGAGGACAATTCTCTAGTGTATAAACCCAAAGTATAGTAGGGCCGCTGAGAGCTGCCTGTGACTCATCGCTTAAAATCGCATGAATCAAGATTTAAGTAAACGTATTTCCGTAAGAAAATTTGGTTCCGCGCTGATTTTCATTGGCGGGATATTTAAAAATTCTCACGCAAACTTTTTACGGTTATGTTATTTGACGTGGCGCTCGCGTGTTTTGTGTGTTTATATGAAGCATGCCAATGCGATGCAAGAGTCATGTGTAAGCTTAGACCTACGTTTACGCTGCCCTATTTTTAAACACGCAGACACACGTTTCGTCTTTTATTTCATACTGTTTCGTACATGATAGAAAAAGATAGATATAAAATGCAAAGCAATTCTTAGGTCGAAAATGCATGAGTCACCGTCAGCTCTCAACGGATGAACTATATCCTATATCATTTTCATCACCTTCTCAAGAGGTTAAAAATAAAGTATAAAATATGGAGTGTTCCATTAAGAAAACCATAACTTTGTTCTATTAACACTGGGACATCCTATAAAAAAACACATATTTTTAAAATACATAGAATGGGTGTGGGTATCAGTTTATGAAAAATAGAAGTCGATATCACAAATATCAAATAAATTATGGGGCTTTTACAAATCCCTGGATCACCCGATAACGTGGGCGTCCGCTGACATTTTTCCAGAGGGGCAAAACTTTCATACAGATATTTCGAATAAATAACCGTCAAAAATGCCAATTTCGAATCGTCAAAAATTCTGCATTTTTGCCACCGCAAACGGCACATAAAAAAATTTGCAGCTGTCAAAAATTGTGAATTTTTACTATCAAAAACGACATTTTTGATATTAAAAAAAAGAAAATGACAATTTTGAATTATCAAAAATTCTGCATTTCTACCATAAACGGTACGATTCAGCGGTAAATAAAGAAATTGACAGCTGCCAAAAATTGTGAATTTTTACAATTAAAAACGGCATTTTTTTATATTAAAAAAAGAAAATTTTAACTGCTAAAAATGGCAATTTCGAATTGTCAAAAATTCTGCATTTTTGCCACCGCAAACGGCTCATAAGAAAATTTGCAGCTGTCAAAAATTGTAGATTTTTTCAATCAAAAACGGCATTTTTTGATAGTAAAAAAAAGAAAATTTTAACTGCTAAAAATGGCAATCTCGAATTGTCAAAAATTCTGCATTTTTTCCCCACAAACGGTATGATTCAATGGTAAGTAAAGAAATTTGCAGCTGCCAGAAATTGTGGTTTTTTAATATCAAAAACAGAAAATTTGACCTGCTAAAAATGACAATTTCGAACTGTCAAAAATCGCACTACTATCACAAGTGGCACGTTGGCAGTAAAAAGGAAATTTTCAATTGCTGAAAATATCTATTCAGTACTGTCAGAAATTGCTCATTACTGAAACCGGCAAGTTTCAAAAATAAATAGAAAATTTCATAATGCAAAAAATGTTTAACTGTCAGAATTTGAGCATTGCTACTATCACTATCGGCATTTTTCAATATTAAAAAAGGGAAATTTCCAACGGTCAAAAGTAACAATTTAAATTGTCGAAATTGTGAAATTCTACTGTCAGAAACGGCATTTTTCAATAGTCAAAAGATAAATTTTTAACCGTCAAAAATGAAAATTTCAAATTTTCAAAAATCATAATTTCTGCCACCACAAACGGCACATAAAGAAATTTGCAGCGGTCAAAAATTGTGGATTTTCACTATCAAAAACGGCATTTTTTAATATTAAAAAGGTAAATTTTAACTGCTAAAAATAGCAATTTCGAATTGTCAACAATTCTGCATTTCTGACACCACAAACGGCACGATTCAACGGTAAATAAAGAAATTTGCAGCTGCCAAAAATGAAGTTTTTTTTACCATCAAAGACGGCATTTTTTGATATTAAAAAAAGAAGTAAATTTCAACTGCCAAAAATGACAATTTCGAACAGTCAAAAATAGCTCTACTATCGCAAATGGCACTTAGCAGTAAAAAGGAAATGTTCAATTGCTGAAAATAACTATTCAATACTGTCAAAAAATGCTCATTACTGAAAACGGCACGTTTCAACAATAAAAAGAAAATTTCCAAATGCCAAAAATGTTAGACTGTCAAAATTTGAGCATTTCTACTATCACTATCTGCATTTTTCAATATTAAAAATGGAAAATTTCCAACGGCCAAAATTGTCAAAAATTGTGCAATTCTACTGTCAGACGGCATTTTTCAATAGTAAAAAGATACATTTTTAACCGTAAAAAATGACAATTTCGAATTGTTAAAAATTCTGCATTTCTGCCATTACGAACGGCACGATTCAGCGGTAAATAACGAAATTGGCAGCTGCCAAAAATTGTGGAATTTTACTATCAAAAACGGCATTTTTTGATATTAAAAAAAAAGAAAATTTCAACTGTTAAAAATGACAATTTCGTACTGTCAAAAATCGCACATATCTACCATTACAAATAGCAGTAAAAAGGAAATTTCAATTGCCAAAAATAGCCATTCAGGACTGTCAAAAATTGCTCATTACTGAAAACGGTTTCATTTCAACAATAAAAAGAAAAATTCAAAATGCCAACATTTTTTAACTGTCAAAATTTTAGCACTATCGGCATTTTTCAATATTTAAAAAGGGAAATTTCCAATGGTCAAAAGTAACAATTAAAAATTGTCAAAAATTCTGCATTTCTGCCACCACAAACGGTACGATTTAACAGTAAATAAAGAAATTAGTAGCATCAAAAAATTGTGGACTTTTGCAATCAAAAATGGCATTTTTTGATATTAAAAGAAAAAAAGAAAATTTCAACTGTCAAAAATTGCACATTTCTATAATCGCAAATGGCACTTTGGCTGTAAAAAGGCAATTTTCAAAAATAACAATTTACAACTGTCAAAAATTGTTAATTTCTACAAATGTACAGTAATAATACACCGAGATCGAATAAAAAATTAGTCAAAGCAGGTCTTGAACAAAAAACCGTATGTATTTTCTTAGTTCCTAAATTTGAAAATATCAATATACGCTAGCTTGACACTTGCCAATAAGTTTAGGAATTTTGGCTCATTGACTAACTTTTATTCGATCGCACTGTATTATACGCTTCTGGTGGAACCGTGCCCGCTCGTCGTTGTACGTTAACTTTTTTTGGATTCATCGAACATAACGTGGAACGTACTTTTTGTTATAATTTTTAATTTTAATGTGATTGTTAAAGTATACATTTACCAACTACATACAAGTTCAGTATATAAAATATTACTTTAATTTAATAGATTCATTTTCCAGGAGGGGGCAGCTGCTACTACTACTATTGAAACAAGTAAATTATTATCAAACAGACAGTCTGCGCGAAATTAACGCAAAATGACAAATTCAGATTATTTTTTTAAATTCGAAGATTTTAAATTGTGAAATAGCACAACCGCCAAATACATTATTATCAAATTTGATTGATTTTAAGGTCAAATTTTGGCGAATTTAGTGCAATTTAAAAACTGGTTAATACCTTTTTCGTTATATTAACGCAAAACATCAAAATTGCATATTTTCAAAAACCGAAGATTTAAAATTATTCAATTTTTTTAATTGCAACTGCTAAACAAACTTCAAAATGTAAAAAAATTAATATGGTTTTAAAGTGGGTAACGAAATTTTCTCGTAAAATAAAAATTATTACACTATTTGCAATTTTTAAGATTTAAAAATCGCGATTTTGATTTTCTTTATGTTGTGGCTGCCGATCGCCTTGTCCAATTTTGATGACTCTAACACCAATAGGTGGCAAATTTATTGCAAAGCGGGTTCTCATTATTATCGTGAAATTAAGGCAAAACGTTCAAATATTTCAAATTCGCAATTTTGATTGAAATTGCACAACTGCACTCGTTCGAATTTGTTGATTCAAACGCCAAAATATGACGAACTTAGTGTGATTTTAAAAGAGATTGCGAATGTTTTTATGAAATTAACACAAAATGCAAAAATGTCACTTTTTTAAGAAAGACGATTTTAAAAACCGAAATTTTGATTTTTGAAATTGTACAACTGCTAAACAACTTGGATGTTTTTAACGTCAAAATGTGGCGAATTTAGTGCAGTTGATAATCTTCAAAATCAAAATTGCACGTTTTCAAAGTCCAGAGATTAAAAATTGCGATTTTGATTATTTTTAAATTGCTCACTTCCCAACGCATTCTTAGATTTTGATTTTAACAATTTTCGAAATTTTAAAACTTGAAAATTTCTCATAAAATTATCACAAACTGCAAAAGTCTCACTTCGAAAGTTCGAAAATTTCAAATTCGCAACTTTGATTTTTGAAATTGCACAACTGCCAAACGCATTGTCCGCTTTGACCAATCTCACGTCATAAAGTGGAAAATTTAGTGTAATTTGAAAACTAGTTAATAACGTTGTTAGTGAAATTAATGATAAACGTCAAAACTGCACTTTTCAAAGTCCAAATATTAAACGCAGCGATTTTCATTTTTCAACTGACAATCGCGTTGTCCGATATTAATGTTTCTAATGCCAAAATATGGAAAATTTATTGTAATTTAAAAATCGATTATAACATTTTTCGTGAAATTGCCACAAAACAAACATCCCTGGTTTGATTTATTTAATGGATCAATCTCCGAATTCAAACATAAATTAAAATAAGGACACATCATTAATTCATCATTCATTTTATTAGATCAATAAATCACTTTATTTATATAATTTCAATACGTGCATGTTTTTCAACTTTATGTTTTTGTATACATCATGATTTAAGTTAATTATTATTGTTAATTTCATGTTAAAGGTGTTTATCTTAATAAATATTATTATTATTATTATTAAAAAATGACAAAATTGCACGTTTTCAAAGTCCAAATATTAAAAATTGCGATTTTAATTTTTAAATTAATTGAAAGTAATAATAACTTGATCTGCTTTGTTTCAGTGAGCATTGGCTAAACACAGATGAGTGCCGCAGTTAATATTGTGGATTGTAATAAAGCATCCTTTTTTTGCACGTCATAATCGCATACATGTGATGTAACTTGCAAAAAATAGCCTTTCACCTTTCAAAAATCCATAAATATACAGGGTGTCCCATTTGAAATTCTGAAGTTGATTTCATTTTCTCGGAAATGGAGAAACGGAAATGAAATCTATGTATTCAGAAAGGAGCATCATTTCAAACCATTTAAACCTACCAAATGTCATTTTCGCACTACTAACCGTTGTCGAGATATCGGCTATTTACTAACTCGTGCGACACCCTGTATATTTAAAAAAATAAATCCCTCAAAGACTAAAATCTGATTTATAACACCTACAATTGGCTATAGCCACGGTATTGAATTATATTAAAGATTGGATTGATAAGGCTGTTCCTTGGTAAAACTTCAGAATGAACACAACTTTTAAAATTCCACTTTCTCCAAAGACTTCTACAATCGTTTCAACACACAGCGGCGGTCATCTGGCATATAAACAATGAAAAACAAACAAAATCGTTTCCGCAGAAATATAAAATAATTTAATGGTGCCTACAGATTCTACAAAATAACAGTAATTACAAATTTAGTACCAATCAACACAATCTCTTTCAAGTTCTAGGAACATATTAATGCACGCCTCAATTAAACCAATAATATCTAATTACATTTTAATCAGGGTAATTATTGAAATTAAGGAATAAATCAAGCCATTTATAAGTTATCACTTTAATCACTACGCATATTACATGCAAGGCGTTTAATTGGATACCTAATATAAACATATAGCATTCGTCAGGAGTTTAATGTTCGCGCCATAATCAGCCTTACTGTGTACGATCGTGGCTAAAATTCTAAAAATATCATCCCGGAACATATTAAATGTTACTTGAGTTGCAGAGATGTGTACATTATTAAATTAATTAACTGCACTAAAAGCCGATGAGTGCCAATTTGTATGTTTATTTTTACAATCTATAATTGTATAATAAGCATTTAGCGTCTTATATGCCATGATTAAAAGGCGTATCTAGATCTAAATATGATTACGTATACTATAATGGTAATAAATATTGTAATTTTCTAATAAATTTAATTTATTCCAAAGATATAAATACCTAGTTTGCTTAGTTTATAAATAATATTAATAAATCCCAAAGTATTATTTATGAACCTTGTATTTTTGAAAGGCAACAAAAGATCTTTAAATTTCCAATAAAATATACTTGGTGTTCCATTAAAAAAAAGTTTTGTTACATTTAGCGAAGATCTTCTTATTTCATAAAAATGACATTTAATTACTTAAATAAACCTAATCAACTAAAAATGTAACATTTCTATTGTTAAGAAACGTTTTGATAATTTTAAAATAGCAACTTAGTATTTTTGTTAAAATATTGGTTGTTTTTGCCCTAAAGAACAGAATAACTCGGAAACGGTTATATTTAGCCCAAAAATAGCATATTAAGTATCAAGGCCGGTAAGTACGTTATAACGGTGGAGGGTAATAGTGTGGGGACCGATGCGTTAGCGGATGTCCCCATATTTACCGAGACCTCTCGAGCCCGAAAGGCTTATAGTATTTTTTGCCCGATCGATTGGTTAGTTAATTTTTTTTTTCGTAGATTGATATGAACTCTAAGATTGATTAGACTGCTTTTAGACCGTGAAATATCAATTTTGAGGACTAGGCTTTAAAAATGCTTATTTATGCCTAGGCTGTAAAAGTAATGAGCCAATCAGGTGAGAATACGTCATGATATTTCGCCAATCAGATGAGACGCCGCGTCGACCAATAGCAGCCGCCCGGAGATTTGTTTGACATTACAATGTATGTTTCGCTCAATTGAGAGTTACCTTCGAATTTCCCGTGCCAAAAAGGCCAAAAACAGGTTCCCCGAAGTTTTGATAACACCGCGTGTGTTTTCCCCAACCTCCATGCAGTGGCGGCTCGTGAACTTTTTGAGTGGTAGAGCCACTTATCATACAATATATATTTATAAATTCAAAGTATAATTGAAAAACAGTGTGTTCTACATTTGTTAAGAAAACTAAACTATTTATAAAAAGTGATTTTTTATCAACTTTCTTTTTGGCAACACTGTTTTTAGTGTCACTTGTCACTGTTAAACATGTTCAGTTTGGTCTATAAATTAACCATGAATCGACCTACAAACGAACAACGCTTGCAGATTATTGAATTTTATTATAAAAATTCATGCTCGGTTAAGAAAGTGCATCTATCTGAGGCGGCTATTCGGAATCTTGTGACTAAATTTCGCAACAATTTTACATTATTGGACATTAAACCACCAACACGCATCTATAGAGTGCGGACAGAGGAAAATATCGTAGCTGTATCCGCCAATTAGCTGACCGTAAATTATCGATTCGGCGCCGTTCGCAGCAATTGGGCCTCTGTTACTCCACTACGTGGAAAATTTTGCGGAAGGATTTGGGTGTAAAACCTTTTCAAATACAGCAAGTTCAAGAATTGAAGCCACACGACCCACCCCAACGGGTAACTTTTGGTGAATGGGCGCTGGCAAAGTTGGATGAAGATCCACTTTTTTATCGGAAAATTGTGTTCAGCGACGAAGCTCATTTCTGGTTGAATGGACACGTCAACAAGCAAAATTGCCGTATTTGGTGTGAAGAGCAGTCAGAAATTCCGAAAAATGCACTGTTTGGTGTGAATTATGCGCCGGTGGCATCATTGGACCGTACTTTTTCAAAGACGACGAAGGCAGGAACGTTACTGTGAATGGCGAGCGCTACCGTGCGATGATTACATTATTTTTTTTGTCCAAAATGGAAGAGTTGGACTTGCCTGACATGTAGTTTCAACAAGACGGTGACACATGCCACACATCACGCAAAATAATGGCCCAATTAAGAGGCTAGTTCAGTGAACAGTTTATTTCACGTTTGGGGCCGGTCAAGTGGCCGCCTAGATCGTGCGATTTAACGCCTGTATATTATGTTTTGTGGGGCTATGTTAAGGCTCATGTCTATAGGAACAAGCCCGCAACGGTTGACGCACTGGAAGCCAATATTGAAGAATTTATTCGTGAGATACCGGCCGATATTTTGAAGAGAGTATGCCAAAATTGGACCCAGCGGATGAACCATTTGGGGCGTAGCCGCGGTCAATATTTACATGAAATCATCTTTAAACATTGAATTATATAGATCGTTCTATCGACTCAAATAAAGATTTCAAACATTTCTCTAAATTTTATGTGTTTTTTCTTAATCAAATCCGAAAGCTCTTAAAAATAACCCTTTAGTTACATTTGAATTGTTAGTAAAATACAGGGTGTTTCAAAATTCATGCACCAAAAATTTTCTGCGTACTCCTCGTAGATAGAAAGAAAAAAACCCTTATGACAAATCTCGATTTTCTACAAAATAAAATGGATTTAACCCCGTCGCTGAAATATTAAAGAGACGCCACAGTTCCCTATCAATGAATTCGTTCGTTAGAGGAAAATTATCGCATTGCAAGTTATTATTAATTTCTCCTGAACAATCCGCGAAAAAATTATGTTTAACACGGCAATAAAGCTGAGTTGGTTGGATTCACAGCCTCGCTCTCAAGCTCGCTCGGCGGTAAAACTCCAGCCGCGTCCGTAAATCTATCACTTTATTGCCTTGTTAAACAAATAACTATTATTTATTTATTTATTTATTTCCCAACAGAAAAAACATCCATTAACAGGAAAAAATCAAATTAAAACTAATTTAACAATAAAAAGAAAAATTATAAAATTATGTCGAAATAAGGTACATAATAACTAAACACTAAAATTAAAATAAAGTTTATACAATACTCGAAGTTAAATTAATCGAGATTAAATTAAGAAATACTGACACACTTTTCAAGACTTTTAGAAAAAGAAATAATATTGTGGCCAAATATATCAATAAAACACTGAATCTCATGAAAACTGTCTATCATTTTATGTAGTGGCGAATTTTTAAAGTGCACCGTGTTACATTTATCACAATAAAATGTAAGAGAATTGCGTAGATTAACTCTAAGGATATGGAAATGAAACTGATCCACTACATATGGATTATCTAACAAATAATGCACATGCTTATATAAGGTCTTTATCAATTTAAAATTTGTGCCTTCGTCGAATTGATAACATATTGAATTCCTGGAAGAGCATATCATAGCTTAATTCAGTAGATGGATAAATATGATATTTGAAGTAATATAAATATTTCAAAAAAAAAATTCTGTACCTTCTCCAGAATATTCATATAAGTAATATAGTTCGGGGTCCATATCACTGCACAATAGTTCAACTTACTTAAAATAAATGCATTGTACAGAGCTATAAAACTGTTTAAAGTCTTGAAATGTTTAGTATTTCTTATAATAAATCCTAGGAGTCGTATACAAGATTGAGCTAAGCTATTTATATGTGGAAAGAATAACAAGTGATGGTCGAAGGTAATACCCAAATCAGTCATTTGAGTTGTTCTATTGATGCGGGCGTTGTTAATAGAGTAATAATAAATCATTGGAGAGGTTTTACGATGGTACGAAACTATTTTACATTTAGCAACATTTTTGTGACACCAGGTAACTAATTTATCAATGTTGTTTTGCAATTCCAGGCAATCATATTCTGAATAAATAGTTCTATACAACTTGATATCATCCGCATACATGAGATAATCACATTTTAATTCGGTTGTCACAAAATTAATACATAATAAAAACAAGAGGGGCCCCAAGTTAGAAACCTGAGGAACCCCACTTGTAGCTATATATGGTAATGACCTTCGACCACCAATTTCGACAGATTGATGACGTTCAAATAAATATGACATTAAAACTCTAACAATGTTATCACTAATCTCATAATGATTGAGACTTTCAACGATAATGTGATGCGGCATACGGTCAAAGGCCTTCGAAATGTCTGTGTAAACAACATCAACTTGATTTTTATTATCTAACTCATGAGCAATTCTATGTGTAAAGTTAATTAAATTAGTTAATGTACTTCTTTTTTTAACAAATTATACGTTTCCTGGATTTCTAGTTGGTGAAACTATTTATATCAGTAAAATCAAGCGCACAATCATGATTTATTGATAGTAGAGATAAATTATTAAGTCCTTCTTGATTAATTGCATTTGCTAAATATGTTTTTTTTATCGATTTCAAAGATGAAAATGATCTTTCTCCTGCCGCATTTATTATTGGTAGAGTAACATGAATGATATTTTTTTATGTTTTCGACAAAATATTTGAATTCAATACATACTTCAGCAGAACATTAATCCAAATTGTTTAAATATTCAGCTTGCAAATTATTTTAATTATTTCGTATGTCATTCATGATCTTTAGTTTATGTTAAAATCCAAAGTTTTTCTATTTCTACGTAAGCCATCAATCGTTTACGTAATTATTGATCTAGCCTATGAATAATAGTAGCAAGAAAAGCATTGATTCCTCAAGTTCGTTCAGTTTTCATGGGGGTTTCATGTGGTTCCTCAAGGTTCAGTATTGAGCCCCTCAACTTATCTACCATAAACATCTAGGATTTACCAACGTATAAAGCACCGACCAAAGTTACTTGTTTGCAGATGACACCTCCTTTGATTGTAGTCGTAATAATAATAGAGATCTCAAAAATATGGTATAAGATAACTTAGAGGTTTTATGCTCGTACATAAAATTGAATGATCTAAAGACACAGAGATTACAGATTGCTACCGTTTGAAACTCAGTGACAGTGTTAGGTATTCGTGTTGATTAGTGTCTGCCTCGATTTCTTGTCGTAAGTTACCTGAACAGAATCCCACTGCTGGTAGTGGCTTTCGAACAATTTGGGCAGTTTCTCTTAATGGCACCTGGGATCGAAGTCCGTGAAGGGGTGTCGTTTGTCCGCTTTCGCCCTTTTCTGGCATTCCTCCGCGGTGTGGCCATAACCTTTGCAAAACTTACACTTTAAGCGGGTTATTTGTGGTTTTTGCGGTCCTGTTTCTTCTGCAGGTGGGCTTCTAGTGGTCCGATTTGGTTTAACAGGTTTCTGCTGTCGTTCTCCCGATCCTGTTTTCAAGTTAGTATTTTAGGAGACTGTAGAAGTTGACTAGCTGCGTATCTTGTGGTAGCCGCTTTGCCAACTGGGCGAACAAAACACTTGGTTACAAGTAAAGGGTGTTTTCTAGCTGCATGAGAAGTTTCGGTGGTAGTTGTCTATCTATACTCAATGAGAATGTTAAACTGTATTGACATTTCTGTTCAGTAAGAGTAGGCAATTCATCATGAATCGTTTAACGCCACAACAACGCTTCCAAATTCTGGAAATTTACTTTCAAAAAAATAAATCTATTCGCGAAGTTCATAGAGCACTTCGTCCATTTTGCGGTCAACATAATCGGCCCAGTAAGCAAGCAATTCGTGCAGTTATTTATCAGTTTCGCACTAATTTTACTCCTCTCGATTCAAAACCATCAAGACAAAGAAATGTGCGTCCCGAAGAGAATATTGCTGATGTATCGCAAAGTGTTGAAGAAGACGCCGAAATGTCGATTCGTGGCCGTTCTCAACTTGTTGGCCTTTGTCCTTCGATTACGTGGAAAATTTTACGTAAAGATCTTGGATTACGTGCCTATAAAATACAGCTCGTGCAACAATTAAAGTCAAATGACCATCGTTTACGTCGCATTTTTGCTGATTGGGATAATTTAAAACTGGCCGAAAATGAGTATTTTTATCGAAGAATTGTGTTTAGTGATAAAGCTCATTTCTGTTTAAATGGCTTCGTCAATAAGCAAAATGGACAATCCTCAAGCCATTAACGAAACTGTTACATCCATTAAAATTGACTGTTTGGTGCGGTTTACACGCTGGCTGCATCATCGGTCCTTATTTCTTTCGCAATGAGGAAGGAGCTGCCGTTACGGTGAATGGCGAGCGCTATCGAGCCATGCTGACTGATTTTTTGTTTCCAAAAATTTATTAGCTAAATATCGACAACATATGGTTCTAACAAGACGGCGAAACTTGCCATACAGCGTGCTTAATCATCAATTTATTGCAAAATCAATTTGGTGACAACTTTATTTCCAGAAGTGGTCCTGTTAACTGCCCCCTCGTTCGTGCGACTTAACGCCTCTCGATTAGTTTCTATGGGGATATGTTAAGTCATTGGTTTATGCCAACAAACCAGCAACTCTTAAAACATTGGAAGCCAATATTCAAGCCACCATTGACGTCATACGGCCAGATTTATTGGAAAAAGTAGTGAGAAATTGGACTGATCGAATGGGCCATGTAACTCGTAGCCGCGGCGGACATATTCCCGAAATCATATTTAAAAAATAAATGCCATGAAATTATCCACCAGATTATAATAATAATTAATAATTCCAACAATATTTCTGTCTTGTATTATTATTGAAAGTTCTCAAGCTGTTAAAAAAACACCCTTTAGTTTCATCGTATCCTCAAAAATCTATCAAATCTGCCTAGCATTTAAAATAACCATACCCGAACACACTGTGTTTCAATTTCCAGGTTGCACATTTCTTTTTAAATTGATAAAAAAAAGAACGTCAAATTCTATAAATTTGAAACTATTAAAAGCTACCTAAAACAGATCCTTATTACAGAATCTTTAAAAATCTACAAGTTTCGTGTCTGGATTTTCAAATAATTAACCCTAAACACACTGTTTTCAATTTACAAGCTGCACATTTGAAACAATAGTTGAAAAAATATGAAAACAATTGACACAGTTCAAACTTTCCAAAAATACTTCAAAATCGGCGTACTAGAATTCAGTAAAAATATTAAAAAATCCCTACTGTGTATTTTGAGAAACCTGCTCGAGAGCGAAATTAATTCTCATTCAAAATTTCCACATATTTCAACATGCTAAAAAAATATTAATGCAGTTGCCACATACTTTAAACTACCAGATGAAACGATTTCCATAAAATTCTTGTATGCTGGTCTGCTTAGTGGGAAGTTAGTTAGTTTTATTCCCATAAAGTTACTGTGTTGTAGCACCTTCTAATATCATTCTCATCCCCTGTATCGCATTTTCATATGAGATACGTTTTCGGGTTACAGAGAAGTCTATACTAGAGGTGAGCGAAATCAATCTTTTTTGTGAGTTAAAATGAGAAAAAAAAATGTAAAAAAAAATTGTCTGCATAAAAGTGATGAGCAAAAAAAACCTTCTTTACTTGCAAAGAGTCGACTCATTCTTAAAAGGGTCATTTCGAAGAGTCAACTCTTTGAATCGATTCACTCATGAGTTACCCATCTCTAGTCTACACTGTACAAGAAATCTTATGCTGCCTCCGGATCTCTGGTTCCTCCGAAGGAAGCTGTGTAGTGAGTAAAATAAAGGGTGGACCAAAAGTCCGTTTAAATTTGAATCGGTAGCTGCGACGAGCAGCGACGGCGGGGTGGGGCGGAGGGGTTACGAAGCGCAAGAGCGGCCAATGGGAATTCAGTACCATGGCCTCGTTCAGAGATAAACAACGTGCGTTTTGTGTACGCGAGTACTACAGCAACAACGATTCTTTTCCTCTAGCGCAACGAAAATTTTGCGCTCATTACAACATACGGCATAAAAATAAAGCTGCATCGATTCAATTGATTCGAAAATAGGTACAGAAGTTCGAGGAGACAGGTTCAACAATGAATCAACCACGATCCGACCGATCTAGAACATCAAGAGCTCCCGAAAACGTCGAGCGTGTAAGAGCGTCTATTCGTGAAAATCATGGACTCTCTACTCGGAAGCGGTCTAACGCCTTGGGTGTGCCCAGAACATATTTGATTCGTATTCTTCACAAAGATTTACATTTACATCCGTACAAAATCCAAATGGTACAGGAATTTAAGCCTCAAGATCACGCTCACTGGCTCCAATTTGCAAACGAAATGTTGGACAGGTTCACCAGCTTTACCAACAATTTTTTTCTCAGACGATGCATATTTCCATCTAAATGGGCATGTTAATAGGCAAAATTGCAGGTATTGGAGTGACACTAATCCTAAATTGGAGCATTAAAAACCTCTGCATTCACCCAAGGTTACTGTATGGGCAGCTTTGTCAGCAAGAGGCATTATTGGTTCATACTTTTTGAAGATCGCCGAAGAAATGCTGTTACAGTGAATACAGAGCGGTATATTACCATGCTACAGAACTTTTTTTCACCAGCACTACAGGATTTCGATGGTTTTAATTAACGATCGTGGTTTCAGCAAGATGTGGCAACATGCCACACTTCCAACGACTTATTAAGTGCTGTTCGCAAAATTTTTGGACAAAAAGTGATATCCAAAAGAGAAGCCATTAATTGGCCACCTAGTAGCCCGGGCTTATCCCCACTGGAGTTCTTTCTTTGGGGATACCTTAAAAGTAAAGTTTTCAACAGCAACCCTGTGTCCCTAGAGGAATTAAAGGAAAATGCAAAACATTTCACGAAACACTTGTGAGGCCGTCATTGAAAATTTCCGCTCCAGCTTGCAGCAGTGTCAAAATTGTCAAGGATCACATATTGATGATGTAATTAAAAAAAGTCCCTATTTGTGTACTTTAATAATAAATAGAAAGTTTTTATCTCACATAACTAGTTTCTTTTAAATCATCATTTGAAATGTAAACGAACTTTTGGTCCATCCTGTACCTTTGTTGGATGGTTTGGAGAATCTGCTGTAGCTGATCTGCTGTTAATGCTATTCCTGGTTTGACTTCTCATGGGCGTAAGTTTTACTCTAGCTTACTTCGTCTTACATTATTTATTCTGGCTCACTCGCTGGGCGTCAGTTTGTGGGAGGCTCGCTCAGAGTAAGAGGCGAATTGTTTTATAGTGGTTTAATTCACAGAAATGTAAACAGTGTATGCAAGATTTTGCGTGGAATAAAGCGTGGCGTCGGCTTTGGTAAGTGCCCTTACGTGCCCTTATGGCTAGCAATGTCACAGTTTTTTTAAGTGGAAGCAGTAGCAATTCCTTCTGACGATGCAGTTTGCGTCTTTTGCGGTGATAATAAACTTGACTCTTCATTATCATATTCATCGTTTCATCGTTTTAGTATCAGTAACACTAGCATCTGCGATTGAAGTCGGGGCTGATATACGTGCAACGTGCAGCTGGTTTTACAAAACAACAAAATATCAGCTCTCGATTTCTCAAATCACATATTCGAACCGGATCTGTCACCAAATCCACTAGACAGAGAAGAATAAATGGAAATTTAAATGTTTTGTTAATAATTATCAATAATGAACATTTGTTGTTTTTGATCGTCGCCAGCGCCCGCCAAGCCATCTGCGCCCCTAGGCAAGTGCCTTCTTCTTCAAACTCTTCTTCTTCTTCCCCTTCTTCATCTTCTTCCTCGTCACTATCCTCAGCCTCGTTGGAAGTGCCTTTTTGGTTTGAGCAATTGCCATCGCAATGCTTGCATGCAAGTGAGCACTCCAACCCACTTCGGCGGCACCCGCACCTTGTGCCACGGTCGGTTTCACAGGAACAAGAAATCCCGCTTAAAATTTCCTCGGGATCGGCTTCCTGGATCATGGTGACAGGACTGAGCTCTCTATCCACCAATTTCCACCCCCATTCCAACGGTTTTAAGGTCTCGTCTTGACCTTGTGAACCATACCAAGCCTGTACTTGCTCGGTCAACGCATTGGCAGTCGGGATTATGCGTGCAAGATCGACTTTTTTAGAATTGGTGGCTTCAGCATACATTTTTGCTCGATAGCTTTGGACGAGCTCAATCGCAGGTTTATCGCTCGTGCGGAACTCTTTGGGTACCCTGTAAATAGCCAAAGCTAGCCGAAGCCCATGATCTATTAAATTATCCATGGATACATGTTTTTGCTTAAATATTTCTACAAATCCATGTAAATCATCCGATTTCTCAAACTCATCGCAGAATTTTACTTTCCCCCGATAGAAAAATGCTGAGGTTGTGTCCGTGAAAGCATGTAGAAGGAATATATGAGACCTGATGCATGCACTTCTGGATGCTAAGCTTTCGGAAGAATACACGATATCAGGTGCTTTAGCGGAAGGCGGCTTTAGCAAGATCACTTCCAGAGTCCTAGCAGCAAGAATTGTTAGGACGTCAGTGTCTTCCGAAACAATGACCACTTTATTGTTGGGGCTTCCAAAAGCAGCCTCAATGGCCTTGAGCACAATATCAGCATCCGCATCAGCTACACTCTGCTGAGACATTATATTAGCCCCTTTCAATTTCTCCTGGAAAAATTTAATGTGCTATAACTTATTTTTGCTATTCCCTAAAAACTTGTTGTGACTTATACTTGCGCTCAACGTCATGACCTTCCAGGAATCTGGAGCCATGCGTACGCGGGCGGAATTTTTATGCATGCATTGCCGGTTTCTTTCCGTCGATTTACAAAACTACAAAGTACGAAAACTCTGTTCCCAAATGCTCTTTATGTATCTAACATACCCGTTGCATATCTCTAACATGTTCTGGCCCTTTTTCCATCTGACTTTATGTAGAAGCATGCCTCTATCAATAATATATTGTGTGTCGTCACTTCTTACACTTACAGATCCTTCTTTAAAAAGTTGATACAATTTTTATTTTTCATTTTTCCTCATTTTATAATTTATATCCCCAGGTAATTCTAATGCCAGAATTGAATTGGGCATCCCCAAAAAACCCCGAGTAACGATTTTCGAGCGATTTTTCCGAGTTTCCAGTCGTTCTTATAATGTTGCAAGTAATTATGCAATTGCAAAATGCATTTATTGCACCAGAATGCATTTTTCGAAAAATCGCATAACCACACCATATAGATTTTTTTCCTGAGAGCTTTCTGAACACAATGCAGAAAACCACATCTCGATATCTGCTGTCCCTAATTTTTTTTATTTCGATCGATTTTGATCTAAATGCCCTGGACTAATGTAATGCCGGCGGTTCGTGGTAGTCTTATACCGACAGGCATAAGAATAAAACAGAAACATATTCTACTTGGTTCATCCTTTCTATTTGAGGTTCAACTTAACACTAACTAAATTACACTATTTTACAACAGTCGAAAGTACGTTACATTCAGGTGACGCAACTGTTACCAAGTGAATTCTTGCTAACAAATCTAGAGTGCTGTCTCAGGTCTTAATTGATTGCTTATTAGACATAATGACTTTAAGTTACTTTATCTACTACAAAGAGAAGAAGTTTGCAAACTTTCACGAAGATGAAGGGCAGATCCGATTTGGTTATTTCTTTGAGGATGATGCATGGTTATCTGATTTTGTATTTTCGGTTGGTGTCACTAGTTACTTGAACGAGCTAAATACAAATATGCTGAAACAAGGACAATTTCTTCATGGGCTATTCGCCCATATAAAGTCTTTTCAAAGCAAAGATCGGTTGTGAAAAAATCAGATTCTTATTGTGGCGTCGCCCTGGCCGCGGAGCAGGCGGCGGCAATGTTTAACAGGTCAGCGTTGGAATAAGGGAAAGGCATCATTACCAAGGAGACATAATAAAAACAGAATTAAAAATTTTGTACACACATGAAAATCCTCTGTTACTCAAGACCGTAAATAAATTGGAGAAAATAAAAGTAGCCCTTTAATTTATACCACCGTGCTATATTATCATTTTCCCACTCGTCTCATAAAAATTGCTCTAGCACAGGAATTATCTTTATTAGATACAGACTTTACTTTCAGATTTCAGGATTTCCATTCACGTGAACTTCAGTCTAACTATTCCTGACTCGGCGTGGACGTGGAGCAAGTGGAAATCTAGCTTCAAATGTTCAATTAATTGAACTCCAGGCAGATAATGTTCTGAAAAGTGAGTTGAAAGTCAAGTGAGGTACCTTTGTTGAAACTTGTTGAAAGTTTTTGTGAAACAAGAAACCGCGCATTAGGCCTGCGGGCCATAGGTTGCGCATTACTATACCTGACCTCAAAATTACTTTTCATAGTTTTGTTTGTTGTTTTGAAATATGTTAAAACGGAAAGAACTGCGTCCTAACAAAAAACTGGATATGACATCGGAAGGTCTAACGGAAATGACAGACATGAAAACAGTTTGATTGGTGAGAATGAAACACGTGATAGAATTATTGAATGTAAGAATGACTATGATGAAAAGAGCGTGAATGGATGGTAGAAGAATGAGCTGCGTTGACGATAAGGATGTGTGAGTGGCGATGGAGAAATTGAAAGTGTGAGTGACGATTAGGATGAGGATGAAAATATAAGTGGCGATGAGAAATATTTGTAATTACAAATTGTAAGTAAAAAGAAATGTAAGTAACAATATTACAACTTTGATTCATTTTTCTTTTTCCATCGAGTGTTGATGATCGTCGGCGGGACACAGGCGCGCACGCAGGCATTTATATACCGAGTGTTAACCACCAAACCTGGCCATAGTAAAATGCCGTTTTTTAGAATTTTTATTAATTGTAATGCCATTGCTATATTGCATTTTTATTTAATGTCATTCACGGATTTACAGTTTACACATATGTTTTATGAATGTTATTATATTTGAGTGAACAAACAGTATTGGTTTTGATGTCGACATAACCATCGATTGTCGATGTCGACAACCGAGATCACCTGTTAACATTGAAACGATCAAAATGACGAGTCGAAAATTGACATTTTATCGTTTTTCATGTTTGTGGGGAACCTAAATTTTCTTGCTCGTGCACTCATCCGTCCAACTTCATAGGATATTAGATCCACACCATCAAGATTGAATGGTAGATAAAACCCATAGTTTGGTCCAATTAAGCGAAAATTCGTGCTTTTCCCCGATTTTAATTGAATGCGCGGCCAAGGCACCAATCTGAGCAACGATCTAACCGGCAATATTTTCCGTAATTAAAATAATCATCTCGCAATTTGAAAGTATTTATAAAAAAGCGGGTAACGTAATAAATTTATCCCGTGAAACACGTTTTCTAATCAAACTAAGTTCAAGGTGGAGCTAATTATCGATAATAATCGAAAAGATGATTGATAAAAATACGTAGAGAGAGAGACAGAGAGAGAGAGACTGTACGGACTACGTGATATTAAAGTTAATCGGTGTTGGAAGTTTGGCTCTTCGAGTGTATACTATACAGAAAGGAAATTTATTTAGGTATCGTGAAGGAATGAGAGGACGATAAAGTGAAACTATTATGCGGCTCGATTGTGAACAAGCTTTATAACCGTGCCTACTTTTGATCCTAATTTAGATAGAAATGCACACTCTGTGCGCGTATATGTGGCGTGTAAACTAATCGGTGATTTTTTTCTTCTGTTTTTAAATGTGATGTATTACCATTTCAAACTTTTCAGCTGCGTATTCTACCCAGTGCTGGATTTAGACATGGGCTACATGGACTTACACTAACGCAAAAAAATTGCGAATTTTTGGAAATATATAACTTTATAGTAACTTCCAAATGTGCATTAACAATTAATACCAACAGAATATTTATTTGTTTGATTATTTTGAAATAATTATTCATTCATTTTGTTTAGCGCAAGAAATGTTATATAGGGTCATCGAAAAGAAATGACCGATTTTAAACATACGACTTAAATTATTATGTCCGTAATTATAATTATAATTTATTTTAGTTTTACACTAGTATTACCCTTAGTCATGCTAGTAAGTACACTCAGGGCCGGATTATGATTTTTGACGCCCATAGGCAACCATATCATAGCGCCCCTCCCACCGCAAAACTTTAAAAATGGTATTATTTATACTTTAAAATAATATGTTATAAAAAGCAATTTATACTCAGTACAAACAAACGACAACTAATAAAAAAAATTAACTATTTTTATAATGTTCGGGGTGGGGTGATCCGAATTTTATTTTTTTATAGGTTAACTTGGTTAATGTGCAAACTATTCATGTGCTTATATTTTTTATGGCGGTATGCGAACTTATAGAAAATTTTCATTTGTTAGGACTCTGCGCGAATTCGTGGCGTGAGGGTGGAAATGAATTATTTTTATAATGTTCCGGGAGCGGTGATCCGATTTTTATTTTTTTATAGCTTATATTTTTTATGGCGATTTGCGAACTTATAGAAATTTTCCATTTGCTAGGAATCTGCGCAAATTCGAGGCGCGAGGATGGAAATTAATTATTTTTATAGTGTTCGGGGGGCGGTGATTAGAATTTTATTTTTTTATAAGTTAGTGTGGTTAATGTGCAAACTATTCATGTGCTTATATTTTTTTATGGCGATATGCGAACTTATAGAACATTTTCATTTGTTAGGACTCTGAGCGAATTCGTGGCGTGAGGGTGGAAATGAATTATTTTTATAATGTTCCGGGAGCGGTGATCCGAATTTTATTTTTTTATAGGTTAGCATGGTTAATGTGCAAACTATTCATGTGCTTATATTCTTTATGGCGATTTGTGAACTTATAGAAATTTTCCATTTGTTAGGACTCTTTTTTTTGTCTATTATTAACACCATTTTAAACCTTGAATGTTCCTCTATTTTTCTACATCATCGCGAGGGTGGAAATGAATTATTTTTATAATGTTCGGGGGGCGGTGATCCGAATTTTATTTTTTTATAAGTTAGTATGGTTAATGTGGAAACTAACTATGTGCTCAAATTTTTTTATGGCGATATGCGAACTTTGAAAATAGTTGCATGTTATTAGATGTGCGCCAAATAATTATGGGGTTGAAAATTCGGGGTGTCGTTATGACAATTAATTAAAATAGCAGTGCTTTAGTTGCCATTTACGGTTTTTTAATTTTTCTAAAGTAAATTTAGAGGAAATAACTTATTTTAAAATCAATTGCTGAAATCTATCGCTAACTTCACACCCGTCAAAAAAAATATTGACTGATAGATTGGCTGGTTTTCAAGCATTTTCGGTTGCTTTGGATGAGAGTACAGATTTATCTGACACAGCCCAGTTAGCTATATTTATACGAGGTGTTGATGAAAAATTTGTAGTGACCGAGGAATTACTGGCTTTACGGCCGCTAAAAGATATTTTTGCCGAGGTGCAAAGTACTTTTGAGCAATATGGTTTGCTGTGGTGTAAATTAGTTGAAGTGTGCACAGATGGTGCGTCTTCAATGGTTGGTTCACGAAAAGGTTTTATTCCGAAGGAAAGAGCAACCGCCATGAATGTGCAAACGAGTGATTTAATAATTCTGCATTGAATTATATACCAACAAAACTTGTGCTCTAAGTCCATTCGACTGAAGAACGTTCTTGATGTGGTAGTAAATACTATCAATTTCATTAGATCCCGCGGTCTTAACCATCGCCAGTTTAAAGCCTTTTTGGATGAACTCTCTTCATAACACGATGATGAAACATACTATTGCGAAGTAAGGTGGTTAAGCAAATGCAAAATGCTAAAAAGATTTTATGACCTTAGAAAAGAAATAGCTGATTTTATGGAAATGAAAGAGAAACCATTGCCGCAAATTTGTGATCCAACATGGCTTTGTGACTTGGCATTCCTGGTAGACATCACAGGATACGTAAACGACCTGAACTAAGGCCCGCTTGCACCATTATAATTAAGCTATGCTTAAAGCATTCTTAAAATTTAAGCAACATTTAAGTGTGTATTTTGCTTGCACCATACTTTAAGCATAGCTTAAGCAAGACTTTAAATAAGCCGTCGTCATGGACCGCTTAAAATTTAAGTCTGCATACATAACCTTTAATTCGTTCCGTCAGTGGTCCCTTGTGATAGATATTTATGCACAATAAATTATTTTCAATAACAAAACTCCTAGTATATTTAAAATGGCACTTGAAGAATTAAACTTTGGAGTGGACTATATTTTTGAAGACGATTTAAACCTCATGGATAATATTAATTTCATTTATCCACTAGTTTGGAAGATTTTGGTGTTTTCGTGTCCGCAAATAAACTTTGTTAAAATTACTTGGACTGACTCAAAATACTGGCTAATAATGACATAACCTCTCTTTTTTACGAACCGAGATTTCTTTACGCGTGCGTTTGCCTTCAAAAATATTTAATTGAGCATTGAATTCTTAATAATTATGGCGAGTTTCACTATTTCCCTGTTCGTACAGCAACGCTGTTCACGTAAAAAGATTTGCACGAACTTTATGTCAAAATCAGCTGAGAAAAGGACACCTATGTCGCCAACGTTAAAAAGTGAAAATCGCAAGATTTTACGATGTTGCAACACTTTGAGCTTGCTTACTAAAGCAATTGTATTAATACCAATGGTGCATGACGCTTCCATTTAAGCATGACTTAAAATATAAATCCTGCTTTACAAAGTTAGACTTAACGAAAAAATGGTGTAAGTGGGCCTAAAAGCTTCAAAAACAAGGGCAATTAGTAAATCAGCTGTACAGTCATCTTAAAGCATTTTAAAACAAAATTCGCTTGTGGGAAACATAAATTGTTACGTTTTGTAACATTATCCAGTTACGAAAATATTGATTACGGTCGCTATGCTGAAGAACTGAAACTACTGTCAGAGCAATCCACTAATCGGTTTTCCAATTTTAAGAATATGGATAGCACTTTCAATATTTTTGTAAATCCGTGTAAGTGTAATGCTCGAGTTGATCGACCTTCAAGAAGACTCATATTTGAAGTCTAAATTTGATGATGTGGAACTAAGCGAATTCTACAGAACATTCCTTTCCGAAGAAAAGTATCCACAGCAAAGAGTTTTTGCAAGAAAAATAATTTGCACATTCGGAAGCACGTATACAGGGTGTCCTAAATAGAGTAGGATTGTATGGGTATCTTTCTTATTCTTAAAGCTAGAGATCTGGTTAAAGGGGCAATGTTGTGCAGTTTTCTATGCTGATTCAGATTATGTTGAGAAATTTTCAAAATTCCGAGCAGTTTAGAAAATATTAAAAAAAACTGAAAATCGCGATTTTCAAGACAATCAAATATCTCAATAATTATTAAAGATGCGAAAAAAAGTTTTAAATAAAAGTTACTTGGTTTAATTAGGCAAACATAGAAATCAAGCCAAAATAAAAATCAAGATGGCGGTTTCCGAGAAATTAATACCAACTTTCTTATTTCAAATGGCCGCCATATTTGATTTTTACACGCATAAATAGACTTTTCTCTCTTTTGAACGATGTACAACAACCTATGTCAAAATAAAAAATAATGGAAATATTAATTGTTGTAAGTTTAAAACAAGTAGGCATAAATAGAAATAAAACAAAATTTGTTATAACGACTAACTGTCATCTTACATTAGTTTATCAGTTGTATTAATCATTCATACATGTGTATTGTCTTAAGTCGTTGTAATATCGATAAATATTAATTACTTGAAATGGCGAATTATTCAATATCTGAACAATACGATATGTTTTGTAATTACATCAAGTGTTACAAAAACCCCCATCTTGCAGCACAAACATACCAAGCAAACTTTCCTGAAAGAAGGCAGCCGGACATTAAGGTATTTAAAAGATTTGATGAAAATATGCAATTGTATGGAAGTTTAAAAAAACCTAAGAGAAATAGAAATATGATCGTTGATGATGAAGAATTAACATTGGCTTGTGTGGCAGCTAATCCGAACATTTCATGTCGGCAGATAGAGAATGAAGTTAACGTATCTAAGTCTAGAGCATCAACAATTTAAAAAAGCACAAGTTTCACCCTTATAAATTGCACCTATCTCAGACTTTACAACCAAATGATAACATCCGTAGATTAACATTTTGCAGGTGGTTAATCAACAAAATTACGGAAAATGGTGATTTTATAAACACAATTTTATGGACTGACGAATCTTACTTTTCTAATTGTGGATTATTTAATCGTCATAACGAGCACTATTGGGCTCAAGAAAATCCACACATAGTTATTCCACGGCGAAACCAATTACGGTTCGGCTTTAGTGTTTTTTTGTGGCATAATGGAAATCGTTTACTTGGTCCTATAATTTTTGATGGAACTCTAACTGCACAACGTTATTTGGAAATTCTTCAAACAACCTTAGAAGATTTATTGGATGATTTACCTTTGGCATAAAATATGCAAATATGGTACCAGCAAGATGGCGCTCCAGCACACAATGCCAGAGATGTTATTTCTTATCTAAATGGACGTTTTAATAATAAAGTAATAGCGACTAATACACCTGTACAGTGGCCAGCCAGATCTGCAGACTTGATGCCTCTTGACTTTTATTTGTGGGGCACTTTAAAAAACAAAGTTTATGGAAGTAACTTCAATTATAACAATGTGGATGAACTTCGCGAAGCAGTGACAGAGGCAATAAACGGCATTAATCGCAACACATTTTGAAAAGTAACTGGCAGTGTTGTAAAACGCTGTCAATTGTGTTTGGCCAATAACGGTCAACATTTTGAGCATTTTTTATAATTTATTGTTATTTTACTACTTGGTTGTATTACCTCTCTTTGTTTTGTTACATTTGCTTTAAAAATAATTTAAAAAATTTAAATTTAAATTTAAACAATTAATATTTCCATTATTTTTTATTTTGATATAGGTTGTTGTACATCGTTGAAAAAAAAAGTCTATTTATGCGTGTAAAAATCAAATATGGCGGCCATTTGAAATAAGAAAGTTGGTATTAATATCTCGGAACCGCCATCTTGAATTTTATTTTGACTTGATTTCTATGTTTGCCTAAATAGACCAAGTAACTTTTATTTAAAACTTTTTTTCGCATCTTTAATAATTATTGAGATATTTGATTTTTTTGAAAATCGCGATTTTCAGTAAACTGCTCGGAATTTTGAAAATTTCTCAACATAACCTGAATCAGCATAGAAAAGGCACAACATTGCCCATTTAACCAGATCTCTAGCTTTAAGAATAAGAAAGATACCCATGCAATCCTACTCTATTTAGGACACCCTGTATACAGGGTGTTTCAATTTCGAGGCTCACCATGGGGATCTCGCTTATTAGAAGAGATAGAGGGTATATTCAAATTTGGCACTTTTGCAGAATTTTATGCTGATTAATAATCCGCTGAAAAAAATTACTTAAATTCTTCTGTTTTCGAGTAAACCCAAAAAAAACTGAAAAAACTGATTTTCGTTTTTTTTCTTTATATCTCCGTTATTTGAGGAGATATTTAAAAATTAGCACTTTTTTGTAATCTAATAGATGGCCTAAGACTTTTCTTTGTAACATATTTCGTTTCTTTTTAACCATCATCAACTTTCTTATTTCTTATGGACGCCATATTTATTTTTTATCACATCGGAATGCTCATTTTTTTGCGATGACAACAATATAACACAATATACATTTAATTTTATAAATCGACATATAATCGTTTAAAACACTTTTATTTGAAATCTCTGTAGCGTTTACTAAAAATCATACGTGCCAGCGAATTAAAAACGATTCAAAATCTGAATACCTCTTTGTTTGTCAAACATTATTATTTTGTATGAATAAAAATGTCGTTCGATAATTCAAAAAAGCGAGATTTTATGTATTTTTTATTCAGTAAACAGAAATACAGAATTTGCTAGTAAAAAATATTTACAAATGTATACAGAAAGAAGGCAACTGCATCAAACAATGTTTTATGCAAATGAACAATTATTTAGGACGATATAGACGATACAAAATGAAAAGTTCTTAATAAATAAAATAATATGCAATACTAATAACTGTAAGACAAATATGGAGATTATTTATTGTAATTTATGTTCAAATAAAAAACCGTTTTCAGTAATACACAATTGAACACGTTTCTTAACATTATTTATTGCCCTATACACACTTCTTCTGGGAATCGTATTAAAGGCATTCGTATAACATCTCTGAGTTGTTCAACATTCTCGTAAGTATGACGGTAGACTGTGTTTTTAATAAAACTCCATAAAAAATAATCCAAGACACTCACAATCAGGCGATCTAGCTGGCCAAGCTACAATTCCGCCGTTCCCAATCCACTGATTTGGATACATTTGATTTAAATAATTGCGAACATTTCTGGCATTGTGCGCTGGTGCGCCATCTTGCTGCCACCAGAACTTCTGAAGTTGAATTAGAGGAACATTATCCAAATAATTAGAAATGTTTGTTTGAAGAAGATGTAAATATCGTTCACTGGTTAGAGACCCTTCGTACATAATTGGCCCTATTATATTTTCATCATAAATACCTGCCCGAACATTTACTCCAAAACGATGCTGTGGCCTAACCCTTCGGACTTGTCTGGGATTTTCTGCTGTCCAATAATGTTCATTGTTGCGATTAAATACGCCACTATTTGTGAATTTGCATTCATCGGTCCAAATAATGTTTTTTTTTTTTAATTATAATCTTCACTGCGCTTTTCAAGCAACCAATTACAAAATCCAAGACGTCTTAAATTATCACCAGGCATAAGTTTGTGGCCCAAATAAATTTTATATGGCTTATAATTAAATTTATTCAAAATTTTCCATACTTCGTTGGTGGCAAATTTAATTCAGCTGCTACTTCGCGGCAAGAGGTTGATAGATTTTGATTTACCTAAAATATGTTTTGTAAGTAAACGTAAAATTATCATTTCCTAAATATGATTGCTATCTTCTTGGGTAATTTTATTACCGTATGCTTTGCGATGTTGAATCAGTGATTCAAACTCTCCTAAATTTCTGTCCATCCGTAGAAAAAATGTTCTATGAGCTTGCCTTCTTTCTGGATACATTTGTAAATATTTTTCACTAGCTAATACCATATTTCCATTTACTGAATAAAAAATACGTAACATATAATAATAATAATAATAATAATAAATTTTATTACCCAACGGAAGAATCCAATACAGGGATAACAACAAAAAAAAAGAAATATAATACTACAGTATTTAAAGTAAGAGTAAAATTGTAACTAATTCTAACATATTCTTAAATTAAAAGGAAACAATCAACAATAGAGCAGTACATATGATACATATTATGGCGGATTTCGGTTATTAATAAATATATCACGAAATAGCTTATCACTATTTCGGCACATGTGGCTAAGTGGAGCTTTAACCAATATATTAGTATTGGCGGAAATGATAGCAAATGTATTACAATTTCTAGATGATAATCTAGGAATTTGGAAATTAATTAAACCTAAAAGTTCTGCACTATCAATAAAGTTATGAATTATTTTAAACATAAAAGAAGCGCTGCTTTCATCACGGCGCGATGACAAAGAGGAAAATTCATGCTTAGATAATAATTGGCAATAATCTATATTTCGTTCAGGGTAGATACCGTCTGCTTTGAAAGATAGAAATTTTAGGAATCGTCTTTGGATTCGTTCGACTTTTAAGGTATTGCTAATGTGACATGGATACCATATTATCGAAGCATATTCAAGTTTACTGCGCACTAAAGATATATATAGGGTTCGCAGTAATAACACATTGCTGAAATATTTAGAAGTTCGCATTATAATTCCCAACGTCTTCATTGCAGAATTACACATATTATCAATTATCAAAAATAACTCCAAGATCTTTAACACCTGTGCTCTTTAGAATCGCGGAACCATTGATATGATAGCAATATTCAGTAATTACACACTTACGACTATATGACACAGCGTAACACTTGTCAATATTTAGAAATAATTTGTTTGTTTCGCACTACTGCGAAATCAAGTCCAAATTTTGTTGAAGTGAAATTTGATCATCCATAGAGTTGATATTCTTGTATATTTTTAGATCATCGGCATAAGCTAATATTGGGCAAGATATTGATGTAATTAAATCATTAATGAATACGACAAATAACAATGGCCCCAGATTTGACCCTTGCGGTACACCTGACGTTGATAAATATGTGTGCGATTTGAAACCATTGAAATGAACATAGTTTAGTCTGCCTTCCAAGTAAGATGCCATGAGTTGAAGGAAATTTTCCGAGAGACCGAAACTACTAAGTTTGTTTAATAAAATTTTGTGGTCAATGATGTCAAAAGCACGCGAGAAGTCAGTATATATATAACATCCGCCTGGCCTCTATTGTCAAGAGTTACGCTTAGATATTGCGCAATGGTTGCCAAATTAGTTATTGTCGACCTACCAGATATAAACCCGTGTTGTTGTGGAGAAATGTACCTTTGGACGTGGCTATAAAGATAATAGTAGATAACTTGCTCGAATATTTTTGCAAAATTAGACAAGATAGCGATTGGCCGGTAATTTTTAAGCAGAGAAGAGTCCCCTTTTTTTAGAACTGGAGTAATAACAGCACGTTTCCAGTAATCAGGAAATTTATTTGTAGAAATAGCTAAGTTGAAAATTATTATTAAAGGCTTTGCTAGTATGTATTTACAATCCTTAATTAGAACACAACGCACTAGATCATCACCACATATAAAAGAGGTTTTGAGTTTGTTTATGCTACGGATAATGTCCAGTTCAGTAATTGTAGGCATACAAAAGCTTTCACGATTGGTATTTGTTGAACTAATATTTTCCGGGCTCTCAGTAAGATATACTCCAGAAAAAGTGTCAGCGAAGGCGTTGACAATATCTTTAGGAGTAGAGAATGTCCCACTATTATTTTTTAACTGACCAGGGATTCTGGTGGTGCCATTCCTTTGGTGTATAAATTTCCACAAATCTCTTGGATTTTTCTTCAGATTCAGTTCAATGTTTGTCATATAAGTCTTACGCGGCATTAATTTGATTCTTGGTTAAGGTTCTAACTCTAACAAATTCACTACGATAAAAAGAGGACTTCGTAGACTTCCATTTGCGATGATAATATAGTTTTAGACGGACATTTTTAATAATGTCCTTAGTAAACCACGGTGGATAGTTACTCGACTTATAATTTGATTTAAATGGTACACGCTTTTCTGAATTATCGAACGACATTTTTATTCATAAAGAATAATAATGTTTGACAAAGACCTATTCAGATGTTTCATTGCTTTTAATTCCAAGGCACCGATGATTTTCAGTAAGCGCTACAGAGATTGCCAATAAAAGTGTTTTAGAAGATAATATGTTCATTTATGAAATTAAATGTATGTTCAGTTATATTGTTGTTATCACAAAAAATTAAGCATTCAGATGTGACAAAATATAAATATGACGTCCATAAGAAATAAGAAAGTTGATGATGGTTCAAAAGAAACGAAACATGTTACAACTAAAAATCGTATGCCATCTATTAAATAATAAAAAGTGCTAAAAGAATGTCTTTACCATTTTTAAATATCTCCTCAAATAACGGAGATATAAAGAAAAACCGAAATTCAGTTTTTTCAGTTTTTTTGACTTAACTCGAAAACAAAAGAATTTAAGTAATTTTTTCCAGTGGATTATTAATCAGCAAAAAATCTGCAAAAGTGCCAAATTTAAACATACCCTCTTTCTCTTCTAATAAGATAGTGAGCCTCGAATTTGAAATTCATAAAAATTAATAAAAAAAAAAATAAGCATCCCACTTGGCTTGCAGATATTAATTTAGAAAATACTTTGAGCCTATGTACTAGTAGTATTGACCCCAATATTAATCATCTTGTTTCTCAGCTTCAAACTCAAGTCTCTCATTAATTTTCATTTGATTTTTCTATCTTTTCTTGTTAATTTGCTTTTGATTATGCTATTATAATTCTAATAAATAAAAAACTGTGTGAATTTGTACTACCTACTTCTTTCTTACCTACAGCCCGCGACCTGATAAGTCCCGAAATTACACCCACGGCTAAGCAAAGGTTGCCCATACCTGCTCTAAATGGTCAACTTAAATGCAATTTTCTGTAAAAGTAACATTAATTTAGTTTCTATTTTATAAGCATGGATTCTGTAGATCAAGAAATGTGTTATTTTTACTTTCACCATACGTATAATCTATTATTTTTTATAATTTCCATATAATATCCATTTTGAGATTCTGATCATTTTTGAAAAATGTCTGTGTATCTGTCTGCCTGATTGTGGGCGCGAGTTGTTAATAACCACTCTTAATTTGATTAACGTAAAAAGGGCGGTAAATTGGGACCGTCTCAGATGGCAAAAGCTCTAAGTACGGCACAGTGATAAACACTTTGCTGTTGGCAAGAAGTAACTTTCCCTGTCTAAAATCGCCTTAGTAATTGAACTTTTATTAAGTGGTGTTGGATAAATATCTCGGTAATAAATTAATTTATAAAACTAAAATAGTGCAGTGCTATTCTGAAACACCCTGTATAATAGAATTTCATGCGTCTCGAGTTCTACTTATGTGCGATCATTATAAATACAAAATATATAAACTTGAAAGAAAATAATTTACCGACTGGGCGTTATTTACAAACTGTCTCCGCATAACTTACGCACCATCCATAAATAATGTATAAAGTAAGCGATTAAAATTAGATTAGGTCGAACGGACGATAAATCGAAATGCCGAAAATAGGCCTTACTTTGACAGAAGTAAAGCCAAACCAATAAATTTATTATCACCAATACTTACATATTGTTTCACATAACATTACCGATTACCAATGAAAAAGAAATTAGGAGAAAAGGACAATAGAAAACAAAAAGTGTGTCGACATGATTAAAATAATAACATCGTTACGTTTTCGTGTGAAATAAAAACATAATAATTGTAATTTGTGTTCGTAATACATTATTAATACCTAAATCGCCCTGCACGCGTAAGTAGGCGATCGTGTAATGCATGCAAAATGAGGTTTATGTCTTTATTATAAAAAATAACGATTAATCATCAACGTTATTATCTCTGAGGGTAACTGAGCTTGTTACCCCAGGAGATAATCTCCCCCGATACTCTAAGTGTCACTCCTTAAACGGTTAATATCATGAAAAATTGGATAGTTTTAAAACCACTAGTAGCATGACAATTTATTTTTATTTTTACACCAACTAGTAAGCAGATCATTTTCTATTACTTTCTCCGTTACAAAGTACGGGAAAATATTGTGATCGTGAAATTAAAAAAAAAATGTTTTTAACGGAAATATAGCTTTTGAGGCGATTTCAACGATTTGTGGAAAAAATACAAATAAATCTATTTGTCAAACAAAATTAATCCTATCCAGAGATGGGTGAAATGGTTCTTTTTCGAGAGTCGAGAGTCTTCACATGACTCATAACTTTTTGAAAAAGTAAAAAGTATGTCTCGAAAAAAGTGATGAGTAAAAAAAGGTCTTCACTTCTAACATTTGATGACTCAAAATGAGTCGGGAAATTCATACACAAGTCAATTGACTCCTAGACGCTACAAGCCCGGATTTCGCACCCTGTGACTCACACTTGTCTCCTAAGTTGAAAAAACATTTGGCCGAAACGCGAAGATAACGCGGCAAAAGAAGTGGTCTAGCGCTTCCTCAACGACATGGCGGCGAACTGGTATGATAAGGACATAGAAATATAGCGCCTTCAAAAATTCATAGACCGAAGTGGCGATGATGTAGAAAAATAGAGGAATTAATTATTGACAAGAATAATTATTTATTATACGAATGTGGAATGTACGTAATTAGTCTCGTAAGAAAAAGTTTAGGTAATTTTCTCTTTCTTGCATTAAATATTGAAATAATGTATATAAAATTTTGACGTACGTGTTGTCAATTTGAAATATTTCAAAAATCCTATGAAGGATCTATGCATTCCATGGAGAAACTTATTCTCTCATTAGGGGGTAATGAGCAACATTACATAGCTTAAATGACCACTGTAATTCGATTATTACACCCGATTTTGGATAAAACTATTTATCCATTTATTAAAACGTAGGAGACGTTATTTTTGGGAATAACCTCGTATATTCGATCATACGATGTTACAAATAATATACAAATTTATGAAATTAAATAAATAACCTAAAATTAAAACAAAAACCTTGACACTACAGGCAAAAACATTATAAAATTTAGGTTGCAAAAATAAATTTATTTGACAATATAAATTCAAAATTTAAACCAAAATATCAATAATTCAGGTTAAAAAATCTGAAATATAGACAAAAAAATCGAAAATGTATAGACCAAAAATCGAAAACTTGTGGCTAATGCATACCAAAATAAAAAAAATCAAAAATATCAACAAGCAAATAAAAAATATTTAAGGCCAAAAATAAAAATTTGGACCAAAAATAATAAATACAGGCGAAAGATCTAAAATATAGGCCTAAAATCAAATATTCTGGTTTAACCCAATACATTCCATTACATACCATTTTTTCTTCAAAAGAATTTCAAATTCTCAGATACCTTCTCAAACTAAATTTGAAAAAACTGAATAGAATCACTGCTAAATAACTGTTCCACCATTAATAAAGAGGAGTTTGTGTCACATATACATAATCTAAGGTAAATAACATTCCCTCCAATTAACCCTAAGGCCCTTGGTGATTCTTGTACTCGCTTGAGTACATGGAAAGTAATGGTTTAATAATAAAAAATCCAAATTTAAGTAGTTGGTTAAAATATTTTCCTCGTGTCAAATTTTAACATGAAGCTATAAATCGTCGCTTAAATTAAAATAAAAAATATAAAATCAAGTAAATAGCCTAAAATTTTAATTAAAAACCTTTTAGAAAATACAGGTCAGAAAATTAAAATATTCGGTACTAAAAATAAAACATGTACTGGCCAAAAAATCAAATATTTTCGCATGAAAATGCATATTGGGCCAAAAAAATCTAAAATTCTGACAAAAAATCAAAAAGTTAGACCTAAAATTTTGGCTCAAATAAAGAATATTAAGGCCCAAAAAATAAAAACTTGGAGCAAAAAGGGTGAAAATGCATGCCAACGATTTAAAATATAGGCCAAAATCAAAAATCTAATTAAAAAGAAGAAATCTGGCCAAAAAATTAAGAATTAAACATTAAATGTTGCACCACGTGATAAACGAGAACCAAATTCCACAAAGAAAAGAATTAGCCTAAATTAAAATAAAAAAATAAAATTATGTTAATAATCTAAAATTAAAATAAAAACCTTGTAGGAAATACTGGCCAATAAAAGATTTGGGTCTAAATTTAAAAAATGTATGTTGCAAAATCTAAAACATAGGCCTTTAAATAAAAACTATAACACACTGGCCAAAAAATCCAAAATTCGCTCATAAAAATCTTATATAATCCAAAACATAGACCAAAAAACAAACACAAGCCTTATTATTACTTTCTCCGTTACGAAGTAAGAGAAAGTATTGTGATCGTGATTTTTTTTTTTTAATTTTTTTATGGAAATATCCGTTTTGGGGTCCCTAGATGCCATTTCAACAATTCTGGAATTTTGTGTGTGTGTGTGTGTCTGTGCGCGCTGTATCTCAAAAACTAATTGAGCAATTGACACGAAACCTTGAATATAAGTCTTATTTAATAATCCGAAGAACTAAAATGCTTTTGGTAAATTTTCGTACACCGGAAGTGGGTGTTTACCATAACTGTTTTTTGTTTTTCTACATTTTTTTCTTAAATATGAAAAATATCACAAAAATATTTAAACAAATATTTAAGACAATAAAGAAATGAATATCTTTCGTTTGAAAATATTTTTCATAAAATCATTGTTATTCGAGAAAAAAATGTATTATTTTTTTTTTAATTTTTGGTTTATAATTATGAAACGATATTAGTTACAGCAAATTTATGACAATAATAATTGTAGAGAATGCCAAAATGAACAACTTATAAAGAATAAGTTTTTTTCGATTTTTTTTTAGTTTTTGAGTAAACTGAGTTTTTGAATTTGAAGTAAAATTTTTCCATCTTACATAATTTTGAAACGTCAGTTTCATCCGAGTCTCCAAAACGTTCAATGTACATCTAAAATATGATTTGGCCCCATTCTCGTTTTACTTTTCATTGATGCTATTAATATGAACATTGAGAATAGTGAGCGTTTGCTTTTTGCATCTTAAATTATTTAATACTGTATCGTCAAATTCTGACAATATCCTACCATAGAGTCATATCAATAACTTGCACAAATGATGTATTCACAATAGTCATGAATTAAATTTTTGAAAAATGCTCGATTTTATCATTTTGCCGAGGTCAGTATAATTCATTTAATTACACTATGAATAATTCCGTTTTATTGCTCAAAAACTCAACAAGTGATCGAGGGGTAATTTTTGATATGAAACTTGCTTTTACAGAACATATAAATAGTATATGTTGCAAAGCAATGAAACCTCTCGGGTTTATAAAAGGGTTTGCTACCTTAGATTTCATTTCTGTTTATCCATCTCCGGAAAATGACATCAACTTCACTATTTCAAATGAGACACCGTATATATTTATGGATTTTTGTAAAGGTGATTCGAAGACAAATTCAGCGATATATTATTTCTGAGTTTTATTGTAAATGATGTGGTGGCAGCAGGATGGTGCAGCCCCTCTCTATGCCAATTGCATGAAACTCTGACAGATTATTCCAAAAAAAAATAGATCTTTAAATTTGCTAAATAAAACTTCACTGCAAGAAAAATGGCGTTGGTCAAAACTGAAATTGTTTGATCAAAAAACGACTTTCTGCAGTAACCTGATTATAACTTCCGTATCCAATATGACAAATCCATGAAACTCTGACATATTGTTCCTAGAAAATATATCTTTAAAATTTGCAAAATAAAACTTTGACAATGTCAATGCGAGAAAAATGGCGTTGGTCAAAATTGAAATTTTATTATCAAAAAACGACTTTCTGCTGTAACCTGATTATAACTTCCGTATCCAATATGACAAATCCATGAAACTCTGACATATTGTTCCTAGAAAATATATCTTTAAAATTTGCAAAATAAAACTTTGACAATGTCAATGCGAGAAAAATGGCGTTGGTCAAAACTGAAATTTTATGATCAAAAAACGACTTTCTGCAGTAACCTGATTATAACTTCCGTATCCAATATGACAAATCCATGAAACTCTGACATATTGTTCCTAGAAAATATATCTTTAAAATTTGCAAAATAAAACTTTGACAATGTCAATGCGAGAAAAATGGCGTTGGTCAAAACTGAAATTTTATGATCAAAAAACGACTTTCTGCTGTAACCTGATTATAACTTCCGTATCCAATATGACAAATCCATGAAACTCTGACATATTTTTCCTAGAAAATATATCTTGAAAATTTGCAAAATAAAACTTTGACAACGTCAATACTAGAAAAATGGCAATGGTCAAAACTGAAATTTTATGATCAAAAAACGACTTTCTGCTGTTACCTGATTATAACTTCAGTATCCAATATGACAATTACATGAAACTCTAACATATTGTTCCTAGAAAATATATCTTTAAAATTTGCAAAATAAAACTTTGACACCGTCAATGCGAGAAAAACGGCGTTGGTCAAAACTGAAATTTTATGATCAAAAACCTACTTTCTGCTGTAACCTGATTATAACTTCAGTATCCAATATGACAATTACATGAAACTCTGACATATTGTTTCTAGAAAATATTTCTTTAAAATTTGGAAAATAAAACTTTGACAACGTCAATGCAAGAAAAATGGCGTTGGTCAAAACTGAAATTGTGTGATCAAAAACCGACTTTCTGCTGTAACCTGATTATAACTTCAGTATCCAATATGACAATTACATGAAACTCTGACATATTGTTTCTAGAAAATATTTCTTTAAAATTTGGAAAATAAATTTATATCCTAATTTTAAATTCCTTTTCTGCGGTGATTTTAATATGCCGCATGCCTCGTGGAGTTCGGACTCTAACAGCATTTTATCAACCGGTAATAATTGTATTAACGCTCAAATTGTAACTGAATCTCTGGAATTTCACAACTTACGTCAAATGAATGTTATTCCTAATAACCGTGGCGTGTTTCTAGATTTAGTGCTTTCTAATCTTTCCAGATTTTCCGTATCGCTGTCAGATGACCCTTTATTTAATGACAGTTTACATCATGTTTCGTATGACTTTTATGTTAATACTAGGGATATGGTCGAGTCCCTTGATTATAGGGACATTATATATGATTTTAAAGCGGCTGATTATTCGAAAATTACTTTGTTTTTATCCAGTATCTCATGGAAGGATTATCTTAATGATAGTGATGTTAATGTTTGCGCAGATAAATTGCTTGCTGTTTGCATGTATACGATACAGGAGTATGTTCCTCGTAAAGTCGTGAAGTCATCCAGTTATCCTAAATGGTTCAATTCGTCATTGATAAACTTAATTAAACTTAAAAAAAAAGCACATATTCAGTACAAAAGTAGTGGTAAATATGAATTCTATGAACAATTTAAACTACTTCGCGCTCAATGTAATACTCTTGGCGACCAGCTCTATTTAAATTATATTGCTCAAATAGAATCAAACATTTCTACCAATACCAGATCGTTTTGGAGTTATGTGAATGAGACCAGAAAAACATCGGGTTTTCCTAAGTGTATGCACCTTAAAGACAAATCTTGCTGTTCTGGTGATATCTGTGCTAACTTATTTGCAGAACACTTCTCTAATGTTTATGTTAGTAATGATAATTCAAATAATGTAGGTTCAGATTTTGCGGTTAATACTAACTTGGTCAATTTGTGTAATTTTGAAATTAACATTGCTGACATTTTTGATGCAATATGCTCCTTGTCTGATTCATGCAATCCAGGTCCCGATGGTATACCTGATTTTTTCGTGAAACAATGTATATTTTCTCTGACTACTCCGTTATACCTAATTTTTAATTTATCTCTCAAATCATGTTTGTTCCCTACGACTTGGAAGAAAAGTTTTGTCAAGCCGATATTCAAAAGTGGCTGTAGGAGTAATATTGAAGATTATAGGGGGATTTCAATTCAATCTGTTTTTCCTAAAATATTTGATAAACTTATTGCCAGTCAGTTAATGTTCGCCTGCAAAAATATTATCTGCAATGAGCAACACGGCTTTTGTGATGGGAGATCGACTGTATCCAACTTACTAGTTTATCAATCTTATATCATTAATGCATTAGAGAAAAATTGTCAAGTGGATGCAATCTACACCGATTTCTCAAAAGCATTCGATCGTGTTTCTCATTCGAAATTAGTGTATAAATTACATTCTATGGGATTTGGGGACTCTATAACTAAGTGGATTCTCAGCTATTTGTCTGATAGACAGCAGTGTGTCAAAATTAATAATTTTGTCTCTAAGCCTATCCCCGTAACATCAGGGGTGCCGCAGGAGTCTCACTGTGGTCCAATATTGTTCCTACTTTTCATTAACGATCTTGGTGCTTATGTTAAACACTGTAATTTTTTACTTTTTGCGGACGATCTCAAAATCTTTCAAATGATTAATACTCCTTCCGATGCAGCTCACATACAAGATGATTTAGATAATATATATAATTGGTGCTTAGACAATAACTTGCATTTCAATATTAGTAAATGCTTGTCGATATCTTTTAGAAGGGGCCGTGCTGTTGCAAACAATTACTCAATAAATGGTCAAATGTTACCAACTGTAAAACAGGTTAAAGACCTTGGTGTTTTATTCGACAGTTCCTTCTCCTTCTCTAAACATATTGACAGCATTTGTTGTAAGGCTTTCCAAACGCTTGGTTTTGTCAATAGATTTTCAAGAAATTTTTCACTGGATACACAGAAAACTTTATTTACCTCTTTAGTACGTCCTCAACTTGAATATGCTTCTTGTATTTGGTCTCCGTCTTATCATAATAAAATTAATCAAATTGAGCGAGTTCAAAATAAATTTTTGATGACTATTTCTTTTAAAAGTGGTATCAATAGAGTTGACTATAGTCGTAGTAGTATGCTATTATCTCTTAATCTAATTTCCTTACGAGAAAGACGAATACATGCGGATTTATGTATTCTATATAAGTTAGTCAACGGGCAAATTAATTGCAGTGAGTTACTTGCATGTTTGAATTTTGTTATTCCCTTCAAAACAAGAAGTGGCAATGTTTTCCGCGAAATTTTTTATAAGTCTAATTTTGCAAGAAATTCGGCAATTTGTAGAATACTCCGGCTGTGTAATCGTGTCTCTTCGTCTCCTCATTTTATGTTATATTGCGCATCGTATATTAAATTTAAATATCACCTCAAGTTTATTGACTTATGTGCTCTTACCAATATATAGAGGTTTTAGTTACTAGTAATGAGATTTAGTTTATTTATTAAGTTTCTGTAATCGTAATTGTTAATATTATCTTAAAGTTTTTATATTTCACATTGATGCTTTTATTTATTTCGTTGTTTATTAATTTATATTTATCTGTTTGTTATTTTATACTTTATTGTAAAAAGGTTGAATCCGTAAATAAAGTTATTATTATTATTATTATTAAAACTTTGACAACGTCAATGCAAGAAAAATGGCGTTGGTCAAAACTGAAATTTTATGATCAAAAAACGACTTTCTGCTGTAACCTGATTATAACTTCCGTATCCAATATGACAATTACATGAAACTCTGACATATTGTTCCTAGAAAATATATCTTTAAAATTTGCAAAATAAAACTTTGACAATGTCAATGCGAGAAAAATGGCGTTGGTCAAAACTGAAATTTTATTATCAAAAAACGACTTTCTGCTGTAACCTGATTATAACTTCCGTATCCAATATGACAAATCCATGAAACTCTGACATATTGTTCCTAGAAAATATATCCTTAAAATTTGCAAAATAAAACTTTGACAACGTCAATGCAAGAAAAATGGCGTTGGTCAAAACTGAAATTGTATGATCAAAAAACGACTTTCTGCTGTAACCTGATTATAACTTCAGTATCCAATATGACAATTACATGAAACTCTGACATATTGTTTCTAGAAAATATATCTTTAAAATTTGCAAAATAAAACTTTGACAACGTCATTGCGAGAAAAATGGCGTTGGTTAAAACTAAAATTGTATGATCAAAAAACGACTTTCTGCTGTAATCTGATTATAACTTCCGTATCCAATATGACAATTACATGAAACTCTGACATATTGTTCCTAGAAAATATATCCTTAAAATTTGCAAAATAAAACTTTGACAACGTCAATGCAAGAAAAATGGCGTTGGTCAAAACTGAAATTGTATGATCAAAAAACGACATTCTGCTGTAACCTGATTATAACTTCCGTATCCAATATGACAAATCCATGAAACTCTGACATATTGTTCCTAGAAAATATATCTTTAAAATTTGCAAAATAAAATTTTGACAACGTCAATGCAAGAAAAATGGCGTTGGTCAAAACTGAAATTTTATGATCAAAAAACGACTTTCTGCTGTAACCTGATTATAACTTCCGTATCCAATATGAAAATTACATGAAACTCTGGCAAATTGTTCCTAGAAAGTATATCTTGAAAATTTGCTAAACAAGACTTTGTCAGCTTTACTGCAAGAAAAATGGTATTGGTCAAAACTGAAATTTTATGATAAAAAACGACGTTGTGCTGTAACATGATTATAACAGAAAGGGGCATCATTTCTAACTATTAAAATACACCAAATTTCAGTTTCGTACCAATAACCATTTTCCAGATATTGCCCGTCTACTATCTCGTGGGACACCCTGTATGTATTATTCATGTATAACTTTATATTCAATTTTTTTAGTATATTTTTGTATGTGATTAGTAATAAATATCTAATCTAATCTAATCTAATTAGAGGTATCAAATAAAGAATGTGTATTATTATTAAATTAGAATTAAATTAATTGATTCATTAAATATTGATTGATCATTTTATTTATAGTATGTTAAAACGTTGTATATACTTTACTTCGTATAAATATGGAAAATAATGCATCATTAATTAACTAATTAAAATTTAATATGGAAAGATTATCGCCGAAGTTTGAATACATTGTAATAAACTGTTTGTCGTTAATAAAAAAAAAGAGAGAAAAAATGACCGTAGGGGTAAATTCGAGACAGACGGGCAACAAAGTGCTATCGGTATAATAGTCCTCCGACGACAGCTGTCAGTCCTGATTATTCATTTCCTTCAAGAGCTCATTATAATAAAATTATCCTGAAAATATCGCCAATAATCGACCCCACCGTAAACTCAAACTTTAATAACTTTTTACACCAGGTACCCCCATACTAATTCCACAACGGCCCATGCATCGGTGGGCTATTTATTTAAAATAAGTAATCCATTAAAAAGGAAAACTTAAATTTCTTAATTAATAGATCAATTACTCGGGCACCATCGACCCATCTAAATTGATATTTAAACGCCGCGTTATTACAGAGGGACATTTTGATGAGTAATTTCCAATTTAATTTCCATACTGATAAACAGTAAATTATAGAGAAATTTTTAATCGAAAAAAAGTCAGGATTTTCGAAGAATGTAAATTCGTGTATGATAATTGGAAGCTATTAAATCAATCTCGGACTGTTGCAAACTGGTCGAATTCTAGAAATTTTCTGAACGTTTTGTCTCCGGTATTAAAATGGATCCTTGGTATTAAAAAAAAAATATTTGCCAAGACAGAAAAATCTGCTTTAATTGCCTGATCTCGTGTTGGATTTATACAATCTTTTTCGAATGACTTGGGGCTAGGACTCGAATTTTTGTATATATGGTATTATACAACGTGACTTATTTCACTATAATTTTAACACCCAATTTACGACTGACCTCCCAGCGGTTTTCCCTAACCCTCTCGATTTTTACTCATAAGCACAAAATTTATTAACAAGCAAATATCGAGGAAGTACTTGAAACTCGCTGAGTACGCGGCTGAAGTACTCGCGAACCGGACATCCTGTGTCGAATAACACCGGTTCGCGACAATATTACCAAATAGCCAGTATATAAAAATAATTATCATGATATTATTTAATGTTGTATGAGTGCAGACGTCTGAGTACCACAGGGTTGAGGACGAGACCGAATACTTCGCGTGATTTTAAGGGAATCGACTAAGATCAGTGTCGATTACTTAGCGTATTCCACTGTATGATTACGCACGCACCATGCATATAACGAGTGTGTCAAGTTGGCACCTCAATGAAGAGTTCTGATAGTTCTGAATAGAGTTCTCAATTCCTTTTGATGTATCTAGAATTACTATCAACTTTTAAAAAAGAGTTCTGTAAAATTGGGCTGTCAGGAATTTTTTGAAAAATGGGGTGCCAATTTGACACCGCACCCCAACATTGTTATCGAATAGTTCTGAACTAGTTTTAAGATGTGTTTGGGTTACTACTATAGTTCCTGATACTTTTAAAAAAGAGTTCTATTGAATTTCCCGAGATAAAAATTTTCAAAGTTGGAAATTCTAAATATTCAAATTCATATTACTCACTTAATATTGGTCGAATCTAAATATTTCATAACAACTTTGGATAGAACTCACAAAGAACTACAGGAAACACCAATCAGAACTATCCGGAACTATCAAAAATATTTTTTTGAAAAAAGTCGCGAAGCAAAAAAAAAATTGAGAGTTCCAGGAGTTCTGAGTTAATTTTATATTTCTACTCATTGAGTACAATAATTCTTTCTAATAAACAAATTGGATACAATCGCGATTTATGGCATTTTTAAATAAATTTAAAATTCGATAATAGAAAATTTCATTTTGAAAATACCCATTTCCTGCACCCCATTTTTCAAAAAATTCCTGACAGCCCAATTTTACAGAACCCTTTTTTAAAAGTTGATAGTACTTCTAGGTACATCCACAGGAATTGAGAACTCTATTCAGAACTATCAGAACTCTTCATTGGGGTGCCAACTTGACACACTCCCATATAACCAGATACAATAACGCACACATTTTGCTGCGACACGACGCGGCGGCGCACAGTGGGCCAGAATGTTAATTTAGCGGGCCAAAATTAATAACGTCTTAATCCTTTCACTTTTAAAGACGAATTTGTGGATTAGTATTATTTTTGAGGTCGCTGAGTCCGAATCTGCAATCAGATTTGTTAAATTCAAAATGGCGGATCCAATATGGCGGATTTTTTTTTATAAAAATGTTCGGTTTTTAATGAAAATTAATACCATCCTGTATTTGATACCTCTGAATCCAAACTTTCAATAAAAATTTCAAAATTCAAAATGGCGGATCCAATATGGCGGAATTTTTTTGTAAAAAATATTCAGTTTTCATTCAAAATTAATAACGTTCAGTTTCTGAAATCTCTGAATCCAAGTTTGGAATAAAAAATTCTAAATTCTAAATGGCGGATCCAATATGGCCAATAATATTTTTAAATTAAATTTGAAATTTTAAAGTACTTGTAACTGATGTTATTTTAATGTGTTTAGATTTTAAGTTTATTTATACATTTAGGATTGTATTGATATCTTTCACATGAATGTTTATATTCATCATGAAATAAATTATTTCATTTGATTTGATTAAATATTTAGATTTTAATGCAACTTCGCGATTTCGCCGAAATTGGTTTCAATGATTCTTCATTTCTCAAATTATCAAATATATTCATACATGCCAGCTCATTCATGGTCAGGGGCGGCTCGTTATATAGAGCCATGGAGCCATGGCACTACCTGTAGTTTCAAACTCAAAAATGTTAGAAATTAGAAAATTATTTTGAGCAATATAGTGATTTTTGAGACTAATTTACAATTTTCTTACTAAAAAATTCTGCATATTTTATTATTAAGCCTGTATTTTCGATTTTTTGGAGGTAAATTTTTGATCATGTGGCCTAAATATTCTTTATTTTAACCTACATTTTCGATTGAATTGTTAAAATTTTCGACGTTTTGGACAGCATTTTTTTATTTTTCCGGCCGAATTTTAAATTTTTAGATTTTTAACGTGTATTTTAATTCTTTGATCTTTTGCCCCAACTATTCTTTATTTTGACCTGAATTTTCGAATTAATTCTTAAAATTTTTGATTTTTTGGTCCGCATTTTTGATTTTGCGGGCCAAATTTTTAATTCCAGTTCTAAATTTTTGAATTGATTTAGGTTAAAATATCTATAATCTGAATTATTGATTTATGTGCGAGATTTTTTTTTTATTTGTTCCGGTATTTTCGAGTTTTGTTTGTTGAAATTTTCAATTTTTTAGTCTGCATTTATTATCTTTACGCCCAAGTTTTCATGTACTGTCTACATTTTCCGACTTTCTGACCAACATGAAAGATTTTTATTTTTTTTTGTTTAAACTTTTGACCTAAATTTTTCTTTATTTTGACCTAACTTTTCGATTTTATTGTTAAAATTTTTGATTTTTTGGTTCGCATTTTTCGTTTAGTCCACATTTATTATCTTTAGGCCCGAGTTTCGATGTTTTCAAATTTTTGGCCAACATTGTAGATTTTTATTTTTTTATCTTTTGCCCTAAATTTTTATTAATTTTTGTTTAATTGATTGACACTGGAGGCGTTTACTTCGTGATACATTTTTAATTAAAAATAAAACACTTTCTTTGTTAAATCGTGTGATATTAACAAAGAAAGTGTTTTATTTATAATTTTCTTTTATTTGTCTGTTAAATTTGTTTCTTTTCTGGGTTCACCATTTTTATTCTTAGGCCAGAATTTTAGATTTTTGGTCTAAATTTTTTATCGTATATTTTAGATTTTTGGTCTATTTTTTTATCCTGTATTTTATATTTTTTAACTTGGATTATTGATTTAATTTCGTATTTTTATTTTATTTTTTGGCTATTATTTTCGAACTTCTTGTCCAGTGGCGGCTCGCAGATTTACGTAGGGGAGGCAAAGACAAAGATGCCGCTCGTGCCGCACTACTTACTCTAATAGAGGAAGCAAATATTCCGTTCCTTTTTTGGTCAAATTTTCTTCTGTTGTCTAACCGCTGAACATCCACGAGCCGCCGCTGTTCTGGTCTGAAACTTATTTTTGGCGGCTGAAAGTGGCAAATCATTTTTCTTTTGCTTGTATTTTCAATTTTTTGGTCTGCATTTTTATTTTTCGATCAGGTTTTTGACCTTTTGTCCTAAATTTAGACAAAATATCGAAAACTCAGGCCTAAGATGAAAAATACAGACAAAAAATCGAAAATTTCAACAAACAAAACTCGAAAATACCGGAAAAAGAATCTCGCATATAAATCAATAATTCTTTATTTTGGCCTACGTTTTGAATTGGTTTGTTGAAATTTTCGATATTTCCGTATTTTCGGTTTTCCGTTTTGGTCAATTTTTTTTATTTTTTGTCTTTTATTTTATATTTTTCAACCTGAATTATTTATTTCTACGCGGATTTTATTTTTTATTTTTTGCGGATTATTTTTTTGGGGGTCAAAGTTTTTGATTTTTGTCCTTTATTTTAGATTTTGCCACCTACATTTTAGAATTTTTTGACCTGTATTTTTAAGGGTTTTGTATTCATTTCACGTTATTTATTTTATATTTTTTGTTTTTAATTAAAAATGGGGTTTATTTTTAGATAAAATTAATTTACTTTGATATTTATCTGGAAAATATAGTCTTCGGGATTTATGTTAAGGAATTATTTAATTTTTAAATATTTGTGGGAATTTTGGATTTTTTGCATCAAACAATGAAATGTCTAATTTAGGTTTTTTATCCGATCTAAACTTATACAATATTAGACTTCATTCATTATACGTTCAAGGCAGCGGCGGCTCATGGATCTTTATAGAGGAGGCTACGACAGAGATGCCACTCGTCCTGTACTACTTACTCTTAATCGGAAGCAAATATTTTGCTGCTGTTTTGGTCAAATTTCCTTCCGTTGCCTCCTCGCTGAACATCCACGAGCCGCCGCTGGTTCAAGGGTTATCCGAGAAAAACAAACAATTGAAAACAACTGAAGGGCGAATTTAATTTTTGTATCTTATCCACACCAAACCTGAATTTTTTTCGAAATCTAGTCATCCATTCAAGAATTATCCTCTAAAAAACAGAAAAAAACAATTGATGGGAGTTAATTGTAAGCAATGCCAGGAGTTTTATTATTGATTAGTTTATACAATGTGTTTCAAATAGTAATCGCAGTCAGGGGCGGCTCGTTATATAGAGCCAATGAGCCATGGCACTACCTGCAGTAGTTTCAAGCTCAGCAAGAATTTTTAATTAATTCTGAAAACACTTACTTTGATCTAGGAAGATAAATCGTTCTTTGTTTCTTCAAAAAAGGAGGGGGTATTGAAGAAGTGGCTCTACCATCAACATATTCCACGAGCCGCCACTGTTCATGGTACCCGTGTTTTCCATTCGATATCCGAACAGAAATGCGAAATGTTGTCTCGGCAAATACTTTGTCGTGTATGATTTTTTCACGAGAGAGAATATACGACTTGAAGATATTTGCGATAGAAAATTCAAAATCACTACTAACGGAAAATTTCCATCGATTCGCACGCAATATTCACGAAATACTGATGGCTGCGTGGCGTGCGCGTGCGTATAAAACACGTCACAGAAGTCACAAAGGCGCATAAAGGCAAACGAATTTTTTTTATACGACAGAGATATATAGGCACTACATTTTCATCATAGTCGAATAAGGGTAAAATTGAGTAATTTTTAGGAATGCCCTAATATATCATCAAATCGATTAAAATTTCATACTTACTTGACATTTAAATTTTTTATTATGTGAACTAATAACTAAATGGTTTTATTCAATACACTTATTTGTAACTGAGGTATTTCTTAAAGTAAATAAATTATTAAACCGCCCCATTGTTAACTTGCAACATGAAATTATTAAAAATTAAACCAAGTGCGCATAGACGTATTTAATTTAAATTGAATGTTATATTTGTGCTTATTGCTTACCGATTTAATGTTTATATGCGATTGTTTTGTTGAAAAATGTATTTTTACCCTTAATTCGGATGTCTACTATAAAGTTATCAACACTGATGATTGAAATTGAATTTTGTCCCGCTAGATTAACATTCTGGCCCTCTGTGCGGCGCCATCTAATGTTCTGCATACTACAGGCAATATAAAATAGAAACCATGAGAGATGTCTCATGATTGATGCCAAAATATATTAAATATATAAATATAAAATAGATCAAAATCAACATGTTTAATGTATAAAATTAATTTTCTGATAATGACGTAAATGTCATGACTAGTCAGGTCAAATGAACAATTTGTGAAACAAACCAAGTGTTAAGTGTGTTATTTCTATAATTTATACAAATAAATGCAATACTGAAATATCCGCGTCTCTCCACCTTATTAGGAAGATTAGCTCAAAAGAGAGCACTTGAAAATACGTCTGTGCGTTTCAAATGCAGGTGTAAACGTATGTTCGCGTAGTTACTGTGTCAACGTGACATTGACTGGCACGTGGTAATCAAGTAAAATAACTTCGTTTAAAAAGAAATCATTAAAAATTCAATGGCAACTCGTTTTAATGAACCTCAAAAATTATAAATTATGTATTGTTTGAATTTTGATGAGTTAATTTAAATGCACTTATAATTTTTGGGTGATTATAGGGGATTTGCAGCATAGGGGATTACGCTATTAAGGTGTTGAATATCCTTGTCGGTCATTTATATATTTCATTTTTATCATTTATGAACTGCATGTAATGTTTAATTCCTACTATATTTCTTAAACCGACACCCGTGTAACCATGAATAATTACTGGAACACACATGTATGAAGAAACTAATTACATTCGCATAAAAAATTCTATCAAATACCTGAACCATCTGCTTACGATTATTGCTTATTTCCGTGCATATTTCATACCTGTATAAGGGTATTAAACAACTCGGCGCTATTTCTAGACCGATAAATGCGAAACAGAATTGGCTGCAATAAAAAATAAAAAGCAAGGCAAATACTACGCAAGTCGTTGAAAATTCAAAGAAAATAAAAATTTATAGCGGCCTATTTATGACCCCGAGCTACAGCACTTTCAAACGACTTCCTTGCATTTATTTCTGCTGTTCCAAAGGCAAGCATAAATGCATTTATAATTTTACTGTGGATTTAAGTGCATTTATCCCGTAGGAAATATTCTAAGTAGCGCAGTAATTTGATAATTTTAGTTACGTTTCGTTGCCCACAACTGGTTTTGCGTAATGAAATGGAAAATTTTGCATTTTTTAAATTTGTTACATACTAAACGCTTAACAAAAAACCTGTTTGGGCCAGTAGTAAAAAATGGTAATGTGGCCATCATGTTACTTTCTCTAATTTGATGGCATAATAAAAATTTGTATGCTATTTTGCAAATGTATCGATTTTTCAAAAATTGAGAAACTGAACTTTTGAACATCGTTTATTAGTTATTCATTAGGGCATTTTCTACAATTTTTGCTCATAAGTTTGATGTAATCATCATTTAATATTATAGACCAGTGATGGCCAATCTATGACATGACATTTTCAAAGATAAAAAAAATTCATAATTCAAATATTTGTCTTTCATAACGGCCAGAGTTGGTTATTAATAATAATATTATTATTACGTTAATCAACAAAATTATAATTAATTAATACAAAAATTATAAATATTTCTATTTTTTTTAGTCTTTACCCTTGTGATGTGTGACACGCCACGAAAATTATGTTTTGATTTTTCAAAATTTTGACACACCAATCTCAGAAGATTCGCTATCACTGCTATAGACCGATAAAATGTAAAAATGTTTCGTATTTTTAATTTTTTCTCGAAAATCAAAATCAAAAGTTGTGCAGTTACACATACAGGCACAAACACAGCACACAGCTGTCATAAAAAAATACAAAAATGGTCGAATTTGTCTCTAGGGATCTAAAAATAGATATTTCCGTTAAAAATATTGAAAAATGTTCCCGACCACAAGACTGCACGGAAAACGTAAAAAGTCTAATTAAGATTACACCTGAGGAGTAAATTTAGATTTAGTAAGAATGTATACAATAGCACAGATTCAGGGCCAGAGAGTCTATCGTGTGTGCTGTGTGTGGGGTGTAAGCATGCTCTTGGCAAAATGGGATGCCATCCCTGAATTTGATTAAAAGTCAAAATCATGAAATTTAGGATTCCAAGAAACTAATGTGTGATTAAAGTGACCTACGGTCACAGTTTTTTTACTATAAAAAGAAAGTGAATTTAAACAAGTGTTCTATTTGAAATAAATTTTCTTCACGTAATTCACAAACAAAACAATTAACAAGGCATAGTTAGATTTTGAAATCATTGAAGTAATTGAACAACTTGAAGCCGGCGAGCACCCTGTAGGTATGTTTATCGATCTAAGCCATGCCTTTTACACGTCGAGCTTCTCCTGAATAAGTTGTATGCACGGCATAAGAGGCACTGCATATAGCTCTATCTATCAAACAGGAAACGAGGAGTAAAAATATATCACACCAAAAAAAAAACCTCTCCAACAGCTATCTATCACCATACGAGACCATTAACGCCGTGGTTCCTCAGGGATCTATCCTTGGGCCACTATTATTTATCCTTTGTATAAATGATCTTTACGGCTTTGTCCCCCAAATCCCAATACTTTTATATGCGGATGATACCACCGCCATTGTTTAACCTTTCTAGTGTATAAATAATGATGCTATCTTTGCTAGGAACGCTTCAGCAATGTTTTCAATGTGTACATGTTTTTGCCACAAATTTGCCCATAACTAACCAACCGTCCATAATAGACTATACTATCTTATACTATTTTTATCAGCTTCTCAAGAGGGTTGAAAATAAAGTATAAAATATAGGGTGTTCTTTTGAAAAAAAAATAACTTTGTTCTGTTATGTATATTGGGACACCCTGTACAAAAACATATATATTTTTAAAATATGTAGAATACGTGTGGGTACCAGTTCAAGAAAACTGGAAGTCGATATCTCAAATAGCAAATACGTTATGGGGCTTTTACAGATCCATGGGTCACCCTGTATATATAAATAAATTGCTTCAGCTTGTATTTTAAAAGTATTCCAAAAATGCTAAAAGCAGTCGAACATAAAGCTTTGTAAGTAACTCGTCCACAATAGCAATTCATGGACTCGCCTCCGTTATTAGCCTCGCTCGCTTCGCTCGCTCGGCCATAAGACGTCTCGTCCAACAAAGTGCTATATTGTGGACTTGTTACATAAATAGCTATTATGGCCTTGGTGCCAATCCATAAGGGCAGCGACAATGAAACTTTGTACCCTACCCCTTTCTGACGCGTCCTACTTGTATCTACATGTATCTGAAAATTATGATTTTGTGAAATAACAATACACCCCGATAAATAGATTTTGCACTATCAAACTTTAGAGTGGAAAATTTCAATACTTTTGGATGATTCGAAAAAACTCTGAAAACAATTGAATATAAACTTTAAAGCAGAAAATTGCAATAATTTTGGATGATTAATTATTAAAAATGAGTTCAAAATTATAATTCTATTTAGACACATACACTCCCATTTATAAATTTTAGGATCATTTCACATTATCAGACTATAAAATGGAATATTGTAATCATTTTGGTTTACAATATTCCATGAAAACATTTTGAAGTCAATTACCATCGACTAAAAACTTTCCAAAATTCCATAAATATGATTCTATTTAAGGACACATACGACCCCATCAATAGGTTTCGAGATAATTTCATGTTAACAGACCTTAAAGTCAAAATTGTTATAATTTTGGATGACTCAAAAAACTACGAAAACGATTGCAATCAACTTGAAACTTTCCAAAATTACTCAAAATTTATTTAAGATTATGATTCTAATTTATAAATCCACCCTTATCAATAATTTTTGAAATAATTTCGCGTCATTAGACCATAAAGTAAAAAGTTGCAACCAATTTGGTTGACTTGAATAAACTTTGAAAACAATTGTCTTCAACTTGTTACTTTCCGAAATTTCTGAAGATTAATTTAAGATTATGATTCTACGATACCCCATCAATATATTTTGGGATAATGTCACATTTTTAAACTATAAAGCAGAAAATTGCAATCATTTTGGATGATTCGAAAAAAACTCTGAAAACAATTGCCTTCGAATTGAAACTTTCCAAATTTATTCAAAATTAATACAAAATTATGATTATATTTAAGGTCACAGACACCTTCATCAATAGATTTAGCAATAATGTCACATTTTTAGACTATAAAATGAAATATTGTAATAATTTTGGATGATTTGAAAAATTCTTAAAACAATTGTTGTTGACTTAAAACTTTCCAAAATTATTCAAAATTCTATTTAAGGATTAAAACCTCATCAATCGATTTTGGAATAATGTCATCTTTTCAGACTAAAGTGGAAAATTTCAATAATTTTGGTTGGTTCGAAAAAACTCTGAAAACAATTGCCATCGACTAAAAACTTTCAAAAATTATTCAAACTTCTGATTCTATTTAAAGACACAAACCACCTCCCCCCTCTAATAGATTTTAGAATAATGTTACATTTTCACACTATAAAGCAGAACATTACAATAATTTTGGATGATTAAAAAATCTCTGAAAACATTTGGCATCGACTAAAAACTTTCCAAAATTATTCAAAATAAATACAAAATGATGATTCCGTTGAAGGACAAATACACCCCATCAATAGATGTTGGAATTAAATTACATTTTGAGGATATAAAGTGGAAAATTGCAATAATTTAAGACCAAAAACTTTCCAAAATTTAATCAAAATTATGATTCTGTTTAATGACAATAGATTTTAAGACAATTTCATGTTAACAGACCTTATAGTTAAAATTGTTATAATTTTGGATGACTTCAAAAACTACGAAAACCATTGCAATCAACTTGAAACTTTCCAAAATTACTCAAAATGTATTTACGATTATGATTCTAAAGGATGCATCCACCCTTATCAATACTTTTTTAAATAATTTTAAATAATTTCTCGTTATTAGACCATAAAGTAAAAAATTTAAATCATTCTGGTTGCATTTAAAATTTGAAAACAATTGTCTTTAACTTGTAATTTTCCAAAATTACTGAATATTAATTTAAAATTATGATTCTATGATACCCCCATTACTAGATTTTGCGATAATATCACAATTTCAGACTATAAAGCTGAAAATTGCAATAATTTTGGATGATTCGAACAAGACACCGACACCCCATCAATATGTTTTGAGATAATTTCACATTTTCACTCTCTAATATGGAAAATTTAAATAATTTTGATGATTCGAAAAAACTCTGAAAACAATTGCCATCAACTAAAAACTTTTCAAAGTTAGGTATTCAAAATTAATTCAAAATTATAATTCTATTTTATTTATTTATTTATTTATTTATTTATTTATTTTATTTAATCCTGTTTGACTAAATGAGGTATAGTATAGGAATCGTTAATATACATATAAATTAAAATTATAAAACATTCAAATTATAAAATATAAAATATATACTTTGTCAAAGGTGCGTAAAATAAAAATTATTAAAAAAAGCATAAAAACTATTTAATTATGGTCTCATTTTGGTCTCATTTTCAGATTATAAAGTGGCAAATTGCAACAATTTTGGATGATTCGAAAATACTCTGAAAACAATTGCCATTGTCTAAATACTTTCCAAAATTATTCAAAATTCATTCAAAATTCCGATTCTATTTAAAAAAACAGATAAAATCACATCAAAAGATTTTGGGATAATGTCACATTTTCAGATTGTAAAGTGGCAAATTGCAACAATTTTGCGTCGACTAAGAACAAAATTATTCAAAATTCATTCAAATTTATAATTCTATTTAAGGACATCAATACATTTTAACATAATTTCATCTTAACAGACCTTAAAGTAAAAAATTGTCATCATTTTGGATGACTCAAAAAACTAGAAAATCAATTGCAATTAATTTGAAACTTTCCAAAATTACCACTAAATTAGAATTAATTATCTTTATTAGTTTCAGAGGAGCACTTTAACAATTTATTGTCATTGAGTACAATATTTCTTTCTTATAAACAAATTCGATACAATCACGATGTATAGCATTTTTAAATAAATTTAAAATTCGATAACAGACAGTTTAATTTTGAAAATACCCATTTCCTGTCATTTAATCGCAATTTGCCATTAGAGTTTTCGTTAGAACTCCTTGAGTACAAGCCATAAGTCTATTTTTTCTAATTTTTCTATTATCGAATTTTAAATTTATTTAAAAATGCCATAAATCGCGACTATATCGAATTTGTTTATAAGAAAGAATTATTGTACTCAATGAGTAGAAATAGAAAATTAACTCAGAACTCTTGGAACTCCCAATTTCTTTTTCGGACTTGGAATTATTTTCAAAATGTTGATTTTTTGAGTTCTGATTTGACTGATGGGTTGTACTCAAGGAGTTCTAACGAAAACTCTAATGGCAAATTGCGATTAAATGACAGGAAATGGGCCTTTTCAAAATTTAATTTTTCCATTATCGAATTTTAAATTTATTTATAAATGCCATAAATCGTGATTGTATCGAATTTGTTTATAAGAAAGAATTATTGTACTCAATGAGTAGAAATAGAAAATTGACTCAGAACTCCTAGAACTCTCATTTTTTTTTGCTTTGCGACTTTTTTCAAAAAAATATTTTTGATAGTTCCGGATAGTTCTGATTGGTGTTTCTTGTAGTTCTTTGTGAGTTCTATCCATAGTTGTCATGAAATATTTAAATTCGACCAATATTAAGTGAGTAATATGAATTTGAATATTTCGAATTTCCAACTTTTAAATTTTTATCTCTGGAAATTCAACAGAACTCTTTTTTAAAAGTATCAGGAACTATAGTACTAATCCAAACACATCTTAAAACTAGTTCAGAACTATTCGATAACAATGTTGGGGTGCGGTGTCAAGTTGGCACCCCAATTTTCAAAAAATTCCTGACAGCCCAATTTTATAGAACTCTTTTCTAAAAGTTGATAGTACTTCTAGATACATCAAAAGGAATTGAGAACTCTATTCAGAACTATCAGAACTCCTCATTGGGGTGCCAACTAGACACACTCCTAATATTTAGTCAATTTAGAGTATAGAGTCGCTAAAATCAAAAAATATTTCAAGCTTCTGAAAATAATATATCTTTTGTGTCACCAATTGATGAATGAATCAACAGGTTATAGTTTATAATAACGTATATATAAAATCGTTATTCTTGTAATTATATAATTAATTAATTACCAAGTACGTTTTGTTTACTTTGATCCAACATGGCATATGCCATTACTTTATAAACGAGTAAGATTCAGCAGAAGTAATTAATACAAGAAATTAATCAACGTCACAGCAAAAGCAATTTACCTTCCTGACAAATTAAGGCATCCCACGATGCCTGCTAAGAAAAAATTCGCACTACTCATTAAGATCGTCTATCTAAACGCCGCGATCGGTAATTAATAACACGAGTATATCTATTAAAAGAGTAGCACAACTTTGTAATAGTAAATCACTAGGAAAGTAAAAGTAACATTTTTGCAATTCTCGCCTTTAAATGAATCAAGTGAAAATTGTTCGAGTGGGTGATTGATTTGTTGTGTGGTAAATGTTAGATAGTTAATTGGGTAGGTTGAAATTGATCGTACTAGGCACAGAGAGATATCGAAAATTGCTGCACACACATGAATGCCTGTCCGTATATGTTCGTGGAGAGCACTGTGGAGGAATAATTTACACATTCTGATTGCCAGTCCAGTTATGTGAAATTATGCGAGTAACATTTTAACTTCCGATACCGCAACCTATCATTTGCTACTCCATGTACCTGTTTTGCTTAGATCAGCCTGATTGGAATCCGTGATTTTATTCTGTAATTACCGACCAATTCACCTTACCCAAGCTAGTTCAGTTTAATTGCTGTGTTTACCCATTTTTTTCCTCTTCTATTCCATCGTTTATCTATTCCTAACAGGACTTTCAATTTGCAATGGTAGGAACTAGTCTCTAGTGTCTTGCCAACAAAAAAAAATGAAGAAGAGAAAACCCGCTCCACTCTCATCATCACCATTAAGCGCTCTCGATCCGAAATGCATGCACATTATTAACATTATAATTATGATTATTTTCAATACATATTTACTTACTGCGCAGCGAATGGATCGCATGCTTATAATGTTATTGCATTAACTATGTCACGATAGACAGCACACAAATTCATATAGATTATTAAATGTATACAAATACAAAATTGAACTACTGGAAAAGTATGAAATTTATTTACAAGACGTATTGTAAATTGTACTAAACACAAGTGACGGCTCGTGGAACATGCCGCCCCTGCTAAACACCAGCGGCAGCTACTGTTAATTCGACGTGCAGGTTAATATAGAAAATTTGACCCAAACAGTTGTTTCCTCTGTAAGAGTAAGTAGTGCAGCATCATTCTCTTAGTCTCCTCTACGAATATCCACGAGCCTACGCTGTAGAACATTGATGCATAACGTAATTTAATTATTCTAAAAAATTGCTGTAACTATTATCGTTTCATAATTATAAACCAAAAATTTAAAAAACTATTTTTTTTTTCTCGAATAGCAATGATTTTATGAAAAATATTTTCAAGCAAAAGATGTGCATTTCTTTGTTGTCTTCAATGTTTGTTTAAATATTTTTGTGATACTTTTCATATTTAAAAAAATATTGGCAAAAAACAAAAAACAGTTAAGGTAAACACCCACTTCCGGTGTTCTAAATTTTACCAAAAGCTTTTCAGTTCTTCGGATTATCAAATAAGACGTATTTTCAAAGTTTCATATCAATTTCTCTATTAGTTTTTGAGATACAGCGCACACAGTCAGACACAAACACACACACACACACACCTATACACATCCCTCAATATTTGTGGCAACCCATGAATAAGCCTCAATTGTGGTGCTTTTGTTTAGATGCTGCCCTTTCGCTGCGCCTTTCCGCGCTATTTCCGAATATATGGTCAATTTTGCTTTATTCTCCATATAAACAAAGTTATTGCAAAAAAATTATTGTGGCACCCGTGCCACAAATATAGGGAAACGTGAAGTGTGTATCGAGGGTGCCACAAATATACGGAAACATGCCGTGTGTGAGCTTGGGTGCCACAAATATTGCATAACCTACCAGTGTGTGAAAAGCAACGTTGCCACGAATCGTAACTTATATTTATTTTTTGCTTTCTATATTTTGAACATCTTTGGCTTTTAAATGCATGGTTGTTTCATTAAAAATGTGTGTTTCATGTTACTGTCTCCGGTTAAATTATAGCAGGGCTTTTAGAGATATTTTTCATATTTATTGATTATTTTCAAAAATTGCTCAGCTTTAGAGAGAATTTTATTCTTTGTAAATTGTTTATTTTGAAATTATTTACAAACATTAAAAATGTAATTTCTAAATTGTAGATATAAAATTATACACTTTAATTTTTACATTTTTTTTCAAAATAGAAACTACGAAGAACATTTATTATCAAAAATTCCCATTAAAGGTGCACAAAATTTTATCAAATGACTTTTGGCAAAATTTTATAGCAAAATTCTTACAATACTAACTTTACGAAACGGCGTTATTAAAATTATAAATATTTCATTGTAGAAATATAGTCTATTTATTCTACAGATAGAGTTGTTAAAACACCCACAATCGCCGCATGTTCTGCGCAAAAATCTGATTTACACTATGTTAATTTATTATTTTTTTTCTGGCACCTTTAAAATATTAACAATCGATGGAGATATTAATTTGTATTATTTTTTTGCCTCCGAGTGTTCGTCATTAAAAAAAATCATTTTCAAAAATTCATAACTGAACTGAAAATTGCTGCACATTCAAAAACCAAAATTATTTTGGAAGATTGACGTCTTGTGAAGCAAACCATTTTTTTTGGGAGGGGGGATTTGATCCCTTTGTTTCATATTAATTTGTAATTTTTTGCGTCATTCAAAAAAACATATTTTCAAAAATTTATAACTCAACTGAAAATTGCTGCACATTCAAAAACCAAAAAATCAAAATTATTTTGAAAGATCGACGTCTTGTGAAGTGAACTGAATTTTTGTAGGATTTCATCCCTGCGTTTCATATTAATTTTTATTTTTTTTCATTCGAGTGTCCGTCATTGAAAAAAATACATTTTCAAAAATTTTTAACTCGACTGAGTTTGCTGCAGATTCAAAAGCCAAAATGAATTTGAAAGACCGACGTCTTGTGAAGTAAACTGAATTTTTGTAGGATTTTATCCCCGCGGTTCATATTAATTTTTATTTTTTTGCTTTCGAGAGTGCGTGATTGAAAAAAAACATTCTCAAAAATTCATAACTAGACTGAACTTTGCAGCATATTCAAAAACCACAATAATTTTGAAAGATCGACGTCTTGTGAAGAGATTTGAATTTTTGTGGAACTCTTTTCCCGCGTTTCATATTATTTTTTAATTTTTTTCTCCCGAGAGTTCGACTTTGAAAAAAAAAATCAAAAATTCATAACGAGACTGAAAATTGCAGCACATTCAAAAACCACAATGATTTAAAAAGACACACGTCTTGTGAAGTGATTTGAATTTTTGTAGAAGTTTTTTCCCGCGTTTTATATTATTTTTGAATGTTTTGCTCCCGAGAGTTCGATATTGAAAAAAATCATTTTTTTAAATTCCGTAAAACCACTCAAAATTGTTACATATTCAAAAACCAAAATGATTTCCAGAAATCGACGTCTTGTCAAGTGAACTGAATTTTTGGAGAATTTTATCCCTGCGTATCACATTCATTTTTAATGTTTTGCTCTCAAGGGTGCGTCATTGAAAAAATACATTTTAAAAAATTCATATCTCGACTGAAAATTGCTGCCGATTGAAAAGCCTAAATTATTTTAAAAGATCGACGTCTTGTGAAGTAAACTGAATTTCTGTAGGATTTTATCCCTGCGTTTCATATTAATTTTTATTTCTTTTGCACTCGAGTGTGCGTCATTGAAAAAATTCATTTTCAAAAATTCATAACTCGACTGAACATTGCTGCACATTCAAAAACGCAAATGATTTCAAAAGATCGACGTCTTGTGAAGGGATTTGAATTTTTGTAGAATTGTTTTCCCGCGTTTCATATTGATTTTTAATTTTTTGCGGTAGAGAATTCGTCATTAAATAAAATACATTTTAAAATATTCATATCTCGACTGAAAATTGCTGCAGATTCAAAAGCCTAAATTATTTTAAAAGATCGACGTCTTGTGAAGTAAACTGAATTTCTGTAGGATTTTATCCCTGCGTTTCATATTAATTTTTATTTTTTTATGAAGGGATTTGAATTTTTGTAGAATTGTCTTCCGGCGTTTCATATTGATTTTTAATTTTTTGCGCTAGAGAATTCGTCATTAAATAAAATACATTTTAAAAAATTCGTAACTCGACTGATAAATTCTGCGCATTCAAAAGCCAAAATGATTTTGAATGATTGACGTCTTTTGAAGTGATTTTAATGTTTTTAGAATCTTTTTCCCGCGTTTTATATTATTTTTTTATTTTTTTGGCGCTAGATAATTCGTCATTGAAAAAAATACATTTTCGAAAATTCTTAACTCGTCTGAAAATTGCTGCACTTTCAAAAACCAAAATTATTTTGAAAGATCGACTTCTTGTGAAGTAAACTGAATTTTAGTCGGGAAAAAATCGGTAGAATTATTCTAGATTAAGATTTCAGTTTAAAATTGTGGCATCATGTGTAAGTTGCCACAATTTGAGAATTTGCCACAGTTCAGGCTGATTCACACACAAGTCGCCACAAATATACAGAAACCTACACACACCATGCCACACACACACACACACACACACCATGCCACACACACACACACACACACATGCACACACACACACACATACACACACATACACACACAATTTTTTTTTCAGAAATTGTTGAAATGGCATCTAGGGACCCCAAAACGGATATTTCCGTAAAAAAAAAATTTGAAAAAAAAATCACGATCACAATACTTTCTCGTACTTCGTAACGGAGAAAGTAAAAAAGTAATAATATGCAACCTAAGTTTGATTAATTTAATCAGAAGCAAAAATAAACTGTTTTATCTAATATACCGGGTGACCCAGGGATCTGTAAAAGCCCCATAACTTATTTGCTGTTTGAGATATCGACTTCCAGTTTTCTTGAACTGGTACCCACACTTATTCTACATATTTTAAAAATATGTGTGTTTTTGTACAGGGTGTCCCAGTATACATAACAGAATAAAGTTATGTTTTTTTAAATGGAACACCCTATATTTTATACTTTATTTTCAACCCTCTTGAGAAGCTGATTAAAATAGTATAAGATACTATGGGTCTATCATGGACGGTTGGTTAGTTATGGGCAAATTTGTGGCAAAAACATGTACACATTGAAAACATTGCAGAAGCGTTCCTAGCCAAGATAGCATCATTATTTATACACTAGAAAATTTCCCACATCATAAAGAATAATGCACATCGGCTTTGGTTATCTTTTATTCAAAGTGCTATACAGGGTGTCAACATACGCAAAACAATGGATAACTATTTTTTTTTCAAATGGAACACCCTATATAAGTTGCCACCAATCTATGGCATTATTAATAAGCTTTCCAATGATATACAGTTTGTATAACAAAATATTAAGGATTCTTGAGATTTATCAATAAAAACATATTTCTTTTACCACCTTCTGATGGTTTTTGGATTTTCAGCCAAAACTATGCGTTTTCAGGAAAAATTATAAGAGACCAAAGTTGTAGAGCGAAAAATTTCCGATCTATGTAGAACTTTCAACGTTTAAGATAATGCGTGTATTGCCCGCCAGAGCGCGCAAAATCATGACCGTATATGCATTTTAGCGTTTTTTCAAATTTTTTATTAATAAATTGCTCTATACTTTATTTTTCGCACCCTCTAGGGAAAAAACGGGAAATTATAGGGAAATTAAAATGGCCCATATCGATTGAAAATGTTCCGCTCTACAACTCTTAATAGAAGTAATTTTTGCCAAAAATGCATAGTTTTCCCTAAAAATGCAAATTGAAAATGCATGTATCAATTTTTGCGTTTTCAATGGTTTTTTGCATTTTCAGCGAAAACTATGCATTTTGGGCAAAAATTGCTTATTTTAACAGTAGCAGAGTGGAATATTTTCAATCGATGTAGGTAATTTGAATGACATAGAAAATAAAGTATAGTGCAATTAATTAACAAAAAAATTGAGAAAAACGCTAAAATGCATATACGGTCACTATTTTGCGCACTCTGGCGGGCAATGCACGCATTATTAAAAAAGTTGAAAGACCTATATGGATCGAAAATTTTCCGCTCTACAACTTTGGTCTCTTATTATTTTTTCAGAAAACGCATAGTTTTGGCTGAAAATCCAAAAATGAGCAGGAGGTGACAAAAGAAAAATGTTTTTATGGATAAATCTCAAGAATCCTTAATATTTCATTATACAAATTGTACATCATTGGAAAGCTTATTAAAAATTCCATGCATTGGTGGCAAGATATACAGGGTGTTCCATTTGAAAAAAAATAGTTATCCATTATTTTGCGTATGTTGACACCCTGTATAGCAGTATGAACAAAAAAGAACCAAAGCCGATTTGTATTATTCTTCATGATGTGGAAAATTATTTAGTGTATAAAAAATGACGCTACCTTTGCTAGGAGCGCTTCTGCAATTTTTTCAATGTGTCCTTGTTTTTGCCTCAAATTTGCCCATAACTAACCAACCGTCCATAATAGATCCATACTATCTTATATTATTTTTATCAGCTTCTCAAGAGGGTTGAAAGTAAAGTATAAAATATAGGGTGTTCCATTTAAAAAAACATAACTTTGTTCTGTTATGTATATTGGGACACCCTGTATAAAAACATATATATTTTTAAAATATGTAGAATAAGTGTGGGTACCAGTTCAAGAAAACTGGGGCTTTTACAGATCCCTGGGTCACCCGGTATGTATTGCGTAAATAATCCTATGTTCGAAGACATTAGAGTAGACAAAAAGACCATCAATAACACGAAACAATGCTGCGCTTCGACCATTATCTTTACGTTCAAAATGTGTACACTCCATATATTGTATTTTCGGTATATTGTATACCAATAAAGAAAATTTATTACCGGCAAGAGCATTTTTTCCTCGCACACACAAATCTTCTAGAAACTGTCTTTTCGCGTTAAAAATAAATCTCCCGTCCGTTAGTAGACAGAGACGGCGAAGGGCAGAGCGAAAAGGAAGGGATACGAACCAGTAAGCAGCTTCGGGGAAACAATTTAAAAATTGATGTTCTCGAGGTCGTCTTTGGGTTTAGCGATCACGCTAATGTTAAACACACGTAAAAACGAGAACGTATTGTTATGTATAAATAACGCATTTTACGTTATGCGAAGAGATGCTCAAGCACGTTTACAATTGCCTTCGTAAAGAAAGAAAAAAGCTGTAACCGCATAATTGAAAATATCTTGTTGGAGTGTTAATACATTAACAAAGGTGTATTTATTACATAACTACAGTGATAGAGTATATATTTTTACTTTCTCCGTTACGAAGTACGAGAAAGTATTCTGATCGTGATTTTTTTTTCAAAAATGTTTTTTACGGAAATATCCGTTTTGAGGTCCCTAGATGCCATTTCAACAATTTCTGAAAAAAAAAATATTGTGTCTGTGTGTGTGTGTGTGTCTGTATGTGTGTGTGTGTCTGTGCGCGCTGTATCTCAAAAACTAATAGAGTAATTGATATGAAAATTTGAACATACGTCTTATTTGATAATCCGAAGAACTGAAAAGTTTGGTAAAATTTCGTACACCGGAAGTGGGTGTTTACCTTAACCGTTTTTTTGTTTTTTGTCAATATTTTCTTAAATATGAAAAATATCACAAAAACATTTAAACAAATATTAAAGACAACAAAGAAATGAGGTTATTTTGTTTAAAAACATTTTTCGTAAAATCATTGTTATTCGAGAAAAAAATGTATAATTTTTTTTTCATTTTTGGTTTATAATTATGAAACTATAACAGTTACAGCAAATTTATGTTAATAATAATTGTAGAGAATGCCAAAATGAATAACTTATAAAAAATAAGTTTTTTTCTAAATCTATTTAGTTTTTGAGTAAACTGAGTTTATGAATTTGAAGTATAATTTTTCCATCTTTCATAATTTTGACGTTTTAGACGTCAGTTTCATCCAAGTCTACAAAACGCTCGATGTACATTTAAAATATGATTTAAATTAAAAATAAACCATGAAAGCGTAAAAATAAATGATACCATCAAGTCGGAGAAAGTAACATGATGGACACATCACCATTTTTTTAAATTGTGATGTGGTCATCATGTAACTTTCTCCGGTTTGAGAAAATTATGGTTTAATTTCAATTTAAATGATTTTTTAAATATATCGAAGGTTTTGCAGGATCGAAGGATGAAACATCAAAATTATGACAGATGTAAATGACAAATTATACTTCAAATTCTAATCATCTTACTGACAGTTTAATTAAAAACTAATGAGATTTCGAAAAAAAGCATTCTTTACAAGAATTTGCAATGTATATTTGATTTAACTATTCTCACTTCATAATTATAGACCTAAATTAACAAAAATTTTCAATGTGAGTAAGTTATAGGTTCGATCCCTGCCAGAAGCATGTTATACTTTTAATCCAATTTATACGAGTTGGTCTGAAATGATTTGCATTTTGCAAAAAGTGGGAATCATCGATAAAAAAAATATATACAGTATGTTTTTTTTATCGTGGGCCATAGGAATTTACATGCTAAAAATTATACCTTGTGTTAATGTATATTTTATCATTTAATTTTGAAGCAAATTTTAGTTAGTAATATTAATCAATTACTTTACTACATGATGCGCTTAATTAGAATAATTTAAACACGTTTTATTCCATTAGAAAGTTCTTTTGCTCGGAACCGAACGATCGGGATACGCTGCAGAAAAGTTGTCAACTATTTCCCTAAAATAAAAATTTCCTGATTCTTGTAGAAAAATACAACTATTTCCCTAATGGACAAACCTCTAACAATTGTCTTTACAAATTCCACCAGTTCTTCAGAAGTATAAACAGGCATTTTCTAATATAAATTCGTTTGATTATTTGCCTCACTGATCAATCAAACATTTCGGAAATTCAAGGTACTTTGATTATTTTTGCTCAGTTATTTATATTAAATAATTTCATTTTTTAATGGAATAAAATATGTTTAAGTTATTCTAATGCAACGCATCATATAGAAAGATAATTGATTTATTACTAACTAAAATTTCCTTTAAAATTTTATGATAAAATATACATTAATACAAGCAGTGGCGGCTCGTGGAACATATTGATGGTAGAGCCACATATACAATATATTTTTTGAAGAAAGAAAGAACGATTTATCTTCCTAGACCAAAGTAATTGGCAAAAAAGTGTTTTAAGAATTAATTTAAAATTCTTGCTAGTGCCATGGTTGCTTGGCTCTATAGATCGAGCCGCCCTATCATAAAAGTTAAAAACATTTATGATACCTCACTCGAAACATCCCCATTTCACCTTTAAAATACAAACTACGAGACTACACGAAATTCTGCTTAAATCGAAGTAAATCACAACGAATTGTCATTTAAAATTACTTATCAATATCAGGACTTTAATATTCAAGCAAAACATCGAAATATTCTGAAGATGGCTTTTGAGTTATTCAGCTAAAAACTCAAAAATATTATTTCTTGGAACAAATATTGGGAAGAAATGAAATTTCGGCTAAAATCAAAACAAAATACAACGGACTGTCACTCAACATTACCTAATATCAGAACTTTAATATTTATGCAAAATATCAAAACATTCTGAAGTCGGTTTTTGAGTTATTAAACAGAAGGAAATGTCATTTTTTTGTAATAAATTTTGAGAAAATTCGCTTAAAATCGGAGCAAATTATAATTAACTGTTACTCAAAATCACTCATCGACATCAGGGCTATAATATTCACTCAAAATACCAAAATATTCTGCAGATGGTTTTTGAGTTATTCAACAGAAAAGTCGGAAATGTCAATTTTTTATAATTAATTTTAAGAAAATTCGCTTAAAATTAAAGCAAATTATAATTAACTGTTACTCAAAATCACTTATCAACATCAAAGCTATAATATCCATTCAAAATATCAAAACATTCTGCAGATGGTTTTTGAGTTATTGAGCAGAAATGTCAATTTTTTGTAATAAATTTTGAGAAAATTCTCTTAAAATCGAAGCAAATCGCAATTAACTGTTACTCAAAATCACGCATTGGCATCAGGGCTATAATATTCATTTAAAATATCAAAACATTCTGCAGATGGTTTTTGAGGTAATCTATGGAAAAGTCAAAAGTGTCAACGTTTTCTAATACATTTTAAGAAAATTCGAAGCAAAGGCAATTAACTGTAACTCAAAATACCTTATCAATATCAGGGCTTTAATATCAATGCAGAAGATCAAAATATTCGACAGATTGATTTTTTTTCAACTAGAAACTCAAAAATGTTTTTTAAATTAAATCTTGAGAAAAAGTGAAAATTCGTTTAAAATCAAAACAAGTCACGACAAAATGTTACTCAAAATCACCTACTAATATCAGAACTTTAATATTTATGCAAAATATCAAAATATTCTGAAGATAGTTTTTGAGTTATTTCACTTAAAACGCGAAAATATCATTTGTTGTAACAAATATTGGGAAAAATTTCGGTTAAAATCAAAGCAAATCACAATAAACTGTTACCTAAAATCACTTATCAATATTAGCGCTTTAAAATGTACATAGAAGATCAAAATATTCTGCAAATTGATTTTGAGTTATTCAACTAGAAATCAGAAAATGTTATTGTTTTGTAATAAATCTTGAAAACAAATAAGAATTTTGTTTAAAATCAAAGCAAATCATAATTAACGGTCACTCAAAATCAGTTATCAATATCAAGGCTTCAATATTTATGCAAAATACCCAAGCATTCTGCAGATGGTTTTTGAGTTATTCAACTGAACATTTTTTGGAACGAATATTTGGAAAAGCTAAAATAAATAAAAAGCCAAGACTCTAATATTCAAAGAAAAGATCAAAACATTCCGAAGTTGGTTTTAAAGTTATTCAACTAAAAACTTGAAAATATCAGTTTTTTGTAACACATATTGAGGAAAACTGAAATTTCGGTTAAAATCAAAGCAAAGCCCAATGAACGGTCACACAAAATCACTTATCAACATCAGGGCTTTAATAATTATTTTTTTCAGACGGAGCAGATGTTTTAGAAATATTTTATCATAATCGCATTGCTGAAGGCCGTACCTAACATCAGTAGCAAAAATTCTTGCTAGTGCCATGGCTCCTTTGCTCTATATAACGAGCCGCCCCTGAACACAAGGTATAATTTTTAGCATGTACGATAAAAAAATATACTGTATAAAGTAATGTACTTCGAGGAAATAGGCTGCCCAAAAAAGCAGTGCTGGTCTACCACTAAAACCTATAGTACAGTGATTCTCAACCTTTTTTTTTGTCGCGGCACACTTTTAACAATTTCAAAATTTGGCGGCACAGATAAGTTTAAAAGAATTTTACTTACCTCTAATACACTGTGTAAAATAGTTTATGATAATAATTTTCAATGTAAAATAAAATCATCTGTATTGCAAAGACAACAAAATGTTTGTTGAGTGATTAATTATAAATTAATTATAAGAATACATTAAATGCGAAAGGAGAATGTTAAAAAACCCCGTTTGTTTTACCTAACGCTGCAACGGGAAAAACCTATTTAATATGTATCCGTAACACCTATGGATGATGAAGACATAAGTTAGACCGCGGAAAAGTCTGGGGAAAACTTTTGAGGTTCTATCAAAGATCAAAAATTCCTGATGGATTATATAGATTTTCTCTGAAACTAATGATACAAAACATGTTTAAGATAAAAGTTTAAGCGTTTTAAACGATTTGGAGGGGAACATATGGTAGTGACATAGTGACCTTGGTTTGACCTTGTGATATCTACGTAAGGTCAGGTGAAATTCGAAGTGGACGCTTTATCTAAAAAACTAATACAGGAATTAACATAAAACTTTGAACATAAGTCTTATTTGGTAATCCCAAGAAAAGAAAAGCTTTTGATAAAATTTCGTACACCGGAAGTGGATGTTTAACTTAACCGTTTTTTGTTTCTTCATGATAATTTTTTAAATATAAAAAATATATTAACAAATATTGAAGACAACAAAGAAATGAACATATTTTCTCTGAAAATATTTTTCATAAAACTACATCTTTTAGAAAAATAAAATAAAATTTCGAAAAAAATAATTTAATGAAAAATATTTTCTGAGAAAAGATGTTTATTTCTTTGTTATCTTTAATATTTGTTAAAATATTTTTGTAATACGTTTCATATTTAAAAAAATATCGACAAGAAACAAAAAATGGTTAAGGTATATGGTCAAATAAGACTTATGTTCAAAGTTTCATGTTAATTCCTGCATTAGTTTTTGAGATACAGGGAGCACTTTGAATTTCACCTGACCCTACTTAGATGTCACAAGGTCAAACCAAGGTCACTGTCACCATATTATGTTCCCCTCCAAGTCGTTCAACTTTCATCTGAAACATTTTTTTGTATCATTGATGGTTTCAGAGAAAATCGATATAAACCATCCTGAATTTATGATCTTTGATAGAACCTCAAAAGTTTTCCCCAAACTTTTTCACGGTCTAACCTATGTTTTCATTATCTAATTACCTTCCTGTGCTTTGTTCTTCCATTAAGTAATTTTTCTTTTTGCTACCGACAACGTAAATACGCATTGTATCCATGGTTACTGGTACCGTAAGTGGCTGATAACATTTGTGGTGTTTGTTGTCCTTGACGACGGAACTTATTTTTTTACTTATGGACCTAGGAAAATAATAAACAGAAACGTAACGCTCCAACATATAGGCGAGCAACACATTTCCGTCTATACCTATAGCATCGGCATTCTTTTTACATAACCACTGCCTAAAAGAGTCGTAACAGAATACATACCTTTTTAGATTTTGTCGGTAACAGATTCTAACACGCAATATTCGCAGCTTCGTTTGCTACCATGCCCGCAGAAAGTTTAACGGGATTGACACAAACAAACAAAATTCGACATTATTTTCTCGGTTGCTGGGTTGCCATAGAACGCATAGGTGACTATAAACATTTGAATCCCAAATGTTACAAGCCATATTTTAGAATATTTTCTGATCTTTTTTTAAGTTTTTCCGGTAGCGGAAAAAAAATCATGCCCAGAAAATAATTCGATTCAGTCTAGGCGGGAAATTTAAAAATTCTCGAGCGTGCAAATATTTTCACGACAAAACTTGCGAGTGTATTTTTCGGCAATCGGTAAAGACCACTGGAAATTTGTCATTAAATTTAACCTTATAAAATTATAAATGAAATGGATACAATCAATCCTGCTCTTAACTAAATCGAAATCAGAGACGGTCAAAACCAGACACAAGCACGTGAATTTTGAGGTTAGAATAGATAGAATGAGAAAAGACATACGTTGCACTTAGCCCTTGAATTTACATATCGACATACGTTTCGTATTTCATTTCGTTTTTCTTAAGCATGCGAACGAGTATAGATATTTATCCAGACGCGATTATTAGATCGAAAAAGCATGAGTCACTGTCACCTCTGCGCGATTGTACTATATATAGCATATTTAGATAATTAAATGAGAAACTTATTAAAGAAATATTAAATTGTAATTTATGTACATACGATTCCACTATACTCAAATCCAGGTGGTCAATATTAATACATTAAGACATGCCGCTTATACAATTTCTAAAACAAATAAATCGTATTGGTTTATGTAAATGTTAAATTGAAAACACAATCACAAACGCTCTTCATTAACACTCAATAACTCATACGTTGGGACAAATTCAATTAAAAATCCCTCAACAACTGCTAAACTCCAGAAGTTATTAGCCGCAGATGTTGAATAAATTATTTCATTATTGACATTATTTCACCGCATTCCCTCACTGCCCACTATTGCATTTAAAGTGAATCAATAATTTAATTTAAAAAAAAAAACGAACGTGGAACTTTTTACGCCATTACATTTATCTGATTATAAATAATCATTTAAGTATTTATTATTTATAGGATAACAGGGGAATAAAATATAAAGCGTTAACAATGGAAGGATAAAATTTAGAGTGGGTAATTTAAAGAAAGTACTTGAATCGACGACAAGAACCTTTCGCCATTCGGTGTTTACAATTAAACGGCACACATTAAGGGTAGGTGTAAAGGATAATTGGTAGTATACAAAAATAATTTTGAGTGATTTATAATTACTGAAAATTCTTTCATTTACTATATGTACAATAAATGTATTAATCTTTGAAAAAACTAAAATTTCCCATTGACAACAAAGTTAGGTTTATCGTGTTATTTTCGAAAAGTAATGTAAACACGAAGTTGATTTTTATCATAATTGTTGATTATAGTACAATGTACTGCGTCAGAAATTTTCATAATTTTTCATCGAAAAATAACGTAGATTATTATTATTATTATTATATTATTAATTCAGATCGGTTATCCTCCCAATTCATGGTATTTTAGCCATTTTCTAACTAATTGAACGAAAAATAAATATTTGAAATATGTCACTCCGAACATTATAATAGTAGTTTTCATATGATATCAAGATTACAATATTCTATTGTTAAATAATTGAGTTAACCACTATTGAAAATGTGCCATTTTTTTGAAATTTGAAACGCCTGTGAAAGCGAGACGCTGGGAACTGTCATAAAATGCGAAGTACCTTCAATTCATGAATATTCATTATTAGTTTATTATATGAGAATTGTGCATTTGAACAAGCGATATGGGTAGAGAATACAGTATTAAATTCAAACGCAATAAACGGGAGAAGAGTGTAAAAGCAGCGCACGCAAGAAAGAAGATACTACACGATATACAGAATAACGTAATAAAAAAAATACGAGGAATAACATAATCTAGTCTACGAAAATTCAGACGGACAGTTGCAAGTAAAAAAAAAACATAACTAGATGTACCAAAGACCCTTTTAATTTCACATACCGATGTCGATATTGAATTAATTTAAATTAAAAAAGATCAACTGTTTTGTTTAAACATATTAAAAAAAAATTAAACTTCCTGAACTAATTGATTCCCGCATTAGAAGGGGTTTGAAATAGTGATGGGATCATTCGAATGATGATAATCAATTCATTTGATTATGAAAATATTCGATTATCTTGAGAACTTATTTTTATCTCACATCTAATGATACATTTATGAACTCAGAATTTAGAGACAATTTAAAATATGTAAAAATATACAGGGTGTTCCATTTGAAATAAAAAAGTTAAGGTAATTTCCGGTCGAACCGGAAATGTAATTTTTATTAAAAGTCCACATGTTTACATGCTTTAAGATATATGTAAAAATTCAAATGATGTTTGGGGTCTACCAGAATCAGTTACAACCGGCACATCCAGGACTTTTTTGGGGCCTTCGTCAGGCCTTATCCAAGGCCTTTTTTCAAAACTATTTTTCTTAACTTTCTTATGGAATTTTTCGCAAGACTTTTATAAGATTCTTTTAATTACATTTTTTATGATTTTATTAATTACATTTACATTTTTCTTTATTTTGAGGACTTTTTTAAAGTCTCTTTCAGAACATTGTTTTCTGGACTTTTTTAAAGACTTCTTTTTCAAGATTTTTTTAAAGATTTTTTAAGACTTTATTTTCAAAACTTTATTTCGTGGATCTTTTTCAAAACTTTTTTCAGGTTCTCTTTCAGGACAAATTTCAACTTTTTCAGGATTTTGTTCTCGAAACTTTTTTCAGGGCTTCTTCGAGATTTTTTTCAGGGCTGTTTTTAGAACAATTTTTTTCAGATTCATTTCTAGTAGTTTTTCAGGTATTTTTTAAGGATCTTTATTATTAAAGAATTTTTCAAGAGATTTTTGTTTTGAGGAAGTTTTCTCAGACTTTTTGTCAGAACTTTTTTCAAGAATTTTCTTTCAGGACTTTTTTCGGGACATTTTTTCCGGAAATTTTTGGGACTATTTATACATAATATTATTCGTATTATTTCTAATATTGTTACCTATTTATTACACTGTATTTATGTAATTTATAGTTTTATGTAGTTATGTACATTTGTAAAAAGTTTATACGTTAAATAAATAAATAAATAAATAAATTTTTGTAGGGAGTTTTTTCAGGACATTTTCTTCGGGACTTTTATACAGTAGTCTTTTTCAGGACTTTTTACCAGGACTTCTTGATTATTGATTATTATATCTATTATACTTTCTTCCAGGACTTTTAAACGGCCTTTTTTCAGGTCGTATCAAAGGCCGTTTGTCAGGACTTTTCTTTTTCTTTTTGGGTGTGAGGACAATTTTTTTATGAAACTTTTTTTAGGACTTTATCAGGTTTGTTTTAAGGATTCCTTTTCTTGATTTTTCGGACGTGTTTTGTCAGAACTAGAAATGGGTAACTGATGAGTGAGTCGACTAAAAGAGTCGAGGGGTCAAGTGACTCATTATGAGTAATGAAGTTTTATAAGTGAGGACCTTTTTTATCATTATAGTATAAAATATAAAATTTGTGAGGTGGCTGCACTTTTTTTATTTATTTCCAGTTTGTATTACATTTTACTAAGAACCTTACAGCTGTAAACTTGGTCTAAATTTGTTAAAATCGTTCAATAAAAAGTTAAGTTTCGAATACAGATTTATATAATGATTTTCGAATAATCATACGACTGATCCTCCAAATTATCCAAATACTTTGTAGGTCTCGAATAATTTATTCGAATGATCATTCGAATTCTAAAAATAAGTTCTCGAGATAATCGATTATTTTCATAATCGAGTGAATCAATCATTCGAATGATCCCATCACTAGTACATTGAAATTTATTATAGACTCTGGAAAGTAACAACTAAATGAATTGACAAAAATGGGTCTTTTTCAATCCACAAGTTCACAAAAATTATAAATATTGAAAGAATTTTATTTGATTTGGTTATTAAGAATTTTCGAAATGGTTTAATTAAAATTCAAAAATTTTAAACTTCGTCGGGTCGGGTCGGGCCGGGTTGGGCCGGGCTGGGCCGGGCCGGGCCGGGCCGAGCCGGGCTTTGAATATTCAACTCCGGACCGGGCTGGCATCACTAGTTTGAAACCCCGTTGAATCTGATAAATTTTATTATATCATAGTTTATGTGCAAATTTTTATAATCATTATTATACATACTGTTTCTTTTAAATATAGGTATATATTTATAAACTACATATAAAGTTTTTTTTTTAAATGCTTTCTTCATAAAATAAAATAAAAAATTGGGAAAAGTAATGGGTACTACCCAGCGGCGGCTCGTGGATTTCCGTTGGTGAGGCAAAGACAAAGATGCCGCTCGTGCTGCACTATTTACTCTCATAGAGGAAGCAAATATTCCGTTGCTTCTTCGGTCAAAATTTCTTCCGTTGCCTCACCGCCGAACATCCACGAGCCGCCGCTGGTACCACCAAAAATTTTTGGCTGGTCGGGTAATTCGATCGGCGTTAGATAATACCGCTTTAGCTCTATTAATAGTCTCTATTGCGTCGATTTATTTATCAACCACCCACCAAAATTGGCAAAACTGAGTCAATTAGCAACTCCTCCGTCAATTTCATATTTTATTGTTCCCAATAAACTAGAAAAGGATCAGAGATTTGCTTCTCCGTTTCAGCGCCCAGTGAGAAATCGCTGAACTATTCCTTGGAAATTGAAGGGAGATAAAAGAGACTGTCAACGATACTAGCATTCATAGCGAACATTCTTGAAACCCGGCGAGCTATAGCCTACCGTTAATAGAGACGCAAATGTCCTGTTTCTTCACGATACTTAAGATGACGGTTGAATTGATAACGTTTAAGCATAATAGTGGTCAGTTTAATTTCTACAAATTTTTCATATAAATGGATGCAGTAAAATGTGCAGTAGAATGTTTCTACTACCAGCTATAGTTTTAATCAAAATACATCGAAGTATAAGCATCATTGGCGTTTAAATTTATCGAATTTGACCGTTTTTAAATATCGAATATTACAACAAATCCGGTAAATGGTTACAAAAGGCAACTTTTAACTTTTTTCATTCGTTTGTGTCTTCCTTCTGCGTAAACCTCCCATTCAAATATCTTGATCAAACGTCTCTCATTGCTCATCGCTTAAGTTCTCTGGGAAAAAGCCCAGATGTGAATGTAAAAAGAATTTCTTCAATGACATTCTGCAAACCAAATTTCTGTAGTTTGCTAACAGATTCTTCACCAGCAGCTTGTAGTTTACTTATTTTCGATTTCCAAGGGAACCTTCTACCACAGATACAATAGATGCTCAAGCTGCATGTTCTCTTTTTGAAAGTTTGGCTTCGAAATCTTTATCACCGAGCAGTTTTCTAATTTCGGAACCAACAAAAATGTCTTCCTTTACCTTCGCGTCACTGAGATATGAAAATTTCTGCCTGAGGTATTTCAATCCCTTACCTCCATGGTTCATTGCTTTAACAAAATTTATTCACCTTTAAAGGGGCTTGTACTTGGCATTGCTTTGCCCTAAAAAAATGAAGTCGTCTCTTTTTGGCTAGTCTTTGGTTTGGTAGTGTTTTTCTCAGTGGTGGTTTCAAGGGGGGAGGGGGCTAATCGGGTATTTACCCCCCTAAGAATTTTTCGCTTATCAATTTTTATTGTTAAAAATTATCGATATTCCATATTCCAAAAAAATAATATAACCTGTCAATTTTTACAACGCTTTAAAACGAGGGGAAAGTATAAGGAGATTTCACGGAACAGGTGTATGAGAGCGGAAGACCAGTTTATTTCTTTTTTCAATTACAGCCCCCCCCCCGCCCCCTAGACTAGTTGGCTGGAAACGCTCTGGGTTTTTCCGTTGCTCTACTATCCCACAAACAGAGGAAGCAGCAGCTTGGTAAACCGTCCTTGAAGACCAGACAACAATTCGAATACTTTTAAATCACCACATGGCTGCCACTTGTATTCTTCGAAGTTTATACTATTCAGGATTATTTCCATACTCTGATAGGTCTCTTTTAATTCTATAAAATGTGACACTGGAACTGTAGTTCGCTTGTTGCCGTTATGTAACAGCACGGCCTTCAAGCCGAACTTTGGCGTGTCAACAAACAGCCCCCATTTTGTTACATCATGCATTATACCCATATCCATCATGATATCATAACAAATACACAGTGAATTTTCCATACTGAAATATCCAGAAAGAATGTCATTTCTATTTCTGGACTGAAACTCTGGTACTTTTAGTCAACAGATTCCATACCTGGAAATGTGATGCTAAAAGCTCCGCTATCTCTTTGGATGGGTTGAGATCTCGAACGAGATCATTTAGTAGCTCAATAACATGTTGATAACCTTGTATAGTCTGTTCGGTGTAATCTGGTGGCTGAGGTCGTAAAACGGTCAGTCCGCCCTGACGATCGACGCACCCTCGAAGAAAATGTATTGGTGGTTCGTCTAATTGCATCCCATACATTTATTACTATCCTTCGCTCCTATTGGTATACACCAGTACTTCTCAACAAAGATTGGTTTGAGATAAAAAATATTACGTCCCCTACTTACCGAGTTCCGACTCTCTTTTACGACCACAGCCGCCAGATTCCAGAGAACGGGATATATCTGAGGAGTGTATGTAGGATCAGATATTGTAGATTCTGGCATTTTCCTTCCATCAGAATCTTGTTCATTACTTACAATATACACATTCGTCTATACATATAAAGCAGCATACATTTCAGCTTGAAAAATACTTTGTAAAATTTACACATTTACGGACTTTTTTCTTGAAGTCCACGTTTTTAGACATGAAAGATAACAATTGAATGCAAAATAATATTTTACTATTCTATATAGGTTTCTTCGACATTATGCTATTGAAAAAAATTTACACCGTTGAAAAATTATTCCTATAGTAGGTCTGCAAAACACACTTTCATTGAGAAAAAACTTTGTTGCCGCAAATGCTTTTTGAGCTTTTAAAATAAGTTATAGTTGCTCGGTGGCAAGTCCGGAGTGTAAGCTGGATGCCTCATCTCTAGCCACAAACACTTTTCGAGCTTTACATATCCTGCAATTGTCACGAGGCAGCATAATCTTCTATCCAACTTTATTCTGTCTTTTCAATGTTTAAATATATCCTTATATATATCTGCTACAATTGTAGTACATTTCTTCATATATTTAACTAACAAGATTCCCTCAATGACCATAAATGCTCCTGATTTTGCCTTCTTGGATGGTGGAACTCCCTTACGCACCTACTGCATACATTGGTTGGTTGGTGGATCCCAATGATATTGCCAAGTCTCCTTACCAGTTATTTTTTTGATAAGAACTCCTAGTCATCTACTAAAGCCGCCAAGTTTCTAATTTCTCGCCTAGACAACTTTTGCTCTGGAGTGAGCAATTTTAAGATCCAATGAGCAGAGACCTTCATGCAAAGTGTTTAAGGTTGTTGCCTTTGATATTCCGACTTCATAGGCAATAATTGAAACCTTCATCCTTCAATCTTAAACTTTTTTATGGTTTTCTTGATTTGTAGCTTGGGTCATCTTAAATTAATTCTCTACCACAGAGAAATTGCTTAGGATAAAATTTTCATGGAAAATAAGACGGCGTATAATGGATAGCATATAATGGATAACTTTTGATCCATTTTCTTGTTTCGTTAAGAATTTTATAACGCTTCTACGTTCAAGCTTCACTTCACTCATTTTCAATTACCTAAACCGCTACAGACATTCTGATGATTTGTACGAAACAGTAAGCTGACAGCAAAAAATAGCGATCGCCACTTGTTATTTTCATAGCTAGGTAAATTACATAATATCATATAACTGCAAGCAGTTGCACTAAAACACAATTTGGGTGTAACAATGTAAATTGTTTGTTATACGATTACTGTAGTTAATCCAAATCTGTGCATAACCTTTATTTAGTAAAGGGTGTCTCAATAAGAACTTGAATTTCGAATTGGGCGGCAATTCCGTGTGTCAATTGTTGAGTCAGCCATATTTAATATTTGTATAATTAAAACATTGACATTTACAAAAATGGTGCGTTATAGCTTGGAAGAACGTTTGTTAATAGTGAACACCCATTACAAACAAGGAGAAAATTTTACTGTAACGATTCGCAAGTTACGTGATCATTTCGGCGTGCATAATCGACCGATTAAAAATTTGATCAAGAAATTTGAGCGGACGTTTTCATTGAAAGATGATAGAAACATCATCCGTAATCGGCCATAAAGATTGGCAGAAAACATCGCAGCTGTGAGTGTCAGTGTGGCAGAACGACCAAACACCTCCATCCGACATCGTTGCCAGGAATTAAACATCCATCGCAGCACTCTTCATCGAATTTTGAGAAAATATTTACACCTTCATGCTCACAAGATCTGGGGAAATGAAAATCCATGTCTTTCAAGAAGTTCCATTATATCCTCAAAAAGTGACAGTTTGGTGTGCCATATGGGCAGGAGGGATAATAGGACCGTACTTTTTTTTAAATAATGAAGGAGCCACAGTGACTGTCGACGGCAATCGTTACCGGGCCATGTCGACGGACTTTTCTATGCAAGAATTGAACGGAATGGTCTTAAATGAGATGTGGTTTCAACAGGGTGGCGCCACCTGACACACCGCACACGAAACAATTACGCTGTTGCAAACAAAATTTCAAGGTCATGTCATTTCTCGTTGTGGACACCAAAACTGGCCGTCAAGAAGTTGCCATTTAACTAGTTTTTTTTTAAGTAGGGTCTATGCTAACCATCCTGACACAACTGAGGAACTCAAAGAAGAAATTATTTATTTTGTTTCATGTATAACTGTACATATCAAGAACAAACTGTAAATAAAACATTAAATTTATATATTTTAATAAGTTTTTAAAATTCAAGTTCTTGCTGAGACACCCTTTACACCCTTTACACCATTTACCTTAAGGTTGTTAAATAAAGTAGATCGTTGATATTATTGCAGCTTAAAACGGGAATTTTAATAATCTAGAAAAACTATCATTCAAAAACACCATCTTTGCTTAGCAAAATAAGAGCACATTCGAGTGCTACAATAAATGCAAGGCAAATGGCGTAGACATTGGTTGACATGAATTGTAACATTGGCACTATTTATAAATTATTCATTATTATTTACCATTTATATCATGTTTTAGCCATATCTATAAAAATAAACTTGAATCGGGAGCTGGGAAACGCGAATGACAAAGATAAAAATAAGAATATGCTGAATGGTCGAGAAAGTCGCTGGATAAATTTACAATTTCTTCAGAAAAACGAGCTAAATTATTTATTTTTAATTAATTTCCAATTTAATTTCTGTCTCTCTCTTTTTTGAACCAGGAGTAAAAAACGTGAAAAAGGATAGTAAAAATAATTGCAAGTGGACGTCAAAATTGAATTGCGCCCGGGGCCTCTCAAGTGCCGCAGTGATTGTTATTTGCTGATATGTAAACTGTTATGTGTGTGATTTTTGAGCTCAAGCATGGGGATCTCGGTTATTTGAAGAGATACAAGGTCGGTTAAATTAGGGCAAAGTTGCCCAATCTGGAGTGTAACATAATGCCGTTTTGAAACATAAAATATTCCGACTACTTCCGAAGATATCCGAAAAAATTGAAATTTTCAAACAATTTTTTTTTTTTGCGAGACTATAGAGATACTTCAAAATAATTGACACTTTAACATTTTGCCACTTTGTACGCTCTACAATGTGGTGATATAATAATAAAAAATCGAAGTTTTGATTTTCGGGAAACATCATCAATTTTGTTTTTTTCTTATGGGCGGCATCTTTTATTTTTACATTTTCAAATACAGATTTTTTTTTTCGATTACGGTGATTTGTCATGTGTTGGGGTTTGGTCTAGCAGTTTAATGGATGTGCCAAAAATCCTGTTTTTGCAAAGAGTGCATTGGAAATGACAATGACAAATCAGAAAAAAATCTGTATTTGAAAATGTAAAAATACAAGACGGCGCCCATAAGAAAAAACAAAGTTGATGATGTTTCCCGAAAATCGAAACGTCGAATTTTTATTATTATATCACCACGTTGTAGAGCGTACAAAGTGGCAATGACAAAGTGTCAATTGTTTTGAAATATCTCTATAAATAGTCTCGCAAAAAAATAAAAACATTTTTTTTAAATTTCGATTTTTTCATCTTCGGAAGTAGTCGGAATATTTTATATTTCAAAACGGCATTATGTTACACACCAGATTGGGCAACTTTGCCCTAATTTAACCGACCTTGTACCTCTTCAAGTAACCGAGATCCCCATGGTTGATCTCCAAAAACTGTCACCCTAATCATAGTACATTTGTTGCCGCACTGTCATTCATTGTAAATTTTATCCAAAATAGATGATCAAGATAAACAATCTAACTTTATCATTATTATATACTAGTACGAAATGTACGCCGACTAAAAAGTAACTATTTTCGTACAGTCGAACATGAAAAAATGTATAGGTACTGTTTTATTTTCCGACTGTGTGATTTTTTGTGATTCTGAAAACGTACCACTAATCTAGGGTATCCACCTGATTTACTGTAACAATTTTAATGGAATCAAGGTCTCTATTGTAGCATTAGTAAAATCTGTTAATTCTGGTGAAGTATTTAAAATTTTCATAACATTAGCAATAACAACTTAAGTTAGTGTTAATGTATCTGTCAAATTATGAAAAAGCGCTGATGGCGCTTACGCAAATTTGGTACTAATTCGGCGGCAGTTTTTGATTGATCATTACTTCATTAGTACAATAATGAAGCACTTCTAGACGCAGCTTTCAGTTTTACATAGTATTGAAAAAAATACAGAAAAAAATCATTGAAATGAACTATTTAACGGATAGTAATATCGCCTCTGTGTTTCTGTGCCAACACGGTGTGTGGTTTTGTAGTTTTTTGCTGTAATTTACACGTGGTATTGTTTGCGGTCGGTCACACAAAAACGAGCATTATGATTGATAATTGTGACATAACGGACGGCGCATTAAATTTGTATCAGTGAATAAATAAAATGATCAAATGAGCCATTGTTGATTTTTGTTCGGCATGCGATACACGAGCGTCACACCTGGTTTCAAATTACAAATTTGTTTAGTCATGACGTGTCGATTACACTTTATATAATTGTTATATACGTCTATATTAATGGTTCTTCAATTTATTATCTGATACCTATCGAAGTACTTTAAGACTACGGATTTCAAAACATCGGTTTCTCAAACAAATTATTATTACTCTTTTAGATGTGTTTTTAGATGCGCATGATGACTCGTTGCTATCTATTTTTATCTTTTGCTTCGGGGTTACCATTCAGCCACTAACGGTTATGTATTTGGTGCAGGTTTAATACTCTTATTATAGTGGAATATCCTATATTAGAGCTATTTCTTAAATAATAATAATAACAATGTTTGCTTTCTTTATCATTTTATGTTGAAAGTTTAGAATTGATCCAGAAAAGGCTTTTGTGAATTAAACTAAAATATAACATTTCGCTATTTCACCGTCATACATAAACATAAACGAGAGTATAGTAAAAAAACAAAATAAAGGTATAAAGGAGTTAATCTGTACTTAAGCTACTTAATCTTTTTCAGTTCAACTATTTCGACGAAGTGATAAAATAATTCCATTTACTGATACTATAACCAAAGTTAAAATTAAATCGCAGTTTAGTGGGTCCAATCGTATAAGCGTAATAGCTCCACCAAAGTGGAAAGGAATAAAATAATTGAAATATTTGTATAATAATGATATAATAAGGTACCTTCCCTTTACAGCATTTATTTTTCATTCTTATGCCAACCTACAAATCATTTGGCACTAGGGATGACTAGATGGCGCAAGAAACCATTCTCTTTTTACTTTCTCCGTTACGAAGTACAGGAAAGTATTGTGATCGTGATTTTTTTTCAAAAATTATTTTTACGGAAATATCCGTTTTGGGGTCCCTAGGTGCCAACAATTTCTGGAAAAAAAAATTGTGTATGTGTGTGTGTCTGTGCGTGCTGTATCTCAAAAACTAATAGAGCAATTAATATGAAACTTTGAACATACGTCTTATTTGATAATCCGAAGAACTGAAAAGCTTTTGGTAAAATTTCGTACACCGGAAATGGGTGTTTACCTTAATCGTTTTTTGTTTTTTTTTTCCAATATCTGCTTAAATGTGAAAAATATCACAAAAACATTTAAACAAATATTGAAGACAACAAATAAATGAACATCTTTTGTTTACAATATTTTTCATGAAAACATTATTATTATTTTTTTCATTTCTGGTTTATAATTATGAAACGATAATAGTTACAACAAATTTATACAGAATAAGTTTTTTTCGAAATCGCTTTGGTTTTCGAGTATACTGAGGTTTTGAATTTGCAGGGTAATTTTTACATCTTTCATAATTTTGATTTTTTTAAACGTCAGTTTCATCCGAGTTTACAAAACGTTCGATGTACATTTAAAATATGATTTCAATTGAAAATAAACCATGAAAGCGTAAATATAAACGATACCATCAAGTCGGAGAAAGTAACATGATGGCCACATCACCATTTTTTTTACAAATAATTTGTTTTAGTATCCGGCCAAATATAATTGCATGCTATAATTAACAATTTTCCTGATTTTCTGTCATTTTACATTTCAAAACTCAAAGTTGAATATTTAATATTTTTTAAACCGGCCTATAGTCAGTTCGTGGAAAAGATGCAGTAGGTTCAGTGTAGCGAGTTCTCGCCGGATCAAGCCAGATTCAGTTTGTATTTAGTGGCCGTCGATTGCAAGAGCGCGCCGTGCATTTTGTACATACCGATTGTAAGGGGCGCGCGCCGCGACGCTGTGCCAACGCACCGCTCGTTTTCTTGTGTTTACACTACGAAGAGACTATAGCACCCCATGGGGTTGCCCTACTATACAGAGCTGTGAATGTATTTTTAGGTATTTATTTTTCGAGACATACTTAATAATTTTTCCAAAGAGTCACTTCAAGAATCGACTCTTAACGCCGAGTCAACAAAAAAAAATCATTTCGCCCACCTCTAGTAATATCCCTTATATTAATTTCGATTCCCCATCTGGGACAGCGTTAGGAGAATCCGTTGCGGACCATTTATTCGGGGCTGGGGATGTCATTTTATTATGTTATGCCAAACAAATTAAATGTTAGACGTAGTAAATCTGGCTAACTGTTGATTGAGGGTAGGTGGCCCTAAAATCAAAGAGTTCCATAAAATGCAAGAATATTAGAAAAAAATTTATAAATCTGTTCATAATGTTAAATTAGTTGGACTGTAGAACAGGGCCCACCCACCGCCACATAGAATTGGTTGAATTGTATAACAGGGTCGACACACTGCCGCTGTGCCCACCCATCACCACAGGGCCTATCCACCGCCCATCGTTAAATATTTACTTAAGCTACCATGCTCTGTTTTCCCACCCACCGCCACAGAGAAAACCAGCCGCCCTTCGGTTAACCAATGAATTGAAGAGTGGAATATGGAATCTGTAACATCCCACACTTTAATTCATTGATACACTCCAGAGTTTACATGTGAAAATCAAAACATAAGAGCAAGAAAGACTTTGTCATTTTGATTAACTTGTTTATTGGTGGAAACCTTGTCGTTTCGGCAATTAGTTGTATTGTAGGATAGGACCCACCCACCTCTCTCGGTATCAACTTTATTTTAACCTATAAATTCCTGCTCAGTTTAGGAAGTATCTTAGGCAATTAATTGCAGAAATGGAAAGTTTACCAACAATACGAAACATGATTTTATATTTTAAGTACCAGCGGCGACTCGTGGACGTTCTGCAAGGAGGCTAGGGAAAAAAATTACCAATACAGCAGAGGAATATTTGCTTCCTCCATAAGAGTAAGTAGTGCAGCACGTGCGGCATCTCTGTCTTAGCGGAGGGTGGGCTCTATTACACCCTCCAATTTATGGATGATGAACAGGAGTTTACATGTAGAACCCAATACATAGAGTCTTTCTTATTAACTTATTTGTTGGTAGAAACTAAATCGCATGATCATGAAGTTATATTGTGGGATAGGTTCCGCCCACTACAAGTTTATGATGTTGGATTTTGGGATAGGGCCCACCCAGCACCATCTGAAAAACAAACTTTTCTAGGGCGCTGGCCCTCATTGAATAGTGTATTTGAATACAGGCTAAGCCACTATTCTGTGTCAACTTTGTTTTAACCTACAAAACCTTGTAAGGCTTTTATTTAACAATTAATGCGGATAAAATTAGAGTTTAGAAACAACACGGCGCGGAATTTTGTAGTTGGATAATTAACGGATGATAAACTAGATTTTACATGTGGAAGTCAACGCATAAAAGTAAGAAAGAATCTGTGGTTTTTGACAGGTGAAACAGGTGAAACAGGTGAAACAGGTGAAAAAAAAATTGCAGCCTTAACCTAAATAAAGTTTTGCAAAATTATTTTAACCCTCTATTGCATGATTTATTTAAACATAAAAATATAAGTTTTTACATTCAATGGTTAAAGCAATAAGGCAAAATTATATTTTTTATAAAAAATGGTTAATCTTTTATTTGGTTTAGTACTGACATAATTTTGTCAGTATTTTTGGCAGCAACACAATTATCAAAGAAATAAAGAAAGCGTTTGAGTTCTTTAAACTTGTTTAGAGGCATAACATCCGTAATTTGAACCATTATGGTTTTAGCGGTTCAATACCTACTTGAGGAAAGTTGTGTGATGAGAAAAATCCAAATCAATATTCCTATGAATTGCTCCATTTCCTTGGAGATACTTGTATTTTGGTTTGTTTAGTTTTTTTCTGTACGCTGTACGAACATGTTTGCTCTATCAGTTGAGAAATAAAGAAAAAAAATAGTCTACTGAAAGATTTTCTCAAAAATAAATTTTGTTGAGGATCTCTCACAGTTTTCGAATCTGTTTTATTTATTTTAGTAATTATTTATTTCGTAAGATAGCAGAACAACAAAAATTATGCCCCCTTTTGGGAATAGTATGCAATAGAGGGTTAAACATACAATTTTCATTTTTCAAATTTGTTAAGAAATGTGGCTATCATGTAACTCTTCTCGATTCGATAGAATAAAAGAAATAATCTTTTTGAAAAATTTCACATTTGTCGATTTCGAAAAATATTTCTTGTTGGCCAATATGAAAATTATCGATGCAATCCGCCTGAAAACAAAACGGCATCACTCTGAACTCGAATTTGAGTGAGTGAAATGTGCACCTCGTGATAAAAAAATTTCTAAAAATATTACTGCACGTGGAACTACATTTAAATTTTTCAAATGTGCTCAGAAATGATATATTTTTGACATATCAAAAAATAGTTGACGCAACTTGCTTGTAAACAAAATCGCGGCACTTTGAATTTGAATTTGAGTGAGTGAAATGTGCACCTCGTGATTGAAATTTTTTTTAAAATATCATCGCATGTGGAATTACCTACACAAATTTTTCAAATGCACTTGAAAATTACATATTTTTGACGTACCAAAGAATAAACGACGCACCTCTTGTAAACAAAATGGCGGCACTCTAAACTTGAATTTGAGTGAGTGAAATGTGCATCTCGTGATTAAAAAAAATCCAAAAATTTCATCAAACTTTTCAAATGTGCTCAGAAATGACATATATCTTACATACCAAATAATAATCAACGCACCTTACTTGTAAACAAAATAGCAGCACTTTGAACTCGAATTTGAGTGAGTGAAATGTGAACCACCTGATTAAAACAATTCTAAAAAAATTCCGCCCACGGATTTCCTTCAAAATTTTGACATACTAAAAGATAATTGACGCACATTGCTTGTAAACAAAATGGCAACAATAAACTCGAATTTAAGTGAGTGAAATGTGCAATGTAATTTTAAAGTGATTCAGAATTTGAGGGAGTTAATATTGAATGCTGACATTAAAAAAAAACGTAGTACAAAATATTTCTAAAAGACATGTTGGCCTCAAACTTGAAAAAAAAAATATTTTATCTAAGATGACGTGCTAAAAGTAATTCTAAGCAAAACAATTTCATTAAAAAGAGTGGATATTGAAAAAATGTCTAATTCTTTAAAGAAATGACAAAAAAAATATTTCTGAAGAATTAATTTTGAAGCAAATTTTTAATAATTTGAGAGAGTTACTTTTGTTTCAGAAAAACAAGAAAATATTTTTGAAAACAAAATCAATTTGAAAGTGATTTTTACGGAATTTAAGGGCGGTTAATATTAAATGTAGTCTAACTAATGTTAAAAGCGTGAAAAAATATTTCGAAAAGAACATTTTATTCTGAAACTTATAAAAAGAAATATATTCTGAAAACCATTTTATCTAAGATAAATTAAAACAATTTTAAGCAACTGCTTAAAAACAGTACACTAAGAAAATATCTAATTCTGTTTATAAAAAAATGACAAGAAAATGTTTCTGATGAATTAATTTTCTTACAATTTGAGTCAATTTTGTTTAAAAGAAACAAGAAAATATTTCTTAAAAAAAAAACAATTTGAAGGTGATTTTTTTCGGAATTTGAGGGAGTTAACATTGAATGTTGTAAAAAAAAAGAACTAACTCTAAAAGCGTACAAAAATATTTCAAAAAATTTCAACGGAAGTATCTATTTCGAGCATAATAAAAATATCTTGATGGTGGGGGAACAATATTTAATGTTTACATTATTATGAAAAATATTTAATGTTTACATTATTATTGTTATATTTGCCGCCGCTGGCAATGTCCATATCTTGTCGGTGTTAAAGCCACCCAGATTTGGTTCAGTACAGCATCAGGCAATACCTTTCTACCTTTAACGGTGTTTGGAATACTTATATTCCAATAGTAATCTCCGTTTCCCCATCAGCAACTACTACACTGATGAGACCTGAAAGGTCGAAACCGGTCTGTAGGTGTTCCGATGGGGGAACAATATTTAAAAAATATCTTCTTTTTTCTTAATGAATATTAAAAACGAAAATATGTTATTAGTTTGTTATTATATGAAAGTATGTTAAGAACGTTATAAACCATTTCCGCAAAACTTTATTTAGATTAGGGCTGCAAAATATATTTCGCCTGTAGCGGCGTAAACCCTCGCGCCGGCACTGGTCATGAGAGATGGGTTGGTGGTGAGCGAGGACCTTTTTCTTGCTCATCAACATATTTTGAAAAAAAAACATTTCATATTAGAGTCATGAACTGAATCTTTTCACGGAGTCAAAGCGTGAAACAGTTCACAAAAAATTGTAATAATAATAATCCCCTCGTTAATCTGTTGAACAAGCAAACCGATTTAGTGTTACCTGTTCACTGTAAACTATTTTGTTACCCTCACCCTATTTTCTTGCCGATATAAATGTAACTTTTTCCATTCATTGTTATATTTTCGCCTATCTCTAGCAGGTATGAAGTTCGATTGTAGGATAGGGCCCACCCACCATAAATATGGATTCTGGGATAGGGCCCACCCACCACTAAGTTGGATTGTGCAATAGGGCTCACCCATCAACCTGTATTCAACTTTATTTTAACATACAAAATCCTTTTTAAGGACGTGTAAGTAAATCTTATAATTATTTTCCTAATGTATTCTCACATGAACTTTAACTTTATTTGCAACTTTTACAAATCAACTTTACTTTTAATTTCATAATTATAACTTTCCGATCCTGATCATTTCATTCTTTTCACGGCAACCAAACTGTTGCTCTTTTTATAATTATTTCTATTTGATTTTATTGGTAGAAACGCCAAAGTGGCGCAATTTGGCTTTCTACCTTTAACGGTGTTTGGAATACTTATTTTCCAATAGTAGTCTCCGTTTCCCCATCAGCAACTAACTACACTGATAAGACCTACAAGGTCGAAACCGGTCTGTAGATGTTCTGATGGGGAAACACTATCTAATGGTTTTATTTTATTGTTAATTTTTGGTTTTCTGCTGAGGGTGGGCTTGTAGCCCGAAACTAGTACAGAATTTTTTTTAATACTGGACGTACGTTTGCCCAACACACTCCCCTTACATATTCACCCAGTAACTATGGATTAAACCTCCAACTATATACAAAATCCTGTTAGGTTGCACAAATTTCTTTGCGATTTAACCAAAGGAAGTCAAAGTTTAGAAAAAATATGGAACGTGATTTCAGAGCTTGAGTAAAATAAATCCGGATGTCGGTGGGTGGGCCCTATCCCACCTCAATTAGTGGATGATGAGCGGAAGATTCAAATGTGGAAATTAATACATGTGATTAATTTTGATCAATTTATTTATTTTATTGGTGCATTTTGGTACAGGATAAAATAATTTAATTAGAGGGTTGTGGGTATGTCCTATTCTACTATACAAAAAGTTGAAGCGAATACAAGCGTTGTAAATATGTAAAATAGCATACAAAAAGGAAAAAAGTAGGTTTTATAGAATAGTTAATAGTTATTTATAAAACTCTTGAGCTAAGTTAATTTAGCTACAGACCAGCGATGGCTCGTGGATCTTCGTAGAGGAGGCTAAGACAGTGATTACTAACTCTGATAGAGGAAGCAAATATTCCGCTGATGTTTTGCTAAAATTTTCTTCCGTAGCCTCCTCGCCGATTGTTCGGCGAGGAGGCTACGGAAGACAGCCGCCGCTGTTGCAGGCTAAAAAATGGTGATGTGTCCATCATGTTACTTTCTCCGACTTGATGGTAAACTCGGATGAAACTGACGTTTCAAACGTCAAAATTATGAAAGATGGAAAAATTATACATCAAATTCAAAAACGCGGTTTACTCAACAACTAACGATATTTCGGAAAAAAAACTTATTCTTTAGAAATTGTTCAATTTGGCATTCTCTACAATTATTATTCACATACATTTGCTGTTACTATTATCGTTTTATAATTATAAACCAAGAATTAAAAAAAATAATAATAATTTTTTTTCTGGAATAGCAATGATTTTATGAAAAATATTTTCAAGCAAAAGATGTTCATTTATTTGTTGTATTTAATGTTTGTTTAAATGTTTTTGTTATATTTTTTATATTTAAGAAAATATTGGCAAAAAACAGTTAAGGTAAACACCCACTTCCGGTGTACGAAATTTTACCAAAAGCTTTTCAGTTCTTCGGATTATCAGATAAGACGTATGTTCAAAATTTTTTTTCCAGAAATTGTTGAAATGGTATCTACGGACCCCAAAATGGATATTTCCGTAAAAAAAATTTTTGAAAAAAATCACGATCACAATACTTTCTCGTACTTCGTAACGGAGAAAATAAAAAGGGATCACCCACTGTACTTTAAGCTTTAGCATACTGTATTTCTGCAATTAAGCTATTTTATTATTTTTATATTAATTAATCTCTATTACACTTGCTTACAATTACTAAATTCAAGTGATTTATTATTACTGCCAAACAATTTGGGCTGACCGTCGCTGCCGATGGAGTAACAGAGTTGGGTTATATATACAGTGTGTTTCAAAAACCAATTAATCACACTGCCTGAATGACAACTGCAAATTTTTAATCAGAGCTATGTGCACTTTATTCCTTGGGCGACTGCGATTAATTTCTTTTTGAAACACACCGGTTACTAATTGATTGAGACTTTTTTACTTTCTCCGTTACGAAGTACGAGAAAGTATTGTGATCTTGATTTTTTTCCAAAAATTTTTTTTACGGAAATATCCGTTTTGGGGTCCCTAGATGCCATTTCAACAATTTCTGGAAAAAAAAAATTGTGTGTGTGTGTGTGTGTGTGTGTGTGTGTGTGTGTGTGTGTGTGTCTGTGTGTGTGTCCGTCTGTGCGCGCTGTATCTCAAAAACTAATAGAGCAATTGATATGAAACTTTGAACATCCGTCTTATTTGATAATCCGAAGAACTGAAAAGCTTTTGGTAAAATTTCGTACACCGGAAGTGGACGTTTACCTCAACTGTTTTTTGTTTTTTACCAATATTTTCTTAAATATGAAAAATATCACAAAAACATTTATACAAACTTTGAAGACCACAAAGAAATGAACATCTTTTGCTTGAAAACATTTTTCATAAAATCATTTTTATTCGAGAAAAAAATTTATTATTATTTTTTTAATTTCTGGTTTATAATTATAAAACGATAATAGTTACAGCAAATGTATATTAATAATAATTGTAGAGAATGCTAAAATAAACAACTTACAAAGAATAAGTTTTTTTCGAAATCCCTCTAGTTTTTGAATAAATTGAGTTTTTATATTTGAAGTATAATTTTTCCATCTTTCATAATTTTGACGTTTTAAACGTCAGTTTCCTCCGAGTTTACAAAGCGCTCGATGTACATTTAAAATATGATTCAAATTGAAAATAAAGCATGAAAACGTAAATATAAATGATACCATCAAGTCGGAGAAAGTAACATGATGGCGACATCACCATTTTTTATAATTAGAAATGATTTAAAAAGAATTGACCTCAAAGCCGACCCTTAGATCCGCTAGTGTCTTTTAGCAGAGGTGTATTGGAGGGGGAACGTGGACGAACGACGTTCCGTCACCTTTTTTCAGAAACGTTTGTGTTTGTTAATATTTTGTATAGTAAGAATTAAAAAAAAATAAAAAAGCTTACAAGGAAATCAATAGATTGCTTAAAATAAGATGATCTCCGAAAAACTTTCAGCAAGCTGCGTGTGGAAAGTCGGGGGACTATTTTTTTGCTCTCACCATGCGTTCCCTTACTTCTTATTTTACCAATACACCACTGCCTTTTAGGAAATTGCTAATGAGAGGCATGCCGACAGTGTGCGGCACATACAGGCGTCGCCAAAAATTTCAGGGAAGGAAAAAATATCTCGTATTTCATTTGTATTCACTGATACGTTTCGATTAAGTGGTTTTTTAGTATTGGGAGAGGCCAAAAATTCTTGATCGACCCTATTTTGTACGGCTAATATTTTGATATTTAAATGGATCAACGTAATTCACGTCATAAAAAATATTTTACTAAAGCTCCTTTATTTCAAAAGTTGCGCAATATGTTGAAAATTAAAATAACATTTTCAATACACCCCTTGGCAACATAACGAGTAGCAAAAGCAATTACATATTAAAGTAGACCACTCGTAAAACACTTAAAACATTAGCTACCAATGTAAGTCAGATTATTAGAATAAGTTCTGAAGCACTTAGATATTACACCTAATGTACATCAGAATAGCAATGCTGCATGTTGTAACACCATTTACGTAAAGTTTTAGTTAAAAGTTTAAAAATAAAAAAATCAGCAACAATTGTTACTTATGTTGGAAATTTTAAACTAATGTACAGAATTTTAATACGAATCCAGAATACAGGTTATATCGAATTTGCTTCGATTAATCAAATAGAAAATTAATGAATCTGATTCACTCAAACTTTTAATTATAGTGAATCAGGTGTTAATTACGCGGTATGAGTATATGGTGGTTATTTTTAGATGTTTCCTTGACAGCTACAACTGTTTTGCTCAATTTACAGGTAATTTGTGACGGCCTTTGCATTCGACTTCAAATGTAAAATTGCCCGGAATTTTTCTTGGTGTTAATAAATTAAGTGTGAATCCCGTGGTCCTATCCATCAATAGATTTTAAACCCATGCTAATAGTGACAAAAACAGATTGGACCGCAAAGGGTGCATGTTTAACTGAATTATTTGGGAACAATGCCTCCCTCCTCAATACCCTTCATTCATTCGGGTAGCTCCCGGACACCCATCAAATTTTGCGGATTGTAGTTTTTTTTTTTCATGAATTCATTTTTGCTTTACTGTAGCAATCTTTATCCTTGCCAAAGATTTAACGAGCGGAGTAAAAGGGTAGAAATGATCATTAATATCTGTAGTCCTCAACATTTACTAATGAGCACCGTGGGGCCGGTTCCCGCACGATGATTAATTTCACGGATTTCGGTGTTTATTTTCGTTTGAGCTTTTCCTTTTGCCGACGGGCGGCGTCAAGTCGGTGTTTTATTTTTTTTTCATGGTGTGTTTTATAAATCATATTAAAGACTCACAGCTAGGATATCCGGGGACGTGTGCCCCTTGTCCCTGTCGGTTCTGTCCTCCAGTTTGACTGCTGATTGAGCACAGAAAAAATATAAAAATTTGAACCGTCGCGCGGCAACACACAACAACACACACACTCACGCACAGGCATCCATCAGGTGGTTTATTTTTAGTATGTTTTTCTTTTCAAATATGAGTACAATAAACAATAACACAATACAATACATCAATGCATTCATATGATTTGATTCATACTGACTTTAATTCATCATAGCGCCACCTCGCGTCCCCCTCTTACTACCCCACCGCGTACATGTACATAAATATCACACTGTAATTTGCGTTTTCCTTTTTTTCGGTTTATTTAGTTGGGCTGCCCTCCTCCCCCAGGACGGCCATGCATCCATAAAGACCGCCCAGTTAATAACACCCTCAATTATATACCTCCAGAGTCGACCTCTGTGATGCCACTGCGCAAACGTGCACGTTTTCACTCGCATTCCGCCGCCAGATGGAAACACCTACTTAACGGACGTTTCCGCGAAACGCAATACATTTAATAGAGTCTACGGAAAGGATACACCATTCTTCATTCTAGTTCGTACCCTTGTCAAAATTAAAAGTTACGATTAGACAGACTAATTAAAAGTTCTCAGACAATTCGGTTTCATTTGATGGCTACGATTACTATTTATTGTATAAATAACATTAATTAAGATTTGGTTGATTATCCTTTGATTATTAATTACTTAACGCAACTTATTATAAGTAATCATTATATTATGTGCGTTTTCTAATAACAATAAAAGTTTTAAAAATCTGCCATTAACACATACGCTCTCGCGACCAGAGCCGTCCTAGCATTTTCAAGCGCCCTCAGCTCACATAAGCGAAGTGAGGAGAAAAGCCCGCCATTTTTTTGAAGGACATGTTTTGCGGCTCTTTACATTGCTACTCCCTTAAATAAAACGTTTTTAATGTGCGTTTCAACAAGTTTAGGTTGTTTAAGAATTGAATTAATTCTGTAAAATGTGTTGGTACTTGTTTTATAAAAAAATGCTTAAATAAATAATTAGTGACAACTTCACTTGTTGTAGACGTATCGAATAAACATTCCATAATCCCTCCAATCTGCCACGACTTGTTCACGTTCACGTAAGTTATTTCACTCTTTAAATATTATATTTTACATTAAATTCAAAGGCGAAGCTGCACTGATTAGAGATAAATCTCAAAACGCGTCTGCAGTTGGCTAATTACTTCATTTTCATATATTAGTTATTATCAAATTTGCTTCATCTAGTGAAACTGGATAAGTTTAGCACTCTGTGTCCTTTCCAAAATGTTTTCTAGCTTTTTCGCTTTAAAAACAACATTACAGTTTAAAGTTTTCAAATTTAATTTTAGAATAAATTTCAAGTTAGTCCTGTATGTAGAAAATAACGATCATAAACCAATGTTATTTATGTAGTGCTTAACATGCAAATATTTTTTGTGTCATTCAATATCCGCCGTGGCACTAGCCAGGGAAGTAGTTGTTCCAAAAGTTATTTGTTCATAGTGTTAGTAAGACTTAATTTTGCAGAGTCCCGAACAGGTTGAATATTCATATATTCAATCTATATTTCGTCTTTATTAAATTTTAAAAAAATATTCCCCAATATTTTTATTTAATTCCAAACAATATTTAGAACAAAAAATATTTATAAAATAAATCTTTATGAAGGGGTTCTAAAACTAAAAATTAAATTGTTAAATGCAAAAAGACGATTGAAATCGATTTTCATGCAAAAATGTGTATTTTTATAAAAGAAAATCGACCTGTTCGAGGATTTTTTCCAAAATTATTTTATTTCGGTTTTACTGAATATATTCCATACATTAGGCTCGCACTGAATAAGTTAAGTTACAATTATTAAGTTATATATGTGTATTGTAGTTTATTTTATTTTTGGTTATGTACATTTTCATGAATATTTTGTAAAGTCGCTGAAAGCAAAATGCATCTATGACGACCTAGAATTTTAGGTCTCAAAATCGTTGTAATCGCTTATATTGCTATCCTTTTACTTTCTCCGTTACGAAGTACGAGAATTTTTTTTTGTGTGGCTGTGTGCGTGCGTGCGTGTGTGTCTGTATGTGTGTCTGTGCGCGCTGTATCTCAAAAACTACTAGAGCAATTGATATGAAACTTTGAATATAAGTCTTATTTGATAATCTGAAGAACTGCTTTTGGTAAAATTTCGTAGACCGGAAGTGGGTGTTTACCTTAACTGTTATTAACTGTTTTGTTATTTTCCAATATTTTTTTAAATATGAAAAATCACAAAAACATTTAAACACATATTGAAGACAATAAAGAAATGAACTTCTTTTGTTTGAAAATATTTTTCATCAAATCATTTTTGTTCGAGAAAAAAATGTATTAATATTTTTTTTTAATTTTTGGTTTATAATAATGAAACTATAATAGTTACATCAAATTTACATAATGCCAAAATGAACAACTTATAAAGAATAAGTTTTTTTTCGAAATCTCTTAAGTTTTTGAGTAAACTGAGTTTTTGAATTTGAAGTATATTTTTCCATCTTTCATAATTTTGATGTTTTATACGTCAGTTTCATCCGAGTCTACAAAACGCTCGATGTACTTTTAAAATACGATTGAAAATAAACCATGAAAGCGTAAATATAAATTATACCAACAAGTCGGAGAAAGTAACGTGATGGCTACATCACCATTTTTTTTTTGTTAAAAATATATATCTAAAAATATCCCTCTAGCGCCATCTAACGATTGCCATATGTAACCATGTATTTTACTTGTAGTAGCCATTTTGTAATAAAGTCAGTTTGAGTTCAACCAAGGCCGTGTTCACATCTATTTAACCGCCGTGCATAACCAACAGGTTATGGGCCCAGATCCACGTGTTGAGAATAAGTTGTGAAAATAGAAGTTTGTGATATAATAGCTGCATGTTATCTATACCTCATTTAATAACCAGGCGGACTAAATGCGAAAGTCATATTTACACTATAAAAAGTCACCAGAAAAGTAACCAGACATGTTTTGGCGGTAAAAATAAAATTATTTCAAATTCTTTTATCCATAACATTCATTCAACAATTATATCAACATATAAATTAATTCTAGGCAAACTTTCTTGATTATATAGTCAATGATATAGTATATAATATTAAAATAAGTACGAGACCCTCTTAAGAATTTAGGGGCACACTGAAAAAGTCAAGTTGTACATATATTTATTTACATATAAAGTGGATTGAAGTATTAGGTATATTTTAAAAATACATATGATTCTGTAAAAGGTTTGAAATATAAATACTAGATTGTCGTGAAATAGAATTTTATTAAATTAAATCAATTTGCTATTTAAAAACGTATAATAACTTACTTAAAATAAATCTCTTTCATTAATGTATATAATGTTTAACGGGACTTCTTTGGCAAGTCATCTCTATTCTTTAATTCAATTAATATTTAATTCAATATAGCAATTTCATTTTTAAAGAAAAATTCTCCGCACACAAAATTTTTGCTGCTTCCATTGTAGATATCTTCGGTCGCTGGAAGTCCTTCAAAACGTTTAGGACTTGTTACTGCCCCAATCTCCGTACACTCCCTAATTGTGTGAAACTCCATACTTCTAGCCAATCCTAAATATAATATAAGTTTATGATTTGATTCCATATTGTAATAACTTGCGCCACACTTACCTAATGAATCGACAATTTTGTGTACGACGGTAGTAGGTTTTAAAGCCACTTGCATTAAAGTTTTATATAAGATAATTTTAGATTGTTTTTCCTCGAGCGTTAATGCTCCAACATCCAAGCATTTCCGTTTCTTGGGGGGCGAAAATGACACCAAACTTGTGCCGGCATATATCCATAGTTAAAAATAAAATAACTATTTCCAAGAAAATCGCGGGATGAGAGGAATCCATTCTTACACAATCAACGGAAGAAATAACTGACTAAAAACACAGAAACTGAGCCGAAACGCGTGGAAACGGTGGGACACAAGGAACAGCGAGCGATCAGCTGATCATAACAACGGCCATTACTGTTTCATGCAATTTGGGCCTGTGTAAAAACGGCGCCCCTTTGGCCAATCACAACAACGTATTTTGGCGGCAATAATTTGATTTAGTCCGCCTGGTTATTAAATGAGGTATAATATATGTTCCCTACAGTGCCGTCTTTAAGTCTTTTGGGGCCCTGGGCCAGGGGCCCAACAATTTTTTTTAACGAAATGCGTATTGAGTGGTTTATTATAACAAGGTTACAATATAGGGTTACATATAAATTTACATTGCCCTTTTTCGGGCTTTGTGCATCGCAAACTCCTCAACAGCATCCTTAAAATCTATTTGTTGAAGAAGATCATTCTCGATGTTCATTAGGGATAACCATCTTAATCTCTCCTGATCTATACTATTTCTCAGCTCATTTTCAATGAGTTTTAATTTCGAAAATGATAGTTCTCCACTTGCGTTTGTTATCATGAGGGACAAGAAAATGCGGAACGCTATCTCTATATTGGGAAACATTTCCTCGAGATGATTGTTTTTAAGAAGCTTATACATATCGTGAATAGGAATGTATTCATCCAGCATTTTTTCCGGTAGCAAATAATGCTCAAAATGCATACATTCCAGCAGCAGGTCATTTCCGTCGACATCTTTCATGTAGAACACTAAACTTCTGACAGTGGACTTTCAGTTTTTCGGCGCGCAAAACTTTCAATTTGGAAAAGAATCCAAACAAATTGAGCAGTTCATCATAAGCCTTTGAACGTCGTTGCAGCTGCGTTATCAACTCGTCGATGATTGGAAGGTAGACCTGAATCCTGAATTTCTCGCGACCTTGAAACTGGGTGTCTTCTGCAGCTCCTTCGAAGAATGTCAAGCGTGAACTTCTTTTCCTTGTACGGGATGTGGTATTTTTGTAGTCGAAAAATTTGAAGCAGCTTCGTAGTTGTCGAACTGTTCGCGTTGGTCCTTCATAAAATCAGTTAAAGAATGAACCAACTTGAGAGCCACGTCGAGAGGAATACTGTCACTTTGGAGACTCTTAGATGTCTCGTTGCACCTGAACAGTATTTTGCTCCACATCACGGCCAGCAGAACAGTATCCAACGTTTGTTTAAAATGTTTAGAGCTTCATTTCGCGTTTCTGGCTGTTCTTTTTCGTCGTCCATATTCTTCAGAGCATCAATTATTTTTGGATAACTTTTCTGTAACGCTGATACAGCATCCGAGGGTGTGGACCATCTGGCATCCGAAAGACGTTTTACTACTAAGCCGGGTCCAAGACACTCTTTCAACACGTTCCAGCGATGAGTGGAACTGGCAAAGAAAGTGTACAACTTTTGCAGAAACTGGAAGAAATCTGTCGCTTCCATCACGCACCCAGCGGCCTATCCAACCACCAAGTTCAGACTGTGTGCTAGACATGGAACGAAAAGGGTACATGTACATTGTTCCTTCAGTTTTGCTTGCAAACCGTTGTACCACCCCGCCATGTTCGGGCGTTGTCGTACGTTTGTCCACGACAGTCTGCCAACCTGATACCGTTTTCTGCAAGAAACGATACAATGGTATCGGACGAGTACGCAGATCCATGCTTTTCGATTGGTAAGGCGAGGAAACGTTCTACTGGGGTACATTCTTTCACGTATCTGACGACAAACGTCAGCTGATCGACGTGAGTGATATCAGGTGTAGAGTCGACGCTTATCGAGTAGTATTTTGATTTTTTCAGTTCTGCAATTATCTGGCTCAATACTTTGTGTCCCATTATAGCAACAAATCAAAACGGATCAAACTTGCTCAGTAGCACTAGAACTTCCGAATAGTTTCCGTTATGTTGCGATCCGATGACCTGATCGTCTCCGCGGAACGCAAGCCCTCTTGATTTTACCACTTCGACAATTCTTCGTAACACTTCCCGCCAGTACGTTATTTCGTCGTTTAATTGAGCGGCCAGGGCGTTCTCGAGGATACCAACGCTCTTCTTCCGTGATACATAGGTCAACATGGCTTGTCTGTGTCCCAAACTCTCATGTTCCAGAATACATGCTCCGGAATGTTTCCAGTCATTGAAGCCTTTTGCAGAACTGAATGCAGTACTCGCAGTCGCGAAAACGCGACACGCAAAGCAAAACAAAACTTTTTGTGTCGGAGAGTACACAAGTCATGATCTCTCAACTATCTCGCCGTTTCGCAGTGTCCGGGAAAAAGACGATGGATTCAGACACCGAAGCTTCACTTTTCCATCGAGCTCCAGATAGGTTCTAGTAGAATCTGAGAAATTGCAATTCCTGTTATGAAAAAATTCAGGCCCCTTGTTGATCCAAACAATACGCTCTTTCTCGGTGACTAGCGACCAGGCTGCAGGATCATTAGAAACGGTTTCTGGAATCTGATGAGTGTCTAGCGGTTCTTCCGTTGACGGGGGCTGCAACTCTGCACAGGTCGGATGAAGAATCTCCAAAGCTGTAAAATCTGTCGACGTCGATGGAGTCGTATCGTCTTTAGCAACAGGTGCTGGAGACAATTGGAGCTCTTCATTGCGACTTATCTTTGCTGCATTGTCTGGCGAAGTCGGAGCTGCAGGTTCCTGAACATTTGGTGATTTGTATGTGAAGAATTGAGATAGCTTGGGCAATTTTGCAATCTTCTGTTTTTCTTCCGCAGCTTTTCGTCTTTTTGCCGCGCTACACTGATAACTCCGATTCGACATTCTCTTGAGTTGATTTAATCAGACATCTGTTAAAATAAATATTAGTAACTTATAGTTTTATATGAATGTGTTAAATTTTTCACTTGAATTATATTTGTCTTCTACTTACGTTATGATAATCCATCATTTAGCTGATTACTTTCTTGACTGTCTTATTTTCAATTCCTGCAACTAAACCTAAATATTATATTATGTCCGCGATAATTAAAAATTGTAAAATGAAACTTTTTTTTATTTACACTGTTACAAGCCCTTAACTAATTTAACACATAGCTAAACTAACATGACACTCCTGATAACCAGGCTGTTGTAAATCTTACACTTATGTTAAAGAAAGGCCTCACTATTTTTTTAATTTACAGATCACACACATTTTTCATGTATTTTTTAATGAAAATCACATGTTTACATAATTTCATGCGAAATGTATGCTAGCTTGTTGCAAATTTTATATGAATCTTGTGCAAATACATGCAAACTTTTTGAAATCGTAAGAGCAATAGCACAAATTATTTGTAAATTTTTTGCAAATTTTTTGGATGCATATTTGTTTTTTATACAATTTGCGCAAAACGTGATTATCAGGGACGTTAATCAGTAATTATTGCAACAATCACATTTTTTTTTATTTTCGACAAAAATAAATATGCCAAAAGATATGAATTCGACATTGGAGATTTGTTTGTAGGTTAACATTAAAGTATTGTGATTTGTCATTATTCTTACCTTTGATTTGAACGACTGCAGAATATATCTCCGTGAAATGTTACATAAGTTTTAGAATCCCAATTGTGTACTTTCGTTTTTAATAGGCGACCTCTGACTAAACCTTCCGTTCAGTGCCAGACTTTTGTTGATTGATAAGCAGCCTTTGTTACCGAACTCAATGTTACCGACAGCGTCACTATATTACCGACCGTAGATTTCTTCATCACTCAGGGCGGGAAGTGCTTCCCGCGCCCTTACAATTATTGACAACTTTTATTGATACAAATGATTCGGATGCTCCAGGCTGTCGGGGACCCAGCTGGCCCATGCCTAAAAACCTCACTGGTTCCCAAGGTAAAAGGACGCGAGAACTATAACGATTGGGCGTTTACAGCAGAAAATTTACTAATATTAGAAGATTTGACGAAATGCATACAAACACTAAGCGGAGACACGGATGACGCCAACGATAAAAAGCTTAGGCCAAGTTAATATTAACTCTGGATACGTCTCTGTATGTACATATTCGAAATGCAACAACCACCAGGGAGTTATGGTTAAAGTTGAAAGCTATGTTTGACGATTCAGGTTTTACACGCAGAATCAGTTTGTTCAGAACATTAATTTCAACCAGACTGGAGAAATGTGATTCGATGGGTGCTTATATAAATCAAATCATAGAGACCGGCCAGCGATTGAGAGGCACGGGCTTCAATATTGATGGCGAATGGATCGGATCCTTGCTCTTGACGGGATTGCCGGAAAAGTTTTCCCCAATGATAATGGCGATTGAGCAGGGATAGCCATCACCACTGACGTCATCAAGACCAAGACCTACTTGACATGAGAAGTGACATCACTGCCGGTAAAGAAGAGAGCGCTCTCTGGGTGAAAAGGAAAGGTGCAAACTTCAGGCCGCAAACTCAAGCAGGCGCTTAAGCGTGATTTACACGGGCATGTAAAACTATAGCAAGTTTATATCTGAGAGTACTTGGAAATATTTTGCGTAATGTAAACAGTGCCCGAGAGTTCTCTCCCAGCAAGTAACAAAACTTGTCGCAAGTGGTTGCAGCGAAAATCGCTTGCAGGTCTAAACAAGTTCGGAGAGCGCTCTGGGAACATAAAATTTACTTCCGTCTTGTTGAAAGTTATGTGCAAGTGGATAGTGCAATAACCACAAAATGGAGGGAAAACGCGTGTGGTCAAAAGAAGATACCTTGGCCTTAATAAATATTTTCGAAGGTTTCCCGGAATTGTGGCAAATAAAATTAAAAATTTACAGAGATAGACTTAAAAAACAAAGAGCTGTAAAATTTATAGCAGACAAATTTGACACAAATGAGGCTGAAATTCAGCGGAAATTATATAACCTTCGTAACCAAGCAGGAGTGGAACAAAATTAAAAAAAGAAAAAGTGGTCAAGGTACTGATGATAACTATAGGAGTTCCTGGGAATATTTTGAATCGCTAAAATTCCTTCTTAATCTAAATATAACGTCGGGGACTGAGGATAGTTTATCGATAAGGAAAAAACAAATTTTTAGCAAAGTGTATTTTATTTTCACAAATAAAAAAAATACGCACCGCATTAAGGTTAACAATTCTAAATATGTTTATACTGCCAAGAAACTTCACCTTCGACCGAAACAAAGTAATCACGAAATTCTTCTCGGATTTCTTTAGCCGTTATTGAGTAATTGTGAGTATTTCTGTTCTGTAGGGGCAAGAGATTTCCTTTTGGCAGTCCTTCATTGCGCCAATTTCCATTTTCATCATTTTCGGCATCAAAAGTGCCCGTTGGAGCATATATATTAGTAGACATTTTACGAGACATAAGAAAATTATGGAGAGCACATATTGCTGTTGTTATTATTTTTAATTTTTCTGGTGCAAGCGGAATTGGTTTTCTTAAAATTCGAAATCTACTTGCAATGATACCAAATAAATTTTCAACTATTCGTCTTGTCCTTGATAGACGATAAATATAAATACGAATAATACCTGGTTGATTTCTAAATGGATTCTAAATATGGTTTAAGCCCAAAAGCGTCATCGGCAACGACTACATAGGGTACCTGCTTAGTACGCCCAGATAACGTATCTGGAGGGGAAAAATTTAATGTATTTTCTTGCAAAGCAGTGGATAATCTACAAGCATTAAAAATTCCTCCATCAGATACTCTTCCATTAGCGCCAATATTGGCATAAATTATTTAATAATTTGCGTCAGCAAGTGCCATGAGAACAATACTATGTATTCCTTTGTAATTATAGTAATAACCTTCCACTGCCAGTTTTGTTACCTTTTGTAGGCTGTGTCAGAAAACACTACAACTACGTCTTTGCAAGAGCAAGTAACTGAGATAACGCCCAAGACCTCCGATAAGAAATGTATAAAAAAACGTAGATGCATTGACAATGATATGGAAAAAGCAATGACTGAATTAAATAAGCCATGCGATGAGTTTGATACATTTGGAGAATATATTGCTTATGAACTTAGATGTTTGCAATCTGACCACAACAAAAGGAAATTGAAACGAATAATTCAGAAAGCTATATTAGACATATTAGAAATCGACGATAATGAAAGAAGTTTATCAGTTCGATCTACACACTCACAAAGATCAATCTATTCTAACGACTCACAAGCATAGAATCACATTTACAAACATCTCATCTACTTCCTATTGTTCATCCATCACCCTCATGCATTAATACAAATTCTTGTAGTTCTCAATATGATAAGGAATCAGGTAAATAAACCAAAAGAATTAAGTCTTACCTTTAAATAATCCTTTTTTAGAACCTCCTTCAGAGCCTTACGGCATTCAGGGACTATCTTTGAGATCGTACATACAGGAATTCAAAACAGATACATGAGAGAATGATATGAATCGCCTAAAACCCAAGAAGTTTTTTTTTTATGTTTGTAATTTAGTTTTATCCTATTTCTTATATTTTGTGTAAAAGAATAAAATAATGTGTTTCTTAAATTCAGAACATACCTTTGTATGTTACAAAATAAATGTTTATGTACCTGGGTATATTTCATATCATTATTTTAATTTTAAAACTTACCTGTTGCTAAAAACCTTAACGTCAGAGCCAATCGTTCTCTTGGTTTGATAGATTCGCGCATATTTGTAACCAATTTTGACATTTTATCCGAAACTAATTGCAGCAAAAAGTTAAAGTCGGTTTCTGACATCCGCAGAAAATTTATAAATTTATTCGGATCTTCACTTCTTAATTCATCTAATAACATCGCATAAGCACCAAGAGTAGGCCTTCTGCTTATTCATTCTTTAACCCATATTCTTTTTCTCGCCTCTTTTCTTCGTTGTTTGCGTGAAATTGCAATGAGAATAGCAGCGGCTGCAACTCTCTTTCTATGGCGAGACATTTTTCGACGATAGATTATTCTATACCGTGTATACGCGTCTGCAATCACTTGCTGGAAGTATGCACCAAGTAATGTCTATAGAGCACTTGCCGAGAGGAATTGCTTTTACAATTTGCTTTTATGTAAACGCTGGCGCAAGTTACTCTCAGAAGTGCTATCGCAATTTACTATCCCGTGTAAATCATGCTTTACGCCATAAGACGCGCCACTTTTTGTGGCTGCCACTAGCGGAGGAGTCAACTGCTCGAACCGTCGAAAGCGCTGCTATTTTGTGGCGGTGGCTGAGTGTGAACACTCCCATATGCGTACAGCCTTTGCCAACGGAAGTGGCTACGTCTGAACGGGCCCAAACACTGCTAAAAATGACAGATTTGACAAAAAGGACGTCAAATGCTATACATAAATGCAAGCAGACTGGACATTTTAAAAACAAGTGCCCTTACAATGATTCAAATAAAAAAAGTCAAAAGGTTGGTAATGCGTTTAGTGCAGTATTTTTAACTGGTGATTATAATAAATTTGATTGGTATGTTGACTCAGGTGCGAGTGCTCACATTACAACGGTCAAAACATTATTTGGAAGTAAAAACTCAAACTTTATTCCGAGTGAAATTATGACAGCCAACCAAGCTAAAGTGCGTGCTTGTGGCTCGGGAGATGTGTTCATAAGAACAGAAGTTAATAAACAAAAGTTTGACGTTACAGTACGCAACGTTTTATAGGTGCCAGAATAAAACCGGTAATAATGTAGTGTTTGAGGACAATTGTTGTAAGATATTTAATGGACAAAAAGTTACTGTAGCAACTTCAGATTTAGTAAATAGGTTAAACTTATATAAGCCTGATAATTTGCTACCAGCGCAAGCCATTGCAACAGGGGTCACATGGCACAGAAGATTTGGACACCTAAATAGTGCTGATTTGAACCAGATGAGCAATAGTTTAGTGGATGGTCTATTATTCCATGAAGAGGCAACAACTGCAAAGACGAATTGCATCGTCTGTTGTGAAGGCAAGCAGACAAGATTACCGTTCAAGCATCAAGGGAGCTGGGCTTCAAATTTTCTGGAAGTAATACATACAGATGTCTGTGGGCCAATGGAACAAACGTTAATTGGTGGATCGAAATATTTCTTGTTATTTCAGGATGACTACAGCAGGATGTGCTTCGTTTATTTTATGAAAAACAAAAGTGAAGTGTATACTCATTTCAAGAGTTTCAAAGCTTCAGTTGAAAATCAATAAAATTGCAAGATCAAGGTATTAAGATCTGACAATGGAAAGGAATTTTGCTACAAAGATCTTGACAGTTTTCTTATGGAAGAAGGAATCGTGTATCAAAAGATAAACCCGTCCGCTTGAGCAAAATGACAGGTCGGAAAGGCTAAACCGAACTATAGTCGAGAGAGCAAAGTGTTTGCTATTTGATGGTAAATTGCCGAAGAAATTTTGGGCAGAGGCTGTAAATACAACCGTATACTTAAAGAAGTGTAATTTCTGGACATAACAAAGTACCATGTGAACTATGATGGAATAAAAAACCTGAGGTTAATCACCTGCGAATTTTTGGCAGTACAGTTATGGTACATCTTCCAAAAGAAAAACGTAAGAAATGGGACAAAAAATCGAACAAGAAGTTAGTTGGATACAGTGATACCACAAAGGGGTATCGGGTGTATGATCATGCTACAAATTCTGTTACAAGTTCAAGATGACAAAATTTCCATCCAATGTCGAGACTACAGTTTCAGTGGGGGTAAATGAACGCTCAACAGATGAACAGTTACACGACCAACCAGAGGTACCGCGAGATATTTTGAAGACATTGTTGTTGATTGGGAAGCAGAGCCTCCACAAGATGAAGATGAACAAGATCCAGATACAACACCAGATGAGCCATATCATGCTGAAATTCGGAGATCTGCAAGACCGGTACAAATGAAAATATTTAAAGATTATGTATCGTACATGTATTGTGATGTAGAACCAGTATTAGAAGATCCTTTGACAGTTGCGGAAGCATTGTCAAGACCTGATTCTGGAAGATGGAAAGAGGCAATGGTGGAAGAAATGCACAGTTTTGAGGAAAATGGTGCATGGGACTTAACCGACTTACCAAAAGGTGGAAAAGTAGTAAGTTGTAAGTGGGTATTCAAACGTAAAACTGATTCCGAGAACAAAGTGCGGTATAGGGCACGCCTTGTGGCAAGAGGTTTCTCGCAACAAGAAGGTGTAGATTATGAAGAAACCTTCTCGCCGGTTGTAAGACACTCGACGTTGAGACTATTAATAAGTTTAGCTGTTGAATTAGGTTTAAAAATTAATCATTAAATATACGGAAGCCTTTTTTTTAAAGGAAGGTGTGTATATGACATATCCAAAGGGTTTTGAGAAATCAGGAGAAGAGCAAAAAGTTTGTAAATTAAAAAAGCTTTCTATGGTCTAAAGTAAGCTTCAAGGGCGATGAAGTTTTGTTAAAATTGGAATACATGCGATCAGAATTAGAATATTGTGTATACATAAAGAAAGACAATGAATTACTAACTTTTATTGCACATGTTGATGATTTTTTCGTCTTTTCAACTGATCCTGTAGGTACAGATTTATTGAAAAACCACCTGAATTCGAAATTTAAAGTAAAAGATTTAGGAGAGGCAAAGCAGATTCTTGGAATGCGGATTAGGAGAGAAGATAGCATTACATGGACCAAGAAGAGTATGTGAAGCAAATATTAGCTAGATTCAACATGGCTGATCGCAAGTGTGTTAGTACTCCCCTAGAATCCAAGAACCACACCAATGAAGACATGGATGTTTGCGATGAAAGTTTACCGTATCAGAAATTGATTGGCAGTCAGAGAATACAAATGCGAAACTCGCTCGACGAGGGAATGCTGCCGCATGTTGGTGCTTAGTTCGGTCGAAACCCGTCCCCACTTAAAATACAATTATGAGGTAATAAAACTTCTCGCCCTTAAGTGATCGACTGACGGAAAATTTTATTTCGTTATATGATTTCTATCAGTTAATGCCATATTTGTGATTTTTTCATCTTCCAATTTTTGGTGCGTCATCTTCAAAAATTGAACAGTAATTTTATATAAAATTATTTGTAATATTTTAGTAGTAATTTTCTTTTCAGTTTCGTCTAAATATGTTACCCCATTTTTACCAAGATATGACCTTGAAACGCTCGAAAAATAAGATTTTATTTTTTTAATCACTAAAAATTTTTATAATAATCTGAAAAATGCACATATATTTTTTACCCAAATAAAAGTTTATTTAGGGTATTATTTTTTTTAAATTTAACCTTTTCTTTTTCGCCCTTTCTAACCTTGAAAAAATAAAATTTGGTATTTAGGACAAAAATATGTATGATTTTTTTTAGATTTTTATAGTGGTTAAAAACAAAAACCCATTTTTCGAGGGTTTCATGGTCATATCTTGACAAAAAAATTGGGTTGTTTATACGAAACTGAAAAAAAATTAGTACTGAAATACTAATAATAATTTTACATAAAATGACTGTTCAACTGTTGATAAATATACAAAAAATATCGTGAAAATATTAGTTATTCGAATTTTTGAAGTTGTCGCACCAAACGTTGGAAGATGAAAAAAGTAACATACATGGTATTTATTGATAGCAATCATATGACGAAATAAAATTTTAAATTACACTTTTTCAAGACTTTTCAGCATTTTTTTCGAGCCAATTTTTTTAGTACTCTTTTTGTCATTTTATTCAGGACCATTTTTTCCAGTACACTTTTTGGCATTTTTTCAGTTCACTTTTTCCAAGACTTTTTAGCATTTTTTTGGGACAATTTTTTTTTGACTCTTGAGACTCTTTAGTATTTTTCCAAGACAATTTTTTCCAGTACTTTTTTTTGTAATTTTATTCAGGACAATTTTTTCCAGAACTATTTTTGGCATTTTATTCAGGACAATTTTTTCCAGTACTCTTTTTGGCATTTTTTTTTAGTTCACAATTTCAAGACTTTTTAGCATTTTTTGGGACAATTTTTTTTAGTATTCTTAAGACTCTTTGGCATTTTTTCCAAGACAATTTTTTCCAGTATTCTTTTTGCTATTTTGTTCAGGACAATTTTTTCCAGTACTCTTTTTGCCATTTTTTTTTCAAGACAATTTTTTTCAGTACTCTTTTTGGCATTTTTTTTAAACAAATTTTTTCAGTGCTCAATTGGCATTTTTTTCAGGACAATTTTTTCAGTACTCTTTTTAAAGACTACTATGTCATTTTTTTTTCAAGACAATTTTCTTCAGTATTCTTTTCCAAAACTCTTTTTGGCATTTTTTTTCAAGACAATCTTTTTAGTACTCTTTCTCAAGACAAAATCGTTACTTCTACAGCAGGCTTTCTATAGCAAAACATAATTCAAAAATTATATAATTACGTAACACCAAGAATAAGAGTCTCTTTTAACCAAGTTATTTTAAGTTGTTTCGTAAATACATGTCTGAATTTAGCTTTATGTATTTTATACCTGACGTATCCAATATAATATAATGATCTAATAAAATTGTATTTTATTCTATTCTATTCTTAAGACTCTTTTAGGCATTTTTTTTAGACAATTTTTTCCGGTACTCTTTTTGGCATTTATTTTCAGTACTCTTTCAAGACTACTTTTGGCACTTTTTTTCAGGACAATTTTTTTTCAGTACAATTTTGTTAGTACTCTTTTCGGTATTTTTTTTAGACAATTTTTTCCAGTACTCTTTTTGGCACTTTTTTTTCTGGACAATTTTTTTCAGTAATCTTTTTCAAGACTACTTTTGGCATTTTTTTTCAAGACAATTTGTTTCAGTACTTTTTTTTTTTTCAAGACTCTTTTTGGCATTTTTACTTTCTCCGTTACGAAGTGCGAGAAAGTATTGTAATCGTGAAAAACTTTTCAAACATTTTTTGTACGGAAATATTCGTTTTGGGGTCCCTAGATGCCATTTTAACAATTTGTGCGTGTGTGCGCGTGTGTCTGTCTATCTGTCTGTGCGCGCTGTATCTCAAAAACTAATAGAGCAATTGATATGAAACTTTAAACATAAGTCTTATTTGAGAATCTGAATAACTGAAAAGCTTTTGGTAAAATTTCATACGCCCAAAAACAATTAAGGTAAACACCCACTGTTTACCTTAATTGTTTTTTGTTTTTTCCCAATATTTTTTGAAATATGAAAAATGTCACAAAATCATTTAAACAAATATTGAAGACAACAAATAAGTTTTGTTGGAAAATATTTTTCATAAAATCATTGTTATTCGAGAAAAAAAATTATTAATTTGTTTTTCATTTTTGGTTTATAATTATGAAACGATAATAGTTACAGTAAATTTATGAATAATAATATGAACAACTTATAGAGAATAAGTTTTTTTTTTTCGAAATCTCGTTGGTTTTTAAGTAAACTGAGTTTTTGAATTTGAAGTATAATTTTTCCATCTTTCATAACTTTGAAGTTTTTAGAAAGTAACATGATGGCCACATCACCATTTTTTTTTTCAGGACAATTTTTTCAGTACTCTTTTTCAAGACTCTTTTTGGTATTTTTTTTCAAGACAATTTTTTTCAGTACTCTTTTTGGCATTTTTGGCTTATTTGGTATTTGGGTCAATAATATCTGTGATTTTTTCAGATTTTTAAAATAATTTTTTAGTGGTTAAAAAAATTATATTTGAAAGAATCTTATTTTGGGGCTTCCCGGGTCATGTAATAGTTTTTTTGATATACGGCTACTTTGGTTTAAGGGCACTAATGATATTTTCATATTTATTTAAAAATCTGTGTTGGGTGGCATTTTGACCATCTTATCTCGGGATACCCTTTTATTACGTCATAAATGGATTTTAAGCAGGAACGGGATTCGACCGAACTAAGCACCGACATGCGGCAGCATCCCTCGCCAATCGAGTTTCGCATTTGTATTTTCTTTGACTGTACTTGGCAGTTTTGACTCGCCCTGATATATCATTTGCTGTGAGCTATTTAAGCCAATATAATAACTGGTACACCCAACATCATTGGCAACAAGCAAAAAGAATACTTATGGTTAAGGTTCACCAAAAATAACGCAGAACTAGAAGGATTTGTGGATGCCGATTGGGCAAGTAATGAAGACAGAAAATCCTACACAGGATTTGAATTCAAACTCTCGGGATCATCAATTCCCTGGATAGCAACAAGCAGAGAACAATTGCATTATCAAGTATGGAAGCGGAGTATATGGCCTTTAGTGAAGCTTCGAAAGAGGCAACATATTTGAGAAATTTGTTAAAGGAACTAACAGGAAATGCTAACTGTATTAGTATATACAATGACAGTCTCACCATAAAAGATCAAAGCATATTGATATAAGACACCATTTCGTACGAGAAGTTATATCAAACAATTTCGTGAATGTGAAATATCTTCCGACCAATAAAATGATGGCTGATGTTCTAACAAAATGTCTAAATGCAACAAAACATGTGAAGTTTTGTAAGGAGTTAGGCTTAATGTAATTATGATATTTTGTCGATATAGTGGGGGTGTTAAAAATGTATATCCATGTATATCTCTAGCGCCATCTAACGATTGACATATGTAAAAATGTATTTTACTTGTAGTAGCCATTTTGTAATAAAGTTAATATTTTTTTTTAGTTCAACCAAAACCGTGTTCACATCTATTTAACCGCTGTAACATTTTTATTATTGATAGGGTCAAGGCGAGTGTAATATATTTTAGTAATGAATCGAAAAACAAATTTGTCAGTGGAGGAAGCAGTAAGAGCATCAACTTTGTTGGATAAGGAATATTCGATGCGTCATGGTGTTAATGTGATAGGAAGAAACCATTCCAGCATAAGTGGAATGATTATACGATGTAACGAGACAGTTTCTCATTTACGAAGACCGGGACAAGGGTGAAAATGTACTAATCCAACAGAGGATCATTTTTTTAGACTATCCGCTTTAAGAAACAGGAGAAGGACTAGTACCATCCCAAAAAATGTGCTCGTAACTGCTCACAATCTTCTTGTTTTTGCCGAACGATTAGAAGGCGCTTAAATGAAGCTGTATTGGATAGCAGAAAACCGGCCAAGAAACCCTGGTCATCAGAAAGCACAAAATTCAAAGATTGTGTTTTGCAAGAAATCATCAAGATTGAAATGTTTTAAAGGTGGTTTTATTCTCAGATGAAACGAGGATTAGCTTAAAATCTCCTGATGGACGTGAGCGGGTCTGGCGAAAGCCAGGACAGAAGTTCGCTGGGTGCAATATCTGATCTGTAAGGTTTTGGGGAGGCGTCTGTTTTGATGGCCCCACCGAGTTGTTCCCTAGACGTGCTAGGTAATGCCATTTGCTCCTTTTATAAGGCCGAATTTCTTGTTTATGCAAGATAATGCTCGTCCTCATGTGGTTAGGCAAGTTATTCGTTAATAAAATGCTGTTGCTATTCCGTTCATTGAATGGCCTGTCAATAGTCCTGACATTATTCCAATTGAACATTTACATTCCTTCTATGTTGATGTCTTGTTAAAACATATTTGAAAGAAATAGTGCAATATTTACAATTCTACGAAAATCTTCAAATCCTTGTCTGGAATTATTTTTCAGCAACTTCAATTTCAAGAATTATTTTGCTTGGGTTGAATTGAGCCAGGTCGGGGTATGTCTGGATATATTTTTCAATGCTTGGGAAATGCTTGAATTGTTTATCTCTTAAATTCGGTTTCAACAGTATAATACGTTGCTGAAAAGCTTTTATCGAGCTTATCATATCTTATAAATATCTACCATTATTCATATCGTTGAGTTTTGAACTTAAGTCTGTCAAGAGTGATAATTCCAATAACCACTCTTTGTTAACTGTAGGTAACTATCTCCTATTTCAGAGAGAAAACTTTTTAAGTTTTCTAATAACTCTACATACCGCATGATAAATCGACTTGCACTAAGCCATCGAACATTAATGTGCAGCAGTAGTTCCTTATCATTATCCTCATTTTCTAACATAAACAAACGTCTGTGGCGGACACTGCCGCGTATAGAATTGACAATTTTAAAGATAACATTGTCTCATAACATTTTCACTTTATGCTTACATACTTTATGAAAGCGAAATAAAACTAAAGATCTACTTAAACTTACGCCGCGATCGACCAGTAGATCGCGATCGATAGGTTGGACAGCCCCGCTATGTGGCATCCTGTTGAAAGCCCCACGATTAGGAAATCGCTTCTCTTGCTGTATGGCAGTAGCACCATCCTGTTGAAACCAAATTTCTTCGAGGTCAATATCGTTCTATTGGTCCGACAAAAACTTCGATATCATGTCACGATTGTACTCCATTTACAGTTAAAGCTTGACAAGGCTCATTCTCGAAAAAGAAGGGTCCAATTATATGGTCATACCAAACAGTGGATATTTTGGATTATATGTAAATGCTATAAATTGTTCGAATTTGAATTCTTCGAAACCAAATTTTTCGAACTGAATTTAAAGATTCACTAAGTTTTAACCACAACTTATTATGGTTAAAACATTGTGATTTTTTAAATTCAGTTTAATTATGGATTAGTACCTAGTAACGGTCGCAACCATCCTCTTTATTAAATTTTTTGAAAGCGAATATTTCGAAAACAAATTCTTTTAAAGTAAATTTTTCGAATGCTAATTCTTCGAAAATAAATTTTTCGATCAATGAAAAATAAATAAATAAATAAAACCATTGATTATATTAATTATATGTTATTTAATTATTTATTGAAAATTCCAAAAATTCTCTATTCGAAGAAGAATTTTTTTCGAAGAATTGGCATTTGAAAAATTTACTTTTGAAAAATTACTTTTCGAAAAATTCGCTTTCGAAAAAATTATTTTCGAAGAATTTTTTTTCGAAGAACGTAGGGAACACCGGCATCAGTTCTTCTTGATTAACACGAGAATTTTCATAGCCCCAAATTCCAAAAATTTTGCTTATTAACAAAACAATCCAAATAAAAATGAGTTTCATCTCTAAAAAATTCACTGTTTAATTTTCCCGTACCTAATCCGCCGCAAATCGTCTGGAGGCTTGAGCTCCTGCGTTAATTGAACTGTGCAAGGGCGGAGGTGAAGGTCTTCAGTAAGGATTCCTTGTAAACTGGTTCTGCTAATGTTCAATTCTTGAGAACGATGACGTGTTGATGTTCCTTGATTTTAAGCGATACTCACACTGACTACTGCAATGTTTTCGGCCGACCGCACAGGACAAGGACGCGGTAAAGTTTGTTTGTTCATAACCGAACCAGTTTCCTCAAATTTTTTAATTAATCTTCGAATGGTGGACTTATTAAATGAAATATGGATACCAAGAATTCCACGAACTGTTCGAGCAGCCTCCACAAAACTTTCGCCAAATTTGTAATGTGTTTTCACAACAACAATACGCTGTTCTTTGTTTAGCGATAAATGTTTAACAACTGTAGATGATAAATATCAAACTTTAGATTTGCCAATTAAAATATTTAAATAATGGTGGGAGATTTAAAAGCCGCGAATCCGATGGGCCACTCTTTAACTAATATTGAGAAGGTTTTTAAAAATAAATTGACTCTATTGATTGATGTCTATAATTATGAAATGATAAATTTATTAAACATTATCAAAATAAGTTTCTATCAAAATACCACTAATTTTTCAATAAAAAATCAATAAACATGCAAAATATCTGAATTTTTATACCATCAAATCGGAAAAAATAACAATTCATTTAATTTAAGGGAAAACCTTGTATATTTTAGTTTTATTTTCTCCGTTCCTCCATTTTTCTTTGTGCAGACACCTTTGAAAAACTGTTAAATTAACGGGACTGATTATTCTTTTTATCTATAATTAAATTATCGACACGATTTATTTAGGCGTGGCAAAATTGGTTTTTGTTGTTCATGGGATCACTCTATTGTATCATAGGCAACCGCACGTACGTATCTGTACGCCGAGCAAAGGAACACAGTACATATAAAAAAAGTTAGTTATTTCGTTATTCAAATAATAGCATTGGCCTTGGATTCTCTTGTCCAAAATGGCTTGACAATGTTCATGGTTTGTGGGTTATTAATACTAACATGAAATATTCCTGTGGAACTCAGTGACTGTTCGCGGGTTTTTTTTCAGGTGCGGCCGAGGTAGCAGAGGTGGCAATACAGATAGGTAGAGTCGGTTGCAGAGACGTAACCGCTAATATTTGCTAAAGTCGATAATTTCATCGTATTCGTCATAAAAACTAATTATTGTGGTTCATATTTTAAATCAGTTGTGCAAAGTTTTCCGATATAAACAAATTTATTACTCAATAGCAACAAGTAGTATCGATTTGTTTGGTACGTTTGATTTGCATAACATGCGAACTAAGAAAATAACTTTAGAAACATTGACAAAAATTTGCCCGTCGTTTAAACAAATTTTGATATTTCAGAATTTCATCTTTTGAAACCATTAACTTTGGAGCATGATTACTCGTGAACGACGCCAGCTGTAAGAAATTTGATAAGATACCTATATCACATTCTTGTGCAATGGGTTGTTATTTAGAGTGTTATTTTTGTCAATGATCGCAAAGTGCTGTTTATATTCCATATGTTATGCCGAAATCGATGCTATTTGTTGTCATTGCGTAACACATTTGTTTGTGGCCCAAAACCAGTGATTTTATATTCAGTAGATACCAAATGCTGAATTTGTTAGGGTGCCAACATCACAACATATGAAATGCATGGTACTTTTATTCACCATTTCACTCTTATTTTTAAGAAATTTAAAATATGATTAATTCATTATTTTTTGAGATATATTTTATTTATTAAAAAAAACTATCTAAATAAAGTTTTTTTGTTTTGGAAAAAAAATTATTGCAAACTTTACACTTTTAAGCATAAATAAGTATAGAATAACTTTCTTCGTATCCGTAACGGTTTTTTTTTTCTGAGTTCAAAATAAAAGTGTACTAAAAATTTATATTGCTATAACTTTTGACAGAATAATTTTCTGAAGCTCTAGTTAAGACCAAGAGCAATGTCTTGATAGCCTTCATAATATATGTGAAATTCGCTAAAATTCTTGATGTACCCCCAAAAAGTGTGCATTTATTTATGGAATGGCCGATTATGGGGTAATAAAAGGGTATCTCGAGATAAGATGGTCAAAATGCCACCCGACACGGATTTTTAAATAAATATGAAAATATTATTAGTTGTGATCTTAAACCAAAGTAGCCGTACGCCGTATATCAAAAAACCCCCGATGACCCGGGAAGCCCCAAAATAAGATTTTTCAAATATAATTTTTTTAACCACTAAAAAATTATTTTAAAAATTTGTAAAAATCACATGTGTTATTGACCAAATGAGGTGAATTTTTCAGTCATTGAAGGTTATTTAGAGTATTAAAAAAATGTTTTAAAATTAAAAAAATAAAATTTGCTTTAAATTAGTTTAAAATTTTATTTCGTTTTTTTTTATTTATTTTTCAAGGTCATTGAAGGTCATTTAGGGTATTAATTGTTTTTTTTTAAGTTTAACTTTTTTTGCCCCTAAGCGATCGAGTGACAACCTAAAATTTAAAGCAATCGTATTCTTCCTTACATTCCTGAAAAATAATCTCAAAGGTAGGTAAATTAAGTTTAAATACGTAGTTTGTTAGCAATTTAGTTTGAAAAGGGTAATATAAGCATTAAATACGATCGTTACCTTATATTCACAAACACGTGGTAAGGTATAAAATCTCTGAATATTTCTCGTAAATAAAAGTTAACATATACAGAGTGTTTCAAATTTGAGGCTCACCATGGAGATCTCGCTTCTTAGAAGAGATAGATGGTATGTTTAAATTCGGCACTTTTGCAGAATTTTATGCTGATTAATAATCCGTTGAAAAAAATTAATTAAAACATTTTGTTTTCGACTGGAAAACCGATTTTCTTTTTTTCTTTATATCTTTGTTATTTGAGGTGATATTTAAAAACGGAAAAGACGTTCTTATAGCACTTTTTTATTATCTAATAGTTGGCATAAGATTTTTTTTCGTAACATGTTTCATTTCATTTGACCCATCATCAACTTTCATATTTCTTATGGACGCCATATTTATTTTTTATCACACCCGAATGTTCATTTCTTTGTGATGACAACAATATAAGACATCCTGTATTTAATTTCATAAATGAACAAATAATCGTTTAAAACACTTTTATTGACAATCTATGTAGCATATAAAAATCATTCGTGCCATGGAAATAAAAACAATTACAATTCCGAATAACTCTTTGTTAAACATTATAATTCTTTATGAATAAAAATGACGTTCGATATTGTAGAAAAGCAAGATATGTAACATATTTCTAATTCAGTAAACGGAAATACATCGACTAGTCAAAAATATTTACAAATTTATCCTGAAAGAAGGCAACCCCTTTGAACAGTTTTTGTGTAAATAGACAATTATTTTAGGCGATATAAAATAAATGTTCTTAATAAATAAAATAATTCATAAATGAATTCTAGTATATATGAAGATTATTAATTATAATTTATGTTCAAATAAAAAACTGGTTTCATTAATGCACAATGAGAGCGTTTTTTACCATTATTTATTTCCCTATCAACACTTCTTCTGGGAATTATATTAAAAGCATTCATAAACCCATCTCTGAGGTGTTCAATATTCTTATGAGTGTAACAATAAACTATATTTTTAACAAAACGCCAAAAAGAAAAAAATCAAGACGATCAAATCGGGTCTATTAAATTTCCGTCATAAATTCCCAAACATTTATTCCAAAACGGCCTACCATTTCGGACTTGTCTTGGATTTTCTGAATAATATTCATTATTGCGATGAAATACGCCATTCTTTTTGAATTTACTTTTATCTGTTTAAATAATGTTTAAAAAAAATCATCTTCATTGCACTTTTGTATCAGCCAATTACAAAATACGTCTTAAATTGTCACCAGGTGCAAGTGCTCTAAGATATAGAATCACTTAAAATTGAGTAAAAAATACTGAAGTGGGGGGCTAGGGTGAAAACTGTTTTTGCAACTTTTTAGGGGATGTGGGGTGAAGCTGGCTTTAAAATTGATGGAGCCTGCTGGAGCTAGGTCTGAGGAATCTAAATCTATAAAAAAAATTAAAAATTGGCCCCGCCAAATTTGAAACTCTCATAACTTTTTTACTTTTTTTTTGGAGCTAGCTCCAATTTTTGTTGAGCTAGTTGGAGCTAGCTAAGGGCTTTCTAGAGTGGCATGCACTTTTTTCAAACACCCATAATTTTGTGCCCGGTACAAGTTGCCAAAGTTGAACGTTTTTTGTCCAAAAACGTGTTTTTCTGTTCGAGGGTTAAACGGTTCGAAAAGGGATCATTCCAATCTGAGTTTACTCCCTTAAAGTGAAGCCAAAATGAGATTTTTTCCCGTCATAATCATCAAATTTGGTTGAAAAGTCACTGAGTTATGTGCGAAAAATTTCAAACTGCACTTTTTTTCAAACACCCATAACTTGGTGCCAAATCGTCGTAGGAACTTTTAGGAAATTTTAATGCCGTTATGATAGATCGAGTCGACAAAAATTTTTCAACTCTGTATGCATCGTCAAAATTAGACATTGTTACCTGAAAAAAACCTTTTTTTTCACAGGGGTGCTAGAGGGGACGGAAGGGGTTACACTTAAGTTTGCATGCATGACTTTAAAAAAAAGATACTTCAAAGATTTTTGCCCTCAAAGATTCATCAAAATCGATTGAAAATACACCTAGTTATGGCGATTTGAAAATTACGAATTTCAAGTGTTTCATTTTTTTTTTCCTTCAGTTTAGTCATTTTCTAGACAGTAAAAAATAGCCTCAAAGACCACGGGTCGATAGCCGTTTAGCAGAAATAACAATATAAAGTATTACATTTTGTTACTACATTGTACTGCCAGCAAATAAAGATATTGTAAAGGTATATAAAAAATCTTGATGTGGTCATCATGTAACTTTCTCCGGAATGACGGTATAAAAACGATTTTTCTAATATTATTCGTACTTATCGATGTTTCACATAATTCGTACGAAAAATGTAAACAGTAGATTATACACAGTGGGCCAAAAAAACGGTACAAATTGTAAATATTCATATTTTCAATAATAATTAACGCATTAAATATTGCTATGAGAAACAAAATATTTACACTTTGTAGATGACAAAAATAATTAATTGCATTTTTGAATAATTTTCTTATCGAGAATATTTCACATTAATGAAGGCGCTGCAAAGACGGGAGTTTATAATGCACCGCCGCGTCACATTTATAGTCATTAAAATTGGTGGGCTATGATTTGGTTTTGTTCTCAATTGAATTTCAGACATTAGCTGTCACTTCTATCAGTCATTTTGTTGCCACAAAAATCGTTTGCCTAAGTAAAGAAGATAAAATATTAATTAAACATTTGTTTCACTGTGACAAATCATCTGCATGAAAGATTGTGAACAAATACCAACAAAAGGGTTGGTCGGTTACAAATATTAAGTGATTAATAATTAAACTCAGAACTTACGGTAACAATAACTGCAAACAAATAAGTGGAAGACTACGTACAGTACGAATTCCTGAAAGGTGCATTATAAACTTCCATTTTTATAGAGCCTTCATTAATGTGAATATCCTCGATATAAAAACTTTTCAAATATGCAATTAATCATTTTTTTGTTTTCAAAGCAATATTTAATGAGTTAATTATTATTGAAAATATGAATATTTACAATTTGTACCGTTTTTTCTGGCCCACTGTGTATATCAAGGGAGAGAAATGCATGATTTTCCCGAGGTGCAAAGGGAAGGCTTTCGCCCTCGGAATAATTTTCGATACAATGCATCGAGGGAAAAATAGCATTCTCTCCCGAGATATACCGGGTGACCCAGAGATCTGTAAAAGCCCCATAACTTATTTGCTATTTGAGATATCGACTTCTAGTTTTCTTGAACTGGTACCCACACTTATCCTGCATATTTTAAAAATATATATGTTTTTGTACAGGGTGTCCCAGTATACATTACAGAACAAAGTTATGTTTTTTTAAATGGAACACCCTATATTTTATACTTTATTTTCAACCCTCTTGAGAATCTGATAAAAATAGTATAAAATAGTATGGGTCTATTATGGACGATTTGAGTTTTAGGAGCATAGAGTTAAACACTATGAAAAATAAACATTACACGCCGAAATAAAATTATGCAAATATTTTAAACAACAGGGAAGGTCTTTTGATTTCAAAATCATTTTGGTTTTTGAAGATATTCCAATTTTCAGGCCGGTTAAAAATATTAAAAAAAGATTTTAGTTAGTGAAAAAATCGAAAAAAAAAATATGAAACAAGAAAATTATATTGTAAAAAAAATGAAAAACTGACTGATTAAGTTTTATTCTTTAGAAATCAACTTGATTTTTAAAAATAAATGAGTTATGAATGTTTAAAATTTTAATTTATGCTGTGGTAGTGTAGAGTGAAAAACGTTGAATGTAGAAATGAAATTACGCAAACATTTTAAACAGCCGAGTAAATTTTAATATTTCGTAATCATTTTGGTTTTTGATAATATTCCAATTGTTTAGGTGAGTTAAAAATTATTTCCGTTGCTTGTTAGTTAATGGCTAACTTTAATGTACCCAAATATATCAAAAATCGTTCATTAATTAACCCATATTAATGAAGGATTTTTCATTAATGGACGATTTTTCTTTAATGAACGATTTCTAGTTTAGCATTAAATAGCTAATTCATGAGTTACTGATAACTACTTAAAATGTGAACTGATGATAACTAATTGTGAGAAAACGATCTATAATTTGTTTCACATGTAAATGCAAAACTGTATCAATTCTCTGCGCTAGAAACAAATTAAAGGTGAACCGCCTTTGATCTTGATATACCATTAAATGTTAAGTGTAAAACGTCAAATTTGTAAAACGCGTGTATCAAGTGAATGCCTGCTACTATGGATATTGACGAGTTTAAATTAACACCGTCAGAGGTGAGAGCCAATGCAAATAATGCAACATTAAATTTGCTTCTGGAAAAGAGTAAACATTTTTACAAAAAAAAACTTATGTTGAATTTATTTCCTGGTGCGAGGAGAAACAGGTAAGGCGGCGTCATTCTGAATCGGCGCTATTAGCATTTTTTGCCGATATTGCTAGCAAGTTCGTTTATTTTTTTTGTTTGTATTTTCTCTAATCTAATTTTCATCTAAGTTACGATCAACGGAAAAATCTTGTAACCAACTAGTGTGTTAATTGGCGATTAATGCTCTCAACAGTTAACGAAATGAAAAATAAAAATGTCCCAACCATGAATCGCTATCATTAACACACTTATTGGTTAAATAACTATTAATACAATTTAATTGGGGCGGTCCGTTGGTGTGGTGGGTACAGGCGAGCGCTTGTGCCGGTTGCACCGCGGCCGTGGGGGTTCGATTCCCAGCCCAGACGAAAGACTTTTCGGTTTCGAGAAGTATTCGTTCGGGTCCGTGGT